>JARHVA010001434.1:2097500-3459834 GCA_037957365.1 Torreya grandis
CTCCTTTATTTGTATATTATTCTATGAGTGTTGCAACATCAGCCCATTATGTGATAACCTCTTCTCCTCCCATTTATTGTTATCCCTATCTTTCTCCTTCCAAATATTTTTTCTCTAGATAAGAAACTAATGTTCCTTTTTTTTTTCCTTCTTAAATTTTTATCTTTGTGGATTTTTATTTCTTTTTTCCCTATATGTTTGTTTTTTTGTTTTATTAAGGTTAATGGTGGGGATTTTTTTGAGATATGGTCCCCAAACCCTAGGGCAAAAACTAGTACAAAAGAGACAAAAGGCTAACCAAGCCCAATAGAGAAACAAGAAAAAACACAATCTAAAATAGCCCCAAAATAGCCCAAAAACTACATAAAAACTATACTAATTTAGGATTCTAGATACATCTTCCTAGCATGCCTTCATTTTATTTAGATTCATATCTATCTGCATCAATAAAATTTCATGATCTATATTGTGTTGGGCACTACTACTTTGTCCCTTTTTTCCTTTACCTTTTCCAATATAGCTTGGTCTAAACAATTCCCTACGATGTGCCCTGAGGTTTTCCATGTTTTGAATGCCTTAATTATTTGTAGTATTGATATAATAAACCAAGAAACTTATCTTATTTTTTATATTCTCATTATCATTCATAATCAATTCCACTCTGAAGTTCAGATGTTGAATCTAGATGTCCTTCTCTCTCTCTTTGCCAAAGTTTTAGATAGATTAACATTCTCCTATTGAAGCACATTCAACTTACCTTTTAGACTCATTATTTCATGCATGAATCACCTCATAAGAGATTTCTTGAGGTTTAATTATTATACTATTTTATCTATATTTTTCTTGTCATTGAGAGAAGCTACCAGTTGATTGAAATCTACATTTTTGTCTTTATGAGGCTGAATTGTCTCCCCTTTCTCTATCATTATAATCCCCTTGTTCTCTTTCATTTTATCATACCCTATATGTGTCTGATCTAGTTCTTTGTTCTTCTCTCCCATGTTACTAATATCTTCCAACTCCATAATGTCTCTATCAATGTCAATGACTTTCTCCACCCCTCTCTTGACATGCATCTCCTGTAATCTCTTATGCCTCTAATTATCTTGTTTCTCTTTATTATGTTCAATGGTTTTAGATGCACGTATAAGGCATTTTTTGATGTTATCTTATTCTTTGACATATTTCCTTTTATTACCTAAATCCTTCTCAATAGGTTCTTTCTTACTACAAGATGACTGACTTGAGATACCTAAAAACTTAATACAAACTTTATTGATATTTCTTATATATGTCAGCCCTTCCTTAGGATTCTCTTAATGTTTTTGAGTTATTTTAGGCATGATTTAGTTCATACCTTTTAAATATTTGAAAATAAGGAAAATTACCCCCTCATGTCTCAATGTAGAATAGTTCCCATTCTTAAAGTTTAGAATAGAGGTATCCATGGATTTGAGAATAAATAAAAGAAGGCTAAAAATAGCCCATGTTTAAATAAATTAAGAATTATAAACATAGAACATCTCACCACTTTATATCTACCCTCTAAAGTAATATACTGAATAAGATGAAAAGCTACCTCAGTGAATGGCCTGGGAAGTGATTCCCTATCAAACCCATATGAAGCTACTCCAACTATTCACCATCTTCCAAAAAAGCCTCTTTATCAGGGTTGAATTCCCTAGGGGTGTAGTGGCTCTTGGTCTTCTCAGTTTCAAGACCCATCACATGAAAAATAAGCTCCTCTATGATGTTGAGCATGATACCATTGATGGTAAAAGACCTCTCCTCCTAAAGATTGGTAAATAGAATAGATATTTATCTATCAAACCCTTTAATTCTCTCCATGAAACCTATAAAGCCCCAAACCTACAGGGCATTCCAAATTCTTGCATTCTTTCTTACTTTCGATTGGATATTAGGTTCGATCCTATTCATAAGTCCCATTGAATTCCTCTTATCAACCATATAGTCACTCCTACCATTTTTTTACTCATATTCTAACAAATTATGGCTATGTCTAAGTGAAAAAATTGTCTTCTTTGAGTCTCTTCTACCTTTCTAAAAACTTCTCCATATAATAGCCAAAGTTAGTTTCATGGGGTCTAATTACTCAAATCTTAACATATAAATTCACATCCCCCCATACATTAGGGGAAACATCCATATTCTAAATGTTATTAACATGATTTTTACCTTCATTGGTGACTTTTAAAATCAAATCCATAGGGAGGTCTTCATGTCCAAACCAAGTATTGAAACCAATATTGCTAACTCCCCTATTTTTAAACCAATCAGCAATCTCATTCCCTTCTATATATGTATGTTGGATATGCACGTGATGAAAAGAATTCAAAATTTCTCTAAATTCATCAATGACATGCTTGATTAACTAGTTTATGGGATTTTTACCATTTAAACAATTTATAATGTTTAGGGAGTCACATTCTACCAAAAGATTTTGAACATTTATTTTCTTTGCCAATCTAATCCCCCTTAGTGATTCCAAATCTTCATCCCAATGATTTATTTTAGACCCATATCGCCCGCATAAGTAGTAATAAGATTTCCTTCAAAATCTCTAATTAAAACCCCACCCCTTAAAACTCTCGTATTACCCTTTTAATCTGCATCAAAGTTGAGATTCATCCAAACCTTGGGTGGAGGTTTCCACTTTGTTATTTTTTCTTATTTTGTACTTTGGGTCTAGTTTCCCCAAGTCAAAAATGTCTATTTTCTAGTTTTTAGCTAGAATATGTTCATGGGGGAGTAGATTTTTGGCTTTCTTAATTCATATTGACCTATAGTTTTCTTTGATATATCCTTGCTATTGCACTTCTTATCCATGAATATTTTATTATTTCTTTCTCCCCAAATCCACCATATAATATGTGGTAGGGTTAGATTCCATAGTTGTTTGAGATGAAAGTTTTCAAAATGGAAACTCCAAGACATCCAAACTTCCATAAGAGAACTAGGTTGAACCCAAGAAATATTGAATTTTTCCATTAAGAAATTCCACACTTTCTACATAAAATAATAATTTACTAGAAGGTGGAAAATAGTTTTGTTTTCTTCTTCACACAACACACATATATTAGTAATGTTTCATCCTCTTTTCCTTAAGTTATCTACAGTCAAGATTCTGTTTTAAATGGAAAACCATATGAAAAAGCTATTTTTTTAATAATAAATTTGTCCCATGCCCCTTTCTAGATAACCTCAGCTTTTGGTTCCTTAGAAATGAGATCATAGCTTATTTTGAATTTGTATTGTTGATTGAAAAAATCTTTCTAGACCATCCACTCTTCTCTATCAACCCATAGAATATGAATGGTGCATAGAACATTACTTAGCTCAGCTAAATTCAAATTATCATTTTGATTCAATCCATTCAGACTCATAACTTTCCAGTGTCTCATTCCCTCCCTTATTTTCCAATATTCATTAATGTTATCATCATATTTTTGCCTCAAATTTTCTTGTATGTGTAAACCAATATCCCTCTATATGGGCATCACCTCTTTGATTTAGTTATCCTTCCAAAAATATAATCTCCTACCATTACCTAATTGTTATTTGGATCCTTTAATAATTAAATCTTTGTTGTCCATTAAAAAATTCCAATTATGCAAACTTATCACAAATTGCTCTTCAGATAACATGACAATTGGATTATTTCCTTCTAGATATTTGAAGGATAGAATCTTTCCCCAAACAATTATTTTGTTATGAATCTCCAAATGAGTGTAGAAATTAAATCTTTATTGATCAGTTGGAGATTTTTTATGCCTAAATCACCATAACATTTTTTGTAGACTTTATTCCATGCTATCAAATGAATTTTTTTTTTCCTCAATCCTGAACCAAAGAAAATTTCTTTAGATCTTGATAAGTTTATCTTCTACTCCCTTGGACAGTTTGAACAACGAGAGAATATAAATTAGGAGACTTTGTAAAATGCTCTTAATTAAAACTACCTTCCTAGTCTGAGATGAGAGTTTACCTTTCCATCCTATAAGTCTCTTTTGAAATATTTTAATTAATGGATTTTATCCAATAGTCTATAGTTGATTATTGATGAGTGGCATTCCTAGGTAAATGGATGGAATTTCTTTAATATAGCAACCCAATAGTGTAGTTATCCTAGTTTGTCTAGACACTGGAGTGTTGAATAAATATATCAAGATCTTATCAAAGTTGATCTTTTGATTTAAAAATTTTTTGTACATAACCAAAATTCATTTTATTATTCTATATTTTGCATTGAACCTTTATCCAATAAAATGGTATCATTAGTGAATTTTTGATGTGTCATAGGCTCAACATGTCTAACTAGTTTAAAAACTCTTAATTGCTCATCTACTAAAGCCTTGGATATGAAATGGCTTAAGGATTCTACCATGATGATGAAAAGAAATGGCAACAAAGGATCACCTTGCCTAACTCATTTAGCACATCTAAAAAAGCCTTGCACCACTCCATTAACCAAAATAAAAAACATGCAAGTGAAAATTCAAATTCTAATGATCTTTACAAATTTGTCATTAAAACCAAATTGATTCATCACTCTTTAGAAAGCTTCATTATAGTTATTATATACCTTGGCCATATCTATTAGGATCATAGCTAATTTTTTACTTTTTTCCATAGAGTGTATGGCTTCTTGAACCATAATAACTCCATCTTATATTTGTCTTCCTAGAATGAAACCACCTTGTTGTGACTGAATACTTTTTTCCATGCATATTTGCATCCTTAGAGAAATTAGTTTGGTAATGATTTTGTAGAAATAATTGAAAACACTAATGGTCTAGAAGTTAGCAAAGTTCATTGTCCCTTCTTTCTTTGGATTGAGCACAATAAATGTGTGATTAAATTACTTGATTAGTTGATCGGTATCAAGAAATTCATTTATAGCTGCAACAATATCTTCTCCAATAATATCCTAGAAAGTCCTTAAAAAGGAAATTGGAATCCCATCAAGACTAGGAGCCTTGTCTGGGTTCATCCTAGAAATTATAAACTTCATATCCTTATTCATGGTAGCAATAGTTAGCATTTCATTATCTTCTTGGCTGATCAACTCTAGGATTACATTAAAAAATTCTTGCTCAAAACCAATGTTTTTATTGAAATCATTTTTATAGAGGTTTTTATAGAAAAGTACACTTGATTATTTAATATCTTCCTCATATGAAGATAGTTATCCCTCACTGTTAATGATATCCTTTATGGCATTATATTTCCTATGTTTGAGCGTAGACATGAAAAAATCTAGTATTCATGTCTCCCTCTTTTAACCAAATATTCCTAGATTTCTACCTCCAAGGAAATTTTTCTCTAGCTGTTATGGTGTGATACTCACATAATAAGTATTTTTCTCTACTTTGAGTATCTAAATCATACCCTTTATCCCCAATTTCTTCCTCTATCCTAGTTAGGTCATATTTGATGACCTTTTTTGTTCAAGAACATTGCCAAAGACCTATTTGTTCCACTACTTGAACTTAAGTTTGACCTTAAAATTTCATACTAGATTAAACATGGCCAAACCTCTATCACTCTTTGTCCACCATTATGTCATTATGTCATATGTTTTAGGGTGTGTGAACTACATGTGCTCCATGTGGAAAGGGTATCTAGATTCCTTGGCATATTTATCAATGATACTTAATTCCAAAGTGGAGTGGTCTGAGCTAATTTTTGGCAATGATTTGAGAATAAGATATTTATGCTACAGCCAATCTAAACAAATAAAAACTCTATCAAATCTACACTAAATAATATTTTCCCTGAGTCTCTGATTAGACCAAGTGAACTTAGGTCCTCTAAGTTCAAGATCCAATAAACCAATGGCAGTAATTAAAGTGGGAAAATCATCTATGTTATATCTATACATGCTGAATTACCACCTTTTTTGTCTCCCAAATATAAGGGCAAGTTGAAATCCCCTACCATAATCCACAATATTTGAGTGCAATTATTTCTAAAGGATCTAATATCCTCCCATAGTTTTATGTGTGTTGTCCTTGTGTTAGGATCATACACATTTGAGAGTATCAACTATTTGTTCTAAATAATATTAGTGAAAAGAACCACCACATGGTGTTGTGATTTGAGGATGGGTTCTCCTATTAGATACTTGAGGTCTCAAAAAATGATCAGTCCTCTGGAGGTTCTTGAAGCACTCATGCAAACTACTTTTTCTTCATTCTATTACACCTTTTTATGTTTCATAAAATAACTTTCCTCTATTTTTGACTTTTGAATGGCCAACACAATTGCCTTATTATTTTTCATAAAATCTCTAAAGACCTTCTTACCTACACTATACATCCCTCTTATGTTCCAAGATAGGATCAACATTAAGACCATTATTGAGATGAAGTGTCCCCCTTGAAAGGGATAATCTTTTGATTTATGTCTACTATATCTTCTTGAGTCAATTTGTAAAAAAGAATCTTTTTGGATGGTTTTCTTACTTTAGGTAGGGTTTTTATATTTGGGCCTTTTACATTTTTGATAACCATTAAAGGTGTTGCCTTTATTTTTATGTTTCTCCTTGGGCTGATATTTATTTGATTATGTCCAATATTTTCCTCACTCCTTCCTAGGGTATCAAACTTACTTTGTGTGTTATCCTCTAGATTTAAACCCTACTCATTCCAATCTTTCACATCTATGTTGTGGTCCAATATTTGGAATTTATTATGGATCTATAGACTATTTGTCTTATCCTAATTTTCCATTGTGGATATTTTATGAATAAATTCATATTTTTTCATATCTTCCTTTTTATTTTTGGGTTGCTTCTCTGAATCTACTAGTAGTATTTATTCAGCTTCATTTGGATTTACTACTTTGCCTATCTAAGTTATATTTGGTTTATTTGAATCAATCTTTTTTTCTAGAATATCTTTCTTTTCCTCCTCTAAATCCAAATTTTCTCTTACAATCTACTAAGTATTAGGAACATTTGCATTTGTATTTGGAGGAGAAATCTCTAGCTCCATCTTTTTGAAATAAAATCCCACCTTTCTTTGCCATACTACTGAATTTGAACCTAAGTGATAAAAAAAAATTGAGTGCCCCAATTTATGGCATTTTTTACACATCAATTTAGATCTTTCAAATTTAATATTTTATGTCCTAAAACCAAAATTTTTATGTAACACTATGAAGTTTGGTAAATCTTGGTTTACAAAGGTGTTCACACAAATTTTGGCATGAACAAGTCTCACTTATGCCTTAGTAGCTAAATATAAAGCTATAAGATATCCAAATGATCTATCTATGCTCACAAATAGGTCCTATTCCTAAAAATTCATTGGGAGACCCAAAATTCTAACCTAGATGGCCATTTGGTTTATATTTTCCTTTTCAATCTCAAAACTTGGTTCCCATTTCTTGAGAAATAGCCCTAATTTTCCAAATAACCACAGTCCTCCAACCAGAGTATTAGAACTATCCTCCAAATTATTAAATTTGATCATAAAGAATCCATTTATCATTTCTAATATTTTCATATGTCCTTTAGTGATCTATTTCACTTTTGCTCAAGCTCTGAAGGTATCTATATTAGTTTTAAATCCCATGAACTTTCCCACTATGGCCTGATTCATCCTTAATAAGACATGATTTATGAGTGATGGAGTGATTTCAATGTGTATGATTTTCCCATCCTTCATGGTTTTTAGATATTCCAATGGTTTTATTTCCTTGTTATCTATTAAACCCATCAATCTATCACACCAAGATGAATTTCTTGGTGTTGCCTTGGGGATAACAAGGTCACCTATATGTTTTTTTATTGTGATGAGATTTTACCTATTTTTGCCATTCATTTTAGTAAAATTTCACCCACATCATCCATGGATGAAGTAGTAAAAATATTTGGTTTTTCCTTGGTTTGCATTTTATTTGTGTGGTTCTAGTTGTGCCTTCCCCCTTCTCAATAATTTTATTTATCCTCAAATAATAGGTTAGGGTAGTTTTTTCAATAATTTATTTTTCCACAAGGGTCCTCTATGTAGTAGAATATTTGAATATAAATATAGTAGTATCCTCCTCTTGCATATATTCTTATTTATATGTACCTAAATTATCTTTTTGTAACTATGTTGATCTATGTGGTATTAGTTTGGCTAAGGAGGGTCCTACTAGTGCTATATATTATTGTGTATCCTTAAGTTCAACCATAATTGGAAATTATGATGATGGATGTACCTCATACAAGGGTTTGATAGCTAATAGATTGGGTGACTAATTCACTCATAAATTGGGTTATTATTGGGTCTGGAGGCAAGTCCCTAGCTATTACAATCATAGTCTCTACTTTTTCATTGGTTAATTTGTATGGTGGGGGGAAAGGGGGGCAACATTTTTCACTATATCCCATGAAATTTTAATGTTCCTTGTTGTGATAGATTCCTCCTAGTTTTTTTAGTATACCTTATGTGTAATGGCCTTTATTATTTTAGACATTAATTTTGAATTATATAGCACTTCAGTCTTGTACACTTGGAAAATACATATCATGGATGTATCTTCAGCTTCTAGACCTTTCCCACTATTAAAAGACTTACATACACTATCTCTCTATGCCTATTACTTATCTCTTAGTTTGACCAATTTTATTTTGATGACTTTGACCTTCTATCATGCTCAAAATTCTATAAACTTGCTTATTTTTTTTATCTCTACAAGTTTTAGACCTATGCCTATTTTCTATATACTCAGACACTTGCATCTTAGTTAGATTCATAGATCAACACTAGTGTCTTATTCCAAATCAAGTGTCCAATTCCATAAAGTCGTCTAATTTAAAAATTAAATGTATCTCTATGGTCAGCCTAAGTGATTTAATGTGAGATATTATCTAAACGGATATATATATATATATATATATATATATATATATATATATATATATATATATATATCAACCCTCATTGATTACTCACCTAGCACAAACCTATAAAATCATAAGGTAAAATACTAAAAGAATTAAATCAAGCATTCAAGTGAGTAAAGCCTCCCTATTTTCTCCTATTTCCATATCAATCATAGGGACAACACATCTATAAGTCTGAAGTATTGAAGGATCATCCCATGAGCCATATTTTTTAAGTTACAAGCTAGGTCACTCTATATACTTGCTTATCACACATTACATCCTTATGCACACATAATCCCACATGTAGGTGAAAACTATATGAGGTTAAGGCCCTCTTCAAAGTAATGGCTATGTAGGTAGCACCCACTAATGGAGAGGTCTTTGCATTTAACTCAATATTGTGATCCCACTGACACATTTTTACCCACAACTATTATAAAGATGAAGAATTAGGGTTTTAATATTTGAGAAGGAGTGATAACCTATTATCTATATTTTATCACACTAGATCAAAGACAACATAAAATCTATAATATCCCAAGTGGTCGCATCTATATCTAGCAAGTATTTCATACTAGATAGCTATGTCTAGGTTAGATAAAAGTCTCAATGTAAGTGTCCAAGGCCACATAGGTATAATTTATAGAATTAGATGACTAATCCATAATCAAGGTCCAATTTATTTCCATCTTGTTCCATATCAAATTTGAATATGCATAGTAATCTAGCTAAGTATGTTATTTTCATTATCATTGTAATATATAACATAGTTTTACTTTCTTTTTTTAGCATATCTTAGTATATAAATTCATAATATTGTTTATATGTATTTGTAAATTAATTGGCCTATTATAGAGATAGTATATTACCCTTGTGCCTTAGTCTATCTCTATCCCCTTTAACCCTAGATTCCCTAATATATATTTTAGGGTTAAATAATTTTATACCATACTCTAGTTTTTCATATGCCTAAAATAGAGAGGGTAATTTGATTGGGATATGTTCCTGTAAGTGTGGTCATGGAATTCATACTAACTTCTTTCTTTTTTTCATATTCATGTGTGATTTTTCCTTGGTCAAGAAAACTTTCACTATTTAGATGATTTTCGGTGTGATATAAAGTGGTTTATCCAAGTATAGGATGTCTTCATGTGAACTAATTAATAACACTTTGATCATGCTTTTGTATATTCCCAAGAAAAAAATCTACTCCAGATGTATAGTTGCATCCATTTTATAATCTTTAATTCTACCATGTGTTCTATCACATGATTTTTAGGGTTTGGTTGTATAATTGTTAGGCACTCTAGATCTATAGCATGGTCATCAATCTCCATGATTTTTAATGAATATACTTCTGAGTGTCTTAGTAGTGTGATATTAGAGTAAGTACACTAAAAAAGTATCCTTATAAATTAGGAAGCTCTGATTTCACATAATGATTCTTGTATTTTGTCATTTTTATGTACTTAACTTTTATAAATTTAGGTAACTCATTTTTTATTTTTCATGGGGTATGGTTTTGTGTAGGATATGCTTTGTTTGTAGGAAATATCAATAATGTCATTATCATGATAGCTATGTAATTTACATGGAGGGTAAATTAAATTTTTATAAATTTTATCATTTGGCCATTAAATGGGCTAGGTAAACAATTAAATTTACCCTCATTTAATAATTATGACCATTCCCAGCTAACTTCCTTTCCTTTTTGGGTCTCATTTATTCTAGTTACTTCTTCATTTTTCAATTTTTTTAAATTTTCTATCCTTATTCATATGTCCTCCTTTTTTATTTTTATGTTTCCTTTATAACCATATTTTATGTTTCCCTTCCCACCAATTGTATATTTGATCTCAACTAAGTTATTAATTTTTTCAACTAATTCATGAATTTATCCTTTTTCATTAAATAATTGTATCTTCACTTTTGTTTAGGGATAACATTGTTCATTGCTCTTCACTCCCCTCTTTGTTAATCCATTATTTCTTGATTTTGATTCTTAACGATAATAATGATCTTCTATCTCATATATATTTTTGTCTTTGGGACATTTTTATTTATACTTTTTATTATTATATTTTCAAAACTATTTTCTCCTAGTGTGTTTTTTCCAAAAAAACATGTGTTTTTATATTTTTTAATTAAAATAATTTTTGTGTTTTTTTATTTTTTTCCCATCACCCCTTCATTTTTTAAAATTTTATTTTTTGTTTCATTTCACCACATTAATTTTTGATGTACAATTTCAATCATGCACTATTTATATATTATTTTCATAACATTCCTAAAATCATTTGTAATCTTATCTCTCTAGGTTCTAGAATTTATTTGATTACATAGGATCCTGGCCATCGTATCATTCTAGAATCTAGAATTTCATTGATTATATAGGCTCGTGGCCATCTTATTTTAATTTTCCTATACCTTTATATTTACTATCATATGGTAATACTTTTTCATGTATCCTAAATTCCTTTTTATCTATGTGTTAGCCATGCTAAGGTTTATGTCTTCTCTTCTCTTGTGTTTGATTATAAATGGCTATGAATATTTTTTCATCTATTTTTTCTAATTCCATGAATATTTATTTTAAATTTTCCTTTTGTTGATCCTAAATTTAATGCTTAGGCTTAGTAAAATGTACTCCATGTGTATTTTGGCTTCTAATTCATATATTAATTGAAATTAATAGTACTTGGTCAACCATTTTTCGATCATGTGATAAGCCCAAAGTACCATTGGTATTTTAACATCATAATTTGTCTATCTCCACATTACATACCTTAGTAAAAGATTTCTTCAAAAAAAATTGAATGATTCCATTATTCTATTTGCTTAAGAATGATAACGAGGACAATGATTATGTTTATCAAGAACTAATTTAGTAATTATGCTATTGTGTTATTTGCAAAAATGTTTGCCTTTATCACTTGTAATATGAAGTGGGAGTCTAAATCATGTAATGATGTTCACATATAAAAATTTGGTAGTTTTCACTATACAGTCCTTTATAGGTATTTATTCCACCCATATTTTTAGGTCATATTTGCCTATTATTATGAATTGTATGTTATTTCTTTACATTGTTGGTTTAATTTGTGTAATAAATTCAATGGACCATTTCTAGAATGGGACTAGTGTTAATACTTACTAAAGTGGAGTTTCATCCCATGCATTAGGTTTCCCTACCCTTTGACACATATCTAAATCGTATGCATGTTTTTGTGTGTCTTTAAACATAGTTGGTCATCATATATCGGATAACATTATTTTCTTGGTGGTGCCTTCTCTCAAATTATGGATTCCTATTATTCTATCATGCACCTCCATAATGATATGTTCTCTCTCATGTGGTAATTCTACTCTCCATAAAACCTCATCTCTTTAATTCTTGTATAGGGATATCTCTATAAAAGTAAATATAAAATCTTGTATTAGTAATCTTTTGCATTCTATTTTTCCATATCCTTCTATAAATTACATTGTTGATAGGAATTTCACAATGTTTTCCTTATCCTTTGGAACTACCTCAAAGCATAATAGATTAACTATAAGTAATTCATCCTTAATTAGCCCAAAATATTCTACAATGGTATTTATTAAAAAAATAATCTAGTCCATTATTTATCTGGTTGGGTTTCACCATAATTTTAAAATCAAACTCTTTGAATAGCATATCCCTCCATATATTATAGTTTTATTGGTGTATCAATTAGATATTGTCAAAATTTATGCACCATATACATCATTTAAAATGTCTTTTTTCTATCTATGATTAATTTATTCCTACCTTCACTAAATTTTGTCTTAAGAATTAAATAGGGTGATCAATATTAAAGTATGGTTGTGATAGTACTCCCTTATGTCTTTTCCTAATGTATAAACATGTACATGAAATAATGCCATACAATATGGAAAAACTATTATCAGTGCATCAACTATATTATTTTTCAATTTATCAAATGTTTCCTGACACTATGGTGTCCATTTTATTTCTTGGTTATTTTTTTTGTTCAATAATTTTTCTATCAAGGTGTTAATTTATGTATAGTTTCAAATGAGCCTACAATGATAGCCTATGTATCCAAATATTTTATTGACCTCCTTTTGTGTCTTGGGGGATGGTAGATTTATGATTATTTTAGTTTTTAATATAAATACAATGATTCCCTCCATATAGATAATGTGTCTTAATAGTGATCTAAATGGAGTTGTGAAGACACATTTCTTTAATTTTAATGAGATGTTCAGTTGTCTACACCAATCAAACATCAACCTCAATTCTTATATTTGATCTTTTAATAACTTATTTACCATCCAATCATCTAAATATACCTATAAAAATTCATGAGTAAATTCCCTGAATGCATTTACCATGACGAAACTAAATACTATTGGAGTATAATTCAATCCAAAAAGCATTATTGTATACATAAATGACATATATTCCATCACAAGCATGGTTTTTGGGTGGCCTTTCAGTGATATATTTACCTAATGATAGTTGAAGAATCTATTTATAAATGAGTATATTAATACCCAAAATTGTACTGAAGCAATTGGGCCCTTGTCAAGTATCAAATCCTAAGTCCTCATCCCAAGTCCTGTTTTCAAATGTTCACTCCAAGGTCAAGTTCATGTTAAAATTGGCTAAGTATTAATTCAATCTTTACTTAATGCATATAAAGCCTTAGGGGTTTTGGCTTTTTTGTTAAGACATTTTTCATGATGGAAATAAGTCTTTAGGATTTTTGTTCACATAAAAATTTTGAAGACTTATTTCCATTGGGTAAATTGTTCGTGAAAATCCTGAAAGGATTGTGAAGTTTTAGAAAAAGTGCAAAGTCTTATTTTGTTTTAACCAAAATGTTTGTACAAAAAATCCAAAGGAATTCCATTAGACATTTTATCTGTAGGAAAAAATCTAAAATTATTTTTCCTTTTGGCATTTTTCCCATGTAAAAGGTATAAAAGAATTGCATTATGTCAGGAAAAAGTAAAGTCCTTATTTGTTTCAAACTTTTTGTCTGCAGTAAAAAGTCCAAAGGGCACTTGCCTTTCAAGAATTTTACTACACAAAAAGCCTGCCAAAAGTCATTTCCTTTGTCAAAATGTTAAGTCCAATTTATTTGGGTAAATTGTTTTGGATAAAATGTTTGAAACAATCATCCTGATGAAGACACAAATCCTGAAGACTTAATTTCTTTGGCAAAAATGACGAGGAGTTCCTTTAAAAAATGAAAAGATCAATTTCATTAGAGAAATTATTTTGAACAAAATGTCTAAAATAATTATCTTGATGAAGATGAAAATATAAAGGCCAAATTTGTGTGATCAATTTGTCTATGATAAAAGGTTTGATAAAGTTTAAATCTCTTAGGAAAAGTGTGAAGTCAAAATTATTCAAGGAAATTATCTTGAACCTTTTGTCTAAAATAATTATCTTAATGGAATGCCAAAGATATATTGTTATGAATAAATTTTGAAAAATAAAAGTCCCAAAGAAATGTTGTGGAACAAAAGTCCTGAAGACCAAAGGCTGAATGAAATAAGTGTCAAAGATAAAAAGTTGCAATAATTGTTACCAAAGATATACATGCCAAAGATATGAATGCCACAGACAAAAAGGCCATGTGACCAAAATATCTGAATAAATTTTCTTAGATTGCATAAGTATTGAGCTCGTGGGGTGTGATTAAAATTTGAGAAAGTTCATGTCGATCAATGGTATGTGGAAAAGTGTATAGATCCTAATTGATGGTACGTAGAAGGCTAATGTTTCAAATAAAGCCCTAAGATGAGTGAGATAGTTATAAGTGTCACCATCATGGGAACCCTATCATAGATATAATGGTGAGTTAAATAGGTCAAAAGGTCAAGAATCATAAGGTGTCACCATATGGTGTAATGGCACTCAAAGCAATAGAGACTATTTTCAAGGAAAAAATCATGCTTAATCTCATGGATTGCAATTTGACAATGCATATACGATCAAGAAAAAATATCTAATAGCATGAGGGCACAATTAAAAAAGTCAATACATGGTTACAAGCTAAAGATTGATCATATTCTCAAAGATTGATAGTATGTGCTTAAGTGTACATAATCTAATTTATGGCATGTATTAGGTTAAGACCTTTTAATAAAACCTAGAATGAATGAGAGACCACCACTTGGCAAGAGCATGTTAGCTTGATAGGACTAACAGAGCAAGATGTAGAGATCCCATGGAACTTTTAAGTGGCACCATTTTGGTATAAGACCTATAGACAGATAATGGAATTTGATCCTTTGGATCAAGATCAATGGCATGCATTTTCTTAGGTGAGAAAATCCAATAATGCAAGCCAAGATGGACTATTCAAAGGGCTCAAAACCAATAAGAAAGCAACACATGCCTAAATTAGAGCTAAGAAGTGGCCAAGTCAGTTTTAAGTCTTGTGAATGCCCAATTGAATCCAATGTGGTAGCTAGTAAAGTGCTCTATTGATGAACAAGAATCTCAACCACATATGGAGACAAGTAATGCTGAGGTCAATGTAAAGCAAAGATATTGGTAAATTGAGTGACATGGGAATGCAATATAGGAATACATGACATGTTCAAGGACCCTATGTAATACATTTAGTGAAGGCTTCCACCACTGATAGCATCTTGGTAATTTGAAAATGTTAAATTTGTGAGAGGGAATAGGATTTACCCAAGTAAATAAAAAGTTGAAACTAATGCATTTTTGCATTAAAAAATATGAAGGAAGCCCTAAAAGTCTAGATGTGAAAAAGAAAAAATGTGAAATTTGAAAAACAAGTTGGAGTTAAAAGTAAAAAGTTAAAAAGTGACCTAAGTCTTTTGTAATATTTCATATGTTGTGCTTGTCCAAATTGCTCCATGAATGAGAAATTACAGGCTTGTAAATCCAATATGGGCCACTCCAAAGAAGATCATTCACAAGGCCATGGATCCAAAATATTCCAATGAAATCATGTAAAAATTAGGTTATTCCATGGCATGCATGAGAGGGAGGGCATATGTCCAAAAGTTTCCATCTATGTATACAAATGGTTGAGAGCATCCCCAAGTAGTTACACATAATGACAAAATTTGTTCAACCCTCTACCATGAATATTCTCCTTCTAGCTCATGTGAAAGGCATATCCCACCATGAAATCAAAAGTTTGTTGCAAATCTTCATCATTATTTGTAGAGGTAGTTAGAACATTGATTTTTATTGCAAATAGATGAAGATTTTGGGCATGACAAGGGAATATTTTTCTAGCTAGAAGCATCTTGGCAGACTTGAAAGTTTTTTTTGTGATTTTTCAAGTTACAACCCACATTTCCAAATTTGAAAATGTATAAATAGAGGGTTTTTCCTTTATTCAAAGATTTGGTTGGCCATTGTGTTGGTTTTTATTGGTTATTGTTTTAGGTGTCCATTTTCTCTAAGTCTAGGTTCTACAAAAAAAAATTGTGATCAATTATTATGTGTAGATTTTATCTCCCTTGCTAAGGTGGTTGCAGTTGTATAGCCATTAGCAAACTTTGAGAGCATGTTTATGTCTCCCTTATCAAAAGGGAAATATCACCATGCTTATCCCCATGGCAGCATTTTGAAATACTGATGTGTGTAATATTTATTTTTCAAGTTATAATGAAAATGATTGTGGTTCTTTATTTTTTCCTGTAGATGAAGTGTAGTGACATGTTTTTCAAAAATTACTGATTAGACATTTGAGTTTTTACTCACTACTGGTTGTCATTTTGAGTATATATTTAGATTATAAATGCTTTCTACATTTCTTTAAGATAGGTTATTGAATAACCTGTTAGGGCACCCTAGGTTTATGGATTTGATAGGGAAAAGCATTTAAAATATTAGTTTCAATGTGTGTTTTAGTCTCTCAGGAATCATTTGGTATTTACCATTATCTTGCATTTGAAGTTTTTTTCTATATCTTTGCTAAGGAATATTGTCATGAAATATTGCAAGACACCCTATTGTTTAGAAACCACTAGCACACCACCATGTATTTTTTAATCATTTAACTTGTCTTACCCTATCCTACCCTACAAATAATACACCTTTTGAATACTATAAGTGTTATTTTCTTATAGATGCATAAATATTATAGACTTAACATGTGTTTATGTTTTGTGTTTTAAAGCATAGTGTTGTAATTTTCCATTTGACCCCTGTTATTAAATATTTTATAGAATGAAGATTGCATTCATTTCCTCATCTATATTTAGTAGCTTTTATATGACTTAGAGCATTTGTGCATTTCATGTGATAACATTTTAAGTGTGAAGTGTGCAAACTTGGTTGGGCCCTGGTCATATTTTTCCTTGTGACAAAAATCCCCATAGAAGTTGAATCATAAAATTTATCCATGTGAGAAAGATACCCCATAGGTCCTCTCACCTTGGTTTAAGTAGAGCCAAAAGTTACAAGGAGTTGATCATACCCTTTGTAGGTGCCTCTCAGTCATTTTTTACATTTGGTCGAATCTTGATGCCAAACCCCTCCCTAGTTACAATAATATACTAGTGGATTTTTTCATCATTGCTTTCTATTTTATTCAAGTGTACAAGTCTAATCATAATAGGTGTACAACTGTGAACCAACACCCTTCTAGCACCATTTTCAGGGACTAAATTGAAGTCCAAGTCAGTAGTGTTATTAGGGACTCTTGTAGAGAGTTGTTGTAAGTATTTCATGTGGTGAAGTTCTCTACTATATTTGTTATAATTAGACTATCTTGGTCATCAACATCATAGTACTCCACTGTGGACATGCCAAGATTTTGTTTTTAGGCTTGATAATTGACTTTTATTGTGTTCATTATAAGGAGATAATTAAGATTGCATGTTGGAAGGTGTTTTTCCCCTTTAAAACATTATTCTAAAGATTTCAATGTCTTTAATTTTTCATTTCATCATTAAGATTTAGCAAGTTTAATTTCAGCATGTATCACAACAATTTGTCAACTATTATATTCTAAAAGTTTGCTTCTAGTGGTGACTCCAACTTTATTTTTTGGTTTCAAGGAAGATCAATGCCTAGTTTGAATATCTTCATTAACCTTTATCTTTGATTATTTTCTTATTTGCAAAGATGAAAGGATTGAGATCATATTTCAAAGGTGACCCATCTAGGAAACTTGTTCCACCCTTAAGTATTCATCCAAGAATAAGGGGATAAGTTTGGAGGCATATTAAAGGGCAAAGTTTAACTGCTAAGGGTTATCAAGATTTTGGTAATCTTAAAATCTTTGTTGACCCTCCCATTGTTGAGGACTATCATAACTCTCCTAGTAATTATGAAACCTATAGTCTTGTGTATTACCCAACTCTTTCTCAACTATTTGAATCCCCTCCTAAGTTTGCCCCACCAAGTCCATGGCATTCACCTCCTTATATCCCTTTACAATTATTTATGAACCCACCATTGAAATAATTGTGAGGCATAGAGACCAATATGAGAATGAACATCCTGCATTCCATGTTCTCATATTTAGTCCTATCAATTTTGATGAAATGGAAGGCTATATTAATGAAGTCCCAAATGAAGTAAGGAAATGCCTCCCAAAGTTCAAAGGGAATAATGCAGTGAGTGGTGGTCAACACCTGAAGGCCTTCCACAATATTATTGAAGATTATGAGGCTGAGTATGAAGATATGTGCATCAATATAATTGTGCACATGATGGAAGAAGATGATCATGAGTGGTTCAAATCTCTTCCCAATGAATCTATTGATTCATGGGAAGAGATGTAAAATGTTTTTAGAATTCAATATAGTGATAGGATTGATCCAAGGTTTCTTTTAGTTGAGTTTGAAAACATCAAAAAGAACCTTAATGAGTGTGTGTAGGACTTCAATACGATTTTCAAAAAAACTATGATGTAAATACTTAAAAACATCAAGCCCATTGATATAGTATGCTTGATAAAGTATTGGACCATCCCACCAGGTGTGCCAAAATGTTTCTCTTAATTTCTATTCATTTCTTAATTTTGGAAGAAGATAAGAAACTAGTAATAAGGGTGTGGTACAAATACCTAGTTGGTGATGTGCACGTAATCTAGATGAATATGGAGAACTCCTCTTTGTCTTAAAAGGAATAACTTATAGATAATAAATCACTAACAAAGGGGTTTTTAGTAAGATAATTGGGTGGACTACCTATTGTGAGCTAGATCTAAGAAGTGTGAGCTTGTTATGAGGCTATCAATCCACTTTTGATAATAATTAAGTTGAAAATGGTAAAATTAAGGTAATTATGAAAATTAAATGAAATTCAATACAATAATTAAGTAGAATGATTATTAAATAAAATTATTAAATATATCAAAAGTAGCTCAACACTTGTGCTAAATAAGGTGAAGTCAAGTTTTAAAAACTAGAAAAGGGTCTATGAATAGGTAGGAACATAGAAAGTTAGGTTTGGTTGGGGTTAAGGGGATGAAAATAACTTGATGTTATTTTCTACCACAATGACCATCAGTAGTTGGGTTAACCATTGATGGTTAAGCTAACCATCAATGGTTGGATAACCATCAACTATTGGGGGTGATCATTAGTGGTTGTGTTAACCATCAACAATTGCTTATAGGTTTTAAAGGTTGATAAATGAGAAGATATAGAATGGGTGAATGGTTTGATAATGGTTATATTAAAGATATGAAATTTGAGAAATAAGGTATAAATAGGTTTAATCTAGAAGCTAACATCGACGGTTGGGTAACCATCAATGGTTGGGGGTGACCATCGATGGTTATGCTAACCATCGATGGTTGCTTATGGATTCTGAAGGTTTCTAAAATAGAAGTTAGAAAATGGGTGAATGGTTTTATAATGGTTTTCTTAAGTATCTAGAATTTGAAAAACTAGCTGCAAATAGGTTTGATCAGGTCAGAGGGTTAGAAATCTAATAAAATAAAAAATAAGTATAATATACTTGTAGCTTGCTAGATGGTTGATGGTTGAAGGCTTGGGTAAATTTCACCAAAGTAATAGTACTTTGGCCTTAAAATAAAATTTGATAGAGTTTCAAGTATCTTTTGTTGTTGTTGAGTTATTGAAGGAGCACTATATGTTGGAAATATTGAATACCTATATGCAAGAGTGGTTGTGATGATGGATCCATTTCACCTCCTACTCCCCTCCTTTTATGGAAAAAAAGAGATAGAGGATGGAATGTTACCTAGAGGTTGAGGCTATTGATTTTGATGCTTGGAAGTTTTTTAGCACTACATAAGGTGAATTTATTAAATTGTGCCTTGTTAGCTCACACATAGCTAGTGATGTGTTAAGAAGATGAGGACCTAATTATTAATGGTTAGGCTAACTATCAATGGTTAACTTGGCCATCAATGATCGAGTGTCTAAAGGAAAAGTGGTCAAGGTAAGTTAAAAGGGTTGGGTTAATGTTTAAGTTATTTCATGGGTAGAAAAGGACTAGGTGGTCCCTAAATATTCTTGAGGTATTTTGATGCCTAGTATAGTTTTTTAGTGTCTACACCTTTGACAAGAAGGTTGCATACTACTTGAGGGACAAAGCTCCCACTGACTTGCAGTTGGAATTCAATATGGCCATCCAAATTGAAAACAATATAAAGGCTATGGAAAATCCCATAAACAAGTGGGATGATGTGAAGTTGGTCAATCCAAAAAAGACACAGTCCATAAAGATAACCAACCTTGAGGAGACAATTACAAATTTAGCCTCTGTTATCAAGGAAATGTCATACAAGTAGGATAGAGCTGAAAAGGGGATCCCTTATGCATCTACCAGTCAAGAGAGGGATCCAAATCTAAATCAAGCACAAAGAAGGCCTAATTTCCACCATCAATATAATGATAAAGGGAAGAGGCCTGCATGTGAAGAAAGAATAGATAGAAATAAAAGGGGCTGGAAAGGAAGTGTCTGATCCTTTGAATGCCAAAGTGAATGTCTTAGATTATGAAATTGATACTTGTTGGTGTGATAAGTTCTTCCTTCCATATCCCCCATGTCATACAACTGAACTGATTAATGAAGATGTGGATGAACTTGAGTCTGTGTCATCCGATGATGAGATTTTGATGTTTAATTATCAAATCCCCTGAAGTGAGATGACTGCCTCCATAGAATTGTTGAGTGCTACTACTATTGATCAATTTTTGAGTGTGGTTGAAAAGGTAAGTTTCCTAACTCCTAAATTTACTTATGACATTAATATTGGCACAAGCATATGAATTACCCATTCTTGATTTTGATTTATTATGCTTTGTGATGATTAATAATTATGATGAGGGAATTATGTGAGTTGAGGATGTATAACTACTAAATAATGTAGTAATTACCTAAGAAAAGGAGTATCACTTGAGAATAAAATATCAGGTTGATGCTCTTGAAGACATTGCCCCTATAAATCCAAAGGAAATGGATGCTAATAAGGATGCTGAGAAAACTACAATAGTCCCCAAAGCTTCCAAATCAATACCTATTTTCCAAGTTGTTAAGCCAAGAGGTACTTCAACCAAGAATAGAGTGCCCATATTATCTAGTATCCCTAAAGGTGATAATGAGTTTTAAAAAAAATCTACTTTTGAAGGATATTGTTAAAGATCCAAATCCATCCCATCCTAGTCCACTTTAGACCTTAAGTGACAGTATTCTAGCTAAAGGTGTTGTCACCATTCTAACCAATACTCCTCTTTCTTAGTATAGCATATGTGATATGGCCCAAGTGTTGAGTCAAATAAAAATCATTGTGCTGCTTGTTGAATTATTATGAATACCTAAACATAGGAAGAGGGCATTTGAATACCTAGAAATTGGTGAAAAGTTAGCTAAAAATTAAATTGAGTTACCCTAAACATGCCCAAAAAGTGATGAAGAATTAGAAGAGGTTATAAAACATACTCTAAAGGTCTATTTGGGGACTGCATTGGTAGAAAGTCAACTAAATGTGGATCTATTTTATATAACCCTACTGATCAATGGTCTGATTTCCACCACTACATGTTTGACTCCAAAGCTTCTTACAATGTGATGCCCCTAGGTGTCTTAAATGAAATTGGATTCAAGATTTTGTCATCATTTGGTAAGTGTTATGTCATGGACACATGAGAGGTTTTAGTTGTTGGACAAGTCAAGGGATTAGTTGTATAATTGATAGCTCATCCTAGTAAGTATCTAAATATGGATGTGGTAGTTATAGACTACCCACCTAAGTGGGGGATGCTATTATCATGAAAATGGGTTGATAACATGGGTGGAAGTGTGTAGATGGACCTTTCTTATACCACCATTCTATTGGAAGGTAAGATGGTCAAGCTTTATAGAGAGCTAAAGATGTTGCATGTAATTGAAGATCTAAAGCATGATCTTAATGAAGTGTTGTAAACATATGTTGTGTTGGGAAACTTTTTTGGGAATGTTGAAACTAATGAATAGTCTATTATTCTTGATGTTGAACTTGACAAAGAAAGTACAGTTTGGAAGATGTGCTTTGATGAGGCTTGTTCCAATCTTGTAAATGGAGCTGGGGTTGTCTTCTATGCCCCCAATGGTAAATGTTTCATGTATTATTTTCAATTTTCCTTTAAGTGTATGCATAATACTACTAAGTATGAATCACTCTTGCTTGGTTTAAGGATTGCCCATGAATATGGAATTAATAATTTAATTATCAAGGTTGATTCTGAGTTAGTGGTTAAGTAGATCTATAATGTTTATGCCACCAAAAATAAAATGTTGAAACAATATTGAAATGTTGTTTGGGATTTGTTTGAATTATTTGATGCATTCAACATTTTTTATCATGATATAAGTTTCAATGAATAAGCTGATAGACTTTTAGGTTTGTGCACTCAGTTTGATATTGTATTTATGAGCCCTCATTATTAGTATCAAGTGGAGGTGCTTGTTCATATTTCAATCACATACAATGTTTATCATTGGCATGTGTTTGATGATGATGAATAGATTAAAAGGTTTATAAATTGTGAATTTGAGTTCCATGATCATCTCATAGACTTAGAATCTATGATTTAGGTTTGTGATGGGAAAAAAACCTTATTTGGGAAAGACATTATTCATCTAAAAACAAACACACTCCTAAGAGGATTGGTAAGTTTAGAGGCATATTTTCATGGAGCTAATAAAATCAAATTAAGAGATTCATTTATTTCAAAATACATGACTAAGTTTGATTTGGGATCTCATGAGAATCCAAGAAAGGTTTGGCTAGGTACTCACCTAAGCATAGTTGAGAAGAAAGCTTACATGTAGCTACTTAAAAGGTACCAAGATTATCTAGCATGGTCTTATTCTGAGTTGAAATCATATAGGGAATATTTTTTCTATCATGTCATCTCATTGTAGTCAAATAGCAAGATTCTTAGGCAAATACAGAGGCCCATTAGCCCCATCTTGGCCACCAAGATGAGGGATGAGTTAAAGAAGCTAAGGGATGGTGGTATCATTCAACCCATTAGGTATTCATGATGGGTTGCCAATTTAATCCCTGTGAGAAAGAAAAATGGTGACATCTGCTTATGTGTGGATTTTAGGAATTTGAACAAAGCTTCTTTAAAAGATAATTATCCCTTTCCTAATATGGAGAACCTATTTTAAAGTGTTATTAGATAAAAAATGATGTCTACTTTAGATGGATTCTTAAGATATAATCAGGTTTACGTGAAGGAATCCAAAAGATCCAAGACTACTTTCACTATGCCTTAGGGAACGTATGTATATATGAGGATGCCTTTTAGGTTAATGAATGCTAGTACAACATCCCAATGAGCTATGGACATTTATTTTTCAAGGATAATTAAATAGTTTATATCTATGTATTAGGATGACATTACTATGTACTCCAAGACTAGAGAAGAATATTTAGACCATCTAGAGAAGGTACTTATTAGATGTAAGTAGTTCAACATTTCACTTAATCCTAAGAAATGATAATTTGGATTATAAAAGGACAATTTTATGGGACATATAGTGTCCTAATATGGTGTCATGATTGATCTTGAGAGGGTAGAGGCCATTGACAAAGTGCCTATCCCACAATCTAAGAAACGAATTTAGTCTTTCTTTGGACAAATTAACTTTGTAAGGAGGTTTGTGTCCAATTTTTTAGATTTTACTCTACCTATTACTTCCATAATGAAGAAGGACCAGGCCATAAAATGGGAGGAGAAGTTTATGAATGCATTTAGTGACATCAAGGGAACTTTAGAGTGTGTTCCTATCTTGGCTAGCCTTGATTACATAAAGTCATTTCAGATATTCTCTTTTGCATCATACAATATTGTTGTTATTGTTATTTTGTAAAAGAATGAAGAAGGTCATGAGTAGCACATAGATTTATTTATGAAATCTATGTAAGGTTCTAAACTAAAGTATACCATTATGGAAAAACAAGATTTCACTCTCTTGAAAGCTATCAAGATATTCAGGCCTTATATTCTGAGTTTAAAGATTGTTGCTTATGTCTCACATACCATGGTGAAGAACATCTCGACTCAAACTAAAGTATCCATCAAGAGATTTAGGTGGGTTAACAAGTTTCAAGAGTGTGACACGGATATTTATACTACTAAGTTAATATGAGAGATGGCTCTAGCCAGGCTTATGGCTAAGACCAATTTACAAGTTGTTGAGGTAAACATTGTTATTTTTAATGTTGATGATTCATTGAGTCAATTTAACATCTCTTCATGGTATATAGATATTGTTTACTACTTACAAAATTTTAATCATCCCCCTATATTGGATAAGAATCAAATAAAAACTCTCAATCTTGTGACCCAAAAATACCTCTTGACTGGGAATGGACTAGCATAGAAGAATCTAGATGGGGTCCTCTTAAGATGTGTGCTAGAAGAATAGACTGTTGACCTGATTGAAGACTTCCATAGTGGATTATGTGGTGGCCATTTTTCACCTAAAATCATATCTCATAAAATTTTGAGAGCTGGTTATTGATGGCCATTATTGTTCAAAGATGTTGCTCAGATAGTTAGAAAGTGTGATAAATGTTAGCACTTTATTGGGAGGATAAATTATTTTAGTTCTCTTTCTTTATTTCTTTTGATGATTAAAGGCCCATTAAAATAATGGGGAATGGATTTAATTGGATAAATTATTGATTCATCAAGTGTTAGACATACATGGATATTATTTTCAACTAACTACATCATGAAATGGATTGAAGAAGTCCCTAAAAAGAAAGTAACACACTAGGTAGTTATGAATTTTTGTTAAATCAAATTATTTAAAGAATTGGTGTGCCTATCAATATATTTATAGACAATTCCATGATATTCAAATACAAACCTTTTGCATCATTATGCTAAGAGTATGAGATTGAATCTTCTAACTACAACCCTCATGGGAATAGGCAAGCATAATCTAGTAAAAAGAATGCGCTCAAGATCATTAGACAAACATGGAAGTAAATAAGAAGAATTGGGGTAAACAGTTGAAGTTTTCCTTATGGGATAATAGAATCATGCCCAAGAAAGATATAGGCAAAATCCATTTTAAGCTTGTCTATGGAGCTTAAGTAGTTTTGCCTATGATTTTGTAGTTTCCCACATATCATCTCATCTAACAACTAAAGGATGATGAGAAAATCAACCACTATGAAATCAAGATGGACCAAATTATTGAGCCTGATGAAATTAGAAGACAAGATCATGAGAGACACCTTAATTTAAAGGAAAGGATAAAAAAAATACTTGATAGGAAGGTCACTCCAAGGACTTTCCAAGTAGGTGATCTAGTTCTACTTTGGGATGATAGGCATGAGGAGAAAAGAAAGCATGACAAATTTGATACCTAGTGGATGGGTCCCTATTGCATTAATTGTCAGATTAAGGAGCATACTTCATTCTTGAGAGACCTAAATGGTGAAATATTGGAGCTACCAGTCAATGTTAGACATTTAAAGCACTTACTAGATTGAGTCTATCTACAATTATGTACATATTATATAGTTTTTTGGTATACACATAATATTTTCAAACTTTTATTGATTATTGATACTTTGTATCTTACAAGAACCTATTGAGTCTCAATCTCTTTGAGTACATGCCTTAAGGGGTACACTAAGAAGGGGGTGGGTAGACCTTTAGTGTTTCATAAGATTGTTGTTCCTTTTTCCACTTGTCATCTACATTCTTGTCTCCTAAAACCTTGAACCCTAAGCGTATTTCTCTCTTGCCTAACCGTTCCAATCATTGTCATGATTTATTTTTTTATTTCTTACCTTATTACCCTTTTGACTTATTCAACAAACTAGGTCACCCTGGTTGACCTAGTGTGTTTTGGGGACACTTTATCTCTTTTGGTTTGTTATCCTCCCAATCAACCTAACATAGACCTAGTGAGTTAGCCCAAAAATGTGCTAGGTCAACCGAGTTAACCTAGTACATCTGACATGTTTGAAAGTTTTTAGGTAAGATCTGCCTATATATACAAGTTAATCTCATCATTATTAAGAATAGATAGTTAAATTAAGTGAAGAAGTGTAAATGAACATTTGCGTATTGACCATTCTACTTGAGGAATAAATCTTTAGGGTTTAATACTTCCTTTGGATCTCTAATATTATCTTGTGAAGAAGTATTTTGGATGCTTAGGTAGCCTAGAGCTGATTTATCTTAGTTATCCTTACAAACCACAAAAATATCTTATGAATCACCTTGGACAAGGGAGAGATTGAGGCTCAGTAGGTTTGTCTTCAAAGGAAAGTATTCCTAACTTTATTTCTCCTTTATAAGAGTAGATAGATAATGTAGTATGTATTCTTCTCTTCCATGTATTAAGATTATGTATACATTGATGTGAGTATATGTCTCCTATGCATGTTTATTTTAATTTTTGTTTTTTTTTTTGTTCTAACCCCCACTTTGAGCCACAAGCTTTGGTGTGCACTAGATTAGTTTAATTTTCTTGTTATTAGAATAGTTTACTCTCTTGTTTGTTAGCATAATTAAAATATCAAATCATAATATTATTTTAGGGTTATTATGTGATAGTGTTATAATTTAGGCTTTGGAATCCTTCCTAGCATGATATGTTGTGACAAGTGATATCCTAATTGGGTCTAGTATATCCCCAGATTGGTCATGCTCCTACTTAATAAGTGTATACCCAATCAAAAGTGTAGGTGTGCTCTATCTTATCTGATCTAGGATTAATTCATGTACATCCTAAAATTATGATTACATATGTTCTAGTGAACTTGATATGAATCTTATCCCACCTTTAGTTGGATTTTCTTCACATTTCCATTTTTGTTTCCTTTCTTATTTAGCATTAACTCACTTTGGCTTCACCTTCATTACATTCTAGTGAGCCTAACATGAAACTAACCCTTGAAAGATTTTTTTCACTTATTTCATTCATTTTATCATCATTTTTATCATATATTTTGACATACTAGATCAATTATATTAACCTAATTCTTTTTCTCTATGTGTAGATTTTCATAAATAGGCAACTGGATCAACCAGCTTGACCCATTATAGGTTTTGATTTTATATATTTATTGATTAGCCTACTAGGTCAACTAGCTTGACCTAGTACATTTTTAAACATCTTGTTCAACCTAATAGATCGATCAAGTCCACCTAGTGCATTTTTAGAAGTTTTTCAATAGGTTTCTGTATTGCTTGGTCAACCAGCTTGACCCAGTTTATAGGTTTTTGATAGATTTATCCAAGGTTCTTGATCAAAAATCTTCTCATTTCCATATTTAAATGATCAAGGTTAGTATTTTATTCTCTATCTCTTTCTATTCTATACTTTCTTTTAATTTTTTAGTCTTCTAAACTACCCCTACACAACCAATTAGATCAACCTGGTCAACCTAGTTTTATGTTCTATGTGATGTTTGAAATAACTAGGTTGACCCAGTCAACCTAGTAGGTTTTCCAAACCCTACCTTTAATAGTAATAGCTCGACCATGTCAACCTAGTTATATATTTTATGCACATAATATTTTCACTATACCTTGTTTCAAAGTTAAAATTCACCTTGTATGTTAATCACATCTTTTCTTTCAGATGTTTGCATGACTATAATAGTTCACATAGTCTAATTAAGAGGGTTTTAATTAACCACTTAGTTTCACTATTTCTATTTTATACACATACAACCAATCATATAACATCAACAAGCATTTTAACATTTGACTACCCAAGCCAACCTACTTGGATTTCATCACCAAGGGGGAAGCTAACTTGATTCTATAGTTAAGTATAAAGCAAGGTTAATGGTATATTATAGCTAACAACCCGATACCCTTATAATTTTAGTATGTGAAGTAAGGGGGTAGGCCCCAATACCAATCTTATATCATTTCCATTACAGTCCCTTTCATCCTAAACTCACCTAAAACCATCCATAGATTGCTATTTATTACCTTGCATATAGCCAACTCCTTATCATTTAATATTATTCTTAATAATCTAATCAACATTCTAGGTTGACCAAGTAGCTATTTTTACTTTTAAATTTTTTAATTTCTCTTTGATTAATTTTATGTCCAAAATCTTGCATTATCCATCATTAGTGCAAGATTTTCCTTTGTGTGCATCAATTGGATTGGCCAGTGTCAATTTAATTGACTATTTGTTTCCCTTTAGTACTTATTGATTTTCATTATTTTCAAGTTGTATTATTTCAATTCACAACTTGATACCAAATTTATCATATTCCTTATATCATCATGAATCCAATGCATTTTATGGTTTACAATATGGATAAGTAGAACTAAAGATATAGGCAAAACAAGTAACTGGTCTATTGTACTAGGTCGACCCTATTGACCTAGTATATTTTTTAGCCCCTGTGCACTTTACTAGGTCTACCTGGTTGATGTAGCATTATTTTTAGCCTATTTTACCTTTTTTTTAGTCTCTATACACTGTACTAGATCAACTTGGTTGACCCTGTATAGTTTTGTAGTCCTTATTTTTGTGTTAAGTTGACCCAATTGACCTTGTACTATTTTTTATCACTTTTTGTTCTCCTTGAGTGGTTATCTAGTCTTGTTTCATCATGATGGAATCTTTGAAACCTTCCCTTAGTAAATAACATTACATTCTTAAGGACTTGGATAGTAACCTCACTTATTTCATGACCTCCAATTAAACTATCCAATTTCTTACTTCCATTTCTCCTAAGCTTAAACCACTCACTACATAATGAAATGTAGTTGAGATCCTTAATCATAATCCTCATCCCAATACCGATGTAGTGAATCCTTCATCACATCATACCAATCAAATTGATAATCTAGATGGTTCCCAAATATTCAAAAACCTTGATGATAATACTATTTATGCTCCTCATAATAATGGTGGCTTGACTAAGCTTCCTTATTTTTCTACCACACTTAAGAAAATTAACACTAATATTGGGAATCCTCCACCTACAAAGAATCCTCCTTCCACTAACACTAACAATCCTCTTCCTATCAACACTAATACCCCACCTTCAAACCCACTTATTGATATACCTCAACTTCTTGCACAAGTCATACAATAAATGAACATCATGAAAAAACCAATCAATCTCAAATGATGAGTATGAAACAACATTTATGAAACATGATTAGTCAACCATCTCAAGTCATCATGTCTCAACCAAATCAAAAAAAATTTGCTTCTCCTCTTAGAGATGCTAATGGGAATTTCATCCCTTAAGCTCCAATGAATAATAAAATGCTTCAACATCTTCAAAATTAACCTTTAGCCCCATTCAGTACATCCATATATATTGGAAACATTTCTCAAACTATCACATATAATGGGACTAAGGACCCTACTATCTTTATTAAGTCCTTTAGTAATCTCTATAATGAATGGGTCCAAATTAACACTTTTGCTACCACCAAGCTCTTATCCAAAACCTTTTTTGGTGATGCACTTAAATGGTACAACCAGATTCTTATACATTCCATCTCATAAATAGAATATTTATTCAATGATCTAGTGAAGGAATTCCAACTTGATGACCTTCCTAAAAATTACCTTGGCTATTTCATCAATGCCAAGAAACATTCTAATGAATCAACTCATACTTTCATCAAGCAATGGAAGTCTCTTTCTCATAAAGTGTACCATAACATGAATTATGACACTCTTATAAAATTATTTGTCACTAATCTTAAACCTTCTCTTTAATACAAAGTTCAATTTTTTTCACCAAAAACTTTAGAAGAAGCCTTAGACCAAGCAAAAAGATAATAATTTTTTATGACTCAATTTGAAACACCTCAAAAAACTATTAAAGCATCTTTCCAATCTTCTTCTCATACCATTGATTCATCCAAGTCTCAAAAACCTCAACATGGATCATCTAATTCAACCAATTTTAACCCAATCCACCGTCCCTTGAGTCTAGAACAACTTATGATTAAATTTCCACCCTTTAAACCCATGAGTGTTGATCCTTCCAAACCTCCTCCAAAATGGTATAATCTGAATAATTTTTTTTGGTGGCATACTACTATAGGTCACTCTCATGAGTCTTGCCATGATATTCATCGATTTATTATTTCTTCCTTTCTTGTTCCACATTTCAATATTGATATTCTCATAAAACAACATTATCAAGATTATCCTCAAGCTTCTCATAATCAATCTCAAGAACCAAAATCACATCAACATCAACTACCTAATTAACACACCTTATCCACTAATTTTGTTCAAACAAAAATTGATCCTTATTCCTATAACAATAAGGAAAATTATCTAACATGAACAAATTTAAACATATTGTTTCATCTATTGAACTGCAACCTCTTAGGCCACATGAATCAAAATAGTACCTAGTTCAAATTCTTACTCCAAAGCACATCATTCATGGTCCTCCTTTACCTCCTTTATCTCTTCATACCTATCCTACACATCATATCTCACATTCAACCTCCTTAAAATCTAACAAACTAACACATTTACCTATTTCTAAATGCACCTACCAACCCAATGCAAATAATTTTAATGATTTAATATCACCTCGCTCCAACTCACATGTTGGGGCATATTGTGATGCCCATCCACATGTCCCTTTAGACTTTGGGGTATCTTGTGATTCCCATCCATATATCCATTCCAACTTTGGGGCATATTTTGATGCCCATCATTGAATCCACTTACACTTTGGGGCATCTTGTGATGCCCACTTTTATTCTACAATGCATAATAACAAACAATCCAGCTTCAAGAAACATTTCGAGACTCATAGGCTTGTATTTCACATGCTCATATTTGATATAGATGTTAGCATAGGTTTTACTTGTTCTTTTTGTCTTATGTTTCTTTGTTTTTTGTGCATTTTACTTATTTTAGTCACACTTTACTATCATCATTATTTTCCTTTACATTATTTATTTTTTTATTTACACATCACATTTGGCATTTTATTTCATTTTTTCCTCATATATTTCTTTTATTTATCATTTTTATGTTATTATTTGCCTTAGTAATTTTTCGATCATTTTTAACCCCTTCCTTTAGCATTTACCTCTTGATGTACCAAATCTTATTTATCTTCTTCCATTTCCTCTTATTTTTTTCACCCCTTGGGTCTTTCTTTTATGAGTTTCTTTTTAATACTGTGGATAGAACCCGACATCCCTCACAAAACCACCATCTTTTAAACATTTATTTCTCTTTTTATTTCTTACCAATGTTATTTTGACATCCTTTGGATTTTTCTTTGTGAGGTTCTTTATACAAAGGCTCCCTCACTTTTATTTTCTCTTACTTCTTAGTACCCTCATGGGTTTCTCTTTTATGAGTTGTAAGGTAAGACCATGGATAGAACTTGCCCCTCCTCATAAAATTACCATATTTTTATGTTCTTTGTGATCTTTGTTCTCAACTTTAGATTTTGCTTCTTTTGCTAGATGAAATCTACACAAAAATTTATGTTATCATGTTTTCCTCCACTTCCCTCTTTCTTATGATAAGGAATCATACTTTAATATCATTTTATCCTTTTTTGCCCTTTGTCACTTTTTTTTTAAATTTTAAGGAATTCAAATTTTTCCATTTGTCATTCCTCTTGATTTCCCCTTTCTTTAATCTCTTCATTGGATAAAACAAGGTTGAAGTCAAGATAACACTTTTATTTCACCTTGATTTAACTCTTAGACCCCATGCTCTTTGAAGTTCTCTCTCTTAGCCACCTTATCCTAAGTTTTCAAATAAAAGTCATCTTTAGCACCCATTTTTGGTCTTCCAAATCCATATGGAGGAGGAATAGAAAAAGCCATCAAAATAAAGTTAAAATCTACATCATTTGAAACAAAAGGCAATGATATATAAAAGGCTACATATAAATCTTAAAATTGAAATTCACACTAAAATACATGATTAAAAGCACATCTCCTATCTCCAATTGAAGCTCAAACTCCACAGTCAGCTTCACATAGAGCCAAAGTCCTTTGGGGTGCAGTAGGCCAATAGATTGGAATAGGGGAATTCAAAAAAAAATGTATGGTGATACTTACTTTCTCATGTAATTACCCAATCTTCATAGTATATCAATAACTTTGTAAGCGATCATGAATAATGGGGAATGCATCATAGGGAGGTAGGTCCATTTTACTTTTCATGCATATAGCCTTCATGGGATGATCTATATACTCCATTTATTGACCTAAGACTTGTGTAACTAAGAGATGTTTTTTAGCATCCCTAAGGTTGATAGTCCTATTGTTTTGACAAACCAAATTTGAGTGTCTTGAATTTGATAAAAAAAAACTCTAACTTGGTTTTTCCTTCATTCTCCCCTCCACCCATTTCATTTTCCCCCCTTGACATGAAAATTGTGATTCCAAATCTATTTTCCCCCTTCTATTATTCCTTCTTATTCATCTCTTAAAAACATGCTAGCATTACTTTGTTTCAATTTTATCTATCCTTAAAATCAAAATAACATGTTTGAGTAACTATGGATCACTCTTTTATTTTATTTGTCATTATTGTACTACCCTTCTATTGTGGACAGCTGAGTACTTACCTTTTTTACATTATTAGATGTTTCTCTTTATGTATGCCTTTTTCATGTTTGTCTTACGTCTTGAATTACATTTCATTCAAAATTCTTTCATATTTTTATTTATGTTTTTATTTTGCCTATCTTACATAAGCTTACCTTTTAATTCATTACATATCTTTGTTCAAGTTTTCTTGCATTGATATTTTATTTGTCATTCATTTTTTACATGCTTTCCAATGTGATTTAGTATGTTATACATTCCTTTTTTCCATTTATGTTTTACATATTTTCTATTGTGATTTACCATGTTTTCCAATCATTTTTCATTTATTTCCTATTATTTGTAATTTATTTACCATCCTTTTTGTCATTTATTTGTCATCATTTCTCATTTATTTTTTATCATTTGTCATTCATTTGCCATCTTTTTTTACCATTCATTTGCCTTTAATATTCTAAAATTTGCCTCAAAAATCCTAATTTTCCAATTTTCATAAAATATTTGTCTCTACTAACTATTATATGCCTCATCTTCAAAAAAATTCAATTTTTTGCTCTTTTTACACTAACTTTTATAGGTTCACCTAATATACTCTACATTAGACACCTTCACATTTATTTCAATCTACTTCTTTATCTAAAACACTAAGGTCAGTTAAAGGTATGTGTTTTTCAATTCAGTCCTTTCATTTATCTTATTTTCTACTTACTAAACTATATTTAGCTTCAATATTATGTGTTATCATGTTCTATCTCTAAAGCACCATCCCATGTTTCACTTACGTGACACATGATGAGCTTCAACTGGGGCATATGTATACACATAATATTTTCAATCTTTTATTGATTACTGACACTTTGTATCTTTTAAGAACCTATCAAGTCTCAATATATCTAAGTACATATGTTAAGGGGTGCACTGAGAAAGGGATGGGCAAACCATTGATGCTTTGTAATATTGTTATTCTTTTTTCCACTTGCCATCTACACTCTTGTCTCCTATAACCATAAACCCTAAGCTTATTTATCTCTTGCCTAACCATTCTAGTCATTATCATGATTTATTCCTTCATTTCTTACCTTGTTATCCTTTTGACCTATTTAATAAACTAGGTCAACCTAGTCAACCTAGTGTGTTTTAGGGACACCTTAGCTCTTTTGGTTTGTTAGCCTCCCTATTGACCTAGCATAGACCTAGTGAGTTAGCTAAAAAATGTGCTAGGTCAACTTTGTCAACCTAATACAAATGACATGTCCAAAATTTTTTAGGTAAGATCTACCTATATATACAAGCTCATTTCATTATTATTAAGAAGAGAGAGTTGAATTAAGTGAATAAGTGTGAACAAACATCTGATTATTGACCATTCTACTTGAGGAATAAAGATTTAGGGTTCAATACTTCCTTTGGAGCTCTAAAATTATTTTGTGAAGAAGTATTTTAGATGCTTAGGTAGGTTATGTATCCTAGATCTAATTTAGCTTGGTTATCCTTACAAACCACAACAATCTCTTACAAATCACCTTGGCCAAGGGAGAGATTTAGGATCAATAGGTTCATCTTCAAAGGTAAGTATTCCTAGATTTATTTATCCTTTGTAAGAGTAGATAGATAATGCATTATGTATTTTTATCTTCCATATATTAAGATTATGTATATATTGATGTGAGTATATGTCTCTTATGCGTGTTTAGTTTAGTTTTTGTTTATTTGTTTTGTTAACCCCCACTTTGTGCCACAAGCTTTGGAATGCACTAAATTATTTTAATTTTCTTGTTATTAGAATAGTTTACTCTCTTGTTTGTTAGCATAAGTGAAATCTCAAACCATATGATTCTTTTAAGGTTATTGTGTGATAGTGTTAGACTGTAAGCTTTGGAACCCTTCCTAGCATGATATGTTGTAACAAGTGATAAAAGTGATCCCCTAGTTAAGTCTATTGTATCTCCATATTAGTCATTCTCTCACTTAACAAGTGTATACCCAATAATAAGTGTAGGTGTGCTTTATCTTATCTGATCTAGGATTAATTCATGTACATCATGTAATTTTGATTGTATATAGTTTTGTCCATTATTATTTCATTACTTTGTTGCCCTCTACTTTGGGCCTTGTTTGTATAGTTTCCATTTGGGTTTTATTGTGTGTTTATTTCCAAATCATCTTGATCTATTTATGTTAAGTCTTTCATGTTTTGTTGATCCTCCATGAATGTTTTCTGATAATTACTAAGTCTTGACTCTGTGGCCTAACAGATTGGCACCTAGTCTTACATTTTGGGATTCTTTGCACACTCGCAAGGGGTATGCATCTTGAGGTAAGAGATAGTGTTAATTCTAAAAATGACACTAAAGTAATTAGGCCCTTATCAAGTATCAAATCCTAAGTCCTCAACCCAAGTCCTATTTTCAAATGTTTACTCCAAGGTCAAGTTCATTTTAAAATTGGCTGTCTTAATTTCATCTATACTTAATATGTATAAAGCCTTAGGGTTTTTGGGTTTTTGTTGGGACATTTTACTTGATAGAAATAAGTCTTTGGGATTTTTGTTCATGAAAAAAAGTCCAAAGACTTATTTTCATTAGGTAGATTGTTTGTGACAAAAAACTTGAAAGAATTATGAAGTTTCAAAAAATGTGCAAAGTCTTATTTTGTTTTGGCCAAAATGTTTGTATAAAAAATCCAAAAGAATTACTTTGGACATTTTATCTGTGGCAAAAATTTGGAAGATATTTTTCCTTTAGGCATTTTGCCCACACAAAAAGTTTGAAATAATTGGATTATGTTGGGAAAAAGTAAAGTCCTTATTTGTTTCAAAAAATTTATCCATGACAAAAAGTTTGAAAGACACTTGCCCTTCAGGCATTTTTCTCACACAAAAATCTCAATAAAAGTCATTTCCTTTAGCAAAATGTTAAGTCTAATTTATTCATGGAAATTGTTTCAGATAAAATGTCTAAAAAAATTATCCCAATGAAGACACAAATGCTAAAGACTCAATTTCTTTAGTAAAATGATGAAGTCCAATTCCTTCAATAAAAATGAAAAGATCAATTTCTTTAGGGAAATTATTTCAAATGAAATATCTAAAACAATTGTCCCAATGAATATGAAAATTTGAAGGCCAAATTTTTATGGTCATTTTGTCCATGACAAAAGGTCTGATAAAGTTCAAATCTCTCGATAAAAGTGTGAAGTCAAAATTATTTGGGGAAATTATCTCAAACATTTTGTCTGAGATAATTATCATAATGGAATGTTAAAGATAGAATGTTATGAAAAAAAGTTGTGAAACAAAGTCTGGAAGAAATGTTGTAGAACAAAATTCTTGAAGCCCAAAGGCCAAATGAAAGTAGAAGTGTTGAAGATAAAAGGCTCGTAATAATTGTTTTTAAAGATAAAAATGTCAAAGACAAGAATGTCACAGACAAAAAGGCTAGGTGACCAAAATATTTGAATAAATTCACCTCAATTGCATAAGTGTTGAGCTTGTGGGGCATGATTAAAAGTCAAACAAGTTCCCATTAATTGATAGTACATGTCAAAGTTTATAGATCCCAATCAATGGTGTGTAGAAGGATAATGTTTCAAATAAATCCCCAAGATGAGTGATATGGTGACAAGTTTAACCATCAAGGGAATGCTATCAGAGATCTTATAGTGAGTAGAATAGGTCAAAAGGTCAAAAATAATAAGGTGCCACCACATGGCATGATGGTGATCAAAGTAATAGAGACTATTTGCAAGGAATAAATCATGCTCAATCTCATGGATCACAATAAAACTATACACATTTGATCAGGTGAAAATATCTAACGATGTAAAGGCATAGTTGAAAAGTTAATACATGGTCATAAGCTAAAGATCAAACACATTCCTAGAGATTGATGGTACATGTTCAAGTTTACATAATCTTATCTATGATGTGTATTAGGTTAAGACCTTTCAACAAATCCCAAAATGAATGTGAGACTACCACTTTTCAAGAGTGCATTATCCTGATAGGATTAATAGAGTAAGATACAGAGAACCTACAAAGCTATCAAGTGGCACCATTTTGGTATAATACTTATAAATAGTCAATGGTATTTGATCCTTTAGATCAATATAAATGGCACGTGTTTTCTTGGGAGAGAAATTCCAATGATACAAGCCAAGATGGACTATTCATAGGGTTCAAAACCAATAAGAAAGTGACACATGCACAAATTAGATCTAATGAAGTGGCCAAGTTAGTTTTAAGCCTTATGAATTCCTAATTAATATAATGCGGTAGCCAGTGAAGTACTCTATTGATGAACAAGAAGCTCAATCACATATGGAGATAAGTAATGCTGAGGTTAATATAAAGTAAAGATATTGGTAAATTGAGTGACATGGTAATGCCACATAGGTATACACAACACATTCAAGGACCCTGTGCAATATAATTAACAAAGGCTTCCACCACTGATAGTAGCTTGGAAATTTGAAAATGGAAAATTTCCAAGAGGGATGAGGATTTACCCAAGTAAATCAAAAGTTGAAACTAATGCATTTTGCATTAAAAAATATGAAGGAAGCCCTAAAAGGCTATATGTCCAAAAGTAAAAATGTGAAATGTGAAAAACAAGTTAGAGCCAAAAGTTAAAAGTTAAAAATTAAAAAGTGACCTAAGTCTTTTACATTGTTTCATCTATTGTGCTTGTCCAAGTTCTTCCATGAGCAATAAATTGCAAGCTTCAAATCCAAGGTGGGCCACTTCAGAGAAGATCATTCAGAAGACCATGGATCAAGAATATTCCTAGGAAATAATGGGAAAATCAAGTTATTCTATGTCATAAATGAGAGGGAGGGAATATGTCCAGAAGTTTCTAGCTATGTAGGCAAATGGTCGAGAGCATCCTCAGGTAGTTACGCATAATGACATAGTTCATTTAGCACTATACCATGAATATTCTCCTTCCAGATCATGTGAAAGGTATTTCCCACCATAAAATCAAAAGTTTGTTACAAATCTTCATCATTATTTATAGAGGTAGTTAGAACATTAATTTTTCTTGAAAATGGATGAAGATTTCAAGCATGGCAAGGGAATATTTTTCTACCTGGAAGCATCTTGGTAGACTTTAAAGTTTATTTTGTAATTTTTCATGTTTAAACCCATAGTTCTTGATCTAAAAATGTATAAATAGAAGGATTCTCCTCTATTCAAGGGATTGGTTGGCCATTGTGTTGGTTGTTGTTGGTCATTATTTTAGGTGTCCATTTTCGCTAAGTCTAGGTTTTATAAAAAAAATTGGGGTCAATTGTTTTTTGTATATTTTTCCTCCCTTGCTAAGGTAGCTACATTTGTAGAACCATTAATAAGCTTTGAGAGCATGTTTATGTCTCCCTTATCAAAAGAGAAATCTCACCATACTTTTCCCCATAGTAGCATTTAAAATACTGATATGGTAATATTTCTTTTTCAAGTTATAATGAAAATACTTGTGGTTCTTTATTTTTTCCTACAGATGAAGTGTAGTGATATGTTTTTCAAGAATTATTGATTGGAAATTTGGGTTTGTGCTCACAACTAGTTGTAATTTTGATGATAGATTTAGATTATAAACTCCTATATTTCTTCATAATAGATTATTGAATAACTTGTTAGGGCACCCTAAGTTTATGGATTTGACAAGGAAAATCATTTGAAAGATTAGTTTCAAAATATGTTTTAGTCTGTCATGAATCATTTGGTATTTACCATTATCTTGCCTTTGAAGTTTTTTTGCATATTCGCTAAGGAATATTGTCATGAAATACTATAAGGTACCCTACTATTTGGAAACCACTAGCACACCACCCATTTTTTTTAGTCATCTAACTTGTCCTACCCTATCCTTCCCTACAAATAATACACCCTTTACATATTATAAGTGTTTTTTGCCTACAGATGCATAAATATTATAGACTTAACATGTGTTTATGTTCTATGTTTTGAATTATAGTGTTGTAGTTTTCCATTTGATCCCTATTATTGAATATTTTATAGAATGAATATTTCATTCATTTCCTCATCTATATTTATTAGTTTGTATATGACTTAGAGCATTTATGCATTTCACATGACAATCCTTCAAGGTTGAAGTGTGCAAACTTAGTTATGCCCTAGTCATATTTGTTCCTTATACCAAAAATCCCCATGGAGGTTGAATCATAGAATCTCTCCATGTGATTAAGCTACCCCACAAGTCCTCTCACCTTGGTTCAAGTAGAGCCAAAAGTAGTAGGGAGTTAACCATACCCTTTGTAGGTTCCTCTCAATCATTTTCTGCATTTGGTTAAATATTGATGCCAAACCCCTCCCTAGCTATAATGACATACTAGTGGGTTTTTTCATCATTGAATTCCATTTTACTCAAGTGTGCAAGGCTGAGTGTAAGAGGTGTACAACTGGGAACTAATAGAGTATACATGTAGACATGGCTTATTCAATTCTCTATAGTCAACATATATCCAAATCTCATATATTTTATTAAGTTGAATTACCATTAGACTTATCTATTTCATATCTTATACCATTGTAATGATCCATCAACCAATATTTTATCTCATTTAATCTTAAATTAGATTTAAATTTTGGGATGATGTAGTAGGGTCATTTCCTTAATGGATTTATGTCTTATTTGACATGTATTTTCATCATTTAAATTTCTTAATCCCTTTTAATTTTGTAAAAAAAATTGGAAATAAATCTTCATATTCTCTTTACAATTCAATCATCTTCTCTACTTCCTCCTCAGTCCAATATTCTCTTATCTTTACTATTTTGGGATTTCATTATTTATTTATATTTTCTTCTCTAATTTTCAAGGGTTTATAAAAGTAATGTATTTTGAATTATATTGTTTCAATTAATTATCTTTATCCCTCTTGAATTTTTATCTTTTTGTTCTTTAGTTTGTCCTCTTCATCATCTAGTTCTTATTTAGTTAATTTACTATAGTATGCTTTGTCCTTGACCTATTCTTTATTATATCTATATTATGATACTTTTTATACTTGTTTGATAATGGTCCCAATTAGTTCCCTATCATTTATCTATCTTGTTATTTTATTTTATATTTTAATTCTATTAAATTGATGTTTTGTGTTATTGTTCGACATAAATAAGAATGTTTTTACTTACTATAGGGCTTGACATAATCTTGTATTAGTGTCCTAAAAATTGAATGTTTGACAAAAGTTAGTTTTGAGTTCTTCTTAGTTACAAGTCCCTCTCCACATCTCTTGGTGCATATACCATGCCCTTGGATAAGTTTTCAGGGTCTAGTAAAACAATTGTGCCAAAAATTATTGTATAGTTTTGTAGACACTTAAAATCAAACACTTCATTTTAACTCTAATTATGTCTTTGATTAACACTTTCAACCTTAAAAAAATCACTTTTCCTCCAATAGTTAATTAATTACTTGATTAATTAACCTTATCTATCCCTAATGGAAAATTTCATGGATTTGGAATTATCTATTTTCTAAATAGACAACTTGAATCATTTCTTCACCCAATGTGACACCACCATACCAAGTGTGCAAGTAAGAGATCTTTAAATATCTTACACCCCTCTTACACACTCAAGGAGGAGTCATGATTTGATACATGACATACTCCATCCATTTTATTCCACACTCTATCTTTCTCATTTATGATAATAGAGGACTAATATTGGTCCCTTGATCTTCATCTCAAGGTGGATGGTCCATAATCATTTTCCAACTCTATAAATAAAAGGGTCTTCACACTCTTTCACCATGACCAATTATGAATTGAATTTCTACCCAATCTTATGGACATCACTTAAATAAATCTCTTTTTAACTAAACTTACTATGCATAAATCACATTAGAGCTTCACATTTATTCATAATTTTTATGCAAATTTCCAAGCCAAGCCAAGAGCAGACAAAGGGAAATGTTCTCCATGCATGGATCAACATTACTAAATACATCTAGCTCTACAATCTGAGCACAAGCCTCTTCAAATCGATAAACAAAGAAGCCTCCAAGGAAGGTATAATAGTGTTTTTTTATTTTCTACTTGTTTCACTCTTATGTTTATTTTGTAATAAATTACTTGATCACACACATAGATTATTTTGATAAGATTATAGCTTAATATGTCACTTGTTCTTATAAAATTTAATGCTTATTGGATTATGGTTTGCTCTAAGTAATTTTTTGTAGCTAATGCTTTTAATTCTTGTGAAATCAGATATTATGGATTCTCAAAATACTCAAGATTATTTCCCAATGGGAGTCACCATTTTTAGTCTAAAAATGGAGACTCTCTTTTGCTTCAGATTTTGGTCTTATACTTCCCATAATTTTGGTGATTTTTTGTTCAACCTTTTTGGGAGTTCATTCTTCTATATGTGAAGATTCAAATGTGAATGTGTTTCATTGTTCTAGTGAAGCCTGTAAAATTAACTATGCATTATAAAACACTTAGCATGGAAATTCACATCTTAGGTTGCTTTAATTTTAACATATGAATTTTCATAAATATGATATGTCATAATCTACTTTTTTTTCTTGTGTTTTAGAACACATTTTACAACTTTTTATGTTATTTCACCTTGGGTTATGCAAATTATCTAACTATTGTAGAGTTTATCTCCCATTTTCTTGAGTGATTTTATCCATTGGTGTTTTCTCTCAATTTATAATGACTAAATGTTTATCATGTTTGCCTCTTAACTTGGTATTTTTTTGGCTTTAGACTTAGTCTTTTTAATTTGAATGTTCATAGCCATTTGTTTTCAAATAGTTAGCTGTTGGTTTTCAAATTAATTGGCTTTGAACTTAACCATTTATTTTCAAGTAAGTGGCCTTTGTTTTTTGAACTAAATTACTAATTGTGCTTTCATATATTATGCTCACAAGTCCTCACAAGAATTGGCTAAGTATTTTATACTACATAAGAATTATAGATATTTTGTCAAAAAAATTGTTCCAAGTAAAAGTTCTAATGAAAGAAATATAGGCATTGGAGGGAACCATTTGGAAAAAATGTTCTAAATAAAAATCACAAAGACAAAGGATAATCTTGTTTTTATTCTTTTACTTAGTTATTTTTTGACTTTGGTCTTGGTTATTTTTGAATTTTCATATCCATTTTTGTTCAAATCAAATATTTAGTCATTTTCATAGGTTATTCCATGCATCAAAATCTTGGTACCATGTGGAAACTTTCCTTAGCTCTTCACAGCTCTAACCCACCCAAAAGGGACTTTTAACACTAAGATAATTTCATAAAAGTTGCCAGAATATATGTGTCACTTTTTCACTGCTTCAAAAGGACTTAACCAATTCTACAATATGACTCCTACTACCATGTATCAATCTCCTGGTAGTCCCAAGCTATCACAATATACAAAATCACAATAAGTAATGCTCTTCAAAATTTCTTCAAAGAGATAATGATGTCATCAAAACTCTAAGATAGTAGTTTAGTGGGATGATGCCACATGGCATAATCCCATTGCTTCACTATCTTGGGGATGTTGGTATTAGTATAATGCCTCTAGGTTAATGGGTTAGTGAGATGACACCATGTGGCATAATCTCATTGCCCTAATAACCTAAATATTTATGGGTAGGCTAGGAGTGATGTCAGAGCCTAGGGTAAGTGGGATGACACCATGCAATGACATCCCAAAACATGTGATCTTAGAGTAAAGACCTTTTATGGTGACAAAGGTAAAAGCCCAACAAGATGATAAAGTGACACATGGTAGTAAAGGGGATAATATCTTAAGAGCCTAGACAAATAAAAATAAGCCATGTGACTAGGAAGAGGATGAAGGCAAATAAAGAAGGATGAAAATTTGGGGTGTTGATGAGCTACCAAGTGTCAACTGGGGCCCACAAAAGTAGAATATAAGTATATAACAAGGTAAAAATGGAGAGAAACTAATAAAGAGAGACATGTGATAGGAAACCCATCAGAATAAAAGCCACACTGGCTGTGTAGCTAGCAAGGCACTAACTTAAATTTGATAGCCTATTTATCCATTGAATTTTTTAGAAGCCAAGATTCGAACATGCATCCAATTAGATTCATAGAATTGGATCATTCCCAACCAAATTATGAATGAGGCATGAATAATAAATTTTACCCAAACATAAGGATCAAACATGAATCATAAAATAAAAAATCTTTGCCTTAGAGAGACATTGTCCTACCTAAATAAAATGTTGACAAATAATTATCTCAATACAATTCCAACTAAACTCATTGTGGGCACTTATTATTTATGCAGTCCATCACATTTCCAACTATCCTCATAATGCAATTAAATAGATCTCATTCCTAATGATCCTAAATTGGGCTAGCTACATTGAAGAATCCTACAACTTCCTCATGGAAGTGAATTTGAGTTTGAATTTACATTTGGACTTCATAGGCCTACATGCCTATTTAAGGGTAGTTCTTGTTCATAATAAAGGTTAGATATTTATGGATTTTGAAAGGATGCATATAGAACCAGACTCTTTTTCTAATTTTCTAGGATAATCTCTTCTCTTTTATTTTTTTGGTTCATTAATTACATAATTATTTTCTAAGTCTGACGATTATATGAATTTCACTACATTGTTAATCAAAAGTAAAATTTTGATAATTGGATTACTGTTAATTTTATGTGGACATTTTATGCACATTGTTATGGTAGTAATTACTTTATTTCTTATAGTTACTCTCTCTCTCTCCCAAACTCTTACACCATATTCAATCAAAGTTGTGTTAAGTCTAGCTCAACTGAATATTTTTTTAAATGGGAATTCATTCAAATAGATAACTTTAGTTTCACTTATGTATAGAGCAATAATTTTTATATTTTACTCTAATATTTTACTCTTTTTTAATGATGAAGTTAACCTAGGAATACATCAATATGAATCTAAGTACTTATCTTGATTGCTTTTATACAAATTGTCTCAGAAGTTTATCATTGTTGTTGTATTGTCGCATTCTTAGAAATGATAAAATAATGAGAGGAGTTAGTTGGTGAAGGGAATAAAATATTGGAGGCATGAAATTTGTTGAATATCTTATTTATAGTTAATTCTTTTTATTCAAATCATCAATACCAAAACCCTTAACATGTAATAGTGCACATTAGATGACTAGTTTACCCTACATACCAAGACCTCGGGGAGACTTACTCACATGAGTGTCCTTTTAGGAGAGGGATGTATTAATAAATCATACCTAATTTTTGGTTGTGTCAAAAATTTCATCAACATAATCATAATGACCCTGATGAATATGAATAATATTTTTTATCTTTTGTGGATATGATAGGGAAGGCAATGAAATAAATGTACAAGAGTTAGGAACAAGCCAATAAAAGGCTTATACAAACATAAATCATTCAAGATCCAAGTGACATAATGTAAAATGTCCATAGTGTAGCTAATAACCTATATGTATCATAATCACAATAAGATCCTTAAGAGTTGAGTCTTAACCTCATCAGGCAAGGGTAGTCACCTTTTGGAATCAATTAAAATAATTTGAAAGAAGGATTAAATTATTAGTGTAATGTGTAATAAATAGTGAATACAACCATTTGAGTCTAATGATGTCCCCAGAGGATATATGGGCCCTAAACTATGTGATTTTTGAGAGAGATAGTGCATTTGCATGGCCCCAACAAATGAATGCCTTGGTAACATAGTTCACACACCATGAAAGTGAGGCAATTGAAATTTTGAGAGACATGAGGGTCATCAATGTGATTACTTCAACATGGTAATTGATCAATAGGCCCAATTTTAAAGGGTTACTCTAGGAATTATTCATAGATTTAAATCAAAATTTGAGGGGACTGTGTATAATATTAGTGAAGAGATTCTACAGTTGATAAATTTTACAAAAGATAAAATGACTATAGAAAAAACCCTCAAATTAGAATTCAAAGCTTTAGAGGTTAAGCACAAAAGTTTGATGGATAAAATCTTATGGATAGTTAATACACCCATGCTCAATTTTGAGGTCATAAACACATAGTTTAATGTTGCATCCACACTATACAAATGACTAAAATCTACCAAAGGAACCACTACTATAGCACATGGTACACAACTAGTGATACCTATAAGTACTTAATGTTAATCCCATATTTATACTGAGAGGGGGGTGAATCAGTATAATATAAGATTCTAATATTTTAAATTTAATCAACCACAACAACCATAAACATTTAAGATCTAGCAATTAATAACACAAGATAACACATGATTTACGTGGAAACCCTTTTGAGAGAAAACCATGACAAGCACCAACCTATTGGAGACACCAATCCCTGAACCAAGCACTAAATTGGTCAATTTGTGAGCACCCACTAGAGACATCAATCCCCTTTTCCAAGAACCAACCTAGCCAATTCATGATCACCAACCCACAAGAGCACCAACCCCTAGATTATGAGGCACCAACCCCAAGACAAATTGATTCCACCATCTTTGATTGCTTCTTTAATCAAATGATGGATTTTCTTCTCTTACACTTTCTCTCTCACTAATTTTATTATATACTTTTTTTTTCCTATTTTTCACAATTCTCAAATGATATTCTTCATTAAAATAAATGTACCCTTCACACTTCTTTTCTTAAAAGATATTCTATTTCATTTTCTACTCTTCCCTTCTTCCTTCTTTATCACACTTATATGATCTTCATTTAAATTTAATGATTATAATACTTCCACATCTCTTCTCCATTATATATCCTTTAAAGGATACATCCCATCCAATAGGCACCTCTTCACCAAAATATGTGACCATTAGTATTTTCATCAATAATTTTGTTGACATTTCCATTCACTTCTGACAATAATTTCATTCACTTTCAACAACACTTCTGGTAACAATTCTGTTCATGTCCAAAAATAATTCCATTTAACATTTCCATTCATATCCATTACAATTCCTTTGACATCTATGAAAATTATTCCAACAATCTCCCCCTTTGTCATTGATGGTATTTCCCATGAATTAGTATATGAACTCCCCCTTATTGTGGTTCTCCTCCTTTTCTCCCCCTATCTTTAATTCTCCCCATTTAACATCAATAACAAAGGGTTATCCATGGTTATCTTCTTGTTTTAGTGCTCCCCTTTTATTTTCTATCTCCCCCATTTGACATCAATGGCAAAGGGTTATATAAACTCTCACAATATCATCCATATATAGCCTTATTGATCCTTGGACCTAACAAACTACTCACAAAGTTGCTCCTTGACTCATATCACACAATAAATAGGTTCGTACTTCACATTATTCTCAAGAGACCTAAGTTATCTCCCCTAAATCCATGATCCTCCTAATCACACCACTTGAATCCACAAACCAAAATATAGCAACCACAACATGCACAACTTCTCATAAGATTGGCATACCTTTTTTGAATACACCTTCACCCTTGTATAAGCTACCAAATTCATATTAATCTCTAAAGTTCTTAGACCCAAGAGATATATATCAAATATCAATACACCTTCTCATATGAATTTCACCACTACTAATAATCTGATCATCAAGAACATGCTCAAAGCAACTAGACTTACCTAAATCCATGCCCATAAGAGCTCTCAATACACTAAAAGCTACCTCAAACTGATATACAAACTGATCTATCAACTCACCTTCATGAATTTCTTATCATACAACACATCCAAGACCCAACATGCATCCACCATGCTTCATTTTTCTATAAAGTGTCTCCTTGAAGCCTAGAAGAGACACCCCACATAAAGGATCCTAGAACAAAGTGAACCCAAGAGATGCCCACATCTCCTCTATTACTTTTTTGATCCTCTTGCATCCATGAGACTAATTTATTTCTCTTAGAATCCATTTAGGCATGTCTAACTTCTTTTACTCACTAACCTCAACATCCATGATGTTGTTCATTTTCTCAACTCTTGCAACTATCTTACCTACCAACACACTATCATTAGAAACTAATAATAGGGAATCTTGACAAGGCTCATGCTCAAATGTAATAAGAGATTCTCTTTGATCTATATGCTACTTAGGACTAATATTCATTATCTTTTCTACAACTCTTGATAATAAGAGTTCCACATAGTCCTTCTTATCTGATTCTTTCTCCACTATAGCAAGTAATCCATTCTCACTTTTAGACTCAATTCTAATCAACTTTTACTATCTTAGGTATCCAAATCTAGGTTTGTCCCTTCTCATACCTTTTATGGGCTCCATTACCTTTGATCTAACTTGAGTATCTCTTTACTCCATTTGGATATAATTTAGCAATATGGCCAAGCTTATGACAACAAAATCAATCAACATTTCTCATACATTTTGCTTGAAGGTGACTGAGATCTCCCTTTGACTGATTGATTCTCTTCAAATAGTCTCTTTCCCTATGATCAACATGATGACAAATAGAATAATATCCATGAAAATAATTGGAAAACCTAGAAGCATTGGGCTACCTAATTGGCTTCTTTAATCTTCCCTTAAAACTCACATCCTTCTCACCTTGGATTGATATCTCATGATCTTTCTCAACCTTTATTATGAGCCTCTCATGCTTATCCTTTAAATAACCTAACTTAGCCTTCAACTTATTACTCTCTTCTTCTCTTGATTTCAAACTTGAATATGCAAACTCTAGCTGATTCTTAAGATCCTGAATAGACATCTTATCTTCTTTTACTTCTAAACCTAACTTAAAAGCCAAGATACATACTTATTCCCTAAGAGCCTTGACCACAAATTCTAACTCTTGTTTCTCCTTCCTTAGTTGCATGGCCATCTTGTGCTTTTGAGATCTACTTTCTAGTGGTTAGACTAGGAACCCGCTCTGATATCAATTATTAAGCCTAGACTTATACTAAGAGGGGGGTGAATCAATATAAGATAGCCTTCTAATATTTTCAATTTAATCAACCATAAACATTCAAGATCTATCATTTAATAACAAAAGAGAACACGTGATTTATGATTTATGTGGAAACTACTACAAAATGTGTGTGTGTGTGTGTGTGTGTGTGTGTGTGTGCATATATATATATATATATATATATATATATATATATATATATATATATATATATATATATATATATATGTATATATATATATATGTATATATATATATATATATATGTATATATATATGTATATATATATATATATGTATGTATATATATATATATATGTATATATATATATATATGTATGTATGTATATATATATATATGTATATGTATATATATATATATATACATATACATATATATATACATACATACATATATATATATATATATACATATATATATATATATATGTATATATATATATAACTCTTTTAAAATGTTTATAGGCACCAACCTACTGGAGACACCAATCCCTGAACTAAGCACCAACTTGGTCAATTTTTGAGCACCCACCCACTCGAGACACTGATCCCCTTCACCAAGCACAAAGCTAGCCAATTTGTCAATACCAACCCATAGGAGCACCAACCCCTAGATTATGAGGCACCGACCTCAAGCTAAATTGATTCCACCATTTTTTATTGATTCTTCAATTGAATATATATATATATATATATGTATGTATATATATATATATAACTCTTTTACAATGTTTATAGGCACCAACCTACTGGAGACACCAATCCCTGAACTAAGCACCAACTTGGTCAATTTTTGAGCACCCACCCACTCGAGACACTGATCCCCTTCACCAAGCACAAAGCTAGCCAATTTGTCAATACCAACCCATAGGAGCACCAACCCCTAGATTATGAGGCACCGACCTCAAGCTAAATTGATTCCACCATTTTTTATTGATTCTTTAATTGAATATATATATATATATATATATATATATATATGTATGTATATATATATATATAACTCTTTTACAATGTTTATAGGCACCAACCTACTGGAGACACCAATCCCTGAACTAAGCACCAACTTGGTCAATTTTTGAGCACCCACCCACTCGAGACACTGATCCCCTTCACCAAGCACAAAGCTAGCCAATTTGTCAATACCAACCCATAGGAGCACCAACCCCTAGATTATGAGGCACCGACCTCAAGCTAAATTGATTCCACCATTTTTTATTGATTCTTCAATTGAATGATGGATTTTCTTCTCTTACACTTTCTCTCTCATTGATTTTATTATATACTTTTTGCTCTCCTCTCTTTCACAATTCTCAAATGATATTCTTCATTAAAATAAATGTACCCTTCATACTTCTTTTCTTAAGAGATATTCTATTTCATTTTTTGCTCTTCCTCTTTTCCTTCTCTCTCACACTTATATGATCTTTATTCAAATCGAATGTTTATAATACTTCCACATATCTTCTCCCTTATATATCCTTTAAAGAATGCATCCCATCCAAGAGGCACCTCTTCACTAAAAGATGTGATCATTGACATTTCCATCAATAATTCCATTGACATTTTCATCAATAATTTTGTTAACATTTATGTTCACTTTCAGCAATAATTTCATTCACTTTCAACAACACTTTTGACAATAATTCCATTAGTTATGGCAACAATTTTGTTTGACATTTTTGTTCATATCCATTACAATTCCTTTGGCATCAATGACAATTATTCCAACACTCAGCCTCAATAGGTAGTTCTTACAATGATATATATTCTTATTAATCCCAATAGTACCACTTAGGCAACTACTACTACCACATCACTATTAATTACCACTTCATCTAGTTCTTCATGTGTAGTATGTCAAACTAGTTTAGTTTCTACATCAAACATGTATCCCCCTTCTTCTTCAGATAGTTTCAAGTTAGTACCATAGTTAAATATGAAAAAATATATTTACATGTATTTTATTTTTATAGAGACTCAAATCTTCACTCTATTTTGAGCATATATGTAGTTATATTTTAATTATGAAACTTGGGCCATCAATTTTATTTATGTCTTATGCATGCATATTGTGCATGAGTTCTAAAATTAGAAATCTAAATTTAGACTCAAATTGGAGGATGAGGAAACCCCTTCCTAAGATATGTATACTTGTATCCTCCCAATTCCAAAGGGAGGAGAATTTTTGTCTATCAAGATAAATAAGAAATTTTATGAATTATTCTACAAGTTTATCTAGATGTGTAATCTTTTATTCTTCTCCAAATCTATGATTCATTGAATAAGTTCCATTATTCTTAGATTTTAGCCTTTGGGTTGTGTAGAAGTGTTATTTTTTGTAGTTATTCATAGTGTGTAGTATTTAGTTTGAATTCTTTGTATTTAATAATCATAGTCTCCCTTTGTAGATGTGTAATTATAATTTATAAATAAAACAATTGTTGATTATGTGCACTAAAGTTTATTATGTCTTATTCCCTTGGACTCCTAACTATATTTGTTTGTCCCATGTGCTAATAGTAACTCATATTAAGCATTAGTTATTTGAATACTTGTCCAACCCATTATTAAATATCCACTTTAGAAGAGATTCATTTTAATTTGACTCGTAAACCTTCTTTTCTTCCCTACCCTTCTCTCTTTTTTGAGTTTTCTTTTGAACTGATTTACCTTAGGTTAGTATCCACCTAGCCATCTCAAGTAAATTTTGATTTATTTTATATCCCATATATCTAAATAATCTGAGGTCAATAACCCATTTTTCATTATTATTCCACCACCAAGTTATTTACAAAATTAAATACCTCACAACTCATGCCTTAGAGTGAAGTTTATTCACTGATCTTAAAATGTTAGAGGCTACCTCATAAGATTCCTTGGTATGCATGAAACCCACATAAACATGAGTTTATTTGGTGTTATAAGGAGGGCCACATTTTCATTTCTTTATAATATCACCTAATTTTCATTGGATATACCTATAATATTAACAAGGTCCACCTTAGATACTAGCCGAATAAACTTGTAGACACTTCATTTTAACCACTTGCATGTCTAAACTATGTTTGGGATGAATTTATGTAATCCCATGTAAGTTTAACTAGAAATATCCAATTGGACCAAATTTACCTACATAATTACCATTTTAAACCAAAATCATAATGATACATCTCGAATTGTGGCAATGGATCATCTTAGATCATTTATTTTGTCTAGTGTATCTTGAATAAAATCATCCCTTTGCAAGTGTCTTCACAGGCCAATTAAGGGAATATTTGATTGACAAAGAAAAATTAAAAGTATTACCTTATAATTTACAAATAATCACCTTGATTAATTATCCTAATTATAAATCTAATGGTAAAATACATGGATTTGAACTATCCTATTTTCTTAAAATAAAAATTGAATTAGTTCCTCACATAGGTGATGTCATAAGGGAAAGTCAATGGAATGGGGTGGAGTTTATGAAAGGTGGCTTATATCATGGACACTTACACACACTCTTACATCTCTTACACCCCTCTTACACACTCTTCCCCTCTTACACAATCAAAAGGAAAAATTGTTACACTTTCTTGCAATGTGCCTTCCATACTCTAAAAAGGCCTTAAATGGCATGTCTTACACACTCCAAAGGTGTAATCATGGATTTGAGGATTGATCCTCAACCTTATATATTAGGATGAGATAAATAGTCCATTTCAATTTATGTAATCTATAAATATAACCCTCTCACATCTCATTTTATTAAGCTTTATCATGTAAACTTACTATGTTAGATTATTATAAGAAGCTTCATCAAATTTATCTCTCATGTTAAACCAAACTCAAGACAAAGTGTAGATAAGGAGAGGTGATTCCCATGCAAGGATTTAATCATCAACAAAGACTTATACATCTACAAGCTAAGCTCAATTATTTTAGAGTGATTTTCAAACATACCCTCAAGGGAGGTAAAAGTGTTATTTTTATCTTTCCAATTTGCATTTCTTATTGGTTAATCACATAGCTCAACTTAGGTATTAGGCTTGATAAGTTATATCTTTAAGTTGTTTTGGATTTCTTCACTAATGATTTCTTAACCTCTTTTAGATTATTGATCTACAATTCCCACCCTTGAAGACCCATAGAAAATTTAAGTTAGATTGAGGTGTCTTAAGAGGATCCTAGGCCTAATTATTCTCAATCAAAAGAGGTCATATTCATCCATGTACAATGGCCCTAGCTTGGTTAGTCATGTCTATAATTGTTATCCCTAGATATGTGCATAACTTTCCTAGAAATATTAAAAAGTATCTTTTTATCTTTTCTCCCTTGAGAGGTAGGACTATCAAAGAACATGTAAAGGATTTTAAGACTAATTTAGGGATACTGAATGTAACCCATGAATATGTGGCATGCATAATCTTAACTTTCACCTTGTAACATGTTGTTTATGATTGGTTCCTCAATATTCTATAAATTTTTAATACCTCTTAGAACCAATGTTAATTAACCTTTTTGGCATAGTTTGGACAAGTCACCAGCCCAAGTGTCATATACCAACATTTTATAAGCATGAGGAGAGAGCCCAATGAGCTAATCAAAACCTTTAATTCAAGACTACAAAATATGTATAGCCAAGTTGACAATTATTATAAACCCAATGAAGCATTGACCCTTGAAATGTATAAGAATGCCTTGGATTCCATGGCAATCATCTTTCTCATCATATAACCTAATATTACCATGTTGTCATTAGCCTATGCTAAATTTATTAATATTGACATGTATTTGAACCCCTAGTTATAAGCTTTGGATTCACCTAATATTGGTCCTAATTTTCCATCCCTCAACCCCATTTTGAATGTTAATCAAGATGTTTTATCCCAAAATTAGAACTAAGTGTATACATAACTACCCTTGGTTGATGCTCCACCTAACTAGCACCTTAGATTTTTGAATAATCTTATGTCTATACCTAATCAAAAAAATCAAAACCAATCATTGATACCAATGAATATTGCTACTACACAAGGTACTACTTCTAATTTTTACAAAATAAGAATTGGATGTTATACATCAAATGGTATAAATGTTGAGTAATGAATTTTGGATCATGCAGAAGCAAATGGGAAGCACTATGGGATAGTGTACCAATCAAAATTTTACATATCAAAGGTATAACAGGCCTTTTAATAGATATAAGAATAACATATAATAACAACCACCTAATAAGGCACCTAAGATAAACATGATGGAAGCAACACTACCTAATTAGTGTCGAGTCCATAACATAACTCAACATGGTGTGTTAGACTTCATAGAGTTTTTCACTACCTCTAAGATCTTATAAATTAAATGGATAGGTGTGAAGGACTTTAAAATTAGCCAAATCCACCTTCCTCCACTACTCTAGGTCCTTCAAGTATAGCAATGATTTTTAAGACATGATTTTCCATTTCCAATGGAAGTTGAGAATGAACCTAAGGATAAAATGGATGAATTTCATGCCTTATAGTAGTTATAAATAAATAATTACAACTTGAGGAAAAAACAACCTACTATCACTTCTATGCCTCCAAACAATAATGTTACTACTCTTCCAAATACTAAGACAAAATATAATCTACCACCTATAAAAGGAAGTGATCAATAAAATTGTGAAAAAACACATATCAAAAGTGGTTTAATATAGTCATAGATATGAATAATATCAAGGAAAATATATGTATGCAATAATAATCCAAGGTAAAAGATGCATATGTCTCTCGATAGTAAAATCAAATATCTAAAAATAAGATTAAGACCAAGCATTCTTAAGCCTAGATACTATGGGGAGTTTGATGATAACATATCCAAATGTAACACAACTAAAAGGATAAAAGACATTATTGTTCCCAACATGCCCCATTTTTAAAATAAATGGGGTCCCCCTTTTTAAAAAACACGTAACCAAAGTTCCCAGACCCATTTTCACATTTTGGTTGGCTCCACTTGTACCAAGTGTCTGAAATCAAATGTTACCCTATTTTTTCTCCCCAAGAAAGTGGTATGTCTAATGACTAATTGATCTAACTTGTAGGCCTCATTGGTTTTTGAATGAGACCAAAGAAAATATTATCTATAATCCATGGTTAAGATAGGCCGTCTTGATTTTAATTTTTAACACATTAACTTTATAGGCTCACCCTTCCTTAGATTCTTGGATTTGCAATCCTCTTCCTGGTATATCAGATCTTAGAGTATTATGTGGCATTATGGAGCCTAACTAGTGGTCAAGTGAGAAGTTAATTGATATTTATTCCTTTCACTTTCACTTAGTCATTTGTTATTTTTTATAAAATATCTTCTATCTATTGAAGTATCGATGTTATGTGGCTTAGGACATTTAGTTGATGTTTAGTCAAAGGTTTAATAATAATAAAGTGCCATGTGGCTTATGTTAGATGCATCGATCTCTTAAACTTGATAGAGATATTAGATCTCAGGAGAGCCTGATGTAATCAATGAGTGTCATGAGGTTTGTTGTTAGACGTGTCAATCTCTTAAACTTGAAAGAGATGTCAGACCCTAAGAGAGTTCAATGCGATCAATAAGTGACATGAAGCATTAGGTTAGACACCATTAGTACTCTAACTAATCACCCCATGCTAAATTAAAATTCATACTCTCCAAGACCTGACAGAGATGTTAGATCTTGAGAGAGCCTGACCTAACCAGTGTGTTATCCTTGAAATTTAGTAGGCTCAATTCATGGGATAACCCTTATGAAACTTGTCCATATCATATCCCATGATCTCTAAGCTCATAAAATGAAGCCAATCACTTCCTCCTTACATTTTTCTCCTCAAAAAAGTTAGTTTTTAAAGGAAGTTTTTCACCCCATGCAGTTTAGATAATTTTATCTGAACTACACCAATTCTAAAATGATACAAACTACAGTCAAATAAATTTTCTCTAGACTATACCTCAAGGTGCAGAGTCAAATAAATTCTCTACCATTGCACATGCAATCCAAAGAATTTTCTCCAAATTACATGCCAACATGCAAAGTTAGAGAATTTCTTCAGCTTTATACCTAGGCCCACCATCATTAATTAATTCATCATTAATTAATTCATATTAATTAACCATGTTGGCATGTAATTTGGAGAAAATTCTTTGGATTGCATGTGCAATGGTAGAGAATTTATTTGACTCTACACCTATATATATATATATATATATATATATATATATATATATATATATATATATATATATATATATATATATATATAACAAGGGTAATTTTATTTTTTACCATTGTTTTCTCTCTCTTCATCATTTTTGGGCTTAAGTGCTCCTTCTTAGTCACCATTTTTGAGCTCATGTGCATCCTCACTTTACCATTCATGTGATTATCTAGATTTTCCTGGGTTTGTGAAGTCTACACTCAAGTCATTGCATCCCTTTTTTGTTAATCTCTTCAAGTGGGGTTTTTTTACTTTTTTATTCATGCTCAAAGTTCATTTTCATTTTTAGGGCTTTATTTTATTTTTTCTTGTTCTTCAGAGAAATTTATCTAAAGAATACCCTATCATTCCCAAAATCCTTTTGGTGCATCTCAAATAATTTCCTCTAAGATTCACCAAAAAATTTTACCTTGAGCTTCAAAATGATTTACCTAGTGTACTTCAGAGAATTTTCTCTGAAGTGCATGCCACCTAGTGTACTTCAAAGAAAATTATTTAAAGTGCATATTGCAATTTCATCCTTAGTGCACTTCAAAGATTTTTCTCTAAATTACATGTAATTGGGTGCACTCTGAAGAAAATTATCCAAAGTGCACATAAGTATACCTCAACCTTTTTGGTGCATGTCAAAAAAAATTCTCCAATGTGTACTGAAACTTACACTTTCCCATGTAGTTTAGAGAATTTTATCTAAACTAAACCCAACCTTTTCCTGTGTAGTTTGTAAAAATTTCTTCAAATTACACCAAAGCTATCAACCCATCATGCAATTTGAATTTTCTCCAAACTACATATTTCCTAAAAATGATGAAAAATTCTAACTCTAGGGGATCAAAATTCTCTTTTATAGATACTAGATCAATTTCAAAAGATTCTCCAACTAAAATAATAATGAAGTATAAGTTTTAGGGTGTGTTTTTGGCATCTACAGTAGACTCAAATATTAATCAAATTAGAGATATAGAAATCAGACATGTTGATATGGCTAAGTTCTTACAAAGGTTAGGTAGAGATCTTATTGATCAGCACATGCAACCTATTCTAAATAGTGAAATACATTTGGTGGTAGCATTTCTTGTATCATCTCAAGATCTAGAGTTCATCCTAATGGATGCTACCCATTTTTATAAAGAAACCAAGTCAGTCAAGAATACTAATGGGAAAATAGTAATTCATCTAGATGCTGAGTACTTTGACAAAATTTTCCATCTCTTAGATGTTGAGGAATTTTTTGATATCATAATTTCAACCAAAGAATATTATGATAGGAATTCTAAGAAATGTAAAAGGCACATCAATATACATTGGTTGAAGACACCAAGGCACTCAATTGCAAGATGACCTAAAAACCTATACCGTAGTGATCTTCTAGAGGAGATAAGAAATTTAATCTCTCCTAAGTAGGGTAAAAGGTCTCCCTATATCAAATATCTTTCAAGAATAGATGTATCATGACATCATCATTAAAAAAGATAACTAGATAATTTATTGGGTAAGTTAGATCAATGATGTTATATGCCACCAAATTTGTAAAGTAAATTCTTCCCTTAAGTTCTATATGACTTCTTACCTGGTGTATGCTTCAGCCTCTATGAGGACCTTTCTAGGACAAACTAGTGCTGGTGAAAGGAAGAAAGTTCTTGTTTATGAGTACTATCCATAGCTGACCCTCAAGGAGAGCATTAAAAATTTTAGAAGATTTAATTATGCTTTATTTTATAAGTTGATTTGTATTTTAGAATAGGAACTAGAAAAAAAATTAGATCAAGCATGGGCAATAGTAAACATGATTGGTTATATTTTCCTTTAATTCCCAACTTTCACTTACATCAAGGTAAGAGGATTCGATGAACATCCATACATGCTATCAAGGTATTCAAGTGATAAATTAGTTTTGATGGAGATTTGAAGATAAATGATGACCATGCATAAGAAGAATTTAGATGCACATAAAACAGTATTCAAGTTTCTGATAAGCATTGGTCGATACACCATGTCCACTACTCCCAAGGCAAAGATAATGGAAACTAAAATGTAATGGATCACCCTTAAAAGGTATAAGGGTAGGAAAAAAATTGATTATAGAACGAAGGAAAATTTGAAAGGAAATTATGTCCATGAGCACAAGGTTGAGGATATATGGGCAGAATGTAGAATCAAAAAAGTAAGGATACTTGATTACAGTCATCTCACTACTGATCAAATTGAAGATTTAAAATTGGATAACATTCTGGCTAATCTCTTTAATGATAAAACTATATTTTATCCTTAATATGAAGGATATCAAGTTGTTTTTACTCTTATTACTTCAATCTAATTATCTATAAAATAATACACATCTATCAGAGAAATATTTCAACCCATCCTTGTAAGAACTAATGCCTAGTTGGAATCTAAAGGTATTAAATTGAAATATTTCAAGATAGGGTCAAAAGAATAATATGATGAAGACACTGCAAGGAAATGATACTAGTTAAGGATGAAGAATAAGGAAAAGGCCTCCACATCCACTTAGAAACCAACATTTGTATTTGTAAGTAAAGGAAAGAAGAAAGACAAAGAAGCTAGTGCTGAGAAGAGTGTTCAAATAGAGACATATGAGAAATCAAATGTGAGTGAGTTACCACCTCGATCAATAATTTTGTAACCTCTAGTTCAATAGTATCTATAGCTTAAATCAATATAATCAAAATTTCCTATAGTTGAGACTCTGAAACCAATAGTTTCTCAGGCAACATTCCCTATAATTCCTTCCATTAGTACATCTATGACAATTGTTTTTGTTCCTCCTCATGTTGTTCTTTTGGCTCAACCTTCTCCTCTTAGTGCCACACTTTTTCAAGTCCCCTCATAAGGCACTTTGGATTAAGTTTTTTATTCTTTGTCTAATTTTCCTAGTCCTACAAAATCATTAGGATCCCCAACCAATATGTACTTCACTCAACAATATATAGACAAATTCATGTCCACATCTTCCACCAAAATGAAAACTCAAGCTCCTATCACCCCATTATCCAAAATATCACCAAACCCTAAAGTAAAATCAACACCAACCCAAACCCCACCAATAATAACCACTATCCCATTGGCATCAACTCAGACTTTATTATCAGATACCTCCACTATTCCACTTCACAAACTAATTTTCCTCCTCAAACATCACAATACTTGGTTTTATCTACTCTAGAAGACTCATCTCCTCTTCCTCCTTGGCTTATATCTCAGGCCCCTAAAAGGAAGAAGTAGGTTGTGTCTCCTAATGACTTTGATTTTGGTCAACTTATGCCAATAAAACCCAAAGTGACAAAGAAAGCTAAAACTATGTCAAGAGTGATTTTTGAGTCTGGACATAAGTATGTCGAAGTTGTGGTGCCTCCTAAAGATAGAAGGATAGAAGATATTCAAGTATCTTAATATGAATTAGAATGAATAAATCTTGGAAAGTAGACTCATGAAAGTGAAAAGGAAGATTTACAAATAGTAATGACATCCTTGATCGAGAGATATGACAAGGACAAGAAAATTAAGGACCAACACAAGATATGAGTAGAATAACTAACTTTTATTTTACTAAATATCACATAATATTTTGAGTTTGTTACTCTTATTGAGCATGAAAAAACTAAAAAGGCAATTCAACAGGCTGAGAAAATTGGATCTCAAGGTTGGGTAGTTAATGCATAGATTGAAAGGTTTAACACACAAGGTACTCAACATTTACATTCTACCATTGAATTTTTGAAGAACCTAAGCAAAGTAAAAATGGAAATTCAAAAAACCATTAAGGTACTCTCTCAAAATTTGGAAGTGACTCAAAAATTTATTGATACATGGACTCAACTATGCAATTTCAAGCTAGAGCTCTTAGTTGTGCAGAAGGTCATTCCAAATAGGAAATTATTCGATGAGTACAAGGAAGCAATGAAGAATAAAAGAAAATTTCTTGAGAATCTAATTAAAGATCTCAAAGAAGTAGAATATATGTGTAATGATAAGATATTAAATCTTATAGATAAAATAGGAGAACTTTATTGTTAGGTAAAAAATGAGTCCCAAGAAATTTTTTCAGTGGAGACAGTAATTCAGGAGTTCTCATCTTTGATTTATATAAGGATTGAGATAGAAACATTCACACTAGACTCTATCAATAAACTAGTTGGATTTCAAGTCATAATGAATAAGTTTCAAAAGATCCTAGACAAAATCAAGGATGTTCTAGTCAATCTAAAAGATTTCATTCCTAAGTCAATTTGGACTCTGCCAAAGATTAAGTCAATGTATTTATGTTTTTTCCTATTTTTTTCATAACTCCTCTCTATAAATAGGAGGATTCTCTTTGTAAAAAGTATCACCAATTGCTATAGAAGTGAATTTCTTCCAAAATTGAGAAACAATATTGAAACTTTGAATTTAAATTGTAAATCTTTTGTCAATCAATATATGAGAAAGAAAGCAAACTTTCGATCTTTGAGTTGAAATAAAATTGTGTTGTATTGGAGATGTTCTTATGTCTTTTCCATTACATTTTATTATGTAATTAATTGAATTGTAGTGTGAATTTATATAAATCAAAAGGTTCTAGAAAGCTTATTTTGAAGTCTTTATGCTAAGATATTGTTACTGGGTTTGTGTTTATCATTGAAAGTGAATTATTGAGGAGACTTTGGGCTGCTAGTTATTTTTCATTGATAACTTTTATCTTGTTGGAAATAAGTTGAAGTCTTTGGTCTGCACTTTCTTCCATTTACTCACATTACTTTACTAATATTATTCGAGTTACCCTTTCAGTTAACTCATTTGAATATCAGTTGTTATTGCTCTATCAAGAAGTTTTATGTCCTCACAATACATTGTAAAGAACAAAAGAGAATTTGTGACCAAACATAAATTCTAGAAAAAGAGAATTGGATGATATGATAAAACCTACTTTAATAAAATTAGTATAAATAAATGTAAATAATTATTTATTATTTTAGTTAGCAATAAAAAGGGAGCCTTCCCTTTCTTTGAGGAGAGATTTATCTCATCACACTATGGCTGAAATCACCATTTTGTTACCATTCTGCTATTAACAAAATATTCACCCAATAGTTTTTAGTGACTCTACTGGGGATTATAAACATATAACCAAGTTTTACAGTTCATCTATTTGACATAAGATCATCACCTTATTATTTTTAACTATTTTGTTGTAGTTAATTTCTTTTCTTTTCTGAACACTTTCATGATCTGGGGAAACAAAGCTATACTCACAATTGAAGGGTAGCAGGACACACCGATCCTACATTTTTGTTATTACAAGAGCATAAATTTGATCTTTTGTTGGCACATGTAAGGTCAAATCTTCAATGTATAAGGAGTTTTCCACCTACCAATACAAGATCTCTTATACCTGGGGAAGATTCTAGCATTCTTAGGGTCTTGCCTATTTTGCCTTTGTAGTGATTTGTTGTTCCTCCTTATAATCCACACATATTAGTTTCTCAAGGTCCATAGGGGACTTATTTTGGTCCATTGAATTTGGCACCACCATCTTATGAACTACCTCATGGTTCACACAAAAATTTCCCTAAGTTCTATGGTGATGGCAAACAACATCTGGATGAATATATTTCTAATTTATAAATTGCATGCAGAATTCTTGGTATTAAACATGAAGATTTTTTTGTGATATTATTCATATAGATTCTCCAAGGTGTTGTTGTTGATTGGTTCTACCATCTTGAAACTAGTACTATCACAAGTTAGGTGACACTTAAGGCTAAGTTTAAGGTAAGGTTCAAGCATGTTGAAGATGCTCATGCCTTGTTAGTTCAACTTACTCAAATGAATAAAGAGACACATGATCCCATGCATGAGTTCATGATGAAATTCAATAAGTTGAAGAATAGAATTATAATAGTTTTTCAACCTATACCTAAGAACCTAAAATGTTTCTTCATAAATTCTCAATTGTTGGAGGTGAGTTTTAGTTTGTAAAGAGTAGCCTTGGCTAGCCTTGATGATGCCCAAGTGTTGGCCACCGAAATAGAATATGATTTAATCTTAGCAGGCAAGGTAATAAATAGTTCTATCAAGATTACAGGGCAACCTTCTAAAACTTCACCTTCCACTAGCACCACAGATCCCATGGTACAAAAGTTGGCAAATGAATTGCTAGCTCTTAAGAAGCAAATGTCTCAAGGTATGTCATTTTCTCCATACAAGTATGTTCCAAGGAAGACATACACAAATTCTTCTAATTATCCCAATAATGCTATGAGAAATCAAAATCAGAACAAGCTTCCTCCACCACAAGCAAGGCTTTCATTGGAAGCACCACCAAAAAATATAGTAGTTAATTGGTTAGAACCTAAGAATGATGATGTTTCAAAGATATAATATGTTCCATAAGATGATGCTAATCCCTTTACAGGAGATGAAGAGGGAGAATTTGGTGACTCTGATATCAGGTTTTTGAACTTTAAAGAAGAATAACTTGAACAGGAGGAAGACACACACTATGAGTCTTATGTCATGTTCACCTATTATCAAATTTAGTTGAATAAACAACAAAAGGTTGATAAAACAAAATATAAGGATGAACCATGAAAGGAGGTTACAATTTCCAAAATAAGAACTCCTTTGCCTATTTAACCAAAGGGCATGATGATAGATAAATAAGTACTCATAATTCTATTTCTTCTCCTTCAACATCTAGACTCAGTACCCAAAACTTGAAACTTGAAAATGAAAATGTCTCATCTTCTTTGGCTACCCCATATCTAGCTTTTAATATTATAGACCATGCCAAGAAGATAAAAATTCAAATGTCTAAGGCTAAGTACCTCCAATCCAATCCCAATCAATTCAAAAGATTGGTAAAGTTTGTAAAAATAAAAGGGACCAATTCTAATCATAATTCATTTAAGAGTATGTCAATTGACCCTAATCCAAGACCAAAGCAAAAAAACTTGATTGTAACTCCTGAATCTAATTCTATAAAAATAGAACCCTTCTATATTTCCTTATTTGTTAATGGTTATAACCTTAGCAATTGTGTCATTGATTTGGGTGCCTTCCAATAATGTGATGTTGACCAAAGTAGCTACTGCCTTAGGCTTAACCTTGACAAAGACTTTTGGTCATTGTTTCTTAATGGAAACTAAGAAAGTACCTCTTATAGGCCAAATCAAAGATGCACAATTTGCATTTTTTACTTTTCTAGAGAAAAAGATCAAGATGATGGTTCTTGTGGCTGATGTTCCAGCCTCATATGGAGTTCTATTGGGATGTAACTTTTTCAAAGATGTTGGAGGAGAAATTAGCATGGATTGGTCTAAGGCTAGAATACCTATCAAAGGTGTGATGTAGAAGCTTCATCTAGAAAAGAAAGTGAAGTATATTGTGACAAAAATTGAGGATCCAAAATCCTAGATCCTTTTTGAAAATTTTGGAATGGGTACATATTTCTTGACCATAGATGAAGACTCAATATCTTCAAATGACATTTCTAAAAAAGATTAGGAAATAGATGAACCATCCACTTCATATGAATAATTTTTGAATTTTGAAACTATCAGAGTTGAAAGTTCAAATGATGTTTGGATTTTGGAATTTGATAGTAGTTGTTCTTTAACTAGATTAGAGCCATGATAGTTCTCATATCCCCAAAAGGAAAAATCTTCCCTTTCTCTTTCAAGTTGTAGTTTGATAAAACTAATAATATTGTTGAGTATGAAGCCTTATTGTTAGGAATGGAGGTTTCATGAAAGAAAGGTATAAAAAACCTTCATGCTTAAGGTGATGGTGAACTAATCATTTGTCAAGTCTGGAATCTATATCAAATGAAGAATGAAAAACTAAGTCATTACCATAATCAAGTTTGGGATTGCATGGAAAGTTTTGATGTGTTCAATATATCAATGGTTCCACAAGAATACAATGATAGAGTTGATTCATTGGTTGCTTCAGCCACTCTCCTGATTTCTCACAAAGATTTCCAAAGAAACAAAAATACTATTGAGTTGGTTTTTTGGTCCAATGTTCTTGACAATGTTAATCATTGTTAGGTTTTCAATAATGATGAGCAGGTCATCTCATTCTTGGAAAAGGTGTAAAATTTTAGTGAGTTTTATTTTGAAGGAAATGATTCCACTCCTCAAGAATCAATTTTTCAAGTTAATGAGGAAACTGGCAAAAAAATCTTGTAGTTGAAAGGGAATAAGATTCCCAAAGGGTTGTTATCTTTGGAAAGACTTTTTGATAAGAATGATCGATTCATCAAATTTCAATAATAAAAATATAATTCATCTAAAGATATTGGGAAAATTAATATAGGGATAGAATATTATCCCAAGATGATAAATATTTGGAAATGTTGTTCATTGCAAGAAAGGGAGAAGTTGGTGAAACTGCTGCACTAGTACATTGATGTATTAACATATTCATATGTTGCTCTTAAATCTTTTTGACCAAAGGAGGTACAACATGATATTCCTCTCAAGCTAGGGTCTCAACCTCACAAACAAAAATAGTGATAGTATAATCCCAAAATCTTAGGTACTATCCTCACTAAAATTTAAAATGTGTTGAATGCTCACATTATCTTTTACATACATCACTACACATGGATAGAAAATATTTTTCCTGTGAGGAAAAAGAATGGAGAGATCTGTATTTGTGTTGACTTCTAGAATTTGAATCAATTATCACTTAAGGATAATTACCCACTACCGGAATGGACCAAGTATTATAAACTATGACTGGTTTAGAGATGTTGTCTATGCTAGACGGTTTCTTAAGATACAATCAAGAGGAGGTTTGTGATGAAGATCAACATAAGATAGCCTTCACTACTCCATGGGGAACTTTTTCATATCACAAAATGACTTTTGGATTGATCAATGTTAGTGTTACCTTACAAAGGGCTATGGACTTGGATTTTTTAGATATAACTAGTAAGTTTATCATGGTTTATCTAAATGACCTAACTATTTCTGAAAAAAGCATCAAGATCATTGTGAGCATTTGTAGTAAGTGCTTGAGAGATGCCTTGAGCATGGGATATCCCTTAATCTTAATAAATACATTTTTGGAGTTACAAAAGGTAAGATCCTTGGACACATTATATCTAAAGAGGGGATCAATATTGATCTTGAATGGGTCAAGTTAATTCAAAATCCTACTTTGCCATAAAGTAAGAAGGGAGTGCATTCCTTCTTTGGGAAGGTTAATTTTTTGTGAATATTTGGTCTTCAATTTGTTGAAAAGACACCACATTATTGATATGATGAAAGGAAAATCCATTTTCCATTGAAATGTGGAAGGAATAAATGCTTTATATGAAATTAAGGAATCCATCACACTTGCACCTATCCTAATTTGCCTTGATTATACCAAGAATTTTATTATGTATAGTTATGCTTTCAAACATACCTTATCCACCATCTTGGTACAACCAAATGAAGAGGGGATTGAATCTCCTATAGAATTCATGAGCTATCCTCTAAAGGCTCACTAGATCAAATATTCATCCATGGAAAAACATGTGTATGTTATGGTGAAAGTAGTTAAGCATGTTAGATATTACATCCTCAATTATCACACCATTACACTAGTACCAGATTCTACTGTTAAGTCTATTTTGACTCAACAAGAGTTTGGAGGCAAAAGAGGTAATTGAATCACCAAAATCTAAAAATATGATATGGAGATCAAGCTTAAAAACTTATACATGGAAAAGTTTTATGTCAACTCATGGCAAAGACCAATTAAAAAGAAGTACCCAATAATGAAGAAAATAGACAGAACTTCTCATGGTCTTGCTTGTAAGTATAATGGATGAATGGTATTCTGACATTGCTTATTTCCTCATATATATAAAGTGTCTAAAACATTTATCTCACAAATAGAAGAGGACAATCAGGCTCAAGGCTAAAAATTTCATCCTTTGGGATAATGGTTTGTATAAGTGGAACATTGATGGAATATTTCTAAGATGTGTAGATAAGGCACAACAAGGTAAGTTGTTGGAATATTTCCATGATTTGAGTTATGGAGGACATTTTTCAACCCTAGTCATAGCTCATAAGATCTTGTGGGATAGATATTATTGGCCAACACTTTTTAAGGATGCATGTGTTTAGGTGCATAAATGTGAGAAGTGCCAGTAATTTGTGGGTAAACCCAAGTTAGCATCCTTGCCCCTCAAGCTGATAGTCATTGGAGAACCTTTTCAATAATAGGGTATTGATTGCATTGGTGCAATGAACCAATTGTCAAGTGTAGGTCATAGTTATGTTTTCATGGCTATAAATTACTTTACCAAGTGGGTGGAATCAATTCTAACCAAACATGCCACTTCAGAGGTTGTTTGTAACTTCTTTAAAGAGAATACCATCATGAAACTTGGTGTGCCAAGCAAAATTATAACTGATAATGTTTCTTGTTTCACATCCCATGTGATGACTTAGTTTTGTTTTGAATATGAAATCATTTTGCCTCATACTTTTGACTACTTTGCTCAAGGGAATGGTCAAGCTGAGTTAAGTAATAGGAATTCGGTAACTATCATTAGGAAGTTGGTAGAAGATAATCAGAGAATGTGTCATAAAGCATTATATGATGCATTGTGGGCTGATAATATCACTCCTAAATGAGTGATTGGTATGTCTCCTTTTCAAATTTTGTATGGATTAAATGTAGAAATACCCATGACATTAGAGTTTCCCACTCTCATATTGGCTAGGGCAATTGAAGATGAAATGTTTAAAAGTTCCTTGGACAAGCATATTATGTACCTTTTCAAGATAGAGGAAAATCAGACAAAGGTAGTGGACCATATTGTAGAACATCAAAGTCACGTAAAAAAAAAATTGACAAGAAAGCTAAATCATGAGAATTTTGAGTTGGGGATCTAGTCCTTTCATGGGAAAAAAGAAGAGAGCCAAAAGGAATACATGGAAAATTTTATTCTCTATGGAGGGTTCTTTTTTTCATTCATCAACTTAGTGGGGAACATAGTTTTCTCTTGGCATACATGGATGAAAAACCATTACCACTATCTTACAATGGGAAACATATGAATATTTTCACTCAATGAAGTTCCAGATAAGTTTGTATTTTTATAAATATTTGTATGTTCTTCTTTATTTTTATTTTAGTCTAGTCTATCACTTGACTCCATGACCCAATGGAGAAAGTCACTTAGAGTTATAGGATTCTCTTTCCTTCAATCATTTTAAAAGAATACTTGGATGAAATTCCCTAGTCAGAGCCAGCTATTACCTTGAAATTTCGTAGGCTCAATTCATGGGATAAACCCTACAAAACTTGTCTGTCTCATATGCCTTAAGCTCTAAGCTCATAAAATGAGGCCAACCACTACCTCCTTACATTTTTTTCCTCAAAAAACTTATTTTTTGAAGGAAGTTTTTCACCCCATGTAGTTTAGAGAATTTTCTTCGAACTCACCACCAAGTCTAAAATGATGTAAACCAGAGAATTTTCTCCAAACTACACTTCAAGGTGTAGAGTCAGATAAATTCTTAGCCACTACACATGCAATCTAGATAATTTTCTCCAAATTGCATGCCAACATGCAAAGTTAGATAATTTCTTTAGACTTTCACCTAGGCCCACCATCATGTCAATTATTAATTTGTATTAATTACCCTTTTTTATATATATTTGACCTAGGTAATTTTATTTTTTACTATCATTTCTCTCTCTTCACCATTTTTGAGCTCAATTTCTCCTTCTCAGTTACCATTTTCAAGCCCACATGCTTCCTCACTTCACCATTCATGTGAACAACTATATTTTCTTGGGTTTGTGGAGTCTAAACTCAAGTCATTGCATCTCTTTTTTGTTTTTCTCTTTAGGTAGGGTTTTTTTACTTTTATTTATTTTTATTTTCTTCATTCTCAAAGTTCATTTTCATTTTTAGGGCTTTATTTTCTTTTTTCATGTTCTTTAGAGAATTTTCTCTAAAGTACACCCTATCATTCCCAAAATCCTTTTGGTGCATCTCAAAGAATTTCCTCTGAGATACACCAAAATTTTTTACCCTAAGATCCAAAATGATTTACCCAATGTACTTTAGAGAATTTTATTTGAAGTGTATGCCACTTGATGCACTTCAAAGAAAAGTCTTTGAAGTGCATATTTCAAGTTCACCCCTCGTGCACTTCAAATATTTTTCTCTAAAGTACATGTAATTAAGTGCACTCTAGAAAACATTATCTAAAGTGCATGTAAGTCTACCTCAACCTTTTTAGTGCATGTCAAATAATTTTATTCAATGTGCATCAAAACCTTACACTTTCTTATGTAGTGTAGATAATTTTCTCTAATCTACACACAACCTTTTGCTGTGTAGTTTGGAAAAAATTCTCCAAATTACACCAAAGTTATCAACCCATCATGCAGTTTGGAGAATTTTCTATGAACTACATGTTTCCAAAAAATGATGAAAAATTCTAACTCTAGGGAATCAAAATTCTCTTTTGTTGATACTGGATCAATTTCATAATATTCTCCAACTAAAAGAATAATGAAGTATAAGCTTTAGGGTGTGTTTCTAGAATCTACAATGGACTCCAATGTAGATCAGATTGGAGATACAAAAATTGATCATCTTGATATGGCCTAGTTTTTACAAAGGTTAGGTAGGGATCCTATTTCTCATCACATGTAGCCTATTCTAAATAGTGAAATACATTTGGTGGTAGCATTTCCTATATCATCTCAAGATCCAGAGTTCATCCTAATGGTTGTTTCCCATTTTGAAAAAGAAACCAAATTAGTCAAGGATATTAATGACAAAATAGTCATTCATCTAAATGTTGAGTACTTTGACAAAATTTCCCATCTCTCAGATGTTGAGGAATTTTCTAATATTAGCATAATTTCAGCCCAAGAATATTATGATAGGAATTTTGGGAAATGCAAAAGGCACATCAATACACATTGGCTGAAGACACCAAGGCACTCAATTACAAGATGACCTAAAAACCTATATCGTAGTGATTTTCTAGAGGAGATAGGAGATTTAATCACTCTCCTAAGCAAAATCTAAGGTCCCCCTGTATCAAATATCTTTCAAGAATGGATGTATAATCACATCTTCATCATTAAAAAAAATAAGTAGAGACTTTATTGAGGAATTCAAATCAGTGATGCTATATGCCACCAACTTTATCAAATAAATTATTCCCTTAATTTTTATATGAATTCTTACCTAGTGTATGCTTTAGCCTCTATGAGGACCTTTTTAGGATTAACCAGTGTTGGTGAAAGGAAGAAAGTTATTATTTATGAGTACTATCCACAGTTAACCCTCAAGGAGAGCATTAAACATTTTAGAAGAGTTAATGATGCTTTATTTTATAAGTTCATTTGTATTTTAGAATAGGAATTAGAAAAGAAAATAATTTTAGATCAAGCATGGGCAATAGTAAACAAGATTTTTTGTATTTTCCTTCAATTCCCAACTTTTACTTACATTAGGGTAGGAGGATTTGATGAATAACCATACATGCTACCAAGGTATTAAAGTGATAAAATGGTTTTGATGGAGATGTGTAGACAAATGATGATTGTCACAAGAAGTAGTTAGATGCACATAAAAGAGGATTCAAGTTTTTGATAAGCATTGGTCAATACACTATGTCCACTAGTCCCAAGGCAAAGATAATGGAAATTGAAATGTAATGGATCACCCTTAAAAGGTATAAGGGTGGAAATTTTTTTAATTATATAATGATGAAAGAAAATTTGAAAGGTAATTATGTCTATGAACACTAGGTTAAGGATATTTGGGCAGAATGTAGAACCAAAGAAGATGTAAGGAGACTTGATTACAATCATCTCACTACTGATCAAATTAAATATTTAGAATTGGCTAACATTCCATCTGATCTCTCTGATGATGAAAATATATTGGATCCTTCATATGAAGGAAATCAAGTTGCTTCTACTCCTATTCCTTCAAACCAATGGTTTATAAAAGAATGCACATCTATCAGAGAAATATTTCAACCCATCCTTACAAGAACTAATGCTTGGTTTGAATCTAAAGGTATTAAATTAAAATATTTCAAGATAAGGTTATAAGAAGAATATGATGAAGACACCACAATGAAACGAGAGGAATTGAGGATGAAGAATAAGGAAGAGATGTCCACATCCACTAAAAAACCAAGATTTATAATTGTGAGTAAAGGAAAGAAAAAAGACAAAGAAGCTAGAGTTGAGAAGAGTGTTTAAATAGAGACATAGGATAAATTAGATGTGAGTGACGCACCACCTCAATCAATAATTTTGTAACCTCTAGTTCAATAATCTCTACATCCTAAATCCACACAATCAGAAGTTCTTGTGGTTAAGACTCCTCAACCAACAATTTCTCAAGTGGCATTCCCTATAGTTTCTTCCATTAGTACATCTATGCCAATTATTTTTATTCCTCCTCAAGTTTTTATTTTAGATCCACCTTATCTTCATAATGCCACAGTTTTTCAAGTCCCCTCACAAGGCACTCTAGATCAAGTTTTTAACTCTTGGTCTAAATTACTTAGTCCTAAAAAATCATTGGGATCCCTAACCATATGTACTTCACTCAACAAGACATAGACAAATTCATGTCCACATCTTCCACCAAAATGACAACTCAAGCTCCTATCACCCTATTATCCAAAATATCATTAGACCCTAAAGTAACATCCATGCCAACCCAAACCCCACCAATAATAACCACTATCCCATTAGCGTCAACTTGAACTCCACTATTAGATACCTCCACTATTCCACTTTCCATTCCACTTCATAAACCATTGCTCCTCCTCAAATATCACAATCCTTGGTTTCATCTACTTTATAAGACTTGTCTCTTCTTCCTCCTTGGATTATATCTTAGACCCATAAAAGGAAGAATTAGGTTGTGTCTTTTGATGACTTTGATTTTGGTCAACTTATGCCAATAAAACCCAAAGTGACAAAGAACATTGAAACTATGTCAAGAGTGATTGTTGAGTTTGAACATAAGTATGCATAGGTTATGGTACCTCCTAAAGATACAAGCATAGAAGATATTCAAGTATTCGAATATGTAGTAGGATGAATAGATCTTTTAAAAAATACTCATGAAAGTGCAAAGAAATATTTACAAGTAGTAATGGCATCCTTGATCAAGAGATATGACAAGGACAAGAAAATTAAGAACCAATTCAAGATATAGGTAGAATAACTAACTTCAATTTTAATAAAGATCACACAATATTCTGAGTCCATTACTCCTATTGAGCTTGAGAACATTGAAAAGGCAATTCAGCATGCTAAGAGAATTAGATATCAAGGTCATGTAGTTAATGCATGGATTGAAAGGTTGACCACACAAGGTACTCAATAGTTGCATTTTACCATTGATTTTTTGAAGAACCTGAGAAAAGTAAAAATGGAAATTCAAAAAACCATTAAGGTACTCTCTCAAAATTTGGAAGTGACTAAAAAATATATTGATACATGGACTCAACTACGTAATTTCAATCTGGAGCTCTTAGTTGAGCAGAAGGTCATTTCAAATAGGAAAACATTCTTTGAGTAACGAGAAGTAATAAAGAATAAAAGAGAAGTTCTCAAGAATCTAATTAAATATCTCAAAGAAGAAAAATATATGTGAAATGATAAGATATTAGATCTTATTGATAAAATAGGAGAACTTCCTTATTGGATAAAAAATGAGTCCCAATAAATTAATCCAGTGGAGATAGTAATTTAGGAATTCTCATCTTTGATTCAGACAAAGATTGAGATGGAAACATTCACAGTATAATCTATCAATAAACTAGTGGGATTTTAAGTCATAATGAATAAGTTAAAAAATATCCTTGACAAAATCAAGGACATGCCACTCAATCTAGAAGATTCTACTTCAAGGGTTCTTGCCATCTCTAGGAGTACATCAAGTTGATGACAATGAAGTCTAGGATATGTTGAAGAGATGAGGAATTGTAGGAAAGAATAAAAAGGAAAAATTTCTTGTGTTAAAGGACCCTTAGTTTATTTTTGAAACTTTTCATGTGTATTTTTGTTTGGTGCATTTTGCACATAGGAAAAGTGTGCAATCCTAAGTCAATTTGGACTCTGCCAAAGATTAAGTCAATGTATTTATGTTTTTCCTATTTTTTTCATAAATCCTCTCTATAAATAGGAGGATTCTCTTTGTAAAAAGTATCACCAATTGCTATAGAAGTGAATTTCTTCCAAAATTGAGAAGCAATATTGAAACTTTAAATTTAAATTGTAAATCTTTTGTCAATCAATATATGAGAAAGAAAGCAAACTTTCGATCTTTGAGTTGAAATAAAATTGTGTTGTTGTATTGGAGATGTTCTTATGTCTTTTCCATTACATTTTATTATGTAATTAATTGAATTAAAGTGTGGATTTATATAAATCAAAAGGTTTTAGGAAGCTGATTTTGAAGTCTTTGAGCTACGATATTGTTACTGGGTTTGTGTTTATCATTGAAAGTGAATTACTGAGGAGACTTTGGGCTGCCAGTTATTTTTCATTGATAATTTTTATCTTGTTGGAAATAAGGTGAAGTCTTTGGGCTGCACTTTCTTCCATTTACTCACGTTACTTTACTAATATTATTCTAGTTACCCTTTTAGTTAACTCATTTGAATATCAGTTGTTATTGCTCTATCAAGAAGTTTTATGTCCTCACAATACATTGTAAGGAACAAAAGAGAATCTATGACCAAACATCAATTCTAGAAAAATAGAATTGGATGATATGAGAACACCCACTTTGATTTAATTATTATAAATAATTATTTGTTATTTTAGTTAGCAATAAAAAGGGAGCCTACCCTTTATTTGAAGAGAGATTTATCTCATCACACTATGGTTGAAATCACCATTTTGTTACCATTCTATTGTTAAAAAAATATTCACCCAACACAGTGAATGCCATGTCAACTAGTGACAGAATGGTCAACCTCATGGTCTTTATAGAGATGTCAGAACCTAAGATAACCTAACTGAATCAAAAGATGTCATGTGTCATGAAGGTTAGTAGTGCCCGAATGTGAGAAATGAAGCTCTTATCATTATCATACTTGTTAGTTTCCTAATATGATAAATATTTCAAAGCTTAAGAGAGTTTGATACAATAAGGGATAACCATGTGGCTTATGGTTAAAAGAGTCAATCTCCTTATATCTGATAGAGATGTCAAAATCTAGGAGAGTCAGATGTATCATAGCTTGACACATGGTATAATCATATAATTTAACATGTGGCCCCATAAAATATCCCAAGATGGATAGAATGAAGCATAAGTGGAACCATGGGGAGGCTAATCAAAGGATGCCACATGTCCCTAGCTAACATCTCATCTCCCCCAAGGGTATAACAATAAAGTGTTAGGTTGAGTTTAGGTATCAATTATTAACATGAAGACCAATCAAGAGGTGACAACTAGTGTGAAGTTAGAGATATCGAGAGGCTTTAAGGATGAGGTGGCCATACACATAACCCACTTTGGGCATTGATGAATTAGGGAAATAGACTTTGATTGGATAATTTAAAAATGTCACATCCCTTTTACTATATCTAGTAAATGGTGTGTAATCATAAACTCCAAATTTAACTTTGGATTGGGAAATCAAGTGGAAGATTGAGCCACCCACTCAAATTTGAATCCATGATGAATGAGATGCCAAACATCATTAATTAAATGGGATGAATGTGGATTTATATAATTATTTCAAGGAAAGATCATTAGTTGTTATATCTCTGAACTCCCAAATTTAGCCTCCTTATTTTCTATTCCCACTTGCTATTTTCACTACCTTCTCTTTTAACCATAGATTTTTCACCAAATTTCATCTCAATGTAATGGTTGATTCATCTTGAAACCCCAATATTGATCCTAAATATAGGGACACTTTGTTCTCAGATGGTTTTACCCATTTAAACATTATAATGAATATTCAAGTCCATAAACCAAATGCCTAAAGAGTCAATTACTAATGATGATGATCAAGCTAAATTTAAAGATGACTTATGATCATACCAGAAGTGAAGTTTGACCTCAGCCATGGACAAGCCTAAATTTCTCCCCTATGCCAACATATTTATCAAGACACTCCTTACTACCAGGCAAGTGTAAGACAACATTCATGATTAAGTTTGTTTAGCAATCTCTTGACACTAGGTTACTGGAATCTTAGACATGGCCTACAATACCTTAGACTCCATTTTTTTATATGACTCAGTGATGTTATAGACCTAGACTGACACTTTCCAAATCTACAACATCCTTAAGTACTTGACACATAACCTAGATGCTAAATGGGTAAATAAGGAAGATGTTAATGCATACATGGTTCACACCTTCAAAGAGGAGATCTAGATTGGTATGATCCTACTAACACAATTATTTGGGGACTCAAATTCCCTTCACATCAATATATTTTGGGTTCCCCTACTTCACATGGTCCAGGATGGCTCCCAAGTGCCCAACCTAAGAGGAGTGGTTAATTTCAACATGGTCAAGGGCATAGAAGATGCACAGGTAAGGAGACACTTATACATGAGTTATCTTGTAGATGCAATCTATAGGATCTCACTTTCAATCCCTCTACCTTTCCTATTGGGTTTTTGGTAGCCCTATGGTCCATGTAGTTTTCTACAAACTATATGGCCATTAATAGATAAATAACATATAGGACATTTATGAATGTTTTTACTCAGTGGTATATAGTGCCACTAATGAGGCCCCTATGTCTCATCTATCAAAATAAATCAGAGACTCACTTACTCCCATCAAAGACTACTAGTATCTTTGAGAGAACACAACCATCTAGTTTGCAAGAATTTTTAAGGAACCCCTCTAATTACCCTATCATTCCCTACATCACCTTGTTGAGATTGAGACTACTTACCAATTAGTGGAGGAAATTTTCAAATTTTGTATCACTTACTAGCATAAGGCCTTATCACCTCTTATGATCATCATTAAGCACCATGTGTACCACTATTTCCCTTCCATATAAAAGATGTTGATTGGCTAGGTTTTTTGGCCTTGGGTAGAGCCAAACTATAAGATTGAGACCCAAAGGTCATGATCTAAGTGCATTTAGAAATGAATTCATCTCCCCCTAACCTCAATTATGGCAATTATTTAGGGGATGATGATAAGTTATATCTAAACATTGAGGATGACCAGGAGGTGCTCACAAGGATAAAATCCCATAGGAGGGTAAAGGGTAATGAGGTCTAGACTAGGACCTCCCCAACCCCCTCTACATTTACTTAGTATTCAATATATATCACACTAACTCCCCCCATAATTTATAGAAGAATTTTATAAGGGATCTCATTGCCTTTTCCATAATGACCAATGGCTCCCCACACCATAGTTCAACCTCCTCCACCTCTAATAGCTCAATTGCCTCATCCCTATCCAACTTAAACTCATATGACTCAATGATAAGTAGCCCAAGCATTGGTGGATCTATAGTGGGCACCTCAACCCTATGCCACCTAGGCTCTAAGGTTTGACATCATCAGTAACCTAGAAATAAACTTGAAGAAGGACCAATAATAGGCACTAGTAAAATTTCCTCGCCTCACTCCCTCCACTTTATAACTACCTTCTATGGCACCACTTAGTTCCCTACCTCTTTCAAAAACCATTCTTCCAGCACCACCCCTTTTCCTAATTCCACCTCCTCCATTCTTTGCCCATATATCCATGGCCTCCATCATCCCTAACATCCTACATTCTTTATTTCTATTTACCCTTTCCATTCCTCAACTTGGAATTTTATTGGCATCCCTATTGTCTATTCCTTATATTTAGGTTCTTGTGAGTGTTGCATATCCACTAGTCACCTCAGTTGTTCTAGGATTAAATGCACCTATTTACATATCTCTAATGATCAGGACCATCTTAGTAGATTGTGTGATGATGCAATAACTCCCATAGTCAACCCCTATATCCCTTGATAGATTAGCACCTTCTATAGTAGTGTATGGAGCTGACTTGAGAAAAAGGATAAGGAAGAAGTGAAAGGTAATTTATGTTTATCTCATAATTTAGGTACTAACTGATCTAATTATTCCTTCCCCATAGGTCCCTTCTACTTCTCTAACACTAGTCCCATTGGCTCCTTTCATAGCTCTTTGACCCCCTTTTTCCATCACTTCATGTGCTTAGGTATTCAAATTTAATTAGATAATCTCATCCCTTCTACTTAATACCCCCCTCCATGGGTTCATTACCCCTCAAGTGGGCATAAACTAGAGTCAATAGTTGTCACTGATGTTCCCTTGGGCCTCACCATTCATTTCCCCCCCTTTTCCCCCATGTCTCCTCTTCCATTGATTTCATCATTCACTCCCTCCACTTCTTCCATTCCTCCTCCACCTCATCCCCCACCTATCACTTCCATCTTCTCCACCCTCCCAACATGTACCAAGACCTATAGAATGGTCTCAGTATCGTAAGTGCCATAGATAACGATGTAAGACACATCAAAAGTATAATTGGATTTTTACTACATCATGGAGAGCATGAAAATAATACTCTCTTATAAATTCATACAAAAGGGAAACCCTGTGATCTAGTAGAGTTGATAGGATTTATTATATCTTACCAAGGTGAGGAGTCTTGAGGGAGAAGATAAAATGGTAGAGGACCCACTTTCAAGTCTCCATATGATTCATGATATTTCAGAGAATATTCTTGAGTATATGTAGGGCCATGTCTAAACTCTGAAAGCATAAGTCAAGAGCCCCTTCCCTCCTAAGCTAATTGGGCACATCAAATATTTCCTCTTACAAATTTTATCAACTATGGGAAAAGTGGTAGGGACTATGGTGAAGACCCAGGTGCTCATCCAACAAATCTAGGACTATCTCGAGAGGGTCACTATAATTAATGGGAAGTGTTAGAAGTTGATAGTTATGATTAATAAAGGGCACATTTTTAGAGATAAAATTGATGCCCACTTCATATTTAGGATTATATAATACCTATGCTAGCACCATGGAGGAGTGGTTTGTCTTGGCCTAAATGGTGATGGGACCCCTAGAAGATGCCAAAAGGAAGATATTAGCTTATTTCAAAAAATTCAATATCTCTATGTTGTTCCACTTTAATGTTAATTTAATAGATATGGGAGAATTTAGAGTCCACCTAGATCACTTTGACCATGTCATTAGAGGAAATGTGGCCAAGGTGAATAAAGAAGAAACTCGGGTAGTTCTCAAACTTTCAACTCAATCTAAAGAGAACATCAGCCAAGTGTCTAAAGTCCAAGTGTCAATGGAGGATCCCTTTTGGGTATACCAAAGACTAGTATCCTAGGTTGAGATGACACTTAGAGATCATCTGATGAACCTTGCCAAGCTAAACTATGATTTTGACCTCATGATATCCATGATTAAGGCTAAGGAGGCAAATTCAAAGTAGTTGGGAGCCATCTCTTCCATGACACCTTCACATATCATTTGAGTGGTCCCCAAGGATATTTTTAGGGTGGGTTTAGGGAATTTAATTCATTTTTTAATCATGCATTTGTAACCATCAAGAGTGGCCACTATGGCCCAACATGGGAATCTCATGCTACTTGTGGGTGAATCCCATCCTTACCTATATAATTTTAACTATATTATAATTTAAGGGTTGACAATTTTTAGCTCAAAAGTGATGTCAAAATAAAGTTAGGATTTAACTTGCATTTTTATTCACCCCTATTTTAATTTTAAAGAGTTGGCTAAGATCAATCTTTGTAATAGAGCTAGTTATATTGATGAATGCAATTTTAGCTTTTATGTGACACATGTTCTATTTATCAAAGCATCTTTCATTTCAGTTGTAAGTGAATATTAGTGCTTAGATAATTATTTTAAGGATATATTACTTTCTAAATGTAATGATTATGATGTGCTTGCCTATCATAAACTCTTTGTGAATTCCTCTCATTTTCTTCATAATACTGACAACTTATGTGATAGCCTACAAGTTATGTTAGAAGTTTATCAGTGATTTATTGTAGACTTATATTATTTTTATTTAGAGAGGAATGAAAAATTAAGCACTCTACATTTCTTCCCTAGTCTCTTCTCATTATGTTGTATTAGAGTTAAAACCTTTGGTGAGACTCAACACATAGTGTTATAATTGTGTTAGATGTGCTTAGTTCGATTGTTGAAGCATTAATTTCATTTGATATGAAATATTTATTTATTTCCTTACCCTTCCCTCTTTTTATGTTTATTTTAGAAATTAAACTACCCTTTCCCTTTTGTTTAGGAAGTGTTAGAGAAAATGGACTAAATATCAGTAATAGATTCAAATAACACACTCATTTACTCTCAACCATCAGGACTGAACCATCAATGGTGGTGTTCTATCTTTCAGAGATTATATCACACAAGATCTATTATGAATCCAAATATCCATAGTCATGCCTTAGGTTGATTTCAAATTAGTCCTAAAATAGAGGAATAAATTATATCAGTGTTTCCCACTATACTATTTTAAAATACTCTACCTCATGATTATTTTGGAATGGGATCTTGGAATGAATAATAGCTAGTGATAGAAGGAGGGCCTTTTATTTTTAAGGATAATTATCAGTATGAACCCAAACCCTGAAGGAGTATTTTATTGATTAAATCTAGTTCCCCACCTTTACGCTCTCTCCATTATTGTGTGCTTCAAACACACATAATAATAGTGGATAAAAAGGAAGGAATTAAGAATTTATATGTTGAGAATTAACTTATTTAAAATTATTATTTTTGTTAATAATCTACTAAGTATTGTTTATTTATGAAAAATCATAGAGACTAGTTTACCCATCACTAGAGCTAGGTCCCATCACAACCAGATGGTGGTTTCCCCCTTATAATTCCATAGAATAACTTAGATCAATAGACCTAGACCTACCATGATCCCAACTAGATTATCCCCTCAGCATCTCCCAAATAGATTACCCAATATGGCTTAGTTGGTTGGCTCAGCCATTAACATCTCAGGATTTGTCCACAAATTGCCCAAAAACCTTGAGAGGTATCCTCCTCATTTCATTCATGGTGTAGGATGGATTACCAAAGAGCATGTGACCTCCTAAAAAATCAACCTAATACTCTTGAATGTAGAATATGAGGATGTGGCATATAGGTTTTTCCTATTCACATTAATGGACTCGGTCTATGATAGATTCTTTAACCTCTCCAAGGACTTGATTCCCAATTAGGACCATTTCAGTACTACCTACCTCACCTAATTTGGGTAAGTAATAGACCCTAGTATCTTTTACCAACAATTTTCTTGTATTAAATGATATCCCAATGAGCCTATTATGAAATTCAATGCTAGGTTTAAAAATATGTATAGTTATGTTACCGTGCTCTACTAACATAAACCCCAACTAACACTTAAAATGTATTAAAATGCCTTAGACCCTTGGATGTCTATGTTTCTAAGACTAGATACAACAATAGTGGACCTACTTATAGATTATAAAAATGCCATCAAGGTAGACATACAGTTGAACCCACAAGGTGAGATGATGGCTCTCATTCCTAATGTGTTACCATAGATGCCCATGATGAGCCTCTTGCCTAATGCTAATAAAAATATTCCAATGATTTAGCAACTCCCTATAAAAAATCAACTCCAATTAATTCATGTTGCACTAAACCAACACTTAGGTTTTCTTAACCCATGGATCCATTAAAAGGCTTCTCATTTACAACACTAGGTAATATTGGCATAAACTAACAATACCTAGACTATACCCTAAGAGTCCAAAAAGAATGAGTTGTATGTCATTAAATGAATGGTAAAAAACTCAAAAATGAATTATTTGGGATATAAATGCATATAATCAACTCTAATATAGAAAGTTATAATAAAATCTTCACATATCAAATACCAAATAGGAACTATAATCATTCCCATAATCCCTTGGAACCCTCACCTAATAGGTTACCAAAAGTTAATATCTTAGAGATAGCCTTGCCTAACTAGTGTCGAGTGCATAGCATGATAGCCCATGAAAAACTTGACTACACATAGTTTTTTATGCCTTTAATATCTTCTAGAAGAAAATGGAAGAGTATGAGGTGGTCCCCCATCACCCAAAATCATCCAACATGGGCAAAGCCCTTAACATTGCCATGGTATTGGAAACCATGGAATTATTAAGCCAAGAATAAAATGAGTCAAAGGAGGGTATTATTGAAGTGAAAATATTTTATTAGTTCCAAAATATCAACTACATCCTTAGGAATAGGCAACCACAACAACCCTTCACTACCTCAACTCCCCTAAATAATGGTGTAACCCCACTTGACCAAAATGCTAGAAATGGCCCACCACCTCCAAAACCCCAAGAACCTAAAGACCCCATGGAAACCCCATAGACCCAGAAAAAAGGAGGATATAATTTAATAGAGGATATGAATAATATCAAATCCAACATCACATTCCATGAACTTGTTCATATCATAGAGCAATGTGATCTTCTACTAAAATACTTAACCAAGAATCCAACTCAACCCACCTAGGCAAAATCTAAAGTGGTCCATACTAATGTGCTCATTCATAAGAATAAGATGAAAGTGCCTCCATTCCTATTGACCATCATATTATTTGGGGAAAACATGTATAATTACCTACTAGACTTAAGAGCTTCAAGCAATGTAATGTTAGTGGGTATCTACAAAAAATTAGGGTTGGTCCCTATCAATTTTGATAAGGTAATAGTTAAACTAGACAAGTCTAAAGTTAAAGTGGTAGGCAAGGTTCTAAATGTCCACATATAAATAGAATCAAAACTTAGGATTCAACACTTCATAGACATCTAGATGGTAGAGATTCTAGATACCTATGGCATGCTCTTAAGTAGAGATTAGTCTAACTCCATAAATGGGTATATAGACACAAAATTCTCTCATATGTGGTTACCTTAGATGGGGGTAACTAATTAAATAAGGGGAGATAGAGAGACACATATGAAACAAATGATAACTGAGTATAATGTCATCAATAAAAAAGTCAACATGGTATCCTCGGACCTAGGAATCTATATGTTAAGTATGAAACCATTCAATGATATAACTAACAACTAGCCAAAATTGCCATGCCTATGGTCTCTCTATGTAGATGGGGATTATTCTAAAAAAGGTAGTAGGGCTAGAGTTTTATTAATATACACCAAGGGAAGAAATACCTAGTATCATATAGGCTATAGTTCCCTTACACAAATAATCTGGTAGAGTATGAAGTGTTAATCTTAGAATTATAATTCACATTGAAACATAAGGCAAATGAACTATGAGTATTTAGTGACTTTGAGATGGTAGTTAGCTAGATCAAGATTAAATTTCAATGTAAACTATCATACCTTATAAGGTATAAGCACTGGTCTTGGGACTTAATCAAAAAAATAGTGTATTCAACATCATCCCTATCCCTAGGGAATGAATCCAAGTTATGAACTATTTCATGTCTATAGTAGTAAGTGTAAACCTATTAAATGACATCAAATTGTAAGGTTTATCTATGTAACTTATCCATTTCCCCTCTATCCCCAAAAATGTGACAAACTTTCAAGTCTTTGAAGATGACCAGTAGATCATCCATTTCCTTAATAGCACAGGGGTATTTGAAACCCAAGTCCTTGATGAGGCAAACAAGGATAACCCTAGGAATGAGATAAATAAGAGTAGGATATTCAATATTAATGGGAATCATATCCCAAAGGGATACTTTCATTGGAAATATCATTTGATATTTTATACCCCACATTTTAAACTATGATGCTTAAGTTTGAAGACCAAAAATACCATCTCATCAACCTCGGCTCGATACAAAACCAATAGAAAGTCAATGTGGGCCCTAATTAGATAAAATCTAAGCTATTATTAAGATTAAAAAAATAATAATTTACTAGGCCTATAAATTATAGACACCTAAAAATTTCCACTAATGGCCTTCAATCAGAGTTCAGACCGATTCCTACCAACCTTTGTAAATTAAACCTGTGAATCACTGAACATCCCAAATTTGCTTGTGCATCATATTATCAAAAACTATACTCTCATTGAGACATCCATAATTTGGGTATCCTACAATAGTCAACCAAAAACTCTCATAGATTCATCTCCAATCATCCTACGGCATCAGAATATGCAATTTGTCCTATAAACCTATTAAGTGGGGCACATAGACATAAAACCAAATCTTAGAAATGATAAAAGTCTAATAAAAATTAATTAAAATTATAAACCAAATTAAATTCCTAGTTTAATTATCCATGTGAAATTAATGAATTACTAAAAAAAGAAATTTAAAAATATGAAATATCTTAGCTTTCCATGATTACCTTTTGTGAGTTGTCAAGCCTTTGAAAATATCTCACCCATGCCTATTCATTGAAAATGATTAATTATTGACACCTTTTAACTCTATTAGGGTTAATTAACTCACTTAGGTTAGGTTTTAACCCATTCCATGTTTAAACTACACTTTAACTCACCTTGAGTTGGGGTTAGTTCATAAGCCTATAAATACAAGCCATTGCCTATTGAAAAAAGAGCTTGGAAATTGTAGAGTTATAATGCAGGTTTTGTAGCAAGATTTATATCAATAGTGTTATAATTCCAAAATATTGAGCCAAGCCCCATCAAGAAATAATAATCCCAATCAATCCACAAGCCACAATGGTGCTAAGGAGAGAAGGAGCAAGGAAAACTCTATTGCCAAAGACTCTTTGAGCAATAAACCAAGAAAGCCACACAAACAAATCCTTTGGATATCTCAAGGAAGGTAATTTTTTTTGTTCTTTGCATTTTATTTGGGTTTTAAATTGTTGTTTATTCATTCATCTCTCCCTAATATCTAAGCTTATAGATGTTATCATGTTAGTGTATTGATTTCATTGTTTTATGAATTAACTCTTGATCTAACCTCCTCTCTATTTTCAAATTCCTATGATCACAAATGGCATGCCCAATGGAACTAAAATAATAATCCCATGTACCAAGGAGACCAAGATGCAACTCCAAAATTTTCAAATGAATGCTTGAATATCTTCAAAATTGGATTTTTAGCTTTATTTTTTCCATATTTTTATTTTTAATGCTAACTTGGATTTACACAGAGATAAACATCGATTCGGCATAACCATAATCAATTTTTCCTAACCATCATCAGTTCTACCTAACCATTATCGATTCTAGGTAACCATCATCAATCAAGGTGTAGGGTAGGACACAACTTACAAAACATGGATTTTGAATATTTTTAGCAGTCATAATTATTAGTTCTTGGTTTCATTAGCTTATATTTTCCCTGTCTAACCATATTATTGCAAGTTTTGAGTTTTTATACTAACTTTGGATAACAAAAAAATTTGGAACCTTTTTTTTTGCCTTCAAGTTCACAAAAATTTGATTTTAGTCCTTATTGATTAATACCTATTATTAGCAACTAACATCAATTTTTTGGTAATTGGGATTGGTCATAGGTGATTGGCATTGTTATTTATGTGAAAAATACAGAGAAACCAGAGATCTATCTTTTCAAAAATTGTTTGTTCATCCATTAATCTAATTTAAATTAGAAGGAAACTCTCTAACATATGCAGGGCCAAGGTGGTATTAGAAAATAAATTTTCAAGTTTAAAATCCTAAACACTTCATTTTGGTGCCTAAAATGAATTGTTAAGTCTTGAACAATTGGTTTTAAGTGCTTAAAAGGAACCTCGGTGATTTATGTTAAGTTTTTTTGTGGAAAATTCTTACAAGCTTTGAAAATTTAAGCCATGGGGCCAAAGAAATTAATCAAACATTTCATTTGGTGCATAAAATTAACATTCACTTAGATTGAAAATTCTTCAAATTATTTGTTTTATACTTATTTTTTTGTTTGTGCAAAATGAAGAGCGCATGTAAGCTCTCCCCCCATCCCCTATAGTGAACTTGGGTGACCAAAATCATCTTTTCACTTGCAATTTATGCCTAGTCTAAGGTATGGAAGAATGTTGTCTAGGCTCTCCCCAAAACCTATATGGTTTGGGTGATCTAAAAATAACCTCTAAAGTCTTTTCACTTAGTTATTTGTTTCATGAAAATTATATTATGAAGGGGAGTTCATAACTTATTCATGAGTTCCTTAGGGAAGCTTTGACCGGGGGTTTCATCTCCCAACATTATTTCAAGCCCACTCCATGGTGGGGTATACAAATTAGGGTATGCATACTATGAAAGATAGGGGGTTGAGTGGATAACCTCTCCTTTCATAATGAAAACCCAATTCAAATTTGGTTGACCAAAGGATTCCACTAAGAAAACATGGATGGAATCATTATGCACAAGACTATACCTTTGCATATTAAGTCAATTGGTATGAACTCAATTGATTTAATGCATATCTAATGTTAATCACAATTCAAACCATCTAGATGGTCAAAAATTTAAGTTTTAAATAAACCTTGTTTGCCACAGAAATATTGTTGATGTAGGGTGAGTAGCCCAAAGGTCCATGTCACCATATAATCTCTTGGGAGAATGGGGTGTAAAAACCCTAATACTGCATTATCTTTTATTTTTGGATTAACACTTAAAATCCTCCCAAACACATGTATATAGATGGATTTCAATGATATGTGCAACCTTGTCAGTTATAGGATCTAGGACATTATATTTAGATGTTATGTCATTTCATCCTTTATTACTTAGTCTTTGATTCTAAAACCTTTTGTTTATTTATACCACATCTAAATGAGTCTTGTGTCCACATTACTCCATTATTTGAGGAGGTTTTATGCCATATATTTTATACCTTGTTTGTGCTTTAGACTTTTCTTCCAATACGTTGTGTGTGTTACTTGATTGAAATAGGTAACATTACATTTCCCAAATCATTTCAAGTTGTGTGCCTTGGGAGTCTTGAAAAAGACCAATGTTTACATATTTATAGAGTGATAAAATCCTTACACTTCTCAAATAATTTCTTAGACTCTTCTTGTCTTATGTCCAAGTTTCATGTTTGAACCAAATCTATGTATGCCTTTGGAGTCTTTGTCTAGTATGGTTATGTTGTTCAAATTTGTCTAGCTTGTATGTTCAAAAAACCTAGTTTTCCTAAGTTGAGTGTTTAAATAACCTTTACAAGTTCAAATTCAAACATTAATTTATTTTTGTTTAGGCCTTTTCTAATTTAGGCTTAGATATTGATCTTTCTCTTTTGGGTCATGTAACTTAGGTTAATTATTTACCCAAATTCAAAAACTATTTATTTGTGCCTTTTGTTTCATGCCTCGTACCAATCTAATCAAGTTTATGTCTAAACTCAAGTGCCTAGTCTATGACAAAGTGTTTCAAGTTTTTTAGATTAAATACCCCTTTATTTTAATTCTAGCTTTCGATGTTGCATTTGGATAAAAGTCTTAGCACATGCCTTGTTTAAGCCTAGCTTTTAATACTGTATTTAGCCAAAAGACCTATCAACCTTTATTTTTTTAGATTAGACCTATTTGGAACACTTTAAACTTATAATTTGGCATTTCATTTTTATTTCATCCACTTGACCTTTTTGTGTGAGATATTTAGCATTAGACATTTAGCATCAGATTGTTTTATACCAAGTTTTGTCAAAAACCATTTTGGAGATACATCTCCATCACTTTGACCAAGTTAGATAGAGTTTGAACCTTTTGACTTTTTTAGACATTATTTTTTAGAGTTTATATAACTCTAACCATTTTTTTTTGTGAAGCATTCACCTTTTATTTAAACATGTCTCACTATACACGTAGTGGAGTAATGTACAATCCAAGGTACATTAATGTGGTCATATAAGAGGATTTTGTTTAAGAACCCTATGAAGATGATAAAATTTATGAGATGGATCCTTATCCACCTTACAAAAATAAAATGGGGGAACAAATCCAAGATCTTTTGGCCCATTATTTGGTCAACACACCTCCATACTCAAAGTAGGACCAAAAATAAATGACAAAATACTTAGCTAAAATACCTTTAGTTGTAAAACAAATCCAACAGCAACCATAATATGTTATAATGTCATCAACCTATGAACCTTATTTTTTTGATCATCACTTACATAAATATAAGGATGAAGTCTTAATTAGAGCTGCAAAGGTAGGGACTAAGTTTTTGGTAGACTTTTCCCATGAAAACTTGATAAGTTTAGTAAGAGGGCCTTATAATCAAAACAATGAACATGCCTTTTCTAGAAATCTTCATGATATAGTGTCGATACCATTTCAATACCCTCATATTATTATCATAAGGAAGGGCCTCATGGAAGACCACTTCATAAAGATGTAGACATCATACTAGACTTATTTGAACGTAATGCTTAACTTAAATAATATGACCATGTCGAACGCTCCTCTTATTAAGCTAACTCCTTCAATATGAGTTTTAATCAAATTAACAAGCCAAAAAAATTAGGTTATAGACCCATTTACACAAATTAATTTGGTTGGATACATGTTTAATGCCCTTACCATTAAATAAGTATCTTTTATTTATATGCAACATAGTGAGCTAACATAGTAAATAACATGCAAATACCATCCAATCCAAACCAAAGTGGTGTTAACACACAAAAAACTAGTCCACAATCAAATATCCCTTTATTTAACACCATAAATGGTTTTCAAATGTAGGAGGAATGAACTTCTACCTCCTAAACTCAAACAACTACCTCTAATCCTCAACCCACTACTTCTTTAAGCACCCAACCGCAAAGATTAAGTAGCTAAACAATGACCAGTGTTATGCCTCAACAAAATGTGATGAATGTTACTCCACCACAATAGGTGATGACTAACATCCCACAAAAATATACACTATCTATCATACCCATGCAATAGAGGCAAAACATTTTGCCACCTAAATGGGGGCAACTAATGTTCTACCCTGCTAGGTAGTGATGAACATACCTCTTTAATCACAGACAAACATACCATTACAATTAAAAATAATTTATAATCAATAGTGTACAAGTATTAGTCATTTATAAATGTCAAACCTTAAAAATATGTCTACTTACCAATAGGGGTTCATATAACCAAGAGGTTCCAATGTTCCACAAGTATCAATTAGGCAAAAATTATCTTTTGTGTTAAACATGCCTTAAGTTTGATGATTGGGCCTTGGTTCACAAATTCCCCTCAATTAACTAGGTATGACTATTTAGTAGAAAGCCCCTATTCAACCTTAATAAGCATAATATTTTACCCCCAGCCATATCCTTCCATCGTAGTCACAATTCCCCCAAAACTAGGCCTATATACCCAATCTTAACTAGAATATCACACAACATGTGTAATTTCAATAATCATACCCTAATCTATGTATGCATATTATTGGTCAATTCACAAACCAAACTATAATTACCAAATAAATGCCTCTAATATACCCCAATCAAAGTAATCCACTTGTGATCACCTAGCCTCTACCTCAAGCCAATGTTCCCACTAGTTTCCTTGCACAAGAACCATAACAAATGAAGGCTGTAATTTCTAACATCCAATTTTGGAAATAAACCAAAAATTTTAAGTTGGATGATGTGTGTTCCTACCCTTTCAACATGGAGTATTTATAGATACCATTTCCTTTAGGGTATAAACCACCAAAATTCAAAAAATACAAGGGGAAAGGAGACCCTAAGGCCTACTTGATGAGTTTATTTGTTGCATGCCAACCAATGAATTATAGAAATATATAACTCCTACTATTATTTCCAAGGATCTTATTAGGACAAGTGTTGGAATGGTTCCTAAAATTTCCAAGAATTTAGTTTTTGATTTTGACAATCTTTTAGATAAGTTTATGTTACACTTCTATAGTCTTGAACATGAGATTTCATTTTTAGATTTGACACAAGCCAAACAAAAATCTATTGAAATTTTTCAAATCTATTTGTAGTGATGGAAAGCCCTTGCTAGTTAATTCACTGATTATCTTTCAGATAAGCAATTAGCCATTATGTTTACCAAAAATTTACATAGTGAGATATCTTACCATCTAGAGTTGTAGTGTGTGTACACTTTTAAGGAAATCATCTACAAAGGTTTGTTAATTGAAATATCCCTTATTAATAAAGGGATCATTAAACTTACCTCATAAAAATTGAACCAAAATTAGAACTATAATAATGGCCAAAATTATAACCAAGTCTAAGTGCATGCATTGCAACCAAACTAGGCCAATAATTATGATAAACTCAAGAAATTCAATAGCAAAAATAATGTTTTGGGGAGTGGATTAGCTGATTTGAAACATGTAAAAATAGTGAAAATACCATTTTCATAGCCTATGCCACTTATGAAAATTACTCCTAACCAAAAACCCATTTAGCAAATATAGCAAGCACAACAACCTAGACCAATGTAACAAATGTAATAACCTATGCCTTTAGAAACCCCTCTTCCAAGGATAACTATGCCTACTCATCATATCTTTAATGACCTTGGAGAACCCATTGAATTTATGTTTCATAATCTAGTCACTACTAATTTGATTAACTAGCCTATTATGAGGGCATTAACTATCAAGATTGTTATAGGCAAAACTTTGTGAGTATCATCAAGTTAATGGACATAATTTGTGTCCTTATGTGCATATTAAAAATATGATTAAGAATATGTTGGAAAATGGAGAGATATCATTGGATCTTAGAGATTTCACATCCAATCAGAACCTTAGTATCTATCAAAATCCCTTTCCACAAAATAATAAAAAATAATAGCAACAACAATGACTAGTATAGCAATAACAATAGTATCAATAGCCAAAATAGAACCAATAAAATTGGAAGCATCAAAACCTAAAATTTCAACTAAATAGATGAAACCAAGGCCAAAATGATGTCAATAACCAATAGACCTACCATGTAGTTAAACATTACTACAAGAAACTTGTAGGTCATATTGTAGGAGGTCATGTTTCTACCATCTCCATCAATTTGAGACCAAGTACCAATCAAACAAGACCATTGATAATTAATTCCAATAAACCAACCCATTTTGATGATCTTTCCTTGACCTGGGACCACATATAGGCATACCATCAAGTAAAGACTCCCACTTTTGGACCCTATAGTGATAACTCATCATTGGCCCATGACCATGCACAAGTGCACTAGCAACTGAGACTTATCCTATCTAGTCCCCCTCCACCATCATTTATTATCAATAATGGTCTTGTATCTAATACAAATTGTGTAATCATAACTTTTCATTCAAAAATTACCATCTTAGGCCCATAACCATCTACCACTTCACCCATCCAACCAACCATTCTAGCTAGAAACAAGCCATTTACCATTATACAAGAAAATATGTTTGATATTGTGAAATAATTACAAAACACACCTACAATAATCTCCATTTTGGATTTGTTGTGCATATCCACCATCCATAAGAATATCTTGATAGAGTTCCTTAGATAATCTAAAGTTCCTAATGACATATCTCTAGATAAATTTTAAGCTTTGGTTGGACATTTATCTTTAAGCCAATAATTAACCTTCAACCAAAGTGATATGTCATCCCTTGGCCCTCTACATAACAACTTATTATACATAAAAGTTGTCATAATGTGGCACAAAATGAAACATGTCCTCATAGACAATGGATCAGGTCTAAATATTGTGTCTCTAAATTTCATCAAGATTCTTTGGTACACAAAAGCTAATCTCCAACCATAAACGATCATCATCAAAGCTTACAATAATGAAAAATGAGAATCATAAGGCACTATCAGCTTACTAATTATCATTGGTCCCTTGACCCATGATACATTATAACATGTTCATACCTTGATTTTTCATATAATATGCTTTTGGGTAGATCTTGGATATATGAGATTTATACAATCCTATCAACATTGCACTAGTGCATCAAGTTCTCTTTCAGGTATGGAGGTTACTATTCACATAGATTTGTAGCCATATGAACATTGTCAACATTTAGAGGCTAAGTACTAAAGCTATAGCTATCATTTTGGCTTGAATCTAGTTCTTAATACATATAAAGGGTATTAAATACTTGTTGATTCATAAGAGGCCAACTACATTGACCCTGATACCCTTAATTCACTTTTCCACATGTTACCTATTGAAATATCCAATCATTATACTATCTTGGGTAATGGCTAAGGAGAATATTTGAACCATGATACATTCCATATTTCCAATATTACATAAAACCCCAAGTCCTTTAGAAGATTAAAATCCAAACCACCTTCCATAGAATGGCAAAGAAAAGGCAAAGGCCAACTACATAGTCTATCACCTATAATTTTTATACCAGTCTTTAGCCAAGAATGGGACCCACTTGCAGATGATGAATCATGATTGTATAATGACAAAATATCCAACTATTACCTTAATTCCAAATATCTTATTTCAAATAAAATCATGGAGATGCATGGCTATGAATGAGGAGGCCTTGGGATAAATCAACAAGGTCTACTTGTGCTAATTTATGCCACTCGATACAAAAAACCCTATAAACTTGGATTTAAACTTCCTGGGGGTGACCTCATGTACCTTATTCATTTTCCAACACTAATGACTAGTGATGGTAATGCCAAAAATGAAGTAGAGTCTAATCATAGACCTTTTTATGACCTAGTAACTACCAACGTATTTGATAACAATGCCATTTATACCTTACGACTAGTTATTTATAATATCCATTTTTATTATATTATCCTCAACTAATAGACTGGGACCAATAAGAATCAATAGTGTTGGTTGATGAATTTCAAAATTATGAGGCCTTTTGTGATTTTCTAGGCTTTAGGGACAATGTTCTATTGGGATACCATAAGCAAGGATTCTCAATATAACTAGATCTTGAAGCCTATTTTGGAAATCAGATGAACACCCTTAGCCACAAGCAACTAAATAAAACATTGAGGTCCAAAATTGAAAACCTCTTCAAAACACTTTTGGACTAGGGAAATAGTATAGATAATGGCTAGTCTAGTGGTGAAAACCTATTTTAGGTGTCATTAGATGGGGGTGTTCAACCTTCCTCAAACATAGCTCAGGAGACCACCAATGATGAACTTGCCTATTGGTATGAGTTTAGTCTTGAAGAACAATAATATTTTAACCAAATCATCCAAGATTTTCTAACAATGTTTTTCACATGGCCATCTTTATCATTTGTGGATTTTGATTCATCATGCCTAGTAGAACTTGAAGATATAATCCTAATAGAGGACTCTACCATTGCAAGCTAGTTCAAATCTTTGCCAACCATTATAGAAGATGGTTCAAAACTTTTTATAGAGTACATGATATAATTTAACATCAATACTCTAGATGACTTGAAATGGATTAAATTAGGTACATCCCTCATTGATGAGGAACGTTAAGTCTTTACAACCTTTTTAAGTGGATTTGTTTATATATTTACTTGGTCCTACTTAGACATGCTAGGTTTGGACCCTACCTTGGTTTTACACCACCTTGTGGTACATCTTGATTCCAAACCTATGCGATAAAAATTGCATAAGATGTATCCTTGTATTTTTGTATTAGTGAAGAAAGAGTTGGAAAAACTCTTGGAAACAAGATGTATTCGATTGATTAACTACTCAATGTAGATTTCTAATGTTTTACCCATCAACAAAAATCTAGAAGGAATTATAATCTCCACTAATTTCATATACATAAATAAATCCTACCCCAAGGATGACTTTCCTCTACCAAACATTAAAATGATAGTTGACTCCATAATGGATTATGAAATGCTTTCACTAATGAATGGATTTTAGGCTACAATCAGATATGAATCACACCAAAAGACCAACATAAAATAGCATTCACCACTCCATGGGGAACATTCTATTATTATTTATGCCATTTAGTCTCAAAAAAGGTGGTGCTACCTACCAAAGAGTCATGACCATCATATTTCATGATATGATGCATGACATTATTGAAGACTACATTGATGACATACTAGGTAAATCAAATACCAAGGCCAATCATCTAGTATCACTATAGAGGATATTTGAGAGACTACATGAATATAAAGTTAGGCTCAATCTAAATGTGTGTGTTTTTGGAGTTATTTTAGGTAAATTGCTTGGATTCATTATGTCTCATTGAGGTATTGAAGTCAATCCAACCAAAGTACAATCCATAAAAAAGATGCCTCCATCAACCAATTTGAAGTAGCTCCATAGTTTGTAATATAAGATCTAGTCTATTAGATGCTTCATATCTCAATCAATCAATAAGTTCCATCCCTTCACATACTGAAGAAAGGGATAGAATTTTATTAGGATGATGGATGCCGAAAATCTTTTCAATAATTGAAGGATTATTTATCAAATCTACCTATTATATTTCCACTAATACCAAGAGATCCATTCTTACTATACCAATCAGCTACTAATAAAGCCCTAAGAGTAATTTTAACTCAACATGATTATAATGGAAAGGAACATGTCATGTACTATCTAAGTCATACACTAATAGCATATGAGCATAATTATACACCCATTGAAAAATACTATTTATTTAGGGTCTTCATAGCTCAAAAATTATAGCATTACATGTTAAACAACAAGACCATGGTTATTTCAAAAGTAGATCCACTCAATTATCTACTATCTAAAATAGCTTTACAAGGTTGCATGGCCAAATAAATCATGCTTATTAATGAGTTTGAGATAAAATATGTCAACTATAAATCCATCAAGGGGCAAGTTATTGTATATCAACTTGCTAAAGCACCCCTTGCAGATATAGAGCCACTAACATTCTAATTTATAGATGAATCCATTATAACCATCATTAAACACCTCTTTAGGAGCACCACTAGAAGCTGTATTTTGATGGATCAATTATAGCACATAGATCAAGGGTAGGCCTTTTATTTATTATACCATAAGGGGATCTAATCCGTATTTAATCCCTAAGTCATTCAAGATTAGATTTATTTGTACCAACAACATGACCAAATATGAAGCACTCATTATAGGGCTTAGATAGGTAGTACAATGGAACATACATCATCTCTAGGTTTATGGTGATTCTCAATTTATCATCAATTAGGTTACAAACCATTTCTAAACTAAGGATGACAAATTGGTACCATATAAGGCCATGGTTAACACTCCCAAATAATAGATTATCAATATCTAGTTTGAATATATACCAAGGGCTAGTAACAAAACAATAAATTCCATGGCCACCATTGGATCTTTGATTCAACATACAGATATGTCCAAAGAATACCAGTTCCTCATTGAAAATCTACTAGCTTCAGCTCATGAACCTTCAAATTGTTATAGGTATAATCATTGAGAAGGGGGTGAATTATTGATCCCAGATAATCCAACTTCAATTTCAGTCCTTTAAACTCTTAATCAATTACCATAAGCATTTTATGAAGCATACATATAATTCATAGCAAAGAATAATAGAGACAATAAAATATTAGGCACATAACACATGACATATGTGGGAAACCTTCTTGGGGGAGAAAACCCACTAGAACTTGTAATTGGACTATTGTCTTATAATAACAAGAACCAATTTATGTCATCTACAATTGATCAAGGAACTACAATCCCACAAGGTGTTACAACACTTATCTAGTTTAGCAACCATAATAACTAGACTTTTAGAAAGTTTCACCTTGCAAGAAGACTATAACCCCTAGATGTTGAGCATCCACAATAATACTTATGAATATAACATATCTTGAACACTAATTTTCTACCAATCTAATGAAGATACAAAGTATATCATCTCTTTTTAACTCTACACACTCAATGTATTAAAAGCCACCTTTTGGATCACTCTTCACTCCTCAGTAATAACTCTATCACCACATCAATAACATGACCAAATGGTCATACACATAGTCCTCAATCTACTCTACTCATCAACTCATCTACTAGGCACTCTCCCTCTCCTTCACTCCACATCTCTCACATGAAGACATCAATTTCACATCAAGAAACCATCTCCTCTAGTTTTACTATATATAGAGCCTTAATGAATATCAACATCTTGGTCAGCCATTATACATTCCTTAACCCTTAAGTCTTATAACATAGGAATCCACCACTCAATACCATCCTCAAAATTTTGGCCATAGCATCCATGGGTCACCCTTAACTAGCTACACCTTTCAATTAGGACCTTATATCTCTTATAGGTCTCATGGAGACCTATTCAGCTATTTAACACTTCATCAAGCAAAAAAAAGAACACGTGACTACTTTAAAATTCATAGGTCCACTCCACATAATTACTTTAACATTTTTAAATGTTTATATTCATCATTTCACTCTTTTATGCAAGCTCAATCAACTCAAATAATAGTCTTGTTCATAAGGCCACCATGAATGAACACATAGTCAACTTATTAAGCATTATTCATACTCAATATAAATTGATCACACCTCTAAAATATATAAATATTATCTTCATAGAGTCTAAAACACTCTCCAATAGGTAAGTCATCATGAAACATCCAAATAACATCAACACAAGCTTAATTATCCTTCTTGAGTTACTTACAGTCCATAGTCAAACATAGTCAACTTTGGAGCATAATATCTTTGACTGTATAAATAATCAAACTTCTTCATTACATTTTCTAGATGTGCCATGGATTATTATTAAATTTTTATTTTAATTTCATCTTCAAATTCATCTTGAATCAAAAGTTATGGCATAAACACTAAGCATTGGTTTTTCCTTCATTAATTGTCAAAAGCTAACGATCACAGTTAAACCTCAAACATTATGCTATCATCTCATGTCCTCACATCTTAGATCAATCATGTATGATTGATATTATTTTTAAGATCTTGGTTTTTAACAATGCTAAATAGCTATCACTTTTATCTCCTTGACTTAGTACGCACTATTGATCTCTATTTGTATGAACACCCACTCATCGTTGATCTTCTGAAGAAGCTTCGTCTTTACCTCTGCTCAATGTTAAACATCAAACACTTGTCCTAATCTCACTACTTCATAACACTTTGGAACAAACATTCTTTATTGATATTTTTTTAAATATCTCAGTCTTTACCCAGTTTAAGCATCAAATAGTTTGACCTATTTGACTTACTACACACCATAGATCTAGATGTACGGACTCCCACAAACTATTAGATCTCCATCTAGTCCTAATATTTAACATCATGAAAAAAGGACTAAGTATGGAGAACATTTAAATATACCTAGAAGTCCAAATTTCCATATATATATATATATATATATATATATATATATACATATATCTTTTACCTCACTCACTTTCATGTTCTCAAATTTGAACCATAGAAACTAGTCAAAATATTAAATAAACACATATGACCATTTCCTCCTAAAATGTTCATGCATACGAGATATTCCATCATTAGAATAATTACTAAGATCTTTATTATACTTATAAAAATAATGTATTTTATATTAGATTCATTTCATGCTATCAATCTTTGATGTGATAAAATGTGGACCGTTAGATCTTCTTTACAAATTTGGCTATGTTGAAACTTAGTGCACTCCGATGAAACATACTTCCCTCACAAACCTATTAGTCAAATAGGGATCCATTTTGACAAAAACTTAAATAAAATAAATACATAAACCATCAAGTCTCTATTAATCTTGATTTGACAACCCATTTGGCCCATTCAAGCTATTAAAAATCATAAAATCTCAACTCATAAGTCAAACCACTTTTATAGTAGATCCCAAAACCCTAAAATCTCAAAACAAACAAAGTCAACAAACCTCCTTCTGGTCAATCCCCTCCTCTAAAACTTCTTGCACACATATAAAACATCATAACACACTTTTGGAAAAAAAAATTAGCCTCCATACCTTTAGGAACTTTGACTTCCTATAACCCATTTTAGGCCTACTTTCCCTTAAGCCAAAATGAAGAAAATTGAGAGCACTTTAAAAAATTCTATTAGCATAAACAAGATTATTAAGACAAAAAAAATACCTAGAACACATTACAATAAAGTGCATAGACCTTTCTAATCATCAAACTCTTATTTACATTTCATCAATCTCATTAGGCCAGCTAGAAATACCCAATCTGACCCTGCAAACATTGAATACATAACAACACTTGCTTCTCCACTGAAAGAAGTCTCTTAAGAAGCATAGATAGAGAAACCCTACTTCAAATGTCCTAGAATAGTGTGAAACTAGGATTTGCCCACAACTCCTCATATTTTTTCTCATCCTTGATAATATAATACTTTTAGTTCTTTTTCTTCTTAGGCTTAAGAGAAGCAACATGCTCAACCACTACACCATTCTCCTTTTTTTCTAAGATTTAATTGGTAATACATGGAGACAACAAAGATTCATGACATACCTTTTAATATAAATAATCTTCCGTATAGTTTGAAACCTCATCACTAGGCATTCACAACTGATGTTATTTTCATGAAACTTGTTTATAAAAAGTAGGATGTTCACTTGGATCCATACTCACCTCAAAACTAGTCTCAACTAGTACCTTGGTCCTCTCCTTGAGCTCAGTCTCTTTGTCCACTACATGAGTAGATAATGAGAGCCCTTGACACTCTTTAAATTTTATAGAATTCTCCACCATATCAAATAGATTACTTGTACCAATATACCCATCATGACTCATACTTACCACCTTTCATTTTAATGAGTTAACTTGCCTCCTTCCTTGCACTCTAGGAGCCTGATTAAACTCATTTTGACTTGATGGCCTTTGCTTTCAGAATCTAGCAATGTGACCAATATTTTCATAGTTATAGAAAACCATTCTTTTGAAGTAGAATCAACTTTCCTTACTTGATATGGACAAAATCTTGTAATGTGTCCTCTATCATAACAACTAAAACAAACTCTTTCTTTTGAAGAAGACTCACCTTACCTTACCTTATTTGGGCATTGCTTAGCAAAGTGTCCCTCATTAAAATAATTTAAGCACTTAACATTATTCACACCTTTTAACTAATGACCCCCATCATAATTCCATGTAAAATCATTTCTATTAGGTCTCTTACATTCTATATATCTATGCCCAAATTGATTACATGTGTAACAGTAACCATTGAAACTTGCATACCTCATAGCATTTAATTATTTGATCTAATTTGTCTTTAGTTTGATATCACCTTCATTATTTATCTAATGATTTGTCTTTAAATTTAGATTTTTCTTATTCACATTAGTCTTCATCTTGTTTTGAGTTTCATTCTCTAGTTCTAATTTGTATCCAAGACTAGTTCTATCACTTGCATGTTTTTGATCATTTAGAATATTGTCTAGATCACTTGAGCTTTTTTTAAATCTAAAAAATGACTTAACCTTACTAAATGTCTTCTCTAACTTATATTTCAATGACTCATTTTCAGTTTCATACCTTAAACATTCATCTTCTTTAGATTTTAGGCTTGTAGATAGGATTTCTAATTAACAACTGAGATACTTAACCATATCTTCATGCTCCTTGGTGTCTTCATTCATTCTTGCTTCATACACACTAAATTTCTCCTCAATGTCCTTGATTTTTTACTTCATCTTCTTATTAATCTTTAATTCTTCAAGGGCATTCATCAATTTAATATCACAATTCACCTCATCTCAATCAACATCTTAATCACTCCAAGTGAACTTCTTTTGATATGACCAACTTCTTTCCTCATCCATGAAAAAGGCTTCATCTTCAATATGACTATTATATTCATAATCATACTTTGAGTCATTGTCTTCATTCTCATCTAATGAGATACAATATTTATTGGTATAAAGACTCTTCTTGTTATTGAAGGACTTCTTATTGTTGTTATACTTTTTGAATCCTTTCTTCTTGTATGTCTTCTTGTCTTCATCTTAGTCTTCACCATGTTCTTCATCATCATGATTATGAGGGCACTTTCTAGTAAAATGCCATATCTCTCTACAATTGAAGCATTTGAAAGGTAGTTTACACTTATACTTACCTAAACCTATTTTTAATTTCCTTGAAAACAAAGTAATCAGTTCATCCTCATCAATATCATAAATTTCATCCCCCTTGGGTTTATTATCTTGGAACTTCTTCTTAGGATTCATATCTATCTTGAATGGTGCTTCCTTACTCAATGGTATATCATAAATTATTCTCATCTCATAGGTAGTAAGGATGTCATGCAATTCATCCATCTTCAACTTAGTAAGATCATGACTTTCTTCTACAGTAGACACTTTTGAATCAAACTTGATAGAAAGACATCTTAATACCTTTTGAACTATAGTAGACTCTTCAAGGTTCTCTCCAATACATTTGATGATTTTCATAATCTCATCAACTCTCTGTAGAAAAGATGGCACAAAATATTCTTCTTTAATTTTAAGAATCTCAAATTGTCTTTGGTGAGTCAGTAACTTTGCCAACTTAAATTTTAAGTCCCCTTCATAAATAGTATTCAATTATCTCACATTTCCTTAGCATATATAAAATGGATTACTTTAGTGTATTCAATCTCTAAAATCTCACAAGTGATAGCATTCATTTCCTTAAAATTGTTCTCAAACAATTTCTTATCTGCAACACTAGATGGAGGAATAGTAGGTGTAGAATAACCATCCACAACAGATTGAAAAATGTCAAACCCTAGGAATATGATGGTGGTCATCATCCTTACACTATAAAAAGCATTATTGGATCCATTTAACATTAGTGCTTGCTTATTATAGAAACCCCATTGATAACTTCCCATATTGTACCTTGGATCACCTTCAAGCTGTCAAGACTTTACAAAAGGACTTGATCTAATACCAATTTTTAGAGGTATAATCAATGTGGCAGGGGGGTGAATCAATGTGAATAGATAATCTAACTTCAATTTCAATCCTTTCAAACTCTTAATTAATTACCACAAGCATTTCATGAAGCATACATATCATTCATAGCAAAGAACAAGAGAGACAATGTAAGATTAGGCACATAACACATGACATATGTGGGAAACCCTTTTGGGGGAGAAAACCCACTAAAACTTACAATTGGACTAATATCCTATAATAACAAGAACCAATTTAGACTATATATAATTTAGCAATGAACTAAAATCCTTTATTTAGTGAGACTAGAATCCCATAATGTGCTACAATACTTGTCTAGTTAAACAACCACAATAACTAGCCTTTTATCAAGTTTCACCTTGTAAGGAGGCTAAAAAACCCTAGATGTTGAGAAGCCACAATAAAACCTATGAATATAACATATCCTAAACAATGATTTCCTGCCAATCTAATGGAGATATAAAGTATATCATCTTTCTTCAATTATGCACACTTAATGCATCCAAAGCCACCTTTTGGATCATTCTTCAGTAACAACTCTATCACCACATCAATAACATAAACAAATGGTCATAACCATGGTCCTAAATATACTCTACTCATCAAATCATCTACTGTTCACTCTCCTCTCCTTCCTCCATAACTCTCAATGCACACACCACTTTCACATCAAGAAACCATCTCCTTTGGTTTCACTATATATAGAGCCTTCACGAATATCAACATCTTGGTCAATCATTAGACATGCATTAACTCTTAATTCTTCTAACATATGAATCCATAGTTCAATACCATCCTCAAAATTTTGTCCATATCATCCATGGGTGACCCTTAAGTAGCTACACCTTTCAATTAGGCTCTTGTAGCCCTTATAGGTCTCATGGAGACCTATTCACCCATTTAGCACTTCATCGAGTAAAAAAAGAACATAATACCACTTTTAAATGCATAGGTCCACTATATATTACCCCTTTAACATTATTAAATTCTTACAATCATCATTACACTCTTTTGTACAAGCTCAATCAACCCAAACAATATCCTTGTTCATAAGGACACTATGAATGAAGATAGAGTCAACTTCTTAAGCATTGTTCATACTCAAGATAGATTAATCACACCTCAAAAATCCATACAAATGGTCCTCATGAAATTTAAAACACTCTCCAACATCTAATTCATCACTAAACATCTAAATAGCATCAACACAACTTAATTATCCTTCTTGGATTACTTACAGTCCATGGTTAAACACATAGTCAACTTTAGAGCACAATATCTTTAATTATACAAATAATCATACCTCCTAATCACATTTTCCAGATGAATCATGGATTCCTCTTCAACATTTATTTTTTAATTCATCTTTAAATTCACCTTGAATCAAAAGTTATGACACAAACACTAAGGACTAGTTTTTCCTTCATTAATTTTCAAAAGCTAATGGTCACAGTTAAACCTCAGACACTATGTTATCATCTTGTGTCCTTGCATCTTATATCAATCATACACCATTGATATTATTTTTATGATCTTAGTTTGATCTCATTGACTCAATACACACCATTGATCTCTATTTATATAAACACCCACTCACCGTTGATCTTCTGAAGAAGCTTGGTCTTTACCTATGCTCAATGGTAAACATCAAACACTTGTCCTCGTCTCACTACTTCCTAACACCTTGGAATAAACATGTTCCATTGATCTTTTTTTAATGATATTGGTCTTTACCTAGTTTAAGCATTGAACACTTTAACCTATTTGACTTACTATGCACCATAGATCTAGATGTATGAACTTCGTTGAGCTATTGGATCTCCATCTAGTCCTGATCTTTAACATCATGAAAAATAGACTAAGTATGGGTACCATTTTAATTTTCCTATAATATGTTTTACCTTTCTCACTTGTATGTTCTCAAATTTGAACCATATAAACTAGGCAAAATACTGAACAAACCCATATGACCATTTCCTCTTAAAACATTCATGCATGTGAGATATGACATCACCAAATTTATTACTTGGATATTTTTTATACTTAGACAAATAACATATTTGCACTTAGATTCATTTCACATCATTTATCTTCAATGTGATAAAACATGGACCATTAGATATTCTTTACAAATTTGGCTAAGTGTTAAAACTTAGTGCACTTATGTCTGAGGGACCAACTTTGCACCCACATATCTTTTGTTATGCTAAATCACATGGTCTAAAATCTAGATCACATGATATCCTCACATACGATAATCCAACCATATGTCAATCTTCTCTTGTAACCCTCACATGTGTGATATATAGTGACATAAAAATTCCTCAGATTTATCTATCACAGAGCCAATTATGCCTAGATGAACATAATAAAGAACTGAATGAATTCCACTCATATACATAAGCACTCCAATCATCGTTGACCTCTTATAGGACCTATTACACATCCTCAAATCACCATAATCATATGTGAAAATTTCTAACCATGCCAAAATTAAACATCAACCAAGCCTCCTTCAAGTATACTAGGATAAGCACATTGCACACTTTGTCATTATCACTTAGACTTTCAAAGCACTTCATCCACTCACTTTGACACATTCATGACATCACAATGACATCAAAGACAACTCTCCAATACAACTATCACAATGATCTATGATATTTTTGGTCTCATCTCTATATGGTATTCTAAATTATATGCCTACCTTCATGACCAAAATCTACCACTAGACCTATCACATAAATAATCTAAATCTTTTATCTACCATGTCACACATTATACCTTACTCGAATCAACCCTATACTATCATAGTTTTGATGGAAATATTATTCATTATTTAAATTTAGTAGAATCTACATTAGTATTATGTGAAGTTCATGAATTAGTATGTGGATCCCACATCAATGGGTCTATCCTCTCCAAAAATCTTTTATATACTAGGTACTATTGACCAACGATGGATGAAAATGAAGTTGTATATGTGAAAAGGAAGATAAACCCCACCTCATCTGATGGCCATTAACATATACTTAACACCACTAAATACTTCACTAAGTGGGTTGAGGCTATACCGCTCACTTACGTGATTGGAAAGAAAATTTACAAATTCATATTTAATAATCTCATTTTATGTTATGGTATCCCCTCTAACATTATATCTGATAATGGTGGATCATTCAAAAATAAGAATGTCAAATCATTATGTGTTGAGTATAATATTACTCGACATTTTTCCATGACATATTACCCACAAGGTAATGGCCAAGTAGAAGCATCTAAAAAAACCATTTTTAACATCCTTTAAAATATTTTCAATGATATCATCCATGATTAGCACCTTCAAATATTCCATTCCCTCTGGGCATATTTTACCAATCACCATACTCCTACAAGAGCCGCTTCATATTCACTTATTTATAGCACTAAGGCCATTCTTCCTATTGAGGTCAAGTTACCTTCTATGTGTATCTCTTTAAAGCATGTCCTGAATGATAAAGACTATCAAGTAGTTATCCTACAAGAACTAGATTTACTTGATGATAAATACATGGCCATATTCAATAATCTTCAAGTATACTAGAACCAACTTTGTGGACACCACAATCAACATGTTAAAAATAGAGAATTTGAGCATGGTGATCTTGTACTTAAATAAAACCAATAAAGTACCATGATTGATAAGAAACACAAAGGCAATTTCAAACCTCATTGGATAGGCCCTTTCATCATTATTTCCAATTATGGCATTGGAGAATATAGGCTCACTACACCAGATGGGGATAAAATTGATGATCTAATGAATATTATACCCCTCAAGCATTACTTTCTTGAAAGACCTATTATACTGTCTATGAGACCCATTTTAGTTGTACCATAATATCAACATTCTTCTTTGTACCATTCCTATATGCCACATTTTATTCTACCATACCTTTCCTTTCAATTGAGTTTTTTTTAACTTTCCCAACCCATCCCTTTGACCTTGGTTCCATTCTATTGGTTCCACAATCACTTTTATCATGAAGAATTAGATTAAATTTCAAAAGTATTCTAAGTATTCCAGATAGAAGACCATATTTTGGAGTAGTATGACAGTGGTTTGGTAGTTGCATCTTTCATTTCTTGTTTTGTTCTATACCAAGTGTGTCTAATTATAACCACCTTTAGGTAAATTAGTGTCTCATTATCATGCTACTAATTATTACTACATATGTGCAAATTAGTATCATTAACCTATGTCATTTTTTCCTAATTATAACTACCTTTGGGAAAATTAGGGGCAACACTTGTTTATCATGCCTTGAAGTACCACTTGTCACTCCTATGCCATAATATGTCATTTGCCAACTTTGCCTATTTTTTTTGAATTGGCTACTACACTAGTTAAATTCCTCCACCATAAGGTAGAACTATAATGACTTGATGTACCATATAGGGACTATGTAGGTACCACTTAATTCATGTTGAATTCATCTCAGCCACCCTTTGCCATGATCTCACCATTTTGTGAACAACTTAATCCATGTTCTTATCATTTCATGAGTAACCTAAGCCACAATGTCATTATTTTTTCACTAACCTAAGCCATGCTTTCATAATTTTATGATTAACCTAAGCCATGCTCTCACCAATTTTCAAGAAACCTTAGCCATGGTCTTACCATCTTATGAGCAACCTAAGCCATGCTCTTGCCATTTTGTGAGTAAATTTAAGTTTGAATGCTCTTACCATTTTACAATCTTAGATTTTTTAGTATTTCATAATTCTCTATCGAGTTGAGATGCTTATAAAATTCCAAAAACATTTAAAAAGCTTTTTATAAAATCCAAAAACCATTGACCACTTTGTTACCTTAAGTATTTTGGGATCCCTAGCTATCTCACAAGAAACCACTTATCACTTAGTTTCCCCATCCTTTTTAGCGTGACATCTCACACTCTCACTATTTTGTGAACCCATTCCCATATTCTTATATTACACAATCATGTTTTGTTTCTCATCATTTTATTCTATCCCATTTCCTAGGAGAAATACATTTGGCTTGATGTTTTTGTTGGATATTATATCCATGAAATAATGTAGGCAGTGTCCACTTGCCTAGCGCATCTGGAGCCAGCTCAGCCATCCCCTTCCTTTTATTCTATTCCCCCATTTTTGTTTGTTTGTTTCATTGTCTCTTCTCATCTAAGTGCAATGTTCATCATCTTATTTGTTCTTTATTTTTTCTAAGAATGTGAATATCCATTGTTTGTTTTTTATTTCTCTTTATTTTGTTTTATTTCTTTCTTTTCTTGGTGTTTGTTTATTTCTTTATTTGTTTTCTTGTTGTGCCTTTATTTAGTCTATGTGCATTAATTGGGTGATTCCTTGTGAGTTATTCTTGAATCCATCAATATTCATACATAAATATTATTATCATGGTTTTTATCATTTGTGCATTATTTTCCCATCAGTATTGGATCGTGTGTCAGTCCCTATGCATATTTCATCCAAGTTATCATGACATCCTATCATGATGCCTATCATCATGTGCTACATTAAAAATAATCTTGAGGAGTATAAATAATAATTCAATAATGATATATCTCTTTGGCACCAGTAATATTCCTAATCTAATCTAAATCATATCCTATACAAAGTAATTAAACAATGAAAGAATTTTATCCCTTGCTAGTTAATATGAGCATCTCCCTACTCACAAGTTGTCCAAATTCATCTTTCTCCTCTATACCAATTTTCCATTATATTCCATATAATGTTTTCCATAATCAAGATACCAATGATTATAACCACTTATAGGCAAATCATTGTATACCATCCCACTTGCATTACCAATGATTCTAATCACCTTTGGGCAAATCATTGTGTTTCCATCTATTTGAAGGTTGATGATTATAATTGTCTTTAGGAAAATCATTCTCTTTCTTCTATCCAATTCAAGCATTTTTTCATTATGATAATGCTTATAACCACCTAAGGGCACACCATTATCTCTATCCACCCAATTGGGACATGTTTTTATCTGACCAATTATTCTAACCACCTATGGAAAAATCATTATTTTCCCTTTTGATGATTATAAATGCCTTGAGGAAAATCATTCTCTTGTTACCCTAATCCTTTTTTGATGATTGTAACTACCTTTGGGAAAATCATTACCTTTCTTATCCCACCTATGTTGATGATTATAACCACCTATGGGAAAATCATCCTGTTTGTCTGCCCTCACTAGGGCAGCTCCATATACCACTAATTATAGTCACCTCTAGGCAGATCAGTCCTTTCCATCCCATTTCATCATTTTGGTCCAATCATTTCTTCCTTTTAAGGGACTAATTGTTGACCCCCTTTTCCAACCACTACCTTGGTGGGTTACCTATAGTTCATCCATTACCATTAAAGTCATAGGCATACATGACCTTTTCATTTTTTGAGAAGATGTTATTGTGCTTACAAATTGTAACTCCTTCCCAAATATCAAAAAATTGTAGACACCTAAAAATGCTCACCAATGGCCTTCAACTAGACTTCAAACCAATTCCTACCAACCTTTATAAATTAAGCCTAGGAATCACTAAATGCACCAAATTTTCTTGTGCATCATTCATCAAAACTTAGAATCTCATTGAGACATCTGTAATTGAGGTATCCTACCATATGTAACAAAAACCTCTCAAATATTCATCTTCAATCATATTATGGCATCATAACATGCAATTTGGCCTATAGACCTATTAAGTGGGGCACATGGACAATAAATCAAATCTTGGAAATGATAAAAGCTTAATTATAATTAATTAAAATAATAAACCAAATTAAATGACTAGTTGAATTATCCATGTGCAATTAATGAACTACTAAACAAAGAAATTCAAAAAAATCAAATATCCTATCTTTCCATGATTACCTTTTATGAGTTATCAATCCTTTGAAAATATCTCACCCATGCCTATTCATTGAAAATCATTAATTATTAACACCTTTTAACTCTACAAAGGCTAATTAACTCACTTAGGTTAAGTTTAAACCCATCCTATGTTTAAAATACACTTTAACTCACCTTGAATTAGGGTTAGTTCCTAAGCCTATAAATACAAGCCATTACCTATTGAAAAGAGAGCTTAGATATTGTAGAGTTATAATGCATGTTTTATAGCAAGATTTATATCAATAATGTTATAATGCCAAACTATTGAGCCTAGCCCCATCAAGCAAGCATAATCCATATCAAGCCACAAGCCACAATGGTGCCAAGGAGAGAAGAATTAAGGAAAACTCCATTTCCAAAGATTATTTGAGCACAAACCAAGCAAGCCACATGAATAAATCCTTTAGAGCTCTCAAGGAAGGTAAAGATTGTTATTATTTGCATTTTAGTTGGGTTTTCAATTATTGTTTATTTAATAAACTCTCCCTATGATCTAGGCTTAGATATGTTAGCATGTTAGTGTGTTGATTTCATTATTTTATGAACACTTGATCTAACCCCCTCTCTATTGTCAAATTCCTATGATCACATAAATACCTTAAGGTCTTAAAATTGAGAGTGACCACTCATACTATCCCCCTTAATCCAAATCAAAGACCGTTTAGACAAAAGGTAGATATAATAAACCTAATCATGAAACCCTTAATATACAAGGAGTTCCATATATTACTCATTGCTAGTATAATTTGTCCAATTTTCCATTCTACCTAGGTGGCTAACATAGTACCTATGCAAAGAAAAAATGGAAAAATCTACCTATGTGTAGACTTATGGAATTTAAACAAAGCCTCACATAAAGAAAATTACATGTGACCATCCATTGATGAATTAATCCAAATGGTGAGTGAATCCCATATGATGTCCTTTTTTAATGGATTTTTAGGATACAAATAGGTCTTAGTTAATTTAGAAAACTAGGCCAAACCATAGTCACCACTAAATGGGGCACATTCACCTACAAGTGAATTCCCTCTGGGTTAATCAATGTTGGGGAAACTTTTCAAAGAGCAATGAAATTCTTTTTTAAAAGACTAATTAGAAAGTGTATAATAATTTATATGGATGACTTGATTATATTTTTAAAGTATAGGTTAGATCACATATGCCACTTGGAAAAAGTGTTTGAAAGGTTACAAAATTATGGTATTTTCATGAATCCTAAAAAGAGCATGTTCAATGTCACTAAAGGTAATATTCATAGTCATATCATCACAAAATAAGGTATTGATATTGATCTAGAAAGCGCTAATGTGATTCATAAATTGCCTTTACCTAATATCAAGAAAGAATTGAAATCCTTCTTTGGGAAAATCAACTTTTTTCATAAATTCATTTCTTGATTTTCCATAATTATAAAACCCCTAACTGATATGTTGAAATAAGATGCGAAGGTGAAATGACATGCAAAATCAAAAAAAACTTTCTAGGAAATCAAGGACACCATTATGCAGGACTTTTCCCTTATCAACCCAGACTATATGCAAGATTTAAATATCTACCCCTTTGTGTCTGAACACACCATTGTTGCCTACCTCACCCAAAGATTGGATGGAGAGGAACATCTTATTATTTTCATGAGCACCAACCTCAAAGACACATAATTAAGATATTATACTCTCAAAAAGCATGCATATGCCCTAGTCAAAGAAATGAAGAAATTCAGGCACTATATTCTTAGGAATAAGGTGCATGTCATCATTTTAAGACTAGCCATAAAGCATATGTTGGGGAAGAACAAGTTGGGTAAATGCAAAGGCTGATGGATGGTGAAGTTTAATGAGTATGACTTGGAGACTAAACCAACCAAGTTGGTTTGAGGATAGGGTCTTACCCAAATGATAAATAAGATACACTTGAGAATAATTGTAAGCTAAAAAAGCTAAGAACTGAGGCTATAACTAGATTGGTATCCTCTAATCGTGCATTTCCTAATCTACAAAAATACACCACTTGAGCTCAACTATATGCATCAGATATCTCTCTAGTTAAAAGTTACAAAGTATATGTTGAAGAATGGAATTCTATTAAAAATGAATCATGAAGGAATATACCTCAAAATTTGTCCCTAGATGAAGCTAAATAAGTTGTGGTGAGTTTCCATGAAAAATGAGGAGTTGATCACCCTATAGCAAATGCTATGGCACATAAGGTCCTTTAGGCAGGCTACTAATGGCCTAATTTGTTTAAAGATATTTGTGCTCATGTCTACATTTATCATCAGTTCCATACCTTTTCCAAGAGGAATACCCATGCAACAATGCCACTTTAGCCTGTGGTAGAGTCGACACCATTTTCCCAATGGGGACTAGATTTTTTTGTGGTCATCAAATTCAACTCATTGGATGGCCACAAGTTTGTTCTCATGACCACATATTACTACATAAGGTGGTATAAGGTAGTTATTACAAAAAGAAGCACCATTTTCAAAGTCATATAGTTCATAGATAACATTGTAACCATCCAATGTAGGGTCCTAATCTCTCTGGTATGTGATAATAGTTCTACCTTCCAATCCATGAAATTTATAAAATGGGATTATGATAATGGTATCACATTAAGGTTCTCATCTAATCACTATCCATAAGGAAATAAATTGGTATAAATCACCAATAAGAATTTAATAGATGCCATCAAGAAATCTGTGGGAGAGAAGCCCCAAGAATGGCACTCATTACTAAAGTTTTCTCTATGGGCTGAACTCACGAGGTGTAAACAAGCCCTCAAGAGCTTTCCTTCCCTTTTAGTCTATGGCTTGGAGCCAATCATGATGGTCACACTCAAACTACCAACTTATAGGTTCATGCAATAATTCATGGATCCAAATGATAAAGTGAATTATTGGCTCCTAGATATCATTCATTTAGAAGAAGTCTAGGATGAAGATTTATTAAGCTTCAGTAAGCATCAGGGTATTGTTAAGCAATGTTTTGATAATAGGGATAAAATTAAAACTTTTAGGACCTCTGATGGTATTAATGTGGGATAAATCTCATGAAAATAAATTCCAACACTCAAAGTTTTATCCTATCTATATTAGCCTCTATTAGATATCCAAAATACTAGGCCAAAATGTTTATTACCTCAAAAACCTAGAAAGCAATGACCTACCACTCTTGATAAATGGACAATTCTTGAAGCACTAATTCTTAGCTAATCTATCTAGTATAATTTTAGAATAGCCTTGGTGGGTGATGGTAATGTATATAGTAGGTTGGTTTATTTTAATTATGTGTTTTATTTTCCTATTGTGTGTTTTATTTCCCTATTCATTTGTTTCATTTGTTTGGTTGTGTCCTTGTAGCATTCACTTGACATGAATCTAACCCTTAATAAAAATTGAGAAAATTAACCCCACCTTGAGGGCTCCCTAGAGAAGAGAAGTCAGTAACCACTCCAAATGAAGACCAAAGCCTAAAGGCATTGTCAAGTTATAGAGGACCAAATTTGAATGTTCAATCCAAGCAAACCATGGATGGTGAGAGAGTATTTTAAATTTCAAATCTCAAGGGCTAATGATTCTCAAATAAACAAGTGGATTTTAGGACAACTCACACCTTAATAGAGGCCACCAAACTGCACTTATTATAACATCTTATAAAAAGTGGGACCATTTAAGCCAATCAAAACTCAACTATATATTTTATAGCTTCCTCTTCACCCTATCACTCATGTCTTGGTCCAAAACCATTAATGGATAAATATAATTAAATCCCTTCAAAACTAACCTTGAAAGAAGACTAAAAAAAACATAGAATTTAAATTATGAGTATTCCTCGAAAGGGATATTTAATCAACCTCCATCATAGGCTTTCCAATCTAGCTGACAGTGGAATAAGGCATCGAATGGGACTAGAGGTATCTCTATTGGGTCTATGGATATTTGGCTAGTAGTAAAGTAATTCTCATGCCATCACCTCCAAGCCATGAGATCATTAACACCCCAAAAGAAATTTGATGTCCAATTTGACCTTTATTTCTTGAATGAAGTCCATGATTGGGTAAGTTAATTAAAAATCACTACCTACAAACACTGGTGGTCTTCTATATGATAATATCTCATTTTTTCACTTGTTATTACATGACTTTAGTGCCTTATTTTCTGATATGTCTAAAGATATCTATTGTAGTTTATGTGTTGTGTAAGAACATAATATTAATAGGTTAGGTTTTAAGTATTTTTCACCACATTCCCCATAGAATTTTCCATTTATTGTGGCCAATATGCCTCATTTTCATAATAAATGGGGTAACCCTATTTTAAAACATGCAACTAGAATTCTCAAACCCATTCTTTCATTTTGGTTGGCTCCACCTATACCAAGTCTCTAAAATCCCATGTTTCCCTTTTTTTTCTCCTTGAGCAAGTGATATGGATAATGACCAAATGATTTGACTTGTAAACCTCATTGGTTTGTGAAAGAGACCAAGGAAAATCATGTATATACTCCATGGTTAGGATAGGCCCTTTTGCTTTAAATGTTTAACATAGTGACTTTGTAGATTCACCTTTTCTTAGATATTCTTAGAGTCTTAGTCATCTTCCTGGTGTATTAGATCCTAGAGTCCTATGTGGAATTACGGATCCTAGACGGTGGCCAAGTGAGTAGTTAATTGATAGTTATTCCTTATAGTTTCACTTAATCATTTTATGTGTTTTTCATAAGATCTTCCACATGTCAAAGTTTCAATGATACATGACATCAAGATATTTGGTTGACAAGTAGTCAGAGGTTTCATAATAAGAAAATGCCATGCAACCTATGTCAGACATGTCAATCTCACAAAAATAACAAAGATGTTATATACTAGGAGAGCCTAATGAAATTAATGAGGACCATGAGGTTTGTTGTAAAACATGTCAATTTCCTATACCTAATAGAGACGTTAGACCCTAGGAAAAGTTGATGCAATCAATAAGTGCCACACAAGCTTAATTCAAACATCATCAATACTTCAACCAATCACCTCATGTTAAAGGATAATGTCTAGTCTCTTAGACTTGATAAAGATGTTAGATCTTAGAAGATCACAACCCAACTAATGAATTCCATGTCAACCAGTGATAGATAGGTTAGTCTCTCAGCCTTGATAAAGATATTAGCACCTAAGAGAGCCTAACCAAATCAAAAGATATAGTGTGCCTTGAAGTTGAATAGTGCCTAAATCTAACTAATGAAGATCTTTCCATTGTCAAACTTATCAGTCTCCTAATATGATAGAGATGTTAGAGATTAATAGAGCCCAATGAAATAAGGGAGTGCCATGAGGCTTGTGGTCAAAAGAGTCAATCTAGAGATGTTAGAATCTAGGAGATCCCAATGTACCATAGCTTAACATGTGTCATAACAAAATAATTGATTAGGTGGCCCCCTAAAATACCATGGGATGGCCAAAATAAATCATAGGTGGAACTGTGAGAGGATAACTAGAAGATGCCACATGTCCCCAACAAACATCTCATCCCCCCTGAGGGTATAACAATTAAGTATTTGGATGATCTTAGGGATTGACCATTAACATGAGGACCAATCAAGTGGTGATAACTAGTGTGAAGTTAGAGCTCCTAGGAGGCTTTAATAATGAGGTGGAAATGTTTAAACATTAATGAAGTGAGTATAGACCTCGATTGGATAATTTAAAAATGTCACATCACCTTTACTAGATCTAGTAAATGGCATGTAATAAACTCCAAATTTAATTATGGATCAAGAAATTAAGTGGAATATTGAGCCACCCACTCAAATTTAAATCCATAATAAATGATCTACCAAATGACATTAATATAAGTTGGATGAATGTGGATTTATATAAGTATTACAAAGAAAGCTCATTAGCTCTTATATCTCTAGACTCCTAAATTCAGCCTCCTTATTTGTTACTCCCACCTACTACTTTCATAGCCTTCTCTTTTGACCAAAGCTTTTTCAAAAAAATTCATCTCACTGCAATGGTTGATTCATCCTCAAACCCAAAGGCTGAGCCTCAATATAAGGACACTCAATTCTTAGATGAGTTAACCTAATTTAAACATTATAACTAAATATTCAAGGTCATTGACCAAGTGCCCAAAGAGTTAATCATCAATGATGATCGGGTTAAATTTGAAGATGTCCTATGATCATATCAAAAGTGTAGCCTATGTTGATCCATGGCCAAGCTTGGATTCCTTCCTTGCATTGAATTATTTGGTAAGCTTCTCTTCATTACAGGTAAGTGTAGGATGATATTTATGATTGGGTCTACTCAACCAGCTCTTGGAAATAGGGTGTCAATATCTCAATCATATCCTACAAAGCCTATTACAATATCCTAGACTCCAATTTTTCATATGACTTAGTGGTGATACAGACTTGGACTAACACCTTCCAAATCTAAAACATCCTTAAGGACTAGGTGGAGAAACTAGATGTTAAATAGGTAAATAATGAGGATGTCAATGCATTTATGATTTGTACCATCAAGAAGGATATTCAAATTTTTATGATCCTATTGAACTAGTTATTTGGGGCCCCTAATTTCCTTCATGTCAACATATTATGGGTGCCCCTACTTCCCATGATCCTAGATAGCTCCCAAGTCCCTTACTTAGGAGGAGGAGTTAATTTCAACATGGTCAAGGTCATAACAAATGCATGGGTAGGGGGACACTTTTACATGATGAGTTATCTCGTAGATGTAGTCTATATGATACTCAATTTCAATCCCTCTACCTTTCTTATATGGGTTCCTAAAGGCCTCATGATCCATGTAGTTTTTTACAAACTATATGACCACTAATATAGAAATAACATCTGATATATTTGAGAGTTTCTACTTGGTGGTATATAATGTGATCAATGAGGCCCCTATGCCTCATCTATCAAAATAAATCAGAGACTCATTGGCTCCCATTAGAGACTACTAGTATTTGTATCTCTAATAAGACATAATCATCCATGTCATAGGATATAATCATCCATGTCGCAAGCATTCTTAAGGAACCCCTTTGCTTACACTATCACATCTTATATCACCTTATGGAGATCAAGATTACTTACCAATTGGTGGAGGTAATTTTCATATGTTGTATCAATCAACAAAAAAAGGCTTACATAGCTCTTCTAATCATCACAAGCACCATGTGTACTACTCTTTCCCTCCCCTACAAAAGATGGAAACTAGATGGGACTCTTTGGCCTTTCATAAAACTAAACTACAAGACTAAAACTTGAAGGGCATGATCTAAGCCCATTTAGAGAGGTATTCAACTCACATCAACCTCAATTATAGATATTATACATAGGATGATGATGAGTTATATCTAAACTTTGATGATGACTAGGAGGTGTTTGTAAGGATCAAATCCCACAAGAGGGATAATGGTAAGAAGGTTCAAACCAAGCCCTCCCCATCCCCCTCTATTTTTTCTTGATATTTAATGAATATCACATTGACTCCTTTATAATTTATAGAAGAATCCTAGAATAGATCCCTCCACCTTCTCCCCTACAACTAACAACTCCCCCATGATGTCTTTGCCTCCTCCACCTCCATAATATTAATCACCTTGACCCAAGCCAACTCAAACTCATGTGACTCAATATCAAGTGGCCCAAGCATAGGCAATTCCATAATATACACCGTGGCCCCATGCCAGTTAGGCTCTAAGATTTAACATCAATGGCATCCCATAAATGAGTCAAAAGTAGGACCAATACAAGGCATCGATATAATCTCCTCCCCTCACTCCCTCTACTTTCCAATTACCTCTTTATGACACCATTTAATTCCCTACTTCTTCCACATACCATTCCAATAGTACCACCCATTTTCCCAAATCCACCTCTACTCTTCACCCAAACATCCATGGCCTCTATCATCCTTGGAAACTTGCCTTCTTGGTTTTCATCTTCCCCTTCCATTACCCAATTTATAAATTTCTCATTATCCCCACCAACCATTCTTTAAATTTAGGTTCCTACAAGTACTCCATCTCTATTAACCACCTCAATTGTTCTAGGAGAAAGTGCTCTCATGTGCACATGTCTAGTGACTAGGACCATCCTGATAGTTTCTCCAATAATGTAACAACTCCCACAATAAACCCTTATATTTATAGACACCTCAACACCTTATATAGTAGCATCAAGATCTAAACCAAGAAAAAGGTCAAGGAAGAAGTGAAAGGCAGTTCATGTTCAGCCCATAATATAGGTACTAGCTACTCTAATTTTACTTTCCCCACTGGTCCCTTCTTCTCTTCTAGTACTAGCCCCATTATCTCCTCTCATAGATCCTCTAAATTATTTTTCCATCATTTTAGGTTCCTAGGGATTTATCTTTAATCAACTAATCTTATCCATTCTACTGAATACCCCCTCTTAGGAGACATTGCCCCTCAAGTGGGCATGATCTAGAGTTAGTGGAAAGCATAGATGTTCCTTTGGGCCTCACCATTCCTTTTCCTCCTTTTTCCCCCATACCTCCTCCTCCTCTATTATTTTTTTGATTCACTCCATCTACTTCTTCCATTCCTCCTCCACCCCATCCCTTGTCTATCACTACCATCTCTACCACCCTACTAACACCTCCCAAGACCTAGGGAATGGTCTTCATATTTAAAGTGTTGGAGATGATGTTGTAAGGCACCATAAAATCATAATGGGATTTTAACCATGCCATGGGGATCATGTAAAGAATCCTCACCTTAAAATTCATGAAAGAGGGAAACCTTATGGTCTATCAGATGCAACATCACTTATTTTTTCTCACCAAGGTAAGGACTCCTGAGGGAGAAGATAAAATGGTATAAGACCCACTCTCAGTTCTCTAGATGACACATAATATCTTAGAGAAGATTCTTGAGTACATACAAAGCTAGGTCTAAAATCTCAAGGCATGATTCAAGAGCTCCTTTCCTTATGGGCTAATTGGGAATGTTAAGTATAACCTCCTACAACTTTTCTCAACTTTAGAAAAGGTGTTAAGGACTATGGTGGAGACCTATATGCTCATCCAAAAAACCTAAGACTATTTAGAGAGGGTCACTATAATTTATGGGAAGTGTCAAAAGTTGACTATTTTGATTTATAAAGGCATGTTCCTAGAGATCAAATTGTGCCCACTTTATATTTAAGCTTATATTAGACCTACTTTGAGACCATGAAGACTATTATGGAGGAGTGGCTTGTCTTGGCCCAGATGGTTATGGGACCCCTAAAAGATGGCAAAATAAAGATATTGGATTATTTCAAATAAGTAAATATCTTCATGTTATTCCACCTATATGGTAATCTATTAGACAAGGGTGAATTTAAATTCCACTTGGGTCATTTTGACCAAGTCATGAGAGGAAAGGTGGTAAAGGTGAAAAAGGAGGGAGCTTATATGTCTCTCAAGCTTTTGACTCAATATTTAGTAAGCCAAATGTCTAAAGTCTAGTTGTCAATGGAGGTTCCCCTTTGATTATACAAAATATTGATATCCCAAGCTAAGATGATCTTTAGAGAACCTCCAATGAACCTCACCAAGCTATCCTTAGAGTTTGACCTTGTGGTAGCTGTACTCGAGGCCAAGGAGGTAAAGTCAAAGCATTTGGGAGCCAATTCTTCTATGTTGCCTCCATGTATCCATTGAGTGATCCCTCATGGATATTTTTAGGGTAGGGTTAGGGTATTTTATACATTTTTTTAAATTATGTAGTTGTAACCACCAGGAGTGGCCATCATAGCCCAAGATGGGAATCTAATGTTATTCTAGGGTGAATCCCATCCTTACTTATAAAAGTATAAGCACATTTTAATTTTAGGGTTGACAATTTTTAGATCAAAAGTGTTGTTAGAATCAAGCTAGGATTTCACTTGTGGTTTCTTTCACCCCTTTTTAAATTTTAAAGAGTTAGCCAAGATCAATCTTTGTAATAGAATTGGTTATATTAATGAATGTAATTTAAACTTTTGTGTTGCACAATTTTTGTTTATCAAATCATATTTCATTTCAATTTTAAGTGAATATTAGTGCCTAGATAATTATTTTAAGGCTTTGTTACTTTTTGAACATAATTATTATGATGTGTCTACCTGTTATAAACTTTGTGAATTACTCTCATTTTATTCACAATACTAATAACCTATGTGATAGCCTTCAAGTTATTTTCTAATTTTATTTATGATTTAATATAGACTTATAGTATTGTTATTTAGTGAGGAATCACAAATTAAGTGCTCTACACTGCTTCCCCAGACTATTCCCATGGTGTTGTATTAGAGTTAAAACCTTTGGTGAAGCTCAATACACAGTGGTATAACTATATTAGATGCACTTAGTTTTATTATTATAACATTAATTTCACTCTGATTTGGAAACTTTTTTTACTACTTTACTCTTCCCTCATTTCATGTTTATTTTGTAAATTGAACTACCCTTTTCCTTTTGTATAGGAAGTGTTAGACCAAAGTGTCTAAATTTATATAATAGAATCAAATAACTCACTCATTTACTCTTGGCCATTAGGACTAAACCATTGGTGGTGGCATTGCATCTCTTAGAGATTATTCCATGTAAGCTCCATTATGAAGCTAAATATTTATATCCATGCCCTAGGCTAATTTCAAATCAGTCCTAAAATGGAGGATGAAATTCCATCAATGTTCCCCACTATTATATTTGAAAATACTCAACCTCATGAATATATTAGAATGAGATATTAGACCGAAAAATAGACACTTTCACCTTCCTTGTAGCTCCAAGTTACTTATTAAATAATAGTTGGCTTGTTTAACTTGTGTCTAAATTAGAATCTTTAATATCATTCTTGTTACATGGGTAGTACCTCCCCTTTATCCATTATGGTTTGTTTTTGTATGCATTGGTCTATGAATCTTCTCTTAATAAAATTTTCATTATAACACTACACCAAGAAGCTTATTGGAAATGAGAGTGAGGCCTTATCTTTATAGGCTTTAGACTAACCCCAACTTAGGTCTAGTTAGGTCTAAACTAACTGGGTCAACCTTGGGATTACAAATGTAATAAATAATGTCCTTAATTATGAATTCATGGATGTATGGCTCAACATTTCTGATTTATAAGTCATTTATGTTGATATTTTAGAATTCTTGACTTTGAGGATGATGATATCACCATGACCTCATTTCCTTTTGATATTTATTGATTTTTTATTTTTAAAAATTATATTTTCTCTAATTAAACATGCAATATTTAAATAAGAATTTAATTTAGCTTGCTTTTTTAATTAATTTTTCTTGGGGTTTTGGTCATTTTAATAATTTGATCAAGTTCCCCACTTAATTAGCCTAAACATATTAGTTTGCTAGAGTGCAACCTGACTAAGGATAAATCTACATGAGATTATCATTGTGTGCATGGTAATACCCCAAATATGGATGCTTTGATGCAATTATGGGAACTTAAATCAAATGTGTGAATAAATTTTTGATTTTAATGATTCCTAGGCTTAATTTGTATAATTTGGTAGAAATTAATCTGAATTCCATTTTAGACACAAACATGGCCAAAAAGGAGTGTCTACATTTTTCCCATATTTGAGTAAGAATTATAAGACAAGCACAATAATGTCTCCTCAAAAAATGAAAAATTCATTATGCTTTAGTTATTGTTTAAGAGAGTGGTTGATGAGCCCTAGATGCCCCCTTAAAGGGATCAGGTGGTAAATAGCATTGTCAAACAGTCCCTCAAAAAGAGGAAATGACATGGTCTAATGGGAATAGGATATGAAATATTGATTTGCCCAAAGTTGGTTATAATAAATGGCTCAATGGTTTGCCCCAACAACATAGATGGATTGAAATAATCATTTCCCTAAAGGCAGTTATAATCATTAGCATGGTGATTGTGCCCTAATAGGGTGGATGGATCAAAATAATGATTTGCCCAAAATTAGTAATAATATTTATCATGGTGATTGTGCCCAACAATGTGGATGGATCAAACTAATTATTTTCCTAAAGGTGATTAAAATCATTAGTGTAGTGATTGTGCCCCAATAGGATAGATTGATCATGGAATAAAAATAGTTTTTCCCCAATACGGTAGAATAGATCATTAATTAGAAAGAATTATTTGGTACATTAGATTAAATTAGAAAAGGGGAGTTCATGAAATAAATTTTTAGTATGGATGAATGATGAACTGACATATAATAATAGCATAAATCTAGAAGACTAACTATTATGAATATACACATTCAAACTAACATGTGGAATGGCTAGAAAATAGTGCTCTTAAATGGGTCTCTAAAAGGCCCAATAACATGATATAGTAAAAAAATAATGAATGAAGAAATGAATGACATGAAAAATAAGCCACAAAGTCAAAAATAAGACCTACCAAAAGGAATGGAAGGGAAATTTAGAGCCTGGGGGTGAAAAAATTAATTTTTTTTGGTATAAATTCATCCCATGTGTTTACACCCAAACCCTTTGTAAATTGGATCTCTTACCTAGCGAGAGAGAGGTAGTGAAAAATGTTGTATAGATAAAGATAGAGGCACATTATCAACTAAATGAGGGACCACAAGTGACCACCACATGATAGGCCATTAGTAAGTCACCTCATTTAAACTTTTTAAGCATTTATTATGCATTTATTAGTAGTTTTAGGAGGAAAATAGCAAAGTCACCATTTGTGTGGTGGGTAAAATGATGGTTTTTCCCTCTAATTTTTGGTGACTTTACCAAAATATGATGGAAAACACCAATTAGGTGATTTTTCCAAAAACAGGTGAATTCACCATTTTCATGGAAAATGAAAATGACAACTTTGTCAATTTTCCTCAAAAAATGTCAAATCAAGAACTTCACAAAAAATAGGTGAAATCATCATTTTTTTACAAAATGAAAATGGTGACTTCATAAATTCTCCTTAAAAATGGTGATTTCATCCAAAACATTAACTAGGGAAACCTTAGGGCAAATAGGCATTAGGCCTAATAGTGGTTAGATAGTAATGTACGCTAACATGGAGCTATCTATGTTTATAGGAGTAGCTTAAGGTATTGAGAACATGGGAGCACTGATCCCATTGCCTATGGATAACATATATTTGTACTAAGAACATGATGGCATTTTTACACATTTTGCATCTACATAACATAGCATAGATGCCTATGATCAAAGTAGATTAGGCCTATTTGAGTGCATTGGTAGAATGATGGCACTCAGAGACTTATTCTTTCCACCTACCAATAAGAGAGTCTATAGTGACATATGAGGATACCTATAGTATCCTCAAATTAGTTATGAGAGGTTATAGATAGAACCTAGATAGTATTAGGAGGTTCTAAATGACTTGAATGGTTATAGGAACATTTATAAGGTCCATGGGATGGTTGACATTGATCTACTAGAGACATATATTAATATTCAAATAGATAACATACTCTTAGAAGACCCATCACCACCATCCATGATTGATAGATAGGTTATTATTCTCATGGCTATTGTCATCAACATACTATTTTATATGGTCCTAGATGGAGTGATCCTTTTGATGATGGATTGAACTACTATATTTCTATGGGGGTTAGTAGTATTCACTCAACTTTACATAGATTTATACATCATGGATTATTGAGTAGTCCAAAGTATTGGTGTTTTTACTTTGCTCTAGGGTTAGAAATGGGATAAAATTGCTATCAAGTAGCTAATTAGCTTTATATGGGTATGAATCCCACATGATCTAGTGGTATGTGGTTAGGTTTAGATCATAGTATGTTTTAGAGGACATTGCAATGAGATATACTTTTATCAGTGTATGTTAGATGCATTGGGCAGACTTACTTTCACTACCATCTATAGTGGCCATGGGATGATTGTTATATGATGTTTATGACTACACAGTGCTTCTTGATAGGTATATAGACATATATTATCAAGGAGTATAGTCCTAATAGAGTACTATAGTAGTTTGGTATGCTAAACTATGTCCTTGTTAACCTAAGAAGGTTTATACATAGTACTTAAGAGATTATTTTTGATACTCTAGTGATTCCTAAGAACAAAGGAGTGGGTAGTTATGAAGACTTCCATGGCTTCTATGGGCCTATACTAGTGGCCCAACAGATACATGTGTGACACTAGAATATGTTTATGGTGGGCATAGGTTTATCCTTTGAGATTGACAACACCAGTTGAAACACCAAGATAGATTCAAGCTAGATAGGTAAAAGTTATATAGGTAAAGAATGTATAGTTATAGGCTAGATAGGTACATGCTAGGGTGGTGATCAAATGGACATTGATGAGGAGAGTGAAGCTGAGACTGAGACTAATGGTGGTGCTAGTAGTATAGGTAGTATTTGTCATAGTAGTGGGGGTGAAGATGATGATGATGGAGATGGGGGGTTGATGGGGATGTTATTATGGCTATGATGATAGACCCCAACATAAAAAGTATAGTAGGTACAATACATGATTCTAGAGATCCATTCTAAGTAGGGCCATCTAGTACAACTAAATCAACTAAGGATAATGTTATGCTAGAGGAGGAGATCACAACTAAGGTAGTCAAGATTTAGGGCCTAAAGACTAAGGTTGGCTAGTTACAAGTGTAAGTGACACATAAAGATGGTCATATTACTACCTTTAATTTAGATATTGATTAGTTGAAGATAGAGATGGCCCAAATGGCATAGGTATAGGCAAAAGTATAGGTAGAATGAGATCAGGGCATATTAGAGAGGGATCAAGCCTTAGTAGATTTACATAGGTTCTAATGCAATCAAGATGAGGCCTAAAATGCCAGCTCATAGGTAGGATTTTATAGGATGGTCTTGGAGAGCATTCAGTCTAAGGATGAGGCCTCTTACTATCGATGATCCTTTGAGACTGTAGTCCCTAGATATCAATATATTCATAAATTTTAGGTATGGGACACATAGATAATTGGTAATAGGTCATCTTAGTCTAGGACTAGGATACATGGAACAGTAGCCTTGGGTCATTTAGTACATCAACCATGACCACCACCAAGACCACTAGGACCACCTCTTATAGGAGATATGGACTCAGAGTTAGAGCTGATGTTGTATAGCTCTAGGTTATTTTTGTATTTTGGTGATAGGATATGTATATATGTGCAATGTATATGACATTATTTTATGATATATGTGACATTCATATTTGGTCTATAAAATTGTACATGGAATGCTTTATTTATTTATTATATCATGTTTGGCCATAGTTCCATGCTTATTTGTGATTTATTTTTAATGCTTATGTTTATTTTAATTTAACCATGTATGCTCTTTCATTCATTATATGCCATGTATATGAGATGTTTTATTCTACTTGTATCTACTTATGTTGATGAATAGTAATATATGCTTATTTAGAGATGCACATCTATATCAGTACATAATATAGTCATTATGATTTAGTTATTATGGGTTTGGATTTGTTTGGGGAGGTTTGGTTTGGTTTGTTTATGAACAAGGGGAAGTATTACTGATAGCATCAATTGATAACTCCATTTAGCCTGATTCTTATTTTAGCTTGTGATATTATGCATAATAGTTATAGACAACTATAATAACAATGTGTATCCTGAGCATGGATAAATTAGTTTAAATTTAAATATAAACCACTTAGGTATGAGATACGAATAATCAAATCCCAAGTAAAAATATAATGCAATAAACTAAATGTAGGAATGAATATAAAATTCACAACTCAAGTACAAGATATGGTTAATCAAGACTCAAGTGTAAATAAAATGTAATAATCCTATGACAACTAAATAAAATAAGTCATAAGAATATAAGTTAGTCAAAAACTAATTAAAATAAACAAACTAATTAAATAAATAAACAACCTAAGAACAAAAACTAAAACACTACTGAAAGAAACAATGTTAGTCATTAACCAATTAACAAATAAAAATGAAGTCAATAACTATACTAAGGCAAATGAATTAAACAAACAAGATAAAGAAATACAATAAATAATTAAGCTCAATCAAGAGAAATATAATACCTAAGCTAAGTCATAATAAACAAATGACTAATCTAAATCAAACAACTAATCTAAAGAAAATAAACAAAAAAACCAATCTAACTATTTGTGCACATGTAATATAAGTGTTATAACTTGGTACAAAAGGTGTCCCCTAGGCTATAGGTAATAATAGCAAAGGTAGGATGATAAAGGTGGCCCCTAGGTTATAAAAAACAATGTCATTATAATGGTTAAGGGGAATATAAGAATAAGGAAGGGGTGGCTAAGCTATCTCCAAATGCATTAGGTAAATGGATGTTGCCTACATAGTCCCATAGACACAAGTTCCAACATGGACTTCAATATAAATTTAGTTCTCCCAAAATGTGGGATAGAATAAAATTGATGACAGTCAAAAAAGATATCTCATAGAAGAAAGTGGGAATGATCTCGCAAAATGGTAAGAGCGTAAAAGAGAAGGGGTTGATGCTCATGATTGTGAGAATGTCAAGCACAAGAATTCACAAAACTATGAGAGAATGAATTAGGTTAAAATAATAATAAAATACAAAATACAAGTGTTCACAAATAAACTTGGTTCATAATGTTCTTTACATATAAGCCTTAAAATGATAATAAGTTCTCAAAATGGTGAGAGCATAAATAAATCATAAAATGGTGAGAACGTGAAAGGTCTATAACTCACAAAATGGTGAGAGCATGAGAGTTTTATAACTCAAAAAATGGTGAGATCATTTAGATATAAACATATAGGAAGGAATGATCCAAGAAAAATGGTGAATGATACTAATCATCGAGACTAGTCAAGCTACTTCAAATGATTTAGCTAAGTGGACATTTCCTATATAGTCCCATGAACATGAGATACAACATAGAACTCAGGCCAAATGTAGTTCTCCTAGACATGAGATGGAACACTATTATAAAATGGAATAGGCAAATGAAAATAGCCATGGTGTGACCCATGTGATAGCTTCATCTCTACCTATTGACTAGTAGATGCATGTCCTAAGTAGCATGGATACAATCTGAATGACTTAGTGTTGGAGGCTTGTTTAGGATTTTTTCTAGTATATTTCCATATTTTTATATGTTTTAGGTATCTCAACTCAATGGATAATTAGGTTATACAAAATAAAATAACATGAAAAAATGTGAGAGTGGTGTCTTAAATTACTCATAAAATAATGAGAGCATTGTCATAAATTGCTTGCAAAATAGCGAGAAAATTGGAATAAGGGTGGTTGAGCTAACCTTAGAAAATACTAAGAACTTTCTACATAGTCCAAATACACCTCAATCCATTGTATTTCACCCAACAATGAGGAATCTGACTAAGTAACAACATGCTCATGAATAGGCAAATGACAGGGTATAAAATAATGATAATGTAAGGCATGGTAACTATAGCAAACAATGACACATGTTGATATAATGATTTTCCCAAAGGCAGTTTATAATAATTTATATAATAAAGATTCCCTAGTAGGGAATATGTATAAATTTTGTTAAAATTAAGTATGCAATTACCAGACCATTGTCATACTACCCATTTGTGAATGAATGCACTAAAAGATTTGTGAGGTTAAATCACCCATTGAAACTATATCTAAATCAAATAATAAATGTGTTTGAAGCATCAATGAATCAAAACCAAGGTCAAAAATGGTAATTTTGGAGTTAAAATAAACTTTGGCTAATAAGGAAGGTATGGGAGGAATTATATATGATTCTGTATAAAGAAGGTGATGTTATAACATAGCTTAAACAATACTCATAGATAATAATTTGGGTCACTCAAGTAAAATAATTCTTGATATTTATTGTGTTCATTATTTCATCTCCTTTTGATGTATCCAACCTATATGCTATAGATCTATAATTACCAATAATCACATAAGGTCCTAACCAATTCGGCCTGAACTTATCCTTTTTATTACATTTGGCATTTTTGTTCTTTTGGTTTTATTTGAGTACAAGATAACTAAAATTAAACTCTTTATGCTTCACATGCATATTGTATTAACCATGTAATCTATGTTGGTATGACTGAAGACTATTTATAGCAACCTTGCATTTTTCATCCAGTAGTTCTAGCTCTTGCAAATGAGCTACTCTATAATCCTCATCATCAAGGATATGTTTCAATAAAATTCATTAAGAAATTAACTAAAATTCAATAGGAATAATTTCCTTAGTGATTTAAACTAGGTAATATGGGATGGCTCCTATTGGATTGTATAAATCGGTTTGATAGGCCCTGAGGGTGCAGAATATTTGCAAGTGCCAATCATGGCTAGCATCATTGATGATCTCCTTAAGAATATTTACAATGGTCTTGTTATATGCCTCTACTTGGCCATTACCTTGTGGGTAATATATTGTATAAAAATTTAGGGTGATGTTGAACTCATCACATAAGGATTTGACATCCTTATTTTTAAACAAACTACCATTATCAGATATAATGTAAGAGGGGATACCATATTGGTAGATGAGGTGGTTGAAAATGAATTTGGAGATATGTTTTCCTATCACATAAGTGAGGGTAATGGATTCCACCCACTTAGTGAAGTACTCAATCATGGTAAGGATATGTTTATGTCCATCTAAGGAAGTAGGGTTAATCTTCCCTATGAAGTTGAGTCCCCATATTGAAAATAGCCATGGCATAGTCATCAGCTTTTGTGTTTTGGATAGAGTATGTATCAAATTGGCATGCCTCTAACATTTTTTACACCTTTTAGCATAATTAATTGCATTATCTTATATTTTTATCCAATAATAAATAGTACACAATAATTTCTTGGAAAAGACAGCCCTACTAGCATGGCCCCCATTAACACCTTTGTGTACTTCCCTCAACAATAGTTTAGATCTTGTCAAGGTTAAACAGTGAAGCAAAGTTCCATCAAATCTTATAAAATACAATGTATGTACAATTAAGGTATAATGAGAGGCTTGGGGAGTGAAGGTATTTTACTATTTGTGGGAAAGGTCTAGTGGAAAAACTTGGTCAAGGAGGTAATTATATATTTTAGAGTACCATGTGAAACTAGGACCAACAATATCATAGATCATTTCAATGGTTGATGGTTTATAGGATGGTGCAAGAAGATGTTTAACATGGAACTAATAATATATTTCCTTTTCTATAATGAATATCACATAACTAATTGTATCCATAGCATCCATTGTTCTATTATTGGATTAAGGTATGTGTTCAAACTGAAGATGTATAATTTGTTACTTGAGAGTGTCCACCATGGCCTTATAAGGTACCAACTTGTCATCTTTGGTCTAAAATTGGTTTGTGACTTGATTAATAATAATCTATAAAAATACATAAACTATAAGATGTGGAATGTTCTATTATACCACTAAATTAATCCCTATAATGAGTGTTTCATACTCAGCCATGTTATTAGTATAAGGAAAACTAATACAAAGGAACTTGGGAATGAGATCCCCTTATGGTGTTATGAATAATAGTCTTAATCCTGACCCACAATATATGAATGAACTATCAAAATTAAGGTTCTATTTCTACTCTTCAAGAATTTTTTTTGCCACAGTCATGATAGACTCATCCAAAAACCCAAATATAAGTGGTCATGTATTAGAAATAGGAGCTTATACAAGCTAGTCTATAATTATCTATCCTTTATGGAATTTTAGTTAACATATTCAATCTCTAACTTAATCCCATTTAGTCATATGTTCATGTAAAGTTATTTTATAAATTAGATACTTAAGCAAATCTATTTTGGCAATGACAATGATCTTATTATTTAGCATGTGGTGGTGTAATTTTTGAGTTGTGAATACCATAGATAAGAAATATTTCTTGATTAATGTATAATTGTGCTCATACATGACCAATGTGCATATTAGGTAATAAATTACATTCCCCTTCACCTAATTATCATGTTATGCCAATAGTGCCGCCAGGACATTTTTGATAGTAGATAGGTATAGTAAAAATGGTTTGTTTGACATAGGTGGAAACAAAAAAAAGTGGATTGGCCAAGTATTCTTTCAATTGGTCAAAGGCTTTATGTAAATATAAACTCCATGAAAAATTAGTTCCCTTATTCATCAATTGGGTAAATGGATAGCACTTGTAAGTTAGTTATGATATGAAGCATCTAATTCATTATATTTTACCCTACAAAATATGAAGCTGCTTCAAAGTAGATGGTCGAAAAAAATTGGTAATGGCCTTAAATTTGGATAGATCAACATCAATTCCCCTGTTAGAGATAATTAATCCTATAAATTTATTAAAATTTACACTAAATATTCACTTTTTAGGATTGAATCTATCATTATACTCTTGAAGTTGTTCAAAGATTTGGTGAAGCACAGTTAGATGTTTAGCATAGATCTTAGATTTACCTAGGATGTCATTGATATAGTCCTCAACTATATCATGAATTATATCATGGAAAATTATTTTCATGTCTTATTATTATGTCTCCCCAACATTATTAAGACCAAAAGACATAACCTGATAGTAAGAAGTTCCTTAAGGAGTGGTGATTGTTGTCTTGTGTTGGTCCTATGGTGTGATATTGATTTGGTTGTATCCTACAAAACCATCCATTAGGGAAAATATTTTATACATAGCTTTGGATTCAATAATAATTTTGATGTTTGGTAGAGGAAATTCATCCTTTGGGTAGGCCTTGTTAATGTCTCAAAAATTGGTTTATAATTTGATACCTTTTGGCTTTTTTCTAACTAGCACACTATTGGATATCCACTCCAAATAATAAATAGGTATAATACATCCTATGTATAAGTGTTTCTCCATTTATTTCTTGACCAACATGGTAATGTGAAGATGTATTTTCCTCAATTTTTGCTTGACTAGTGTAGTATTAGGATGTACAACAAGGTGGTGTCTAACCAAGGTGGGGTACAAACCTAGCATGTTAGAATAAGACCATGAAAAAAGTTGATAAACTCCTTAATAAGGGTTGTAAGGAATTCATGCTCCTTCTTAGTGAGGGATGTGCCTAATTTGATCCACTTTGGATCAGTCTATGTTTCAATGTTGACCTTAGAAGTGTCCTCTACAAGGACTTTAGAACCATCTTCTAAGAGAGTTGTTAAATATGTGAATTAATTATAAATATCAAAGTCCTCTGGTCTAACTTGCTCATCCAATTATCCCAAATAAGATGAATCAGAATCACCCAATGGTGGAAAAATCTATGTAACAAACACCTAGAGACATTCTTTGACCATCTGTTCAAAGGCTTCTAGTTATTCTTCACTAATATTAGACCCAAAAATAATTGTGGCATTAGTGGCATCATTCACTTCATTTAAATAAGGGTGAACATCCCCATCTAATGATGCCTAAAATATATTTTCACCCAAAAGTGCCTCAAAGAGGTTTTCACTTTTGGTCCTCAATGTTTGATTTTATTTTTATTTTTTGCAAAGGAAGTTCACCCACTCTTTGAAATAGGTAGTAGGATCCAATCTAATAGAGAAACCTTGTTTATGATCTCCAAGTGGAATATGGTCCCTTAGGCCTATAAAGTCACAATTAGCCTCCTCATTCTCAAACTCATCAAGTGACATTATTGATTCGTGTGAGTCCCAATCAATGAGTTGTGTGTTATAAAGGAAAAGTGGTGAAGGAAGGATAATAGGCATGATGGTACATACCACATGTGGGTTAAATAGGTTAGTATTGACCAGGTCTTTGTATATGTTGTAATCATATTCTATATTATTGTTGGCATCATTTAGATATGATGTCATTTAGGACTTGAGACTAGGTCAAGAGTTATGTAAGGATATTTTTTTGGATGGTAGATATACGTAACAAATCTAAAATAGAATTTGTGTGAGCATATTTTGTATTTGCTCCATAACATCATACATTTTCTCTTTAGAATTATTAATTGGTTTAATCTTAACTCGTAGGATTGATGGAATAAGATTTTTGGTGGAAGGTGGATATAGCCTTAGAATAGTCACTTTAGTTTATCAAGTTGTGATTGTGCAAATATAGATTGAGTAAAGGTCCATTATAATGAGAAGAAGAAGGAGAAGGGTTTGGGATGGTAATCCTTTATTGTTGTTGTGCTTGGCTACAATCATAGGTCAAAGTAAGATTACTAGCATAGGAATGTTGATAGGCATTGTTAGGCAATGGTCTTGGTCTATTAGTAGTTGGTGTAGGGTTGATCATGGTGGTGGCTATACAACCACCTATAATAGAACCTACAAATGTATTGTAGTTGAATGCAATAGTTTGATACACTTCTTGGTTAGATGGGTCATTTTTGCCTTGGTTCTAACCATTGTATTATTGTTGTTATCAATATTGTTATTATTGTTGTTGTTATTTTTGTTATTGCTATTATTTTTTAGGTGGTCTTCATTGTTTCTAATTTTGATTAGTAGCATTATGTTATGGGAAAGGATCATAGTAAATACCCAAGTTTTGATTAGAATTAGATTCCATATTATCCAATTTGATCTCTCTATTTTCTAACATGTTTTGAATCAGGTTTCTCAATTATACACATCAGCATATAGATTGGCATTTAATTCAATGATATTAATATAATTAATGTTCTTTATGCCGACTAGGAAAAGGAATTCCTTCAAGGAATGAATTTAGAATGTGATAACCAATCATATTGGTAGTAGATAATTTTATGAATACTGACTCAATTAGTTCTCCAAGATCACTAAAGACTCTATCCTTAGGTTTTCTTATTGGAAGAGGTGGTAATGATTATAAACATGGAAGCAGATACATTTATGGAGCTAGCTAAGCCTCTAGAATTGGATATGTATATAAAGTTATTTGGTTATATGGATCTAGTTAAATATATGGAATTGGTTGAGTAGATGGTGTTTGCATTATTTAGACATGGTGTAATTTTGTAACTCTATTACTAATAACATTCATGTTATGGTTATAGGCCTTGGTTTTATTAAAATCATTGGATTGAGGTGGTAGAGGGGCCTACATATAAATTAGACTTTGGGTTTGATTTTGGCCTTGATTATGATTTTAGCTCTAATTCTAATTAGGAGAAGATAATTTGATTATTCCTCTATTGATAATGGCCTTCTCAATTTGTAAATGCTTTTTAATGATCTCTTAGAATGTATGAGCACACTTAAGCTCAAGGAGATAAGATATTTTACTATGCAAGTTTTTGGTAATATAGTTCTCAACTATTTATCAGGTAAATTATGCATGAAATAGTTTGCAAGTTCTCTCTACCATTGCAAGTAGCTTATAAACTCTCACCAACCTTTTGTCTGGCCTGACCCAAATCTACCACAGTAACCTCATGTTTGATATTATAAGAGAAATTTTATATAAATTTGTCTAATAGGTTATCAAATTTAGATACAAATTTCCTTAGCATCTTCAGAAGCCACTCTAAGGCTTTTATAGTTAAACTTTTGGGGGAAAGGAGAATCAAATAAATATCATTATAGGCCACTAGCTGGAAAAAGATAAAGAACTCCTTCAAATAATCCCTAAGTTCACCTTTTCCCTTGTATTTATCAAACTTTGGTGGCTTATAACCCTTTGTAATATGGTATTTGAATTTTCTCCATGTTTAATGGATATGAACATACCTCATCTAGTTTAAACTTTTTCTTTTGGTTTTATGTTTGAATGGCTGAAATTGCATCCTATATTTTTTTAGTTCTTGGGATAAAAATTAGATGGTACATTTTGTTTTATTTTTGGTTTGGTGATCAAAGGTGGATTTGCTTGACCAAAGTACAATAGAGGAATTTTATATTTCATAATATTGGTCTAGTTGTTTGACTGACCTAGAATATGTATCCCTTGGCTAGGATTATAGTATTGATGCGGTACATGTTGTTCGTAATATTCTTTCCAAGATTCATAACATGACTTTGGTTTGGATGGATCTATGGATGAGATATTTGGCCTTATGGAATGTATCATGTGTGCTAAGGTTGAATAAGAATAAGTTGTTGACTAGTCAAACCCTATATAAAAAGCACCCATTTTTGGATAAAGGTCTATTGTTGAAGATATTATGTATTTATCCCTTGTTGAATGTTAGGTATTTGTTGGGAAAAATAAAATTATTTCCTAGTGGGGTTAATCCCTTGTTATTGGTTGAACACTTATTGCATGTTTGGTACTTGTTGCATGTTTGGCACTTGTTGATGACTAGATTTTAGTTATTATTAACTAAATAAGATACGTTATTGATTAGACAACATTTGTGATGGATTCATCACTTGTTACGATGGCATATTAGTCTATATCTATGATCTTAGAATGTCGGTCTCCCCTATTAGGGTGGAATAGTGTTCATCATCTATTGAGGTGGAGGATTAATCACCCCTATTAGGGTGGAATATTGGTCTATGTGGGGTTATTTTATACTTATTATGTGGTTGATGAAGTGGTCTATTTTATAGGAGTAGTCAGTTGTTACATCTATGAACTAGATGTGCATGCCCCTTGCTATTGTGAACCACTTAAGGTATTTATAGGGGAAACTAGTTGTGATATGTTTTGTTGTATATGTAACCTAACTTAGTGTAGATTGGGATACACTTGAGTGTTATCCCCCACATTCTATGAAAGGGTCTTATATAGGAATCATAGTTTCTTTCTCTATGACCGTCATATTAAACAAGTCACCAACTTGAGTACTTTGCATGAATGGGTCCACTTTCATGTTGGTATAGCTCATTAAGTGATTTTGTACCCTAGTTGATGGAGTTAACTCAATGAGTGGCATATTAGTCATGGTCATTGCATTTAAGTTTATAGCTAAGTTGAGGTGTGTTTGGTATGTTTATTACATTTATGGCATTTGGTTAGCAATTTGACCATTTCATTTTATAAGTGTAACAAGGTCTTAGTTATTTATTGGTATAAGGGCCTAATTATAGGTAGATGATGCATGTTTGTGTTGGATAATTATCAATTATTTCATGGTGATGTCATGGAGGTGTCCTTATGAGTAGATGTAGTGCTTTGATATCCTAAGTGATAATGACAAAGTGTGCAATGTGCTTGTCTTAGTGTGCTTGAAGTATTTTTGGTTGATCTCCAAAGTTTGAATAATTATAGATGTTCAGGGATGAGTATGGTGGTTTGAGCATGTGTAATATGTCCCTAAGATTTTATCTATGCTTTGAGAGCTTATATTCATAAATAGAATTCATCTTGCAGTCCATAGTTTTCATCTAGACAGTTTGGGTCTAGTGGTAGAAAATCTAAGTAGGCAATTTGATGACATCATCATTACCACATGGTAATGAGTCAAGGGGAGTTGGTCATATGGTTATGATCACATTAGTACCTAGTTTTTATGTGCAATATCTTAAGTTATGCATCAAAGAATGGTTAAATATATGAGGGTACGAAGTCAGATTCTCAGTCAAAATTCATTATTTTTTCATACTTAGCCAATTTTTCAAAGTGATCAAAAAGAGTTGATTAAACATGTTGATGAGGTCAACATTCATACGTGTGGAGGTGTCAAGATAGAATTATCACATGGGTTTGTTCATTTTTTTCTTGGCTTACTTTTTATAATTTTTAGATCATTTAATATAGTGCATCAAAATATATGCATATGCAAAGTTGGGCTTATAGTTAGTTTGACTATGTTTTCCCATACTTAGCCAATTTTGCAATGTGGTAGAAAGAGTTGAGTGAGAATTTTGATGGTCTTATATCTTGCACATGTGAATGTGTCAAGAGAATCTGATCATATAGGTTTGTTTTAGTTTGAGCATAGTTGAATTGTATTAAATTTGAGATCATGCACTAAAGCAAAAAAAAAGTTATTCCGGAGTAAAGTTGGTCTGCTAGACATTTTTTGACATGGTTGGCTTTGTGACAAAAGTTTTGAGAAGGCACTTTAATGGAATTATCTCTCGTATGCTCTAGGGTTTCAATAGTAGTGTGTCACATGGTTAGATTATCCTATGTGGGGATATTATTTGATCCAAATTTAAGATCTTACATCAAAGCATAGAAGAATTTAGTAAGGATAAAAAATGGTTACTCAAGCATATTGAAAGGGTCCCCATGCTTAGTCATTTTTTAAATTGTTAAATCTCGAGCAAGATCAATAGTACACATTACTCCAAGAAGTTAGGAAGAAATGAGATGAAGATAGGTGCATGATGTTTAATGACTAAGCAAAGGTAAAAGATAAGGATCTAATGATGAGCGAGAATTCATATAGATTGATTGAATGATGGGTGTTGATCATTAAAGACCTGACTAATCCATAGAGTTCGATAGAGTGCATTGAGTCAACATTTCAAGAGTTATCAAGATGAAGTCAATGTGATTGAAGTTTAACATCTTTATATTGAAACTTATGTGTTAAAGATTAGAATAGATCAATAGTGTATATTCGATTTGAGCTGAGAAGACACAAGATTTGATCATTGTGTTTAAAGGTTAACTATGACCGTTGTTATTCAAATATTTGAATTTAACATAGGGAAAAACCAGATCTCTATATTTTTTCCATATCTTTTGATAGAAGGTTAATTTTATATTATAGTAAAAATCAAAGTGGTAGAGGATTGTAGGGTACATCTAGATATATAGATTTGAAGATTTGGAAGTATGTACAAACAAATATATTGAACTCCAAAGTTGATTGTGTTTTTGTATATGTTCTACAAGTGACTAGAGAAGGATATTCAAGCTTATGTAGATGTTATTTTGATGTTTCATGGTGAATTTTCTATTGGGGAGTGTTGTAGACTCCATAAGGTTGCTCTATGATTATTTTGGATGTGTGATCAATCTATCTTGAGTATGAACAATGATTAAGAAATTGATTTTATGTTTGGTAATGGTGTTCCTATGTATAAGGTCTTTGTTTGAGTTATGTGAGCATATGCAGAGGTAAGCTAAGATTATTGTTATCATTTGAGGATGTCTTAGGGGACATAAGGAGTGGACATATGTATTTTTAAATGGTCCTATGTTATTATTTTGCTTAGAGATGTATCAAATGGGTGAATGGGTCTCCTTAGGACCTAAAAGTGACTTAGGCCTATTTGAAAGGGGATTGTGCTTAAGTGTGACCCATGTGATATGCCTTAAGGGTGAAGGCATGTTTTGTGGCTAAAAAGGATTATTATGGACTTGATGATTCACTATTTCTCTATAAATAGTTAAACCAAATGTGTTGGATTCTAAACTTGGTAAGCGAGAGACTTATATGTGAGAGAGTTGAAGAGTGAAGGAAATCATAGGAGAGTGAGAGTGCCCAGCTATTGAGTTGATGAGAAAAAGAGATTAAGGAATATATGTATGATATGTAGATCATGTTTCTATTGATAGTACTTTTGTGTGAAGAGATTTGAATTTGCATATGAAGACTGTTTGAGTGAAGAAGGCTAGAGATTGTGATAAGCCTATGTGAGAGGCATGTATGAGCTAGAGATAGAGTTTATGCATTTATAAGATAATCAAGAGGTCCATCATTAGGTTTTGAAGACATAAGCTCTAAGGAAAAATTCTTTTTTATAAAGAGGGTTTAAAGGAATTGATCTTCCTTAGGGTCAGTTTCTCCTTGTGGAATAGGATTTCAATAAAGACCTTTGATCAGAAAGACTTGATCAAGGTTTTAGGTCAAAAGGACTTAGTCAAAGGTTCCTTATTAGAAAGACTTGATCAATATTTTATTTGTGGTCATCTTATAGGACATTATTCCATGTGTTTTTAGGGTTGAGAGTGGTTTCTATTTCTTAAGAGGGTTTCCTGCATAGATCTTGTGAATGATGTTCATTGTTCACTATTATGAATGATTTGTATGTTTCATGAATGTTTGTTTTGAATGCTTAAGTATTTAAAAGGGTCTATAAATTGAATTGGATTGTTTTCCATGATTGATTCACCCCTACCTTAGTGGATTGTACCTATAATAATTGGTATTCAAGTGAGGTCCTTTGGTAAAAGCTTAACATCTTAAAGGTGATCCAAGGTATAATGTCTAGTCAAAATGTACAAGTTGGTTTCTCTAATAAGCAAGCACTAATGTTCAATGGATCCAATTACACTTTTTGGAGTGCCAAGATGAGGGCATACATTATGGTAATCTATTCTTCCTATATGGTAATCTATTGTGGATGGTTATGTTGCTCTTATTATTCCTCCATCTAGTGTTGCAGATAAGAAACTATTTGAGAACAATTCTAAGGCAATGAATGCCATTAGTTGTGGTCTTACAGAGATTGAGTTCACGAAAGCAATCCACTACACATCTACCAAAGAAATATGGGATAAATTAAAGACTATCTTTGAAGGAGATTCAAAATCTAAGCTTGTTAAGTTTTAGACTCATAAAAGGCAATTTGAAAGTCTTAAGATGAATGAAGAAGATACTATGGCATCTTTTATATAGAATGTTGATGAGATTTTGAACATCATCAGAGGTTTTGGAGAGAATATTGAAGAGATCAATATTGTTAAAATTGTATTAAGATATATATCCCCCAAGTTTGATCCAAAAGTATTTTCTATTGAAGAGAGTCATGATCTTAGTTGAATATGGATCAATTTCATGGAACCCTTATTGCCTATGATATGAGGAAGAATGATGATATACCTCTAAAGAAGGAAGTAGCTTTCAAGACTAAAATGCAAACAAAGAAGAAGTTTCAAGGTAAGAAACTTAAGGAGGATGGCATTCTTGATATAGATGAGGATGAACTAATTGCTTTGATTTTAAGGAAATTAAGAATAGGTTTAGGCAAGTATAAAGGTAAGCTATCCCTCAAATGCTTCAATTATGGTGAGATAGGACATTTTGCTAGTAAGTTACCTCATAAGTATAAGAAGGATGATTTTGAAGAGCATGATCAAAGTCATGATGATGGCAATAGATCTTTCAGGTCTAATAAGAGAAAAAAGGGATTCAGAAGGTTTGATAACAAGAAGTACTTCAAGGACAAGAAGAGTTTATACACCAAAGAAGATTATAGCTCATTAGATGAGAGTGAAGAAAGTGACTCAGAATATAATCATGAAGATGATGGTTCTATTGAAGATGAAGCTATATTCATAGCTAAGGAAGGAAGTTGTTCACATCAGAAGGGGTCTACTTAGAGTGATTTAGATGATGATGAATATGAGGTGGACTATGAGACTGCATTGACAAATACTCATAAAGAAATGAAGATTAATAAGAAGATTGATAATAAGATGAAATATAAACTCAAGGAATTTGAGGAGAAATTTAGTGTCTTTGAAGAAATAATGGATGAAGATGCCAAGGCGCATGAAGATAAGGTCCAACATCTTAGTTGTCAATTAGAAATTTTGTCTACAAGCCTAAAATCTAAAGAAGATTAATGTGCAAGGTATGTAATTAAAAATAAGTCATTTAAATATGAGTTAGAGAAGGTATTTAGTAAGGTAATGTCATTGTGAGATTTGAAAAGAGATCATTGATCTAGACAACATTATAAATACAAGTGATAAGACTGGCCTTTGATACAAAAAAGAACTAGAGACTATAACTCAAGACAAGATGAAGATTAATGTGAACAAGGTGGATCAGGCTTTGATGAAAAATCAATAGATAATGAATGAAGGTGTTGGAAGAATAAACACAAATCATATCAGCTGGCCAAATGCAATGAGGTATGTAAAATTCAATAGTTACTGTTATACTTTTAATTAGTTTGGGAATAGAGATAGAGAATGTAGAAGACATACTAAGAATGAATTGTCATAGAACTATGATGGGGGTCATCAGTCAAAAGGTGTAATCAAGGTTGAGTGTCTCAACTATCATTGTGTGGGACACTTTGTAAAATGTTGTCTATTTAAGGTAAGAAAAGCTTAGTTTCCTTTAAGAGATATTGAGCACTACAGTTGTTATGAATTAGGACACATTACAAGATATTTTGCAAATATAAAAAGGTAGAAAGAGCTTTTTTTTAAAATTATGGTGTGATTCAATTGTGAATAGATAGGTCACATTGCTAAATTTTGCAAGTAAAGGCCTATAAGATAGAATAAGTTTTATCAAGATCCTAAAGTACAAGATAGAAGGCAAGTGAATTCATGGAGACCAAAGGTGGTAAGTAGGAATTATGATGAGGCTATAGGTCTAAGTAATCTATTTACTAAGGTAGAGAATGCTTCAAAAATTGAAGAGTCTCAAGAGGTCACATTATCTTCTCATTTTGAGAAAGAAGAGACTAAGCTCAAGGAGAAGACCAAGGTGCTAGTTGAACTTAGTTCTAAGGTATGTGTGGATTCAAATGAACATCCTAGTATCATTGAACAAGTTCCTAGTAATGAGGATCCAATTTGTAAGGATTATTATTCAGTTTAAAATGTATTCCATGAATAAATATTGCCTCTATGTATTGATAATCTAATCATAGAAGAAAAGGATAATGTTGTAGTAGTTGAAGTTATTTCTCTAAAGCCAAAGAAAAAGAAGAAGAAGAAGAAGAACTATAAGTATCATCTGAGCAAGGAGGAAGAGTAATATGAGGATTTGTATTTGTTTTAGAGCTTTGAGGTATAAAGGGTGTCTCTATATATGCATCTTAATAGACTCCTTTCAAGTGGAGAATTAAGTGTTGGTGTGGTGTTTTTTAGTTAGAACAATTTGTAGGGTTAGATTGAAGGTTTCTAGATGGAAAAATTGGATTTGTGATTTTTCAAGGTAATATTTCTACATAGAAAGGTCTATTGACTTTATTATAGAATACTCCAGGTGGTTTTATGATCTAAAGGTTTGTTAAAAAAATTTTGGAGATTTTTGTTTGCTCTTGGGTTTCCTAGTTTGTGCTTAAGAACTTGCAGGTCCTAAAATGGTTTATAGGAAGTCATGATTCCTAATGGTTTTAAATCTCAAATATTGGTCCAAAAGTATGTATTAGTTGTCTCTAGTTGTAAAATAAGTTTTAGAGGTGGATGTTTATTGGAAGGTGTTGTGTTGACTTTGTTTGTTTTGAGATTCTAAGGTTCTAGGATCTACTACAAAAGTGGTATACCTTATGATTTGAGGTATAAGTTTCATTAATTTGTTGAATGAGCCAAATGGGTGGTAAAATAAATATTTACAAAAAAATTAAGGTTTGTGGTTCTTTAATTATTTAATTTTTTGTTAAAATTAGAGGCCTAATTAACTAGTAAGTTTGTAATGTAAGTATGTTTCATAGGATGAACTTGTTATTTAAAATTGGTGTTATTTAGGGGACATATGAGAGTGATCTAGATATGAATTTTTAGGTCTTTAAATTATGTCTACTAAAATTTGTGGACTCTATAAGTTCCAAGTAGGGCTATAAGAGGACTAGACTGGTTTAGTAAGAAAAAGAGTGATTTCATTTAGTTTATCGAAAAGATAAAAGCATGAATGTATTCAAGGTTAGTTCTAAAGTTGTTTTAGAACATGTTTCCTATTTTTTTTGTGGTATGAGGATCTATTGGTGGTCATGGAAGTGCCTTGAGAAAGAAGGTTGGTAAGCCTATATGATGGTTCTTCATGGTGTGTGGAGATCTAAAGATGCTCAATTGGTGCAATTTCTCAAAAATATTAGGGTAATTCCCATCTCAAATGTCTCTTGGTAAGTTATATCATATTTTAGTATTTTTTTTGTTTTGTCTTCATTGGTTATAATGATTGGTTGAAGTAAGTATTGGCATGGAGTAAGAAGGATGTTATCAAGGTAATAAGAGGTAGGATCAAAGTAAGGGGGAGTTTGTATCATATTTATAAGATGGTCCTTTCCTATTTCATAGACTTTTTAGGTCCTAAATATTAGTTTGTGTCCACTTTTTCATTGTGTCAAAGGGGGAGAAATTTCTTGTTGTGGAAGTGCTTGATGAGAGAGAAGGTGAGTTGTATATTTCTATTTATGATGTTTGTTGACATGAATAACAAAGGGGGAGATTGTTGGAAAATTGTTAGTGATGTCATGGTTATTTCATGGAGGTGTCCTTGTGAGTAGATGTAGTGCTTTGATAGCCTAAATGATAATGACAAAGTGTGTAATGTGATTGTCCTAGTGTGCTTGAAGTATGTTTGGTTGATCTCTAGAGTTTGACTGATTACAGATGTTCAGGGATGAGTATGGTGGTTATATCATGTGCAATAGGTCCCCAATATTTTATCCATACTTTGATATTTTATGTACATAAGTGGAATTCATCTAGTAGTCCATAGTTTTCATCTAGACAGTTTAGGTCTAATGACAAAAAATATGAGTAAGCAGTTTGATGACATCACCATTGTCATGTGGGAATGAGCCAAGAGGATTTGGTCATATGGTTTTGATCACATTAGTACCTAGTTTTTATGTTCTAGATCTCAATTCATGAATCAAAGAGTGATTAAATATATGAGGGTGCAAAGTTGGCGTCTCAATCAAAATTCATCATTTTCATCATACTTAGCCAAATTTGTAAAGTGGTCAAAAAGAGTTGAGTAAGCATGTTGATAAGGTAAACATTCACGCATGGGGAGGTGTTTGGACAAAATCATCATATGTGTTTGTTAATTTTTATGCCTAGTTTATTTTCACTAGTTTTCATATCATATTATTTAGCACATCAAAAGATATTCATATGCAAAATTGAGCTTCCAAACAGTTTGACTATGTTTTCCCATACTTGGCTGATTTTTAAATGTGTTAGAAAGAGTCGAGTGAGAATTTTTATGGTGTTATATCTTGGACATGTAAAGGTGTCAAGATAATCTAATCATATGGGTTTATCCAGTTTTTAGTATAGTTGATTTATGCTAAATTTTAGATCATGCACTAAAGTGCAACAAAAGTTATGTAGGATCAAAGTTGGTCTCCCAGACATTTTTTGACATGGTTGGCTATATGATAGAAGTTTTTGAGAAGGAAATTTAATGGTTTTATATCTCTCACATGAAAGGGTTTCAATAGTAGTGTGTCACATGGTTGGATTCTCCTATATGAGGAGATAATTGATCCAAATTTGAGATCCTACATCAAAGCACAAAATAAGTTATTAAGGATCAAAAATGGCTACTCAGGCATATTGAAAGGGTCCCCATAGTCATTTTTTAAAGTGTTAAAGCTTGAGAAAGATCAATGGTGTGCATTGATCCAAGAAGTCAGGAAGTAGTAAGATGAGGATAGGTGCATGATGTTTAACAACTAACCAAAGGTATAGGATAAGGATCCAATGGTGAGTGGGTGTTCATATAAATTGATTGAATGATGATCATTGATCATTAAATACCTGAGTGATCTATATAAATTTATAGAGTGCATTGACTCAACATTTCAATATTGCATGAGATGAGGTCATCATAACTAAATTTTAATGTATGTGCATTGGTGCCTATGCATTAAAGATTAAAAGATATCAATGGTGTGTATTCAATCTAAGCTAAGAGGACATGAGATTTGAGCATTGTGTTTTAAGGTTAATTGTGACTATTGTTATTCAAATATTTGAATTTAACATAGGGAAAAACCAAATCTCTTTATTTTGTCCATATATTTTGATAGAAGATGAATTCACTATTGTAGTAAAAATCAAAGTGGTAGAGGACTCCAAGGCTCATCTAGATATATGGATTTGAAGATATATAGACAAATATATTGAGCTCCAAAGTTAATTTTGTTTCCATATATGTTCTAGAAGTTACCCGAGAATGATATTCAAGCTTATGTAGATGTTGTTTCAATGTTTCATGGTGAATTGGATATTATGGAGTGTTGTATACTATATGAGGATGCTCTATGAGTATTTTGGAGGTGTGATCAATCTAACTTGAGTATAAACACTACTTAATAAGTTGATTGTATGTTTGGTAATGTTGTTCTTATATATAAGGTCTTTGTTTGAGTTGTTTGAGCATATGCATAGGTAAGATATTATGATTTTTATCATTTGATGATATCTTAGGGGGCATAAGGAGTGGACCTATGTATTTTTAAATGGTCCTATGTTATTATTTTTATTGCATATGTATCAAATGGGTGAATGGGTCTCTATAGGACCTAAAAGTGACTTAGGCCTATTTGAAATGGGAGTGTGCTTAAGTGTGACCCATGTGAGATGCCTTAAGGGTGAAGGCATGTTTTGTGGCTGAAAAGGATTATTATGGACCTGATAATTCATGATTTCTCTATAAATATTTAAACCAAATGTGTTGGTTTCTATACTTGGTACGTGAAATACTTATATATGAGAGAGTTAGAGAGTGAAGGAAATCAGAGGAGAGTGAGAGTGCCCAGCTATTGGGTTGATGAGTAGATGAGATTAAGGACTATGTGTATGATTTGCATATCATGTTTTTATTGATAGTATAGCTATATGAAGAGATAAAATTGTGTATATGAGGACTTTTTGAGTGAATAAGGAGAGAGATTGTGACATGCCTATGTGAGAGGCATGTATGAGCTAGAGAGAGTTTGTGCAGTTGTTAGATAATCAATAGGTCCATCATCAGGTCTTGAATGCATCATCTCTAAGGTGTAAGTGTTCTCTAAAAGGAGGGTCTAAATGAATTTATGTTCCTTAGTGGTATTTTCTCATTGTGAAATAATATTTCACTAAACACCTTTGATTAGAAGGACTTGGCCAAAGGTTCCTAATCAGAAGGACTTAGCCAAAGGTTCCTGATCATAAGGACTTAATTAGTCTCTTATTTGTGATCATATTATAAGATATTAGTCCATGTGTTTATAGTATTGAGAGTGTGTTTTATCCCCCAAGAGGGTTTCCCATGTAGATCTTGTGTTGTGTATGTGATCTTGCATTATGTTCATTATTCACTATTATGAATGATGTGTATGTTTCATGAATGTTTGTTTTGAATGCTTAAGTATTTGCAAGGGTTTCTAAATTAAATTAGATTATTTTCCACCACTGATTTATCACCCCCTCATTGTATTATACCTCTAATAGTTTGAGTGTTTTAATGGTTGATGCATTATAAGGAGCTTTAACCAAGCTAAATAAACTTTCATGGGGGAAGTTAGTCAAGAATTTTGTGCCTACTTCTACTTCTCTAACAAGGATTTCATCCCTATTTTCCAAAAGGTGATGATAAAACAAGTATAGATCATAAAATTTTGATTTGTAGTAGTCACATAGTAAGGTTTTTGTTTTCAAACCTATTCTATGCTAGGTGGAATGCTAGAAATATATTATGTGGTTTTATCTTGGTCTTGCCTTGGATAAGATGGTGTGTTGGCAAGATAATGGTCTAATGGGTCTTAGCCCTACTCTATATAATGGACATCATATGTGGGATATGGATCCATCACATATGTTATGTCATCTCCATAGCGATCTTGAGAAAAAGGGTTAATTGAGACAATGTATTAATTATCTACATTATACATGGTTCTGCTACATGTATAGCGAGGCATGGTTGAAGAAAAGGTAAATATCTCCCAAAAAAAGTAATATATTGTTTTAAATATTTAAAATTTAATCTCTAAAAATATTGGTCTCTTGTTGCAAATGTCTTAAAACTTGGCCTAAATTGGAAACTTAGTCTATTGTTGCAAATGGTTTAAACTTGGTCTAAAAGATGAAACAAACTTGGTCTTAGTCTAAAATGTTTAATAAAAACACATTTAACTCTAAAAAAGTGGTCAAAAAGTGAAACATGAACATGGTCTTAGCTAAGGTATTAAACTAGATCTAAGGTCTAAGGTAAATTTTAAATGTAAATGTGAAACTAATCTGTGATAAAGATCTTGGACTTGGTCTAAAATATAACAAACTTGGTTTATGAGAATGAAATGAGAATGGTGATATGTCTTTGGTAAACACCATAATTCTAGTCTTTGAAAACAAACTTAATCTAAGGCCTAAAAATTGAAATGAAACTAAATCTAAGGTAATCAGCCTGAAGCAAAGAATGCACTTGGTCTAAAGTGAATTCTGTCTAAAAGGATCTCACAATTAAAAAAATAAAGGTTTGAAGTTATTCTAAGCAAACTAATTATAAATCCAACTCAAGTATAAAAAACTAAGTGCAAAAATTAAAATATTCAAGCCCAAGCAATAGACAAGACTCAAATGTAAACTAGTTGTGCTTAGGTTTATACTTGGAAGTGAGGTTTCAAATTTGGTTTGAAAATACAACTTTACTCTTGGTACAACGTTTAAAGGTCTAAATAAATAACATAAACACATTAATTTTAAAATTACTTTCACACTTCTTAGATTCTTGGAACTTGGTCTAAAGTAACTCCAACTAGTCTAAGTGAAAATAGACAGCATAACAATGCTACTTATAAACAAAAATCACAAATGGTTTAGGTCCCATTTGAACAAGGTAAATAGTCTAGAACGGTTTCATAAGTGTAACACTTATTGGTGAAAAGTGGTGTATGGAACATGTGTATTTTTTATTTGGCTAAGTAATTTTGGACTCAAACAAAAATAATTAAAAATAAGTAGCATCTAAGTGCATGTTCCTACACTAATACTGACATGAAGTATGTATAGTATCCACCAAAGTTTCCACCGATATACCAGTCTTGAAAGGAATTAATTGTTAATCTAAAAATAAAAAAGTGCATGTAGATAGATTTTTTAATCCCCCGTTTATCTCTCAAGAACTGGTACATGGCAAAAAACTTAGAGTGATGAAGTAACTCAACATTTGGTAGGATGTTCCACAATAAGTGGGGTTAACTATTCGAAATTTTTGACTTGAATTTTCTAAATGGTCCACAATTTCCTATAAACACTTGGGCACAAAATTTAATTTAATTATATCCAAACCACATAGCTTTCTATGTAAAGGACTTATCTTTTACATAATGACTTCAACCATGTACTATTTAGTGAAGTCTAATGTCTAGACCACCACATGGCCTGGAGACTCAATGGACTTTTTAGGCTAACTACCTAGCCACTATCCAATCCAAAAATATACCCAATTTATATAACCCACTAAAGAGTGGGGTTGGAACTATGTTGGGAGATGAAACCCCAGGTCAAAGTCCTCTTAAAGAACCCATGAGGAGGTGATGAACTCCCATTCATAAGCCAATGCAATAAAAATAAATAAATGGAACAAGTAGGTCATATATGAATCACCCCCAGGTCCCTAGGAACAAGGGGAGAGCATACATAACTTTTATTTGGGTTTTTGACTCAAAAACAAGTAAAATAATGTGTTTTTGGTCACCCAAGTTCCTTAAAGGGGAAGTGGCAAGAACATACACAAAAGATTTTATAAAAATAAAACTAAGTGCTAAATAAAGAAAATTTTCTCTTAAGATCTCTAAATCTAATGTGTTTGTTCCTTTTAAATCACTTGTCAAAATATGAATGAAGTTTGGCCTTTTGTTGTAAACTTTGAAATGACAAAAAAATAGATGTTTTACGAAAAAATTTTAAGCACCAGAATACAAGTGAAGTGACTTTTTTAGCATGTGCAACCCCTTATCCTTTGTTTAATTCCCTACACAAAATGTTAGAGGATTAATTTGTGCTTGTTTAAATTTCTTCAACTAAGATTTTTTTTCAAATTTTAAGGTCTTGGATTTTTTGTCTTAGGACAAAGTCATTATTTATCAGATAGGGCAAAGTCACCAATTTCCCAATAACACAAAACAAAATTCTTGGAAAAGTCATCGATTAGTAGGTGTAAATTCACCGATTAGATTTATCAAAGTCACTACTTTCACTAAAAAAGTGGTGAACTCATCGAATTCATAATAGACTATTACCTAGCAAAGGTACTATTTTCATGGGTCAAAGTCATTAATTTCTTATATCAAAGTTTTTATTTAATATAAATTCATTATTTTATAGTGAATTAACTAATACATAGTAGTGAAGTCATTGATATCCTTTAAAAACATAGTCATACATAGAATGTGAAAACTGGTGAAGTCATCAATTTTTTGAGTCAAACTCATCGATTAACAACAAACAAAAACACTTGAATTTAAAGGAAAATTTTCTAAAACTAAGGTCTAATTGGAGTTTTTATTAGCTCCAAGGAGGTCCAAATTTTCTCTTAGGATGAGTGTGGCATGCATGGTCCCACTAGGCATGCCATTATATATGTAATAGGAATCCAAGGGAAAAGATGTAGTAGTTTCTTATTTGTAAAATAAAACATCTAAAAATAAGATTGAGACCAAACATTCCCAAGCCTAGATATTAGGGGGAACTTGATGATAAAAAACCAAATGAAACACAACTAAAAGGATAAAAGACACTTTCAACTTTCTTGTAGCTCCAATTTGTTTTTTGAATGATATTTGGCTTGCTCATCTTGTGTCTAAATTGGAGACTTTGTCAGCAATCTTGTTATGTGATCAACACCTCCCCTTTGTCCACTATGGTTTTGTATTTATATGCATTGGTCTATGAAGCTTCTCTTAATAAATTTGGCATTATAACACTACACAAATAAGCTTATTGGAAGTGAGTGTGAGGCCTTGTATTTATAAGCTTTAGACTGACCCCAACCTAGGTCTAGCTAGGTCTAGGCTAACACTAGGTCAACCTTGGAAGTCCAAATACAATAAATAATGTCCTTAATTATGCATTTATGGAGGCAAGGCTCAATATTTCTGATTTGTAAGGCATTTATGTTAATATTTTATAATTATTGACTTTGAGGATGATGATGTCACCATGACCTCATTTCCCTTTGATATTTATTGAATTTTGTTTTTTGGAAATTATATTTTCACTAATTCAACATGGAATATTTAACTAAGCATTTAATTTGATTTGATTGCTTAATTAATTCTACTTAGAATTTTGGTTATTTTAATAATTTAATCATGTACCCCTCATAATTAGCATAAAATTTTAGTTTTCTAGAGCATAACCTAACAAGGGATGAATACATGATAGGTTATCATTACATACAGGGTAATACCCCAAATAGGGATGCTTTGATGCAATTCTAGGCACTTACATCTAAAGATGAATTTGGGATGTTCAATGATTCCTAGGCTTGATTTTCATAGTTTGGTAAAAACCAGTTAGAAGTATGTTTTAGACATGAATGTGGAAAAAAATGAGTGTCTATAATATCAATCTTCATCATCTAGCTCAGATCACTGAACAAAGAGATTTTCTACTCAAAGCCTTTACTTGGAGACCATCAACTGACAGATGAGAGGTGATTTATACCAATTTGGTTATTTACAAGGATAAGCCTAATGTATCAACTTTTTTGTTAACCATTAGAATGTTTAGTAAGAATGTGCATAATTGTTTGGTTGACTTAAGTGCCTCAAACAATTTGATGCCTATTGTTGTATATAAGAAACTAGGTTTGACCCTATATAAATCTAAAAGAGTGGTCATACAACTAGATACGTCATTTGTACCATGTGTTGGGGAGTTAAAAAATATACACATTCAAATCACCTCAGAGCCACATGTACAAAAATACATAGGCATTCTAGTTATTGAGATTCTTAAAGCCTATGCCTTGTTTTTGAGTTGTAATTAGTCAAAGACATTGAATGGATATATGGCAACAAAATTCTCACACATATGGTTGCCTTAGAAAGGAGTAGCCAATCAGATTTGAGTGGATAGAGAACCAAAGATGAAGTACCTAATTATATAATATAATGCCAAGAATGAAAATGTTGACTTTGTGTCCTCACATGTAGGGGTTTACAAGTTCACCATAAATCACAAAGCTCATAAACATGAATTTGAAGGTCCTTCATAGCTATGGACTATCCATTTTGATGGTGTTATATCTAAGAAAACTTTAGGTGTTGACATATAATTAATCAAAACATATGGGAAATAATGTCATGTTGCATAAAGATTTCAATTCCTTTGCACCAATAATCAAACTATGAATCTCTAATTTTGGGCTTATAGTTCACATTGAGCCACAACATTAAGTAGTTATAAATATTTGGTGATTTAGAGCTAGTTGTCAACTAGATAAAAAAATATCAATACAAACTTGATTACTTGAATAAGTATAAACATAGATCCTAGGATCTTATTGAGTCTTTTAAAACATTCAACATCAGAGTTGTTCCAATCGAAGAAAATTAGATAGTAGATTTACTAGTAGATTCAACTACCAACTTAGCACCACTCTAGGAGTCTAAAATGAAGAAGTTTTCTATGGAGTTGGTTCTTTACCCTTCTATCCCAAACAATGTGGATAACTTCTAGGTATTTGATGATGATCAACAGATCATATAATTTATGAATAGTTCTAGAGATTTTGAATCTCAAATAATATATGAAAATTATTTTGAACCTATGAACTTAAAAGACTTGGGAGAAGATGGCATCTTAAAACTAAGAGAGAATTATATACCTATGGGAATGGTCTTATTATAATGAGATTTTTACATGGATCCATAAGCTCAAAATCAAAAAAATAGTCTGAAGTAACTAAATTGAATTTTATCAAAGAGAGCCTATCGACTGACCAACACCATCAATATGTCAACACTGGCTTGAGTTGAATGGAAAGTGAGAAATAAAATTTGAAGGGTTTGGTGACAAAATATAAATATGTGATAGCTTAGATATATGAAAACCTAAAAATCTTTGATCCCATGATTATCACACACACTATCCCTTTGAATCTAGAACACAAGCCCTTCAAGCAGCAATAAAGGCCAATAAATATAATTTTACAGCCACTCTTTTAGATAGAAGTTTAGAAGTTATTGGATGTTAAGATCACATTTCCAATTAGGTATTCCCCCTAGGTCACTAACTTAGTACTTGTTAAGAAGAATAATGGAGAAATCAGGGTATACATCAATTTTATGAACCTAAATCAAGCATTAGAAAAGGATAACTATTGTAGACACCCCATTTTGACCAAACTATGTTCCAACTAGACTTCAAATTAATTTTTACCAAATAGTGTAAATTAAGCTTAGGAATCACTAAATGTCCCAATTTCATCCACACATCAGACATTAGTACCCAAAATCATTTTGAGGCATACCTATTTGAGGTATTATCCTATACACAATATTACTCTCACATATTCATCTCTAATCAAATTGTGACCTATCAAATTGATATATTGGCCTTTACACCCATTAAGTAGGGAACTTAAACAATTCCAAAAATACAAAAATGCTAAGCAGAATGAATTAACTAAAAAAATCCAATTAAATACTTAAGTGAAATTTATATGTGAAATTAGTAAACATTAATTTTATAAAAATGAAATTCCAATAAAATTGAGGTCATGATGATGTCATCATCCTCAAAGTCAAGGAATTGAAAATATCTCCATTAAAGCCTTAAATTTAGAAATAGAGATCCATGCTTAATAAATGGGATCTTTTCAAAAATATTGATTATTTATCCCCTCCTTAAGTTAACCAAGGTTAAAATAAACCTAATCATGATTAAATCTAACCTAATTTCACTTGAGTTAGAGTTAGTTGGAGAACCTATAAATAGAAGTGCCAAGACCATTCTAAAAAAAATCTCAAGCCAAAGTTGTAATGTTGAATTATTAAGAAACAAAGCTTTATTTTAATTTTATTATGAAAAATTATTAATAAATTACTACATCTTTCTAAATCCAAGCCAAACATTGCCAAAGTGACAAGGAGAAATGATGAAAGGATCACTATTGTCAAAGACTCTTTGAGCACATAACCGAGCACATTCCTTCTAGGCCAACATGCAACTATTGATCACAAAGAAGGTGAAGAATACTTATTTTGTCTTATTTTATTTTTTACTTTCATTTTATCTTTCTCCTTGAGTGGATATGATTGAGAAGTTAGATTTATTTATGTGTTTTTATTAAGGTTTATCATACTAACACTTGACTAACTCGTCTCAAAAATTCCTATCTCACATAATGGCACACCTAGTGGGACCATACACCCCACATGCATAATGAGAGAATATTTGTATCTTCATGGAGCCAATAATTATTCATTTTAGACCTTATTTTCTTTCTTTTTATTTAACTTTGTTATGTTTTTCCTTTAACTGTGGAACTACGAATTTGTTCCTATGAAACTACGAATTTGGTAGGGAAAATAGCAAAATTATCAAGAGAAACTAAAAAATCAACATGGAGAATCATGAAATAATATTTGTTTAAACTTGGCTATAGGAAAATGTGAATTCAATACTAACATTTGCAAAATTGTCAAGGCAAACTATGAATTTTCTCCACAAAAATCACAATTTTTCTTTTATTTTATGGTTAATTGCAAAATTATTCAGAAGTTGTGAAATCATCTTTTTTACTTGTGAAATAATTATTTAAATTTGTGAAATTTTTATTTATAGTAGCAAAATTGTCTTTTTAAGTTTCAAAATTGCTATTATAGGTTGTAAAATTGTCATTCTGAGTTGCAAAATCATATGTCTAAACTATGAAATTACTAGCAAATAGCAAAATCACATTTTTTTATTTTTTGTGTTTTTTATAGGTTTTTCTCATAGTTATAAAATCAGTGAGTTGAATTGTGAATTCATTGAGACAAGTTGCAAAATTATTTGAGAACTAAAAAATCACTTTCTATAAATATGTGTTCTATTATGGGTTTTTGTGTTTTTTATGCCTAACAATTTTGTAGTTCATAGTCACTGTGTAATTGTGAAATCATTCTAAAGAGCTATTTTTTGTGTCTTATTGAACTAACTTGCAATATTTCACCTTGGGTTAAGTAAAAACTAATTAACTAACCTTGTTTATTAATAATTAAGTCAAGAAGATGGAAGCTCAAGTGTTTTTTAATCATTTTTTTTCCTTTTGAAAAATCAAAATTCACAACAAAGGTTAAAATTCATCCACATTTGGTTAAAGTGCTAAATCAATCATATTTAAATATGGTGTTATCAAAAAGAACATACACTTTAGTTAGATCTCTTAAGGGCTTTTTAAATTTTTGTTTGTTTTTTTTCAAACAAAAACTATAACATGTATGTTATCCCCTTGTCTCCTTTAGGGAAATTGATTGACCAAAAATGATTGTTTTATTATTATTTTTGTTTAAGTCTTGTCAAAAATAATGTCATGTATGCTCTTCCTAAGCTCTGAGTGACTTGGGTGACCCAAAATTGACCTCTAAAGTCTTTTCATTTTCATTTATTTATTTTCTTGCATTTGGGTTGTGGGCAGGAGTTCATCACCTCCTCACAAGTTCTTTAGGGGTGTATTGAACTTGGGTTTCATCTCTAAACATTGTACCAACCTTGATCTATGGTAGGGTATATAAATTAGGGCATATGATATTAGGATTACTAGGGGGATAAACAAATAGCCTTATGATCCTAAAAAAAACCTGAGTTAGGTCTTGATATACATCAGACTCTACTAAGCAGTACCTAGATGGAGTTTGTATGAAAAGGAATAGACCTTTGCAAAGTAATTGTATAGGTATAAACCCAATGGACATGATTGTTCCCTTATGTTATCAACACTTGGGACCATCTAGTGCATTTCAAAACTTATAGATTTTTAGTCAACCCCACTTGTCATAGAATTTATTACCAAATGTCAAGTGATCCTCACTTTAAGTTCCTTACATGCACCAATGCTTGAGAAATAGAAGGGGCATAAAAACACTACCTACACTTTCTATTTAATTTTTTAATTAACACTAAATTCCTCACAAGCATTGGTATATCAGTGGAAACTTTGGCAGAAGCTACACACACCCATGTCAGTTTTAGGGATAGGTTGAGCCATTTTTGTTATTTTTATTTTATTTAAATCACATGTGTGTCTTGAGACTAAAACTAATTATTTTTTTAAATTAAAAATGAGTCATAAACATCACATGTTTTCATCCCACTTTAGCCTAATAAGTGTTACTCTGCCATTTTATGTCACACATTTGCCTTAGACTTTTTATCTCTGAAATTTTTGTGTGCCACTTATTTAAGTGGGGTTTCATTACGCTACCTATTTCATCTCAAACATTTGACTTGGATTTTTGAGTCCAAAATCATTGCCATACCATTTTATTGAAGGATAAATGTTATGTTTCTCATGTTATTCTAAAAACTTTACCTTGTTTCAAACTAAGTTTAAAATCACGTGTACCTTTTGGTCTAAATTGGTGTCATTATGTTGTCCATTTAAGTCTAGGATATTCTCCATTTAAAAAATCCAAGTATTTCAAAACCAAGTTCAAAATTTATCTTACGAAGTTCAAATTCAAAATTGATTGGTCTACACCTAGGTATTATTTAATTTTGGCTCAGGTATTTACCTCTATTTACTTCTTACCTTTAAATTGTGTAACTTGGACTGATTCCTTAATGGATTTAAAGCCCCTTTTGCCTAGATATAATAAGTGGTTTATTTAGTGTGCCTCAAGTCAATTTATTACATTAAAATAAGGTTGAAAATCACTTTTTAATTATAAATTTAATTATAATTAGTTTACATTGGAGCCTTACTTATCACTTGGGCTTGAATGCTTTACTCATCGCTCTTATTTTGATTACTTAATATTGGCTTTCCAAATTAGTTTTAATCATGTTACTAGAGTGAATGCTTTATACCAAGGTCAAGTTTGTTTTAAAATCCACGTGCTGATATTGATTCAAAGTGTTTCAAATTATTTGCCTTAGAGTTAGATTAATTACAAGTTTTTATCTCGACCTAGTTTGTTGCAAAGTCTAGCTTTGTGCCTTTTTACCAAATACATAACATTGCCTTAAATTTTTCAGATCTAATTCATGCCTTTTTAAGTCTATATTTATGTCTTTTAATAAAAAACCTAGCACTTTTTCATTTTAGACTTAGATTAGATTTGTTTGGAACACTTTGTTAGGACCAGGATTCAAATTTGCCTTTCATTTGACCTTTTTTTTGAAAGACCTTAGAGTATTGGATATATTTGAGACCAAATGTTCATTTATATTTTTCAAGAAGAGATCCATTCTAAGCCAATTTTAAACCATTTTCAACAATAGACTAAGTTTTCCATCTAGACTAAGTTTTAAGACATTTGTAAGCATCACCCAATCTTTTTAGACCATGTTTTGAGTGTTTTGTGATCTTTTGACCTTTTCTTCATGAGACATTAGTCATGGTTTTGGATATTCCTCGATACACACATAGTGGGACTATGTACAATCTAGATTATAAAAGTGTCATCATGAATGATCCATTTTTTCAATACCTATATGGAAATGACATAGTTTGTGAGATGGATCCATATCCCCCTTACATTTCTTAATATGTGGAACAAGGCCAAGATCCATTAATGCAATACCTAGTTAGTATAGCTCTTTATCCAGATCAAGAGCAAGAAAAGATAGGTCAGAACCTTGTTAAGATGCCATTTGCTATCAAACAAGTCCAACAACATTCTTACTATGTTACCATGCCAATAAGCTATGACCCATACTTGTTCAATCATAACTAGATTGAAAATAAGGATGAGGTTTTTGTTAGGGCCATAGAAGTAAGAGCAAAGTTTTTGAAAGACTTTCCCCATGAAAATATATATAGTCTAGTTAGAGTGCCTAGTAACATACCTCATATCAGACCCATCAAATAGGCCTCTACTAGTTACCATTAGGCATTTATGCCAATACCAAACCAAGATCCAAATGTACTTGTAAAGGGAAATGGCCCCATGGTGGACAAATTCATACAAATGCATCAAGCATATTATACTTATCTTAATCTAGTGCATAATTTTAATGTTATGACCATATCAAATACCTCACTTATAGAGTTATATCCTTTAGTAAGAGTGTTACTTAATTTTAATCTGAGTGTGGACCCATTTTCTCAGATTAATTTGGTAGGTGACATGTTTAAATTCCTAATAATTGAGGAAGTGATTGTGGATTCTACTCAGGACCATGTGCTAAATGTAGTGGATAACATGTAAGTATCTCCCAAATTAGATTAAGGTTGGTTAAATTCACCCAAAAATAATTTACAATAATAAGTCCCTCTTACCAATACTATAAGTGGTAACAAGGGGAAAGCATCCATAATTCCCAATAACAATGAGTTACTCCCATTCCTCAACCAGTTTCTTCTTCAAGCACACAACACCAGGGGATAAGTAACCATGCACTACCCCATGTTTTACCCCAATAAGTGGTGAATTTTATCTCAACTCAATAGGTGATAGCTAATATTACATGGCCATAGACACAGACCAATTTACCACCTCAACAAAGTTATAAAATTATGCCACCTCAACAGGTAGTAGCATATGTTCCACCACAACAGACATAGACTAATATATCTCAATAATAGTAGATGTTATCTATTCAAAAATTCATTCTTATTGGTCAATGATAAATACCAAACACCCAGTAAGCATCCACTTCATAATAGGTGTTTATTCAACAAACAAGTGATAACATCCATTAATTACCTATTAGGCAATAGTTTCCTTTTACCTAACATGTGCCACGTATTCAAAGATAGGGCTTTACTCAATAGCAAGTATCATTTATATAGTCAAGTTTGACTAGTTGGTAACAAGCTTGAACTCAACAGACATAATATGTTACACAAGGCCACATACTTCCATCATAACTCTAATTCCCTCTGACTCAAAGCCATATTCTGAATCCAAACTAGAATATTTACCAATAATGCATGCAGTATTAGTAACCTAATCCCAATGCATGTATGTATATTCTTGGTCGATTGTTCCATCAAAACAACATTCCATAATACTCCATTCCCCCACTATACACCAATCAAGGTAATCCACCTTTGATCACCTAACCATAACCACAACTAATTGTGCCGTCAAGGTTTTTAGACCAAGAGCTACAATAGATAAAAGATGCAATTGCAGCCATTTAGATGGGAAAATAGACTAATAAGTTCAAATTGGATAGCATGTGTTTATATCCATTTAACATTGAGTATCTCTAAACACCATTTCCTACGGGTTATGAACCACCAAAATTTGATAAATACAAGGGTAAGGGAGACCCTAAGAAGCATTTAAAAGAGTTTTTTATCGCTTTCCATCCAGTGGCCTATAATGACATCTACTTTCTTCTTCTTTTTCTTTAAAGTTGTTGAAGCCAACATACCCCCATTTCTAAAAATGAGGACCCTTGTTCAATTTTCTTGCAAATTGTGTTAAGAATTGGACTTTCAATTTGATCAAGAACCAGTATTGAATATCTTGTGTTGATCTAGTTTACATGGGTTTGTTAATGTTATTCCCAAAATGTGTCACTCATTTTTTGGGATAACATATGAATAATTTTGATCCTGCAGGCCAAAATTCTCTCCTCCCTTCTCAAAAAATGTTCTGAGTATTCAAATTCTTTATTGTTCAAGCTTTTTCAACTAAAGGACTCACAGGTTCAACAGGTTCAATGACTTTAACAAGCAAGCTCTCACAAAGAAACAAGTTCCCAACACTTAGGCAATTTCAAGGTTGGTTCAATGCCGAGGTTCAACCAAAAGGTCCATCGGCAAGCTTCAAACCAAGGATTGAACCATTAAACCATTAAACCATTGAACCCCACTTCCAAAGATTTAATGGTTCAAAGTTTAAATGACGTTGGTAGACTTAAAGAGTTAAGCGCTTCGGCAAGTTCAAAGTTCAACCACTTTGGCAAGTTTAATGGCTTTGAAAGACTTAGAAGAAAAGAAGCCTTCGAAGAGTAAATAATGAACCATTGAACTGTTAAAACTTGAACCAAAATGGTTCAATGGGTTTAAAGGGTTAATGAGTTCAATAAGATCAAAAGACTTAAATGAAATAAGGCTTCAAAAAAAATATTGAATCATTGAACCATAAGTTGGTTCAATCGAAAAGTTCAAAGGAAGGCGTCTCAAAGCTCAAAGGACAAGTGCCCTTACGGAGGGCAAATAGAACAAAAGGATATCTTTCAAAGGGATTTTTTGTGGTAGAGTTTTACAAGTGAAATCCTTCAAAAAAAATATCTAAAGGAATTCCTTCAAACATTTTGTCTGAAGGAATGTTGAGAGGCCCGACAGAAAGCAGCAAAAGTAAAGGAAGATTCCTTTCAGACAAAATGTCTGAAGGAATTCCTTCAGACATTTTGTCCAAAGTATTTAAAGGACTAGACCACTCGAAGGACCCCAAAGGGTAGGTACCCTTCTAGGGGACTCTCGGTGACCATGAAATGGACCTTTCTCAAGGCTCGAAGGGACACCTTCCCTTCAGGTGGTTCCATAGACATAAAGCCAAAGGAATTTCAAAGCTTGAGAGACTTAGAAAAACAAAGGATTCTGAGAAAGAGAATGAACCGTTGAACCTTGAACCAAAAAGGTTGAAAGGTTCAATGATTGAAAGAAAGCTCTCAATAAAGGAAGGAAGTAAAAGATTCTAGAAGACCTATTCGAAGAAATGGTTCAATTGAAGAGAAAAGAAGTGATTGAACTAAAGAAGTGAATGAACCAGGAAAGTGAATGAACCAAAGAAGTGATGGAACTAAGGAGTTGATAAGACCACCTGAACCATTAAACCATTGAACTAATGAACTCTCATGGTTTAAAGGTTCATGGTTCAAAGTGGTTCAAGTGACTAGCAACCAATGACGTCCCCATAGACATCAAATTTAGGGTAATGAAATATCTATTGATTTTTAAATATGGCATAGAACTTGAAAACAAACTCAGTGACCAGCTGAAGGAGTTGAAAGAGCCAACAGAAAGGGAAAAGATATCCTGAGAGCTCAAATTGCAATAAGAAAGAGGGGAAAGCTATAGGAGATACTGAAATATCTACACAGGAGTTATTTCTATTAGGTGGAATAATCCACCAAGTAGACATTTGAGCTTACAAATATTAAAAGGCACGGCTTGTTTTTCTCCCTTGGAATAAAAGTGAGGGGATAGTTGTGTACATGTTTGGAGAAAGACTAGACAACCCATGTTAAAGAGAAGACATTCGAGATTAATTAACACACCACAATTAAGGCTGACTCCCTGTTCCAACATGGCCCCTTGACAAAACTAGAAATGCATTCAAGGCATTGAATGCAGCATGGGCCATTCCATGAAACAAAGTGTCATGCCTTTCTTGGCTGCTATATATTGTAATCTCTTATTTTATGTAAGGAGAGATCTTTTTGGTTATAGAAGCAAAACTCTGCCAAAATTGAAAGGTGATTACTGTGACTTTGACCTCAGATTGTTGATCATATTTCTTTATATGAATGAGAAAGTAGGTTATTTCTAGACTTTGTGCTGTAATAGCTTGTGTCATTTAGGAGATTATTCTTATGTCTATTTCCTAAATGTGTTCTTGTCCATTTAATGAAATAAGTAGAACTAGTGAAAGTAATCAGGAAGGTGTCTTGAAGCCAATTGTGGAGAGACTTTGTGCTGCCACAATTGTCTTTAGTGTGTATGTTTTTAGTTTCCTTCTATGTAAAGGGACTTGGGATGACTTTGTACCCTCAATATCCTTCATATTTCACTCTTTGGTAGTTGAGGTGGAGACTATGTGCTACACTTTATTTTTCTAGTTTTTGTACCCTATTGTAGTTACTTGTTACCTATCAGAAAGAACTCATGTTGTTTTCTGCAAGACCACTTCTGAAAGAAGAGAAGTGCCTTTAGTGTTTTCAATAGGATTTCTCCTTTGTTTATGAACATCATCTCTAAAAAAAGAGAGATGGATGGTGTTGTCTTATGCCTGAGTATTATTTTCTACATGTGTGTGTGTGTGTGTGTGTGTGTGTGTGTGTGTGTGTGTGTGTGTGTGTGTGTGTGTGTAGCCCCTCATATTTATAGGGAACCTTCCCTTGATGAGAGGAGAGATTTATCCCCTTTTGATGTGATAAACTTGCACACTTGGTTGACCAATCTCCTTATGTTGTGGTTGAAGTAACCTATTTTGCCCATCAATTAGCTAGTGACAAAATATTCACCCAACAATTTTTGGTGACTCCATTGGGGAAGAACGATCAGTTTGAAGCCTCAAGCTTCAAGCTAAAGTAGGGCCAGTTCTTTTCCATTTTTATTCTATAATCTGGAAACTCCATGCTATACAAGAAGCTAGAGAACTCAAGGTGTTTTTGACCCTATTTTTGAGTTGGTGCAGTAGGGCAATTTTGATTTGTTTCCTCCACAACTTCAAGTTTAGCGAATCAAGAGTTTTCCTCCTACCAATACCAGGTCACCAATACAAGGTAGAGCTTCTTTTTCTATTATTAATAGAGATTTTCCTATACGTACTCCACCCATATTTGTTATCCCCCCTTTCCATAGTCAAATAACGGTGGTTCAAGGCCCCTAAGGTAACTCTTTTGGCCCACTCAATTTAACTCCACCTCTACATGAGCTAGCACGTAGTTCAAGGAAGAATTTCCCCAGATTATTTGATGATGGGAGAGTTCATCTTGATGAACATATTATAGCCTTCATCATATCCTGTGGTGTCATAGGCATGGAGTATGAGGATGTAGCAGTCAGGGTATTTGTAGAGACATTACAAGGCACTATTGCAGACTAGTTCTACCATCTATAGGCTCAATCAGTGATTGACTAGAACACTCTTAAAGCTAAATTTGAAACCAAGTTCAAGCCTGTAAAAGATGCACGTGCCCTACTGGCCCAGCTCACACAAATGAAGAAGGAACCTCATGAACCTATGAGGGATTTTATAGCCAAATTTGACAAGATGAGGAACAGGATTCTTACAATTGCTCAGCCAACACCTGAGAACCTTAAATATTTTTTCATCAATTCTCAGCTACCTAAAGTGAGTTTCCTATTGAGACATGTTAGCCACATAGACCTTTTTACTACTTAGGATTTGGCTGCTGAGGTGGAAGATGACCTTATCTTGGTAGGAAAGATAAGGAGAGATTCTAACAAAGGTAAATCTTCTTCATCCTCTGAATATCCATCTACAGGCACCACTTATCCAATGGTGCAAAAATTGGAAAATGAGTTGTTGTCTCTTAGAAAGAAAATGGTGCAAGGAATATCTTCTTCTCCTTCGTACCGAGATATACCAAGGAGGACATTCCCTAATCAGTCATATCAAGGCAATGCTATTAGAAATCAAGGGCAGCTAAACCATCTTCCTCCCCCTCAAGGGAAATTGGCCATTGAAACACCTCCAACTAATTTAGTAGTTAGATATCTTGAAATAGAATCTAATTTCTCCTTCTATCCTGAATTTAACCAAGAAGATGATGCTAATCTCTTCATAGAGGGAGAAGAAGAATTAACAGGCAACTCCAACATTAGTTTCCTAAATTACTAAGATGAACCTAGAAGTGAAGGTAAAGTAGTTGATAGATCATGCATTGTGTTCACTCGATCTAAGAATTAGTCAGCCCAGCAAGCTGATAAAGAAAAAATAGAGGAGTGAGCTCAGCGCACAATTTTAATTGCCAAATGAGGAACTTCTCTACCTTTCTAGCCAAAGGACCCAGTGAGTAATAAAAAATTAAGTACCCCAAACATTCTTACACCTTCAACTTCAAATTCACAGACCAGTACCACCCCTCCTAAAAACTAGAAGGATGAACTACCTTCCCCTATTCCTAATTCATTTTAGACATTTGACATAGTCGACCATGTCAAGAAAACTAAAATTCAAATGTCTGAATTTGAATTTTTGCAATCCAACCCTGAGCAGTTCAATAAGTTAGTTCAACATGTAAAGAATAAATCCATCCCTACAGGACTAGCTACTCCAAAGGTGACTCCCACATCCACCTAAAATAACCTTGTCATTACTCCTCCTACTACTCCTGGAAGGACTAAACCATTTTATGTCTCTCTACTGATAAATAGACACCAGTTGAATAATTACATCATAGACTCAGGTGCGTCTAACAATGGCATGTCTATCAAAGTGGTAGAATCTCTTGGTCTCACACTAACTAAGACATTTAGGAGATGTTTCTCTATAGAGAAAAAATAAGTGACACTACTGGGACAAATCAAGGATGCCCAATTTGCATTTGTAGCATTTCCAGATAAGAGAATCAAGATGACAGTCCTGGTGACTGACATCCTAGCCTCATATGACATATTTTTTGGGCAAAAATTCTACAAAGATGTTGGAGGTGAGTTAAGTATGGACCTATCTAAAGAAAGGATCTTAGTTAAAGGCATCATGTAGATGCTACTCCCTAAGAAGGAAGAAAAATATGTTGTCACTAAAAATCAGCATCTAAAGCTCAATTTTTGTTTAAGTCTTTAGGCATGGGTAATTACTTCTTATCCATGAAGGAGGTTCATGTGGTGACTAATGAAACTTCTAAAGATGATAATCTAAAAATTGGTTCAGATGAAATAGTAGAAGGATTGGTAGAATGTAGTATAAGTGTAGAAGAATCCTCCCCTCCAAATGAAGAAAAATCTAAGGTAAGGTCAGCTTTTGATGATGTATGGATACTGGAGTTTGATGGTAGTTGTTCCTCTACTAGTTTAGGAGCTAAGATTATGTTGATATCTCTTCAAAGAGATATTTTTCCTTCTTCATACAAGTTGCAGCTCAGCAACACCAACAACACTACTGAGTATGAATCTCTACTGCTTAGATTGAAGGCTACTCAAGACACGGGCATCAAACTCCTTCATGACGAAGGAGATGTTGAGCTGGTAGTTTGCCAGGTCAAGAACTTGTACCAAACCAAAAATGAGAGATTGCGCCATTACCACAATCTAGTTTGGGATCAAATTGAAAGCTTTCATGCTTTTAGTATCTCTGCAGTGCCCAAGGAATTTAATGACTGAGTTGATGTACTGGCTATTTCAGCAACTCTTCTAACTCCTCACCCAAATTTTAAAGGAGACAAGTACACTATCAAACTGGTCTTTCAACCAAGTGTGCCTAATAATGCCAATCATTGGCAAGTGTTCAATGGTGACAACCAAATCATTGCCTTCTTGAAACAAAAAGGTAGCTTTGAACAGCTTCACTTCGAAGGCAGTGAGCCCCAAAAACTTGAATTAGCCCTTGAATCAAGTTCAAACGTAGGTGAAGAATTCTTGCAACTTAAAAGGAATAAAATCCCAAAAGCCTAGTTTCCCTTGAGAAGATATTTAACAAGCATGATAGGTTCATCAAATAGCAACAAATGGATTCAAGCTCCTCCCAAGATTTTAATCAAACAAATTTGGGTACCAAGGAAAATCCCAAGATGGCGAACATTGAGAAGTGTTGCACTACGGAGGAGAGGCTCAAATTTACTGCTCTGCTCCACCAGTACATGGATGTCCTAGCGTACTCCTATGATGATCTAAAGTCACTCAAGCTTGAATAAATTCATCATGAAATCCCTTTCAAGAGTGATGTAGTGCCTTACAAGCAAAAACTAGGTAGTATAATCCAAAGATATCAGGTACTATTCTGTCTGAAATACAAAAAATACTGAATGCTAGGATAATTTTCCCAATCCATCATTCCACATGGATTGTAAACATAGTCCCTATGAGGAAGAAGAATGGAAAAATTTGCCTCTGCATGGATTTCAAAAATTTGAATTAGTCATCCTTAAAGGATAACTACCCTCTGCCCATCATGGATCATGAATCAGTGATGCTAGATGGCTTCTTAGGGTATAATCAAGTAGAAGTTGGTGAAGCAAACTAGCATAAGATTGCCTTCACCACACTTTGGGGCACTTTGCATATCAAAGAATGCCATTTGGCCTGATAAATGCTAGCACCACTTTTTAGAGAGCCATGGGCCTTACTTTCAAAGATGAAATGGTTAAGTTCATTGTGGTATACCTTAATCATTTAACAGTCTTTTTTAAGCATCATCCTGATCATGTGTACCATTTGCAACAAGTGCTAGAATGATGTCGCCAGAATGGAATTTCTCTAAATCCCAAGAAATCTATTTTTAGAGTAACAGAAGGAAAACTTCTCAAACACATTGTATCTCAAAAAGGCATAAATATTGACTCAAAAAGAGTCAAATCCATCCAGGAGCTTACCCTACCCACAAGTAAGACTGTAGTTCACTCTTTCTTCAGAAAGGTCAATTTTTTATGAAGGTTCATTCTTGAGTTCGCTGAGAAGACTCACCAAATTTTGAACATGATGAAGGGAAAGGCCAATTTGAGCTAGACTAAAAAAGGCAAAGTGGCATTTTGAGACATTAAGATAGCTATTGCCCATGCCCTAATTCTAGTTTATCCAAACTATACCAAGGATTTCACAATGTATAGTTATGCTTCTAAGCACACACTTTCAGCAATTCTGGTTCAACAAAATAAAGGTGTGGAATCTCCCATATCCTTCATGAGCTGTCCTCTCAAAGCTCATGAGATGAAGTATTCAAATTTGGAGAAGCATGCTTATGTAGTGGTAAAAGTAGTGAAGCATTTCCACTTTTACATCCTAAATTCACACACTATTGCCTTGGTTCCTGATACGATAGTCAAACCCATATTAACTTAGTAGGAGTTTGGAACCAAAAGGGGTAATTGGATTGCTAAAACCTAGGAGTTTGATCTAGTCATCAAACTAATGAAGCTAGTGTGGGGAAAGGGTCTCTACCAGTTGAGTACTGACAATAGACTAGAAGAAATAGGGCATGGAGAAGTAGAAATTGAAGACACACCAATAGTCCTCTTTGTCTCCACCATGAATGAGTGATATTCAAGTATTACTCATTTCCTTACTTATGGTGAATGTCCTATTGACCTGTCTCATAAAGAAAGGAGGACTATGAAATTAAAAGCTACCAATTTTGTCCTATGGGACAATGGCCTGTATAAGAGGAACCTCGATGGAGTGTTTCTTCGCTATGTGGATAAAGAGCAGTAGAACCAACATTTAAAGTCCTTCCATAATTATACTTTTGTAACTACCCATAAGATTCTGTGAGCCAAGTATTACTAGCCTACTTTGTTTCAAGATACATACAAATGGGTACAAAGGTGTGAATTGTGCCAACAGTTCATTGGAAGACCCAAGTTAGTTGTTTTGCCTCTTAAGCTAGTGGTGATAGAAGAGCCATTTTAGCAATGGGGAATCAATTTCATTGGTGCTATAAACCCATCTTTAATTGCTAGACATGATTATCTCCTCACAGCCATAGATTACTTCACCAAATGGGTGGAAGTTATCCAAGCCAAGCATGTTACTTTAGAAATAGTATGCAATTTCCTTAAAGAGAACATCATTTCTAGGTTTGGGGTCCCAACCAAGATTGTGATAGATAATGTATCCTATTTCTCTTCTCAAGAGATTACTCAGTTCTATTTTTACTATGGGATTACCCTCTCCCACTCCTTTGATTATTTTTCACAAGGGAATGGCCAAGCAAAATCAAGCAATAAGAATCTGGTAACCATCATCAGGGAGTTGGTGGATGACAACCAATGAACCTAGCATAAAGCATTGGTTGATGCTTTATGGGTAGACAAAATTACATCCAAAAGGGTGATAGGTATGTCACCTTTCTAACTTCTATATGGTCTCAATGCAGAGATACCAATCACCCTAGAATTACTAGCACTAAAATTGGCAAAGGCAATTGAAGATCAGACATATGAAATCTCCATCAATAAGAGGATCATGTACTTAACTGAGCTAGATGAGTAGTGAAATATGGTGGTGGACTAAATTGTTATGCATTAAAGTCTGGTGAAGAAGCTCTTTGACCAAAAATCAAAAACCTGTGATTTCTAGATTGGATATCAAGTTTTATTATGGGACAAGAGAAGAGAACTAAAGGGAATGCATGGGAAATTTGATTCCCTATGGAGAGGCCCATTTACTATCCATCAACTCAATGGTGGAAATAATTTTTTATTGAGGTATCAAGATGGCATGCCCTTTTTTCTACCTCATAATGGGCATCATCTGAAGCACCTCAATCTTTGAAGTATCAGGTGACATCAGTTGTACATATGTATATTTGTAAAATCTATAGTTCTATTTTATGCTTTTCATTTTCATTTTTGGTGCTTTTATTTTTGGGTAGCATGACTCCATATCCCAATGACATACTTGAAGGCACTAGAGATTCTAGTTTCTACTCCCCTTAGCTGTTTCAAAATTTCAACTGAAGGAAGTTCCCCAACTGGAGCCAGTTATTGTTCCCAAAATGTGTCACTCAGGGGTAGGAAAACACCATCCATCTCTATTTTTTTAGAGATGATGTTCATAGACAAAGGAGAAATTTTGGTGAAAAAACTAAAGGCACTTCTCTTCTTTCAGAAGTGGTCTTGCATCAAACAATAGTTCTTTCTGATAGGTAACAAGTAACTGTAATAGGGCACAGAAACTAGTAGAATGAAGTGTAGCACAAAGTCTCCACCTCAACTACCTGTATATATATATATATATATCCCCTCATATTTTATATATCCCCTATATATATATATATAGTGTATATACCCTCATATTTATAGGGAACCTCCCCTTGATGAGAGGAGAGATTTGTCTCCTTTTGATGTGGTAAACCTACACACTTGGCCAACCAATCTCCTTATGTTATGGTTGAAGTAACCTATTTTGCCCATCAGTTAGCTGGTGACAAAATATTCACCCAACAGTTAGCACATAATCTTAACCTAACTTTATCTAATGTTGTTAATGTTTGATTCTTATATTTTCATGTTGTAGGTTTAATGGGTTCTCATTTACGTGAACACTACTCAAGGTTTTGTACCTTAATGTTAACTTAATCCTCTTTTACAAATCCTTAATATTTGATCAATTAATTTGATCAGTGTTAAATAAGTGTTAAAAAACCCTTAATCTAATTAGTTAGCCTAAGTTCCTTTCAAATCCATGTGGGGTCATTATATTTGAATTTGTGCAAGAATAATTATTATATGTTAAAATTAGCTTAAGATTTTAGCCTAAATTTTTTATCATGTTTATCAACATGACCAAAAATTTAGTCAAAAAGCTTCATAATAATTTATATATTTCCAAAATCCCCTTAGTCTAGTTTGTCATTCACATGGGCTAAATTAAGTGGTGCTCTTTTATTATATATTTTAAAAACCTAGTTTAAGACTTTATCCTAAGATTTTTATCATGTTTATTAACATGAATAAAACCTTAGGCTAAAATTATATCCTAAGTTGAAATTTCTATATTTCTTAGGACCTTATTAATTCTATTTCATAATTTAAAAAATGAAGCAAACACAGAAAAGATAAGTGTACAAATCATAGGGAGTTAATAAGTCAAGCATCAAGATCTATGTCGCACATTAACTCAAACATAAATGATCTAATAATGCATGATCTAAGTCAAAAATTAAAGGACCCTATAAAGGATAATGAGATCAACAAGTGTCAAGATCTCTAAAAATCAACTAAGGAATCAACGATCTATGCTCAAACATACATCTAGTAGATCAATGTTGTGCATTTAATATTGCCAAAGTAGATTGATAGTATGAGATGAAGGTAAAATTTTCATAGAGCCCATAGAACTACCAAGTAGCACACCCACATTTAATCATGCACAAGCATATTAATGATGCAAAGTAGGTCAAGAAGTTAAGAGCCTAGATTGAGTGAGAAACTACCACATGGCACAAAGGCATTCAAATGATGGAGAATGCTTAAAAAATACTTAGAGATCCCATCGAGTCAACAAGTGGCATGATCTCAAAGGTATTAATAGAGATATAATAGATCATGATGAAATTTAATACAAATAGGACTCTTAAATGGATCAATGGTGTGAATTTGATTTGGCCTAAGAGAGTATGAGGTAAGGGCATGTGTCTAAAGGTAACAATGGTCACATTTTGAGATAAAATGGACTACTCAACATAAGCATTACCACATAGACATGACATGTGTATTACAAGGTCTTGTAGACCTAAAATCACTTGAATCATAATTTTTCTAGACTAGTTAAGATCAAAAATATGAACAAATGTGTCTTAGATTTAATATGGTTAGTGAATGAGAGGCTAAAAGTGTAAAAGAGTCTCAAAGTCAATTGAGTTGACATAGTATTTTATTTTAAATAAAAAGACCCTATAAATAATTTTAATGGAATACTTTATTCTATAAAAATAGGAACAACATGGAACATATATAGCTTTTTGTTAGTCATATTGGAAAAGTGTCATCGATATTAGGGTGTTCTAAAGGGATAGTTTTCCATAACACTTGTTTAATTATCATTTGACCTAACTAAAAACCATATCTCCTTAATCCTTTTATAAGAACAAGGTATGGTCTTTGTAAAAAAGAGGGGGGGAGTTGTTAGAGACAAAGAGTTTTGAAAGTTTGTCCAATATTTGTCTGTGTGTTTGTTATCATAGATGATTCCTTAGTTATCTAGTTTGATATTAAGATTTGAATTATTTTTATGGATCCTATATGTACACATGTTAATAAAGAGTTGTTAATTTGTGCTTATGTTAGGCTGATTGAAAGATATTATGTTCATTTCATTCTTTTTTGCTTTTCTTGAAGATGTGTAGAACTTATTTTCCTATGGAAGTAAACCTTTAAAGTGAACTTGATCTCTTATTTGCATTACCTTTCATCATAAATTTGATTGATATACAGTAGGATCTATGCCTATGCAATTTCATGATATATATTAGTTTATTTCATATCTTTATGAAATTTAAGCTCTATCATAATGTCTAAATTGAAGACCAGAAACACATTCTTTCTGCCCTACCCTCCCTTTTGCTCCTTTTTTGTCAAATCATTGTAGTTTATATTTTCATTATAAATATTCATACTAGATTAAGTTTTAGACATCATTCATTAGACTTAGCTCAAATTAATTTCATATTCACAAAGATTTAGGACCACAATTGCTCTCAACAACCATTTACATGTTCATTTTGTGAAACAGTCATTTAGCTTGGTCACTACACCATATATCTCAAAAATATCACAACCAACAACTCATGTAATGGATTCTTTGAATCCATAAATCAAGTGTTTCTTAAACACTATATGAACATGTTGATACATTTAGGTGCATAAATAGGGGGAAATTGGCACTAGAAGGAGAGCCAAAATAAAGATTTGTGAATTTGTATCTTTGCTAGGTTTAGTGAATTTTATTCAAAGATCAGTTGATCCTTTGTATATTTATGTTATTCTTAGCTTGATTATGTAAAGATCATTAATATTCATGGTTGTAGACTAAGATTTATCCTTATTTAGCTAAATATTATTATTCTTTAAAAATTTATATGAAAATTTTGCAAAGATTTGAAGATCTATTTATCTTTGCAAAGTTTTAGTTTCTATGTTGTATTGTGAACAAGATTTGGATCTAGAAGGGCCATAAGTAAGATCTTCATCTAGGTATGGCATGGTTAAGTGGATCTTCTATCAATATGCCTGGTCAAGTACATGATTTACCTTGAAATCCTAAATGGTATTTTCCTTCTTTTAATCCCACTAGTGTTGTGACTGATGAAGAACACATCAAGTGATTTAAAGTTACCTTAAGATTGTTAAATGTTGTTCATGAAGATATTGCTTATAGATCATTTCTTTTTACTCTTAGATATGAGGCATATGATTGGTTTCTTAACCTTCCTAAATATTTCATTGTCAATTGGAATGATTTAAATAATTATTTCATTGATAAATTTGTAAAGACCATCAGTCCATATGTCCTTTATCAATAATTCATTACTGTGAAGAAGGATTCAAATGAAAATGTTGACCAAATTTGAATTTTAGGTCAAATTGTGGCACCCCTAGGTAAAAAATTAACCTTTTGGAATTTGAGGGGTCTAATATATATGTCTCAAGGTTTTTTATAAGTTAAGTAGTGTCATTTTATGTTATATTAGCCTTGGTCCTTAGTTATTTGTCTTTTTAGTCATTTTGGGTCATTTTAAGGTCAAAAAAAGTGCATTTAATGAGTTGTATGGGTTTCTTGAAAAGTGTGAAGGTTAAAAAAGATGATTGCATGCCCCATGTGTCCATTTTGGTCTTAACCAACTATAATAACTAAAATTTGGTATGTTTTTCATAAGAAAAGGCAGTTTTCTAGTGAAAGGAAAAGAAAATAGCACTTATATAGATTTATTGGGAAGTGTGACACATGGGAAAGGATCATACAATGTCTCTTCAGCTTCCCCATGCTCATTTACATGTTTTATATGATATATAAGTTCCATTTCTTGCTCAAAACCATTCTACTCCCTTTTCACCCTTCTTGGCAAGCAGAGATGACCTTCAAGTTTTTATTTATTTTGCATTGGTATGAACAAATATATACAATCTAGATACTAATATTGGTTTTAGATGATTTTTAATCCTTTCTCTCATGCTCTCCATTTTTATTTTTGTGACAAAATAATTTGACTCAAGAGAGGATGGTTAGTATGGTGTTAGTTTCAAAATAAAAACAAAATGAAAGAAACACACTAACTAGCATAACATCTCTAGGCCTAGACACTAAAGAGAGCTTGGTTAACAAAAATGAATAAAACATATAACTAAAATTCAAAATAAACCCTCTTTTACCTTCCTTGGATGCTCCAAAATTCTTGTTATAGTGGCTTGCTCAGCTTGTGCTCATGAAGTCTTCATCAAAGGAGGCTTGGCTATCTCCTCTTCTCCTTGGCATCATGTGGCTTTGGCTTGGCTTCACTTGGAATAAATTTAGCATGGTAACACTAATTTTAATGGATTTTGGAATCCTTTTTTCATTAAAATTTTTTATTATCAAGACTTAAAAATGATGTTCATGGTCTCTCTATTTATAGATTTTTGAGAATGTCTAGAATCAACCTGAACCATCCATCCTGAGATTCAGATAAGTGGTTGAGGATTAATTAAATTTTTATAATTAATTTTATAATTATCTTCATCATGAAATTGGAATAAGGGGAAATTAAGAGGCATGTAGGGTATCATATAAGCCATTGATGAGGCATGGAGGGCATGAATCCTGATATTTGTGGAATTTATGGCCTAGGGATGTCTTCCCAAGAAATGAGGTCACCAATGATGTAGATATTTAATATTCATATCAAAAAATAAGTATTAAACAAGTTTTCATGTAATTATTAATTAGGCCTTGATTTTCATTAATTATCTCTTAAGCATGATTAAACACTTTGTGCACAAATTACTCAAATTAATCAGAATGCCTTGTTATTAGTCCAAATTTTGACTAGATTAGAATTGGAAGGTAAAGTCAAATTAATTGGATAAATTATCCCATTTAGGATTTTACCAACACCAAATAATTAAGGCACATGTCTTGTGTAATATATTTGATAATAAATATCAATCCAAAGCACCTAGGTGCGAAATTAGCATTTTGACTCAAAATGATCCGATTAAAGTTAGCTAGCCCATAAATTGCATTTCCCTATTTAGGGATACCCTAGCCAAAATCGGGACTGGAATATGTTATTTTCACATCATTTAGTGTGTTTTACTATTTTTAGGCCAAATTGTGCATTTTGGGTTGAAATTGGCCAAAAACTTGATTGGAGGTTATTGGTGGCTAGATATAGGTGTCTATAGTTTTCCCTTATTTGGGAAGGCATTGAAAGCTATAAGAACATTAACATCTTCTCAAATAATTAAAAGGTCCTATATGGATATAACTATAATTATGATAAACTAATTGTATGATACTCCCTCAAGGGAATGGTTGGCACAAGTATATCAGCAAATGGTCCATCAAAAAGAAAGAATCAAAATGAGGGGACCAAAGAAAGGAAAGATGATGGGGTGAAAACACAATGAAATTGAAAAAAAAGTCAAAGTCATTAAGAATGCAATTGGGATAGTGTACAATGGTTTGCCCAAAGGTGGTTATAAACATTTCACCTTGATAGTGCCAACATGGTATGATAACATAATGATTTTCCCAAAGGTGGTTATAATCATTGAGAAGATGGAGTTTTCCCTGTTAGGATAGATAAAAAAGATAATAACATGACCTTGAATGGGTAGAAAAATTAAAGTGGTGGCATCATAATGATTTTCCCAAAGGTGGTTATAATCAATGAGAAATATAGGTGGGATGGTGTACAATGATTTGCCCATAGATAGTTATAATCATTAGACCCTGATTATGGCAAACAAGATAAATGTGGTCAATGATGATGATAACTTAACACAAAGGGTAATGATGAATTGGAACAACCTACTAGTAGGGAGATGCTCATCTAAACTAATAAAGGTTGAAATTCTTTCATGTTTAATTGATTTTTTGGGGATATGATGAGGATGGAATTGGGATGTTAGTGTGAAAGAGATGCCACCATTACTGAATAGACTTCTTGATGCTAAGGTTTATTGTAGTATGTGTTGATAGGCATCATGGTATAACATCATGAGAACTTGGTTGAAATATGCATAATGACTAATTCCCATAATCCAATACTCAATATAAAATAATACACCAATGATAGAAACCATGATGATAATGTAAACATATGAATATGGATGGATTCAAGTGTAAGTGTGGGTAAGGAATCACCCAATGAACACACAAACCAAATCAAGGCAATAGTGTTGAAATCAAACAAATAGGTAGATAAACAATAAAAATAAGTAGAAACAAACAAACAAATAATGCAACAAAAACCCTATGAACATGGCCCCTAGAAAATAGGCAACAACTAAACAAATGAACAAAATGGGGGAATAGAAGAAAAGGAATGGGGTGGCTATGCTATCTCCATATGCACTAGGTAAGTGGATGCTTCCTATATAGTTCCATGAATGTACTATCCAATTTAAAAACTTCAAGTCAAGTGTAGTTCTCCCAAAGAATGGGAAGAATGTGATAATTGAGGAAAACAAATATAATGGATGTGATAGAATAATAGGAATGGTCTTAAAAAATGGAAATTGCATGAGAGAAAAAGGCCAAAAAGATGGGGAAACTAAGAAACAAGTGATTTTCTTGAAACTTAGTAAGGGTTCCCAGAATCCTTAAGGCAAAAAAGTGGTCAAATGTTTTTGGATTTTTTCTAATGATTTTATAAATGTTTTTGGAATTTTGGAAGTATCTCAACTCGATCAAGAATGATGAGACACCAAATGGTTCAATCTCACAAAATAGTAAGAGAGTTCAAACTTAAGTTGCTTACAAAATGGCAAGAGTGTGGCTTAGGTTGCTCACAAAATGATGAGACTGTGGCAAGGGGGTGACTGAGCTAACCTCAACAAGTATTGAGTGTTACCTACAAAGTCCTAGAGTAGGACCTCAAGTCACTGTAGGTCTACCCTTATAGTGGAGGAATTCAACTAGTGTAGCATTCAATTCAAACAAAACAAGCATAGTTGGTAAAAAGGCATAGTATGACATAAGAAGTGGCAAGTTGGTACATCAAGGCTTAATAAACAAATGTTTCCCCTAGTTTTCCCATAGGTGGTTATAACCATGACATAATAGCATGGATCAATGGTACTAATTTTCCTAAAGGTAGTTATAATTAGTAACAAGACCAGTTATAAGAAAGGAATAACAAATGAAGGATGCAACTACCAAAACTTCTATCACACTAGTCCAAAATATGATCTCTATCTAAAGTACGTGAACTAATAGATGAAACTAATCACATGCCTTCATGCTAAAAATGTGTAATGAATGGAAAAAACTAAGGTCAAATAGGTTAGGCTTTAGAACACACTAGGTTGATAGAATAGAAGTGAAAAGTGAATATGGATAAGATGATAGAGAAGGATAATATTTGTACAAAGAATAATACTGATAAAATGGCATAACTAAAATGGTCCTTACAAACAATACACCTTAGCACTCAAGCATAGTACCACTTGAGATGAATAATATTCATTAGTTCAGGAAGAGAATCTCTATTTGGTGTGGCAAGCCTTTGAATTGGTTCTTATATGCTTGAAGATTATTAAGTGCAATTGTACATTTCTCATTAAGTGGGTCTAGCTTTCGCAGGTGAGCTACTCGATAGTCATGATCATTCAAGACATGATTGAAATAGATGTGTAGGGAAGGAAATTCAACCTCAATGGGAAGGATGGCTTTAGTACCATAAATAATTGATTATGGAGTGGCTCTTTTGGGGATACAATGATTGGTATGGTATGCCCAAAGGGTAGGGAATATCTTTAGGTGCCAATCATGACTAGCATCATTGACAATCTTTTTGAGAATATTGATAATGGTTTTGTTTAATGCTTTAGCTTGGCCATTACCTTGAGGGTAATATGATGTGTAAAAATGTTTTGTGATGTTATATGCATTACATTAATGGTATGCATCCTTATTCTTGAATGATCCTCCATTATCATGTATAATGTCAGAGGGGATATCATAGCCACAAATGAGATGGTTGAAGATGAATTTGGAAATTCGCTTTCTAGTCATGTGAGCGGAATAGCTTCAATCTACTTAGTGAAATACTTAGTGGTGGTAAGGATATGTTTATGGTCATCATATGAATTGGGGTTGATATTCCTAATGAGGTCAATTCCCCATGTACAAAATGGCTATGATGTCAACATTGGTTTCAAACTTTTGGTAGAGGCATGAATTAGATTAGCATGCCATTGACATTTGTCACACTTCTTTACATATGCAATGGCATCTATGTCCATCATGGGCCAATAATAACTAGTACATAAGAGCTTTTTGAATATGACTATCCCATTAGAATGAGCTCCATATACCCCTTTGTGAACTTCTCTTAATGCTAGTGTAGACTCTACCAAAGTTAAACAATGACACAGAGTTCCATCAAAACTATGATGATAAAGGGTAGATCCAAGTAGAGTATAATGAGTGGAATGGTGAAATAAGGATTTGAATTGTTTTTGAGATAGGTTAGGTGGTATAAATTGGTTATGAAGGTAGTTTTAAAGGTTTAAGTACCAAATAGAATTAGGACCAATAATATCACAAATCATTGCCATAGTTAAAGGTGCATGAGCTAGTGCTAACAAATTATTGATGAGGAACTAATACTCTCTAGCTTTATCTATTTGTTGAGTTAGAAAGCCAATAATAGTCATGGCATCTACAATTATATTAATATCCCTTAATATGTTCTCAAACTAAATGTTGGTAATTTGTTGCTTAAGAATGTTGACCATGGCTTTTTATGGAACCAGCTTGTCATCTTTGGTCTGAAAATGATATGTGACCTGATTGATGATTAACTAAGAATCACCATAAATTTTTATATTAGATATGTTATAATTCACTACCTATCAAAATCCTACAACAAATTCTTCATACTCAACCATGTTGTTTATACAAAGAAAGATAATTTTGAATGATTTAGGAATTAGATTCCCTTATGGTGTAATAAAAAATAGGCCTACTCCCAATCCATGTATAGTAAATGAACCATCAAAATACAGCATCCAAGGCTACTCCTTAAGCAGTGTGTTAATGATGGTCATTATGGATTCATCAAGAAATCAAAATGTGAGTGGTTCTGTGTCTGTGAGAGGTGCCTCAGCAAGTTGATATACAAGAACTTATCCCTTGATTGCCTTCTAATTGACATACTCTATGTTAAACTCACTAAGAAGCATGATCCATTTAGCTATTATACCTTGAAAAGTTATTTTAGATAGTAGATACTTGACCGGATCTTCTTTTGAAATAAACATGGTCTTATTATTGAACATGTAACGATGTAGTTTCTAAGCTACAAAGACCATGGCCAGACAAGCTTTTTCAATAGGTGTATAATTATTTTCATATGTAACCAAGGTACAAATAGGTAGTATACAATATGTTATTTTTCATTGTCATCATGTTGAGACAAGAGTGTCCCTAGAGCATGGTCAATAGTTGATAGGTATAACAAGAATGGCTTTCCTGACATGGGAGGTAATAAAAGAGGTGGATTAACAAGATAGTCTTTGAGTTGTTGAAAAGTTGTTTGGTAGTGATCATCCTAATGAAATTCAAATCCCTTATTTAGAAGGTGTGTAAATGGATGACACTTGTTTACTAACTGAGAGATGAAGCATCAGATTGATTAGATCTTACCCTACAAACTATGGAGTTACTTTAAATTGGTTGGTGGTGGTATCTCGATTATAGCATGGACTTTAGCTAGATTGACTTCAATACCTCTAAGAGACATGATGAATCCAAGTAATTTGCTTGAGGTTACACCAAACACATATTTATTTGGATTGAGTGTGACTTTGTACTCTCATAATCTTTCAAATATCTTACGCAGCACTACTGGATGGTCGGCCCTAGTTTTGGATTTCCCTAATATGTCATCGACATAATCTTCAACAATATCATGCATCATATCATGGAATATGACATTCATGGCCCTTTAATATATATCTCTAACATTCTTAAGGCCAAATGGCATTACATGATAAAAAATTGTTGCCCATTGAGTGGTGAACACTATTTTATATTGGTCTTCTAGTGTTATTCTGATTTGGCTATATCTTGAAAAGCCATCCATGAGTGAAATAATTTCATAACATACCATGGATTTGACAATCATATCAATATTAGGCAATGGAAATCATCTTTAGGATAAGCTTTGTTGATGTCTAAAAAATAAGTATAGATTTTGATCTCTTCAAGATTTTTACTAACAAGTACCACATTAGAGATCCATTTTGAGTAGTTAATGGATTGGATACATCCTGCTTTTAAGATTTTTTTCAACTCTTTCTTTTCTAATATAGTAATGTGAGGATACATCTTACATAGCTTTTATTTTACCAGTTTGGCATCAAGATTAACTATAAGGTGGTGTAAAACCAAGGTGGGGTTCAAACTTAGCATGTCAAAATAGGCCCATATAAAGATATCCACAAATTCTCTCAATAAATCTATAAATACTTCATGTTCCTCAATGAGGGATGTGCCTAATTTTATCCATTTTAAGTCTGATGGAGTTCTGATGTTTACCTCTATTGTATCTTTAATTACAAGGGTTGAACCATCTTCTAGGATAGTAAGCAAGGACTTGAACTATTGGACTATGTCAAGGTCCTCTATTAAGACTTACTCTACAACTCCTAAGCATGATGAATTTGAGTCCCCTATTAGGAGATCTAGCCATGTGACAAAAACAATCAAAAATTATCAAAGAATTTGATCAAATATTTGTTGTGCAAAATTGAACTTAGATCCATAGGCAAGTTCATTGTTGGTGGTCTCCTAGTCTAAATTAGAATAAGAATGAACATCCCCATCTAATGGCATCTGAAATAGGTTTTCACCACTAGACTAGCCTTTATCTTTACTTTTTCCTTGGTCAAAAGTGCCTCAAAGAGGTTTTCACTTTGGGACCTCAATATTTTACTTATTTGTTTCTAGCTAAGGGTGTTCACCCACTCTCCAAAATAGGCTATAGGATCTAATGTAATTGAGAATCCTAACTTGTGATCTCCTAATGGAATGTTTTTTTAAGGCTTAAAAAGTCATAGAATGCCTCATCATTTTGGAATTCATTAATCAGTAGATTGGATTCTTATTGGTCCCAATCTATCAGTTGGGGATAATATAATGGTAATGGATTGCGATGAATAACTAGGGTAAGGGTACAAATGGCATTGTTATCAAACAAGTTAGTTTTAGCTAGGTCATCAAAGGTGAGGCTATGATTAGACTCTACTTCACTGTCGACATCATCATCACTAGTTATTGGTGATGGAGTTTGAATGACATATGTGGGGTCACCCCCAAGCAGTTTAAATCCAAGTCCATAAGGTCTTTTATACTTGGTCATGGTGTTAGGTTGTGGAGCTAAAAGCTTCAACCCTTTGCAAACTGTGGAACAATGGTTGCTGAGATCCAGGAGCACCGGCGTCGGTAGCAGGACCGACGTCGGTAGAGACCAGTGCAGAAGGCCACTGGTGACGGCAGGAAGTCGGCCGACGTCGGTAGAACCAGACAAGCAGGGACTGACGTCGGTCTCCTGTGTGTTCCAAAACTGCTCGTTTCACGGACAGTTAGTTAAGTAAATGAAGAGTTTGCATGTTGAGACCAGTTAGAGTCTTGGGCTACGAGGATAATTGTCTAAATTAAGAGTCTAAGTTAGTGTTTGAGTTAGGGATCTATTTATAGACCCATTGGCATGTATTGTTTTAGTATGAGATAGAAAGGAAGAGTTCCTTCTAGTTGTAAGATCTGTGAGTTGCAAGTTGTTGCAAGCTCATTGGGGGATCTACATGTAAGTTTGGTCTTTGAACTGCAGGTTGCAGGTTCATGAGAGATCAGCTTGAAGTGCTATAGAGTGCTTGGTGTACCGGCAGGGTTATTACTGACTGGTTGGTGAGGTGAACACCAATTCTATGTGTGAGTTGGTTGTTGGGACCATTTTTTGTGTAGGAGAGTGTGTGTGAGAAGAATTACTATACACTTGAGGTGTGGCGAATCTCTGTAAGGTGAAAGAGTGTGGCGGCTCTTTGTTGTATTCTTTTCTGTATAGTGTTAATACAAGATAGTGTATTGTCTCTCATATTCTGTGCTATTGGTGAATTCTAGTTACTTGTGTTTCTGGTTATTTTCGCATATTCAATTGCTTATATTTGGTAATCATACTGTGCTCTTTCTGAGGAGCAAGATCCTAATAGGAGGAATTAGAGCAGGTGTGTTTGTTCTTGGATTTATCTTCCACCTCCTAACAAGTGGTATCAGAGCTTTAGGTTGGGATACTAACAGATTGGTGTAGATCTGGGTAGTGTGTTTTGATTACAGGTTACTCACAGGGTTTCTGTTTGAGTGGGAGTTGAGCAATGGCAGAAAATAGTCAACTACGAATGGAAAAGTTTAATGGCAAGAACTACCAATTATGGAGGATGCAGATTGAGGACTATCTGTATCAGAAAGATTTGTACTTACCGTTGGGTGGGCTTGCTAGCAAACCCTTAGATATGAAAGATGAAGAATGGGAGGTTCTTGATCGGAAGGCTCTGGGATCTGTTAGATTGAGTCTTGAATCATCTGTGATTTCCAGCTTATCACAGTGTAAGACAACGGTGGAGTTGATGAAATCTTTGGCAAATTTGTATGAAAAACCCTCGGCTTCTAATAAGGTATTTCTTATGAAGCGTTTATTTAATTTGCAAATGTTGGAAGGTGGATCTGTTCATAGCCATCTTAGTGATTTCCATGGTTTGGTAAACCAGTTAAGTTTCATCAATATTGTATTTGATGATGAAATTAGAGCTCTCTTAATCTTGTGTTCATTACCTGAAAGTTGGGAAGGTTTGGTAATGGCAGTTTCTAATACTGTGTCTCCTTCAAAAGTCTTAAAAGTGGATGATGTTGTGAGTGTGATCTTGAACGAAGAGATACGTAGGAAAAGCACAGGTGAATCATCTGGAGATGCTTTGAGTGTTGAAGGAAGAGGAAGGCCAAGAGAGAAGATAGAGCGTGGGAGATCAAGGTCGAAGATGGGCAAGAGATCCAAGTCTAGGTATGGCAGAATAACCTACTAGAAATGTGGAAAGCAAGGGCACTTAAAGAGAGATTGCAGATCGGGTATAGATCAGCATGAAGAACATGGAGAAGAAGTGGATGTTGCAGGTTACGTTGCATAGGATGCTCTGGTATGTTCTTTGGATAAAGTAGAATCTTGGGTATTAGATTCTGGTGCCTCTTTTCATGCATCCCCACATAGAGAATTTTTTCATGAGTATGTCCAGGGAGATTTTGGAGAAATTTGTGTAGGGGATGGTAAGCCTTGTCAGATTGTTGGCAAAGGCAAAGTGAAGCTGAAATTGTAGACAGGTGACACATGGGTGTTAAAGGAGGTCATGCATGTCCCAGTTCTGAAGCGAAATCTGATTTCTGTTAGAAGTTTGGGTGAAGAGGGTTGCACAGTAACTCTCACAGTGGACTCTTGGAAGGTTACCAAGGGTACACTTGTTGTAGCTAGAGGTAAGAAAGTAGGTACACTTTATCTATCTACTTGTTTTACTGATTCTCTTTCTGGGTTATCTACTTCAGTTGTAGATTCGGAGATGTGGCTTAATAGGCTTGGTCACATAGATAAGAAGGAGATGCTAGTTCTTGAGTCAAAGAGTATGCTTTCAGAGTTAGAAGGCATGGATCGTGGTTTCTGTATGCAGAAGAAGAAGGTGAGGTTTCTTGAGGAATCCGATGTTAGTGACAAGAATAGGAAAGCCTTAGTTTTCAAGGAGAAAGTGACAGACAGAGTTCAGCACAAGGTGCAGAGGAATTTTGAGCAGAGCAAGGGTGATTTGGACAAGGATTTGATCCAAAAGGAGCTCGCGGGAAAAAGTCAGGTCTCACAAGAAAAACATAGAGATCGACGTCGGCAGGAAAACTGGCATCGGCGTCCAGACAAGGACCGACGTCGGCTATGTGCAGCCCAACGTCGGTGACTCAAGGCAGAGAGACTGGCGTCGACCAGGGGAAATTGATGTCAGCAGGGAGGCAGTCGCAGGGAACCGACATCGTTCGGCTGTAGACTGAGATGTGACTGGCATCGATCACTGAGATGAATTTTGGGTGGACAGCAAGCTGTCATGGAGTCTCAAGCACCCATATGGAGGACTGAAGGTGTAAATAAGTTCTTAAATTTGTCATTTCCCTTCTTTACACTACTTGTTGCTCACTTATGGCATAGGACCAAGAAGTTGTTGAAGAAGCAGAACAGGTAGATCTAGGAAACAGTGGGAGCTAGGCATGGATGAGGATGTGATTCCTTAGAGGAGAACCAAACAGGTGTTTTGGATAAAGTGGCCAGCTGGAAGTAAGCACTGAGAGACGAATGGATGTTAAGGATAAAGAAGAGTGGAAATGGATACGTGAGATGGAAGATCAGGGTATATGATCTTGTATTAGCTGCAGAGCAATGGAGGTTTGTTCATTGTGTTTCTCTTTACCAGGTTGGATAGTATTAGCTACATTATCCTATTTTCTATATGATGTGCTTGTTGCAGGGTTACATATACAGGTATTGCTAAACTAAAGGTAAAGCTAGTTCAGGTGTTTGTCATGGAGAATCTGGGAGCAGCACGATTCTTTGGCATGAGTGTGTTCTAGAGACATGGAAGGTCATATGTTGACTTTGTTTCAGGATGATTGTGTGAAACCGGTTAGCACGCTGATGGTTTGACGGTTCACAGAACAGGTGTCTTGATTCACATAATGAGGTTGAGTGCATGGTATGTACTAAACCTGAGTTTTCCCAAGCAGTGGGAGTTGTCACAAGTTAGGAGCCAATCCGAGAGAGAACCATTGGAGGGCAGTTCAGTGGATTCTTACAGGGACTAGTAGCAGGTGCACATGTTATGCAGGTTCAGGTGATTTTCTACATGGTTGTAGATATGGATGTGGCAGGTGATTTGGATGACAGGTTTTGCACCACAGATTTTGTGGTGGTTGGTCTTCAAGGGTGATTTTGAAGATGGATACATAGCCAAGAGAACAAACTAGATGGTGTATAGGTACAGGTACAGGTTACAGCTGTTTATCTCTAAGTGGGAGATTGTTAGGTTGTGGAGCTAAAAGTTTCAACCCTTTGCAAACTGTGGAACAATGGTTGCTGAGATCTAGGAGCACTGGCGTCAGTAGCAGGACCGACGTCGGTAGAGACCAGTGCAGAAGGCCACCGGCGATGGCAAGAAGTCGGCCGACGTCGGCAGAACTAGACAAGCAGGGACCGACGTCAGTCGCCTGTGTGTTCCAAAACTGCTCATTTCACAGACAGTTAGTTAAGTGAATGAAGAGTTTGCATGTTGAGACCAGTTAGAGTCTTGGGCTGCGAGGATAATTGTCTAAATTAAGAGTCTAAGTTAGTGTTTGAGTTAGGGATCTATTTATAGACCCATTGGCATGTATTGTTTTAGTATGAGATAGAAAGGAAGAGTTCCTTCTAGTTGTAAGATCTGTGAGTTGCAGGTTGTTGCAAGCTCATTGGGGGATCTACATGTAAGTTTGGTCTTTGAACTGTAGGTTGCAGGTTCATGAGAGATTAGCTTAAAGTGCTATAGAGTGCTTGGTGTACCGGCAGGGTTATTACTGACTGGTTGGTGAGGTGAACACCAATTCTATGTGTGAGTTGGTTGTTGGGACCGTTTTTTGTGTAGGAGAGTGTGTGTGAGAAGAATTACTGTACACTTGAGGTGTGGTGAATCTCTGTAAGGTGAAAGAGTGTGGCGGCTCTTTGTTGTATTCTTTTCTGTATAGTGTTAATACAAGATAGTGTATTGTCTCTCATATTCTATGCTATTGGTGAATTCTAGTTACTTGTGTTTCTAGTTATTTCCGCATATTCAATTGCTTATATTTGGTAATCATACTGTGCTCTTTCTGAGGAGCAAGATCCTAACAGGTGGAATTAGAACAGGTGTGTTTGTTCTTGGATTTATCTTCCACCTTTAAGAAGTCATAGAATGCCTCATCATTTTGGAATTCATTAATCAGTAGATTGGATTCTTATTGGTCCCAATCTATCAGTTGGGGATAATATAATGGTAATGGATTGCGATGAATAACTAGGGTAAGGGTACAAATGGAATTGTTATCAAACAAGTTAGTTTTAGCTAGGTCATCAAAGGTGAGGCTATGATTAGACTCTATTTCACTGTCGACATCATCATCACTAGTTATTGGTGATGGAGTTTGAATGACATATGTGGGGTCACCCCCAAGCAGTTTAAATCCAAGTCCATAAGGTCTTTTATACTTGGTCATGGAAATTGGCTTGATGGTTCTTTATTGATTTAGTTTGAGGCCTCTTCTTTCATAATTATGACAATCCATGATCCTATTGGGAATAGTATACTTTGTACTTTTATAATAATCAACTTGGTTATCATCATATAACCATGATTCATCCCCTTTAAGAGGGTTGGGTTCTAGGCCAGATGCTGGTATAAATGTAGTAGGTCCCTTATCTTTGTTCTTTTGTTTCCAATGCATGTGTGGGGTGAATTTAGGTCACCCAAAGGTTTTTTTATTTTGAGGAAGATTAGAAATATGAAATGTATCATGGGTCACATACTCTCCTGATCCATTATCTAAAATGGTGAAATGATTATAAGCTTCAAGAGGTAGTATGTGGGAAAGGGAATCTAAGGTATTAAGATCTATGCAATTATCTATTAAAGGATTAATAAGTATAGTCTTTCCTTTATCCTATTTGGAACTTGGATTCATGTTGTACTAATAAATGTAGCTTTAAAATTTGACCTCAATATGTTTGCAATGTTCAGTTGGGTGCAAATCTCCTAGAATATTCACTTCCATCCCTGAGTGAGAAAACTTGATACATTGGTGCAATGTTGAGGGGACTACACGAATCTCATGTAACCAAGGCCTACCTAGAAGCATATTATATGATAACTCAAGGTCAAGCACATGACAAAGTGTATCATATTCAAAGGCCCAATGATAATTGGTAAACTAATGGTGCCTTGTGATTCTCTTTCCTAATTATCATAGGCTTTGATGGTTATCATTTTTGGTTGGAGATCTACCATTGTGTACCTAAGAAGCTTGCTGAGTTTTAGAGACACTATGTTGAGGCCTGATCCATTGTCTATAAGGACACATTTCACTTTATGTCATTTATATAAAATTCTATATACAATGGGTTATTATGGAGCAAGCCAAGGGAAGACATATTGCTTTTGAATGTGACTTGTTGGGCAAGAGTTAGGTGTCCAACCAAAGCTTGAAATTAATTACAGTATATGTCACTAGAAATATTGGATTGGGTCAAAAACTCATTCCAGATGTTCTTATGGATTATTGAAGTTCACAATATCAAACTTTTTGTCTTGGTCAGTAGTGAATGGTTTATTCCAATGTTGAATGGTTGGTTAGAAGATAGGCAAGTGGCAGATGGTTGTAGGCCTAGGATAATAATCTTTGACCTCTAAGTTATGACTACACAATCAAGATTAAATACTAGACCATTATTTTTGACAAATATTGGGAATGGTGTGGGACCAAATAGGACAAGTCTCGGTTGCCAGTGCACTTCTATGTGGTCATGTGGCAAGGATGAGTTATCGATATAAGGTTTAAAAGGGGAAGTCCTAGTTTGTTGGTTTTCCTATATGCACTCCTAGGTTAAGGAAGGATTATCCATATAATTTAGCTAAATGTTGTTGTTTAACAATGGTCTAGGCTGATTAGTACTTGGTCTAAGATTAATGAAGATGGTATTAACACTACCCCCTACAATATGACCTATAACCCTATTGTAGTCATATGTAACTACATGGTAGGTTTGTTGGTTGTTACTATTTTGACCTTAGTTTTGTTTATTATTCTATCATTGTGGGTTCTACTATTGATTTTGCTAATTCTACTAATTCGGCCTTTGATTTTGATACTATTGATTTTGCTACTACACTTACCATTGTTGTTGTTACTGATTATTTTACTACTAATAATTATTATGTCAGGGAAAGGGGTTTTAATAAATCCTAAGAGTTTGATTGGAAGTGAAATCACCATTATCTAATGTTATCTCCCCATTCTCTAAAATATTCTCAATTAAATGTTTGATTTTGACACATCTTCATATATTATGCCCATTGACTTGATGATAGTCACAAAATTCATTTTCATAGTACCAATTAGGGTAAGGAATTCCTTGCAAATAATGCTTTGGTATAGGCCAACTAATCAGATTAATGGAAGCAAGCTTGTGAAATATAGACTCAATAGGTTCTCCTAGGTCACTAAAGACATGATGTGTAGGCATGGTTTTCCTAAGAGGAGGGGTTTACAATGGTAAAGGCTACTATATTTGTTGTACAGGTCTTGGTTATTGTGCTTGTAGTATTGGTTGGAGAGGTTGTTGGGTAGGAGTAAGATGAAAAGGTGGTACAAATGATATGTGTACCATTTTGACATGATGTGGCTTAGTTACTCCATTTCCCACAACATTCTTATTATGGTTGAATTGCTTTGATCTTTTTGGTTATTGGCCTGTGTTGGTTGTGATGCTTATGCTTGAATGGGATGTTGATGTTGGCCATTTAATTAATTGGTACCTTGATTTTGATTATTTGAATTAATCTTGATGACTCCTTTATTGATGAGTATCTGATTGGTCAACAAACCTTTATCAATAATCTCTTTGAAAGTGTGTGCACATTGTATTTCTAGATGATAAGCTATCTCACTATGCAAAATTTTAGTAAACATAGTGGCTGATTGTTTATCTAGTAAACTATGGGTTAAATAAATTTCAAGGCCTCTCCATTGATGTAGATAACTAGAAAAACTCTCACCAATTTTTTATTTTACTTGCAATAAGTCCACTAATGAAATCTCATGCTCGACATTATAGGAAAACTGTTGCACATACTTATCAGAAAGATCATCAAAATCCATTATTAAATTTTTGGACAACTTTTAAAACCACTCCAGGGCTTGTCCAACCAAGATCCTTGGAAACAATAGTAAAAGGTATATGTCGCTATATGCCACTAGCTAACATGTGACAAAGAATTTAGTTAAATGGGCCTTAGGGTCACCTTTACCTTTGTATTTGTCAAATTTTGGTGATTCATATCTTGGAAGAAATGATATCTACAAATAATCCATGTTGAATGGATAGGAACACACATCATCAAATTTGAAATTTTAGTCTATTTTCTAGCTTGAATGGTAGCAATTGCATCCTTCATTTATTATAATTCTTGGGATAAGAAACTGAAAGGAACATTGGTTTGAGGGAGAATATTAGTTTGAGTAAATGGTTGGGAGGTCACAAGTGGGACACTTTGACCAGGGTATAATGGAGATACATGTTGGGGTATATTGGTTTGGTTAGGGAATGGACCAGGAATATGCATATGTGGATTAGGATGTACTAGAAATTATATATTTGGTTGTATGATATTTTGGTTTTGATTGGTGATAAAGGTTTGACTTGGAGGATTTTGTGGTTGGGATGGAGGGATATAACTATATTTTTCCTGTTGTAGTTGAAAAGGGACATGTTGCAAACTAATCAAACCTTGTTATTGAGTGGGAACTTGTGGACCAAGACCCTATCTCTGAATTTGTGGCATATTTTAAACCAATGGTTGTCTAATAGGTACTTGAGAAACATAGGAGCCTCTTTATTGCATGAATCCTTATGGGGAAGTGAAAATAGGTTGTAGATTCAACATCTATCACTGACCAATATTTTCATGATGTTGAGTAGTCATTTTTTAGTTTTGGATTGGCATATTAGTCTATGACTAAAGAGGTATGTTTGTCATTACCTAGTGAGGTAGAACATTAGTTTCCCTTGATTGAGGTGGCAAGGTATTTGTCCTATATTACTTTGGTACACTAGATTGCACATGCTATTGTGGAATACTAATCATTACTTATTGAGGAGGAGTAGGATTCATCTCATTATATCATTAAGGCATGACATTGGTTATTGTTTGACTACCTAATCTTGTAGGTCGTACACTTGAGGAAGCATTTGGTTGAGATTGGGATATAGAAACTCTTACTCCCTGGTATGATGATCCACTCATGGAATTAACTATAGGCACATGTTGTTAGCTAGTTGTTTGTACATTAGTACCACTTTTATTGGGATTGGATGTTTTTTACACATTTTCCACTATATTTTTCTCATTATTCTATGTAGAGGCCAAAGACACTTCATCAATAATGGGCATATGCATCAAGTTATCTATCGAAGTGGTTTGTATGAATGTGTCAAAACTTAGATACTCTTATACAATTAACTCTAAAAACACTCCTATTAAAGGAACTAAGTCAATAAGAGGTTTGCTCATCATGTTCATCTAATTGAAATTATGTGCTAGATTTAGGTAGGTTTGATATGCTGCCTACATTTGGTTAAAGTGATCTTCCATGATGTTTTTATCTTGATTATATATATTAGGGTCTTGATATGTTGTTTGGACTAGAGCCATAGGATTGCTATAAGAAGCCTATTGATCATAAATGATATTATGGGGTACTCTTACTAGGCTTGGTAAATTTTTATTGGGGAAGTCTTTTAGAAACCTGGCCTCTACCTCTATGGCTCTAATTAAAATCTTGTCTTTGTTCCCTAACAAATGTTGCTCAAACAAAAATGGATCATACATGGAAGTCATATTAGTAGAATATGACTATTGAAAAATTGTCTCATCCACTATGGGTATTGTAGCTAGGTATTGTGTGGTTTGTTCTTGGTTTTATTTTGAATAAGGTGATGTGTTAACCAAATAGTTAGCCAAGGGATCTTGGCTTTGTGCCCCTAATTGAGTATTATAAGAGGGATAAGAATCCATCTCATAAGTAATATTATCTATGTAGGGGTCTTGTACCATGCCTTCTTATGCAACTACATTACTAATCCTTGGATTGTACATGATTCCACTATAGGTGTAGGAATACATGTTGGGATCCATAGTCAATGCTTTGTGATAAAAGTTTAAAGATTTTTTCAAACTCTAAAAATATAATGTCTAAAATAGATGATGTTCCAACTTGGTCTAGATTAATCAAAAGGATCAAAAGGTTTATGAAAATATTTGTGAGGAAACAAACTAGTATGAAGTATCTAATGTTTCACTATTCACATAAAGATAAGAAAGTAAATGGACCAAAAATTAAAATGCCAAACTCTAAGGTCGAAGTGTTTCAAAATAGTCTAATCTAGGAATTGAAAAGTTGCTAGGTCTTTTGGCCAAACATGATGTTAAAAGATAAGATCAAATAAGGCATGTGCTAGGACACTTGGCCAAATGATGTCAAAACCTAGACTTTGAAAATAGATGAAAGTTTTGATCTAATGGATTTAAAACACTTCTAACAAACACTAGGCATTTGATTCTTGGACATGAACTCGATCAACTAGGTATAAGGTATGAAATAAAAATCACTTTAGAGATAGTTTATTTTATCATAAATAATGGTATAAAACTTGGTTCTTTTGAAAAATAAGCTAGACAAAATTGAATGGTATAACTATGCTAGACAAAGGATCATAAAAGTACACTTGGATTGGTCTGAAAATGTAAGAACAAATTTTAATTCTATGCAAGAGGGTCTATTAAACAATATTTGAAATGTTTTGGGCAACGTAATGATGCTACACTATCCAAAAGGTGTGACAAAAAAGTTTGTTTCAAAAACTCTCCAAGGAAAAGATAGTTTCCCACAATTTTGATAGCATAACACTACTCTTTCTTGACTCCAAATGTTTATGGTACATAGACTCAAAGTGAAAATGTTTAGCATAAAATGGCTTAAGTCTATTAAGTGGTGATAATGATTATGAGTCTTAAATGACCTTCAACCCAAATTGGAAATTAAACCTAAGTTCCCTCAAGTTTAGTGCAAATGGCAAACCCACTTAACACATCAACCCTATGAACTTATAAAGGTGAAATTTCAAATTTAGATTATAAGTGAAGGACTTAAACAACTTTGGTAAAGGTCTAGACTTAATTGGGTAGTATAACTATGCCAAAGTGGATGATATGACTCCCAAGATTTTGATGAACTTTGAACAAGGAAAATTTATGATCTCACATGGGTAGCATAACACCTCTTTGTTCAAAGTAAAATGAGGACCATGGTGTTTTATTTTGTATCATTTGTTTACAACAAGTTTTGACTTCAAACAATACTTTAATGTAGGATAAAACTCAACTGATTAATCACTCTTAGACTCTAAACTGATAAGGTTGCTTGGTATTGTTAGAATCCATCTATATACATCATTTAAGAGGATTTTAAGTGTTCATCCAAAAGTAAATGCATATTATATAGTAGGGTTTTTACACCCCCACTTCTCTCAAATGATAGTACTATGACATAGACCTTCAAGCACACCTTATACCAATAATACTTCCATGGCAAGTGGGGATTTGTCTAAGATATAACAAGTTTCTGAACATTCTAGGGGAATAAATTGCATAATGACTTTCATGCCAAATAATGCAAAATAAAATCATAGATTTTGGGTCTGTATCACTTGGCTTGTTTCAAAAATTTCTAGTCCTTTTTACAACCACTACATCCTATTATTCATTTAGTGTAGTGTGATGTCCAAAGTGCCACTACATCCCATGTACAACTCCAATTAGGAGCCAAATGAATTCAATGTCAGGAGGTGAAACCCTGGGTCGAAGCTTCCCTAAAGAACTCATGGGAGGTGATGAAGTCCCCCTCATAAGCCAAGTTTGCATAAAAATAAAGAAAGCATGAAAATATAAAGACTTTAGGGTCATTTTCAAGGTTACCCAAACTTTGATGAGTTTTTGGAGAGTGTTTTAGATGACTTTCTTTCTACGCCTTGTACTAGGATACTTGTAATAAGAATGGCACTTTTGATTCCAAGGGTTCCCTAAAGGGGAAAAATGAAAGAGCATACACACAATACCCATCTTTTTGCTAAACAAAAATTAGATCAAGCAACTATTTAAGACAAAAATCTTGGAAAGATGAGTTCATTTTTAAGCCCAAATAAAAATGAGGTGGTGTTAATTTGACCCCTTGTTTTAGTTGTAACTTTGAGAACTAATGCTAAAAACTCACTTAAGTACCTAAATGTTACTTTAAGCACCAAAATAATGTTCCCAATTCATTTTAAGCATGTAAAAGGTGATCTAAACATATCTTTATCAAATTTCAAGCTTGGTCCTACAACAAAAATGTTAGCATGTCCTTTAACTTTGAAGCTATTTTGGGTTTGGAATAATGAACTTCAAAAAAAGAGCTCTCAAGTTTGTGATTTAAGAAAAACATAGTGAATGACGTTGGTTCTACAACTGATGATGGTTACACTTACTAATCGATGATGGTTATCTAATTGACATCATTTATACCAATAGTGACCAATGACAGCTATCCAATCAATGTTAATTTTGCTAACTAACATCGGTTACTATGTAAACCTGTGACAAAGAAAAATAGTAAAACAAAGTTAGAAAATCAAATTGTAAGAATTTTAATGATCTAAATGAAGATTTTAAAGCTATAAAATTATCTTCTTCATGTGTGGGATGCATCTATTCCCATTGGGCATGCCATATGTGATCTAATAATTTGACTCAAGAGAGGATGGTTATTACGGTGTTAGTTTCAAAATAAAAACAAAATGAAAGAAACACACTAACTAGCATAACATCTCTAGGCCTAAACACTAAGGAGAGATTGGTTAACAAAAATGAATAAAACACACGACTAAAATGAAAAATAAACCCTCTTTTACCTTCCTTGGATGCTCCAAAGTTCTTGTTGCAGTGGCTTTCTTGGCTTGTGGTCATGAAGTCTTCATCAAAGGAGGCTTGGCTATATCCTCTTCTCCTTGGCACCTTGTAGCTTTGGATTGGCTTGGATTGGAGTCAATTTGGCATAGTAACATTAATTAAAATGGATTTTGGAATCATTTGTGCATTATAACTTTGCATTATTAAGACTTAAAAATGATGTTCATGGCCTCTCTATTTATAGATTTTTAGAATGTCTAGAATCAACCTGAACTGTCCATCTAGAGATTGAGATGTGTGGTTGAGAATTAATTCAATTTTTGGAATTAAGTTTATAATTATACTCATCATGGAATTGAAATAAGGGGAAATTAAGAGGCATGGAGGGCATCATGGAAGGCATTGATGAGGCATGTAGGGCATGAATCCTAATATATGTGGAATTTATGGTCTAAGGATGTCTTCTCAAGAAATGAGGTCACCTGATGATGTAGATATTCAATATTCATTTCCAAAAATAAGTATTCAACAAGTTTCCATGAAATTCTTAATTAGGTCTTGATTTAGATTAACTAGCTCTTAAGCATGATTAAGCACTTTGTACACAAATTATACAAATTGATCATAATGCCTTATTATTGGTCTAAAATTTGACTAGATTAGAATTGGAAGGAAATTTTAGATGCATTGGATCCATTATCCCATTTACCATATACCAATACAAAATAACAAATGCATATGTCTTGTGCAAGAGATTTGATAGGAAAGATCAATCCATAACACCTAGGTGCAAAATTGGCATTTTGACTCAAAATGATCTGATCAAAGTTAGTTAGCCCATAAATTGTATTGCCCTATTTAGGGATACCCTACCCAAAATTGGCACTTAAATATATCAATTTCACATCATTCAGTATGCTTTAGTGTTTTTAGGCCAAATTTTGAATTTTGGGTGGAAATTGGCCAAAACCTTAATTGGAGGTTATTGGTGGCCAAATTTAGCTGTCTACAAGTTTCACATTTGGAAAATATTTGATAGTCCAAACAATTCACTTTATAGGAAGGTGTTGATAGTGGACTTACACTCCAATTTCACCATTTGAAAAAGCTTATTTCTCTAAAATGAATTTAATCCAATGTGGCATGAGGTATTAATTACTCTAATAGGGTTAGGGAAATATCTTGTTTTTAAAGTTTTAACCTTTAAAATGAGCATCATTGAGGTTGTAGTGCGATTGGATACACAGTCAGCTCCCAGCCCATCCTCAGTCTCAGTCATTATTTGAAAATATATGAGCACATTCATAAAGGTGTTATTAGAATCTCAAGGTTTTGAATAGTCTCTTGGAACATGAAAAAATAGGATAAACCCAAAGTCACACCTTAAAAAGCATGAGAAGATAGGTTTTAGTATGCACACAATCAGGCATTCATTAGTGAACCCTACAAGTGACTTATAGGAAGATGAAATATGGGAAAAGGTATGGTTGAATGGATTTTCATTCCTCAAGCTTATAAACACATAGTTAAGAGGTTGGGATGGGGCTAGAAGTGATAAAATGGATAAGAACCATACATGTTGTTCATAGGACCACTCACTGCCTATGCATCATGATGCCCACCTATAAATGGCCTTGACAAAGATCTAAGAGTTTATTTTAGAACATTAAAGCATGAGATGAAAACCTATTTGAGTTCCTATCATGAGGATAGATCATGATTGACCCTTTTGAGGTGCTATTTTTCTAATAAAATATTGAAATCACCTTCAAAGGTAGTGACTGCAGATTTAAGGATCAAATCCCTAAATATCCAGAACATAGGTCTAAGGGTATTTTGTGAGGTCATATATCATGGTTAAAATCAGCCTTGATGCATCCTAATGACTAAACCTTTTAGTCTTTATCATAGACAAGAGCCATGCAAAGTTTAGAGAAAATATGACTAGTGGAGATTGGTTGTTGAGAGACCTAAATTTGCATCTTTAACCACTAAATTTAGGTAGTGAAATCTATAGGTCCAAGCTATAAAAGAGTCTATCTAATCTTATAATTTCAAGGCATATTATCATGTTTGTAAATCCTTATGGGGATGAAATAGATACCAAGGGGCATGGTACCATAAATAAGAGTTGGTTATGAGAGTTTAAGACCTCATGATCACCTACAAGCTCCTTACTTACAGACTATTCATCTACAATCACTATTTTGACTGTCATACAGTGAGATAAAATCAATGACTAGAAGGTATTAATATGGCTTGATGGGTATATATGTATCTTAGTGTGATCAATAAACTTTTTATAGGATATAAAAACACTATACCTAGGATTCAAATGTATATGAACACCTATAGGGGGCTCATAGACAAGGTAAAAAGGTAGTGTCTCAATCATGAATCAAAGGTGCATATGAAGAGATGATGAAGGTAAGGATAAGTAATTATACTCATGAAAACCTTACCCATAGTAATTTTTATCTTATATTCTATAATAAATGTGAAATGAAACTATTTAGTCCCTTTATGACCCTATGAATACCTATAATTAATTGTGTATAACTGTGTTGGCAGTAAATAGTGAGGTAATGGATTTTGTGTGTTGACATTGTCTAAATGTGATGAACAAGTATAAAAACCTTTATTAATGACCTTGGTGATGCATTTGAGGTCCAAAAATACTATGATCAACCTTAGTTGAAGCAAAATAACCTACAAGTAGGGTCCTAAGGAAGAAAACATAGTCAAACAAGAACTCAGTCCAGCTATGCAAGGTGAATGAATGGTTTTATCAAGGGTTATTATGAAAAAGTGATTGGAATATATTGAGAATATATACTATCATCTACAATTAACTCAATTTAATGAATCATAGTATAAGGAACTCTTGTCAAAATCAAAACATAGTCCACCTCCAAACACCCCTACATAGTCCTTTGCCTAGAAGATTATCTTACGTTTCTAGTCCATTTTAAGGGTCAAATGATTTTATAGAAAGTTTTTTATTGGTGTATAATGTCCCCATCACTTTTTTAATCTCCTAAAATATGTATTTTTTATATACAAATAGGGCAAGTGCCCTTTTTTTAATCTCAAATAGAGGGCACTTCCCTAGGTGAAATTGGCAAGTTTTAAAGAAAAGGTTAAAAGGATGTACTATAAGTTGATATAGCCTTATAGGAAGGTTTTAAAAGTTTTAAAATGCCTAAAAAAACATGATGTACCAATAATATGAGATTAAAATACAATAGGGTTCCTCATGCTCTTAAGGTTACAATCAAGGCTAAGAGGAAGGGTGAAACCTAGGGCTAGATTAAGAGGTCATCTCAACTTCTAACCTTTGATATGACTTATATACTATTATAGCATGATTATGGTATCATGGTAGATGTTTTAAAACTATTTATAGTAAAATAAAACCATAAAAGGTCATTTTGAGCTCTAAAATATAGTCAGGCTTACTTGGTATCATGTTTAAACCTAGTGCCCAAATGAGAGGTCAGTTGCATTTATAGCATCGAATAGGATCTAAAACCTATTATAGAAAGTGTATGGGATGATTAAATAGGTTTTAAAGTTATTTTTATGCAAGATAAGTCATGAATAATCCATTTTTGGCTCAAAATCTAACTTAGACCTACAAGAAAGAGGAAAACAAGCTCAAATAGGCAACTTCAAATGCTCATATCTTCTTAGAGGATTTATATGGGAGAAAAAGGAGTTTGGGTAATTTATTAATGTCCTTGAAAATAAAATTTATTTAATTTTTCTATAGGTTGGATGTTAGATTTTTATGAACGAACCTTAAGAGGTTAAATAGGCCTAAAACCCTTCCTAGTGCCCTGATTGGATAAGTGAGACAAAATATGATTATAGATAGACTAATTTTGTCATGAAATATATTGTATGCTTTATAATACTCACTCAAAATCCCTCCCATGCAAATTAATTGTATAGACTTGTATGAACATGGTATAAAAAGGCTATTTTTGACCATTTTTTGTATTGTGCAGGCTACAAGAGGATTTTGAAGGTGAAACCAAGTTTTGAGGGAATATTTATAATTTTTATAGCTCAATATGTCCATTTTATTACAATTAAAAACTCATAAGCATCAAAACTAGGTGCTTCATCTTAGCTAGTCAAAATTAGCCTATTGGACAAGCTAGTGAGAAGGGTGAAGATCTTCAAGTGAGGTGATTTTAAGGTGTCCCTAATGCTTCCAAGGACATGAAATGTATTTAAAATTTTAATTAACTCCTTATAATTTATTTTCATGAGAAATTAATGCCAATTTTTAGGCCAAGTGTGTAGGGTGCATGAAGGAACAATTTTCTAGACTGCAAATGATGATAGCTCCTTTCTAAGTGATTTTAGAGGACCAAGCATGTAATAAATGCATGTATATGAATTTATTATGTCCTTACACTTAATACAAATCATAAAACCTTGTACTTATTATTTATAAGGTGTTCAAATAGGGTTGATCATGAAGGTGGTTTTTATGAGCTAGAGTGAGGAGTTTCATGCCACTTTTCATGAGGTTTATGACTTGGATTGACATTTATACCTCTTGGCCTTGAATATTTCATCCCATGCCAAATTCACATGTAAAATTAACTTATTTTCTTAGCTTAAAAAGTTTCCTTGTGACCCTTGTACTTCTCTCTTCTTTTCTCTCTCTCTCAAGTTCTATAAGAACTGGCCATTTTGGCATTATAATCTATGCTCCACCTGAGTATGGTGAAGCCCTAATCATTTGTATACATTTTTATGAATAATAATACTAAATTTTACCTCATCCATGACTGTTCTTAATGTGTTAATTTGGAATGTTTGATTTTGCATGAGTGAAGACTATGGATTCCTTAGCATGTTATTTCATTATACCATCTATTTGTAGTTGGAAAGATTATTCTTGCAAGGCATGTGAAGTGTTCTAGGAAATTTCAAGGATTAAGTTAATTAGTATATTCATTATTTCATGCATACACTTCTTGTCTAGTCCTCTTAGCTTTTCACATTCAGCTATAACCTCACAATGTAACATTGATGTGAGAAGATGAAGATTAGAGAAGTGTATGTTCATTTTATCCCTTGATTTCAAGTGTAATATTCATATGGTTGGAAGTCATAAATCTATTTGGTGTATCACCTCCCTTAGGATAGTTTGTTTTCAGTTATATCTCTCCCTTTTCACCCCTAAATTTTAGTTGTAGTTGTGATCCAAAGTGGTACATCAAGGGAACTAGCCCTATCTAAATATTTACCTCATTCCTTAGGCTACCCAAAAGCCTAGAGGTACTTCCATTATACCACTTGGATGAGGAGAGATTTTCCATCTCCTCAAAGGGTATAAATCCAAGTGATAAAAAAATCCATTAGAGCTTTTAATGCTAGATTTTAAAAGATTTTAAAAAGAACTATAGCTCCATATATACTTGTTGAGGCTTTAGTTTTAGAGATTTATAAAGATGCTTTAGATCCATTAACTTAAGTTTTATTTTTTGAAAAGATCTATTAGATTAATTAATAAATTAGCTTTCGCCTATGCTAAAGCTATGATAATTAATGACCAAATGCAACCCCAAGGTCAAATGACATATTTCATTCCAAATATCAATCCTAATTTTTCCATGTTAAAGGTCATGCATGATGTTAATCATAGCATTCTTACTTTAAATCAAACTCCATTTTTAAACCAATTACCTTTGATTCATTCTCATCCTAGTCAAAACCTAGGATTATTGAATAACATTGCAAGTGGATCTCATCCACAAGATCAAATAGCTATGGTGCCAATAATTGGAAGTAGTCCTCAAGTTCATAATTTAAAGGCACCTAAAAATGGAAATAAATCAATTTTTAAAATTGTCCAAAATCTAAGCAATTATTTTCTTAAGACATAAAAGTAATTAGGTAACAATGGGGAAAGTTATAATAAAAATTATTATATTTAAAGGTTCAACAAACCCACATTTAGGTTTCAAAATAGCAATGACAATTATAACAATTAGCCATCTAAAATTATGAATGTGCCTGACATAAACACTTGTGATGTGTTTTTATCTAATTATTGTAGGGTTCATAATAATGTTGCATGGTCATATAATTCTTTTGAGATGTCTACATATTTTGAAATAGCTCTTATGGTAGAGACCTATGACTTTCCATTTCAAGATGAAGATGAATTTAAAGATATATGATTTCATAGAGCTCTTATGGGAGAGACCTATGATATACTATACCGATAATGGAGAAAGATCCTATCCTTTTTGAACTAATAGAAGAAGTTATAGCTAAGATGAATGGATTTCATAAAGATTTCATTGAAACACTTACAGGCAAGGAATATGTAGATGAATCAAATTCAATAGATCAATAACTTTTATATTATTCCATCAAAAGGTTAGAAGTATGTGATCAACATGTTTCAGATGGTAAGATTCCAAATTAATCTCATATCCTTTCTATTGATCATGATGAAGATACATTTTGGGATGACTTGGAGAGTTCTTGTGTAAGGATTGATAGTCCATTCCCACTTCAAGTGTATATTTAGGAATGTATTATAGAAATCAATATTTTAGATATCCTCAAGAAGGCAATGATATTATGAAGATCCCAAATCAAGATGAGTTGGAGCCTAATGAAGTCATCAATCCAAGTATACTAGTTGAGTTCATAATAAAACCATGGAAGGAGAAAGAGATAAGACATGATCAGTGTTTGAATGAAGAAAATCTAGATTTCTTGATGCAAGAAAGAAGAATTTGGGAAGAATATGATTGGATCTTGGATCCATGTACTTGAGAATGGAGGTGGGAAGCCAAGATACATCATATACAAGACACAAGCATACAAGTGCTCATATCTACAAAAATGGGCCATTAAATGGAAGCAATCATGTTTCAAGGTTCTATATAAGACTAAATAACTTTCCATTTTATCTTGAAGGTAAGTTCTTTGTGGAGTTAGTTTAGGTAGGTTTTAGATTAGTTTATTTTCTTGTCTCTTATTTGTAAGTAGTGCTTGTAAATATTTTTTTTCTTGTTGTTTGTTTTACTTTGTGTTTGGTGTGTTTTCTTTTTTTGATTTATTCATTGATTCTAAATAAGTTCTTTTGGATATCCCTTAGCTCAAATTTTACGTAATTACTCAAGAACTTCATAGTTTATAAATATAGGTATGACTCCTCAATATTGGTTGATCATGGATTGTTAAAATGTGAGATTGATGTTATAGTTTGGAGAAACTAGTAAAGACTAATGGATAGGTTAATTCTTCCTTGATATTTTAAGGCTTGTTCTAATCTAAGCTTGATTCTAATAAGTATTGCACATGTGAGTTGAAAGCTTAAATTATTGAAACATAGTCATGTTTGCACTTAATAAACATTATTGCATGGGACAAAGTTTACAACCAAGGATGATTGTTTGAAGATCAAAACACTTGACCAAATCCTAAAACCTAGCTAACCCAATTCCCAACCTTTTCTAGAGAGTCAAAAATGATTTCAAAATTACAAAAATAAGAGCCTTATTGAAAAATTCAAGAGATTTATAAGCAAAGGTGATTCTGGTAATATCTATCAGGGTTATGGATACCTAGCTGGTAGTGGATCAAGGCCTTGACTAAATCCAAAGGCACGTCTATCAGGGATATGGATGCCTAAATGTAAATAGAGTAATTCCCAACCCTTCCTTGAGCTAAAACATTATCCTTAATGCATATCCAAATATGTTATAAGTCATTGTCAATGGTCAAGGTCATGAATTTAGAAGTTGTTCCCTAAATCTCTTGAGAAATAGTAAGTGGTATCAAAGCACACACACAACATGGCTAAGTTTTGATGTTTAAACTTAATGTTATATTTGTAAGATTTGTTTTAATCATTAATTGATCTTAATATTGGTATCTGATCATGTGAAATAGGTAGCCTAGTTATTAGTCTAAACCAAGAGTCTCTGAATTCCATATTGATATTTTTCACCTAGAAGCCACCATTTATTGAGGCCAACATACCCTCATTTCTAAAAATGAGTCTCCTTATTAAATTTTAGAAAAAATTGTATTATGAATTAGACATTCAACTTGATCTGGAACTAGTATTGAATATCTTGTGTTGATCTAGTTTACATGGGTTTGTTAGCACATAATCTTCACTTGACTTTATCTAATGTTGCTAACATTTGAATCTTATATTTCCATGTTGTAGGTTTAATGGGGTCTCATTTGTGTGAACACTGCTCAGGGTTTCATACTGTAATATTAATTTGATCACTTTTTACTAATCCTTGATCTTTGATTAGTTAATTTGATCCATGTTAAATGAGTGTTAAAAAAACTTTAGTCTAATTAGTTAGCCTAAGTTCCTTTCAAATTCATGCGAGGTCATTCTATTTGAATTTACGTAGGAACAATTATTATATGTTAAACTTAGCTTAAGATTTTAGCCTAAAGTTTTTAATGTGTTTATCAACATGACCAAAATTTAGTCTAAAAGCTTCATACTAATTTCTATATTTCCCAAAGCCCCTTAGTCTAGTTTGTCATTCACATGGGCTAAATTAAGCAGAGCTATTTTATTATATATTTTAAAAACCTATCTTAAGACTTTATCCTAAGATTTTTATCATGTTTATTAACATGAATAAAACCTTAGGCTAAAATTATATCCTAAGTTGAAGTTTCTATATTTCTCAAGACCTTATTAATTCTATTTTATAATTACAAAATTGAATTGAACATAGAAAAGACAAGTGTCAAGCTTTTAGGGAGTCAATATGTCAAGCATCAAGATCTATGGTGCACATTAACTCAGACAAAAATGATCCAATAGTGCATTATCTAAGTCAAAAATTCAAGGACCCTACGAAGGAGAATGAGATCGACAAGTGTTAAGATCTCTGAAAATCAACCAAGGAATCAATGATCTTGCTCAAACATACCTCCATCATATCAATGATGTGCATTTCATATTGCTAAAGTAGATCGATTGTACAAGATGAACTAGAATTTTTAGAGAGCCCATAAAACTACCAAGTGGCACACCCACATTTAATCATGCACAAGCAGATTAATGATGCAAAGCAGGTCAAGAAGTTAAGAGCCTGGATTGAGTGAGAAGCTACCACATGGCACAAAGGCATTCAAATGATGGAGAATGCTTAAAAAATACTTGGAGAGTCCATGGATTCAAAAAGTGGCATGATCTCAAAGGTATTAATAGAGATCTAATGAATCATGATGAAAGCTAATACAAATAGGACTCTAAAAGGGATCAATGGTGTGAATTTGATTTGGCCTAAGAGAGCATGAGGTAAGGACATGTGTCTAAAGGTAACATCAATCACATTTTGAGATCAAATGGACTGCTCAGCATGGGTATTTACCACATAGACATGACATTTTGTATTGTAAGGTCCTATAGACTCGAAAGCACTTGAATTATAATTGTCCTAGACTAGTGAAGATCATAAATATGAACAAATATGTCTTATAATTAATTTGGTAAGTGAATGAGAGGCTGAATGTGCAGTATAGTCTAAAATTTAATTGAGTTGACACAGTATTTTCTTTTAAATCAAAAGACCCTATAAATCATTTCAATAAAATATTTTATTCTATAAAATTATGAACATGCAACATATATAAATTTTGGTTAGTCATATTGGAAAAATGTCATTGGTATTAAGGTGTTCTAAAGGGATAGTTGTCCATAACACTTGTTCAATTATCATTTGACCTAACTGACAACCATACCTCATTAAGACTTCTATAAGAAGGAGGTATGGTCTTTGTAAAAAGGAGGGGGGAGTTCTTAGAGACAAGGATTTCTAAAAGTTTGTCCAATATTTTTTTGTGTTTTCAGTATCATGGATGTTTCCTTAGTTATCTAGTTTGATATTAAGATTTGAATTATTTTTATGGATCCTATATGTGCACATGTTAATATAGAGTTGTCAATTTGTGCTTATGCTAGGCTAATTGAAAGATCTTAGGTTTATTTCATTCTCTTTTTATTTTCTTGAAGATGTGCAAAAGTTATTTTCCTATGGAAGTAAACCTTTAAAGTGAACCTAATTTCTTATTTACATTACCTTTCCTCTAAAATTTGATTGATATATAGTAGGATCTGTGCCTATCCAATTTCATGATATATATTCATTTAGTTCATATTTTGGTGGAATTTAAGCTCTATCATAATGTCTAGATTGAAGACCAAAAACACCTTCTTTATGCCCTACCCTTCCTTTTGCTCCTTTTTTATCAGATCATTATAGTTTATATTTTCATTGTAAATATTCATTCTAGATTAGGTTTTGGACATCATTCATTGGACTTAGCTCAGATTACTTTCATATGAATAAATATTTAAGACCACAGTTATTCTCAACAACCATTTACATGTTCATTTTATGAAATAGTCATTTAGCTTGGCTGCTACTCCACCACATATCTTAGGAAGATCACAACCAGCAACTCATGCAATGGATTCTTTGAATCCATAAATGAGAAGTGTTTCTTAAACACTATATGAACCTGTTGATACATTTAGGTGCATTAATAGTGGAAAATTAGCACTAGAATGAGGACCAAACTAAATCTTTATGAATTTGTTATATCTTTGCTAAGGTTAGTGAATTTTATTCAAAGATTAGTTGATCCTTTACATATTTGTGTTATTCTTAGCTTGACTATGTAAAGATCATTGATATTCATGGTTTTAGACTAGGATTTAGGCTTATTTAGATCAATATTATTATTCTTTGAAAAATTATATGAAATTTTTGAAAATATTTGAAAATCCATTTGTATTTTCAAAAATTTGGTTTCTATGTTGTATTGTGAACAAGTTTTAGAGCTGGAATGGCCATAAGTAAGATCTTCATCAAGGTATGGCATGGTTAAGTGTATCTTATATCAATATGTCTAGTTAGGTATATGATTTTCCTTGAAATCTTGAATGGTATTTTCCTTCTTTTAATCCCACTAGTGTTGTGACTATTGAAGAACACATCCAGTGATTTAAAGCTACCTTATGATTGTTAAATGTTGTTCATGAAGATATTTTTTATAGATTGTTTCTTTTTACTCTTAGACATGAGGCATATGATTGGTTTCTTACCTTCCTCAAGATTTAATTGTTAATTTGAATGAGTTTAATAATTATTTCATTGATCATTTTGAAATACCATCAGTCCATATGTCCTTTATCAGCAATGCATTACTGTGAAGAAGGATTCAAATGAAAATGTTGACCAAATTTGACTTTTAGGTCAAATTGGGGCACCCCTAGGTAAAAAATTAACCTTTTGGAATTTTATGGGTCTAATATAGATGTCTCAAGGTTTATTATAAGTTAAGTAATGTCATTTTATGTTATACTAGCCTTGGTCCTTAGTTGTTTTAGTCTTTTTAGTCATTTTAAGGTCAAAAAAGTGCATTTAACGAGTTGTATGGGTTTATTACAAAGTGTGAAGGTTATAAAATATTATTTCATGCCCCATGTGTCAATTTTAGTCTTAACCAACTGTAATAACTTAAAAGTGGTAGGTTTTTTAGAAGAAAAGGTAGTTTTCTAGTGAAAGGAAAAGAAAATAGCACTTGTATAGCTTTCTTGGGAAGTGTGACACATGAGAAAGGATCATAAAATGTCTCTTAAACTTCCATATTCTCATTTAAATGTTTTATATGATCTATGAGTTACATTTATTTCTCAAAACCATTCTACTCCCCTTTCACCTTTCTTAGCAAGCAGAGGTGACCTTCAAGTTTTTGTTTGGTACGGCTAGTAGAAAGAGTTTCAAGTCAAAAAAAAAATTAAGGTGGTATTACACTCAATTATATCCATTTACATAATAATATTTCTAATTTTGGTCAATTCTACTTCATGAACCATCCTTTACAAGCTGACTATTCTTTTTTACTTGTTAATCTATGTACCCTACATGTTTTGCCTTTATTTGAACAAATACATTCAATCCAAATACTAATATTGGCTCTAGATTATTTTTAATCCTTTCTCTCATGTTCTCCATTTTTAGTTTCACATTTGGAAAATATTTGATAGTCCAAACAACTCACTTTGTAGGAAGGTGTTAATAGTGGACTTGCACTCCAATTTCACCATTTATAGAAGCTTCTTTCTCTGAAATGGATTTAATATAATATTGTATGATGTCTTAATTACTCAAATAGTGTTATGAAAATATCATTTTTTCAAAGTTTCAATCTTCAAAATGAGCATCATTGAGGTTGTAGTGTAATTAGATACACAGTCAGCTCCCAACCCATCCTCAATCTCAGTCATGATTTGAAAAGATATGAGCACGTTCATGGAGGTATTATTATAATATAAATATGTTTATTAGGCTCTTGGAACATGAAAAAATATTATAAACCCAAAGTGGCACCTTAAAAATCATGAGAATATAGGTTTTAGTATGCACAAAGTCAGGCAGCCATTAATGAAACCTATAGGTGACTTATAGGAAGATGAAATATGGGAAAAGGTATACTTGAATGGATTTTAGTTCCTCAAGCTTAAAAAAAAATATTTAATAAGTTTGTATGGGGCTATAAGTTATCAAATGGATAAGAACCATACATATTTCTCATAGGACCACTCACTCCCTGTGCATCATGATGCCTACCTAAAGGTGGCCTTGACAAAGATCTAAGAGTTTATTTGAGAACATTGAAGCATGAGATGAAAACCTATTTGAAGTCCTATCATGAGGATAGATCATGGTTTGCCCTTTTGAGGTGTTATTTTTCTTAGCAAATGTTGAAGTCACCTTCAAAGGTAGTGACTACAGATTTAGGGATCAAAACCCTAAAGATCCAGAATAGAGGTCCAAGGGTATTTTGTGAGGATCATATAACTTGGTTAAAATAAGCCTTGATTCATCATAATGACTAAACCTTTTATTCTCTATCATATACAAGATCCATGCAAAGTTTATAGAAAATATGATTAGTGGGTATTGGTTGTTGAGAGGCCTAAATTTGCATCTTTAACCACTAAATTTAGGTAGTGAAATCTATAGGTCCAAGTTATAAAATACTCCTTCATCTAATATTATAATTTTAAGGCATATTATCATGTTTATAAATCATTTTGGGGGTAAAAGAGACACCAATGGGCATTTTATTATCAAGAAGAGTTGGCTATGAGAGTTTAAGACCTCATGATCACCTACAGGCTCCTTACTTATAGACTATTCATCTACAATCACTATTTTTATTATATCATATAGTGAGATAAAATAAATGAATAGAAGGTATTAGTATGGATTTATGGGTATAGATGTATCTTAGTGTGATCAAGAACCTTTTGAGAGGATTTTCAAACACTATACCTAGGGTTCAAATGTATATGAACACCTATAAGGGGTTAATAGGCAAGGTAAAAAGGTAGAGTGTCTCAGTCATGAATACAAGGTGCATATGAAGATATGAGGAAGGTTGGGATAATGAATTAGAATAATTAATACCTTACCCATATTAATTTTTATCTTACAATCTATAATCAATGTGAAACATACCTATTTAGTCCCTTTATGACCCTATGAATACCTAAAGTTAACTGTATATGGTTGTGTTGGCAATAAACAGTGAGGTAATGGTTTTTGTGTGTTGGCATTGTCAAAATGTGATGAAAAAGTATAACACCCTTTATTAATGTCCTTGGTGATTAATTTTAGGTCCAAACATACTATGTTCAACCTCAGTTGAAGCAAAATAACCTACAGGCAAGGTCCTAAGGAAGAAAACATGGTGAGATAAGAACTCAGTGTAGCTAAGCAAGATGAATGAATGGTTTTATCAATGTTTATTATGAAAAAGTGATTGAAATATATTTATAAGAGATAATATAATATATAAATCACTCAATTTAATAAATTGGAGTATAAGGAACTATTTTCAAAATAAAAACATAGTCCACCTCCAAACACCCCTACATAGTTCTTTGCCTAGAAGTCTGCCTTGGGTTTCTAATCCATTTGAAGGGTCAAATGACTTGATAGAAAGATTTTTATAGGTGTATAAGTTCCTAATAAATTGGGTAATCTCCTAAACTATGGATTTTATCTATACAGATAGGGTAAGTTCCCTTTGTTTTATCTCAAATAGAGGGCACTTCATTAGGTGAAATTGGCAAGTTTTAAAGAAAAGAAGGTGAAAAGGATGTACCATAAGTTTATAGAGCCTTATAATAAGGTGTGAAAAGTTTAAAAATGGATAAAAATACATGAGGGACCAAGCACATGAGATTCAAACACAATGGGGTTCCTCATGCTCTTAAGGTTATAGTCAAGGCTAAGAGGAAGGGTGAAGCCTACGACTAGATGAAGAGGTCATCTTAACTTCTAACCTTTGATATGAATTATATCAAATTATAATAGTATTATGGGATCATGGTAGAAGTTTTAAAACTATTTGGAGGCAAATAAATCCATAAAAGGTCATTTTGAGCTCTAAAATGCAATCAAGCTTACTTGGCATCATGTTCAACCCTAGTGCCCAAATGAGAGGTTAGTTACATTTATAGCATGAGATAGGATCTCAAACCTATTAGAGAAAGTGTATGGGATGATAAATGAGGTGTTTTGGATAGCCCTTAGCTTAAATTTTACCTAATTTCTCAATAACTTCACTATTCATATATATATATATATATATATATATATATATATATATATATATATATATATATATATGTATGTATGACTCATTAATATTGGTTGATCGTGGATTGTTGAAATGTGAGATTGATGTTATAGTTTGGAGAAACTAGAAAATACTAATGAATAAGTTAATTATTCCTTGATATTTTAACCCTTGTTCTGATCTAAGCTTGATTCTAAGAAGGATTTCACATGTGAGATGAAAACTTGGATTATTTAAACATAGTCATGTTTGCACTTAATAAACATTATTACATGGGACAAAGTTTACAACCAAGGATGATTGTTTAAAGATCAAAACACTTGAAAAAATCCTAAAACCTAGCTAACCTAGTTCCCAACCTTTTTTAGAGAGCTGAAAATGATTTGAAAAATATAAAAATAAGAGCCTTATTACAAAATTCAAGAGATTTCTAAGCAAAGGTGATTTTGGTAATATTCACCAAGGCTATGGATGCCTAGTTGGTAGTGGATCAAGGCCTTAAGTGGATCCAAAGACATGTCTATCAGGGATATGGATTCCTGGATGGAAATAGAATAATGTCTAAACCTTCCCTGAGCTAAAACATGATCCTTAATGCACATCTAAATATGTTATAAGTCAGTGTTAATGGTCAAGGTCATGAATCTGGAATTTGTTCCCTAAATCTCATGACAAACAATAAGTGAGATCAAATCACACACACAACATGACTAAGTTTTGATTTTTGAGATTAATTTTTCATTTATGAGACTTGTTTCATGAATTGATCTTAATATTGGTATCTGATTATATGAAATAGGTAGCCTAGTTATTAGTCTAAACTAACAATCTCTAAATTCTATATTGATATGTTTCCCCTAGAAGTCACCATTTGTTGAGGCCAACATACCCTCATTTCTAAAAATGAGGATCTTTATTCAATTTTTTTACAAATTGTGTTATGAATTAGAAATTCAACTTGATCTGGAACCAATATTGAATATATTGTGTTGATCTAGTTTACATGGGTTTGTTAGAACATAATCTTCACTTGACTTTATCTAATGTTGCTAATATTTGATTCTTATATTTCCATGTTGCAAGTTTAATGGGGCCTCATTTGTGTGAACACTACTCAGGGTTTCATACCATAATATTAATTTGATCCCTTTTACTAATCCTTGATCTTTGATTAGTTAATTGGATCCATGTTAAATGAGTGTTAAAAAACCTTTAGTCTAATTAGTTATCCTAAGTTCCTTTCAAATTCATGTGAGTTCATTTTATTTGAATTTACGTAGGAATAATTATTATATGTTAAACTTAGCTTAAGATTTTAGCCTAAATTTTTTATCGTGTTTATCAACATGACCAAAAATTTAGTCCAAAAGCCTCAAACTAATTTCTATATTTCCCAAAGCCCCTTAGTCTAGTCTATTATTCACATGGGATAAATTAAGCAAAGCTATTTTATTATATATTTTAAAAACCTAGCTTAAGACTTTATCCTAATCTTTTTATCATGTTTATTAACATGAATAAAACCTTAGGCTAAAATTATATCCTAAGTTGAAATTTATATATTTCCCAGGACCTTATTAATTATATTTTATAATTATAAAAATGAAACAAACATAGAAAAGACAAATCTCAAGCTCGTGGGGAGTAAATAAGTCAAGCATCAAGATCTGTGATACATATTAACTCAAACACAAATGATAAAATAGTGCATGATCTAATTCAAAAATTCAAGGATGTTATAAGGGATCATGAGATCAAAAAGTTTCAATATCTTGGGAAAACAACCAAGGAATCAATGATCTATGCTCAAGTGTACATCTAGTAGATCAATGGTATGCATTCAATATTGCCAATGAAGATCAAGGGTGTGAGATGAAGGTAGAATTTTTAGATATTTTATAGAGATTATAAGTGTCACACCCATATTTAATCATGAATAATTAGATCAATGATGTGGAGCATGTCAAGAGCTTGGGTTGAGCGAGAAGCTGCCACATAGCACAAAGCCATTTAAATGATGAAGAATGCTTACAAAATACTTAGAGAGCCCATGGAATTGATAAGTGGCATGATCTAGGAGTTCTTAATAGATTTATAATGGCTTGTGATCAAAGCTAATATAAAGAGGACTCTAAATTAGATCAATGGTGCAAACTTGATCTATCCTAAGAGAGCACAAGGTAAGGACATGTGTCCAAAGGCAACAATGGTCACATTTTGAGATCAAATGGATAGCTCGGCATAGGTATTGCCACATATAAATGACATATTTAATTGAAAGGTCCTATGGACCCAAAAATGATTGAATTATAATTGTCTCAAACTAGTGAAGATCATAAATATGAACAAATGTGTCTTAGACTTAATCTAGTCAATGAATGAGAGGATGAAAATCTAAAAGAGTCCCTAATTCAATTGAGTTGACATAGTATTTTATTTTAAATCAAAAGACCCTATAAATCATTTCAAGGGACTATTTTATTCTATAAAATAAAGAGTTATAACATATATAGCTTTTGGTTAGTCATATAGGAAAAGTGACATCGATATTAAGGTGTTCTACAGGGATAGTTATCTATAACACTTGTTCAATTGTCATTTGACCTCGATAACCATACCTCATTAATACTTATATAATAAGGAGGTATGGTCTTTGTAAAAAAGAGGGTAGGAGTTATTAGAGCCAAAATTACTTTGTAAACTTGGAGCAAGCAGTACAGGCAAGGAATTCTATAAAGTTTATCCAATATTTGTCTATATGTTTTCTATCATGGATGTTTCCTTAGTTATCTAGTTTGATATTTAGATTTGAATTGTTTATCTAGATCCTAGATTTTCACATGTTAATATATATTTTTTAATTTATGATTATGCTAGGTTGATTAAAATATGTTAGATTCATTTCATTCTCTTTTTCTTTTATTGAAGATGTGCAAAATTTATTTTCCTATGGAAGTAAACCTTTAAAGTGAACCTGATTTCTTATTTGCATTACCTTTCCTCAAACATTTTCATGATATGTAGTAGGATCTATGCCTATTAAATTTCATGTTATTTATTATTTTATTACATGTCTTGATGAAATTTAATCTCTATCATAATTTCTAGATTGAAGACCAAAAACATCATCTTTCTAACCTACCCTCCCATTTGTTCCTTTTTTATTAGATCACTGTAATTTAGTTTTTCATTATTAATATTCATGCTAGATTAGGGTTAGACTTTAGGTTTTACACATCATTCATTAGACTTATTTTAGATTAATTTTATCTTCACAAATATTTAATACCATGGTTGCTCCCAAAAATCATTTACATGTTCATTTTGTGGAACAGTCATTTAGCTTGGTTATTACTCCACCATAGATCTCAAGAAGATCACAACCATAAACTCATGAAATAGATTATTTGAATCCATAAATGAGAAGTGTTTCTTAAACACTGTATTAACCTACTGATATATTTAGGTTCATCAATATAATTCTAATTGGATAGGCTTTGGAGTGGTTTTTTAAGTTGCCAAATAACTTGGTATCTAACTTTGATGATCTTTTAGATAAGTTTGTACAACATTTCTCCTACAATATCAAACATGATGTTTCAATAGTTGATTTGATTCAAGCCAAAAAATAATTTGGTGAGAGATTTTCAAGTTACTTACAATGATGGAGATCCCTTGATAGTTGCTTCACCCATAATCTACTAGATAAATAAGTGGCAGCTATATTTACCAAAAAATTGCATATTGAAATATCTTATCACTTGGATCTTTAGTGTGTTCACACATTTAAGGAGATCATTAAGAATGGTATATATATTTTAAAATATATCATTAATAAAAGGATTATTCATTTATCTTATTCAAACCAAAACTAGAGCTAAAACCAAAATTTAAGCCTAAGTCAAAGCCTTAGCCTAGTCTGAATACAAGCTTCTACACCTGCTAAGGATAATAACTATGAAAAAATAAGTTTTACAATCATAATAATAATGTTTTAAATAATGTATTTACTAATTTTAATCATGTTTAAATGATGTAAACACCATCTTCTCACCCTCTCCTACAAATTTAGCCTATCCAAAAAATGTAGTATGTGCCTCAACCTAGGCCAGCTCCTCAAATTCTATAGAAACCACCTTTGCAAACCCCTCTTCTAGGAAGAAAACCTACTTATAGAGTCTTTAGTGACCTTGGTAAGCCTATTGAATTAGTGTTTTTAAAATTAGTCATGGCCAATATGATTAGTTGGCCAATTTTAAAGCACTTTCTTGAAGGAGTACCTTATCCAAACTAGTATAAAGAACATGAATAATGTGAATACCATCATGTTCATGTACATTATATATGTCATTATGTACATTTGAAGCACTTCATTGAGAATATGTTAGAAAATAGAGAGATCCAGTTGATAATAGAGTATACTCATATAAAATTTCCAAATTGGTAGCTTGAGTGTGGCTTGTGACACCCTATCCATAGAACCTTCTTGCATGCTCTCATAATCCTTCCAGACACCTTTTTGCTTAGAATAGGTCATCCATAGACTTCTAAGACCTAATTTCAACTCATCTAAGCTACATTTCCTAGGCAAATTTTATCCCCCCAAGTCTCAAGCTTGTAGGATAGGAGTGTCAAACCTGGATTATAGCACTAAACCCTAGGGTGTCCCATTTTTTATGCTCTTAGTCCCATTTTTTATGCTCCTATCTAATAACATTTTGAGCCCAAATGATTGTTTCCATCTGATTCCTATTCTTCATTATGTTGACCTAACATGAATATATTTAACCCATGACCAATAGATCCCTATAAAACTCCATTCAAAGCTCATTTAGAAGAGAGTTCATAAATCTTACAAATCAATAAAGAATACAAATAAACCACAAAGTCAAATTTCCCTATTCTCTACATACAGTCACTCAACATAACTGCAAACATATTAAACCCTCAAACCAATCCCTATCCACCTCAAGCACTCTCAATTTATTATTTTTTCATCCTAATTACACTATTTCATAAATCACATCAAGTGGGAGAACTACATATGGCTTGATCCCTCTCTAGAGTATTGGTATGTAGGTAGTGTGCCCACATAAGGGGTGTGGGTACATGTTCAAAGCATCTTACACACACTAACCCCCCCTCTTTATCAATTTTTATTCAAGCATAATGAAAGTTTAGGGTTTGAATATTAAATCAGCTCTAAAAGGAGCTCCATCAATATTCAAAACTCAAAATTTCATAAGTAGGCTCACACAGGGATAACAAACATAACTTGGAAAACTCATATCTCTATGACCAATTTGGACAATAGCGGTATGACCTGGACTATAGTGTTGGACCTTGAAGTGTCCTATTTTTGGTGATCCTATATTTTCATTGAATGAAAGCTATATCTAGGTTCACGACACTATCCTAGTCTTGCACAACAAGTTTCAGCCTCTGTCTCAACCGTTTTAGTCTAGTTTTAAAGCTAAGTTGCATTTCTCCTTATTTATTAATATTTTTAGAAATGTTTAAAAGGCATAATAAATTATACAAATTATTATTGTAATTATTACAATATTATTTAATAATTTATTCATTCCATATCCTTAACTAAATTATGAATAAGAATCTAATATTTCCAAAATGGTTAAATCATTTGGTGAACCTAACTTACTTCATTTGTGCACAAAAACCTTTAAAACCCTAGGGTAAATTCCTTGCTGATTTTTATAATATTTTTTCTATTTTTCATTAACATTTAAATTATAGACTCACATTTAATTTTTAAATTTACCTTAGTAATTTTTAAAATAATTTCATTCAAGCCCTAGTTGCCTCTACTAACTCCTAATATTTTTTGATTTTTTCTATCATTTTTAAATCAAAATTTCCCATTTAATTTTTAAAAAATTTCCATAGTAATTTTTAAAATTATTTATTTCAAACCCTAGTTGCATATACTAGGTCCCATACTTTTGAGGTATCACCTTACATGTTTGTGAGCTTCATATCCTTTTTATGCATATTCTAATTTATTATTTTTTGGACTTTAAATTTCCTTCATTCAGTACTTTCCTTTCACCACATTTTAGTTATTACAACTTATTTCAAAAAATTCAATCCATTTTCAATTTTATTTTCCTACTTTAACAATGGCCCAATATATTGGTTTTGATGAAATTGATAAGAGAGAACTTTAAGACATTTTAACTAGACATCTTGATATGTAAGATGATATGATTAAAATATTACAAGAAGAACAACAGAAAACAAAAAATGATCAATCTTCTCAAACCATAGAGTAACTAGTTGTAAATGACACTATGGAGGTAATTATGTCTCAATAACCCCCTTTAATAACCCAACCTTCCTATGAGGCACCACCAGTCATGGATAGTACATCTTTATCTCCTAATGTGGTTACCCTTATGTAAGAGATAAAATATCTTAAATCTAAGGTGTTACATCTTGAGCAAGGTTCCTCTATACCTACATAATCCTTGGATTCTTTTGCTCTACTTCATACACCACTGGCACGTCATATTGCTTTTACACCCTTACCACCAAGTTCTGTTCAACCCAAGCTCACTCTATATAATGGCAAGGGTGATCCAAAGACACATTTGAGATATTTTCACATAGAATGTTTATAATATGCACCAAATGATTGGTTATTAACCAAGATATTTCCATGGAGTCTCAAGGATTATGTTTTACAATGGTTTTATATTTTATCAAATTAGTTGGTTGATACATTCAATCCTTTAACCAACATGTTCCTAGCTCATTTCATCATTAACATAGGTGAGAAGGTTTCTTATTCCCAAGTTTTACAATAGAAAATAAGTTCAAATGAGCATCTCATAGATTATGTTCTTCAATATAAGACTATCTTGGCTAAAATGACTAGCCCCATGGTCGATCAAGAATTACAAGATCTCTTCAAATAGAGTCTTCTACCAGCTTTACATGAGTAAATAATGTTTAAAATATTATCTTCCTTCACTGAGTTATGTCATATACTAAAGGAAAGGGAAGTCAAATTAATTTTAATGGGCAAACTCAAGTACACAATCATATTAGAAATAACAAACAAGAGTAACAACAAAGTCCCATACAAAGTAAAGGTCAATGATAGCAAGAGTCAAAATTAACCTATAGCTAATGTAAATTTAGATCCCCCTCAATGAGTGGTTTTGTAAGGACCTCCTCAATGAGCCTTTACCAATCTACCAATATCTCTAGCTAGAGTCTTACTATAGCTATTGGAATGTAATATCATATCTCTCCCTTCTATTCAAGAAGTTGATCCAACAAAGCCTCTTTTACAAGGATATGATCAAAATGCATTTTGAAATTTTCACAAGTCACTAGGCCACACAACAAATAGTTTCATTAGTTTAAAACACAAGATATAAGACTTGATAGATGGAAATATTATTGATATTGTCACTCTAATTTAGCCTCCTCAGGTAAAGCAAACATAGGATAAAGCTTTGAAAATATTCTTAGATTTTTTCCCATAACATTCTAAATAAGAGACAGGGGATACATCAGGTGTTCACCATGAATATCATGCATATCTTCGACCAGCTACATATCAAGCACCTTTAGTTGAGACACATCCTTTGAGTAACATAATTGGTGTGTATAATTATAGAGTTCTAACTAGACATTCCATCTCCTTCTCAGAGTAGGAGAGGGTTAAGGATGATTCAGATTACCATGCACTCTTTATCAAAGATTACATTAATCATCATCCCATTAATAGTGTTTTCATAGACAATGGATCTAGTGTGAACATGTGTACTATGACATTACTATAGCATTTGGGATATTTAGAGTAGGATATTATCTCGATAGACATAATTATTAGTGGATTCAGTAGGCACATACAAAGTTCATTTGGTGAGATTATACTTCCTCTATAGGTTGGTCTAACACATATGGCCACACCATTTACTATTATTCCAAGTGTAGGAGATTTTGATATGTTACTTAGTTGACCATGGGTACAAAAACTTTGAATAATACCTTTTATAGTTCATAGATGCATGAAATTCATTCATGTTAATTAGGTTGTTATAGTTGGTGGAGTTCCATATGAGTTACCACTCCCTAATTTAGAGTCATCTTCTATTTTTTAGTCACTAGTTTCAACTCCTCCACCAATTACAATTCTTCCTCTAGTTCATATTCAAACATAGTCGAGTGTTTCCTTACCAGCATAGAGAGTTCATACACTTCCATGGAGGCCTTTTTTAGAGCATCCATAGTTTCAAAATTCTAGATAGTTTCTAGCTAAAGTGTTCACACCCAGACTAGTATCATTGAGGTCTCATGCCTTTACACATAGATCACATGTTCAAAGAGCTTCTCCTACCACCATATGGGTCCCTAAGAGCCCTATAGTTGCATCCACTTCTCAGATTTATAGGGGGACCCCACAATCAGTTTCTAGTATAGAGATTTTAGAGCATCTACAACATATATAGCTTTCAAATCCATAGTCTCAACCCTTCCATCATGCTTTGTGATCATGCATGATCCCTCTCCTTGATACAAGACACCATGATAGGGAGTCTCTCAAGAGATTCATCAGTTAATATCATTTCTTCTCAATTTTGCTTGTATATAGCTTCTTTTCAATTACTTGTACATAATCTCCTTATAATTGATTGTACATATGTTATACTAAAAATGCCAAAAATATTCAAATATGTCAAAAAACCAAAAACATTTCAATTATATGCATTATCCATGCTTTGCATTTCTACTACCATGCTAGACTTACATTTATTGTTCTATGTTATTATTTGTCAATTTATCTACATTACCATGCTTCAGTTGATCTTCTTTGAGTGTGTGCAGTGACATAGAGATCCTTGATTGCTTCACTCTACCCATTGAGGGGGTATCTTACTTCTACATTTGAGACATACATCAACATATCTACCCACTAAGGGCATCTTCTACATGACTACACCATCCAGGTTATATCATTCCTACACCATACACTCTAGTTATCATGTTGATGTATATTACTTACTAACTTACATAGATTATTCTTTTGACATTCACTAATATATAGCACTAATGTATTTCATAGCATCTACCTAGTCTTGTACTACATGTCTTGCAACTTTCACTTCTTACTTTGATTAGTTAGATGATATTGTATTTCTAGTATTTACATGCCTTCCTTTCTTGATTTACGTATATAGATGTGATTACATTTCTTATTTCCTATTTTATCTCTTGTGTGTGCCTTAGGACATTTGTCAATGTCCTTTGATTATATTATTGTGGGTGCCTTAGGACATTTTCCAATGTCCTTTGCATGTACTCTTCTATGTGATTATGGCCCTCATTCCAACCTTGTTTTCAATTGTATGTGTATGTGGTATTTGAACATGCCTTGTATGCTTGATTTCCATTTTGAGTGACATGTGCCCATGTCCCTTATTTTATAGGCCCCTTGGCCACTATTGTATGCTTCTTGTTTCTCACCTTACATGTTTATTGATTGTTTGCTTCTTATTATTTGCAATGCCATGATTTACATCATGCATTATCTTGATTTCTTGGATGCCATGATGGACATCATTCTCTATCCTTATTTGACAACTAAAAACTACCAACTAACTTTTCTAGTTTCAATTCAATTTAATACACATGCTATTATATTGTTATATCTATCTAGCCATTCCCCTATTGATCTAATAATCTCCAATACAAACTATGTTATATCTTGAGATATCATTTTGATTATCATTATTATATCATGTATTTCACAACATAACACACTTATAGGGCTCTTTCTTATAAGGAAAATCATTACAGGGTCATCATTCCTACACTTAGAAAAGGGGGAAATAAATAGGGGTTTTATCATAGAGATCAGAGCTCTTACTGCTCAAAAAAATAGTTTTCAAAACACTCAGAATAGTAATCATAGATCAAACTAGGTAGAATAGACCAAAAAATAGTGATTATTATAGAACAGTCATCAGATTCAACAAAGGATAACAGTGTCAGACCTAGATAACAATGTGACCTAGACAACAATGTAAGAGAGTAGGGTGTCATATTTCTGGTGTTCCTATCCAAATAGCAAAAAACTTAGATTTTATAGAAATAGGTAAAAAGGTAAGCTCGGTTACAATTTTGTCAGATACAGATCAATTTAGATTCAATAGATTTAGTATAGTTTTTCTTAGAGAATATAAATGTAGGGGGAATCATGCACAATATTATGACTCTTGTAACTAGTTTCAAATGGGGAAGTTGGTATAACTTCTAGATTAGAATCCATGTTACAGACACTAGTGATTGGGGGTAATGTGTGTGACACATTGGCTTTTTTTTATTTTTTATTTTAGTACATTACCTAGGTATTATCAATAGTTTCATGCCTTATTCCATTTGTAGGTGGTTGGCATCATTCTCATGTGGCTTCTACATAAGCCTAGTTCTCAGTTTTGGAGTGGCTTTCATACAAGCCTAATCTCCATCTGTTAGAATGCCCAAGATTGGCCTAGTTTCTAATACACATTCAACTTTCCATGCCACATTGTTATATTTTAGAGCATTCATGGGCTTTATGAGCCATCTCATATGACACACATTCATACCAATATCAATTTATAACTTCACTAGTGGGTAATGATAGAGCTAAAGGTCGAGCTATCATTTGTATTCTTGAGCCACCTACTCAGAGGGATTGGAAACATGGTCCAAACATTGAATAAAACATACATGATCACATGCCTTCACTTAGTGGGTGATGATGGAGCTAAAGGGCCAACCTTTGTATTTGTGAGCCACTCTTAATAAATTGAGCACTCAGCTCCATTTGTGATATTACTTTTGGTACAACACATATCTAACATCACTCACCATCACTCAAAAACATAATGGGTTTATTATTGATTCACATACCCAATGAGGTGTATTCATTCCTTTATCTTCCTCTCTCTTTTACCCAACTTTTATACATTCTTAATTTAGACATAGCATGTCTAGTGAGATCTTATTTACTCTTTATTTTCTCTTGTAGATTTTTACTTCATGATGTGCTCTCTCTATACACATTTAGCATCACACAACTTCATGGAATTCACCCTTACAGTTAAGTTCAGGTACACTTTATACTTTTCCTTTATCCTAGTATTTCACATTTTTACATCACTAGAATCAAGGTGGGGGAAATGTAATAAATAAAATGTCCAAATTGGTAGCTTGAGTGTGGATTTTGACACCCTATCCATATAAACTTCTTTAATGCTCTCATAATCTTTCTAAACACTTTTTTACTTATAATTGATCATCTATAGACTTCTAAGACCTAATTCTAGCTCATCCAGGCTACATTTCCTAGGCCAATTCTATCCCCCTAGGTCTTGATCCTATAGGACAAGAGCATTAGACCTAGACTATAACACCAGACCCTAGGGTGTCCCATTTTTTGTGCTCTTGTCTAATCACATTTTGAGCCCAAACAATCATTTCCATCCCATTCTTATTCTTCATTATATCAGCCTAATGTGAATACATTTAACCCATGACCAATATATCCCTATAAAATTCCATTCAAAGTTAATTTAAAAGGGAGGTGACAAATCTTACAAAGTAATTAAGAATACAAACAAACCACTAAGGCAAATTTCCCTATTCTCTACATATAGTCACCCAACACAGCTACAAACATATTCAAAACCTCACACTAGTGCCTAACCACCTCAAGCACTCTTAATTTGGCATTTTTACATCCTCATTACATTATTACACAAATCACATCAATTGGGAGAACTACATATGGCTTGATCCCTCTTCAAAGTATTGATATGTAGGCAGTGTTCCCATATAAGGGGTGTAGATATATATTTTGTACATATTACACACACTAACCCCCCCTATTTTTCAAGTTCCTATTCAAGCACAATAAAAGTCTAAGGTTTTAAGATTAAATCAGATCTACAAGGATCCCCATCATCATTCAAGACTCAAAATTTTATAGGCAAGCTCACATAAGGACAACGGACAAAATCCAAAATACTCAAATCTCAATGACTAGTTTGGATAATAGCAATAGGACCTAGACTATAACACCAGACCCTAAAGTGTCCTATTTTTGGTGCTCATATCCTTTCACTAAATAAAATCTAGATCTAGGTTCATAAAACTATCCTAATCCTTCATAGCCAGTTTTAGCCTCTGTCTCAACCATCTCAATCTAGTTCTAAGCTAAGTTGTATTTCTCCTTATTTATTATTATTTTTAGAAAGTTTTAAAAGGTATAATAAATTATACAAATTAGTACTATAATTATTTCAATATTATTTACTGATTTTTTATTCTAGGCCCTTAACTAAACTAGGAATAAGACTTCAATATTCCCAAAATAGTTAAATCATAGAGCATCTACTTCCAATTAAATCTTGGGTATCTACCAAAATCCTTTTCCATGATATAACAATGCCAATCAAAAATAACAATAATGAAGACCATAGCCACAATAACATCAATAGTAACAATAAAAACAACAACAACCATAAAATATATAGAACCACAACCTCAATGACCCCAATAACCAATAAACCTATCATGTAATTGCACATGACATCAATAAAGTTTTATCTTGTATTACAAGTGGTAATGTATCTATCATTACCATCAATCCTAGACCAAATACCAATAGACCAAAATTGTTAGCTAATAATGCCCATCAACCTACCAATGTTGGTAATCCTTCCTTGGCCTATGACTGTAACTCAGTGCAACAATAAACAAAGATTACCATCTTGGGTCCCTATGCTAGTAACCCTTCATTTCCCATTGACCATAGCCAAACATACCAGTAATCAAGAATTTCCCTCTCTGGCCCATCTCCATCACCTTCTAGTTATGATGGTCCTTTACTCTATCTAGATTGTGCAATCACAACTCGATGGTCTAAAATCACCATACCATGCCCACAACCTCCTACCAATGAGCCAATCCAATCCACTATATTGACTAGGAGTAAAAAAATTACCACTATTAAGGAAAAAATGTATGATATTGTATAACAAATCCAAAAGACACCTACATAGATATCTATTTTTAATTTGTTTCATACATTTACCATCCACAATAATATCTTTACTAAATTCTTAAGCTAGTCCCAAGTGCCCAATGAAATTATGCTATAAAATTTTCAAGATTTGGTTAGACACCTAGCCCTAGGATAATAATTAACCTTTGACCAAAGTGATATGTCATCCCTTGGTCCTCTTCATAATAACCAATTGTATGTTGAAGTTATTATAATGCAACACAGATTTAAACACATCCTCATAGATAATGGATTAGGCCTAAATATTATGTCTCTAAAGTTAATCAAGCATCTGAGATATATAGTTATTGACCTTTAGCCAAAGACTATTACTATCAAGGCATATAACAATGAAGAGAAGGAATAACAAAGAACCATTAGTTTGATAGTGATCATTAGGCCTTTCACCCATGACTCACTTTGTCATGTGCTAGACATAGATTTATCACATAATTTACTTTTGGGTAGACCATGGATACATGCCATGTAATACCTTCAACCATGTACTAATGTACCAAGTTTCCTCACTTAGGGATGGAGTTAACTATCCATGGATATTTACATCTATATGAACACTACAATCATTTGGAGACTAAATATGAAAGTTACAATTATTGTTTTGGTCTAAACCCAATACCAAAGAAAGATAAAGATAGGGAGATACTTGTTGAATTTCTAGACCAATTATATAGACCTTAATAGCCTTGACTCAACTTCACATACACCTCATTGAAATTTATAATCATTTTACCATTTCATATAATGGTCTATGAGGTATTTTACCCATGATACATTCCATATATCCAAGCTTCCACCAAATCCCAAGTCTTATGTGTTGACCAAGTTTGACTTTTAGGTCAAATTAGGGCACCCGTAAGTAAAAACTTGGTATTTAGGTGTTTTATGGGGCCTAGCATGATGTCACAAGATTTTTTATAGGCTAATTTGTGTCATTAATGTCATACTAGCCTTGGTCCTTAGTCATTTTAGTTCCCTTAGTCATTTTGGGTCATTTTAAGGCTTAAAAAGGTGCATTTAATGACTTGTATAGATTTATTGGGAAGTGTGAATGTTAAAAAATGTTATTTCATGTCTCATGTGTCCTTATAGGTCTTAATTAATTGAAATAATTGATAAGTGGTAGGTTCTTCAGTAAAAAGGGTAGTTTTCTTAGGGAAAAGGAGATTTTAGCACTCGTATGGCTCCTTGGGAAGTGTTCCATGTGGGAACAGATCACATAATGCCTCTTAAAATTTCCAAAGATAATTTCAATTTTTTTTATTTTTAATTTCCATTCATTGTTTAAATCCATTCTCCTCCCTTTTCACCCTTCTTGGCAAGCAGAAGTAACCTTCAGGTTTTTACTTGGTATAGATAGCTCAAGTGTTAGAAAAAATGCTTTTGGTAGGTTGTTTTAAACATATATAAATTAATTTAAATATAATTATTTTTAAAAATGGTTTATTTTTCTTCATGAACCATCCTCATGAAGTTGACCTTTCAAATATGCCTGTTGATATGTGCACCATGTAGGTTTTTCTCTTGTTTGGGAAAGTTAATACAACTCAGATGCTGATATTGGTTCCATATGATTTTTAATCTCTATTATAATTATTTAAATTCTTATTTTCAAGTTTCAAGTTAATTTTATGGGTAAAACATCTCAAATTTATAGACTGGTCTTATGTGGGATGGCAGGCCTATTTTCACCATTTTCAGACCTTCATGCTTTAGAAATGTCTTCAAGGGGTTGTGATAGGTCTTTCACCATGTATTTAATTTATAATTTTTCCCCTCCTTAATTTTAATCCTATAAATCAAAATATCCATGAGTTTTAGTCATATGCAACATTCACACACAAGATAGCCATTAATGAACATGTACAAGTGCTCTCATGGATGATTTCAAGTTAAGAGGGAGGTGTTGTTTCTTGTTTCACATCCCTTATAGATTTAAAATGTTTTTCAATATGTTTTTATATCCATAACTCTCTTTTTATGTCCAAAATCAATGCATAGTGCCCAAGTTGTACTTACTGCCTATATCATGGAAACATTCACCTATAAGAGGTATTGGTAGAGATCTAAAAGTGATTTTATGGAGAGAATGAAATATTTTTACACCTATTTTAAGTATTAGTATGATAATAAATACTTGAAATATGCATACAAATTGTAAATTGATCAAAATAGGTGTGCAACCATGTTGAGAAGATAAAGGACTATGTTCTAGGAAATTGTCCCTAAAATGTCAAAATAGAGGCCTAGGGGTGTTTTGGGAACATCACTTGACAATTTTACAATAATATTTTCAACATCATAATGTTCCAAACTTGTATTTTCCATATAGGATAATGACCTTACATATTTTTAAGGATAGAGGAGGAAAAGAGATTGGGTTCTTGAAGGTCCAAAGTTGTCAATTTATAATTGTTTACAGTCAATGTCATCTACAGCTTGGAGTCAAATGATACCTTCTTCACTCAAAATTGAAACTTGAACATGAAAACACATGAATATTATTCAAAATTATTCAATTAGGCATTCACTTTATAAATATTATCAAGAGGTATGATGCCTTGTTTTTTGGTTTCCAAAGTGTACCTATAGTCTGTACACATGCCCAAATGCTCACCTATAGCTAGCCATAGCTAAAAATGTGAAAAATGTTTCTTTCATAGGAACCTAAAGCATGGATTGAGTATTTTTTAGAATTAATGTTAAAATTAATGGTTATTTTACATATTTTTTATCACATAAACACCTAAATGAGTTCCCCAAGTGAAACTATGCACCTACAGTCAACTATGTTTGACGGTCTAGGACAGTGAGCTAAGGAAGAGGATTCTTTGGTGACTGGTATATTCCAAGGTGTTAAATGAGTCCAAAGAAATTTATATGATAATGTAAAATATAATAATATTATTTTATACTTTTTTAAACTCCAACAAGCATATGATCTATAGGTCACTATTAAAAGGACACGGTCAGGCAGGGGTCACTCAGTCACCTAAGTAAGAGTGTAAAGAGCATGTAAAAGATTAGGGATAAAATAAATGAATTAAAAAATGAAGTTATAACTCCAAGTAAATAAATATTTTTATTTTAACTTTTATTTCAAAGGCTAACTCATGCCAAGTACACCTATAAGGGTTCATTCTCAAGTAAGACATAGTCAATTTTAACAGCAGGCAAATAGTGAGCAGTTTGAGGGTTTTGAAGTGTAATAAGGATTAGTAATAAAATTAATTGGTATAATCAGTATAAAATTGTCCTATTTTATTATTAAAAAATCCTATAAACACTATATTCAATCCCAAATAATCCAACTCTACCTATAGGTACGGTACCAGCAGGAAACTCAATCAAACAGGAAGCTTACTCCAAGCTATGCAAGGTATATAGAAAGGTAAATGAAGAAGGGAAATTATGTGAAAAAATGTGAACCCATTTTATAATATAAAAATGGTATAATTACACTCTCTTTAGTGGATATTGAGAAAGATATTAGGTTTCAATCAAATAGCACACAGTCATTTTGAAGGAACCCTGCACAGTCCTTTTCTAATAAGTCTATCTCAAACTTTCACACTTTTGAAGGGTCTATACATAAAACCAAGGGGTGAAAATTTATGGATATATTATTTTATTCTTAAATAATCCTCTAAATTATTCAAATATCCTTATAAAATATGGGAATTACCCCCTTTTTTTTTTAGATAGGGGATACTTCCCCTCATGCATACACTATCAATTTTGGGGGAAACGGGATAAAGAGTGACCAAGGAGCTATTTAGACATGTAATAAATATTTAAAAAGATGAAAAACACATAATATAACATTAATAACTATTAAATAAAGGATTTTATTAGGTATAGTATCCCATGTCATCAAATTTATAGTCAAACCTACAAGACCAACATTAGGCCTAGAGTTCAAATGGAGGGTCACTCTCAATTGCAATCTTGGAAGAGCATTCCAGATCATTTGGGTTTGTCCATGGGACAATATTATATGTTTTTGAGATATTATGATACAATTAAATCAAATAGGAAGTTCTAAAACATAAAATTTGTATGTAGGCCTATGGAACAAGGTTTAGGCCAAGACCAAAGGGGGGGTCATTCACCATTCTAGCATGATATGTGAATTAAAAATCATTTGATCATGTTTTTCTGGTGAATTTAGACATTTTAAATCTTGTTTAATGTATTTAAATCCATAAAAGAGCCATTTTTGACTTAAAACCCAACTTAGACCTGGAAGAAAGAGGAAAACAAGCTCAAATAGGCAACTTCAAATGCTCATATCTTCCTGGAGGATCTACATGGGAGCCAAAATAGTTTTTAGAAGCTATTAAGGTCTTTGAACATAAAAATTTTGGAATTTATTTTCAATTTGGATGTTAGAGTTTTATGAATGAAGCTTAAGAGGGCAAATAGGCCTAAAAACCTTGTTAAACCCCTACAGAAACCCAATGATGGAAATGGAGATATAAATATGATATAATTCAATATTTTTCCCATGAAAACTATTTTAACTTTTATATTACTCACTCAATATCCATCACATGAAAATTAGTTGTATGGAATTATACGTATGGGGTGAAAAATAGGCTATTTTTTACCATTTTTTGTGTTATGAAGGCTACAAGAGGAGTTTAAATGTGAAATAAAGTTTGGAGGTAATTTTTATACTTTTTATAACTCAATATGGTCATTTAATTCCTTTAAAAAACTTATAAGTATCCAAACTAGGTGCTTCAACTCAGCCAGTCAAAATTGGCCTAGTGGACAAGTTAGTGAGAAGGGTGGAAAGCTTCATATGAGCTGATTTTAAAGAATAACTGATGTTTATAATGATATTTAGGGTATTTATAGGTGTAATCCACTCCATAACATTAATTTTAATTATAAACTAATTCCTTTTTTGAAGCCAAGTGTGTAGGGTGCATGGAAGAGGGGTTTTTTAGATTATAGATGGTGATAGCTCTTTCCTAGGTGATTCCAAAGGACCAAGCATGAAAACAATGCATGGAGAGGAATTTATTATACCATTACCACTCATATAAATCCTAATAACTATCCCTAATTATTTATAAGGTGTTCAAGTAGGATTAATCATGAAGGTAGGTTTTTTGAGCCAGTCAAAGAGTTTTAACGCTACTTTTCATGAGGTTTTATGACTTGGAATGGCATTTCTACTTCTTATCCTTGCATGATTCATTACATAACCTATAAAAATTCAAAATTAAATATTTATCTCATCTTTAAAATTGTTTTTATGACCCTTTGACTTCTCTCTTCCTCTCTCTCTCTCTCAAGCTCTATAAGAGCTACCATTTTGGCCTTTGTAATCTAATACCACACTAGGTATGGTGAAGCCCTAATGGTTTTGACATTGTAATTTCCTTAGAAAATAAATTAAATTTAGTTTTTATTTCATACATCATCTTGTTAAAGTGTGTGAAGAGATAATAGTGAATGATGAAGAGATATTCACTTATCATTGTTTTCTCTCCATCCTTCCATGTTTGATACAAGTGATTCCATGCCTATAAGTCATATAAAGTGTTTTTAAGTGTATTTAAATGTTATTAAGTGTATAATTAAGTCTTATCATCTAAAAAATGATTTATGTTTCCACTTACCTTAGATAGTCTTCATATATATCACCTTCATATTTAAAGACTGATGTTAGTGCATTCTAGGACTCTCAAATTAGAGTTGTATGATTTATTTCAAAGTGATGGAGTATAATAGTCTTATAGTAAAAATATTATTTAATAACCACTTATAATATGTTTAGTTTCATCCCAAATATATCCCTTTTCTCCATGAATAATCAGTTACTATAGGTGAAAGCATTTCAAGGCACATCTAGCGAGCTAACCCTTCATTCTAGAGATTTATCTCACCAAATTGACTACCACAATAAATGAGATGTTTCCATTATGCCACTTGGATGAGGATATATTATTCATCTCCTAAAATTATTAAAATCCAAGTTATAACACTATGAAATACCCAAACTAATCCAATTTTCATGGAATGGTGACAAAAGGGAAAAGAAAATCTTCACAGACTAGCATCTATTATTTTCACACCGAACACTAGCCAAGAATAGGACCCACTTGATAATGATGATTTTTGGTTATATAATTACAATTTGGATTATTTATACTAAATTAAAAATTATCCCATCCCTAACAAGATTATGGATAACCAAGCTTATGAAGGTAGAGGCCTTGGGGTAAGTCAATAAGGTAATATTTAGCCTATTTCTATGACTAAATATAAAAGACCTCATGGTCTTGGATTTAAAGTACCTAGGGGTCACACCATATATCTTATTCACATCCATACAAAAAAAACTATTTATGATGATGTCAACATCAAAGTAGAGTTTGATCATAGCATATACAAAGACATATCCAGTACCAACTTATTCGACCCATATACCATTTGTACCATCATGCCAATAATCTAACATTCCCCACTTACCCTTTATCATCCTCAACTCATATATTGGTACCAACAAGAATTCATAGTACCTTTATAAGATTTTGATAATGATGAGGCATTTTGTGATTTTTTGGGCCTAAGAGATAATGTTACTTTGGGAGACCATAAATAAGGGTTATCTATCAAGCTAGATCATGATGCCTATGTTAGAGAGCGGGTGGAAACCCTTATCCAAAAATAGTTAAAAAATTGAATCCATATTATCATCAAAATTTTCACCTTTGATGAGGTTTTTCAAGCCTCCTTACTTAAGTGATAGCATGGGAACAATCCTAGGTTGTGGGTGACCTAAAGAATGGATTGAACATCTAAATAGGGATAACTCCTTTGTTGTATCACTTAGGAACTAAAAAATAGGATAATAATTTCAAGATAAAATGGTAAGAGAAAACCATAAGTTAAAATGGAGGTGATTCACCAAATTTGAATACTAATACCACTTATTTGCATGTGCACTAAGACCTCTAAGACTGCCATAATCATACACTTCTCCTAAAATAACCTATCACATCAATGCTTTGAAAATAGGTAAGGTAATGTGAGAGTATAAGGGAATATTTTTTACATTTCTAATCCACTCAAAACCCCTAATTACACTCTTCACAACCTACAATAGAGAACTAAACTATAAGAAGGCAAGAAGAATAGGACAACAAGACAAGGTGAGCTAAGTCTACACTTACCTAGATCAATAATTCAAATATTTACACTAAAAATAGCCATAAAATGAGTTAAAATAATCATATTATTGATCAATAGGCATAAAAATGAGTAGGTTGATGACATACTTCTGGTGGAAGGATCCATTTACAAGCCAAATCAGGTCATACATATAGAAGAGAATGAGAAGGAGAGAGAAGATAGGCATAGGAGAGGTCTATGACAAGTTTCATCTAATGAATAAGTGATTTATAATTTAAAAAATACCAAATTATAGTCATGAAACTCCACTCAATGTGTATCATCTTAGAATGACCATCTTCTTCATCAAGGTGGCATAAGAGATCATCATTATCTTTCATAACTCATCCATCCTCCTTGAAACTACCCATTAGGAGTCATTATGGATTAACATGTTGCATTAGTACATTATAACTAATTTTATTTCATTTAAAAAAATTTAAGGCCCCTATCCAATCATTTTTTGACCTTCATTCTGTAATTTCATTCATCATTCTCATATTTTCTATCTAAGCATGTTTATTCCTTGTAGCCCTATTTTGGTGCAAAGCTCTTTGGTTTGAGACATATATATAACTTATAGTTAAATTAAATGTATATTTTAGTACACATTATCTACTTACATCTTCACCCCAAATTTCATGATCTAACTCCTAAGGTAGATGCTTTTTCTCAACCCCTATTTTTTCCAATTAGGCCTAATTAGGCCTAAAACAAGCCTACAGTGATATAAATCATAAAAATCCATACATTACCACCTCAAAAACACAAAAATAATTTATGTCACATAAACAAACATTCTAATGAAAAATTTTCAAGAGATTTCATAGGTTAGAATTCAAATTAGACAAATTTCAAGCTTTATAACCCTAGTTGGCAAAAGTGCAGGCCTGAGTAGGCTGAGAGCTAAAATAAATGCATATTTTCAGTTTTAGGGTGTTTCAATATAAACCATTATTTCTTAGTCTCTTCCCATACATTTATAATCCCATCTAATATCTATGTGTGCTTGGTTAACCTTATGTACCTTTCAATCAAGCCAATTTCCCACCATTTTGTGTACATTTTGGATTGTGTACATGGTTGTACAGGTTTTTATGATTTTTTACCAACTTCTTAATATTATTAAAAATTTCAAATGATCATTAATACCTATCACACACTCCTATATCCATTATAATTACCAATTCTAATATAAACATTGTACATTCTATTAGGTTCTTGAAAACATGGTTAGAAAGAGAGCTCTTTAGAAACCTTAAAGGACTTGTTTGGGCTTGATGTTTGTTGAAGTTTAAGAAGAGGTTATTCATAAATTATTCTCCCTTTTATATAATAAATTTACTCTCCAAACATCTCATCATGGTCTCCATTATTCATTTGTCTCTTCAAACTAATCTTTCTTGTAAGGTTTGTCTTCTCTTGCTTGGAAATGTTGACCTACAGGTCTACAGACCTGTAAGTCTACATTCGCCTCAATTTGCACCATATATGATTTTATTTTATTACTTTATACACATTTATTATAACATTATAAACCATAATCTCAATGAACTCATTGCGTATTCTCTCAAATCCTTGCAAATAGTCCTATAAAAGAGAGCACACAACATAATATAGGGTGTTGGTCCATAAAGGCCTCCAAGTTGAAGTTATTATAGGATATTGAAAAGGAATTTATGGATATTTAAGGGGAATTATAACACAATTAGGATTACTATATGTATGAATACGAATGAAATTTACAATTGATATGTTTGGTGTGTAAGGCTCAAGATGAAACTTGGAGAGTGGTCTAGATCTAATTTTGAATCCTACATCATACCCAATCTTGCAGACCATGGAAATAAATCAAAGGATAAATACCACCTAATATTAGCCATAAATTCATTAGACAAACATAGAACAAAATAAGGTGGTAACTTTTCAATGATAATGTCTTGTGTAATTGAGAGCTTGGGGTAAGCATGAAGGGTAAGTTGTAGGTTTTTCATGAGGCCAAATGTCTTTTTAGCTGATCCATTCCATTTAAATTCAAACTTGGAAGTAGGCTCATACATAAAATTCAAGTTATCATCCACTATCTTAGGTATAAATGAACTACTTTCTCTATCATCAAATAAGTAATTATGGACCAAGAAGTCTCTAATGATCACAGAGGTAAGGAAAAGAGAAGGGGTGATTACCTTGATTGGCTACTCTTGGTTTACAAGGATTTTTTATTGATGGAAAAAGGCTTAGTGTTTAACTTCATTTTGTTGCCTAAGACATTCCTTTAATCTATCTCTTTCCTTCTTTAGCTTCTTAATTTCTAAGCTCAAATCATCATTACTTTACTTAGGCTGACTATAAGGGACATCATGATGTTTCCATTATTGATTATGAGGATAAGAAGGTTATCAAGGATGTGAATATGACTCATAATGGGGGTAAGGGTCAAGATGTTATTAGTGATAAGCATCATAAGGATGGTATGGGTGATAGGGATACTGATAAGGAGATGTATGGTAGAATTTTACCCCATATGTAGACATAACTCATCATGGAACATATGCATAACAAGGTGAACTAGAAATCAAAAAGATGATCTTACCATGAGATTATGATCCATGTCATGAACTTTTGACTAAAAACCTAGTATGTGAGTGATTGAAGCTGAATGAGATGACCAAGATGTTGTTAGTGAATTCTCTAATACTTGAATACCTCTAGATTATGGGTCTAGATCCCTTGGTGAATCTATTTGGATTAGTTCACTAAGACCTAATAATTTTGGGGTGAAAAATGATATAGAGTGCATAAAAAAACCTAATCTAAGGTTGGTGATGCATCAATATATCATACCCACATTGTTTGAACTCATAACAACACTAATAAACTAATCTTTAACTAAAGTACTATCTCCAAGGCTTATATGCAAAATTATTTTTATGAAGATCATGGTGAAGAGTTACAACTTGGAGGTGATGGGTGAGAGGCCTATCTGAAACACTTCTAATGAGTAGGTTAACTGTAAATATGATCACCAACCTTTGATACATCATATAACCTACATAAGACAACTTATCAACATGTAGGTATGGAAAGGACATGCCAAAAGATAATTTATACCACATATTCATAATAAAACAATAATATACACACTATATACCATTCATGGAGAAATTCCAATAGTCTATTAATAATCCAAGAGGTTTACAAAGTACAAATCTAGGCAGAGTTTCCTCATACCTAGGTGAGGGATATAAACAAAGGCCTTAAGGCTTGAATAAATAGAAGAATGAGAAGTTAAATAGAGTGGATGATAGGTATAGGTCATAAATAACCATAGTCAACTCCATCATCAGTCACAATAGTTATAGCAGTCCTTCAAACTTCCTCCATGCATTGGTGTTCATAAATGGGCCCTTTAAGCATTGAGGTAGAGTGGTAGATGTTGGTTCAAACCTATTTGACTTCTTTTAAATCATTTATATGCCATAAAAAGGTCAATCACTCCTCTTATAGTAGTTACAAAGTGTGAATGAAGTGTAATTAGGCCTCCATGAGGTGTTGAGCAGCCCACCATCCCTTATGCATGTTAACTAGACTTGAAACTACCTCCTCCTCTATTATGAATATGAAGTATAGTTATTATTATTCATTATGTTAATTATAAGGTGTGAATGTGATCCTAAATTGATCTCCTAGCAGTACCTCTATGACATTATACATCTCTCCTTGTTGACCCAAGTAGGACTCATAGGCCAGTAGGCTTAGTAATTTGGTTGTTTGTTCTTGGTAGCCATGAAAACCTATATGAGACCTTATGAGCATATTAATAGGTGATTTTTAGGTTTTAATCAATGTCACATACCATGACATATACCTTTCTAAGTAGTATACACCTACAACTTTGCCAAACTAGGTGACTAGGTCACCTTTTATTAGCCTTCCTAGATTGTTTATTTAGAGGAGACTTGTAGAATTATTTCCAATAAGGAGTGTGATAAATTTATGATCTAAAAAGGTATAAAAAGTCTCAAACCACCCCATTTAATGATTATCAACCTTATAAATAATTATTCACCTTGTAAACATCATAAAACCTTATAAAAACATGATTTTTAGGAGATCTATACAACTAAGTACCATGGACGAAATCTTATCTAAATATACCAGGTGTTTTAAGTGTTTATCAGGTCAACCTAGGGTGTTTTAGTGATAAAATATCCACTTTTCCCAAGTTAGGTTTGTCTTAGGGTTTAGGTAGGGTTTTAGAGGTTTACCATCTTAATAATGGTTCATAAAGATTAGATCTCCTATCCTAAACCTATGGTCATGGATGTTTAGTCTATAAAATCCCCTAAAAATACTTAAAATATTTGGTTCCTATGCACCTTGTGTGTGGAGATATGAATGCAATCTGGTGAACATTGAGGTCTCTTTAGGCCTTCTGGACATGTCTATAGTCTTAAATTTTTTCATAGAGGTGGTCCTCTTAACAAAACTCCTACCATGGATCTTGATTTCATACGTGTGCCCAACTCCCTCTATTATCATTTTCTCTAAGTTTATCTACTATGAAAGTTAAGAACACTTGAAATAGTGGCTTAAGTTGACTGTTTAGGGTAATGCAGCTTAGGTTAGGCCTAAAGACCTAGTTTAACCTTTTATTTGCATTATACTATCTTAAAAAATATTCTTAGGGTCCACATAATCCTCATATGTCCCCTCTAGGCCTTTGTTTTTCTATGGGGATCTAGATTAATCACCAAGATTGAGGTAAGGTCTTGAGCAGTCAAGCATGACTTTAGGCCTAATAATCTTAGGCTGAGTCCCAAGGATTTGAATTCACCTATATGTGGTTTGGGTGGATTTAACATAATAGTATCACCTTATTCACTTTGTTTCTATATCTTTTTCTTGCCTCATCTTCTTTGACCACCATCTCTACCCATTCTCTCATAGTCTGCCTGGAATGTTACTTTTCACTGTCAAGCCTAAGAATGCTTTAACAATAAAACTATAGAGACTTTGGCATTCTCATCTCCCTTATTACTATATTTATTATGATGTATAAAACTCCCATAACATTCTTCCAAGGTTTACAAGACCCTCTCAACTAGGATTCTCCTAAAACTATTCTTTACATACCTTACATAGTCAAGCTTAGGGTTTGTAGGCTTCTTGGTATAGTTGACCCTACATGTTTAGTTTTTGATATTTGTTATAAATATTATAAGTTTGGGAATAAATACCACCTTTTAAATCATTATTTAATTCATATCTTCATGTCCCCTAACTTCAAACACATTTCCTAGTGTATGCATTTTTAGATCTTGAATTTAGGCCCGTATGTATTAGTTTTAGGCCTATTTAGGCCTGGTTAGGTCATTAACCCATTTATTTTTTTATTATAAGACTATTATAAGTTTTAAAACATTAATTAATATTACTCACTTTCTTCATAGGTGTTATCAACCCTTTACTAACCTTAAATCAAGCAAAATATTCTTAAATTATATGCACATGCCTATTTTGGGTCTGTCATTAGGCTTATCTGGTTTATTTTAGGGGGAAAGACATTAAGTATAAGTTTATGGAATTAAGGTTATTATCCATAGACTCTCTTTTTCTTATTTTAACCCTATCCCTATGTATTATTCCTTTCTTAATCTCTCTTGTGTGACCTTGCCTGCTTAGTTGTAGGTAACCAATTAGGTTTGTTTAACTTGCTAAGACCTTTTGACATATTACAAATCAATTCACCTAATTAAGGCTAAGAATTTCAAGAGATAAGGAATTTATTTCTTTTTTTCCATTCTAATGCCTTATTTTTTCATATGTTTCAACATAGAGACAACCTCCTACTCAGGTCCTACCTATAGGTGACAGTCATAGACCTTGGTTGTGTATGTGCATCTAAAGGATGAGATTATTATGTTTGGAAGTAATTTCCTCACTTATCAACATTAATTGACTTATATATGTATTTCTAAATATAATTTCATAGCATATCCTTACACTCAAGGTGGCTCCCTTATCCAACTTCCCTATTCCTAACTGTCAGCTTGTAGGCATTTTTTTTAGGCTCTTGACTAAGTCACTCTCTTTGGGAGAGTTAAGAGTGTTGATCATGCCTCTAACCCTAATTTACATCTTCATTATTCTTATAGGAACTTATAAATCCACATTATTTCTCTAAAATCCTTCTACAATATTCCTCAGTCAACATTCCATCTTCCCTAGCCTGCACAAAGGTTTGAAGATGCTTAAATGAGGGTTGTGTAGATTGCATTAACCCCTTTTGGAATGAGTTGAAGGTATTGATCTTGATTTAACCTAACTTCCCACATACCATGTCTTTTATACCATTTTTATTCTTTTTTAGATCCTTCACGTTTTTATACCCCATTCCAATAGTGACCACCCTATGTGTTTAGTTTGCCTTGAAGGGTTTGTGATGACTAAGTGAGAGTTTGACATTCCAGAATAGGCTGAGGGTGAGGATAATATTTGAGGGTATAGGTTTTTATGGGAATAATTTAAACACAAAATAATTAATTAGGGACATATGTATCCTAAAATAAGTTGATTATTATCTACATCTACCCAGTTCCCACTTTGTCGATGAGATAACAGCACAAACATGACATTTATAATGGAAATATGACCTTGAAGGGGATAATTAACCATCTGATGGTGACTCAATTGTGCTTGTAAAATTATGGAGGCTTTAATGGCTTCAAGCAAAGCATCACCAAACTTAAAACATCATAAAACACATTCATATTATGCATCAAAGACTCTATAACATGAAACTCTATCTACATTCTGCAAATGGAGGAAACATGAAGATTTGCTTATTCCCACACCCTCACACAAGTGAACTAAGGGTGGATATTTATGTAGATAGTCCTTAAGGACTCTTGGAATCACCATCAAGCATTTATTTTTAAAAACACTCCAAGAATGCACTTTTAACCCCTTGCACAAATGAAGAAGACCATTTGAGTGCCCAGATTATTAACATTTGTTCATAGAGCATAGGCCATGAACCAACATACAAATTCCATGAATGATAATTTCAATATACCCCCTTCCTCTACCCAAGAGATCATCTCCCCATTTTATCTCTTATGTTCATATTATTCACAAACCTTGAGGCTTTCCTGGGCTACAAAGGAGCTTGATAGAGAGATATAAATGATTTTAGGCTTATTTTGATTCCTTTTGCCATAATACTTCACTAAAACATCTACCATGAGCTCTAATGCAACCTTTTGACCTCCCATGTATATAACTAGCCACACAAGTCCATAAAACGTACTAAAACACTTGAAAACTCTCTCTTTTCTAATTTTCTTCAAGTTACTGACCTTGGGATGCCATTAAAGGGAAAAGCAAGGGAAAACATAAGTCAAAAAACATTTTAAAATAGTATGTATGGTATGGAAGTTAAAGGGACACATTTTTCCCATATGTGGGGTCCATTTGGTTAATAAAAGGTGGATTTGAGCTCCAAAATGGACCCCCTTAAGTATGAAACACCTTGGAAGTGATAATATGATTAAAATGTGACTCTTTGGGACCCCTCTAGGTAAATTAGCATTGAAGTATTCCCCCTTTTCAAAATTTTGTAAGTAAAATACACTTGTGGCATGTTTGAGGGTCTTGAAAGGGATAATCAAGGTTTGAGATAGACTTGAATAGAAATACCATGGAAAATGGCTTTGAACACTTTAATAGGCTTCACATTGGAACCCGAACATAGCTTAGACACATTTCACATTGATTAGCAAAGTCTCTCTCACAAGGAATGGCTTGAAATAGGCCCCTGTACCATAAGAACCAATAATCTTAAAATATATAAACTACCTTAACTTTGTCAAAAGATTCTTAATATTTTCAAACAATATTTAAACCATCTTCAAGCCCTGAAGAAAGGTCATGAAAATTTTTCTACTCACTCAATTATCACTATTACCACGTAATACATCACCCAGGGACTCAAGATAGCCATAACATATGATGATTTCTACATCAAGTTCTAACACAAACTTGAAACCTTAATCAATTCTAACAAGGACTTTCAAGGAGTATTTAGGGGGTCATGACAAGTCTTAAATACCATAAACAAGATCTAAAGGAATTTCATGAATTTTTGTTGGTTTTATGGGTTGACATTTGGCTTAGGAGGCCAAATTTTCTATAGGTCCCCATCTCTACCCAAGAGATTTAAATCAAACTCTTTTTCTCCTTCATGAACCAAGCATTTGAAAATTTCCTTCTTTTGCTAGCAAGGAGCTCAATGGAAGAGTGGGTAATTTTTTGACCATTTTTGGACTTATAACTCTTCAAAATGCCTAGATATGACCTAAAATGGATAGAGGAAACCATGTAGGTTCTTTGAGACCATAATCACTTAGAAAACCTATAACAATTCCTCAATAAACCCCTTTTTAATAATGAAAACAACCATATTTTTCTTGGAACTCTATTGTAGCTGAGGAACAAGTGTTCATGGAGTCTCTTCAATCCTTATGTACATGGAGAAACATGCCAAGATCCTCTTCAAATTGTTTCCCTACCATTTCTTACAATATTCCTTCTTTCCACATTATAAAATGAGCAATAAAATACTCCAAATGAATTCTAACATTAGAAGAGTGAGTTATGTTTCATGTTATCTATTTGTACAAACCAAGTAAGTATAAAGATTATTTTGACATGAATCACATGACCTAACAAGTCTTATTTTACCTTTATCACCCTTGAACTAGCTTGAACTTGACAAAGAAAGGCTAGACTAGCACAAGATAAAATGACCAATTACCTTAATCTTGTCAAAATTACCTTAAACTATGCTAAAACCTAATGAAGAGTCAAATAAATGACAATTTGATGACAAGGTAAAATGACTTGGCTCTGCTACTAACAAGATCATCCTAGAGGAACTTGATTAGCATTAGAAACAATACCACACCTTACCATGATGAGACAATATATGAGTTATACAAACACCTTCAAGGCTATCAACAAAGTTAATTATGATCTAAATAACAAGTTTTTAATTAGACTCACCTATGGTAGCCAAATTTGGATAACAAGCCCCAAAGTGAAAACCTCTTTGAAGCACTTTTGGACTAAGATAAAAGTAAATAAAAAGGCTAGTCTCTTGGTGAAAACCTTTTTCAAGTGCTACTAGATGGGGATGTTCACCCTTTTTTGAATGAAGATCAGGAGACCACCAATAGCAAAATTTCTTTTGGGTTTGAGCTTAGTACAGTGTTTCTAACTATTTTTCACTTTTCACATTCAAAAGAAATAAGAAACTAAAAGGTAATGGTCAGGGGTTAGATGATACTCGGATGAAGTTGTGCACCATATCCAGATGATTGAAGGAGCTCCTCTTTGGCTGTGGAGGATGACACCTATAGATAGAAAGAAGAAAACTAAAACAAATAAGATGTTAGATAGATGTATGGTGGACTGCCAAGCAAAGTTTGGTCCCAGAAGTGCAAAGACTTCCTTGAGGGATGACAGTCCACTAGTTGGTAAAAGAGTGTTGCTAGAAAGAGAAATGGTGAAAAGACTAAACAAAAGAAATAGAGATAATGTGTACCTATATTTTGTTGTCAGTCTGTCACAGTCATTGACGTCGATGGTTCTACCAGCATTGGTTGGTCAAGTTTTTGACGTCAGCTATTATGTCGATGTCGGTAGGGTAAATGGTTGATGTCGGTTAGGGTAATGGCCTTAGGCAAATTTTGGACAAGTTTATGGTCGACAGAGGGGTCTGGAATGAGTCTGGGTCTGTGCAAGATTGCAAGGGAGTCAATAGAGTCTTAAGAGGGATAAGGGGTAGAGGATAGGTTGTCAAAAGGAGCAAGGATATATGGAAGGCCTCTCAGCCTCTCTAAGAAGAAAGTCAAGTCAGGTCTGGTCTACAGCACTTAGAAGTAGCAAATTGACTGATTACCAATGCCTTTTAAAGTATTGAAATGAAATAGAAGAAGAATACTTAGCTCTTGCTAGCTGAAGAACCAGAGGTGTAAGATGCTTGTCCCTGATGTAGCTGATGTAGGAAATCTCATACAACCTTCAATCTGGTGTGGGGTGAATTCTGTAGAGTGCTTGTAGCCTAGAGAGTGATGACAGAATGTTGGTGTCTCATCCCAAAGCCTGCCTTTGATGTGCCAAGAGTCGAGAAGCAAGAGAAGTTGGATTCAAAGAAAGAGAATTCACATTCAGGTCTAAGAATTTGCCTTTGAGTTTGCTTTAAGCAACTGATGTCAGCAATACTGCCAGCATCGGTCAACTATTGGCCGACGTCGGCGGCTAGAGAATGGGTAAAAAGGCTAAAATTAGCCTTTTGCCTATTCTTCCATCTGCCAGGGTCAATTGTCATTGATAAACAGTCTGAAGGTGGGTTTAATGGGTGTGAGAATTAGTGGGGGGATTTGAAATAGGTCTTAGATTAGTCATGGGGTGATAAATGAGGTATCTAAGGGCAAGGAATTTGAGGTGAGGTGTCATGGGTGAGGTGTCAAGGGTGATGTGTCCATGGTGAGGTGTTAAGGGAGGTGTTATTAATTTAAAATAGGTAATTTATTTTAAATTAATAAGTGTATGGGTTAGAAATGTTTAAAAGTGGACCAAGGGGACCAAGGGGGAGTCGACCAAGGAGTAGACACAATTTTGGTGTCTACATTTGCCCCTTTTTGTCTTGTTGGTTGTTCTTGACGAACTGTAAGACAAAAACAAGAGTAAGTTGCCCCAGGTATGGGATAAGGTCATTTTTATCTTATTGGTTGTTCTGGTGAACTGTAAGACAAAAATAGGAGTTGGTTGCCCCAGGTGAGGGATGAGGTATTCCCCCTCAAAGTGAGAGTCGAGGGAAGGTAACCTGATATCAGGTGCCGATTTGATAGATAGTGGATGGATATGGTGAAGGTTGAGTGTGAACGCTGCAATAGTTGAGATTATGCGTATACCACTTCATGTGATAAGTAGGTCAAATTGTCGCAGTCAAGGGTCGAGGAGTGTTAAAATCAAAATAACGGTCCCTAGCATTTAGTCGTAGCTGATTGGGTCAAATGATCAAAGTTGTAGCTCTAATGGTCATCATGTTCCAAGTACCCCAGGCTCAAGAAGTGCTCTTAAAAAACATGAAAATATCACAAATATTGGGGATCAACTTGCTCGCAATATGACAATAGGTGTGAGGGTCATAATATGGGTTGCAGACAATTTTGCTAACTATTCATGAGGTAGCATATATGCAATCAAAACAACCAAGGTAGGGTTGTCTCAAAAGTGGTCATGGTCTGAGGAGATAGTCACAATCTCCAAGGTCATTGGTCAAGTCAGGCTAAGATATAAGTGATCTCAAGTGACATTTGTTATGGTCAGGGAGATGTACGTGATCTCCAATGTGCCCCATGTGAAGTTTAGGTAACTCATTCAGTGTTAGCGCTGATTGTTTGGTCATGAGTTTGGGTTGGTATAGATAGTTTGTCCATTAGATGGATGGATGAAGGAATGGCCAAGCTAACCTCAGAAGACCCCATGTCAACTAAGTGCTACCTACATAGCCCCTATTTCAAGGGCCTTAGGCCAATGTAGTTCTCCCAAAAGGGAGGAAGAGGGTCAGTTATGGATGTGGGTTTGACTAGGTTAAGTCATGGTTTGTCCATCAAGTAAACAAATGGATGTGGCTGAGCTAACTCCAGAAGAAGTCATGTCATCTGAGTGCTACCTACATAGCCCCTATTTGAAGAGCTCAGACCAATGTAGTTCAGACTAGTTGATAGGTTGGTTTGGTCAGGTTAGGGTTGTTAGCATTTCCCATATGTGTGATGGTACATGCTTGAAATGATGAGTGTATGATGATGTTACAACCTTTTTCATATTATGTGATGGTGTATTTTGTAACATTGGTGATAGGGTTTTCCATCCCTAGCAAGTGTCCATATTAGTGATGGACGTATGCTAAAAATGAAATGAGTATGCTTATGCTTCAGCAAGTAATGGTTTATGCTTGGCATAAATTGTGTGGTCGATAGTTTCCATGTGTACTGGTTTCCATAAAAACTAGTGTGAATAGGCTATGATAATGTTAGTGGTCTGAAAAAGGTTTGGTTGGTTTGGTTTGGTTTAGAAAATGATTTGGTTGGATTTGAATTGGTTGTATGTGACCAAAGTGCATAAGAAGTGAAAGGCACATTTCTCTTTCATTGACAAGGACCATAATGATAGCATAGATAAGGGTTTTGCAAACAAAAGCCCCGTTCATGCATTACGTCTTTTGACCATTGGTTTATGTTAGATAAATAGTCAAATCACTTGACATTAAGTGAGCTCAAAATCCCTTGAGTATGTTGGGGTAATAAGTTTGATGATGTGATATGTCTGGATAGCATAACCCTTTTTAGCAAGGATAACTTTGCCCCTTTTATAGGTGACCCTAAGAATGACTATAGGTAAGTCCATGACTTAAGAGTTTGTCAGTCAAATTTTTTTTTTTTTTGGTAGACTGATCGATGCGGGAAGTCTACGTGGGGATGTTGTTTTGTTTTGTGGTCATATGTGAAGCTGTTCGATGCAGGAAGCTTCTAAGAGAGTGTTGTTTGTAGCAAGATTTTTAGGCATAGCATTCCTTTGAGGGATTGGTCTATATTTTTGCTTTATATGTTTTTGAGGGCTTTGAATAGTTATCCTTCAAGGGAGCAGTCTATTAGCTATAGCAATGATGATGCAACTGTCCTTCGAGGGAGCAGTCTACATTCATAGTTGATGACCTTTGTATAGGCATCCCAATTTTTATATTTTTTGGACTAAAATTTTAGTCATGGACAAGCTTGTAGAGGTTTGGGGGGTTTCCCTTTTATTAGGACAAAGCATACATGCTTGTTAAAAGGGTTGACTAATGTTGGGAAAAAGGGTTGAAGGGAATAGGATTGACGATGATGAGGGTTGCTCAAGGGACGAGCTCAAGTTAACCATCAAGTTAATTATTACATGATTAATAGTGGAATGGTCATAGATGCAAGGCATTAAGGGGCTTAAGTTCTGGTCAACCTTCAAGACAAGATAGATGATAAGTCCCTGATCCATACTTATGCGTTATGATATAAGGTCCGAGCCAATTAGGAGCAAACTTGCCTCGTTTACTTCTTTCCATGTTGGTCATGTGTTAAAGATGATTAAGAAGTTGGTTGATGTTTGGTCGATGCTTGGTTGGTTGATGTTTGGTTGATGCTTGGTTGGTTGATGCTTGGTTGATGCTTGGTTGGTTGATGTTTGGTCAATGCTTGGTTGAGGTCATGATAGTTAGTATAGAGTCGAATTCCCCCAGTCATTTTTGTGACAGGGACAATGTTTGAGAAATGGTTGGATAAGATGGAAAGAAGACATTGAAGCTTCTCTTTGTCAAGGAGTGTGATGCAAGGATGCATCTTGTGAAGCTTTTTTCTGATAGATTTAGTTTAAGAGGATGAGATCTTGATCTTCCAGGTTAGAGTTTGGAATCTCAAAATTATGCACGGTGATGGAGGTAATGGTTGGTAATGATTAGACTAAGACAGCTAGTGGTTGGGAGTCTTTAGGTTAGACCTCCACTACCTATAAGGCTTTGATTAAGGCTTGTCGATGTTGTGGAGAGATTTGAATGAGGTCATACAAATATGTCTTCATGGGGGTTTGGTGAAGTTGTTTCACCATGAAGTTACGAATTGGTTTCAAAAAAATTGGTCGAGATGTGCCCAAGATTGAAATCTTAGGTTTTGGTGGTTGAGGAGGCTTGACGAATGGATATGTTTGAGGGAGAGAAACCTTCTCTTTCCCTTTACCCTTCATGGTTTATGATCTAGTAGCCACATTGATGGTGTTGATCTCTAATAAAGGGGATGAAGGAGGTAAAGGGACCATAGTCTGATGATGGGATTCTAATGAAGGTGGAGAGGTTGGAGCGACATTAGATGGTGTTGGAGATTTGTTGATAGTATCTTCAATAAGAAGGGTGTCTTTTTCCATGAATTGGTGGATGACAACCTTAAGGGCATAACAATTTTTAGTGTCATGCCTAGGTGTGTGATGATATTGGCAAATTTTAGTATCATCGAACCAAGACAGCTTTGGTCTGAGAGGTTGAAATAGTTTGATAGGTGGAAGAGTGATGTTAGAAGTTTGCAAAAGTCGGCGTAGTATCAAAGCATATGAACCCACTAAGGGGTCCGTGCTTGTTAATGTACTAGGTGTTGATGACTTTTGTTTGGGAGTTGTTGAGGGAGACTTTTGTACCACCTTTTGGGTTGGTGGTGCGGCCACTCATGTAGATGACACTTTCTTTGCGAGGGGTACCAAATTTTTTAGAGGAGGTAGGTTTGTGGTGCATAAAGGGAGTAATAGAGGAAACTTGTTTTTGTTAGGTATTGGAGTAGGGAGCACTCATATTAAGGTAGAGGGATGTGGGCCCAAAATGGAGGGCAATGATGATGGTGGAGGAGGATTTCTTTGGCATGGTTTAGTATCCTTCTTTGGTTTAGTGCGAGGACTACTATTATGCGAGGCAAGGTTCAAGTCTACCTTCACTTGTGGGTGAGTGAGGTTAGATATGGGGCGAACACCGAGGGATTTAATCGGTGTTGGTATGGTGGATGTTTGTGAGGGTTTAGGTTCAGATGTGGATAGTTGGGCTTTTAAGGATTTGGAAGTAGAAGCCTGATCTTCGTTGGTGACTTTTGGAGATTTTGTCATAGAAGGGTCGATAGTACGAGATGAAATGGGATGTGTAAGATAAGGAGCTTTGAGTCACTCCCATAATGCCTCGTGCTCTAACTGCTTTGAATGGAAAAATCCTAAGTTCTCAACCAATCGAGAGAATGGTTTGGAAGATGTTGGATGAGGCTTTGGTTTTCTAGAAGATGTGGGTGGTTGTGAGACTGAAAATGTGTTAGATGCAGTGATCTCAGGCCAAAGGTGAGAAAGATTCATCACTGGATTGTCTTCAGTTGAAGTAGGTGAAGAGACAAGTTCTTCTCTTGGTGGAGAAGGAATTGGAGGATGTGACTCCTCAATAGGATAGAGGGTAGGGATGATTGTGCCTTCTACTTGTGGTTGAGGAGCAGGAAAGGTAGAGTCCTCCATTGGTAGTAGGAAGGATGAAGGTGGGGCTAGCGGTGCTGGTATGGTTAAAGCATCCTCCAATATAAGAGGGGTAGATGGAGAACTAATAGGAGAAGAAGGTTCTTCCACCTATGGGGGAGAAATAGGAGAAGAAGGCTCTTCTACCTGTGGTGGACAAATAGGAGAAAAAGGCTCTTTTGCTTGTGATGGACAAATAGGTTGATTAACCTCTTCAATTTGTGGAAGAGGTTGGTTAGGGATGGGAGGTGAAACTGTGTTGACTGTGCATATATTATGCTCTTGGGGGTCATCGGCCATGGTCTAAATGTTATTTTGACTAGGGGGATGGTTAGGGAAAAGTTGTCTAAAGATGTCTATGTTTTGGTTAGGTGGCACATTTGGGTTATCCAAAACAAGATCACCTTTATCTATCATGTCTTGGACAATGTTTTTGAAGGTTTTGCAGTTGTTTATGTCATGGCCTTTGACACGGTGATAATGACAAAAGTCATTTTCCCTATACCATGTAGGGATGGCTTTTGAGGGGTCAAATTGTGGTGGTGGTTGAATTTGGGGGAGGTTGAGGACTCCCTGTTTGACTAGTTTATCCAAAATGGAAGCATATGATTCTCTTATAAGAGTATATTGACGCTATATATACCATTGTTGGAATTGTTTGGTGATGTTTTGCGATGTGGAAGGTTGAGATTGATTAGTTGTGGTAGATGATGATGATCTAAGTACCACAGCATTTGTTGATCCCTTAGACTTGGGATTAGAGGAAGAAGATTTGGAAGAAGATTCATTTGATTTTGTGTTAGTATTTTTACTACACAATTTAACTTTATTTTCTTTGACAGCATAGAGTTCAAGCTTCCTGGCCATGGTGAAAGTTTCATCAAATGTGCGGAATGTTTAGACCTACAAGATAGATGAAATGTGTTTGGCACACGCTTGTGAAAAGAGCTCAATGAGCTCAGGTTGAGGTAAAGAAAAGGAGAGTTGGTTGATTAAACTTCTCCATTGAGCAACAAAATTAGCTATGGATTCATCGTCAAATTGTCTGATAGAATATAGGTCCGTGATGGAGACCTTTTTAGTGATGTTGATAGAAAAGTGGTCAATAAATAGTTGAGCTAGTTGAGTGAAGGTAAATAGAGAGTGACTGGTAATAGAACTATACTAATCGAGGGCAACACCAAAAAGTGACATGGGAAATGTGCATAGTAATAATGCATCATCATGTGCTATAAGGTAACAAGCGTGTCTAAACGCTCGTAGATGCTGTTGTGGGTCCTCCTTACTCTAAAAGTGAGTAAACTTGGGAAGTTCCCACTGACTAGGATATGGTCGGATTGGGACTGAAGAATGAATAGGTTCATTATAGATTTGTTCATATGAGAGAACATTTCTTGAACTTGAAATGGATGTCTCAAGATTAGACACCTTATCCATTAGCATCTTGATTAGATCGACTGGTGGATTGATAGGTGGGGCACCCCCTAAGTTGTAAGGTACTTGGAAGGAGTTAGGAGGGGTGTAAGACATAGTTGGTTGCACTTGTATAGGCACAAGATATTGGTAACTAGTCATAAGGATTGATGTTGAAGTCAAGGGTGGTTGTGTTATGAAGTTAGAAGGCAAAACTTGGCTTGATGTCGCCAAAGGTGGTTGGATGGGAGCAACACTTGTTGAAGGATAGGTGGTTACTCTTGTATTTATGGGTGCAAGAGTAGGTGGGATGGAGACAATTAAGTTTTGGAATGGTGTAGAACTTTGTTGAATGGTTTGTGGTTGAGGGGGTACAAGAACCCCAAAAGAGGTAGGTCTAAAAATAGGAGAGGTCACACTTTGAATATTGGTCATGGTCAGGTTGTGGGTTGAGGCAATGGCCTGGGTGACCATGGGTTGGGTTACGGAGGCTATTGATATGATTGCCATGTCAAGGAAGTTGGCATCCCATAAACTAGGTTGCCTGAAGAGTCTCGCATTTGACTTCTTGTGAGATAGTGCTGAAGAGCCTTGACATTGAGGTCAAGGAATCTTTCAAAGTCTTGGTCCCCTTCAAGAATAATATGGGGTTGAGTTGGGGTTAGAGTACACTCAGTGTTTAAATGATACTCCATTAGAGGACTTGATATAGAAGGTGAAGGCGGGAGTGGTTGTTGCCTTGCGTGGTCAACAAGAATTTTGGTTTGATTACGTGTCAAAACCATCCAAGGCAAGAAAGATTTTGATTCTAAAATTGTCTGTTTTAGCCTCAAAAAACTAGAATTGGTGTTTTTAACAGAAAAAAGGTCAGGTTTTTAGCTTGCTATTTTGAGAAGAAAAATTTTGATAGTGACCAATGTCAGTGGAAAAATTGATGCTGGTGAAAACTTGCTAATGTCGGTCAGATAACCGATGTCAGTGAAGATCAGTTGCCAACGTCGATGGAAAAACCAATGTCAGTTACTATGTATTTCTAGAAACTTTAGAAAACTAAAAGTTTTTGGAAGAAAGAAGAAAGTTCTGAGTTGTTTTTAGATCTCAGAATGCGACCTCACCAGCTCAAAAAACTAGATAGAGATAGAAAAATAGATGAAGACAAGTAGCCTCTAAACGTTAAATTCTTAAGAATAAGTTTTAGAGTCTTGTTGGCTTATGCTTAGAAGAGTGTGTTTAGGAAGTTGGGCTTTTAGAACGGGTCTTAAAAGAGGTAGTCTAAGGTTGGTTTTGGGTTAGTTTTGGTGCTCAAAATTTGTATTAGGTTCTATACGTGGCCTGGTGCTAGGAGCTTACTCCCCTCACTTCATGAGCCCAGAGATAAGTTGGGTCACTTAGCCAGTATATACTTCTCCTAGAGTTTATACTCTACCAGAGAACAGAGTGGGTTCTCCCCTTGGTAGTGAAGTTCAAGTGGGATTGCCAGGAAGGGTAAGGTATCTGCTAGCTGATGAAATCCTAGTCGGGCCTTATCTCAAGTATGTTTAGATGTTTAGTTGTGAAAGTGGTCTAGTCGTGTAACATAAGTGCACTATGATTTATTCATAATGCATTAGATTTTAGCCCAAACTGAAATGTTTTGTTTGGATGTAAACAAGTTGAGAAAAGGTTAAGAGTATGAATTTCACTATTATAAGATGCAAGAAGGAAAGGTGACAAGAAGAAAAAGAAAGAGATTCTTTTTAACTTCCACTTATGGTTTCGTTTCAAAATAAAGAGATAGAAGAAAAGGATGCAAGAAGAGACCTAATGCACCTATATGAATTTTTGCTTTTTAGAAGAAATGAACTCGAGGAAAACTCCAGGGTCCCACTGGGTGTGCCAGAATGTTTCTAACTATTTTTCGCTTTTCACATTCAAAAGAAATAAGAAACTGAAAGGTAATGGTCAGGGGTTAGATGATACCCGGATGAAGTTTTGCACCGTATCCAGATGATTGAAGGAGCTCCTCTTTGGCTATGGAGGATGACACCTATAGATAGAAAGAAGAAAACTAAAACAAAGAAGATGTTAGATAGATGTATGGTGGACTGCCAAGCAAAGCTTGGTCCCAGAAGTGTAAAGACTTCCTTGAGGGATGACAGTCCACTAGTTGGTAAAAGAGTGTTGCTAGAAAGAGAAATGGTGAAAAGACTAAACAAAAGAAATAGAGATAATGTGTACCTATATTTTATTGTCAGTCTATCACAGTCATCGATGTTGGTGGTTTTGCCAGCGTTGATTGGTCAAGTTGCTGACGTTGGTTATTATGCCAACATCAGTAGGGGAAATGGTTGATGTCAGTCAGGGCAATGGCCTTGGGCAAATTTTGGATAGGTTTATGGTCAAAAAAGGGGTCTGGAATGAGTTTGGGTCTGTGCAAGATTGCAGGGGAGTCAATAGAGTCTTAAGAGGGATAAGGGTTAGAGGATAGGTTGTCAAAAGGAGCAAGGATATGTTGAAGGCCTCTCAACCTCTCCAAAAAGAAAGTCAGGTTGGGTCTGGTCTACAACACTTAGAAGTAGAAAATTAACTGATTACCAATGCCTTTTAAAGTACTAAAATGAAATAGAAGAAGCATACTTAGCTCTTGCTAGCTGAAGAACCACAGGTGTAGGATGCTTGTCCCTGATGTGGCTGATGTAGGAAATCTCGTACAACCTTCAATCTGGTGTGGGGTGAATTTTGCAAAGTGCCTATATCCTGGAGAGTGATGACAGAATGTTGGTGTCTCATCCCAAAGCCTGCCTTTGATGTGCCAAGAGTCGAGGAGCAAGAAAAGTTGGATTCAAAGCAAGAGAATTCACATTCGGGTCTGAGAATTTGTCTCTGGGTCTACTTTAAGCAATCAACATCGGTGATACCGCCAGTGTCGGTCGATTGTTGGCCGACGTCGGTCACTAGAGAATGGGTAAAAAGGCTAAAATTAGCCTTTTGCCTATTCTTCCATCTGCCAGGGTCAATTGTCATTGATAAATGGTCTGAAGGTGGGTTTAATGGGTGTGAGAATTAGTGGGGAAGTTGAAATAGGTCTTAGATTAGTCATGGGGTGATAAATGAGGTATCCAAGGGCAAGGAATCTAAGGTGAGGTGTCATGGGTGAGGTGTCAAGGGTGATGTGTCCATGGTGAGGTGTCAAGGGAGGTGTTATTAATTTAAAATAGGTAATTTATTTTAAATTAATAAGTGTATGGGTTAGAAATGTTTAGAAGCGGACCAAGGGGACCAAGGGGGAGTCGACCAAGGACTAGACACAATTTTGGTGTCTACATACAGAGGAACAACATGCCTTTGATCAAATTATTTGAGAATGTCCTAAATTTTTTATTGCATGGCCCTTACCACCCTTAAAAAAATCATATTCATCTTATTTAGGAGAACTTGAAGAACCAGTCTGACTAGAGGACTTTGCCATTGCTAGCTAATTTACATCTTTACCAATTATTATAGAATATGGCTCGAATCTCCTTGTGTAGGATACTATGGAAGTCAAAATTAGGACTCCAAATATCCAAAGTGGATCAAATTAGGTGTATCCCTCACTAAGAAGGAATGCGAAGTCTTTAATACCATTTAAGGGAGTTTATTGACATATTTTCATGGGCTTATTTGGACATGCTAGGTTTAGACCTCACCTTGGTTGTACACCATCTCATTGTACATTTTGATGTCAAGCCCATTATGTAGAAACTACATAAAATGCATCCTCATTATGTTGTGTTATTTAAGAGAGAGGTGGAGAAACTCTTAGAATTAAGGTGCATCAGGTTGATCGACTATTCAAAGTGGATTTCTAACATTGTGCCTATAAAAAAAATCCATAAGGTATCAGAATCTATACTAATTTTTGAGACATAAATAAGGCCTACCCAAAGGATGACTTTCCTCTATCAAACATCAACATGATTTTTGAATCCACATCTAGGTATGAAATTTTTTCCCTTATGGATGGATTTTTAAGATATAACCAAACTAGGATTGCAGCAAAATACCAACACAAAACAATGTTCATCACTCCTTTAGGAAGTTATTTTGATATTAGGTCATGTTTTTCAACATCAAAAATGGTGGGGCATCATATCAAAGGGATATGACTATTATATTCCATGATATGATGCATGATATTATCAAAGACTATGTTGACAACATACTAGGTAAATCTAAGACCCATTCAGATCATCTAACCATCCTATAAAAGATATTTAAAGGCTTCACGAGTACAAGGTTCCATTTAATCCCAAGAAGTGCATATTTGGTATTACTTCAACCAAATTGTCAGGCTTTATTATTTCTCACCAAGGTATTAAAGTTGATCCTGATAAGTTTTGAGTCATTAAAGTGATGTCAATGCCTTCCACTTTGAATCAACTCTATAGTTTTCAAGGCAAAATCCTTTCTATTAGATGCTTCATTTCATAGTTGTTTGATAAATGCCATCCTTTCACTTATTTATTGAATAAAGGTGTTATGTTTATTTGGGATGTAAAATATTAGAAATCCTTTTTGTGCCCAAAGGAATATTTAGCCAATCTACATATTTTATTCCCACTAATACTAGAGAGGCCATTCCTACTTTACCTATCTGTCATTAAAAGTGCCCTAGGGGCACTTTTATCCTAGCATGATGAACATGGGAAAGAACATGCAATGTAATATTTAAATCATACACTGATAGCATATGAACATAACTATATTCTAGTTTAAAAATATTATTTAGATATGGTCTTTATAGCCCAGAATCTATGTCATTATATGCTCAACAACAAGGCCATAGTCATTGCCAAATTAGAGTCATTCAAGTATCTACTATCAAAAATAGATTTATAGGGATGTATGGCTAAGTGGATCATGCTTTTGAGTGAGTTTTAGATTGAATATGTCAATTAAAAATCTATTAAGGGATAAGTAATTAAAGATTAGCTTGTTAAAGCTCCCATTTCAGATACTCAACCACTCACTTTTACATTCTTGGATGAGTACATCATGACTATCATAGAAACACCCACTGAGGAGTAGTAATGAAAGCTACATTTTTATGGGTCATTCACATCTCATGGATTAGGATTATAATTTATTACATAATAAGGGGATATCATTCCCAAATCATTTTGTATCATCTTTTATTATACCAATAACATGGTTGAATATGAAGAACTTTTTGTAGGGCTTCATCTAGAAATAAAATGGAACATTCAACATTTACTATTCATGGAGATTCTAAACTTATTATTAATCAGGTTACAGACCAGTTTCAAACTAAATATGATAAGTCAGTACCATATAAAGCCATTGTAGACATTCTTGAGTAATAAATTACTTACATTCAATTTAAACACATACCTCAGGCTAATAATAGGATAACAGATGACATGGCTACCATTGGTTCTTTGATCTATAGCATAAACAAAACAAGATATTATCAATTCCTCATTGAACATCTTTTATCACCTACTCATTAACCCTCAATCATTGAAATGATTTATGATATTATTGGTCCCAATTATATTTGGTATTCCAGCTTATATAATTACCTCTACAACCAAGTCCTTCCACTAGACCATTCACATAAGTAACAAAAATCTTTCACACACCAAGCCTCTTGATACACCCTAATTGACCCAACTCTTTACCAAATAAGATTTTATTGAACTTTGCTTCATTGTTTGAATTTGGTAAAAGCTAGATTAGCATTGAGGGAAGTTTATAAAGGAGTTTGTGGGGCTCACCACATCAGGGCCATCCTTACCAAAAAATCTTAGACATACTGGTTATTATTGGCTAACCATAGAATTATATGTGAAAAAATGTAAATAATGTCAGAGACATGAAAATTTGATCCATGCTCTAGCTAGAACACTCAAACCAATGACTCCATCATGGCCATTTTTAACATGGGGACTCAGTCTCATAGGTAAGATTAACCCTACCTAATTAGATGGCCATAAGCATATCCTTACCACCATCAAGTACTTCACTAATTAAGTTAAAGTTATACCCCTCACTTACTTGATAGGAAAACAAATTTCTAAATTCATCTTCAACTATCTCATTTGCCATTATGGTATCCCATCTGACATTATAGCTGATAATGGTAGATCATTTAATAATAAGGATGTCAAGGCACTTTGTGTCAAGTTTAACATTACCCAACATTTTTCCACTACATATTACCTATAAGGTAATGGCCAAGTAGAGGCATCTAATAATACCATGGTTAATATTCTTAAAAATGTTATCAATGATGTTGGCCATGATTGGCACTTATAGATATTTCATGCCCTCTAGGCTTACCTTACTAATTATCATACTCTAATAGTAACCATACCATATTCCATTGTTTATGGAATTGAGGCCATTCTTCCCATCAAGGTTGAGTTTTCTTCTCTGCATATCTCATTAAATCAAATCTTTGATGATAAGGATTATAGGGTAGCTTGTCTATAATAGCTTGAGTTACTAGATGAAAAATTCAAAGTCATCATAAATATCCTTCAAGCATATTAGAACTGATTATGTGGTCAATATAATCAGCATTTCAAGCATAGAGAATTTAATTTTGGTGATCTTTTCCTCAAATAAAACTAGAAAACACCATGATCGAGAAAAATGAGAAAGGCAAGTTCAAGCCTAATTGGATAGGACCTTATGTCATTATTGCTAACTATGGTTGTGGAACAGATAGGTTAACTACACCAAAAGGAGATGAACTTGATGAACCCATGAACATATTATACCTCAAGCATTATTTTTCTTGAGAGACCTAAGGTATTTTCTATGAGGATCATTTACATCATACCATTATCTCACCTTCCTTGTACCATATCATGGATCATTCTTTTCATACCTTCCCTATTGTTGTTAGACTCTATTTACCCTCCCTTACCCACCCTTTTTGACCTTGGTTCTGATCCATTGGTATTTTGGGCACCTTCAGAGATTATATTTAGATGAATTTTTAGTAGTTATTTTAGTATGGTGATTCTTTGATCATATATTTTTCAAAATAAGGTATTATATTAGGGTCAATATGGCAGTGGTTTGATAATTTCATTCTTCATTGTTATCATGTTATACCTCATTACTAGTGATACTAATTATAACCACCTTTGATAAAATTAGTATCACTAACCCATGTCATTATATCCTCATTATAACTACTTTTGGGTAAATTAGGAACAACCCTATTTTTATCCATGTTACTGTATCACTGTTTTATACTTTGCCATTTGTCTATTCATTAACTCATTACCTAGTTGGATCTTTCACTATAGGTAGAAATATAGTGACTTGAGGTCCTATGGGACTATGTAGGAAGTGCTTGATTTATGTTGAGGTCAGCTCAGTCACCCCCTTTTCCACACTTTCACTATTTTACAAGCAATTTAAGTTTGAACACTCTCGCTATTTTAAAAGCATTTTTTTGCCACCATTGTTTCCTTTATTTTTTGACTAGTTATTTTCCTTAAGGATTTTGGGACTCCTAAATATTTCATAAATAACTAGTTATCATTTATTTTTCCCATCCTTATTGGCCTTAGCCATACACTCTCATCATTTTATGAGTTAATGTTGTGAGCATTGTGCATTGAAAATTTGATGCATTAATGACCACATGGCTTTTATTATGCTCTCATATTTTTATGAACAACCACTTCCAAATGATCGCATCATTTTATGAGCTCATTAAAACTTCATGCCATAGATGCGGTATGCACTATGAATTACTATATGATTTTATTTTTGAGCTTATGAATTTGTTTTACTAAATATATCAAATTTAACTCAAAACACAATAACATCAAAGGGAGAGATTATTGAAAAAAATTAGAAATAATAAGAAGATTCTTACCATTGCCTTGCTCCTCTTATCCTCTCTTTAAGATCTTCAAACTAATTTTTAATGATTCTTAATTTTGATTATGGATTGCTATGGATAGACTCAAAATTTTGACATAATGATAGCTTGATCAAAAAAATTGATTATAGTATGGATTTATTTATTTGCATTGACATGGAGATTTTATGGATTCATTTATTGGTTTGGACATCAAGGATTGGATTTTTTAAATAGGCCATAGATGGAAGATCAATGGCCAATATTCAAAGTTGGGTTGGGAAGATCCATGGTAGAGGATTATCCAAATAATTAAAAATTCCTTGGAAGCCTCTAGAATAGAGGCTTCTTGAGAGAAAGGGGACAAATTAGAGAGGATTATAGAATTGGAAAATTATAGAATCCACTTAGGGACTAAGTAAGATTAGTAGGCTATTAGGATATGTGATTAGATAGGATATTAGGACTAGGGATGTAGGAGATCCTAAGAATAGGCTAGAGTAGGTGGGTAAGCGGGTCATGGGAATTTTAAATTCCCAAATATTAGACAAGTGGTATTAGTTAGTAGATAATGAGGGTTAGGTAAATTAATCGATTTGTGGGTTAGGAATAAGGTTAATAGATGAAGATTAATGGAAAGGGGTATGTTAGATAAATGACTAGAAGGGGTGATTTTTAGGATGGAATTAAATTAGATAAATGAGATAAGTAAAATTAGTGTCAATCAATAATAATGTTAGTGATGATAAATAAAGAGAGAGAATTTAGGTGCATATAATTACCAATTTAGTTCATTAGTTGATGCTCATCTCTTGACTTTTAGTGTGGTTTTTGCCTAAATCATACTCTCATGCTTGCATATTTTTTTGTATTGATGCTTTCATGATTATGAGTGTCATCCCCCTCTTTTTTATGTACTTTTCATTTTTATAGACCATTCGTATCTTCCTCTACAAGTCAATAATATTTTATTATCATCATTTTATTCTATCCATATCCTGGGAGAACTACATTTGGCCTGAAGTTTACATTGGATCTCAAATCCATAAAATTTTGTAGGTGGCATCCACTTTCCTAGTGCATCTATAGTCATCTCAACTACCCCTTCCTTTTCTTTTATTCCCCCGATTTTGTTCTTGTTCATTTTGTTATTCCCTATAGTTAGGGGAAACCTTGTACATTATGTCCTTGTGTCATTTTACCTATGTCGTTGCTACCTACCTTATGGTTCACTATGTCACCAAGATTAACACCTTTATTATACATGCATGAATAATTTGTATTCTATTTGTACTAACATTGTGATTAACCATTATTTGTATATTGCCTTTGTGTGTTTAGAATATTTTGTTTCTTTCACTTTTCTTTACTTTGGATTTTTTATTTGTTTTGATTGTTTTATTTTATTTATTTATGGCCTTGTTTATTTATTTATTTATTTGTTTATTTTATCTATTTTTGTTTTTTATGTTCATTTTGTATGTTTTATTTGTTTGTTTAATTTTATGTTGTTTCTTTGAGTCTTATTTCTCTTTCCTTGTTTGTTCATTTTTGGTTATTAGTATTTTGTTGTTTATTTATTTTTATTTGTTGGTGTTTTCTTGTTTGTGTTTTTTAATTTATTTATTTGTTTGTTTGTTTGTTTGTTTTGTATTTATTTTCATTTTTGCCTTTTTATTTCTTAGATTTTCATAATATTATTACACTTGAGTCTTGATTACCCATATCTTGTACTAGAGTCATGAATTTTTTTGTGTTCCTACACTTAGTTTATTGCACTATATTTGCTTGGGATTTGATTATTTATTTATTACACCTAATTGATTTTTAATTTCATTTAAACTAAGTTTTTCATGAGTAGGATGTATATTATTATTATGGTTGTTCATAATATGATACATAATATCACAAGCCACAACAAAAATCAGGCCAAAAGATCTATCAAATAATGTAGTGGGTAGTACTTCTCTTTGTTCACATCTAACAAATATTAGACATACCCAAACACTACCCAAATTCAAAGTAATTAAATAATAATTGGGTAGTAATCATTGTTATTTATGATGTGCATCTCCATTCTATCAGGTCACCCAAATTCATGTTTATCCTCTATGTCATGTATTGTTACTCTGTAAATATGGATTTAATATGTAAGCCCCATTTCCTAATTTTCCATACTAAGGTAAATTATATATATCTCTCTTGATAATAAACTCCCTACTAGGGTAAAGATGAATTCTATCACACCTCCATCTTCCCTACTACGGTACCTCACTCAGCCAATGATTATAATTGCCTTTGGGTAAATCATTATTTTCATTCATCTACACTACTGGGGCACCTTATTGTGTCACTAATTATAACTACCTTTGGCAAAATTAGTATTTCCATCCTTGTTACCTATATATCACAACATTTTTTCTTTCTAAGGGAATGTTCAATGACTCTATTTTGTCAATTGATCCCTTGAGGGGGCATCCAGGGCTCATCCATCACCTTATGATGTATTATCCAAGGAATTAACAAATTTGTCATTATTTGAGAATACATTACTATGGATGTGTCTTGTAATTCCTTCCCAAATAGGGGCAAACTATAGACATTTTATTTTGGCCACAACTATGTTCCAACTAAACTTTAGATTGATTTCTATCAAACAATGCAAATTAAACCTAGGAATAACTTAATGTCCTAATTTTATCTACACATCAAACATTATTACCCAAAATCATGTTTAGGCATCCTTGTTTGGTGTATTATAATATATTCAATAGTAACCTCTCACAAATTCATCTATAGTCAAATTGCAACTTATCAAATTGATAGATTGGCCTTTGGACCCATTAAGTGGGACACTTAAATAATTCTTAATATGTAAAAATGCTAAACAAAATGAATTAACTAAGTAAATATAATTAAATGCTTAAGTGAAATTTATATGTGTAATTAGTGAATACTAATTTTGTAAAAAATAAATGCCAATAAAATTGAGGTCATGATGATGTCATGATGCTTAAAGTTAAGGAAATTGAAAATATCTCCATTAAATCCTTAAATTTAGAAATGGAGAGCCATGCTTAATAAATGGGATCTCTATCCCAAAAATTAATTATTTATCCCATCCTTAACTTAACTAGGATTAAATTAAACTTAATTGAAGTTAAAAAAATCTAACTACACTTGGGTTTGATTTGGTTTGAGAACCTATAAATACAAGTTCTAAGACCATTCTAAAAAGAAGCTCTCAATCCAAATTTATAATGTTTAATTATTGAGAGACAAAACTTTCTTGTAATGTTATAATGAAAAATTATTGATAGATTGATACATCTTTCTAAATCCAAGCCAAACATTTCCAAAGTGATAAGGATAAATGATGCTAGGATCACCATTGTCAAAGACTCTTTGAGCACATGACTATTCTTCTTAGGCCAATGTGCAACTCTTTATCACAAGGAAGGTGAAAAATACTTATTTTGTCTTCTTTTATTTGTTACTTGCATTGTTCTCTTGCTCCTTCAATGGCTAGGCTTGAGGTGTTAGATTTATTTATGTGTTTTTATTAAGGTTTATCATACTAACATTTGACTAACTCCCCTCTTAGATTTCTATCTCAAAATTATCCTTTGTTTTCCTTAGATGAGGTAATCCAAATGCTTATTGGGTCTGAGATGATGTCATTTTTGGATGTATTTTCATGTTATAATCAAGCACTAGTAGAATTAGAATACATAATGAAGACCACTTTCATTACCAAGTGGGAAACTTTTACATATAAAAGGATGCCTTTTGGTTTGATTAACTCAAGAGTAACTTTCTAGTGTGTTATGAACTTCATTTTTTAGGGATTGGTTTTCAAGTGTATCATCATCTACAAGGATGATCTCATAATGTTTTTAAAGAATAGATTTGATCATGTAGATCATCTATAGAATGTGTTTGATAGATGCAAAAGATATGGAGTGTCATTAAATCTAAATAAGAGCATCTTTGGAGTTACTAAAGTAAAATTGGTAGGTCATGTCATTATCAAAGATAGGATTTCTATTGACATAGAATGAGTCCATGCCATTTCAAAAATAATGTCTTTTAACAGTAAGAAATAGTTGAAATCTTTCTTTGTCAAGATAAACTTTGTGAGAAAATTAATTTATGAATTTGTAGAGATTGTCAAGCCATTAAATGACATGTTTAATAAGGATGGAAAAATAGAATAGATAGCTAAATCTAAAAAGGATTTCAAGATATTAAAACTACTATTAGTCAATCCCTAGTTCTAATTAGTCTTGATTTCATGAAAATTTTCTTTCTTTATTCATTTACTTTAGAACACACCATAGCAGCAGTACTCACATAAAAGGTAAATGATAATGAGCATCTGATTACCTTCATGAGTAATAATATGAAATATATAGAGCTAAAATATTCAATGATAGACAAGCAAATATATGTACTATTCAAAGCTGTAAAGAAGTTTAGGCACTACATTATCAGGAAAAAGGCATATGTCATTATCCCAATCTAATTGTTCAACTCACACTCAACTAGAAGAATTGGGTGAGTGAAGAGGTAAGTGGATGGTAAAACTACAAAAAAATTATCTTGAAATCAGACTAAATAAGATGGTATGTGGCCAAGGGATCATCTAACTCATGACTAAAATAGATCCACACATTCATATCGATAAAATCAATGAGTCCCAAGTAGTTGGTGGTGATTAGTATGTTCATATCATCTATTACTTACTCATAGGTACATGTCCCACTGATTTGAATAGAGAGAAGAGATCAGCCCTTATGTTGAAATTAGTTCATTACATGATAAAAAAAAGGATTTTGTACAAAAATAATATGAAGGCATCTGTTTGAGGTATGTTTTAAGATAAGAAGCTACAAACATCCTAGATAACTTACATCAAAAGATAGGTAGTGGTCATCCTTTTAGAAATGCTACAACTCACAAAATATTGAGAATGGGATATTATTGGCCTACTATTTTTAAATATTCTCATAATAATGTTAGTACATGCTATTAATGTTAAGTATTTAGGAAAAGGGAAGTACATGATGTTATACCTTTAGAACCAGTCATTGAAGGATGCCCTTGTTATCAATGAGGTCTTGACTTTGTTGGAGTGATCAACCCAAATTATTTATTAGATCACAAATTTATCCTAAAAACCACTAATTATTACACTAAATGGATAGAAGTTGTGGCTACAAAAGAACTCTAGAGTGTAGGATGTGATTAAACTTCTAGAAAAAAACATACTAAATAGGCTTGGCACTCCAATTTCATTGGTTTGTGATAATGGTCCAGCATTTTAGTCAACTAAATTTATAGAATGAACCCATGACAAGTAGATTACAATCAAGTTTTCATAAAATTATTATCCCCAATGGAATGTAATAGTTAAGTCCACTAATAATAATCTGATAGGTGCCATCCAGAAGTCAGCATAAGATAAACCAAGATAATAGCATTTACTATTCAAGTATGTACTACAATTAGAAAAAAAAAGCATAAGGAATCCCTCAAGCCTTCACCTTTCCTATTGGTGTATGGATAGCAACCAATATTTCCTATTACTCTTAAATTAAAATTGTATTAGTTCATGTAAGAGTATATGAGATAAGGTGAAATAATCTAGTCTAGGTTGTTAGACATAGTCTAGATGAAAGATGCATAAATGAAAGCATTGCATAGCTTCAGCAATCATCAAGACATTACTAAAAGGTGGTTCAATAAAATATATAAAATCAAAGCCTTTAGGATATCAAACTTAGTGATTTTATGGGATAAGGCACATGAAAATAAAGGATAGCATGATAATTTCACTCCTTTATGGATTGGTACATATCAAATCTCTAAGATTTGTGGTAGCAACATTTTTTATTTGAAGGACCTCCAAAGTAATGATCTTGCTTTTCCAATGAATGGGTAGTTTTTTAAAAATTATTTCATGGTTGTTCCAACTGGAGTTTCTTTTAAATGACCATGGGTTTGACCTTATAAGTATGATTATATTATATTTATTGATTTTTATAATAAATTTCATGATTTTTGTCATTTTCTTTCTTAGATTAGTATTACAGCTTTTCAATATTAGTTTCCTAGTTTCAGGATTTTATTTCATAGTTAGTTATTATGATTGTTAGATTAGTTTTATTTAAAAAATTTAAAATAGTCAAAATTATTTATTATGTTGAGGTCATTAGAATTCTCCCAAAATAAGGTAAACAAAAGCTACATACAAATTGGTATCCACTAAGGATTTATCCAGATGGATCTAAAGCTCATAAAGTAAGGTGTGTATTATGACTAAAATAGAGTTCTTATCTAGATTGAATGAATTCACCAAGTATTTGAAAGTTTCTCTAATGTCCTCATGAAAATTTTATAAATAATTTTCATTTTCAAAGTTAGATTGTAGTCTTGTATTCTAAACTTTGACAAGAGATAATAAATGTTGTAATGGATATATTCTAGTAGGGACATATTGATAAAAATAAGTTTCCTTAAACATACACCCAGCCAATGGTGGTCCCAACCCTTTTTTCAATACAATTTTCTAAAAAATAAAAAGGTAATTCAATGGATCAAACTATAAAAACTTATGAAAAAATAGTGATTCAATTATAATAATCAAAGATATGGATGCCTAGATGGCAATAGAGTAATGCTTAGAGTGGGATCAAAGATATCTTTGTTGAGGCTATAAACATCTAGATAGAAGTAAAGTAATTCCCATGCTTCCCTTAATATTTTTATAAAATCAAGAAATCAAAATGAAACCTATACTATTTATCCAGATCTATGTCAAAACTCTTATAACAAAGGCTAAATTTACTTTACACAATCACACATAGATCTAAGAAATGAAAAGGGGTTAGTATGTTGCATAGGGGACTTGGAGTCTCTTTCAATTATCTAGTTTATTTATTCCTTTCTTATAAGGTCTCAAAAAAATTTATAATGCATTATCCAATATTTGAGTTCTCAAATACTCAGGAGTATTTCCCCACTAAGTTGCCATTTTTGAAACCCCAACACCCCCCATTTTTGAAGTTTCAAATAGGGGCCCATTATTATCAAAATATATTCATTTGTGGTTTGGATGAACCATAGAATTACAATATTGAGTTAATCCATGAAATCTAAGGTTATTCTAGGTCTAATTTTACATTTCAAAATGAAATTCAAAGCTTGGGCATTCTATGAAATGGTTATATTTATCACCTTTGATTTTCATTTTGAATTTTATTCTAAGTTTAATTTATAGCTTTAATCGACTAACAAAGATAGCAAAGTGGTATTCTAGTCCATATTCACTTTCATATGAATGTAAGGCTACTTTTAGGACTTAGAATTATCCACACTTAGGTCTTAGGATAAATTTTGGGCTACATGTTTGCATCACATTACGAGGACAAACTTCATCAAAGTCCTTCAGGTTCATGAGATCACTCCATGTGGTGACAACTTGGATACCCATAGTATTTGGTTTAACACTCAAACCTATTTTCTTCATCATATTCTCTAAATTCTTGAGATCAAGATAAATCTCAAACCTATTTTTTAGGTCATATTACCCGAACTCTAGGAGCTCATAATATTTTAAGTGTTCTGAGTTCCCAGAGTCCTAAGATCATGCCACATGGCCCAATCTTATTAACCTAAAATAAAAAAAATAAAATCAATTCAATATATTTAAACTTATTGAGTATCTGAGATCATGTTAGGTGGAATAATACCATTCACTTGGATCCTATCAGTTGCAGGTACACTACTAAAATTTCTAAGTCTTCTAGATTAAAGAGAGTCATCCACATAGCAAGATCTCATTAACTCAAAAATTTCTAGTCAAAGGTACATTGTCAAAGTTATGTTTTCTCCATATCCTCGAGGACCATACATGTGTCATCATCTTGGAAGTATAGAATTTATCAGAGGAATTTATAAAGGATAAACACATAATAACTATGAATCCTTAAGATCACATCATATGGTGATATTATGGCCACCTAGAGTCTATGGGAAGAAGTAAATAGTTAATATTTGAAGGGCCTTAGATTCCTGAGATCATGCCATATGGAAAGGTCTTGTTAACTCATAACTCATAGAGCATACAAATCAAAATTATAAATTCCAATACCTTGGGTAAGTGAGATGAAGACCAGTGTCACAATCCTAGAGATATACAACTGGAATGTAAATGAAATATTTGATAGCTAGGTGAAATGTTGATAAATGGGAAATGGACACATGTTTTAAGGTGATGACTAAGCACTTAGAGTTAACAAAAAGCTACCACATGGCAAAAAACCACCCACCAAATCTAATTGGTAAATTCAAATTAAAATGGAAGCAAAGCCAACATTTATTATTACATTAATTTCACATGAATTGTGCATTCAATTCTTGAGCTTTAAGTAATATATTTGAGATCCTAAAAGACATCAAATCACATTATCATTGATCAACGAGCTATAAACTATGAATATGAGCTATCAAGCTATTAAAATCCCTATATTTTCTAATAAATTGATGGAATACTTTCAACCAACTTATGAAATTTCATGTCAAGTTCTATGATATAACAATGGCTTCATCATCTTGAGTATCTAACTCGCCTCCCTCTCAATATTATATTATAGGGGGAACATAATATTTAGGCACAGTCTATGATAATGGGGTATTAGATTTCCCTCATTAATCTACACTATAGGATGAGGTGGAAATTATATAACTATGTTCATTCTAGGATCAATTAGATGAGAAAAGGAAGTAATACCTGAATAATTTACTTCCAATCAAAATAATTAGATTGCATAATGCAATGGCTAAATCTAAGTTAATGCCTTGTATCAACTTTGAGATTTTTTTTTTAATGACACTATTACTAGGGATTATTTACACTTTAGACTCCATAGAAATGTAGTAACTTATATTTATGGGGAGTCATTTGAGAGGTATTTTCACCTTCTAGTGCCTAAAATAACTTATAAATAGGTTGCATCCAATGCCTAATTAGAACATAACATAATAAAATGGAAACTAAAATAGTGGTTAAAGAAAGGTGAGAAATTAAATATTCAAAGTTTAATTCTCTCAATTCATGTAATAAGATTTAGGTTAGGAATCAAAATCACCATGGCATTAATGAATAAACTATATGGATTCTTTATCACTACATATGTGCATGAGATGTGGGTGCCCTTTTTGGACATCATTATAACTTATAATAAAATTATGGCACTCAGTGAGGTCATTAGTGTTAGGCTCAAGGCACAAATGTTCAAAAATGATGAGAGGCCATATGATGGGATTTATAAATTATGTCTTATGTAGAAAATTAAATTATGGGAATAGTGCACATAAGTTATGGGTAGCCTTGGGTACCATCTATAGAATATGTAAACAATAGGGTTTGTGATGATTATCCCATGTTACATGTATATAGGTTTATAAATGAAATAAGGAAAATTATATAGGATATATACCCATAAGTATACCAAGCCATTTATGGGAATTCTATGATAAGGCTATCTTACATTATAAGGAAAAGCATTTCAAGGATGGGATACTATTGGTTCTATCTTAATTATACCATAATCAAGATAAAAACAACTAGGGCATCTCCTTAGTATCTACCACATTATGTTCTTGACAAGGTAGCATAATAGGAAATTTCACACAAATATACAATAGCATAGATGAATACATTAATACCAAACACCAAGGTTATTATCACAAGATCCCTCTGAGCATTGGCTAAATCTAATACATAGTGAGAAGGCATCTCAATTCAATGGGAAAAATCATAGCCCATTGTAGATTAAAACTATCACAATACTAGGATTATAACCCTAGAAATAGGGTCGGGCAATACCTAAATGACCTCATCAATAAGGGAGTCCATATCACTTATGGACATAGGATTTATGAGCATGATCCAATTTTCATTAAAGTTGCAGATGATTCAAAGGTGTACATCAATATGAATTAGCATAGAAATTTAATAGTAGTAGTCCATGAAATTCAATATGACCGCTCAATTACAAAGTAATGGGAAAATGTAATTTTAAAGGAAGCAAATAAATCTATAATCCATCAATGACCCCAGCCACAAGTCCCATCATCACCAGAGTATAGTCATCCATCTTCTCCACAATAAGAAAAATCTGGCCTATCATAGGGATATGCCTCTCAAAGGGAGATGGATCCTCAAATAAGAAATAAAATTCTTAAATGGCTTCCAACACTTAAATTGGTGGTAACAATGCAACTTCATACAAAAACACTTTAATTGGTGGTAATAACATAACTCCCTATAGCAATTACAAAGATATAACCTCCTATAAGTACACAACTAGGAGCATTTTATTTAAAACCTTTTTCCCCATTGAGTAATATTCAATAGTTAATTCTCCCTACATTATTGTAAAGTTATTTTGTAACAATACCCTATGTAATTTTAGTCTCAATAACCCAATAATCTCCACCAATGACTTCTTCAACAATAGTGCCTTCACCTCCTGCTTCTCCTACTATTTCTACTTCACTTCCACCTTCCACTACTAAAGTATCTTCATCCTCCACTCCATAAACTTTAATGCAAGCCCCCATAATTACTAATCCATCCATTATCACTTATAAAAGGAATACCAAGACTCCTCCAGTTTCACCTCCAAATGTGCAACTAGAAGTAAGACCTATAGAAGGTTTATTCACCATGGAAGCTCATCTATATGAGGAATCTAAGGAGGAAAAAGAGGGATCAAAAGTTGAAGAAATAATTAAGCTAATTAAAGTCTATGATAGTGATTAAGTAGACAAAAAGTGGGAAATTGAAGAAGAATAGTTGTTTGAAATAAACATCAAGCCTGATGAGATAAAATCATTTAATGAAATAAAATGAGGATGAAAATGAATATAAGGAGGAAACCAGGTCAAGAGATAGAGATATTAGGAGAAGATGAAGAAGTGGAACAAAATTTATAAATTGAACTAATAGATACAAATATATTAAGATAAGTTGAGCTAAAAAAGACTAATTCAACTAATACTAAATTATTAGAGGAAAAAAATAATTTAAAGACAAGGCATTAAAGATAGATGCACAATATACATTACAAGAAGTTGTTACTCTAGGACTTACTAAAAAACCTATAACCTCAACTCCAAGTCTCTCCCCTAAATCTACTATAGAATCATCTCATCCAATAGAGATACTAGTTATTGGTCAAAACAAGGATATTCTTACTTATGATGAAAGGCATGATTTAAATAAGGTAGTGTCTTCTCTTCCCTCCTCCATTATAGTTTTATAGTCATATATGGTTTATTTATCATCCACTACTCTAATTACTACCCCACTCTATACCTATGAGTCACTACAAGAATATTATTCAAAGATGAAGTCATTACATCCTCATGCTAGTGTCAAGGAGGGTGAGCAATAAGCATTTGATTCTTCTAATTCTTTAATTATTTCAACATGGCCCCAATAATAGTTAAGCTTCAAGACTCCATAAGGAAGGTTAATTTTGAGTACTTAGTAAATGTTTCCATTTTTAATCCCTAATAACCACCTACACCCTTGAGATAATCTACCCAATTGGGCATGTCTATTCCTCGGTCCATTCAAACTGAGTCTCCCATTGTGAGAATTAAGAATACTCTAAGAAAGACAAAGTATGTGGTGGAAAATTCACCATAAAGAGACACCCTATATTGGAGTAGGGTCACTCCCACATTTTCTAAAATTCTCATTAAAATAAGTGCTTCAGTAATTCCACTGGGATCCTTACCTAATCCAAGCAATATTTCAGGCGATAATTCAGGTGATGGTTTTACCTTAATTGGTGGTAAAACTTCTAGGAGCCATAAATATTGCACCATATCTCCGTTTGACTCCCCGTTTGAACCTTTAAAAATCTAAGAATGATGGGAACACCATGATATGTCATGGATATCTACTCAGTGGGTTTTGACCCTTGAAAACTAAATGAAAGTGCCTAAAATTTTAATTTTAGTAGTGCAGTCTAAAAATAGTAATTCCTTGAATTTTGTATTATTGTAAATCATGGAAGTCGAACCACTTAATCTCGTTAGATATTGGTGACCTTCCACATCATCCTCCTACCTTTAAAATGTGTATAAATGAAGATGTAACCTAAAATGGAAATTAGACATCTCTTCTCAGAGATAGGCATATATTTGGGTCTACAAATTTGATCAATAAAACATCTCTTCTCAGAGATAGAATTATTACAATTGTGTTGTTCTTGTTTCTTGAATTATCTTTTAACCAAAGCTTCTGAGTTTTGGATCATTATGACCTTACACCTCTATAGAGACTAGTCACGTTGAAGACCATGGATAACTCATCATCCCAGATTGGGTCAAAGAGTCTCAAGAAAAAAAGAGATAGAATGGGATATGTTCTTACAGTTGACTCTTCAAGTCACCTTGATCCCTTATGGAAAAAGTAGAGCTCTCAACACCAAATCAACCTACACATCACTTTTTAGGAGTAATTTTGTAGGTCTAAATCATGCTCATTTCTCTCCAAAACTTATATGATGGTAGCTAAATATCTGGTGAATACAATGGTGAAGGTGGTCATATAAAATTATTCTTAACTTGAAAATATCACAATCATGAAAACTACCTAGTGCACAAATTTATGTGTTTCTAATTGCCAAATCAGCCTACATAGCACTTTTCAAACACCATTTTCTAGAACCAAATGAAGTCTAATCACCTTAAAATTTCACATGATGGTAGCCAAATATGGGAATAATGTGTGGGTCAATAAATTTTTAGACAATTTTCTCTCATGTACAAAAAGTGCAAGGTTAAAAATTGTCTTCTGAGCTAATTTTTACTTAGTTAACTTTCTCTATTTCCAATTTTTAGATCTGGCCAGTGTGCACATTTCAAAATCATTTTTGTGGGGGTAAAGAAGGTCAAATATTTTCCAAATTACTCATGAAAATATCTAAATATCATTATAGTGTAATGAGAAAGATAGTGAGAAAATATTAGATATAATGTGTTGAATGCATAGCTATCAAAATTAGCTTTTGTGTTGATTTTTACTTGGTCATCTTCTACATCTCCCAATTGTTATATCCACCCAGTGAGCACTTTTGAATCCCATTTTTTTCAAATAAAATGAATTCTAAATTCCATGAAAAAATGTATTATTATACCCTAATGACTGAGAAGGTAATGCATTTATTTTTATAGATGTTGGACTTTCCAGTGAAAATTTATGTTGGTGTGAAGTGATGCTCCCAAGAATATTTATCACTTAGCTAACTTTTCACTAGAAAAAACTCAAAGGTAAGTTAATAGGGGTTAATTTGATCCTTTCAAAAAACTAAAAATACCCTTTTGAGAATATTTTCAATAGCTTTTTGTAAATATAAGATATGATGGGTTTTTCTCATATATTTCTCTATGATTTTCTATTTGTCCATATTTTGAAGGTGTTGATATAGTTGTGTACAACTACGTGTTGGTTTTTTAGCCATATATTATGATCTATGGCTCCATTTTTTATGCCACTAGTTACATTATAAATCTGATTTCTCCCTCTTTGCAATGATGTTAATTTTAAATTAGAGAAATATATGATTAAAATTGGTCAATATAGTAGCTAAAATGATGTGTTGATTTGACAAGTCTATGGAATTCAATGCAAAGGAGGATACTAACATCATGGCAGCACCTAAGAGACATGAAATGTTGTTAAAATACATTACTCCTCCTTGACATTAGATGGCCAAATATGGTGGTTGAATCACATTTATGGAGGATTGAAAGGTTTCTCCTCCTTTTTATCTTCCCTTCTTATATATATCTCTATTTTCTTCTCATTGTAATATATATTCTCACTTGACAAGGAAAAAACCTGTAAAAATTTTTAAGAAATTTCCTTTGAAGTAATAATATCATCTATTTTACCTATCTCTCTGACTGCACTTTGTATTCTAGGTAGTTTGTACATGACTACCTTATGAAGAGGTCTTCTTCCTTGGTGTTTGTCCTCTTTTTCTTGCCTTTTCTCAGGTGGTTTAAGGTGTTTATAGGTTTGAGTTTGTGTTATTTCAGTCATAGGTTGGGATATAGTGTGAGTTTTATCATTATTTTATGCTTTACCCTTGTTTATTATGCCTTACTTGGAATAATTTATGCAAAATTAGCTAGTGTAAGAGATTGTGTGAGTGAGAGATATTTGAGCTACCCATGTGTTTGTTTTGGAGCAATAAGAGTGTCTTTTAAATTGGTGCATCACCATTTTTATGCATTTAATCATTTTATGTATCTCTTTTACCCCTTTCCCAAGTAAATTTATTACTTTGGGTGATCTACCAAGAGGAACCAACCTTCTTTAGAGGTTCAACCCCATCATAGGATACCCACAGCCTAGGATTAATCCCACTATGTGGTTAGGAGTGATATAGCATGAAGAACCCTCTCACAAGGTGTCATTTTATGTAAAAACAATTTTTAGCATACCTGGTAGGACACATTTGAATAATATTGATTGATATTGATGTTCGTCTTGAGTCATTTGCAATAGTTATAGCATCCACACTCTCAGCATCTACTGACTCCAATGAACACTCAGCTTTCTAGTGTTAGAATAGTGCTTATCTTTCATGTCAAAGGTGACTATAAGGTCAGCTTTAAGAGGTATTCCTTTTTATTTTGTTGAATTACCTTTTAACTTATCAAGAAGATTTAGGTTTGTTAACACTCATCCATACTTAAAAAGCTTCCCTCCTAAGTCAATTTGCAAGTCAACTTCTACTCAAAGATCTTTGTTATCCCCTTTCATTACCATGGTTGCCCCTATAGCCTTACCTTTTGTGGCTTTCAATGGTCAAAGTATTTTAGTTCTTAACTAGTATGATCCTATCCTAATGGAAGCCCTTAATAGTGTTCCTTACTACTTAGGGGATAGCTCTATAACTCCTTCTGAACACATCAGAGATAGCTAATTTTTACATCTATAACATCATTCAATAAAATTAGTTATCAAGTTGTTGGTCATCTATTTTAAGGGAAAGGCCCTGGATTGGTATAGGAACCTGACTCCTAATTCCATCACAACATGAAACTAGTTAGGGGATTTTTTATGCAAGAGGTTGAAGATAAGAGTGACAACTTGTCACTAGTAGAGCAGCTGACAACAATCAAGAGTTTTCCTCAAGAGGTCATGCAGGACTTTAACAATAGGTTTTAGAAAACATGGGATAGGATTCCAATCCTTGTCAATGCCACTCCTTTTTATGCTTTCTTATATTATCTAAGGGCCCTCAATAGTAACATTTTAGTTATGATATATTTAATTAGGGGAAGCACATTACCTAATGCTTATGAGGTAGCAATCAAGGTAGAGAATAGCCTAATACAAGATGGAAAGATCACACTTAAGCCTCTATGTCCTTGTTCCCCAAGATTCAACCACCTCCTTTTATTTTTCCTCCTCTTGCTACCATTCTTATTTTATCAACACTTGCTGCCATACCTATACCAAGGTAAGATAAAGTTTCAACTAGTCAGTAAAGTGAACTTTAAGAACTCAAGAACATGTTCCAAACATTTGGAAATGATTTAGTGAATCTCAAGAAGAATCAAGCTCATTTTAATAGACCATATCAGCCTCAAAAACCTTATTAATTTAATAACCATCCTTTAAGGGTAATTTTCAAGGGCAAGGGTAGCTCACCTATGTTAAACCAATTAATAATTACAATCCTAATGTTTCAAGTACTTATAATACCTTGGTCCCTATTCAAAACAAGATTTCACAATAAGGTTAGTGTTCTCTACCTTGGAATCAATCTTAAAATTAAGTTATCATCCCAAATTCAAAATTCAACCAAGGCTTTGATGAGCAATGGTAGCAAGGTGTTAGTTATGGGTTCAACCAAGCTTTAATGTCACAAAATGCAGAAGTGCCTATGATGAATAAATCATAAAAGCCTCAAAAACACTAAGGGACTAATGAGGGACAAAATTAATTAGATGCTACATTGGTGAACTACCAAATGGATGAGTGTTATGCTTTTAATCAACAAACTAGTACTAGCCAAACAAACATTCATATGGTAACCAACACAAGGTTTAAGAGAAGGAACATAGAGGGTAGATAAGAAGTAATTAATGGGTTTTCTACTCCATTTTTTTCAAATCCAAATGAGCCTAATCCATCTCCAAAATCTCAAACAACTCAAAAAAATTAAAACTGAGGAGGTACTTTTATACCTTAAAGCTCACAAGTACAAAGCACTATTGTGGATACCAAAGCAGAAGAAAACGCTGGTAGTGCACACATCAACATTGTTGAGAAAATGAATAAGTCAAATGTGAGTGTCATTATGTGGGAAATTATTTATATACCTATTCAAGTGGATCTTCTTCAAGAAGGCTTGTCAAAAATCAATGTTTCAGAGAAGCCACCAAGCAAGGAGAATATGGTCCTCACTAATGCAATCAAAACCAATGAAGGTAAATTAAACAAGGTCATGAAACCTCATCCCTTATACATTTATTTTATCATAGATAACTCTTTGGTAAACAATTTCATAGTGGATAGTATGGAAAACACTTCAGTGATGCCTAAATAAATAGTAGATAAACTTGGTTTGAAATATGAACCCCTCTCTAAATGGGTATTATAGCTTGATGGATCTTCTACTAAACTATCTGGTATTATCAAAGGTTTGAATTTAACCCTAAATGCTTGTCCTAATGTTTTAGTGGCCCAATATGTGGTTATTATAGAGGTACCAATTGATTTTGCCTTATGCCAATCTAGAGACTTCACTACCAAAATTGGGGTTACCTAGCAGTAGATTAGTCCTATATAGAATCTAAGACAAGGTATAGAACCAAGGATTCCATTAAGGATGAACCAATTATAAATTTTCACATTGAGCCTTATGAACCAAGCAACCTAAATAGCAACTGTATAATCTTGGATGAGGAAGACCACCCTATTGGTCAAGAGCTAGACACTCATGTTGAGGTGATACCTGATGTGTTCTTAGATGAGTTATGAAATGAAAATAAATAACTTTACCTTTTAGTAGGCATTAAAGAAATAGATATGGAAGTCTATTGCTTGCATGAAGAGAACAAGTTTATGACATCGCTTATAAGGCCACAAGATGAGACTGATGGAATCTATAAAATGTTATTTAATGGATCAAGGAGAAAACATGGAGTAGGGGTAACTGTTATGCTAGTATCTCCCTCTAATGACAAGTAATACTTAGCTTATAAGTTTCAATTTAGCTATTCTTGTAATGTAGCTAAATATGAAGGCATTATCCATGGCATTTAATGGGTTATAAAGAGGGGAATAAATCAATTGTAGGTATACAAAGATAGTGAACTCATTATCAATCAGGTAAAAAGACAAATACATCCAAGATCCCCTTGATGAAATATTACAATCATAGGTTGTGGGATCTATTAGAGGATTTTAAATCCTTCAACATTCAAAGTGTGCCTAAAGAAAACAAAAACATGTAGATAGATTAGCATCAATGGGGGCCCAATTTGATATACCAGTTGAGTTGAGTAAATCATAAAATTAGTCACATGTTAAGGTAGTTGTAAGACCATCCATTCCTGATAATGAGGCTAATTGGCAGGTTTTTGATAGTGACAAGTAGATTGCCTACTTCTTACAATAAGAGGCTAAATTTTCATCTTCAAATCAAAACAAGATATAAAAATAGTATGGAGATCATATTATGTAATTGAAATCAAACAAACTCCCTAAGGGAATGGTCACCCTTGAGAGCATCTTCCATGAGGTATATTTCATGAAGAAGGACAAATTAGGCATGTCCACTAGTGAAGAGAACCATTAGAGAGTTCTCATCTTCCAAGACAAATTTCTTAGGCTTGGGAAGGCCAATACTAAGGCTAAGAAAGTTACATTCATTACATTGTGTAGGGAGTTTATAGATGTGTTTTCTTGGGAGTAAAATGATCTTATAAGTTTTGACCCTCAGCTTGCTTAACACACCATTGAGTTAGACATAAATACAAAACATGTAAGGTAAAAGTAGATGCCTATTAATCCCAAGGTAGAGGCAATCATGAGAAGAGATTTAACCAAGTTTATTGAGTCAAACATTAACTTTAAAATTAAACACTCTTCATGGGTGACCAACTTGGTATTGTAAGGAAGAAAAGTGGTGAGATTTAGTTGTGTGTTGACTTTAGGTATTTGAATAAGTTCTCTTTGAAGGATCACTATACTTTTCAATCCATGGAAAATCTCCTCCAAATCATGGTTGGTTCAGAATGTTTCCTTCTCTTGGATGGGTATTCAAGTTACAACCAGGTGCTAGTTAAGGAGGAAGACCAATACAAGGTAGCCTTCACCACCCAGTGGGGGACTTATGCTTACAATCATATGCCTTTTAGTCTCTAAAATTTTAATGTCACACTTAAAATATCCATGGACATGGACTTTTAGGGTTTACTTAATTAGATGGTGCTTGTGTACTTGGATGATATCATAGTTTTCTCCAAGAAGGCAAGTAACCACTTAAACCATTTGAGACTCATTTTTGAGAAGTATAGGGAGTTTGGTATCTCCTTGAACCCCAAAAAGTGCATGTTTATTGTTCATAAAGGAAAAATATTGGGACATGTTGTATCCAAAATAGGACATCCATTAACCCTGAGAGGATAAGTGCCATCTTGGCCTTATCTTTGCCTCAACACAAGAAAAAACTTCAAAGCTTCCTCAGGAAGATAAATTTTGTGAGGAGATTCATAACTAATTTTTCACATTTGGTCAAGCCTATAATAGTAATGTTAAATAATAATCAAGTCTTCTCTTGGTCAAAAGAAGGCAAGGAATGTTTTAAGGCTATCAAGTTAGCCAAATTACACAAACACCAACTCTCTTAAATCTCGATTTTTCAAAATATTTCTACCTATATGCCTTTGCTAATGTGGACAACATATCAGCTATGCTCATGTAACAAAATCAAGAGGGTATTGAGTATCTAATAGCTTTCTTCAGTTAGGGACTTGAAGGCTATGAATATAGGTAAACTTTGTTTGAAAATCAATTGCTAGCTATTGTGAGATCATTGAAAAAAATTAGGGCTATGGTGTCAAACAATAAGATTCATCTCATGGTCTCCCATCTAGGTGTGAGAGATTTCCTCTTGAGTAGATATCTAAATGAGAAGAGGGCTAATTGGATCACCCAAGTCATATAATATGACATTGAGATCAAGGTTACTAAGTTTTTAAGAGGTAAAGTTTTGTATGATCACTTAGTTTTTTACTTATAAGAAGAAAAAGAGGTTGCTCTAATGATACCATATGGCCTACAAGTAGTTGCACCTATACCCTCCACTAATTAGATGTAATACATTATTATATTAGTAATGATATGTGAATGCCCTAAAGGTATGGATAGGACTAAAATGAGATAATTCAGACTTTAATCCATACCTTAAGCCTAGTTGATGGGGTACTATTTTAAAAAGGCCTCAATGAAGTGTTATTCAGGTGCATAGAGGTTGATCAGGTAAACAAACTCTTGGATTAGTTTTATGATGGACCTACAAGAGGTCACTTCAATCCAAGGAAAATAGATGCAAAAATCATGAGGTTTGGTTACTATTGGCCTAACCTTTTAAAATATGCTTACACATGGGTTAGAAAGTGCCAGAAGTGTGCTCTCTTCACTAGTAAATAAAGACCAACCCTTCCTCTTAACCCCATATAGGTAGAGAAATCCTTCATGTAGTTGGGCCTTAAATTAATATGTATGATAAATCCACATTATAATGGAGGGAATAAGTGGGTACTTACTACCACTAACTACTTCACTAGGTGGGTGGAGACTATTGCTCTAAAAGAGGCTAACGAGATGGTAGTGTTATATTTTTATGATAGTATTGTGACAAGGTTTAGGGTACCAACCACTATCATCTCAAATAATGCCTTGGCATTTATTGGCATGAAAATAAGTGAATGGGATCTTCAAATAGGTATTTACCTTAGCATGTCATCCAAATACTACCCCTAGGGTAATGGGCTTATTGAATCAATATATAAGAACTTGATTAGGATAATCAAGAGGACCATGGAGGAGAACAAGAGAGTATGGCATACCAAGATAAGAACAACCTTATGGGATGATAAGGTTACTCCCAAGAGTGCCATTGGAAACTCACCATTTGTCCTTATGCATGGAAGAGAGGCCAAGCTACCCATCTCTTTTGAATTACCTAATTTGGAACTAGCTCATCAACTTGAGTTAATGGAAAGTGATCCCATGGGTGTGAGAATGGAAGAACTCATGGAGCTAGAATAAATAATAGACATTGAAATGAAGACAATGGAATCACATCAAGCTCAAGTCAAGAAGGATTTTAATAAGAGAGCCTTTGCAAGAGACTTCAAGGAAGTAGATCTAATCTTGAAATGGGATGATAATAAGTCCAAGCCAGGCAACCATACAAAGTTTGATATCTTATGGAGTGGACCCTACCTAATTCATGGTTGCAAACAACACAATGTCTTTCAGCTTGCTATACTGAATAGAGAGTTTTTACCTATCCCAATCAATAGGATCCATCTAAAACCTTGTTATTAGAAGAGGCTCACAGCCTTGTATATATTCAATTAGATGTTATTTCCCTTCCTCCAAGTGCATTATGTACATTTTCCTCCTATCATGTGTTTCCATTCCCTAAGTGATTTTATGACATGTGGTCTTTTGTTTCTTGTTGTTCTTGTTATTTTGAGAGTTTAATTTAGAAGTTGGCAGCCTTGTTCTCAGTTGAAAATTAGTTTAAGGGAGAATTTTGTGACTTTATGCCCAATGGATTGCTAAAGGTTACTAGATCTCTACTTAGTAGGTAAGTGGCCTGTATAGGTCACTATAATGTTGAATATTTAAGTCACCTTGATCCTTTATGGAAAAAGTAGAGCTCTCAGTGCTAAATCAACCTACATAATGTTTTTTAGGAGTAATTTATTGGATCTAAATCATGCTCATTTCTCTCCAAAACATGTATTATGGTAGTTAAATGTTAGGGGAATACAATGTTGAAGGTGGTCACAATGAATTATTCTTCACTTTAAAATATCATAGTCATGAAAAATACATAGTGTGAAGATTTTTGTGTTTTTCATTGCCAAATTAGCCCACATGACACTTTTCAAACATCATTTCTTAGAACCAAATAAGTCCAATCACCTTAAAATTTCATATGATGGTACCTAAATGTGGGGAAAATGTGTGGGTCAAAAAAAATTTAGACAATTAACTTCCACATGTGAAAAATTTAGGGTTAAAAATTAGCTTCTAAGCTGATTTTTACTTAGTCAGCTTTCTATGTTTCTAGTTTTCAAATCTGGCCAATTCACACATTTCAAGGTCATTTTCACAGGATAAAGAAATTTAAATATTTTCCAAATTAATCATGGATATATCTAAATTTCATTAGAGTGGAATTATAAATATAGTGCACAAATATTATATATAATGTGTGGAATGCACAGTTATCAAAATTAGCTTTTATGTTGATTTTTACTTAGTCATCTTCTGCATCTCCTAGTTGCCAAATCCACCCATTTAGAAATTTTGAATCCCATTTTCTCAAGATCAAATAAAGACTAAATTCTATGAAAAATTTTATGATTATACCCCAATTACATGAGAAGGTAATGCATTTGGTTTATAGTTTTTGGACTTTCCAGTGAAACATTATGATGGTGCAAAGTGACACTCCGAGGAATATTTATCACTTAGCTAACTTTTTAATAGGAAAAACTCAAAGGGAAGTTATTAAAGGTTAATTTTATCCTTTCAAAAAACTAAAAATACCCTTTTGAGAATATTTTTAATAGATTTTTTTAAATATAAGATGTAATGGGTTTTGTTCATATCTTGCTCTACAATTTTCTATTTTTCCATATTCTGAAGGTGTTGATATAACTATATACGAATGGGTGTTGGTTTTTAGCCATATATTTTTATACACAACTCCATTTTCAATTCCATTAGTTGCATTGGAAACTGATTTCTCCCTCTTTGTAATGATATTAATTTTAAATTGGAGAAATGTATGATTAAAATGGGTCAATATCATAGCTGGAATGGTGTGTTGATTTGATCATTCTATGGACTTAATTAAAAAGGTAGATACTAACATCATGGCAGCACCTAAGAGACATGAAAGGTTATTTAATTACTTTACTCCTCCTCATCTACATTGGATGGCCAAAGATGGTGGTTGAAGCACATTTATGGAGGATTGAAAGCTTTCTCTTCCTTTATGTTATATATCTCTCTTTTTTTCTCATTTTAATATATATTATAATTTGACAAGGCAAAATCCTATCAAAATTTTTAATAAATATCCTTTGAATAAATAATATCATCTATTTTACCTATCTCTCTAACTAAACTTTGTGTTCTAGATAGTTTGTGCATGAATGTCTTATGAAGAGGTCTTCTTCCTTGGTTTTGTCCTCTCTTTATTGCCTTTTTACGGGTGGTTTAATGTTTTTTTAGGTCTAATTTTGTGTTATTTTAGTCATAGGTGGGGTTATAGTGTGATTTTTACCATTCCTCTATGATTTACCCTTGTCTAGGATGCCTTACTTGGAATCATTTAAGCAAAACCAAATAGTGTAAGAGATTATGAGAGTGAGAGATCTTTGAGCTACCATTGTGTTTGTTTTGGAGTAATAGGAGTGTCTTTTAATTTGTTTCATCTCCCTTTTTATGCTTTTATTCATTTTATGCAGTTCTTCTACCCCTTTCCCAAGCAAAATTAATAGTTTAGGTGATCTACCAAGAGGAACCAGCCTTCTATAAAGGTTCAACCCCATCATAGGATACCCATAGCTTGCTATTTATCCCATTGTGTGTTTAGAAGTGAGAGATCCTAAATAACCCTCTCATAGGGTACAATTCTATGCCACAACACTTGCATAATTACCAATAATAACTACACACTTTGATAAGAATATTTGCATCATACAAAGGGTAAGGAAGAGGAAAGTAGTGGATAGGAAAGGGGAAGACATAATATTATAACAAAGGGAGAATTTATTTCCCTTAGCTAGGAAATAGAAGAGGAATCCTAATTACCCTAATGAATATGAAGAATACTTTTATTCTTTTGTGGATTCAATAGTGGTGGCAATGAAATAAATGTACAAGATTCAAGAACAAGCCAAGTAAAGGATTCTGCAAGAGCAAATCATTTAAACTCCAATGGAAATAGTGGACAATATCCAAAGTGAAACTAATAAATTATATGATATCATAAGCATAATAATATCCTTTAGAGCTTAGTCCCAACCTTATTGGGCAAGGGTAGTCAGCTTTTGGAATAAGTTAAAAAAAATTAGAAATAAGGCTTAACTTCTTGGTGTAATGTATAATAAATAGTGCATACAACCATTTGAGCCTAATGATGACCCCAAAGGCTCTATGGGACCTAAACTATGTAATTCCTAAAATATATAGTACATTCACAAGCCACCAACAAATGAATGTCTTGGTAATGTAGTTCACACTATATGAAAGGGAGGTAATTAAAATTTTAAGAGATATGAGGGTCATCAATGTGATTGATCCAATAGGTAAATTGGTCAATAGGCCTAATTTTGATGATTTATTCCAAGAAAGTGTTGATAGATTTGAAGCAAAATTTGATGGGATTGTGTCTAATACTAGTGAAGAGATTCTATAGTTGATCAATTTTGTAAAAGATGAAGTGACTAAGGTAGAAACCCTCAAATCAGTATTCAAATATTAAGAGGCTTAGCACAAAAGGTTTGTGGATGAAATCCTATATATATAAATAGAAGTTGAGTAGGAAAAGATAGATTTAACTAATACTAAATTATTAGATGAAAAAAAATAACTTGGAGACAAGGAATTAAAGATAGATGCACAATCTACATTACAAGAAGCCCTTACTCTAGGACTTACTCAAGCACCTACAACCTCAACTCCAAGTCTCTCCCCTGAATCTAATATAGAATCATTTTCTCTGATAAGGATACCAATCATTGGCCAAATCAAGGATATTCTTACTGATGAAGAAAGGTGTGCTTTAAATAAGGTAGTGTCTTCTCTTTCCTCCTCCATTATAGTTTTAGATTCTTAGATGGTCAATTTGTCATCCACTAGTCCAATTTCTACCCCACTCTCTCCCTATGAGTTACTACAATATTATTATTCAAATATGAATTCATTACATCCTCATTTTAGTGTTGAGGAGGGTGAGAAATAAGCTTCTTATTCTTCTAACTCTTTAGTTCTTTCAACCATAACCCTAATAATGGTCAAGCCCCAAGACTCTAGAAGGAAGGTTAATTTTGAGGACTTAGTAATTGTTTCCATTTTTAATCCTTGTTGTGGCATAGAATTTCACCCTTGTGGGATATTTTTTCAATCTCTCACACTAACATACATAATATTGGAGAAACCTCAGGTTATGGGTATCCTATAGTGAGGTTGAACCTCTGGAGAAGGTCATCTTCCTCTTGGTAGATCACCTAAACTAATATTTATGCTTGGAAAAGGCATAGAAAGGGGGTATATGGTAACTAAGAGAGATAAATAGGTGATTCACCAAATTTAAATGAGACTCACATAAGCTTGAAACAAACACTAATTCAGCATGAGACAATCTTTTCTAACATAATCTCATAAACATAGGTATTTCATAAGCGAGGCTCACTAAGCAATACATGAAGCAAATAAGAGTTCCAAAAATCACACCAAGCATCCATTAATGGTATAAAGAGCTCAAGTTTATAACTGTAAATAAACTTAAAACACCGAAAAAGAAGTAAGAAAGAAGGATAATGGGGATGGAATAGCACTTCTTCATAAATCCATGATGCGCAAGCTTAATAAACTCAAGTTAAAGGTAAGAGATATGTGAAAAATAATCTTATTTATTTAAAAGTTGTTATTATAATTTTTGACAAGGTTTTTCCTTGTCAAATGAGAGTCTATCTTTTTTCTTTTTTAAAAAAAAATGGGGAAAAAATGGGAGATCAAGTAGAAAAGGGGAAGAGAGAGAAGATGCAAGAAAATAGAATTCAATAAATGAGATTCAACCACTTATATAGAGTCTCAACCACATTTTATTAATTATAACTAATCCTTCTTCAAAAAATTAATCTTCATTTGCTCTAATAGCCTTCAACCCCTCTCATTAGTTTAGAAACACACTAGAAGACATAAATTGTTGAGGATGATGGTGTCATTATTCTTAAGAAGAAAAGTCTCCAAAGACTTTGAAAATGTATTGAATGCTCAACTTACACTCTCCAACCACAAAGTCTCCCTCCCTTGGACTTCTAATCCATCCTCCACTTACACTTCTATAAACTTGTGGTAAATAGTTAGTTGACTTGGCATAAGATGCTTAATTGACCATGGATGTTAAGTTTCATGTTTGATTTTTAAAGCTAACTTCTATTTTCAACCTGACTTTGTTTCTCTAACCTGAAATAAACTCCATGATGCCTATAAATCTTGTAGACCCCCTTAATGGAAGTCATAATCTTGAGCCACCTTGAACCAACTGCCCTAAAAACTACTCTCAAGGCCATTTGGCACCCTAAAAACCACTTTTAGACCTATGGAAGACCTCTAGACATCCATGGCATGAATATTATGAAGAACTGAAGGTTTAGAAAACCTTAAATACCTGTAAAAATGGTGACTATCACCATTAAACCTACTATAATGCACACCTAAAAATCACCACTAGAGCCTCCCCTATCATGAACTCTTGAGCTCATCCATTAGGAATTATCCCTTTTTGACACTCCTTTCATAATCACAACTCTGACCTTACTCCAAACCCTAAACATAGGTCCACTATATATATTAAAACCAACTCCTTTATTGGTTTTCATATAGTCATAATCTTAATGAAGATCCATAAGCTACCTGATATCTTGAAATCCTCTTCTTGTTCAAAATAGTGAATGCATGAACAATTCTAGGGCTTTTTTTCATACATCTGATGGATTTTAGGGGGCTTTACTAAGATATAATGGTGGTATGTGAATTTATAGTTCTTTTTTTTGCAACCCAAATCATATTTTGATCTTGGCACATCTACCTATGTGGCATCTCCTTGCCACACTATTTATTTAAATATTTAAAAATATGACCATTGTTACTTCAAACACATGTCTTCATCTTGTGGCCCTAAAAACTTGATCAAATTTTCTCCATCAATCTCCTTAAGAGTCTCTTAGCCTTAACTTTCAATGTTGGCCATTTATCTTTGATGCCAACTTCCAAGACTGTGACACTTGTTAGCCCCACATGCCTTTTGTGTACCCTACTATCAATCTCCATTCAGTTAACACTCTTATGCCACATGGCAGCCTCATGTGCAACCTAGGCTTATTGACTTATTGACTCAAGTATTCAACATTGATCATCAATCAAAATTTGTACGTAAGAATACACACCATCAATCTTGATCCAAAGACTTTAACTTATTAACTTTGCTAGATCACCCACGTGTCATTGATCCTTGATCTAATAAAATAAGGCTTCAACACATGGTAGACCTTCAATCAATTTGAATCTAAAATCTTATTCAAACAAGATCTTTCAACCATGAAGTCATTAAAACTAGGCATTTGCTCCTTTTCAAAATGATGATCTTCTCCATATCACCTATAGGCACTCATTCATGTAGATGATTATGCATGGAAATGTAGGAAAAGACTAATTTTAGACCTTTGAATGTTATCAATTATGAACTAGCTTATTGTCCTATCAGTGAAAACCAATTCCTTTATTAGTTTTCTATATGGTTACACTCATTAAGAAGAGACAATTGAGCCAAAACCCTTTGAAGGGAGTAATTATTTCCCCTAATCCTCAAACCATGGTTATAAATGGAGATTACTTAATCTATAGCTTTGATGAACCATTAATACTTTGTATAAACCTCCTTCATGCCCCTAAATGCTCGAACACCATAGGAACATATTAGATCCTTCACTTACAAGTCTAGACCTATTTCTAGCCTTTTCCTCAAAATCACCAAATTCACCTTAAAAATTGCTTAAAGTGTTTCAAAATATTTCAAGTGAGATGAGGTACGGTCATGGGGTTTGTCTACTCCTCTCACCATTGGATCACTCACTTAACAAGAACTCTACTCAGCTTCTCACACCACATCAAGGCAAAAGATTCATATGTAGGCCAATTTTGGCCAATAATCCCTAAAAACCACCAATACTCTTGAAATAATCTATCTAATTTTTCATGTCTATTCCCCAATCCACTCAAACCAAGTCTCTTATTGTGAAAATTAAGAATAATCTAGGAAAGATTAATTATGTGGTGGAAACTATACCACAAAGAGACACCCAAGATTGGAACAAGGTCATTCCCACATTTTCCCAAATTCCCATTCAAATAAGTGCTTCAATGCTTCCACTAGGATCCTTGATACCTTCCACTTTTGTAGAGATTTTTCACCCTAAGGACCATAGAAAACTCATCATCCCTGATTGGTTTGAAGAGTCTCAAGAATGAAAAAGATAAAAAATGGGCTATGTTCTTACAAAATTACCAGCATTAACTACACACTTTGAGAAGAATACCAACATCATACATAGGGTAAGGAAGAAGAAAGGAGTGGATAGGGAAGGGGAAGACATAATATTAGAAAAAAGGGATAATTTGATTCCCTTGGATAAGAAATAGAAGAGGAATCCCAATGACCTTGATGAATATGAAGAAGGTTTGTGTTCTTTTATGGATATGATAGTGAAAGAAATGAAAAAAATGTACAAGATTTAGGAATAAGCCAAGCAGAGGCTTCTAAAAGCACAAATCACTCAAGCTCCAAGGTAAATATTAGACAATATTTAGAGTAAAATTAATAAACTATATGATATTATAAGCACAATAAGATCCTCCATAGCTTATTCCTAACCTCATCAGGTAAGGGTAGTTAGCTTTTAGAATTAGTTAAAAGAATTAGAAAGAAGACTTGAATTATTGGTGTAATTTGTAATAAATAGTGTATACAACCATCTAATCATAATGATGGTCCAAAAGGCTATATGGGCCCTGAACTATGTGATTCATGAGAGAGACACTACATTCACATGACACCAATAAATGAACATCTTAGTAATACAGTTCACATGCCATGAAAGGGATAAAATTAAAATTTCAAGAGATATTAACGTCATCAATTTAATTGATCCAATAGGGAAACTAATCACTAGTCCTAGTTTTGAAAGGTTATTCTAAGCAAGTGATGATATTTATAAAGCAAAATTTTATGAAACTATGTCTAAGATTAGTGAAGAGATTCTATAATTAATCAATTTTGTAAAAGATGAAATGATTAAGGCAAAAACCCTCAGAGTAGAATTTAGAGCTTAACAAGGTAAGCATAAAACATTTATAGATGAAATCCTATGGATATTCAAGCCACCCATGTCCAATTTTAAGGTAACAAACACTAAGTTTAATGTTGCATACACATTATATGAATGACTAAAAGCTACTGAAGGAGCCACTACTACAATACAGGGTGTGAAACCATTGCTACCTATAGGCACTCATCCTCAAGGGGTAGCTCTTACATTGGTATATATTTCTAATAGGCCCACTAGTGCCATTTAGGTAATGATTAATTCCACATCACTATCAGTTGCCACTTTAACTAGTTCCTCACATGCAGTACCTCAAACTACTTCAATTTTTACATCAAGCATATAATCCCCTTCTTATTCAGATAGTGCCAAGTTGGCATCATGTGTGTGTGTGTGTGTGTGTGTGTGTGTGTGTGTGTGTGTGTGTGTGTGTGTGTGTGTGTGTGTGTGTGTGTGTGTGTGTGTATTTTATTGTTATGGATACTTAGTTATTTCCTCTATTTTGAGCATATATGAATCATTGAATAAGTTCCATTATTCTAGTATTTTAGCCTTTGGGTTGTGTAAAAGACTTATTTGGTGTAGTTATTCATATTTTATAGTAGTTAATTTGAATTATTTTTGTTTAATAATCATAATCTCCCTTTGTAGATGTGTAATTGTAATCTTGTAAATGCAATAACCTTTGATTATGTGCACTAAAATTTACTATGTATGATTCCCTTAGACTTATAACTATGTTTGTCTATCTTATACGCTAATAGTAACTTATAAAAAGCATTAGTTCTTTGACTACTTGCGCAACCCATAGTTTAAGATCTAGTTTAGAAGGGTTTCATCTGACTTTGACTCATAAACCTTTTTTTTTCCCTACACTTCCCTCTTTTTTGAGTTTTATTTTGATTTGGTTCACCTCAGGTTAGTATCTACCCAGACATCTCATGTAGATTTTAGTTTCTTTTAGATCTCATACGTCTGAACCATTTGAGGTAAACAACCCATTGTTCATTTCTATTCCACCACCATGTTATTTACAAAACTGAATACTCCACAACTCATACCTTGGAGTGAAGTTTCTTCATTGATCCTAAAATATTAGAGGTTGCCTCATAATATTCCTTGGTGTGCATGAAACCCACATCAAAAATATGGAATATAAGTATTAGTGGGATGCATTAGTGCACAATATTTAAAGGTTTATTTATTTAAAGGGCATGTATATATACCCTTGATAATTGAATTTAAGACATGCATGTAAGGTGTAAGGGATAACATTAATGTCATGGATCTAAGTTTATCCTAATAAAAATTTGTAATTAATATCATTAGGTATAAGTTGGCACACTCCAATAAGAGTACATGTGCCTAAAGTGATATTCAATGTGATCTACCCAAGTACTTGTACGAGATATTGTCAAATCCATGAATATTCATGTTTAAACAGGTGAGGTCATTTATTGTTATGCCTAGTAAATTTAAGAAGGATATATTACAGATGTTCAAAACACATATATTATCAACAAGCACATGTTTTACCACTTTATTTTGCACAAAAACATGGATATACAATGGTAAATAGTGGTTAATATTATGACATGGGGGAAGGTATTCCTTTTTAAAGGAGATGTTTTCCTTAAACCATCAAATGGTATTGATGATAGAAGATATATGAGGTTCAACATTATTTTGTAAAAGAGTTATATGTACTGATTCATATAAAATATCCTTGTACATCAACATTATTTTTATAAACTCTATGAAGTAAATTTAATTCTTAGTATTCTTTAGTTGATCTAAAATATCAAAATATTTAGGTTGATTAACTTACTTTAGTGAAGAAGAAGGTATGTGTGGACCTCTACCTTGTCTAGGATTAACAATATGGACATTATTAGGTGCATGTTCAGAAAATGAAAGAGAATTAGGTTGAAAATTATAATAATATACATTAGATTTTGAATGAAATTATTCTAAGGTAACCTTAGAAACACCATTGTATGTAAATAAAGGATATATATTTTGAATCGCATCATGAAAAGTAAAAGAATACTTTACAATAATTTTAACAAGGTTATGTACAATATGAAAGAAACATTTTTTAATGAGCCCATTAGAATTAGAATTTTTAAAAAAATTAAGACTATTTATTCTAGTGTTATATAATGAATCAAGAGAATTATGATTATATATACAAGATAAATTAAGCAAAACTACTATCTAAGAAGATAATGCAAGAAAAAATGAAGGATGAGGGGTGATCTAGGTAAGGGTTTGAATGATGTTTAGACTCTCAGATATACTTTATCATTCATTGATTAGTGTCAGTCCTATGTTTCATAACACTAACTATAGAGGTAGAACCATGCATGTATATCACTAACCTTAATTTTGAGGGTAAATTGAAATTAACTTCCTTGGGTGATATGCTCCTCTCAGGTACACCATAAATTAGATGGATAAAAAAGTCTTCTTACTAGTGGAAACAAAGGATCCTAGGATTTTTTTATATATTGTGAGGTGCATGGAAACTAGAGTATATGTTTAGCTTTGTATTATGGCTATGACTATTGGAGTAAAACCCCTCATTTCATGATGTCTATAAATAAAACATTATGTATCCCTTCATGATATTAGTTATGTAATTTTAAAAATTCATAACATAATTTATAAAAAAAGCAAAGATAAATTAAAAAAGTTAAATAAAAGTGAAAAAATTTTAATCGAAAAACAACAAAATTCAACCCAAAGTGGAAATAAAGAGCCTCTATGTCAGTATCTATCAAAGGTGATAAGACAATGTTTTTTAATGTTAGATTACTCCAAAGTTGAAATTTTTGAATTGTTATGTTATAGATAATATCCAAGATTGAGGACTATATTATTTTAGTGTCATGAATTTATATATTTAAATAAAAACCCTACACCAAAAATTAATAAGCAATAAATAATGTTCTAACTAAAGTGGGTTCACCAAGATGTTTACACTATAATTAATTATGAATTATAATTAACTCTAAATGGAAATATAAAATATTTAAATATTATCTAGAATGATGTGTAAGACAAAATATAGTAAAATATAAAGATCTATAAAAAATTTAAAAAAATTGTAAATTTGTTGAAAATAGAAACTAGGGATAGGGATAGAGAATTATCCTTGCAACTATTTTATTTCATACTGTATTAACTTTTTGTGAATTTTAACTATATAAAAAGACCTAAAACATGTATTTATTATAACATAGTGGTTTACTATCTCCTGGGATAAGTCTGTAGGAGACAAATAGGAGTGTAGTGTATTTTTTTCTATGTATTATGACTTTGTCTTATCAAACTGTGCATTGGATCTAAAAATCTAGGTTTGTTCGCCTCCATCTCTATGGACTTATTTATGTGTAGAGCTTGAATTATGCATAGAAGACCTATAAAATAAGAACCATAATACTGCACAAGCACACAAAAAGAGATCAAATACAAAAGGGGTAAAAAATAGAGGAAGTGGTATTGGTTGACATATCCTCAAAAAAAACCCTTATTGATTGAGTGATACTTAAATAGTGTAAAAAGGCCTTAGCTTGATGTATATATCCTTTTAGGGAAGATCATATGAATGTAACTAACACATTTTATTATAATACTTGACAAGGGATTCCCTCAACCTATAATAACCAATGTTATACTTGGGAAAGGACTATAAAATTATAATAAAATTAAAATAGGGATATTTATTTATAAAATAGATGCTTTTGAAATTTGAAAGATAAGTGACTTGTAAGAATTTGTTAGGTCCTTTCAAATATGACCCTTGATGTGATTTCATAGATAGATATTTCAATTTTTTCTAATAATTGGCCTATTTATATGTGTGGGAAAGTTGTTAGGAAGTATGTCATTTTGAAAATATAGTCGTTAGAGCATGAGAGATAAGTCTGCACTACTACACAGGTGTACAATACACACTTATATGCCTCATGTGGACTTGTCCTAAATGGATAGAGGCTTTTGAAACAAGAGTGATATTAAATTATCTACTAAATAGGTATGAATGGGGATAAATAAGGAAGTCTAAAAGATTATCTTAGTAATTTCAATACTTTGAAGGTTTTCTTAGAGATTGCATGTCATCAAAATAGTGAATTGGCTAAACAAGGTAAAGATGTCAAGAACAAACATTATCAAGAATTTATTAGTTAAATTTAGTGTCTAAAAGTATCAAGCACATAATCAAAACAAAATTTTGATAGAAGCACAATAGGTAAACAATGATTTGGTACACTTGAGTCTATTGACCATAGAACTATCTATATTGATTGTGATAGATATAAATAGAAAAAGACATGTAAATCAGGAATCTATAAATGACATATTAGAGTCAAAAGTGGGATATATTTTTGGATAAAATCATTTTAGGTTGATAGCATAGAAGTATACTCAATTTTATTAACTATAGACTTATCTAGGTGAAATGTGCATCTAAACTAATTATTTTACTATAGATGATGATAAATCTAAGAAATCACACTCAGGGTTTTACCATGCATAAATCATTGTGTGTCTTCTCTTATCTTTGAAACCATTAGGGCACTTTGATATATTTAAAATTTATAATAAAAATATGGGAGTGTAATCAGTTTAAATGACCTTAATCACCCCTTGATGATTGATTTGTGCCTATGTATCTAATACTCTAAGGAAAGAAATCAAACAGATGTAGTTTTCCCACCTAGATTGAATGTGCAATTGTGTTCCTTCAACTATATATATGCAGATTTAATATGGCTTTGATATTTGACAATGATACCTCTTGACTTGATTTAAAAGGTGCTTGACTTGGATTATGGTTGATCCTTATGAATAATGTATAATTTAGGTAAAATAGGGTTGATTTTCTTAATGTGCATAAGTATGTAAGCTTCTATCAAGTTAATAGCAAGTGGGGATGATAAATGATTCTTAACATGTATTTATAAGTAAATTTTGTGACAAATTAATTTAGCCAAACTTATGAAACATGTGGGAATACCTAAAAGGATGATTTAAAATTTGGAAACTAATTGTTATTTAGCATAGGACATGGTCAACCTAGGTAGATAGGGGCATAGTGTGTCATTATCTTCTTAGATAAAACTTGTTCAAGAAGATCATGTATGGTCTAAAGGTAATTTTAAGAGACTTGAGAATTTGACATTGAGATTTGTCTAATAGTAATGAAAAATAAAGGGTCAAGCTTGCATATAGACAAATGGCTTAGAGGAATGGTGAATAATAGTCATGTAATTATGCATAAGTCATGTAATTTAAAATGTATCAAGAATTAACATTTTAAAGTATCTAAGACCAAATTTATGTGTCTACAGTCTAAGACTAAATGTAAGTGACTGAAGCACTAAAAAATAAATCAAAAGTTTCTTGGATCAAGAATTAGATGTATGGATGTGCATGGATAAAATCTTCAATCTCGAGAGGCTAACATTTGACACAGGCATCTAAGATTTTTGAATCTATCATGTGAGGTTATGACTCACTATTTTGGTATAGGTCATTGTGCTTACTTGAAATATTTTTTCATGTGTGATATCAAGTCCTTTATGTGAGCGTAAATCCAAAAATATGTATTATTTTCTTTGAAACTCTAAGTACATTTTCAAAATAAGGTTTAATCTTACAAAAGAGGGGAAATAATGGGATGGGATAATCTTAACCACTTTCTAATGAATGGTTTGGTGTTGCCTACATATCCAATACTCCAAAGAGGGAATTCAAATCACATGTAGTTCTCCTTGTTAGGTGTATGTGTGCAATGGTGCTATTTTAATGAATGCAATTTGAAATATAGATTTTGAAACATAGAAAGTGGAAACTGTGGCTTAAATTGAGTGATTTAGAATTTTTTTAGGCCTTACTCTTTTTGGTTGATGTTTGAATTTAAAATTTTAGGATAGTCCCTTTGAATGTGTAAAATTTCATAGATGTAACTTTGAGGAGTGGTATATGATCTAATAGGTTAAGACCTATTGTGTATTTTTATGGGATTCTTTGGGTACTTTCTCATGCATCCTACATGTGAAACATGTGGGTAGTCCTCTAAAAATGACTTAAATTTAAAAAAATGACTATTGGTGGGGACAAGTATGTTAGATTTGGACACCTACATAATTTTAGAGGCATCTAAATCTATTACTTATCTGAAAGACAAAATACTAATATTATGATCTATAGACAGTCTAAGTATGATAATGAGTAGGTTAGACATAGACTTTGGAATTCATGTAGGTTACTAATAGCAAATCGATAAGGTTGGACCCATATAAAGCATGAAGATAGAAGATAAGGGTGTATAAGATCCATATGTGTATGCACAAGTCATGTAAGGTTAAGGTAGGTCAAGTTTGTCATTTCCAAGTGTTTAATCCTATATTTTAGTGAATGTAAATTCCCCCTTTATTCTATTATTGAAATTAAATAAAAGTCTAGAGTAAAATGATAAAGAGATGTACCTAAGTGTGTACAACACTTTATCTTTAGGAAGAGGGTTAAATGTGCATGTTAATCCAAGTAAACCTACAATGAACATGAATCAAGAAATATCTTTATATAACAATGAAATATGAAATTAAATTGAAGCTTTTTAAACTTAAAGATCAAATAAGGAATACACCTATAATTGGATTAACCATGTTTCCCTAGGGTTAATTTTAAGAGGCCCTACTAGATAACCTATTGGAAATATATAGTGAATCTAGGGAAATTTGAATCACAGTTATGGAAAATCCTCCAAGGGTGATGGAGAATCTATGATGATTCTAAAGGAGTGAAAATAAGAAGTTTCCTTTTTTTTTACAACTATTTATCTATACCAAAAGATAGACATCAAATGGAACCATTGAAAGGTTACACTGAATATGGATGAATTGAATGACTACACCAAACAAATCCATTAAATAGTTATGTTGAATTGTTATGCCAGATGACTATATCAAACAAATTCATAGAATGATTTACACTAAATGGAAAGCATCGTATGGTTGTGTTAAGTGATGAACTGAGCAAACTATGTTGAACGGTGAAGTTGGGCCAAGCTATCAGGTGACCAGTGTAGCTGATTTATTATCTGATTTCCAAGACACCTCTCTAGTCCTATAAATACACCCTTTACCCTCAATTTAAACATTTTTCACATTATATTTCTCATCCCACTTTGAACCCACCCACATTAATTTTCCATGGTAATAAAATACTTTTTGAATAACTTGTCAAGCTTGTACATTTTAAATATCATATAGCAGCCAAATACATATATGATATAAAGATTAGATATCAAAATGCAACTTTGATTCCCTATTATATATTTTCCTGGCTATATTCTAGACAAATAATAAATTCATGTTGTTCAAGGAGATATTTTTGAATATGAATATAAATCAAATTTACAAGGGGTTTATAATGGGAATTTAGATTCCATGTGTTAGGAGTTAGCAAAAATGATGGTGCTTCTTCTGCAAGTATTGCCATTATTTTAAATAATCTAATAAAAAAATTAAATTAGGAACTAGTCAAGATACTTTTGGTAACCAATGTCATGAATCCATTGGATAACACCAAAATTCATCCAAAATCATAGAAGCTAGCCAAAAAAATGGTTGAAAATGTCTATTGTAAGATGTGGGCACAATTTAGATGATAGGGATAATGAACAACAAGAGATGGAAATTGAGCATGTCAAAAGTCATCCACATTTTCTAGGGTCCTTGAGATTGATGAATATACTAAAATGATGGAATAAAAATTAGTCAATAAAAAACATGAAACCTTTGATGACAAAAAGATTGAACTATTGCATGGATTTTAGGATTAGCAACCACCATATGAAGAACCAAACCAAGATGAAGAATTTAGAGAGAAATCTCAGTGCATGGAAATATTTTGTCAATGGATATTTACGTTGATGCATCAATCATCACAAATGATCTTGTGAGAGAATTTATACAATAAATCAATCTCATCCTCACAAATTCAATATCAAATGCACTAGTGTTGTGACAAGCCTCAAGTCAACAAATCCATTATAGACTATATCTATGATGTAAAGATTTCAATTGAAGGTTCAATATGCTATAAGTTTAGGGAATGTAAGATACCCTATGCTACAAGTTTAGGGTTTGATTCATTTCCAATCTTGATAGTGAGAACTGATGATTTTGGTATTTTCATTCCCTAAACTTGCAAAATATTGAACCTTCAATTGTAATTTGCACATCATAGATATAATCTGGAATGGATATGTTGAAATAAGGCTTGCCACAACACTAGTGCATTTGGTATAAAATTTATGAGGATGAGATCGATTTCTTGTAAAAAATTCTCTCCAAAGATCATTTGTGATGATTGATGTATCAACATAAATATCCATTGACTGAATATTTCCATGTACCAAGAGTTCTCTTTAAATTCTTCATCTTGGTTTGGCTCTCTATATGGTGGTCTCTAATCCTGAATTCCATGCAATAGTTCAATATTTATGTCATCAAGGGTTTAATTTTTTTATTGAATGATCATTGTTCTATCCTTGTAGTATATGAATCAATATGAAGGAGCTTTAGCAAATGTGGATGACTTTTGACATGTTTAATTGCCATCTCTTGTTGTTCATTAGCCCTATCATCTAAATCACACCCCACATCTTCACAATAAACATTCTTGACCATTTTTTTGATATCTCATATGATTCTAGATGAATTCTAGTTTTATCCAATGGATCCATGACATGGTTACTAGAGGCAACTTGACCAGTTCCTGATTTAATATTTTTCTTATCAGCTTATTTTAAACAAAGGCAATACTTTCAAAAGAAGTACCTTCATTTTTGCTAAATATTGACACATGGAATCTAGATTCCCCTTATAAACCCCTTGCAAATTTTATTTCTCTTCATATTCAAAAGTATCTCCTTTAACAACATGTTAACTTCCTATTTCTATATGATAGCCAAGTAAATGTAAAGGTGCACATGCAATGTTTTGTTTTTTATCCCTAATACCATTGAAATTCACTTAGGTATCCTTCAATAGGTGAGTTACATTTAACGGTTTTCTATCTTTCAAGGTTTCAACATTAGTTTCCTTATTCTTTTGCACCTTAGTAGGGTTTAGGATTTCAATCCTTGATATTTTTATTTTCCTTTCTCCTACCCATTCCCTTCTCTTTTGAATGTTCTTACACTTCCATTTAGCACTATCATTAGGTCTACCATTTAGCACTTTTATTCAGCACTATTAGAGGTATTATCATTTGTCACTATCATTTAGATCCTTTGATTTTCATTATTATTTTTTGGTATCACCATCTAGTTCCTTGAATTGGGTTCTGTTGGTTACCTTATTTGATATTGAGGGTCAAGGGTGGTTATACTCTGTGTGTGTGTGTAGTGAATTGAAGGGTAATCTAATATATTATTGTAAATGGTTGGTGATTCATCCTTAAAAATTATTTATATTCCTCAATTTTTGGTGATCCAGACCCATTTACCGACCCTAAAAATTTGCCAAACATAAAATTGAAAAAATAGAATATTCATGAATTAAAGAGTATTCATCACTAAAATTTACCATGTATTTCCCAAAGCTATGATGTTTTTATAGATGATGTTTCTTTTTGAAACATTATATAACTATAATTCTTTTTAAAACATATGGAAAACTGGGCTTCATGTTAAAACACTTGGATAATTAGGTTTCCTACGAAAGCACTTGTAGCATTAGGGGTGATCATGCACCAATGGATAAATTAACTAAGGTGAACACCATGGGTTGGGAAAATAAATTCCTAAACCCTTAGGAGTAGTGCTAGTTATTGAGATCATTGAATCTCAACCACACTACTCATTTAATTGATCTTAAACCTCGAGATGAAAAGGGAAGCCTATGTTTGGCTTATAAATCAACCATTGTAGATACACTTATAGATAAAATATGTACCCTTGGATAACATCAATGTCATGATACTAAGTAGAAAGTTATAATAGTGTATGTGCATGAAGAATGTTCATGCCCCATAATTTGATCCAATTGTTGCCAACTTGATATATAACATTATGCATCTAAATCTCATTTGTCCCAAATCTAAAAAATATGGAAAAATGTAGCTTTTTTCCTATAAAATGTGTGCATATGAATTGCATATGCTTAAAATTTATTATAATCTTAAATATGTAAATCATGTATTTTATCCCAAAATCTGATATTTTTATAAATGGAGGCTTAACTCTTTATGACAAGCCACTAATATTCTCCACTTTTGACATGAGGGATGTAACCTAAAAATTTATCATCTCAAAAGAAAATAGTTAACCACATCATGTTATGTAAATAGATGCAAAACATGTGTTAACATGTGGATAATATGTCATCATAATAATGAATATGTCATCAAATCATATATGAAACAAGTAGTGTAATGCATATAAGTTTTATGTCAAGATAAATATAATAATTATGCATGTAGTAGTAACCATCATAGATATAAAAATTGAATGACAATTATGTAAGAAGTTGCATAATATGGATCATGGCACCACACACATATAGTAAGGTGCATGATATGGATCACAACACCATAAACTTATCAAACTCATCAAACTCAATAGAAAATCCTATATTTATCCACTCATAAGCACATAATGTCATGGCCATGACGCACACAAAAAAACACATAGAATAACACTCAATGTCACACAAGGTTGAGAACCAAACATAATGGGCAATAAAATGTCACACAAGATGAAGGGCCACACATAAGGATGATCAAATGTCACACAAGGCCAAGGACACAAATAAATCAGCATATAATGATACACTTAATCAAGAAAAAAATAATGAAAGAATGCCAAGGGTTGAACAAAACATAATCAATTATTATCCTATGAAATGATATAGAAACAATTAAGTGTACAATAAGTTAAAATAGTATAGACCATCAATATATGTGAAATATCCCCATTTTTAATCTAAACCCTCATGAGACCCTTATCCCATTCTTGTTTACAATGGCTAAGGGTAGAGAAAGGAAAGGGAGCATTGTGGGCTACTTGTAAGGAATTAATAATAGAAAAGTTACTTTAAATTTCTATTTTTGAGTTGAGTTATGAAAAATCACCTTATGTTTATATTTCACTTAAGTGGTGAGGTTTATAGGTCTTGGGCACTTAAGGCCTAAAGTGAAATTAAGATGATCTTTTAATATTTTAAAAAGAAAGGAGTAGTCATATAAAATGCAAAAATTGGTAACTTGAGTGTGGCTAATTCAACCAACCTTTAGGTCTCTCTTGCTCTCATGACACTTATAGGAATCATTTTCACTGATTTCTATTCATTTGTATCCTTCTATACCTAATCCCAGTTAAGCTAGACTCCTCTTTCCATAATAGATCAATACCCCTAGGTCCCGTCTACTCAGGATAATAGCACCACACTAGGACTATAGCTTTAGTGCCACTCATGTCTACTTTTAGCGCTCTTGTTTAAATCCATTTTTGGCCCCAATAGTCAATTCCTCAGAGTTCCCTATCCTTATCCTTGTCAGCCTAATGTGAGCACATTCAATCCATGACCAATAGATCCCTATAAAATCCTATTCAAAGATCATTTGGAAAGGGTTGGCAAATATCACTAAGCAAGCAAGACTACTCAAGTAATCTTCCCTATTCTCTGCATACACCAAACCAATACACTTAAAATTTTATTCAAATCCTTACACTAGTCCCTATCTACCTCAAACACATCTAGTTTAGTATTTTCCATATTTATACACTCAATTTCACAAAGCACATCAAGTGGGAGAACTACATATGGCTTGATCCCTCTTCAGAGTATTAATATGTTGGCAGTGTAGCCACATAAGGGGTGTGGATCCACATATAGTGAATTTACACACACTAACCCCCCCATTCTTGCTTAAAATTGGTCAAATAAAAATGTAAGATAGGGTTTTAAGATAAAATATGCTCTATAAGGAGCTCTATAGACTTTCAGATGTTGAAACTTCATGGATAGGATCACATAGATCTAGCGAAAAAAACCTAGAAATCTCATATCCTCAAGAAAAAAATGGCATAGGTGGTCTAAAACATTTTTTCCACTTATGACACTCCTATCCAATCAAAAAAAAAATCAAATCTTAGTTTTTGATAGTGTCCTAGTCTTGCACAGTTAGTATTAGGCCCTGTCTTAATAGTATCAGCCAGTTTCTAGCTAAGCTTGATTTTATCTCTATCATTACTATTTTTAGAAAAGCTTAAATTGCAATTAATTTAAAAAAATTAGTAGCTTAATTAATTTTTATTTATTTACTAATTTTACTACTCAGACCCTTTAACTAAATTAGGAATAATATGCCAATATTTCCAAAATTGTTAAATCATTTGATGAACCCAATTTACTTCATTTGTGCATAAAAACCCTACCAACCCTAGGGTAAATTTCCTATTTATTTTTCCTAATTTTTTATATTTTTTACCTACATAATAAAATCATAAATTAGCATTAAATTTTTAAAAAAAATATTAATTTTAAAATAATTTTCTTTCACACCCTAGTTGCCCATACTAGGTCCCAATATTTTCCCATATTTTTATTAACTAGCATATTTAAATCAGAAAATCCATTCAAATTTCAAAATCCAATAGTAATTCTCAAAAATATTTATTTTTCCAAACCCTAGTTTCATCTACTAGGTCCCATTAAATCACTAATTTTCCAATAAATTTCTAAATTTTTACTTTCATATCTAACTCAATAATTCAATTTAAATCTCAAAATTTTATAGTACTTTATCAAAATATTTCCTTTTCAAAAACCTAGTTGCCTATACTAGGTCCCATTGCCTTTTGAGGTATCACCTTACATCTTTAATCAGGTTGCAAAAATGGATCTCACTTATTTACAAAAAAAAATTACATTTCTTGTAAACAACAAGGAGACCATCATTGGTCCTATCATGTACATGAATGATGAAGTTTACCATATGTTAGTGCAAAGCTTCATTATTTGTATTTCATGCTTAATATTTATAATAAAGGATTATATTACAAAATTTATTGATAAAAATGCACAAGATTTCAATATTCCTTTTGCATACTCTCTCTCTCTCTCTCATGCAAAATAATTTCTAAGTCTATTTTGTTAAACATGTTAGAAATATTATGTTACAAGTCAAAGCTCTTTATGCATTAATGCATAATTTCATGCTCTCTATCCCTTGCTTGATATATATCATATGGAATTCTCTATATAAACATATTTTTACATAGCTTATAACTCCACTTTCATGCATTTTATCCAACACACATGGTCTCTACCTAGAGGATCCATTGCATAAGCTAACAACCACCTGTCAAGTTTCAATGTCATATCTTATGTACAAGAAAGAATTTACTTCTCCTCCTCTCCCCCAAGAGGGTGATAGCTACTTTCCCTCTAACCAATTCCATGTTATCACCCCTCCAAAAGGTGGGGTAGCCTATATTATTGTTACATTTAGCCTATAGCTTCTTCAAATCCTCTTTAACATATGTGTGTAAATGTTCAATCAAAATCAACTAGGGTTTGCATTGATGATAATCTAAGGGATCAAATGACCAATATGATCAAGTTAGTTTTAGATTTAAAAATGAAGAATCAAATATTACATGAAAATATCATAACATTGGAAATTTAGATTACAATACAAAAACATCAAAGGCACCCTAGTGTCAATCATGTATATGCACCTTCACCTAGTCAATTGGTTACAATCAATGTTACATATTAAAATAATAAATCACAAAAAATTAACTCTATAACTAGTGATTCAAAAATAATTCAAAGATCAAACAAGATTTAAAGTGAGGTACTAATAAAAATTATTAAATCTAAGTTTATCAAACTACCTCCTCTACATCCAGTGAGAAGATCTAGATATTATTGTGCATATCATAGAATGCATGGGAATCACACAGATTCATGTTTTGAATTGAATAAACATATACAAAATATAATTACTAATGAGGACCCTATATAAGGTAAATCAGTCAATCAATCCATGGTAACACAGGAACACATTCACAAAAGTTTAAATCTAGAAATAATATAAAAGTGGTTACCAAAGCATAACTCAGAACAACAAAAGGATCAAAAAATAGAATTACAGTAGTAAACAATACCATGAGCACAGGTAAATCATGAAAAAGATGCAAATCTACCTCTCAAAAATGAGGCTCAACTTTCAAATTAGTATGGGTTTGGTCAAAAATATTTATAATAGTTTGATTTTCAAGGTCAAGGGTTGGGCAAGCATACTCAAGGCATCACTAAGCCTATTATAAAAGTTGATAATGTTTGTCACCATGGTTTGGGATTTATTAAACATCTTAAGGCAAGTCATTCATAGACATAATTTATCAAATAAAAATATTTAGATACAATAAAAGTCAACACTAGTACTCCATTGGTTCAAGATCAAGATGATAATGATGAGTAGAATAATATAGGTTATTATGATTTCCAAGATATCGATAATGAATTTGAATGTTCAGAGTCATATTCACATCATAATCATGCATAATTCCTTTATTTGGTATAGGACACCATGATAGGGAGTCTCCCATGAGACTCATCAATTAGTATAATTCCTTCTCGGCTTACTTGTACATAATTTCTCAAATTCTTGTACATAGTCTCTTTTCAAATTACTTGTACATAGTTTCTTAGTATTTCTTGTACATAGTATTCTTGAGATTGATTGTACATAGCTCAAATTCTCAAAAATACAAAAAAAAATATAGCATATCAAAAACACAAAAACATTTAAATATATCAAAACTCCAAAAACATTCAAATAATTCAAAAAAAACACCAAAAATATTTTTATTATATGCATCAGCCATGCTTTACATTTATATTATCATGTCAGACTTACATTTGTTGTTATATGCTATTGTTTGTCAATTTATCTACATTACCATGCTTCACTTGATCTTCTTTGAGTGTGTGTAGTGACATCCATATCCTTGATTACTTCACTCCACTTATTAAGGGAGCATCGAACTTTTACATTTGAGACACACATCAATATACATACCCACTGGGGGCATCTTCTATATGACTACACCATCCAGGTTATGTCATTCCTACACCACACACTCTAGTCATCATGTTGATGTCAATTACTTACTAGCTTACATAGATTACTCTATCAACACTCACTAGTATATATCACTTGTGAATATATTGTCATTTACCTAGTCTTGTACTCCATATCTTGGATACTTTCATTTCTTGCTTTGATTAGTTAGATGCAATTGTATTTCTAGAATTTACATGTTTTACTTTCTTGCTTAGCATAACTAGATTGTTTGCATTCCTTGGTTCCTACTTTCACCCCTATTTACACTTTAGGACATTTTCCAATGTCCTTTTCTTCTATTCATGAGTTTGCCTTAGGACATTTGCCAATGTCCTTTCTCTATACTCTTATATGTGATTGTGGCCCTCGTGCCAACCCTTTCTTGTTTTAATTGTATGTGTATGTGGCATTTGAAAATTCCTTGTATGCTTGCTTTCTAGTTTGAGTGACATGTGTCCATGTCCCTTATTTTATTGGCCCCTTGGCCATTTTTGTACACTTCTTTATTCTTATCTTGTGTGTTTGTTTCTTGATTGATTTTTGATTGTTTGTAATGCCATGAACCACATCATGCATTATCTTGATTTCTTGGATGCCATGATGGACATCATGCTCCATCCCTCCATAAAAAATAACAACTAACTAGACTTCTAATTATAGTTTAGTACTTTACACATGTTATTACACTTTTATATCTATCTAGGCATACCCATGTTGATCTAACAATCTCTCATTACAAACCATGTTATATCTTAAGATATCTTGTTGATTATCATTATTATATCACATTTATTTATAGCATAACACAATTGTAGGGCTCTTTATTATGAGGGTAGTCATTATAGGTTCTTCATTCCTATCCTCAAAAGAGGGGACAATAAACAAGGATTTTGTCATAGAGATCAGAGCTCCTAATGATCAAAAAAGCAACATTCAAAACACCCAGATCAACAACTAGACATCAAACTAGTCAAAATAGATTAGGTAGATAGTGAAAATGATAGAATAGTTACCAGATTTAGCCTAGAACAATAGTGCCAAGAATAGACTATAGCACTAGTGCCACTACTATCCATTTTTGGTTCTCTTATCCAAATAGCAAAAAAAACATATTTTCTAAAAGTAGGCAAAAAAGTAGGTTTAGCTATATTTTTGCAATTTTAGATCAGTTCAAAATTAGTAGTTTTTAGTATACTTGCTTAGATAATTTAGATATAGGGAACATCATGTATGACATGATGGCTCTCATTTCTAGTTTTAGACATTGCAATTGGTATAACTTTCAAATCAGAATCCATGTTTTAGATACTAGTGATTAGGGGCAATGTGCACAGCACATTTGCTTTATTTTTCTTTTTAAGTTTAGTATTACCCAAGAATTCTTAGTAGTTTCATGTCTTATTCTATTTTTAGTTAGTTGGCATAATTTTTAAATGGATTTCATACAATCCTAACTTCTACATTATTGAGTTCCCAAGTGGCTTTCATTTAAGCCTAGTGCACCAATTTAGAGTGGATTTCATACAAGCCTAATCTCCATATTTTGAAGTGACCAAGAGTGGCCTAGTTTTCATCATACATTCAATTATCCATGCCAACATTTTCAAATCATAGTACATTCATGGGCTTTAAGATCTATCTCATATGACATACATTTCATACTAGTATTAGTTCATAGCTTCACTTCACGGGGTAACGATGGAGCCAAAGAACTAGGTAGCCTTTATATTCTTAAGCCACTTATTTAAAGGGATTGGACACATATTCCAAACATCAATTAGCACACACATGATCACCTAGCTTCACTTAATAGGTGATGATGAAGCCAAATGGCCAACCTTTACATTCTTGAGCCACTTTTGATAAATTGAGTACTTAACTCTATTCATGATATTACTCTTGGTAAAGCATCATCCAACATTACTTAGCATAATAATAGTTTCATACTTCATAACATGCTCTCTCTATGTACACCCAACATCACACAACTTCATGAGCTTCACCCTTGTAGGTAAGTTTAGGTACACTTTCTATTTTTCCTTTATCTTAGTATTTTTCTTTGTTGCATCACTAGAATAAAGGGGGGGCAAATATAGTCATATAAAATGCAAAAATTATTAACTTGAGTGTGGATAATGACACCCAACCCTTAGGTCTCTCTTTCTTATTCTCATGACTTTCATAGGCATATTTTCATTGATTCCTAGTCATACATAGCCTTCCAAACTTGATCCTAGCTGAACTAGACTCCTCTTTTCATGACATATCAATCCCCTATGTCCCATTTGTTCAAGACATTAGCATCACAATAAGACTATAGCATCGGTGCCACTCTTGTCCACTTTTAGTGCTCTTGTCCAAGTCTATTTTTGGTCCCAATAGTCAATTCCTTATCATTCCCTATCCTTATCCTTGTTAGCCTAATGAGAACACATTCAACCCATGACCAATAGATCCCTATAAAATCCTATTCAAAGATCATTTGGAAAGGGTTGGAAAATATCACTAAACAAGTAAGACTACTCAAGTAATCTTCCCCATTCTCTACATACAGCCATCCAATACACTTACAAGCTTATTCAAATCCTTAAACTAGTCCTTAGCCACCTCAATCACATCTAGTTTAGTATTTTGCATATTCATACACTCAATTTTACAAAGCACATCAAGTGGAAGAACTACATATGGATTGATCCCTTTTTGGAGTATTGGTATGTAGGCAATGTGCCCACATAAGGGGTGTGGATCCATGTCCATTAAATATTACACACACTAACCCCACCTCTCTTGCTCAAAATTTGTCAAAGCAAAATGGAAGATAGGGTCTGAAGAGAATATCTACTCTATAGGGAGCTCTATAGACTTCTAGCTACTGAAACTTCATGGACAAGGTCACACAGACCTAGCAAACAAAACCCTAAAATCTCATATCCTTTGGACAATAGTGTAAGATGTGTAATATAGTGCTAGCGCCACTCCTATTCACTTTTGGTACTCTTGTACAATTATAAAATAAAGTTTACATCTTATTTTATGATAGTGTCCTAGTCTTGCACAATGAGTATCAAGCCCTGTCTCAACCGTATCAACTAGTTTCTAACTAAACTTGATTTTATCCCTCTCATTACTATTTTTATAAAAGTTTGAATTACAATTAATTTAAAAAAATTAATAACTTAATTATTGTCTATTTATTTACTGATTTTATTACTCAAACCCTTTAACTAAATTAGGAATAATACATCAATATTCTCAAAATTGTTAAATAAAAAGGTAACTGTTACCTCCATTTTTGGGTGTTATACTTGGAGGAGTGGTATATAAAGGAAAGTAATAATTCATTTGAAGGTCATGAATAATTTGATATTTTATTTATTGATCAAGTATGTCAAGATTGGTTTCCACCTCTTAAGGACAAAAACCTTCAAGAAGTGTTTTAGGTTTGGGGATGAAAACCTTCATTCCTATTACTTGGGAAACTCTATTCAAGGGATAAGTGAGCTTAAAATTTCATGTGTTCATTCAATTAGATATATAAATGTGTATTGAAACACCACCTACTTCTATAAATTTGAGTGAACCTAAGGTTTGAGGAGGAAAATTCTAGAAACTAGGGTTTTTTAAATGTTAAAGTAAGTTTTGGTGGCCTTCCCATAGAAAGGAAATTTTTATATTATTTTTATTTGATATTCAATAATTATCTGGTCAATTTGAGATATTATTTACATCATAATTTTAAGTATTGAGGGAGTTATGAATTTTTGAAGTCTCAGCCTATTTGTAGGAAGTTATTATTATTATGGGTAGCGAATTATTTGGGAAAGGCTAATTTTCAGGTTTCTATCTTGGGAAATTTGTGTTGAAGTGGTTTTGTAGGGTTTTTAGGGCCATTTAATGCCCTAGAATATTCATTAATTATTTTTTCAATTTTGGCACTTGGGTAACTTGTTTGGCAAGCTCTGAAAGGTAATTTGGTGAGACAAAACCAAGGGATAATTTTTAGATTTGTTCCTTCTATTTATTTGAATTGTGGCAAACCACTTGGAGAGTATTTTTAGGAATTTAAGGATTTAAAATTATAGATGTACGTTCAAGGAAAGTTTAGAATCTTTTTGTGAGGTATTTTTAGCAATTTATCATATTATTGGACCCCAAGAAAGGTACTCAATCCTCTAAATAATTTTAAGCTTCTTGTGGATTTATTTGGATTTTATTTAGATTGAATATCATATATTTTTATAGTTAGGTTTTGGCTGGTTATAGATTTTTATATTTCAATTTGGTACTTGGTTTGGCTAGGGTTTGTTGAAAAACCCTTTTTTTGTTATTGTCCCAATTTGGGGACATTACAATAGTATCAGAGCTAATTTCTTGGCCAAATATGGGATGGAGAGGTATCTGTCAAAAAGTGACATGCACTTGGCTAGGTTGGAGAGGCTTATTCAATCCAACTATTAGATGATGGTAACTATGGATACTTTCTTTCAAATAGTGAAGGACATGAGAGGGGACCAACCCCTTGAAATGGAGGAACAACCCTCTATACATTGGGATTTGATGGAGTACTATGATGAGTACTTAAAATGAAAACCTAAACTCAAAAAGTTAATGATTGTGAATGAGTTTATGGCATGGAAGCATGGTAGAGCAGGGTCTAGGAGGAGATAAAATAGTCAAAAGGTTATTCGAGATGATTTTGGGGAGATTATACTCCCTACCTTTGATGGCGATCCTATCACTTCGATTAGGGAATGGGTGGACAAGGTTATTAAGTACCTTGATTTGAGGCCTAGAGGTGAAAAAGAGGCTTTAATATTCATCATCCAACATTTATAAGGGGCTGCCCATAATTAGTGGCATTTTGGGTGGAGAACATAAGGACATGACCTCATTAAAACTTTTGAGGAATTAAGTGAGAATCTCATTTAACAATTTGATAAGAAGAAGATGGAGCCTCCAAAGTCAAAAAACATGAGGCTACCTAAGAATGACTCTCAATTGCATGTGGGGTAACCATTAAAACACGATGAATCTAAATTTTTAGAGCAACAAAGAGGGTTGCAAATTATGGACCAACATAAATATATGCTAAGTAAATTGGGGCAGCCTAGTACCCAAAATTTTGAAATTTAAAAAAAAAAATGAAGAAGTCAAAGAAACCAAAAAAGTCATGGATGACCACATGAAGAGGTATATAGTAAATGATACTATTGATTTTAATAATTGTTCATTCTTGTGGCATGACTCGAGAGTTGATGAAAGAGTTTGGAAAGAATAACTGCTAATCACAAGTGAGGAGGAAGTACAATCCTTGACAAGTTTGTATGGCACAAAAGGGGCTTCTTGATATATTAATGCACAATGAGATGAGGGAATGCTTAAAGTAAGGTGAACCATATGTGGATCATTCATTACTTCAATTAGATATGGGAGAAGATCAAGATCCAAACTTTTTTTGGAATGTAAAAGACACTCCATTATTTGAAATAAAAAAAGAGGGAAGACCAAGGCCACAAGGAATGATGTACCTCATGATCCTAAAAAGTGATAATTGGATCAAAAGGGTGTCATTAAACACCAATTTTTATCCTAAGTTATTTGTTTCATGTGTAGGATTAATGTTGATATCCCTTACGAAGGTGATTGTAAGGAATGAGTTGGGTTCCCTACATGGGAAACCAATTGGAAGAGTGGAAAATGGAGACATGGATGAAAACTTGAGGACTACCATAGATTTGGCAAGACCCCAAATCATGAGTTTCCTTGGAAAAAATAATGAGGTGATATCCACACATAGACAGCCAATGGGAAGAAGCAAAAATCTTAGTTTTCTAAGGCAACCCCAAAGGTGCCATGAGAGGCACCCTATTCTTTGTTGTAAGGGTGTTTTTGAGTATATGGATGAGGGCATAAGACCCCTCTTGGATGGTACAAAGGTCCAAGTTGTGAGCAACCAGTTATAAGGTATGATTTTGAAATATTTTTGGTCCTATCACTTTCCAGAAGGTTTTGAAATTCCTTTGTAACATTCATGGCCATTATCCTACATGAAATGGAAATTTGAGTGCACATTATATCCAATGAATAGGTATACCAATTTTTATAAAAGAGGTTTGAAATTTTTATCATAAAATTTTTTGAGTTGAGTAATATGCTACATATGTGTATTATGTGAAATAAATTGATTTTTGGAGCATTGTACAACCTTGGATAGGAATAATTATTTCTCCAATAAAATCTGACTTTTTGTAAATAGAGAAATCAAATTATAAGTCACTATTACATCCCTTCCTCTAAGATAATATGTCTAATTTTTATGTGCACTTTCAGCTATTCATATATTCTAGAAATGTCAATGAGTGAGTCACAGTTTACATAAGAAAAGGGTAAAGTATGAGGGCACAAAAAAACATTTCATTTTGATCCATGTTGAACATCCCTTTGACCATTATTTTACCTTGTGTTTTCACATAATCTATGAAAAGGGGTAGTCAATGGTAGAAGACATAATGCATATGATAAGGATTCCTCAAGGAGGATTACCTATTGAAAGGAGGTACTTTTAAGGTATGTGGTTTACAACAATTTTTTGGGTTGATCATTTTCAAGCTTGGGGGGTTTCAACATGGAATGAAGGAATTTTTAAGTGGTTTTAGGGCCTTAAATTTACTTTCATACACTCCATGAGGATTGTTCAAGAAAACTACTTCATACAAAGTAGTGGTATGACACTTTCAAGATGAAATTTTTGGTTTGATTGGGAAGGGAAGTCCCTAATTTTCTTTGGTAATCCCCCTATGCCAAGATATGTGTGTGATTTTGGATGCATTGATGAAGGATTGACACACCATTTTTATTAGGCAAGATCCCAAGTCATAGATAGTAGGAAAAGAGGTAAGGTAGTGAAGAAAATTTGGCCACAAATACACTCAAAAAAAATTGACTATCATTCTCTACATGTACCTTCTTTTACCCTCTTCAAAATAAATATTTTTGACATGATATAGTGAGGGAATAAATCTGAATATATGCATGCCAAATATAAATTATGTTACTCATAAATTTCTGAGTCAAGTGAGTAATTCCAGCCACAAAGTGTGGTCACAAAATTATAAAATTAGGGCATGCTTCAAATCATGGGAGGATGGATGAATGCATATATTAATTTTGAACTTTTTCAGCTATAAAAATTATAATTAAGGGTGCACATACACCAGCCTTATGAGGATATAAGTCTGAATTTTCTTGGTGAATCCCATTTCTTAACATATTCTGGAAACACTCATGGATGGATTCACTCATGGCATGACAAAGAATGGGAAGGTAGGGAAAAGGTAAAACATTATTTTTTATTCAAAATATAAATTTTATTTGATGCATATTAATTCCTTCAAATTCATTAATGGATTGATATAGAGAGGCCAATGAAGATCCATATGGCACACATGATGGGATAATTCCCAAGGATAATGCATCTATATGATACTTTCCTCCAAGGTACATTTCTAAGAGAATTCATTATTTTTTCATCTTGGGAATATCTTCCATGGTGATTAGGATCCACTCAAGGTTAATTATGGGAGGTATACTTGGGTATGCAAGCAATAAATGAGGTGCAAGGGAACTTTTCCAACTGGGGTAGTAAGGTAATAACTCATGTATGTATTTTGTTTTATCTCATTTGGCTATATAGTGACCTTATTGAAGATATAAGGGAAATGATTTTTCCCATCTACCACTTGGTATTGAAAGGGGAGGTATATTGGGAGCATATAGAACCTTTATAAGTCTATGAGGACATTTCTAGCATGTGGGAGCACCCCCAAAGCATAGGTACAATAGTATGAAGGAACCAATTGAGGGTTCTTTTCCTTGTGATGGATTCACCAGTGGGAATTATATCATAAGGTATGTTGGTAAACCTCTTTGTATATTTCAATTGCTTAAGTACAAGCAATTTTTGGTGGGGAGGACAGTAATGTCCCCATTTTTTATCTAGACCCTCATGGGACCTTTAGCCCATTCTTGTTTCCAATGGCTAAGGGTAAAGGAAGGAAAGGGAGTATTGTGGGCCATTTGTGAGGATTTAATAATATAAAAGGTACTTTATATTTCTAATTTTTATTTGAGTTATGAAAAGCACCTTTTGTTTCTATTTCACTTAAGTGGTGGGGTTTATAGGTCTTGGGCATTAAGGCCTAAAGTGAAATGAAGAGGATATTTTAATATTTTAAAAAGAAAGGTAACTCTTCCCTCAAATTTTGGGTGATACAGTTGGAGGAGTAATATATAAAGGTAAGTAAGGATTAATTCTAAGGTTATACATAATTAGATATTATAATTATTGATCAAGTATGTCAATCTTGGTTTCCACCTCTTGACGATGAAAACCTTCAAGAAGTGTTTTAGGTTTGGGGACAAAAACCTCCATTCCTTCTACTTGGGAAACTCTATTCAAAGTTTTTAAGTGAGATTAAAATTTATGTGTTTATGCAAGTGGATCTACAATGGTGTTTTGAAATACCACCTACTTTTAGAAATTTGAGTGAACCTAGGGTTTGAGGAGGAAAATTTTGGAAACTAGTGTTTTCAAAATTTTAAAGTAAGTTTTAGTGGCTTTCCCATCAAAATAAAATAATGATATTATTTTTATTTAATAATCACTAATTTTATGGTCAGTTTGAGCTCTTATTTTCACCATAATTCCAAGTATTGGGGGAGTTATGATTTTTTGAAGTTTCAACCTGTTTGTAGGAAATAATAATTATTGTGGGCAGCGAATTGTTTGGGAAAGGCTGATTTACGAGTTTCTATCTTGGGTGATTTATGTTAGAGTGGTTTTACATGGTTTTTAGGGTTATTTAATTCCCTATAATATTTATAAATTATTTTCAAAATTTTGGCACTTGGGGGACTTGTTTGGCAAGCTCTGAAAGGTAATTTGGTGAGAGAAAACCAAGGGATAATTTCCAAATTTGTTCCTTCTATTTATTTTAAGTGTGGTGAACCACTTGGAGAGTATTTTAAGGCATATAAGGGATATAAATTACACTTTTACCTTCAAATGAAGTTTAAAATATTTTTATGAGGTATTTCTAGTAATTTATCCTATTATTGGACCCAAAAAAAGGTACTCAATTCTCTAAATAATTTCTAGCTTCTTGTATATTTATTTGGATGCTCTTTAGATATAATATCATATATTTTTCCAGCTAGGGTTTGGCTATTTATATATGTTTATATTTTAGTTTGGTACTTGGTTTGGCTAGGGTTTGCTATAAAACTCTTTTTTTTGTTTCCTTCCTAATTTGGGTACATTACACTATGTTAATGCCACTATATAGAAAATTAGGATATCAATGGAATATAAAACTATGGATAATATAATCAATAGCAAAACATTTTTAAGTAATTAATGTATCTCAACATGACAAATGGAAAGGTAATAAAAATATATACCCTACAATAATATAAAAATGTAACATATGGAATGAGATTCCCCCAACATTGACATGGTTCTTGGGTATAGGGATATCCTAAATTTATGCATCAATTTATCATATAAATTTGTATGTCCTACAACTAACTCATGTGTGTGAAAAAGGATATGGCATCTACCAAACATATGACAAATAACATAAATGAATAACGTAAAGTAGCCAATATGTCATATTTAGGTCTTGATTTTTAATTTTTTATATATTTTTATTTTTAATATTTTTTAATAAAGTCTAGTAAAGTATCCAATCAATGGATGTGCCCATGTAAGGTCCTAGATCATTCAGAATAAGAAACTACCAACTTAATAAAAATTGATCTTCTTGTACACTTTTGACACTTTACATAGTTATTTGATTTGTCTTTGGTACCCATAATTTTTTTTTAAATGTGAGCTATAATAATTTCCTCTCCTAGTAATATCTCACATAGAGGCTTGAGATACCATTGGCTCATTTAGAGGAACATCTTGGGATATCCCAACCTTCCTAGAATGAGTGGTAGAAGAATATAGAGAAAGGGACCTTGTTATCCAATTATCAACTTTACTAAATTTAATAACCACTTTATCCACAATTTTCTCAATATTTTGTCACAATTCATAACAATTATAATATATATGACCTTTTATATGATGATAATTACATTAATTTTACTTCCCCATTCATTCAATGCGATGGGGAGAGTGATAATAATTAGGAGGTAAGTTGATTAATTTATTATCAATTTTTTTAACCCTAAAATTTATTTAGTGGGGGATAGGGTTAAAAATATATATAAATAGTTCTAACACAAGGGTGATAAACTAAAATATAGAATGTAGAGCATCACAAGTTGAAATAAGTTGTTAATGTGTTTGAGAGTTTCATATTACCCATTTTTAGTTTGATATGGGTGTGATAGGTCTTATAAGGTCCCATATTATGTATTTGATTCTTTAAGAGTCTTGAAATGGTGTGTTGTTAGCTTATCTACAGTTTCCCACCAAAAAGGGAATTTGAAATTTTGAATTTGTGTTTAGGATTTGAGTGGTGTTTTGGGGTGTTGTGATAAATCCAAAGGTTGATGTAAGTTTTTAAAATGTCATAAAAGGTCTTAAGATATTTTTTTCAATGTTTATATCACGATTAATAAATGTAATCCAATAAAATTGGAGTTGTACCTTCCACCCTACATGGAGTTGGCCAGGAAGGAGTTTTCTTGCATGTTTGGCATGATATAAAGAATGAAATGCATGTAAGGTATTACGTTGAATGGTATTAGATTATCATGGGATTATAAATTATAATGAGATAGATTTTTATCTTAAATAAATAATCAATATTGAAGAGAACTTTGCCAGTATTACCAATTCTTTGTATGGTTATTTATATGCAATGAGATTAATAAAGAAAAGAATGTTTTATAGAGTATTTGTGTGTTTACATGAGACTAATGGCATGTGAAAAATATTATATTTTGGTTTATTTTTATATAATATATATTTACAATCATTTTCCATCAAAACGTAAGTGCATCTACAACACAGTCCTCCTAGAAGTAATTTTGCTCATGTAGAGTCAAGAATGACAAGTAAATGATATATTGTTAATGGCTATTTAAGTGGTTATTAATTATTTGAATCATTACCATTGTTTAGAATTCATATTTTTTTAATTTAATCATTTTTTAGGTTTATAAATCCATTTATAGGTGTAAGATTCAAATGAAACCTTCACACGGTCCTAGAAAAGTAATCAGAATCCTATAAACTTGCTTGTTGGGAACTTATTAGGATTGTTCATGCATAAACAACTATATGAGAAAGTTAATAAAGGTTTTTTAGACCTCATATAGGTATTATAAGTGATTTAAGTGGTATAAAACTCACTTTATTCCTTTTTATAGGCTCTTGGCCTTGCACAAGCTTGTTAAAACTAGACTTAGGGTTTGAATCTTGCAACTGGTAGAACTTTTGTTCCCACTAGCTAAAATCCTTGAAACTTTGGAATATATTGTGTTTTTAAATTTTATATAATATTCATGAGGTTATAATTTTTTACCTAACCATACATTATGGTTTCTATAACTTTTTCTTTGGAATAGGCCTAAAGATACCTAATTGATAAAATGGGTGTTGAGTTAGTAGGTCTCCCTTGATAATTGTGACCTAAAACTTTAATTGGAATTATAATAGGATAAATGGTATATATAAATGTGTTTATTTGGTCTAAAAACTTGTTATATTTTTAAAACCTTCTAGATTTCTACTAAACTAGTGCTACATGGAGTTAGGCTTCAAAGAAGATAGAGTGGTTTGGTTGAAATTTCTAACCTTGAGATTGAGTTATTTGGTTGGATGATTGAGGGGAGATAAATATACATAAATATTTGGCCATATATGTCTTGGAGAGAAGACAAGAACCATGAAACCATGGATGAGGCTTTTAAGTCCATGAACTTATGTGAGAATGAACAAGTTTGAACCAAGAAAAGAAAGTAAAATGATGAAATATGTGTATGAGATAATGGTGATGTGTTATGAAGGATAAGATTTTAGAGGGAGTTGAAGGATGATATGTAAATAAGATAAAAAAGAAGACTATTCATCCAATGAGGCTTATGAGCCTAGTGAAGACAAGAGTAATCAAGGGTGATAAGAGAGAGTGAGAATACCTATGACAAGAAATACAATAAGAATTCATAAAAAGTGATAAAAGGAAATAAATTAGATCCAAGGAGATGTATTATGAGAGTTATAAATCATCTCTTCATCAAGTGATATCAGAGCAAGTAAGTTTTTGGAATAGTTTATGATTTTATTAAAGGTTACTATTTGAGGTAGCATGAATTTAAGTTGTAGATGAGGAGAAGTTTGAAATTAGGTATAGAGACCATGAAAAAAGTTTGAGAGTGATTATATAAAAGAGGAAAAGAGAGATAAATATTTTGTGGTAGAATATCATCCCTAAGAAGAGAGAAGAAATACTCCAATAAGAGGAGTAATTCCAAGGTGGAAAAGACTTGGACATGAGTGTCAATAGACCAGGTAGAGGAGAAAACCTAGGTTGAGACACTAAGGCAAGGTGAAAGAGACTATATAAATCAAGGTGAAAAATAATGTATTAAAGAATAAGAAGACAGATAATGCAAAGGTGAGGAAGGGATCAACTAATTTAGAGTACCACAATGAGAAAAAGAAGGAATACCCAAATAGAAAAGGGTTGGTTGTTTAAGAGAAGATGAGTGAGATAGATCAAAGTATAAAGAGGATAAGGATCTTGGTGGAGCTCATGAAAGAAGATGAAATCAAATGATATGGCTGGGTAATAAGGAAGAAGAGATTTGAGTGGACTATAAGGCTACTCATGGCGAGAAGAAGAAATATTGTCATGAGAGATAATGAGAAGCAAAAGAAGTTGTTGTGTAGGTAGATCAAGGAGGAGATGAATAATTTTAGGAGGGATGAATAGGTTGGTATACAAGAGGAATGTGAGCATCACCTTGAGGATAATGATATAGTCATAGAGGATAATGAGATAAAATAGCTAAGGACATTAGTAAATTAACCTAAGAAGGAGAAGATGGAGGCAAACAAGCCTCAAACTTTTAATATTGATGATTTTTTGTCACGTGTGTATTCTGGTACAAAAGTGAAGAAATAAGAAGTCCATTTTGAGGATATAAAACTTGAAATCATGAATGAAATAAAGCATGAACAATATGATTATATTAAAGAATAAAATTATTGGGTAGAAATGTATGGAGACATGTTGATTTATTACCCTGAAAGAAGAGAGATGCTTGGAGAAGGAGATATTTAAGAAGAAGGATGCCTCATTAAAGCCATAAAAGAAAGAGAATTAAATCAATAAGATGGAGTAAAGAGATATGAAGATCAAAAATATGAATTTGTATTGCATGAATAAATTAAAGAGTTTAAATAGGAGTATACAGGTGATGAAGAGTTGTTACGTGAGAAACAAGACCAGCTATTTATCATGAGAGTTGGGATCAATTACAAGCATAGATGGTAGATTTAGAGTATTCCATAAGCAATGGATAAAAGGATAAAGTATATCCTATAACAAAAATTTAAGATATGATCACTTGACATGAGATAATATAATCTCAAGAGAGAGATAGTGATGGATAAGGTAGCATACATCATGGAGTAGCAAGGGTATATACATGAAGCATATGAAGGAGTGTCTATATTGACACAAGATGGATATGGAGTCCAAATACAAGATATGGCACAAATTATGCAAGAGCATAATGAAGAAGAGGAGTTGATGTGGAGAGGATTGAAGCAAGAGGATGAAGATGATCTATTAGAGTTCCTTATTCAAAGTGAAAATAAGGTAGGAGCTATCATAAGAGAGTTAGAGGAAGAATTACAAGATGCATAAAATAAGATGTCAAATAGAAGGAGTATGTTTCCCATTAGAAAACTTCAAGAAGATGAAATTATAGGTCATATAATGGAAGAAAATTATAAACAAATAATGAGTTACAACCAAATAGATGGATAGGCATTGGTACAAGGTGAACCAAACAAAGTTTCAAGTCAAGGTAAGCCTAAAACTAGGAACAAAGTAAGCATAAAATCATGTCAGTTGATCAAGGAACAAGCATTGGAAGATAATGATGAAAGTAAAGAGTAGAGGTTAAAAGGACAAGATAAAGAACTCAAGAATATGAGATATAAGCCTAGATAATCTTGTAAGAAGGATACAAGATCAAGAGAGAATGGAAAAGACCATGAGGTCCTTGAAAAGAATAGTCAATCTCATTGATCCAGGTGGATCCATATATGCTCTAAAAATGAAGTCATAAAATTATAGATTAATCATTGTCATGTTGAAGAGCTCATTGAGATTTTTTCGATGTAATTTTAATGGTTCAATTTTAAGCCCATATACGAAAGATATCATGCATCGAAGATCAAACAGGACAAATAAAAAAATGGTTTGGATGGAATAACCAGTTGGACATCAACAAGTGGTAGATGGAGAGTGGTCCACGTGGTTGGTCCTCAATCCACCACATGGCATGCCACCACTTATTCCATTATCAAATTATGCATATATATATATATATATATATATATATATATATATATATATATATATATATATATATTAATTATCATTCCATCGAATGTTCCAAACAAAAATTCTAACCTACCACTTTCCACGTACCAAATCCAAGCCACATGTTTACCATAAGTTTTCCACAAACCAACCACATTCTATACTAAGTCTGACATGAGGGTCCTAATCACCATTACATGACCAAATAATACCCACATCCAAACATCCCTAATCATTCACATAATTTCCACAAGCCAAACCAACAACCCACACTCTTTGCAATAGCCCAAGACTCATAGACTATGCCTATGTATAGGCATTACTTACCATGAATTTCATGGTAAATAAATAATTAAACAACTACCCACCTCCCAAATGTGTGATTATGGATTTCAGTGGAGACAAAAGCATTGGCATGGGATTCAAACCAAGCCACTTTGGGTAAAAATATAAGCTCTTAACCATTGCACTTGTGAGAGAAAGCACTATGTAAAGTGCTCGAGGTGACATTTGATGGTAAGTTTGGACGTGAAGAATGTTATTCCAAGGCATGTAAAGGAGTATTGAGAAACATATATAATTTTAAAGACCTCAAAATAATATAATATTGTTTTGAGAGTATCTCTTCAATAGAGTAAGGTTTGGAAAGATGATTTTGAAGATTTATAAATAAATTGTAATGTGATTTCACTACAATTAATATAGAGCGATCCCCATTGGAGTGGATTTGGAGACATAGGCTTTAAAGCCAAACTATGTTATCAAATCATGTTGGTATTATCTATCAATTTTTATCTCTTTTATTATTTCACTCTTGAAATTCAAACTATTATGGATATTTAAAATCCAAATTTAATTCTTTAATCTTTTAAAATATCAATTTTTATTAAATCATTAAAATAAGGTTATGATCCTTTAAAAGTGTGGTTTCTTTTATCATAACACTTGATTATTATCAATTATAGATCATATTTTTGGTATCAGAGCAAAATTTGGTATTTAACTGTGTGGATTACTAGTGTATGTTGACAAGGTTGAGATCTAGGTGGGGTAAAGGAGAATTGGCTAAGTATAATCTAGAGATTGGATCAAAATATACTACAAAAATGAGAGTTGACTTCAAGTTTGAATGATATTTTTGACAGGCCTACTTGTAAATAAAGGATATGGTCGATGAGCTTTACCATCAAAGATGAAGGAAAATGGAACATGATGATGGTGGTAAAAATTTTTAGAAACCTTCCTCCTCTTTGAATGATGGTAAAGACAAAAAATTCATTGAATCTCTCCCTTCACTAAAGTTAGATATTAAGTTTGAATTGTTGATGTTTAATGGTGAGATTAATGTAGAAAATATGGATAACTAGATAAATCAAATTGAAGTATATTGTAGGGTCCACAAAATTATAGATGATGAAGCTAAAATTCACCTAGCTACTCTTTGAATGGGAGGCACAACTCTCATCTGTTGGGAGAGTAAGTTGAAGGAAAGTGATATTAACATAGGTAACTCAATTTCCACTTAGAGTGAATTTTTTGATGCACTCAGAAAGCAATTTTATCATTTAGGCTATATGTAGTAATCCATGATGGATTAGCAATCTTTCAAAAAAACTAAAGGCTAATATATATATATATATGAATTTAGGAAAAAGGCTTTAATTTTGATTATTCCTCTTTATACATAGGAGACACTACTTAAGTACATAGGTGGGTTGCATAGTTACCTGAAACACATGATTCTAGTTCTCAATCCCATTAGTTTAGATGAAGCATGTGTTAAAGCCATTCATTTAGAGGCTAGAGGAAAATAGACAAAAGAATCTTATCCTAAAGTTAAAAGTAAGCACTCTGATGTTAAGCATTCTAAAGTAAAAAGTTTTGGAAAGGGTAAACAAAAATCCACTATTACTATTCAAAAACAAGAGGGTAAGCCATTTTGTAGCCATTGTAATAAAAATCATGATGAGTCTAAGTGTTGGAAATTACATCATGAGTTAAGACCTTTTAACAACTTTAATAAGAAATAAAAGAAATGTAATACTATGGTTCAAGATTTGGGTTTAGACTCTGGGGATGAAACTAAGATCACAGCTATGAGTATGTAGAATTGTTCTTCTCTTTTTGTTTCTAGCACTAAGTCATCTAATGTTTATTCCTCTTCAAAAAAAAAATTGTGCATGATGATAAGAAAATAAATGAGTTGTTCCACATTAGGGTTGTTACAAAACATACTAATATTGGCACTCTATTTGATAGTGGATCACAGGCAAACTTGATTTCTGAAGAGACTATTAAAAAATTAGGCCTACAAACAAATCCCCATCAAAAACCCTATATACTTGGTTGGGTATGTGACGATGCAATAATGAAAGTAACTAAAACTTGTAGATTGACATTTACCATTGCATCCAAATTCATCAATGAGGTTGATATGGATGTAGTTCCTTTGGACATATATAGGATTGTTTTAGGAAGTCCTTATATTCATGATAGAAAAGAAATCTTTTATAGGGAGGAGAATAATTACTTGCTTGTTAAGGATGGCATTAAATATATAGTCAGATCACATCATATTAAGATGAGTCTTTCCTTGGTTATAGTAGGGCAAATGAAAAGACTAGTCAATTCAAGCAAGAATTTTTTTATCATGTTGATTAAGTCTAAGGAAAAATAATATTCCCAAGCTATGGAAAATTTTGATCCTAAACATAAGAAAGAATTGGTTGAATTCATTTCTAGTTATGATGATGTGTTTTAGGATCCCAAAGGGTTACCCCCTAAATGGGGAGTTCAACGTGAAATTTAATTGTTACATGATTCTCATTTCCCTAACATTGGAATGTATAGGTTATCAGTGGTGGGAAATAAGGAAATCAAAAATTAGGTAATGGAACTTTTGGAAAATGGTGTTATTCATCCTAGTACATCTCATGTTGGTTCACCTATCATTTTGGTGCTGAAGAAAGATGGCACATGGTGAATGTGTGTTGATTTTCATGCTTTGAACAAAATTACTATTAAGAATCTTTTCCCTCTTCCTCATATTGATGATTTTCTAGATCAGTTAAGAAAAGCTATCTGTTTCACTAAATTAGACTTGATAAGTGGTTATCATTAGGTTAGAATTAATGATGGTGATATTTGGAAAACTAATTTTAAAACAAAACATGGATTGTTTGAATGGCTTGACATGCCTTTTGAGTTATGCAATGCACTAGCTACATTCATGCATTTGATGAATGATGTTTTAGGCCATTCCTTGATGATTTTTTTATAGTCTATGTAGATGATATTTTGATCTTTAGTCAATCTTAGGAAGATCATGTGATTCATATTAGGAAATTCATGGATGCATTGAGAAGGGAGAAATTTTATTTGAAATTGTCTAAATGTGAATTTGGCAAGACCTCTTTGGTTTACTTGGGTTATATTGTAGGACATGGTGAATTGAAAATTGATCCTACAAAAGTGGGAGTTATAGTTAAATGGCCTAAACCCAATAATTTAACCAAGGTTAGAATTTTTCTTGGTGAAGTATAATATTGGAGGAAATTCATTGCTAATTTCTCATTTATTGCAACACCCCTACATTATTTGACTAGTAAAAAATAGGGTTTTCAGTGGGTAGGAAAGCAACAAAGGGCCTTCAACACTTTGAAGACAAAAATTAGTACTACTCATGTCTTAGTACTTCTTGATTTGTAATAGCCATTTGAGATTGAGATAGATGCAAGTGATTATGTTATGGGAGTTGTTATGATGCAAGGAAAGAAACTAGTATGCTATCATTATGATACCTTCATAGGTGCAGTAAGAAACTATCTGACTTATGATAAATAATTATATGCATTGGTTCAGAATGTTAAGAAATGGAAACATTACTTGATGGGTAAGGAGACAGTGATACATATAGATCATCAACCCCTTCAGTATCTCCAGTCATAGACCAAGCTACAATAGTCTAGGAATTTCTATTGGATGGTTTTCCTATAGAAATTTCATCTTATGATCAGGTATAAGAAAGGTATTCAATATAAATTTGTTGACATGCTTTCTATGCCTCCTATGGTAGTTGCATCTATTCTTTTACAGCTAGTTCTTCAACTCATGAAAGTTATAAAGAATAGTATGATCATGATGCTAACTTTAAGGATGTGTATAAAGACTTGATGAGTGGAAAATAGGTAGAAGAATTAGATTATCATGTGCATAATATACTCTTGTAACATTTGGGTAAACTTTACATTCCTCAAAATGAAAGGGTGCACATGATTAGGGAAGCGCATACTTCTCTTAGTTATAGTCATTTTGGAGTTGGTAAAATGGTTTCACATTTGAGAATGTATTGTTACTAGCCATGTATGCAAGAAAATGTTACCAAATATATCAAGGGGTGTGTTCTTTATGCCACAAGCAAACCTAGTAATAGGAAATTAGGACTTTACACTCCCTGACCTATTCCTACTCATACCTAGGAAAGTATTTCCATGTATTTTGTAGGGGGTTTACCTATGTCACAAAGGAAACATGATTTCTTGTATGTAGTAGTGGATATATTTAACAAGATGTGTGTATTGATTCCTTACACTAAGAATATTATAGGGGAAGGTATGGCATACTTATTCTTTATTATGTATGGGTTCATTTTGGTTTGCCCACTTCTATTGTTTTTTATCAAGATTCTCAATTTCTTGGGGAATTTTGGTCAACACTATGGGAATTAATTGATACTAAGTTGAAAAATAGAATTGCATTTCATCCATAGACTGATGGTTAGATAGAGGTTGTAAACTACATAGTGGTGCATTTTTTAAGGTTTATTACAGTAAACATCCCAAGTTGTGGGATGAGCATTTATGCTATATAAAGCATGCTTACAACCATGCACTTCATTCTTATACTATGAAATCTCCTTTTAAACTTTGTTATGGATGTTTTCCTAAATCTCCTCTAGATGTTTGTTATGGATAGGATTCAGCTGTTAATGAAGGTAATGATATTGTTAAAGCCAAGAAATTCATTGAAAAGATACAGTAGGTACACTAGACTACATGAGATCAATTGGAGAAAATTTAGGCAAAATACAAATAAAGACATGACAAACATCATGTTGATCACCAATTTTCTATAGATGATTTGGTATGGATTCACATCAATAAGGAAAGGCTGATAGGTGAAGGTAAAAAGTTGAAACCAATCTAGTATGGTCCTTTTTAGATTATAGAAAAGATTGGTAAAAATTCTTTCTAGTTAGAATTACCATCTTATATATAGATTTATTGAGTTGTATATGTGGAAAATCTAAAACTATATGAGCCTTCGATGATTTTAGATCATGATGAGAGTGTATCTATTCCTTCTACTAATGATTTTGCTCTTGGGTATCTAACAGAATTATAGGAAGATATAATTCTTAATAGGAAGGTCAGACTTTATGAAGGGGAGATGTTGAGTATCTTCATGTTGGTCTAAAATGGATGCACCTAAATAAGTCCAAATGGATGGAAGCCAAAAAAGTGAGGGATAAATACCCTCACCTCTTTACCAATTAATTAACTTTTAGAGGTTCAAAAGCTCCTAGTGGAGAGGATTGATCCATGTGGATCCATATACACTCTAAAAATGAAGTCATCAAATTATAGGTTAATCATTATCATGGAGAAGAGCTCATTCATATATTTCTATCATAATTTGAATGGGTTGATTTGGAGCTCATATGTGCAATATATCACATGTCGAAGATCAAATAGAGAAAATTAAAAAAATTGGTTTGGATGGAATAACCAGTTGGACGTTGATAAGTGGCAGATGGAGAGTGGTCCACATGGTGGGTCCTCAATCTAACACATGGCTTTCCACCACTTATTATATGATCTTATTTTATATATATATATATATATATAATTAGATCATAGAATAAGTGGTGGAAAGCCATGTGTTAGATTGAGGACCCACCATGTGGACCACTCTCCATCTGCCACTTATCAACATCCAACTGATTATTCCATCCAAACCAATTTTTTTTATTTGCCATGTTTGATCTTTTTTTATATATATATATATATATATATATATATATATATATATATATATATAGTAATTAATTATCATACCATCAAATGTTCCAAACAAACATTCTAACCTACCACTTGTCACATACCAAATCCAAGCCACATGTTTACCATAAGTTTGCTACAAACCAACCACATTCTATACTAAGTCTACCACAAGGGTCCCAATCACCATGCCATGACTAAATCATACCAACATCCAAATTTTCCCAAACTTCCACATAATTTCCATGAGACAAACCAACAACCCACACTCTTTTCCATAGCCTGAGACTCATGGACTGTGCCTATGTATAGGCATTACTTACCATGAATTTCATGGTAAATAAACAATCAAACAACTACCCACCTCCCAAATATGGGATTATATATTTCAATAGAGACAAAAGCATTGGCATGGGATTTGAACCAAACCACTTTAGGTAAAAATATAAGCTCTTAACCATTACACCCACGAGAGCAAGCACTTTATAAAGTGCTCAAGGTGACATTTGAAGGCAAGTTGATGTGAAGAATGTTATTCCAAGGCATGTAAAGGAGTATTAAGAGACATAGATAATTTTAAAGACCTCAAATAATATAATATTGTTTTCATATTATCTCGTCTATAGAGAAAGGTTTGGAATGATGATTTTGAGGACTTTTAAAAAAATTGTAAAATGATTTTTTTATAATTAATAAGGAGCGATCCCCATTGGAGTGGATCCAAAGATGTAGGCTTTAAATATGAACTCTATTATCAAATTATGTTGGTATTATCTGTTAAATTTTGTCTCTTTTATTATTTCACTCTTGAAATTTAAACTATTATGGATATTTAAAATCAAATTTAATTCCATAATCTTTTAAAATATTGATTTTTATTAAATCGTTAAAATAAGGTTATGATACTTTACAAGTGTGTTTTCCATTGTTATGAAACTTGATTATTATCAATTATGGATCACTCATTAATATAATTTGACATGTATTAATCATGATGGCTTAGGTATGGATATGCAAAAGAGGGAGTCACTTCATGATCACATGGACAAAGGAAGCAATGAAGCACAAGAGCTCTTCATTGATCCAAGGAAAGAGGAAGACATCCTTGTTCCTCACAAAGGAGATGATTAGATGAATAAATCATGTTTATATGAGGACAAGATCAGTCCAAATATGATCTAAGGAAGGAGTAAGATAAATTTAGCATTGAAGGAGCAAAGAGAGGGCAGTCTTAACCCAAGAACTAATCCAAGTAGTATGCTAATGAAAGGAGAGATACAAGAAAATGATAAACAGAACAATAAAATAAATAAATAAAAAGGTAAGAAATTAATCTATTCAATTGATAATTTTGAAGCTAAGTTGGTTAGAGGTATGCATGATGATAGTAAGAGAAAAGGTTGCCAAGAAGTGTTAAGTTGTGACAAACCTGAATTAGTCAGGGAGATGTCCTTTCAAGATGAGCAAGGCTTTGAGAATAATCACCACGAGAAAGTGGAGTATCATGAAGAGGTAGCCAAATAGGATATATATGATAGTATGTCAAGGTTAAAGGAAGAATTGATGCATGAGAAGCCATTAGATCAAGAGGATGAAGGAGAAAGCATTGTTAATAAATAAGACCAACAAGGAGTGCATGAACCAATCATAAAAAATGTATAAGTAAGATATGGAGTAGGAACAAGAATTAATAATAAGAGCTAGACATTTGAGGTAGAGTATGAGCAAGAGAAATTAGAGATGGAAGAGATGGAATATGAAGAGGATAAAGAGTTACAGCAAATCATGTACTTCATGGAGGTAGAGGATGAGTTGGCAAGGAGATAAAGATACAAGAACAAGCTGAGAAGAAAGGATAAATACCAAAGGAGGATTAGTAAGATGAAATAAAAATATTATATGAGGAAGAATTTGAAATCAAGGAATAATTTATAAAATGTATATTTGAGTAGGAGCTCAAATTTTCCCACTTAGGGAGCTTGATACAGAGCATCACAAGTTGACATAAGTTGTTATTATGTTTGAGAGTTTCATGTTAACAATTTATAGTTTTATATGGTTGTGAGGGGTATTATAGGGTCCCATAGGATGCATTGGAGTATTTTAAGAGTCTTGAAATGGTGTGTTTCTAGCTTATCTAGAGTTTCCCACTAAAAAAAGAATTTAAAAATTTGAATTTGTGTTTAGGCTTTGACTGGCATTTTGGGGTGTTTTTCGAAATACAAAGGTTTGTGTAAGTTTTTAAAAGTTGATTATAGAGTGTTTAATATTTTTTTCAATGTTTATGTCATTAACAAGCAATGTAAGCCAAGAAAATTGAAGTTGTAACTGCCACCCTATGTGGAGTTGCACATGAAGGAGTTTTCTTGCATGTTTGGCATGATAAGAAGAATTAAATTCATATAATGTGTTAGATTTTATGGAATTATATTAGGATTGGAGTATAAATTATAAGGATATAGAGGTTTATCTTCAAAAAAGATAATAAGTAATCAATATTGAAGATAACTTTGCCTGTAGTACCAATTATGTGTGTGAATGTTTGTATGCAATGAGATTAATAAAAAAAAGAATGTTTTGGAGAGTATATGTGTGTTTAAATTAAATTAATGGAATGTTAAAAAAATTATATTATGATTTATTTGTATATAATGGGTTATTAAAATCATTTTCTATCAAAACATAAGTGCATCTACAAGACAATCCTCCTAGAAGCAATTTTGCTCATGCACTGTCAAGAATGGCAAGTAAGTGATATATTATTGATTTTTAAATTTTTATTAATTATTTAGATCATTAAAAAAAATTATATTTCATATTTTTTTATTTTAATCACTTTGGAGGCTTATAAATCCATTTAGAGGTGCAAGAGTCAAATGAAACCTTCACACAGTCCTAGAAAAGTAACCAGAATTCTGTAAACTTGCTTGTTGGGAATTTATTAGGATTATTTGTATAACAAGATATTATATAAGGTGAATAAATTTTATTAAAACCTCATATATATATTAAAATTTATTTAAGTGGTATAAAATTCAATTTATTCCTTTTTATAGGCTCTTAGCCTTGTAAAGGCCGTTAAAACTAGACCTAGGGTTTGAATTTTACAACTAGTATAACTTTTATTCCCACCAGCCAAAATAATTGAAACTTTGGAATGTATTGTGTTTTGAAATTTTATATAATATTGATGACATTATAAATTGGTACCTAATCATATAGTATGTTTTCTATAATTGTGTCTTTGGAATAGTCCTAAAGAAACCTAATTAATAAAAGGGGGTGTTGAGATAGTAGGTCTCCCTTGAGAATTGTGACATGAAATTTTAGGTGAAGTTTTTAAATGATAAATATTATCTATAAATGTGTTTATTTGGTTTATAAAAAATTTATATTATTTAAACCTTCTATACTTGTATTAAAACAAGGCTACAAGGGGCTAAAGAGAGAGTGGTTTGGTTGAGAGTTCTAACCTTGAGATTGAGAGTTCTAACCTTGAGATTGAGTTATTTGGTTGGATGATTAATTATATATAAATATAATTAAATTTATTTTCATATATTCCCTAGAGATAATACAATAACCATGGAACCATTCATAAGGCTTTTAGGTCTATAAACTTATATGAGAATTAACAAGTTTGAATCAAGAAAAGAGATTGAAATGATGAAAGATGTGTATGAGAGAATGGTGATTTACTATGAAGGATAAGAGTGTATAAGGAGCTAAAGGATTATATGTCAAGAAGATATCAAAAAATACTATGCATACAGAGAGGTTTATGAGCCTAATGAAAATAAGAGTGATCAAGGGTGACAAGAGAGAGTCAGAGTACCTATGACAAAAAATCCAATCAAATTTCATAGAAAAGGATAAAAGAAAAGAAATCAGAGCCAAGGAGATGTATGAGGAGAGCTATGGATCAACTCTTCATAACTATAGTAGTCCAATTAATAAAAATCTTAGATTAATAATATTATTAATTTATACAACTAAGATTGCTAAAATAGTAAAGTATAGTTATTGAAAGATATTTCAATGACTATGAAATAATGGTACTTAGTTGGTTTAGTGTGCACAAGCAGATTTAAATTAGAAACAAGTTAAAATTATGTTAGATTAGTATTATGGATCAATCATCAAATTCTATAAATTACATTTTTTTATCGATAGACACTACCATCAGATTTGGACACTATCATCGATGCTAGAGTATGACTATGATGCAAGTGTCTATATAAAATAATGATTGGATCTCACTATGACTAACTTTATTTTTCTAGGTTTTTTCACATTTCTATTGATATATTCAAATATGGGATACATGTTATTTTTCATTGATTGATCAAACTCTAGCTCTTCACCTTTAGAATGAGTTTGCTAAAAATGTGTTGGTGTGCTCATGGTGTCGAGTTGTTCCAAATACTCCTCTATCAATGGATGTTACCTACATATCCAATACTCTAAGGAGAGCCTAAAACTTATGTATCCCCTATGTGTGGGAAAGTGTGCAAATAAGGGTGCAATATACTATATGAAGATGCATGTAATGATCTAGCTTATAATTTGAAAAATATCACTAATGAGCTGCTCTTTGAATGTTTTATACCTTTAATATGGTTTATCCTATGATTTATATGAAAATAGGGATGAATAGGGAAGAATTTAGTGCTTTTACAATTGATTTATTTAGCTTTAGTAGGTGTTTGTTTGGTATTTACTAAATGATGAATGAGAAGGCTTAAACTTGTATTTATACCATGTCTTTTGAAAATATCTCATGGTATATTTCAATAAGATAATTAGGCCAACCCATGGGTTTCGATCATTATGTAATTTGGATTAATTTTGGCTACTGGATACTAGATAAGGATCTAGACACTACCATCAGTGGCAGTGTCCCTTTGTGGTTGATAGTGTTTAGGAGGCTAGAAAATAGATATGGATCTAAAATTGATAGTGGATTATGTTTATCAAGTTTTAAGATTTTTTTGTAATGCAAGAGACTTGAGTCATCATAATTATAAGAATCATATTAAGAGATAAACATTTAGGCACATTAAGGTTGTGAATGTGAGTCTTTTAGTAGTAGGGAGGTCTAGAATGGAAGGTTAGATCCCTAATTGATTTTTATCAAATGTACAAGATTGAGATTCTATAAATATCTAGTTTTAGAATCTCTATCCCCCCTCACCCCCTTCCAAATATAGTAATGCATAATGATGAAACTACTAGGTTAAAAGAAATAAATGCATACATGGGTGTGTATAACACATCTTTCCTTTGCTTGAGCCAACTTTGAGTGATTTTATGGTGTATGACCTATAAATAAGTTCATGATTTAGTATCAATTAGTTCATATAATATTAAATTTGAAATAATGGAAATGCTTGAAGAAAAAGAGAGCAAGGAAGGATTACATTTATGTGTTGATGCAACTATGTTGCCTTTCGATGCTTTGACTTATTAAAGATGCTTCCTTATAAAGCATTAGAGATGGATAATATTCATACCTAAAATTTGATATTTGAAGAGGGAGATTATAAGGTATTATGCCTTCAATCTAGTGTAAGAATAAGTTGTGACACAGGCATTGAGATCATTATATTTCAATCACACAACTCAAGTGTGAATATGTAATCTGGTAAGGGTGAGCGATTTAATCAACTCATCTTATAAATTTAGTGATATTGGATGATTTAATCACTCTAATATATAAATCTAGTGATATTTAATGATGTGATCACTTCAACCTATAAAATGAACCACTATTATAGTAGAAAAGGCTCAATAACAATACATCCTGGTATAATCGGTGCATCTTAGTGAGTTGTATAATTGCTAAAGTTTAAAAAAAATGTTGAAATATCATGGTATATACACCTATAATATATCTAAGCTATATTTTTTTCAAGTGTGGATGCCATGTATTTATTACATGACCCCATTGAAATCTAAAGATACTGAGTAAGTGTATAAGTGTAGAGGTCATGTTTTTATGGCATGCCTCCATCGTAATTTAGAAATTAAGAAACTATATAAGTGTTTAGGTCATATTTTTATGTCATGATTCCACTAAAACATATAAACTAAGGTGTATAAGTGTGGAGGTCATTTTTTGTAATGTTCCCCCATTACAATCTAGAAAATTGTGAAAATGTATAAGTGTGGATGTCATGCCTTTGTGACATGAACACATTACAATCTATAAATATATGAAAATTTTGAGGCCATTCCTTCTATGACATACCCCTAATCTAATTCCCCCCCTTTTGAGGTGAGGAAGATAGAAATCGGTAGGTACCTTACCTCAAAATAATAAGGTAGCCATGTAATTTATGTATGAATCATGTAGCATAGAGGGATAACATGTCAAAGTAGATATATCAATTAGTCTCACAAAATATGATCACTTCAAGTCCTAACATGCATGATATAGATCATGGAAATATCTAGAAGGTAACTGTACAAGTTCAGCAAGTAATCAAACACACACACACAAGATCACTCAATGTAATGTAAAGGAATGGTCCAATGAGACCTCATACAAGGGGCATGTTCAAATGTCACATAATCAAAATGAATGATGTATTTAAATTTCCAATCAACATGAAATGACATATTCAAACATCCAATCAAAATACAATGGCACAAGGGCCAATAATCAAGGAACATATTAAAGTTTTCCACAAGCAAGACAATATCAATTAATGTAATGCACTCAAGGAAGTGAAAATGTGAATAACTGCACTATAAGTAACAAACATAAGCATATTATACTAGTCCTTTCATTTATGTATTAGTAAAAAATGCTATGTTGTATAGCATATCAAGTACATTGTGAAACATATGAGAATGGTTATAGACATGTGTAAGTCTTAACATATAATCTCAAACATGATAATGTATAAATGATAATAAAGTATATATAACTTGTATCAATCATGATCAAAGAAGCAGATGCCTCGAACATACTACATGACGTAAGTAGAGGAAAGGTCCAACATATACAAATGCATAGATCATGTGTTTAGGTATGTATGTATTACACTCAAAGATGTATGAAAGATATGTGTATATATGAATGAAATGATATGTTATATACTAACATAAAGCAAACAACATAGATGCCAAGGAGCTAGTAAAATCTGGGAATGTTGAATATTTTTGAAATTTTGACTTATTTGAATGTTTTTGTATTTTAATGAATATTTGATTTTTTAAATATTTTGGAATATTTATGAGAAAAAGTCATATGTATCCATTGTAGGATCACCATTATAAATTATGAATTATATATTCTTCTTTAGATCTAAACAATGATTTGTATGATGCCCATACATTCTATGATATTGGCAATAATATTTTGTTCTTCTTGGAGATTATAGCAGAAGTAGTGTGATCAAGTTGTGTCTAAGTAGTACCCTTAGAATCTAAATTGGAATTCTATTATTATTTTGCATATTATGTAAATCAGCTATTTTAAATAAATTTTCTTTGAAATATTTATTTTTAAATGATCCTTTGTTTGGCACAACATTGATATAAGATATAACCATATGCATATTACTAGTACATTTTAAATTTTGTAGATATGAAAATTGATTTTGTAGTGATGTGAGCTTTGAAGTGAAATATTGATTTTTTTTTTGTAACACTACTACTAACTTATTTATAATGATGTTTTGAGTTTTTAGGTCTTAATAAGCACAAACCCTAGGTACTTCAAATTGAACATTGATATATGCATCAATTACATGATATGTATGAGATAGAGGGGTTTTAGGAAGGGCATATTGATTACCTTCATTTGAAACCATGGTATGGGTCACCTTACCTCTTAGAAGAGTGATAACATGGCTCTAGTTAGAGGGATGGTAGTTATCACCCTCCTTAGGGTTATGAGAAGTAATAGGTTCCTTTTTATCCATTTGAAATGTTCTAAATACTGAAATGATAACTGTATGCACCTAAATCTGCTTGTTTCCTTTATCATCACTAATATTACTATTAGTTGACACTAATTCTGCTTATCTAATTTATCACTTTTAATTACATCCAAATATCACCCCTTTCAAATCATTTAGCTAACATCCCCTTCATTCATCTTCATTTTCTAACCTTAGTCATATCCCACTTCTTCATTAATTCCTCTAATCATCTCTTAATCCTATCCTAATATATCTTATTCATTATTTGGGAATTTTAAATTCCTAAAGCCCACTTACCTAACTATTCATAGGCTTTCTTACAAGCCTACCCCCCTAACTCTTTAAAAATCCCTAATCACTTATTTAATCTACCCATAATCATGTTTAACCCTCCCAAAGAGATTTTAGAGGTTTTTACCTCTAGAACCTTTTCTCCTCTAGAATCCTCCAAGGAATTTTAAATTCCTTAGATAATTCTCAACCATTGATCCCTAATGACTTAAAATTGAATTCTAGCCATTGATCCTTACCTCCATATTCTATATAAGTAAGGAATCCATAATCCATGATCAAGCAATCATATATCAAAATTATGGGTCTAAGGTAATCTCAATCTAATCTTCTTATTTTCATATCCATTTAATCATGGTTTAGATCAATTAGCTTTAGGATTAGAATGTTGGTTTGAATTATTCATTCATCTATTTACATTTGATCCTAATGGTTCTAGATCCTACTTAGGTAGTTTGATGTTTTGAGTTTTTAAATTGCATGATTTAATCCAATAGCTCAAAATTCCTACTACATTTTTGGTGACCATAATGGGAGTACACTCCCAATTTAATCATGTAGCTTTCTATAAGTGTCTTTGGTAGTTTGTAGGATTGACTGGTGGAATAAAAGTGCTAGATTTTGACCAAACTTGTACACATAGGTGAAACCCATGGTATTGCTCTATAACTTGTGACATTATAGTCATGATTTTGTCCCAAAAGTTTTGGTTTTGTGTTAACCATCCAACTTGACCACTAATGGTTTCTATAACCTTGACAGGGTTTTTACCCTTTAGTAATACCATGACTCACAAGTTATGGATTTGAATCTAAATTCACAATTTTGCATAGCAAGTCATGATATTATGTCTAACCGTTAATGACTAAAGGTTTTCTAACTATAATATGTTTTTTATTGATGTAAAAATTGTAACTTCATAATTCATGAAATTACACTGGCAATAATAGTATTACTTTCTTAATCATAGTTTTATAGGACAAATAGGTCTATTCAAGATTTGAGTGTTTAATTACTAAGCTGCAATATCACAAATTCACAAGTCACAATAATAACTTGCAAGTCACGGTATTACAACTATAGTCAAGATATTGTAATTTTATCCAAATATGCTAATAGTTATCTTTTAACACCTTACTTGTATGTTTAATATTATAATTTTATGTTTTATAAGGGATCGGTAATCATCTAATAAATTATATAAACCCCTTTTGGGAATCTCATTTAAGTGGTTTTTTATTTTAAAATATATATTGCTAACCACATTTTGAATAATTGGGGTTTTTATCTTTGTAAAACTTGCTATGTGATTGACTAATTGATAGGGTCAATAAGATAAGGCAAAGGTAAAGAAATCATCTAAAATCCAAAAACATCATAGTCTTAACCATTTTATTATCCTTTAAAAAAACACTAATCACATAGTCATGATATTGATTTGGTAATCATGATATTGCAATAATATTATCGGTGTTGGTTCCCAATTGTACACCTCTCATGCTTAGCCTTGCACAATCAAAAGGAAATAGTAAACAAAGATGAAAAACTTGATGAAATGTCATTATAGTCAAGGGAGGGTTTGGCATCTAGAATGAACCAAACAAATAAAATGACTGAGAGGCACCTATAGAGGGTATGGTCATCTCCCTACTACTTTTAGCTTTACCTAAACCAAGGTGAGAGGACCTATGGGGTAGCTTGCTCACATGGATAGATTCTAAAATTCAACCTCTATGGGGATTATTAACATAAAAGAACACAAATCTAATAAGAACACAACCAAGCTCATTCACTCCACCTGAGAAGGGTTATCACATGGAATGATAAAATGCTCTAGGGTAGATATAACTACTAAAGATAGATATAAAAGTGACTGCAATCTTTATTCCTAAGATCTTTCAATAACATGGGCTCAATGGAAAACTAAAATGTTGGGCCTTTAAAGCACAAACTACAAACACATGTTAAGTATGCAAGATTTTATGCATCTGTATGCAAATATTACTTATGATATGTAACAAGGGGTATTATTTATAAGGTAGGATAGTTTGATAATTATAAAGAGGAATGGAATGGTGGTATGTTGGTAGTTTTCAAACAGTAGGTTGTCTTTCAACATACATGACATCACTTATTTCAAATATGTAGGAAAACTAAAATGCAAGGCATGGAAATTACAATGAGAAATTTTCATCCATTGGTGTTAATAGAATGCAAATGCCCAAACAATCCCTGAAAACCTAGAACATACACTAAAACTAGAATCTCAAATGCTTTCTCTTGCTAAATTTATGAACTTGGGTTGCCCTTAAAAGGTGTACATCAACATGTTTCAAAATATAACTATAGAAATGGGTTTATAACCTAGGTACATGCTCAAAATGACAATTAGTAATGAACACAAACCCAAATATCCAATCAATAGAAATTGTAAAAAATATTATTGAATTTCATTAACAGGATATAATAAAGAACCACAAGTATTTTCCATTAACTTGAAAGAAAATATTACAAACACCAATGTTTCAAAATACTTCCATGGGGAAAAGCATGGTGGATTTGTTCCATGTTGGATAGGGGAAACATATAGAGATTCTCTCAAAGCTTGTTAAAGGTTGTATAGTTATAACCTTCTTAGCAAGAGAGACAAAATGCACACAACAGTGATCTTAAAATTTAGAAGAGCCTATATTTAGGAAAAATAAAGACCAACAATAGCCAACATAATGAACAACCCTTGAATAGAGGAGAAACCCTATATTTATACATTTTTTACCCATTTCAAATTTGGGAGTGAGGGTTGTAACCTACAATTTCCAAAGTCCTGCCAAGATGCTCCTAGCTAGAACAAATCCTTTGCCACACATATAATCTTCATGTAACTACAAGGAAAATCATTGTTGTAACTACCTTTATAAGGAATGATGGATATTTATAACAAACCCCTTGATTTCTTGGTTGAAAATGCCTTTCACATGAGCTAAAAGGAGGATATTCATGATGGAGGCCAAATAAACTTTGTCTTTATGTGTAACAACTTAGAAATGCCCTTGACCACTTGATTACATAATTAGAAACTCTTGGACAACTCCCCTTCCCTCTATGCATGCCATGGAACATCCTACTCCTGCAATGATGGCATTGAGATGATCTAGCTATTATAGAGGCAAAAAATGATCTATGACCTATCTATAAAATATGTTTTAGAATGCCCCATAAACTATCTTCCATGTTGTGATCTCTTGCTCATCCATGATAAACCCATCAATTTTAGCTCTTAAGCCAAAGTTTGTTACATATTAGCATGTAACATGCCACATTAGATCCAACTAAGTACCCTTATATCTTTAAAATATTCTCAATATTCAATTTGTTGAGACATCTACCTTTGATCCCACACCATCGATCTTAATCTAGCCAGTCAAACATCATTGGTTGATGTTTGCACCTGGCCTCTGAGACCATGTCATTTGGTAGCTCTACAGGCTTCCTAAACCTTTCACAATCAATCTATATCAAGCTATCACCCTTCTACCACATGGTGTCTCCTTATTTAGCCTAAGTCTTTTGACAAGTTAACTCCCACTCACGTCATCGGATCTTGAAGTATGATGGAATGCGTACCATTGATTTTTGGATTATTTAGATCTAAATGGCTATCTACTTTGGCTTAAATTTGACATTTGTGTGCCCATCATTTTATGTTTGCATGACCATCAATGATGTTCACATGACTATCAAATTTAAGCCCTAATAGATAATTACCATGGCTTAAATTTGATGATCACATGTCCACCATTTGGCATCCTCATGAATGTCTTTGACATTCACACAGCTGTTAAATTAAGCCCCAATAGATAATTATTGTTCCTTAACATTGACATTTGCATGCCTATCATTTGGCATCTGCATGAACATCTTTGAAATTCACATGACCATCAAATTTAATTACCAATGGATAATTATTAAGCTTAATTTTGACATCTATGTAGTCGTCAATGACATTTGCATGACTGTCACACTACTTGTTTCAATTTTAAATGCACTTAGTATAAAAATACTTAGCTTAAATTTTTGGTACATTAATAAATATGATGTAAAATTTAGGACATTGAGTTCAGTTTACAACAAAGGAACTCGACATTACTTAGACCATGCTAATAGATAAAAGGAATGAGGGCTATGAGAAATAAAAGGGACCAAATACAATGTTTAGACTAAGGTTTGGTCATGTTAATAAACATGACCAAACCTTAGTAAAAATTAAAAATAATTCCATAACATATTAAAATCACTCTTGTTTAAATTGCTCCCATTGATTTGAAATTAAATCAAAGGGCTAAGCCAAGGAAATTAGAACAAGGGTCTTAATGTGCTCAGACACAAATTCAACTTGGCTTTACATATTAGGCATTTATGCTTAATAAGGGCTCAAATACTTCAGTTTAATTTTGGGCACTAACACTAGCTCTCACCCAAGGATGTACATCCCTTATAGGTGTGCAAAGAGCCATAGATCATAAGATTAGGTACCAATCCATTAGGTCACAAAGTCAACACTTAGAAATTTCATAATAAGTACCCATAAAGGCTCAATAAAACATGATAGATTGATAAAAATAGATTAGGAAGATCTATAAATGAACACACAAAAAGGAAACACAAAATTAAACTATACAAGCAAGACCCAAAGTAGAAGGACAACAAAGCAATATAAGGATAAAACAATAAAACACTATATAATATGTATATAGTATGTGCTTAATCGAGGAAATGTTTCAAATGTGTGTCATTAATTGGTAGCTCTAGAATCTTGTCATCCCTTAATCTCATAAACTTTTACAGTAGTTTGGTGGAAAAGATGTAGTAAACCATTATTTTCACTTGCCTTAAGGTACTATTGCTAGGTTGTGATAGGATGACATATTGAAATAAATCCTCCTTAGATGATTTCAAATCTAGATAAGACCATGCTAAAATATTTTGGTACTCCTTCAGCAGTTATAAAGAAGCTTGTTTCTTGGTTGTAATTAGGTAACTACGAAGGAGTGCCTCAATATTAGTAATGTCATTCATGCACTCAAAATACTACTTGAAAGAAGATTGAAAACATTCATCCTTAAGGGCATAGAAGATAGCCCTAACTTTATTGAATGACATTCTCCAAATAGCACCTTTGTTCTCAAACCCAACATCAAGAATAGTTAGTTGCTCAACAACATCCATATTCCCAACGAGGTTACCCAACTCCACATTCATGTAAAGCACTTTGTTTGGATCACAATTCAGATCTTCAATTACATCATGATTGGGTAACTCATTTACTTGTGTCATAATATCATTAAAATTAAATTCATACTTTGGGACACATACCATATTGACTACACTATAAAATTGATCTGCAGTAGTAACACACATCATTTTTATGGAGGCAAAAAACTCACATTGGGATTATTTATAATTGAACATCTAAATATCATCATCACCATTAGACATAGACTTAGGATCATTTGCATCTTCAGCAATTGGTTCAGTAGTATCACATGGAGGATGTGGAAGAAAGCACTTGTCATACCAATCAATATCAATCAAAGTTTATAACATTCACTTTGGCATGTAATGGATTAGGTGCCTCTTTCCTAGCCCCTCTATTCTAATTTATGTCATCACATGTAGGCCTTTTTGGTACTTGATTCAAATTTTGAGCCTTTTTCTAACTTGTAGACCTATGAGGTAGCCCCTTCTCAACCCTGGCTAGCTTGTAGGACATCTCTTTGATAACCATCTTAACAGTCTCTTCAAGGTTGGCATCCTTAATGGACTATGTCCTTTTATGATTAACCAATTTTACATCAGCCTACTTGTTTATGGGCTTTCCCATAGCCTTTATGTTATTCTCAATTTGGATAGTCATGTTGATTTCCAACCATAGGTTGGTGGGAGCCTTGTCCTATAAGTAATACATATCCTTCTAGACAAAGGCATCACAATACTTTACCAAGCACGGTGCATCACTAGGCTTTATTCTCTCAGGCAGTCATGTCACAGCTTTGTTGAACCATGTATTGAAGTCTTACACACATTCATTAGGATTATTTTTAATGTTTTCAAATTTAGCCAAGAGAAACCTTGGGTTAATTCTATCACCATATTGAATTCTAAAAACATTCTTCATCTCTTCCCATGAATTAATGCATCCGAGGGGAAGGGAGTTGAACCACTCTCATGCATCTTCATCCAATGTATGAAAAAATAACTTAATGTGCACATCCTCATGTTTAACCTCATAATATTTAATAATATTGTGAAAATCCCTCAAATGTTGATCACCACTCATTGCATTATTCCCCTAAAACTTTGGAAGGTGGTTCCTTACATCATTTAGGACTTCATTAGGATAACCTTCCATATCATCAAAATTGATAGGTCTAAATTTGGGAATTCTAAATGTAGGATGCTCATTCTCATCTTGGTCCCTATGCCTCATTATTAGTTCAATGGGAGGTTCACAAACAAATGGCAAAGGGATGTGATGGGGTGAATAAGGTGGACTTGGGGGATCAGACTTAGGAGAGGATTTAGCTAGTTAAGGATTTGGATAATAAATTAGCTATATGATTCTAAATCACTAAGAGAGCTATGACAATTTTCAGCAATAGGAAGTTCAACAAACAAAAATTTAGATTTACCAAACTTGACAGTCCAAATAGTCTTTTATAGCTACACTATACTCTTCAATAGGCCTCCAAACTTATCTCCTTTTCTGATGAACACTTAAGGGAGAGAAAAACTCCTTAGATGAGTCACCTTTGAAAGATGACCTCAATCATTCTAGCTTTGCAAGTAAAATAAATCTCAAAGTTAAAGATATTTTAAGTTGGCATTGATCTTTCTTTAAAATTAGATGATCTTTTAGAGTCACCACTAGAAGCAAACTTATAGAATATAACCATTTACAAACTTGTAGTGATACATATTGAAACCATATCTTACTGAAATTAGTGATGATGTATGAAATCAAAGATAATGAAATTTTTAGACTCATGTTCAATAAGGGGAAACCACCTCAAAACATGATAAATTTATATCTCTTTGTAACAAATTTAGTAGATGTAAAACTATCAAATATCTCAATTCCTATCACATCCCTAGTGGAGTGTTGCATTGTTGACAGCCAAGATAACAAAGTAGAAAATAATAACCTCAACTTTCAAATAAAGAGATAACATGAATAAACCTTGTCTAAAATTACAGCTGAGATTACTTGCATCAAATATGGGTAGAGAACTTTTTTTAAACCTGATTTTGATAGCCAACTCTCTACAAGAGTCCCTAGCAATATAGGTGACAAGAATGGTGCCAACAAAGTGTCAGTTCCCAGTTGTACACCTCTCATGCTCATCCTTTCACACTCGAAAGGAAATGGCAAATAAAGATGAAATACCTAATGAAATTTCATTATAGCTAGGGTAGGGTTTGGCTTCTAGAATGAACTAAATAGATAAAATGATTGAGAGGCACCTACAGAGGGTATGGTCAGCTCCCTACTACTTCTGGTTCTGCCTGAACCAAGGTGAGAGGACCCATAGGGTAGCTTGCTCTTATGGAGAGATTTTTCAATTCAAACTCCATGGGGATTATTGATACAAAGGAACATAAATCTAACCAAAACACAACCAAACTCGCTCACTCCACCCAAGAAGGGTTATCACATAGAATAAACAAATGCTCTACGCTAGATACTTGCTAATGAAGATAGATATAAAAGTGACTGCAATCTTCATTCTTAATGCTTTCAACAACATGGGTTGAATGTAAAACTACCATGTGGGGTCTTTAAATCACAAACAGCAAACGCATGTTAAGTATGCAAGATTTTATGCATTTGTAGTCAAATAACACTTATTATATGCAACAAGGGGTATTATTTTTAGGGTAGGACAAGGTAGGATAGTTTGATAATTATAAAGAGGAAAGGCATGGTAGTGTGCTGGTAGTTTTCAAATAACAGAGTTTCTTTCAACATACATGACATCACTTATTATAAATATGTAGGAAAAATAAAATGCAATCCATAGAAACTATAAGGATAAATTTGCATCCATTGGTGCCAATATAATGCAAATACCCAAATGATCCCTGAAAACCTAGAACATAAACTAAAAATAGAATCTCAAATACTTTCTCCTACTAAATTCATGAAATTAGGGTGCCCTTAAAAGGTATTCAACAACATGTTTCCAAATATAACTATAAAAAGGGATTTATAACCTAGGTACATGCTCAAAATGAAAACTAGTAATGAACACAAACCCAAATATCCAATCAGCAAGACTTGTAAAACACATTACTATATTTTATTGATAGGATATAATAAAGAGCCATAAGTATTTTTTATTAACTTGAAATAAAATCTTACATACACTAATGTTTCAAAATATTGCCATAGGGACAAGCCTGGTGGATTTGTTTCATGTTGGATAGGGGAGACATATAGAGATGCTCTCATAGCTTGCTAATGGTTGTATAGCTACAACCACCTTAAAAAGAGAGATAAAATGCACACAATAATGATCCCAAACTTTGGAAGAGCCTATACTTAGGAAAAACAAAAACCAATAATAGCCAACATAATGATCAACCCCTGAATAGAGGAGAAGCACTCTATTTATACATTTTTTACCCATTTCAAATCTAAGATTGAGGGTTTCAACCTGTAATTGCCAAAGTCTTGCAAAGATGATCTTAGTTGGAATAAATCCTTCACCATGCCTGGAATCTTCATGTAAGTGCAAGGAAAATCATTATTTCAACTACCTTTACAAGAAATGATGGATATTTACAATAAACCCATTGATTTCTTAGTGGTAAATGCCTTTCACATTATCTAGAAAGAGGATATTCATGATGGAGGCCAAATAAACTTTGTATTTATGTGTAATTACTTGGAGATGCCCTTGACCACTTACATAGCTAGAAACTCATGGACAACTCCCCTTCCCTCAATGCATGCCATAGAACATCATGTTCTTATAATGATAGCATCGAGATGCTCTAGCTATGATAGAGGAAGATATTGATCCATGGCCCATCTAGAAAATATGCTTTAAAATGGCCCATAGACTCTCTTCTACATTGTGATCTCTTGCTCATCCATGATGGACCCATCAATTTTAGCTCCTAAGCTAAAGTTTGCTACATATTGACATGTAGCATGCCACATCATATCTAATTATGCACCCTTAGATCTTCAAAATATACTTGGGATTTAATTTTTTGATACATCTACCTTTGATCCCACACTATCAATCTTAATCTAACTAGTCAAACATCATTGGTCAATGTTTGCACCTGGCCTCTAATATCATGCCATTTGGTAGCTCTACAGGATTCCTAAACCTTACACAGTCAACCTCTATTGAGTTAGTTCCCTTTCACCATATGGTGGCTCCTCATTCAACCTAAGTCCTTTTACAATTCATCTCTTACTCACACCATTAGATCTTGAAGTATGATGGAATGATGACTGTTGATCTTTAGATTATTTGGATCCAAACAGCTATCTACTTTGGCTTAAATTTGACATCTATGTGCCCATAATTTGATCTATATGATAGTCAATAATGTTTTCATGACCATAAAATTTAAATCACAATAGATAATTATCATGGTATAAATTTAATGGTCATGTGCCTATCATTTGATGTCCACATAACATCTTTGACATTCACATGACCATCAAATTTAAGCCCTAATAGATAATTATCATGGATTAAATTTGATGTCTACATGTCTGTCATTTGACATTCATTATAACATCTTCGATGTTCATGTGACCATCAAATTTAAGCCCTAATAGATAATTATTGAACTTAATTCTGACATTTGTGTGACCATCAATGATGTATGTGTGACTGTCACACTGCCAAATACAACCATGGTACCAAGAGGAGATAGAGATAGCCAAGTTTCATTGATGAAGACCTTTTGAGCATAATCTAATCAATCCAATGAAGAGATCTCTTGGATCAATCAAGGATGGTAAGGAAAGTTGTCATTTATTTGCATTTTAGTTATGTTTTCAATTATTTTTTCACTAATCTCCTCCCATGATCTAGGCCTAGATATGTTAGCTTGCTAGTGTGTTGATTTCATTATTTTTGGAACTAACACTATATTAACCTCCCCTCTTGAGTCAATTATTTGATCACAAATGGCACACCTAGTGGTACTTGCACCCCATAAAGTTACTCTTAAGGCCTTCTAAATCATTTCACTAACATTTATCATGTCAAAATTTTATTTTGCTAACCAAGGAAGGTGAAAAAATAGTCAAAATTCCATTCCTGGATTTTTGTGTGAAAACTTGTGGCCTGAGATAGTAAACTAATAGGCCATCTTGTGGAGCTTCGTTTAGGGTCATACAAACTCCATTTTTGATGATTTATTTTTAAAATCATGTGTTTTCTCCTAAATTTTTAGAATATGCTATTAGTTTACCTTCAAGTTTCATAATTTTTCAAAAAATCTTGAAATAAGATTTTGAAACTTTCTAAAGTTTCTAATCATTATTTCTCAGTTTCATTGAATTGTGTTTTCTTTGTCTAATCATCATATTTAAGGTTTTTTTGAGTTTTGGTGCTAACATTGAGATAAATAACATTTGTGCATTGTGTTTGTTTTGCCTTCAAGTTCACAGGAAATCGATATCAATCCTTATTGACTGGTATCAGTTATTTCCAAAAGTTCTTTTACTCACAACCAAAAGTACTTCAAAGTAGGGAGTTATTATCTAACAATTATAGGTTGAAGGATCAAGTTGAACATTAAATTTACTTATTTTTACTAACCAAACATTTCATTTTGGGACTTTAAAAATAATTAGTCAAATCTCACATAGTTCAATTTGGGTCTGAAATAAACATGTTAGATCTTACACATTTAGTTTTTGGTGCCTAAAATGAATTTAGCATGCTAAGTCTTAGAAACATTTCAAAGTTGGTGCTTAAAACACATGTTTAAGTCTTGAACATTTTAAATTGGTTTTTTAAAATGAATTTAGGATACATCTTGAACACTTAGACTTTGGGTTTAAAATGAACATATATACTTTTTTTTTCATTTGGTTTGTGCAATTTTTTCAATTTGTCACACTTAAGACAAGCGGCCTAGTAACAAACAACATCACATTCATTTTGGTGCTTAAAAATCAAACTTTACTCATAAATTATTTTTTGAGTGTTTGTTTCACAAAAAATATAACGCATGTATGCTCTCCCCCCATCCCCTATAGGGAACTCGTGGGATCAAAAGCACCTTTCTATTGCATTTGGTGCCTAGTCCAAGGCATCAAAAGAAAGTTTCCTAGGCTCTCCCCAAAACTTGCATAGTTTTGGGTGATCTAAAAGAAACCTTAAAATCTTTCTACTTGTCTTTTATTTCATGCATTTTGGCTTGTGAGGGGGACTTCATTACCTCCCATGGATTCTATACAGAAGCTTTGACCCAGGGCTTCATCTCCCAACATCATCTTCAACCCCTCTCCATGGGGGGTATACAAATTGGGATCACCCTATTGGGATGATGGTTTGAGTGGTTAAACCATTTCCATTAGTGGCAAGCTAAGCCTAGTATGTATGATCAATCTAGACATCATACTATACTGAGCAAGTGATAGATGTAGTGGTTGTGAAAAAGATAGGACCTTTTCACAACAAGCTGATTAACATAGACTCAATTGATGTGTTGTTTCTCTTATGTCCATACATGAAAATGTGTACACATGTGATCAATCTATATAGTCAAAAACTTATAGGTTTTAATCAACCTCACTTTTCCACACCTTGATAGGATTTAGGATGATATACTTAGTTATATTTTTATCATTTATTCTTGTATTATTTGGTGTGTTAAAACTAAAACTTGTTGTTTAAACCATGTCATGAATGAGTATTGTGTCCAATATCACTCCATTATTTGAGGAGGCATTCTATTAGTCATTTTACACCACACTTGTGCCTTAAAATTTTTGCTAAAATTGTTTATGTGTGTGTCACGTGTTTGAAATGGGTAAAGTTATGCTGCCCAAATCATTATCAATTTTGTGCCTTAGCAAGTCTTTGAAACAAACTAATGATCACATCCTTTGAGATAACTAATGCCTTTAGGTTGCCCAAATTATTTTAATTAACTTGTCTTGTCTTGTGTCTCAACTATCATTGTTCAAAACCAATCATTTGAGCCTTATTAGATCTTTATTTAGTGGTCATGTTGTTCAAATTTGTCTAGCTTATTTGGTCAACTCAATCCTAAATTTTTAACACTTGAGTTTTTAATTAACTTTGACACATATAGATCCAAACATTGATTGATCTCATTTCATAAGGGATGATACATAGATCTTTCTCTTTTGGGTTGCATAACTTAGGTTAATTGATTACCCAAATTTGAAAACTATTCTTTGTTTTTTAGGTCATATCCTCATCATTGGTTGTACCTTTATTTAGATGAACACAACCTTTCTCCAGGTGCCTTTTGCCTTGTGGCTTATGCCAACTGATCATGTTTATGTTTGGTTCCATGTGTTGGGTTTATGTCAAAGTGTTTCAAGCTTGTTAAAATAAAATCTCATCATCATCTTTGTTTAAAGTCTAACTTTTGATGTTGCATTTGGCCAAAAGTCCTAGCATAGCCTGTTTGAGCCTAGCTTTTGGCTCTGCATTTGGATAAAATACCTAGCAACTCTTTTCCCTTTCCTAGTTTAACACTTTGGACATAAATTTTAACATGCTAGTTTTTATCCAGATGCTTGACCTTTTATGTGTATGACATTTGACATTAGACTATTTTATGCCAATTTTTAGCATAGACAATTTTGGATATATAGCTCCATTTTTAGACCATTGTTTGGAGATATAGCTCCACCCCTATGTTTTGACCACGTTATACCAAGTTTGAACCTTTTATCTTTTAGGCATTATTTTTTAGAGTTTGTATAACTCTCAAGCTTTTTTATTTTCAGATCTTTCTACATTAATATAGATATGTCTAGCTACAATTATGGTGGAGTCATGTACAATCCAATTTATGATAGAATGACCACACAAATTGACTACAATCATGACCTATTTAAGGAACAAAGTTAAATACATGTTTATGATCCAAATCAAGTTATCAATTGGGATGATATGGTTTATGAGGAGGACTTGGATGCTTTAGCTTGTGTGAGCAATAAATCTCCATAACACTGCACCATTTCTATACCAATACCTCATCCTTTGGCTTGTGAGATAAATCAAGCTCCACAACACCCTAGACATATCATTCTAAGACTTTGTCCTTTGTCTTGTGTGAGAAACCAAGCTCTACAATGCCCTATCTATACCATTCAAGGACTCTATCCTTTAGCTCATGCAAGAAATCAATCTTCACAATGCCTTACCATTATCCAATCATCAACCATTCCTCATCTAGTGTCAATCATTCCCCACTTTAGAAAACCCCAACTAAGTAATCAATACCCCAATTGAGCCAATCAATACCTCAATTGAGCCAATCATTTAAGGACCAAGCTGTATTCAAAACTAGAATTTTACAATTAATTGTAAACCAAGGCCAAGAGAACCAACCAATCCAAGATTTTTTTTTTGAACCAACCATTTTTGATAAGTCAACTTGTGATGAATCACCTTCCAATTCTATTCTCATTGTTGAGGAGTCTCACTTTGATGAGCTAGTCTTTATTAAGTCACTTCTTAATGATTATAACTACCTTTAGGCAAATCATTACCTTGACCATATGCCTATTTTTCAAGAGCCTCCTTTTAACAAACCAATCTCTAAGGAGTTGTCTCTTGACCTATTTCCCATTGGTGAGGAATCTCACTTTGACAAATCAATCTCTATGGAGCTCATTATGCCATCACAGGCCATTACTTATCCAAAACTAAGCATTCAACAAAACATCATTATAGTAGAATCCACCTCAAATGAAGAATTAACATTGGATTTAGGTTTTATTATTAAATAAACATCAGATTTAGCATCAAAATTAGAATCAACATCATTCTCAACATCAGATTCAGAGTCCCTTGAGTCAGAATCAAATTTAGAATCAGAATATATTTATGGTTGTTATAATATTGGTTACGCATGCCTTGTAGATCAATTTGAATACATTTGTGATCCTTTCATGGTTTTTTAGGATGATTAGTTTAACATTGACATAATTTATCTTAGTATTTTCTATGAGGATTATGTTATATAACCCCATTCCATTACCATTCTACATGACATTACCACCAAACAACATAACCATATTATTGACATTCCATCTCCCACAAGTGTTGATTAAAACCAATAAAATCACACCTTATTAAACTAAATCCATGGAAATGTATCAGTTGAAGAACAGCAAAGAGGCCAAGACCACATTCATACATAATAAGAATAATCTCCTGGTGAAACCTTTTTAGAGGTGCTAAGTGACAATCAAAGTTCTAACTCAAGATCTTCTAGTGAAACCCTTTCTGAGGTGCTAGAAAATAATCAAAGTCAAAAGTCAAGATTATTCCTTAGTGAAACCTTCTCAAAGGTGTTATGTGACAATCAAGATAAATTCATTGGTAGAAACCTCTTCAAGGTGCCAATAGTTGATCATAAAAGTTCTTCATTGCTTGATGAATACAAAATCAAAGATCAAATGAAAATAGCTTCCTATCTACAGCCTAATCAAATGGTATCTACTCTTAGGCCTAAACAACAAAAGAATTTGGTGGTCCTATCAATAGCATACTCTAAAGTATTTGACCCTGCTATATTCAAAGTTATGTCGAATCTAGAATTAACAACATTGTTTGTGTCTAAAAACCTCGATCTTCATTTTTTTCCCAGCCATCATACATTCAATTATCATCCACCATTCTATTTCCCAATCAAACCTATCAACCATGTTTATCCTTATTTACCATCCATTATTACACTTTCATTTGTAGAGGCTACAAATATACCTTATCTCAATGCTTAAAGGAAATAGAATCAATGACTAACAAAGATCACAACAATATTTGCATCCAAATCTACAACCAATTCTTGATAGAGCAACTATTCATATGAGGTGTGTGCTAACAATTAAATGATTGACTATTCTAGTTATATCATTTATTAAATAAGACGTGCATCTCCCCATCAGTAAGAATAATAGAATCAAAAACATTCAACCAGGCCATAAACATGTACCATACCATCATCATTGACCAAAAACCAAGCCATTATTATTTCATATTCTTTTTTTTGTTATCACATACTCAGCCAATCACCTTACCACTTGGGGGTAACCCTCTTACCATTATATCTAATCTTTAAGACATTATATCAACCTATCACTTTGCCTATCAATTATTTTTTCTACCATTCCATTATATCAAACAAAGCATGTTTTGATGACATCCTATCCTAGCCCATTTGACCTTGCTCCATCCATTAGTTTCATGTTTTTATCATAAAGAATTAGATCAATTGCAGTATTTGTTTCAAGCATTCTAGATAGAGGTAGTATTTTAGAGAAGTACGACATAAGTTTTGGTAGTTGTATCCTTCATTTATTGTTCCCTTATAATCATGTTTGTTTATGTGAGCCTAATTTTATCTACCTATAAGGGCATATCAGTGTTTATCAGTCTTGCTACTAATTATAACTACCTATGAGAAAATTAGTATCATTGATCTAATCAGTTGTATCCTCATTATAACCACCTATAGGAAAACTAGGGGCAACATTTGTTTATTGTGCCTTGACATACCAACTATCCATTCCTATGTCATATTGTCCCTTTATGCTAACTATCCCTATTTTTTTTGAATTGGATACTACACTAGTCAGATTCCTCTATTATAAGGTAGAACTACTATGACCTAAGGCCATTTTGGGACTATGTGGGTCATGTTTGATTCATGTTAAGGTCAGCTCAGTCTCCCTTTACCATCATGATCTTACCATTTTTTGAGCATCCATTCAAGTTTTCCATGCTCTTGTTATTTTATGAGCTTGGACCATTTAGTGTCTCATCATTCTCGATTGAGTTGAGATACTCCAAAATCCCAAAACATTCATAAACATTTCAAAATCCAAAAACATTTATTAGTCAAATCCATTATTAGGATGCTTTCTATTGCTTTTATTTTTAGGCTTTCTATCTATTTGCTTTTTAATTTTTTTTCTATTTGTTTGTTTGTTTGTTTGTTCACTTTCCTATTTTTTTGCTTTCAGCACTATTGCCTTGATTCAATTTATATGCATTCATTGGGTGATTCATTGCACATTTATACTTGAATCCATCCATATTCATATTTTAACATCATCATCATTATGTTTATCATTAGTGTATTATTTTCAATTATTTATTGGATTAGGAATCAGTCCTTATGCATATTTTGGCCAAGTTCTCATGGTGTTCTATCATGATTCTAACCATCATGTGCTACAATAAAAATGAGCTCAAGAGTTCATACAAGCAATGGAGCTACAAAATTTTCTCCTTGGTACCTTGGCAAATCCTTCTACCCATCTTTATGAAATCAACCCATTGACCATTCTAGTTGTAACAATGCTAATAAGGGCATGCATCTTCGCATTAGTAGGTATAACCAAATCATTTATAATGATCAATATTATTATTCTATTCATCTCTTTTATCATTTTGCATCCTCATATGCTTAGTTTTTTGTGGCTTCTTTAGTCATTAGACCATTGCACCTACATTTATGCCCACTTATATTTAACATGTGTAATAGGTTTTATCCTTGATTCATGCTTTTTAATCTTCCCTACTAGGGTATAACCATATCAAACATCATCTTTACCAATCCATGTCATCTTAATGATTATAACTTCCTATGGGTAAATCATTGTTTTGACTTTTATTCCTAATTATAACCACCTTTGGGAAAATTAGTACCTTTTTAAATCAATACATGCAAGAATATTTTTGTTTAGATTCATTTCATCCATGGGTTAATTCCACATTTCTTCTTGCTTAATTTTTAGGGACCATCCATCAACAAATATGATGGCCACTCTCTCAAGGGGGCATCATCCTAGGCTTCCCAAACATTGTTAGGATAGATTCAAATAGATTTTACATATTAAAACATTATTCATCTTTTTAATTTTCAAGACAACTTTTATTCAAAATTTTTCTTAATTTTAATTTTTGTTTCTAATTACTAATATTTATTATTATTTTTACTTTTAATTTTTTTTTCCTTTGTGGCATCCTCCTTTTACCTAATCCTCCCAGCCAGTCAACAATATTGGGCTTCATTTTCATATCTTTAAATGGAATAACTGAGTCTACAAACTAATCATTTTATTCTTTTATCCCAAGGATGGTTCATGGAGTGTGAGCCGAAATGTTGATTTAAAAAATCTAACATAATTTTATATAAAAATATTTACAATTAGATTCATACATGTCATTTGATGTCTAATAGTAACAAGAAGCAACTTAGATTAAATGTTGCAACAAGATGAATTAAGAAATGCTAAAGATAATTCATTATTAATTTCTATCTTATTATTACACAAATATTTAACCCATGAAATTACATGGTTATTACATATTATGCATAATAAATGAAAACATGTAATGTTTATAATCATAAATCTCATTAAAATAAAAACTATGTATATCCACCATAGTCATGTGTAATTTATAAATGAGGGAAAATCAGAAACTAAATCTAAAAATCAGTTTTAAGTACACAAATCTAAAACTCTAGAATGAAGGAAGAAACCTTAGGGGAAACCTGTGGCTTTGTTATGTTCTAAAAAAATGTGGGTTCACTAATATATTTAACCTTATTTTGATAATGTGAAGTTAAAAAAATGCAAAACTATTGCACTACTCAAATTAGGTATAACAGTAATACACCAATTTAAACGTAAAAGGCATAATGTGGTTAAACAATTGTACTTGCCATAAATAGAAATAACCTAAGAAATTTAGATACTTAGCTCATTTTTGTTCTATGCAGGTTTGAGACTGAGTGAAGGTGATTAAAGGAATGGTAAATGGATCAAGAGTCACTTGGATCAAGAACTAAGTGTCTAGATGCACTTGGATAAAATCATTAGTCTCTAGATGCTAACATTAGATGCAAACATTTGAGATTTCTAATTTTATCATGTAATATTATGACTCATTATTTTGGTATAGGTCATTGTGTTTGTTGGATCCCAAATTTTATATTTATATATTTTAAAGGTTTTTGGAGCCATAGCATGGAAGATCAAGGACACAAGAATGGTATGAAAGAGAACAATGTAGAAGAGAGGCATGGAAGAGAAGGGTGTAAAGGAGCTTGGCACAAAAGAATGAGTTATGGGAGATAAGAATATAGAGAACAAGGAGAAACAAAATATGCAAGACTTAGACAAGGGTGTAGGAAGTAGAGACGTTTATGAAGCAGAACATGAAAGAATTGAAGACTAACCAAGAGTGAATCTAGCATTGTTTCATGAGAGGATAGGATCACAAACATGGATATCTATCATAGACAAAATATATAAGGGTTGTTAGGCTCCAGTAAAAATTATTTTATTGTACTAGTTCACTGTGACTTCTTTTTTTGAAACAATAATTGGCTAGTCATCTATATTATATTAATGATGTAACCTAAGAGGGGTTGGATTATGTATACCCCTTAGCTTTATTTATAAAATGGTGGATATGTAAATGAATATAAAGAGAATAATAGAGATCAAATGTTGTTGAAATTTTTTTTAATCTTCTTCAAATAAAATCAATCAAATCACTACTTTTACTTGTGAATTCTAATGTGTTAATTTATTTATATGGTATTAATTAAAAGAATGTGGAATGTATGGAATGAATAAAATGGTTAACTCTAATATGATGTTTGTATTAATGATTACTAAATGTAACTAACCCAAGTTCCTAAGTATAGACAGTTTGGTTTGTCCACCACCGTGTGGTAGAATCAATAGGAACCAGTTTTGGCTACATGATTCAAGTGAGTGTGTGAGGTCACTACTCATGTGATATGTTATCACGCTAGTTTTTTGGATTCCTAGTTTCTTTTATGTACGTGACTATTATTAGACAAGCAAAATAAGATAAATAACCCCACATTTTGGTTTTGGTGTAGTCTAGTTTGTTAGGAAACCTCAAGAAGCAGTTCATTTTCTAGTTTCATGCATCCATGAGGATTATATTGACTTTGTAGGGCATAGAATGAGGATTACCCCTCAATAGATAAAAAAAGTAATAGGGTTACTATGTTTAATGGATGATATTAGTGTGGATTTTGATGATTAGGATGTGATTGATACAATGACAAAGATGTTGAACAATAAAAAGGAAGGCCATGTCATGTACATTACAAGTCTTTCAAATCCCACCATTCAAGTAGATGCACATTTGGCCATGAAAAATTTAGGGGGTGTGGATAGATGGAAGGAGGTGGATATGGAACACCTCTATATCATAAGCCTAATGGCCAAGGGGATTAAATACAATTACTCCTGATATTTTTATAAGATAATTGAAGAAGATGTAGAGAAGGTGCATTGAATTCCCAACCACAAGTTTCCCTAGGGAATGATTTTGTTTTTAATTTTTTTATGAAATTTGTGTCTTGAATTATTTCAAAAAATAACTTAAGTAGGTCTACCCATCAAAGCACAAGTACCCTATGAGAGGTTTAAATAATTTACATGTTCAGAACCATCACATCTTTGTACCAGATGAAGACGAAGGGTTGGTTCAAGGGAATGAAGGTAGATTTTGGGAATTAATAGTGCATACCAAAATATTTTCTTGCACATATGGGGAACTAAGAATAATTTGTTATTAATCAAAATTATTCCCTCTCAAAGACATGGAAGGACAACACTGATAACTTGTTGGGTTAACTCAAGTTGCCCTATGCCTTCACTGTAAAATATTTCATGGCTTCCATCAATTGCATTGTAGATGTGTACCTAATAAACATTTATGTTGATAATATTGATGTCAAGTTTCACATTATTCATAACAAATATGTTTATCCAAGAAAATAAGCATACACAAAGCAACATGAATTAGGTAAAATTGATATTAATCCTTTCAAGATAATTGTGCAAGTAAAAGTATTTTTGGTTTACTATATGCTCAAGCCATGAAAGCAAACCTCAGAAAGATGGGAGGAAAAGAAAGAAACCATTCCCCTTCAACCAGAAACACACGTAGAAGGAAGGGCACAGAAAATGGAGAAAAGGCCAAAACTTGAGGCCACTAGTTCTTAAATGGCACAAGAAGAATGTCCCAAGACTGACCCCAAATGATAAAGTAAGGCCTCATAGACAATAAAATCCTAGGGGTTACCTATATAATAAATGAAGGATGATATTATTACCTCACAACCAATTATCCAACCAAGGTTAGAGATCTGGTACCCAAATTGATGATCCCTGAACCAAGTGAAGTGTCTTCAGAAGAGCAACCTAAAAAGGAAACCACCCCTAAGCCTAATAAATAACAACCTAATGCTAATGAGCCACAAATGGACATTGAAAGACCAAAGCCTTTTGAAAAAGAGATAGGCAGAGGGGCATCCCCCAACATAGAGGACCTTGGCATCGACATAAGAGAATAGCTGCCAAAGAGTCCTAAAATTGTAGATCTAGAACATGACCCACAAAAGAGTAAGAAACCTATAATAAAAGTAAAAGAGATATAGCCAAAAAATGAGGGTAATTAATACCTTCCTACTCACACCCTATTCTAGAAAAGTATACTAGATTAGCAATTGTATATGTAGGATTGCTTCCCTAAAAATGAATCCACCAAACAAACTCAGCACAAGTTATCTTTTACTATGGATATATAATGATGGACATTTTAATCTCCCAAAGGCCAGCACCTATTTAATCCTAGAGGTACATATTCTAGACATGATTTGGGTGGATCCCCTTAAATTTTATATAGCTCAAGTAGATGTAACCTTAATAAAATATGCCCTTGAGGTCACAAGGCAATAATGATGTTTGCAAGCTTCACCAAAAAAAATGAGAGGTCATTTGAATGTATAGGGAGGAGCATGAGAAAAGGTGCAAGTTTGAAAAAGAACTTGAGGCACTCAAATGATACCATTATTTAGCTGAGGTGTCTCGAATAAGGACACTCAGCCTTTGTCAAATAATTTTAAAGAGTGAGATAGCACTTAGTGATGATATTCCTCTAAATGACAAATCCATCAATAAATTGGAGACACTCATGGACCTCCTACTCAAAAAATGCAAAAACCAAGTGAACCCTTAACAATAACAATTGTGGGTAATAGAGAAATTTATAGAGGTCATAGATGTCTACAAAACCTTTTTTACCAAATTAAGCACCATTATTCCCATCATTTGTAGGGTTTTTGTAAACCTAGCATGGATAACTAAAATTTTAGAAGTGTGACTTCAACCTAAGGAACAATAGAATCAAAAATTGGTTAAAGTCACACTGAATATCGAGAATATAGCCCAACATTCTAAGGTGTTATAAGATGTAGAAGAATTGGAAAAAAAATAATCAACTATCAAAAAAAAAGCTTAATTCTATCTTTTTAACACTTTGAAGGCAAGTTTAAGCAGAAGTTGAGTCACTCAAGGATGCCCATAAGGCTACAACTTCTCAACTTAAAATTTTGGCAGCTCAAGCAAACAATTTTCTAGATCAACTCAAGGAGATGAAGTGACTATGAGTTGATTTGGAATTCATTACTACTAATCTTCAAACTTCCCTCAACCAATGGAACTTAGATTCTAAGTGCAAGAAGTGAGACCTGAGCTTATTTTATTTGAAAAAATTGAAACATAGTTTAAGATAGACTATTAGTTTAGTAAGGGTGATGTTGGACCTTAATTTTTGTATATATATATATATATATATATATATATATATATATATATATATATTAAAGTTTTTTAGAGTCATAACATGGAAGAGCAAGGGCATGATAACAATGTGAAAGAGAATGGTGTAGAAGAGACGATTGGAAGAGAAGGGTCCGAAGGACCTTGGCATAGAAGAATGAGTTGTGGGAGACAATGATATAGAGAACAAGGAGAAACAAAATATGTAAAACTCAAATAAAGATACAAGACTTGAACAAGGGTGTAGGAAGTGGAGACAATTATAAAGCAACTTGTAAAAACATCAAAGACTAACCAAGTGTGAATCTTTCACCAGTTTGCAAGAGGATAGTAACACAAGCATGAATGTCTAGCATAGAGAGAGTATATAAGGGTTGTTGGACCTGAGTCAAAAGGATTTTATTGTAATGGATCACCATGACTTTTTTCTAAAATAGCCATTGGCTAGTCATCTATATTGTATTAATGATCTAACTTAAGAGGCGTTGTATTATGTATAAATACCCCTTAGCTTTATTTAGAAAAGGGTGGATATTTAGATGAATAAAGAGAAAATATGAGAGAGGAAATGTTGTCAATATATTTTTTTAATATTCTTCAAATGAAATTAATAAAATCACTACTTTTACCTGTGAATTCTAATGTGTTAATCTATTTCTATGGTATTAATTAGAAAACATGGAATGTATGGAATGAATAAAATGCTTAACTCTAATATGATGTTTGTAATAATGATGAATAAACATAACTAACCCAAGCTTCTAAGTTTAAATAGTTAGGTTTATCCACCACCATGTGATAGAATCGATGAGAATTGGTCTTGGCTATGTACTTTGAGTGAGCACATGAGGTCACTCTTTACATGATATGATGGCACACTATCTCATTATCTTTCTCATTTCCTTTAGGCACACGACTAGTATTAGTCAAGAAAAATAGGATAAATAACCCAATAGTTTCTACTTGTAATATTTCTACCTATGTGATATAAATTCCTATTTGTGCATGCAAATCCAGAAACCTATCTCCTTTTTGAAATCCTAGGTTCACTTTCAACAATAGATTTAAGCCTATAAATGGGTAAGAATGGTGGATTGAGTTGTTCCCAACCACTTTATAATGAATTATTGAGCATTACTTACATATCCAATACTCTGAAGAGGGAATTCAAACCCCATGTAGTTCACCCTCTTAGGTATATGTGTGCAATGGTGCTCCTTTGATGAATGCAACATATAATCTAATATTTGACACTTATAAAATGGAAAAATTGGTTTAGATTTAGTTATTTATAATATAGTTAAGACTTACTCCTTATGACTAATTGCTAAATTGAGAAGTTTAGGGTAATCCCTTTGAATGTGCACAAGTATATAGATATATATTAGAGGAGTGATAGATGATACAATAGGCTTAGACGTATTATGTATTTTTATGCACTCTTTGGGTACTTTCCATGCCATTGACATCAAAAAAATATGGGTCAACCCTTGAATATTATTTGAATTTAAAAAATGATCATTATTTGGTGTGGAGATGAGTCCATCAAAATTGGACACCTATGGAATTCCATAAGGATTTAAATCTACTAGACTTTTTTGAAAGACATGAGTAATAATCTAATTATATGGACATAATTTGAGTATATTAATGAACATGTTAGGCATAAACTAAGGAACTCATGTAGGTGACTAATAACAAATCAGGAAGGTCAGACCCATAAAAAACATAGAAATAGAAGCGAAAGGTGTATAAGCTCTATAAACACCTAAATTTCACCATTTGGTGTTAAAATTAGCTTTGACATGCTAACCCTTCTTCTTCCACAAATTAAAATTCAAACTAACATCATTTCCCTCCAAATTTTGAATAAGTGAATAATTCTTAATTAATCAATTATGCACACCTTTTATCTAAATATATTCAAAAATCTAAATTTTTCACCTCACCAGACATCCTCTATGATTATTTTAACCATGTGTTGACTCATCCAACCACTTCCTTAAATTTTTCAACCACTTGTGAGTCACCTTGGAACTTTTCAACTAATTTGATCCTTTCTTGATGACTCACTCAACCAACTCCCATTTTATTACAACCTGTGGAATCGGTCATCTATCTCATGGATGAGGGCTAATTCTCTACCATTGATTATTTGAATAATTATAAATATTTAAATAATCCTCCACCATTTGATTGATCCCAAAAAAACTTATAAATAGGCGTACAAGACATCACTCTCATCCATTCCTATTTATGTTAACGAAGTGTTATCAAATTCCTAAGAGAATTCAAACCATCCAAATATTATTTACATACCAAAACGCTGCCCAATTTCCTTTGTACTAGAGAAGATTGACCAACCACATTTAGAGAGCAAAACCACTTTGAATCATAATGGAAGACGCTCATGATACTTTGATTATGTACATTTATGTTTTAGTTTCCTTACATTTATAGATCTATCCTTAGGTTGATTGAGTTTAGATTAGATTTCATTTGATAATTGTCATCTTAGTTTAGTTTGCATTTTTAAATTCTCTTCACACATTTTGGCACGCTCAGTGGGACCTTTCCCAAAATAAAATCATCTTATCTTTTTCTTTTTTCTTTTTTTGAATATTTAATTAACTTTTTTTAGTTTTTGTATAGGTTTTAGGTTAATTTGAATCTAATTTATTTGCTCTTTTTATTTTGTTTTATTTTTTATTTTTATTTTCTCATATCTAATTATTTTTTATAAAAAAAAGACACGACTATTAAAATTGTTATAACTTTTAATTTATAATTTGGATTTTTCTAATTTTTTGAGTTTGGTCCAAATTTATATGAGTTCTAATTTATTAAAATTTGATAAAAATCTGATTTTTAGTTTAGGATATATCTTAAAATTTGTGATTTTTTTTAGTTTTTTATAATAAAAAACACGACTGTAAAAATGGTCATAATTTTTTTTTAAATTTGGGTTTACTCTAATTTTTTTCAAGATTGTTTGGATTTACATTATAAATATACTATAAAAAGTTTGTGAAAACCTATATCATATTTTAGTATATATCATCAAAATAGTGGTTTTTATTTTTAAAATTTTCTATATTTTCTAACTTTTTAAATTTGTATATATATAAAAAAAAATAACATTTTTAGCTAACTTTATAAATTGTCTTGATCATTCATATTCAAAAACACTTACTAACATATATGTGTAGGATATTTATCAAAGATAACTAAAAATCAAATCAAAAATATACAAAATAATTATTTTTTTGTTACTAATGGTTGTTTGCTTTTAAAGTTTTGATTTCTTGCAATAATTACTTTTCATTCTAGTATTTATTTTCTATATAATTAGCTCATATTTGCATTTTGGTGTTAATAATTTTCATTTTGAATCAACTTATTTGTTTGTGTTGTAAAAAATGTATGTTCCTCCCTTAGCATCACATTGGTGATGATATTTGAGAATAAAAAATAATTTTGCAACTTTTGTGTTACCTAAGTTGTGATTGTGTGTATGATCTTCCTTTAACATCACATTGGTAACAATATGTAAGAATAAAAAACAAACATTAACATTTTTATTTTTATTTCATTAAGTACTCTATCGACCTTGGACCTCACCACCACATGGTAGGATAACCCCATGTACTGATGTCATATAGAAATTGAGTTAGAGCAATCATTTTTTACTAAGCAACTGTATGTTTTAAGCACTTCATGAAGTGAGAGGATTCCACACTCAAATACCCAGGCCCTATATAGCATTTTTATAATTATAGATAATGGAGGGTGAATCATTTTACTTAAAAAAATCATTCAATTTCACTTATCATTCATGAAGCATTCATTCAAACATATACATCAATTAATGCATAAGCAATCATCCACATAAGCATATAACATTTGAACACAAGGGATATGTGATAAACCATCAAGGGTAATAAAACACACTAAAACAAAACTTTTATTATATTCATATAAGTAATTAATCAATATTTAGTGAGTCACTAGCACCATAAGGAGCACCAACCCCCTAAGTGACTCAGCACCACTTCAGTCACCTAGAATATATGATCAATTTTGAACACATATTTCTCAATAAACTAATGATGATCATCTTCTTTTTTTCTTCACACTCTATTATCCCTCTCAAATAGCCTATTAGGCCTCTTAACTCAATTAGCCCTCTTTTTGGCAAATTTAGGTCATATCACCTTGATCATCATCTATATAATTACTATTATAATTTCATGAAATGTTAAAAAATCCTATTTTATGGCCTTAAATCCCTCTACATGGATTCTAAACTTATATTTCATTCACTCATTTCTTCAATATTCTAACTAGTTAATTAGGCTTATTAGACCTTTTTATACTTGAGTCTTACTTTGACACATCTTGGTCAAAAAAAAACCTATCCATACTTATATCACCCTTGGAATATATCAAAAAAAAATTCACAATTTGAACAACCACTACATATTTAGGTCACCACTCATAAGGAATAAAACCATCATTAGGCCTAATAGAGACCTAATGCAATAAGGCCTTCTCAAGGCACACGTTTCACCTTAACCACATTGGAACATATTGAGCCTCCATAAAGGGATGAAAAAATTTACACACACTTAAATTATACCCATTATAATCTCACCTTATGTCCCCAACACCATTTATCTCATTTCACTCTTTAAACCATACCATTAGGTCTACTTGTAATTAGGCCTTCTCACTGCCAGAAAGTCTACATTGAATATCTCAATCATAAACTCAGCCTTGCCACATAACCATATAAAAAAATCACATGGAAAGAAATTAAATGACATCATAGTAATCACTATATCCATTATACTTCACCATACATGTAAGAATACCTCAAACAGACCACTTCCATATGCTCACTCAGAACTACAAACAGGGCTCAAACACGCAGTTAGGAAACTTTGAATTTTCCCACCTTAATAGGAATTTATCATTAATAAAAATGAATTGAAATTAAAATATTATACCTATATAATAAACTAATGTGAATTATATTCTTCAAATCTATGCATAATTACTCAGGAACATCATTCTCACTAACATATAGAAAACTACCTGAATGTCCCAAAACATAGTCATGGAAACCAAGACTTAGAACACCTATGTGATCACTTTTATGAACTCAAAATGGGTTTATATGATCCTCAATCATACTTATATCATCTTTATATATATATATATATATATATATATATATATATATATATATATATATATATAATGATCTCCAATATTAATATTGGTCTTACAGACCAATCTCATGGCTTCACTATGCATAGACCTCACTGTGTTAGACAAGTTAGATTGAGATCAAATTTCTACCATAAAAAATCTTCTTAAAAATTTAAATATATTATGGATATGTGTTATAGGTATTTAAAAATAACCCCATGCATCTGTATACATCCATAATCCATTCCAACCCATCCCTAATCTCATTCTCACTTATGCTTGGTTTTCTCACTATATTCCTCACTAGGTCTTTTTAGTAATAGGCCAACATCCATGATAAATTTAGCATATTTTAAGTATATAAAATGATAAAAAAAACTTACATTATAATAAAATACAATTCTCACAAAACATCCTCCAATCATTTTCATGCTTTGACTTAGTCAACCTTGCCTACTACATCAAAAATATGAGAAACAAGGGGTTTCTTATAGCTTCCACTCACTCTTATGATAGACCAATTCCACTTAGAGGTACCTGGGAGATTCCTATAAATGTTTAAATCTCTAAATTAATTCATATAAACAATTTTGATCCATTTCCAACAAGATCTTCCATATCAGGTGATTAGGGTTTTAAGGCACTAAAAACTAGTTTCCATTCATAACAATCATTCATAAAGGATTGCCCCTAAACTCCAAAACCAATGCCAATAAATTTGAGATAAGACCCTACCCCAAATTCCATGAACTTATTAGGATCTCATGAAAATTTTGAATGTGCCAACAAGCATAAACAATCCTTCTCGGATTTGTAACACCACATTCTATCACTCAAGAGACCTTAAGACCCATTTTTCATGATTTATCCTTTAGTATATGACCTCAAACTTGGTAAACACACTTGACACAACATATCACACTTGTGACAATGCTCTCATGTTCTTTGGTACCTTATAAACTAAACTTGACCGCTCATTAGGCCACACTAGGTCTCTATGCACATTAGGCCTTGAACTATCAAACACACTTAGACCTTGAACACACCTTGAAACCTATTTCACTACTCTCAAAACCTCATAATAATGTCATAAAACCTCATACCATGATCACATACTACCAAACTTCTTATCATAAGTCTTAGACTACTCACCTCATCATGTTACCAAGCTTGTGCCTTCTCATTAGGTCTTTTCATGTAAAGACTAAGCCAAAAACTGACCTACAAACCTCCTCTAAAATATTATATACCTTATACACATGTATACATAGTGTGAAACATCTAATCATATATCTATTATTTATTTTCATCTTTCATAATTCTTAATAACACCTCAAGACTCCTCATTAGGTTAAGCAAAGTCTAGGACTAGTCTAGTTGCATTCTTAGGCTTAAGACATTACCCATGAAGGTTTACCTTGAAACTATCTTAAGTATTTAAACACTTGATATGGATGTTTGAACATACTTAAACATCTATGCATACCTTTGTGTATTACCAAACTTGTTAGGTTATAGAGCTAAAAGCTTTAACTTGTTGCAGACAAAGAAAAAGAGGTTGTTGAAGACCCAAAAGCACTGACGTCGGCAGCATGACCGATGTCGGTCATGATCAGTGTAGAAGGAAACCGGCATCGGCAGGCAGTCAGCCGATGTCAGTAGCACCAGGCAAGCAGGGACCGGCGTCGGTCACCTGTGTGTTCCAAAATTGCTCGTTGCACGAACAGTTAGTTAAGTGAACGGAGTGTTTACATGTAAAGGCTATTTCGAGTCTTGAGCTGCATGGATAATTATAGTAAACTAAGAGTCTAAGTTATTTTTCAAGTCTGGGATCTATTTATAGACCCATTGGCATGTATTGTAAAGTGTGCTAGTGAAGAGAACAAAGTGTGTATTTCTCCTAGTTCCACTAATGAGCTAGAAAGGAAGGCAAGGAATATCCTTCCATGGTGAGTATGGTCTATTGAATTGTAGGTTGTAGGTTCATGGGAGATCAACTTGAAGTACTATAGAGTGCTTGGTGTACTGGCAGGGTTATTACTGACTAGTTGGAGAGGTGAACACTAATTCTGTGAGTGAGTTGGTTGTTGGGACCGTTTTTGGTAGGAGAGTGTTTTGAAGAAGAATTACTATACACTTGAGGTGTGGGAAGCCTCTGTAAGGTGGAAGAGTGTGGCGGATCTTTATTGTATTCTTTTTTGTACAAATGTTAATACAAGATAGTGTATTGTCTCTCATATTCTGTGTTATTTGTGAATTCTAGTTACTTGTGCTTCTAGTTATTTCCGCATGTTTAATTGCTTAAGTTTGGTAATCATATTGTGCTCTTTTTAAGGAGCAAGATCCTAAAAAGTGGGATCAAAATAAGTGTGTTTGTTCTGGGATTCCTCGACAACTGGTATCAGAGCTTTTGGTTGAGATACTAACAAGTTGGATTAGATCTGGTTAGTGTGTGTTGATTACAGGTTACTCACAGGGTTTTTGTTTGAGTGGGAGTAGAGCAATGGCAGAAGACAGTAAGCTATGAATGGAGAAGTTTAATAGCAGGAGGTCCAAGTTCAAGTATGGCAGAATAACCTGCTGGAGATGTGGAAAGAAAGAGCAGGAAAAGAAAGATTGTTGGTTGGTAGCAGATCAGCATGAAGGACATGAAGAAGAAGTAGGTGTTGCAGAGTTCGTTGCACAGGATGCTCTGGTATGTTCTTTGGATAGAGTAGAATCTAGGGTTTTAGATTCTAGTGCCTCTTTTCATGCATCCCCAAATAGGGAATTTTTTCATGAGTATGTCCAGGGAGACTTTGGAGAAATTTGTGTAGGGGATGGAAAGCCTTGTCAGATGGTTGGCAAAGGGAAAGTGAAGCTGAAATTGTAGATGGATAACACATGGGTGTTAAAGGAGGTCATGCATGTCCCAGTTCTGGAGCAAAATTTGATTTCTGTAAGAAGTTTGGGTGATGAGGATTGTACAGTAACTCTCACAGTAGACTCTTGGAAGGTTACCAAGGGTGCACTTATTGTAGCAAGAGGTAAGAAAGTAGGTACGCTTTATCTATCTACTTGTATCATTGATTCTCTTTCTAGGTTATCTACTTCAGCTGTAGATTTAGAGATGTGGCTTAATAGGCTTGGTCACATGAATAAGAAGGAGATGCATGTTCTTGAGTCAAAGGGTATGCTTTTAGATTTGAAGAGCATAGATCGAGGTTTCTGTATGCAGAAGAAGAAGGTGACATTTCTTGAGGAATCTGATGTTAGTGACAAGAATAGGAAAGCTTTAGTTTTCAAGGAGAAGGTGACGAACAGAGTTCAGCACAAGTGGTAGAAGAATTCTGAGTAGAGCAAGGGTGATTTAGACAAGGGTTTGATCCAAAAGGAGCTCGCATGTAGAAGTCAATTCTCACAAGTAAAACACAGAGACCGACATTGGCAGGGAAACTGGCGTCGACGTCCAAACAGGGACTGACATCGACTATGTGTAGACCGATGTCAGTGACTCAGGGCAGATAAACACCAGTGTCGGCAAGGGGGAACTGACGTCGATGATGAGGCAGTCATAGGGAACTGACATCGGTCAGGTGCAGACTAGAATGTGATTAGCATCAATCACTGAGATGAATTTTGGGTGGACAGCAAGCTATCAAGGAGTCTCAAGCACCCATATGGAGGACTTAAAGGGTATGTAATCCTCAAATTCATCATTTCCCTTCTTTACACTACTTATTGCTCACTTATGGTAAAGAAATAGTAAGTTATTGAAGAAGCAGAATAGGTAGATCTAGGAAACAGTGGGAGCTTGGCATGGATGGAGGATGTGATTCCTTGGAGGAGAACCAAACAGGAGTTTTGGGTGGAGTTGCCAGCTGGAGGTAAGCACTGAGGGATGAATGGATGTTTAGGATGAAGAAGAGAGGAAATGGATACGTGAGATAGAAGGCCAAGGTGTATGGTCTTGAATAAGCTACAAGACAATGGAGGTTTGATCATTGTGTTTCTCTTTACCAGGTTGGATAATATTAGCTACATTATCCTATTATTGTATGATGTGCTTGTTGCAGGGTTACATATACAGGGTATTGCTGAAATATAGGTAAAGCTAGTTCAGAGGTGTGTCATGAGGAATCTGGGAGCAGTAAGGTTCTTTGGCATGAGTGTGTTCTAGGGACATGTAAGGTCATATGTTGACTTTGTTTCAGGATGATTGTGTGAGACTAGTTAGCACGTTGATGGTTGGACAGTTCACAGAATAGTGTCTTGATTCACATAATGAGGTTAAGTGCATGGTATGTACTAGACCTGAGTTTTCCCAAGCAATGGGAGTTGTCACAAGTTAGGAGCCAATTCGGGAAAGAAGCATTGGAGGGCAGTTCAGTGGATTCTTAGAGGGACCAACAGCAGGTGCACATGCTATGCAGGTTCAAGTTATTTTCTACATGGTTTGTAGATGTGGATGTGGTAGGTGATTTGGATGATAGGTGTTGCACCATAGGGTGTGTGGTGGTTGGTCTTCAGGGGTGATCTTGAAGAGGGATATAGAGCCAAGGGAACAAACTAGACGGTGTACAAGTACAGGTACAGTTGCAGCTATTTATCTCCAAGTGGGAGATTGTTAGGTTGTGGAGCTAAAAGCTTCAACTTGTTGTAGACAAAGAAAAGGAGGTTGATAAAGACCAAAAAGCACCGGCATCAGTAGCATGATTGACGTCGGTCATGATCAGTGCAAAAGGAAACTGGCATCGGCAGGCAGTAGGCAGCACCAGGCAAGCAGGGACCGGCATCGGTCGCCTGTGTGTTCTAGAACTGCTCATTACACGAATAGTTAGTTAAGTGAATAGAGTGTTTCCATGTAAAGGCTATTTCGAGTCTTGAGCTGCATGGATAATTGTAGTAAACTAAGAGTCTAAGTTATTGTTCAAGTGTGGGATCTATTTATAGACCCATTGGCATGTATTGTAAAGTGTGCTAGTGAAGAGAACAAAGTGTGTGTTTCTCCTAGTTCCACTAATGAACGAGAAAGGAAGGCAAGGAAGATCCTTCCATGGTGAGTATGGTCTGTTGAATTATAGGTTGTAGGTTCATGGGAGATCAACTTGAAGTACTATAGAGTGCTTGGTGTACTGGCAGGGTTATTACTGACTGGTTGGAGAGGTGAACACCAATTCTGTGTGTGAGTTGGTTGTTGGGACCATTTTTGGTAGGAGAGTGTTTTGAAGAAGAATTACTATACACTTGAGGTGTGGGAAGCCTCTGTAAGGTGGAAGAGTGTGGCGGCTCTTTATTGTATTCTTTTTTGTATAAATGTTAATACAAGATAGTGTATTGTCTCTCATATTTTGTGTTATTTGTGAATTCTAGTTACTTGTGCTTCTGGTTATTTCCGCATGTTTAATTACTTAATTTTGGTAATCATATTTTGCTCTTTCTGAGGAGCAAGATCCTAACAAGTGGGATCAAAATAAGTGTGTTTGTTCTTGGATTCCCTGACAAAACCACCATCTTTTTACACATGCTCATGAGATGATAATTTTCCTTAATACTAGTGCTCGAAAGTATACTTACCTTGAATCTTGATCTTGACCTTGAAATGTCATCAAACTTAGAAGAATTACTAGGTTTCCTTCAAATTCTTTCTCACCAGAGATACAATAGGCTACCTGTAAATTCTTTCTTGTCATAAGACTTATCACATACCACTTCAGCATGCATGACATCAATTTTGACCTTGATATTAATGACATTCATCTTGACCTTAACATTAATGACAACACCAATACCACAATGCCAACAATAGGAACATACCTCAACAATCTCTCCCTTTGTCATTGATGGAAAACACTCTAACAAAGTAGATCATTATTATCTCTCCATGTTGGATCTCCTTCCAAATTGGTCTTTCTCCTAATCTGGTCTTTTTCCCCCTTTGACATTAATGGCAAAGTGTCATTTATAAAAATATTTCCATCTGATCCTTGGACCAAAAACATGTTTTCTTATCAAACAAGATCACACTTCCCATAATCAACAAAATAAGAACTAAACTCATAGAATTACCCAAATATGTTCCCCTTATCTCCATGTGATATTCAAACACTATCATGAATGTGACTTGGTTTGATCAAGTCATCATACAAATTCTGTGTAATCCATCTTTTGCAATCACACCTCCAACAGACTATTGATAGAACTTTAGATCTAAAATAAAGAATAGAAAACTACCCGTGAGATCAAGCATCCTTCATTTTTTTATCACTATTTGAGTGCCTCCATGAATATTGATGGCATCACCTCTTCTCTAGGGTAATAAAACAACATAAACTCAGGAGATTCCCAAATATCTATGTCCTTCTTAGACTAAACTTTCTTCATGATCATCTTACATTTGAATTCTTCAATCTTTGCTTGAACAACATTCTGACTTGGTTTATTTATCTTGACTCCTTCATCCACAATCTGAGATGAAAGGGATAATTCTTGGCACTCCTTGACATTCATCTTGACCTTGATATCAATGACAACATAAATACCACAATGCCTACAATAGGAACATACCTCAACAATCTCTCCCTTTGTCATTGATAGAAAACACTCTAACAAAGCATATCATTATTATCTCTCCAAGCTAGATCTCCTTCTAAATTTATCTTTATCCCAATGTGGTCTTTTTCCCCCTTTGACATTATTGCTAAAGCGTCATTTCTAATAATATTACCATCTGATCCTTGGACCTAAAACATGTTTTCTTATCAAACAAGATCAAAATTTTTATAATCAACCAAATAAGAACTGAACTCATAAAAGTACCCAACCATGCTTCCCTTATCTCCATGAGATATTCAAACACTATCATGAATGTGACATGGTTTGATCAAGTCATTATACGAATTATGTGTAATCCATATTTTGCAATCACACCTCCATTAGACTATTGATATAACTTTGGATCTAAAATAAAGAATAGAAAACTCCCCTAAGATCAAGCATCCTTCATGCTTTTGATCACTAGTTGAGTGCCTCCATGAATCTTGATGGAGTCACCTCTTCTGTACGGTCAAAAAATAATATCAACTCAGTAGATTCCCAAATATCCATGTTCTTATTAGACTAAACTTTCTTCATGATCATCTTAGGCTTGAATTCTTCAATCTTCATTTAAAAAACATTCTAACTTGGTCTATTTATCTTGACTCCTTCATCCACAACCTGAAATGATAGGGAGAATTCTTGGCACTCTTTTATATCTAAACTATGCTCCACCATGGCAAGTAGTCCACTTGGACTTGCATACTGATTCTCATTCATCTTAACTACCTTTGGTCTCCATTCAATGTTTTGTCTTTTTTTTTGCATTCTAGGGGCCTCAATCTTCTTGTTTTGACTTGATAATCCATGCTTACAAAACTTTGCAATATGACCAAATTTTTGATAATTGAAACACATTATTTATCTTGATGGAAACACACCATTACCCATACCTCTTGACTGATGACTCTCCTCATAGTTCCATGCATATTCATTCTTGGAGGGTCTTATACAATGCCTTGTTCTATAACCAAAATGGTTACATGAATAACAATAACCATTGAAAGGGTTAGCATACCTTACAATATTAGGCTGCCTAATAAGATTAGTCTTGATTTTATTAGCACCATTGTTCCTTAATTGACCATTGACCTTTAAGGTCTAATTCTCCTTAATCACATTAGTATTCTTATTTTGGTCTCCAATGAAACCAAGACCTGCTTTATTGACCATTGACCTTTAAGGTCTAATTCTCCTTAATCACATTAGTATTCTTATTTTGGTCTCCAATGAAACCAAGACCTGCTTTATCATTAGCAGTCTTTTGACTACTCAAGATGTTGCCTAGATCATTGGTACTCTTTTAAAACTTCAAAAATGAATTTACCTTACTTGATGCTTGATCCAACTCAACTCTCAAGGAATTCACTTCAGTTACATACCTTGCACATTCTTCTTCTTTAGCCTTTAGGCTTATAGTCACAATCTCAATTTGAGTCTCGACTTATTTGACTATTTATTCTTGTTCTTTGGAGTTGTTACTCAGTATATCTTCAAACAAGTTGATTTTATCTTCATAGTATTTTAGAATACACCTCATCACCTTATTATTCTTCTTCACCATCTTTAGTTCTTCTGAAGCATTCATCAACTCAGCTTGAAAGTCCACCTCATCTTCTTCTTCATCTGAATCACCATTAGTACTTTTAAACAACATAAACTCTTCTTGATTTGAATAGCTTATTTCCTCGGCCATGAAGATAAATTAATTAACATCAAGATCATCATATTCATACTCATTCTTATAATCACTTCTCTCATTCTCATCATATGAACTGTAGTTGTCCTTGGTGTAAAAGCTTATTTTTCTCTTGAAAAACTCTTTATTGTCATCATACTTTTTGAAGTTTTTATTGCTCTCATCAGACCTATAAAACTTATTGTCATCATCATGACCTTCATCATGATATTATTCATTATTTATATTATGCTTATAAGGTTACTTATTAGCAAATTGTACAATCTCTCCATAATTAAATCACTTGAAGGGCAGCTTACCCTTGTATTTATTTGAACTAGTTTTCAACTTTCTTGTAAACATAGCTATGAACTCATCATCATCAAAATCAAAATCATCATTGTCTTTAAATTTATTACCTTGTATCTTTATCTATTTTAACTTCTTTTTTACCTTGAATATATCTTCCTTTTTTTTAATTCTTCCTTCACTTGTCCTCATCTCATAGGCTGTTAGGGTGCCATGAAGTCCATCCATCTCTAGCTTATTTAGATCTTGCATCTCTTCAACAGAAAACACTTTAAAATTAAAATTCGGTGTTAGAGATCTCAATAAATTTTAAAAAATACTTGAATCCTTAAATTCTTTACTTAGGTCTCTTATGATTTTGACCACTTCATCAACCCTCAACAGGTAGGTTGCAATGGTCTCATCTTCATTCATCTTTAGGCTTTTAAACTGTCTTTTATGGGTTTATAATTTATCCAAATTGACGATGGAGTCTCCCTCATAGATAGTCTTCAAATTTTCCCACATTTATTTATCATATATATAATTCATCACCTTAACAAGCTTTGCCTCTATTAGACCATAAAGAATACCATTCATTGCTTTTGAATTGTTGTCACTAGCCTTCTTACATATTGCATCTGTAGGGAGAATAGGGGGTGAAGTATATCCATCCAAGATTGATTGCCAAACATCATGACCTTAAGAAATTAAATATTTTCTCATCCTAACACTCCAAAAATAATAATTGGATCCATTGAACAATGGAGCCTTACTTATAGAGAAACCACCTTATGCTTGACTAGCCATCTTCGCTTACTTAGTATCTCCTTTAGGCTATTAGGCCTCCTTTAAAGGACCTTATATAATACCAAATTTTGAAATTAAATATACTAAGAGTGTGGGTGAATAATTTACATTAATAAAATCATTAAATTTAACTTATCATTCATGAAGTATTCATTCAAACACATACATCAATCAATGTATAAGCAATCATCCACATAAGCATATAACATATGAACACAAGGGATATGTGATAAACCCTCAAGGGTAATAAATAAAACTAAAAAATAGATTTTAATATATTATTATAATTACTTAATCAATATTTACTAAGTCATCAACCCCATAAGGATCACCAACCCCTCAATAGTCAAGCACCAACTCAACTAGTCCTTTAGCAAGCACCAACATGCAAGGAGGCACCAACCCCCTAGGTGACTCAACACCAATTTGTATCACCCTTGGAATAGATAAAAAAATATGTTTCAAAATTTAAAAAACCACTACATAGGTATGTCACCACTCATAAGGACCAAAATCATCATTAGGCCTAATAGAGACCTAATGCAATTAGGCCTTCTCAAGGCACATATTTCACCTTAACCACATTAGAACATATTGAGCCTCCATAAAGGGATGAAACACTTTAAAAACACTTAAAATATACCCATTATAATCTCATCTTATGTCCCCAACATCATTTATCTCATTTCACTCTTTAAACCATACCATTAGGTCTACTTGTAATTAGGCCTTCTCATTCCCAGAAAGCCTACTTTGAATATCGCAATCATAAACTCAACTTTACCACATAAACATATAAAAAAATCACATGGATAGAACTTAAATGACCTTATATTCATCAATATATCCAATATACTTAACCATATATGGAAAAAGACCTCAAACAGACCACTTCCATATGCTCACTCAAAACTACAAATAGGCCTAAAACACCTAGTCAAGAACCTTTGAATTTTCTCACCTTAATAGGAATTTATCATGAATAAAAATGAATTTAAATTAACATATTATACCTATATAATGACTCAATATGAATTATATTCTTCAAATCTATGCATAATGACTCAGGAACATCATTCTCACTAACATACAAAAAACTCCATGAATGTTCCAAAACACAGTCATGGAAACCAAGACTTGGAACACCTATGTGATCACTTTTATGAACATACAATAGGTTTATATGATCCTTAATCATAATTATATATATATATATATATATATATATATATATATATATATATATATATATTATAGTCTCCAATATCAATATTGGTCTTACAGACCAATCTCATGGCTTCACTGTACATAGACCTCACTGTGTTAGACAAGTAAGATTGAGATAAACTTTATACCATACAAAATATTCTTAAAAACTTATATATATTATGGATATATATTATAATTATTTAAAAATAACCCCATGCATCTGTATCCATCATTAATCCATTGTAACCCATCCCTAATCTCATTCTCACTTATGCCTGGTTTTCTCACTATCTTCCTCACTAGGTATTTTTAGCAATAGGCCAAGTTCCATGATCAATTTATCATATTTTAATTATATAACCTGATAAAAAAAACTTACATTATAATAAAATATAAGTCTCACAAAACATCCTCCAATCATTTTTATGCTTTGACTTAGTCAACCTTGCCTACTACATCAAAAATATGAGAAACAAGGGGTTTCTTATAGCTTCCACTCACTCTTATGATAGAACAATTCCACTTAGAGGTACCTAGGAGATTTATATACATGTTTCAATCACTAAATTAAGTCATATAAACAATTTTTATCCATTTCCAACAAGATCTTCCATATTAGGTCATAGTTAGGGTTTTAAGGCACTAAAAACTAGTTTCCATTCTTAACAATTATTCATAAAGGATTGCCCCTAAACTCCAAAACCAATGCCAAGAAATTTTATATAAGACCCTAACCCAAATTCCATTAACTTATTAGGATCTCATTAAAAATTTTAATTTCCCAACGAGCATAAGAAAATCCTTCTCAGGTCTGTAACACCACATTCTAGCACTCAAGAGACCTTAAGACCCATTTTTCATAATTTATCCTTTAGTATATGACCTAAAACTTGGTAAACACAATTGAAACAACATATCACACTTTTGAAAATGCTCTCATGTTCTTTGGTACCTTATAAACTAAACTTGACTGCTCATTAGGCCACACTAGGTCTCTATGCACATTAGGCCTTAAACTGTCAAACACATTTAGACATTGAAAACACCTTGAAACCTATTATACTACTCTCAAAACCTCATAATACTGTCATAAAACCTCATACCATGATCACATACTACCAAACTTCTTATCACAAGTCTTAGATTGCTCACCTCATCATGTTCCCAAGCTTGTGCCTTCTCATTAGGTCTTCTCATGTAAAGACTAAGCCAAGAACCGACCTACAAACCTCCTCTAAAATATTATATACCTTATACACATGTATACATAGTGTGAAAAATATAATCATATCTCTATTATTTATTTTCATCTTTCATAATTCTTAATAACACCTCAAGACTCCTCATTAGGTTAAGAAGAGTCTAGGACTAGTCTAGTTGCATTCTTAGGCTTAAGACGTTACCCCTAAAGGTTTACCTTGAAACTTTCCTAAGTATTTAAAAACTTCATATGCATGTTTGAACATACTTAAACATCTATTCATACCTTTGTGTATTACCAAACCACCATCTTTTTACACATGCTCATGAGATGATAATTTTCCTTAATACTAGTGCTCAAAAGTATACTTACCTTGAATTTTGATCTTTACCTTGAAATATCATCAAACTTAGAATAATTACTAGGTTTCCTTCAAATTCTTTCTCACCAGAGATATAATAGGCTACCTTTAAATTCTTTCTTGTCATAGGACTTATCACATACCACTTCAGCATGCATGACATCAATTTTGACCTTGATATTTATGACATTCATCTTGACCTTGACATTAATGACAACACCAATACCACAATGCCAACAATAGGAACATACCTAAAAAATCTCTCCCTTTGTTATTGATGGAAAACATTCTAACAAAGTATATAATTAATATCTCTCCAAGTTGGATCTCCTTCCAAATTGGTCTTTCTCCTAATCTAGTCTTTTCCCCCCTTTGACATTAATGGAAAAGTGTCATTTATAAAAATATTTCCATCTGATCCTTGGACCAAAAACATGTTTTCTTATCAAACAAGATCACACTTCCCATAATCAACCAAATAAGAACTAAACTCATAGAATTACCCAACCATGTTCCCCTTATCTCCATGTGATATTCAAACACTATCATGAATGTGACTTGCTTTGATCAAGTCATCATACAAATTCTGTGTAATCCATCTTTTGCAATCACACCTCCAACAGACTATTGATAGAACTTTGGATCTAAAACAAAGAATAGAAAACTAGCCCTGAGATCAAGCATCCTTCATGTTTTTTATCACAATTTGAGTGCCTCCATGAATATTGATGGTGTCACCTCTTCTCTAGGGTAATAAAACAACATAAACTCAGGAGATTCCCAAATATCTATGTCCTTCTTAGACTAAACTTTCTTCATGATCATCTTAGGTTTGAATTCTTCAATCTTTGTTTAAACAACATTCTAACTTGGTCTATTTATCTTGACTCCTTCATCCACAATCTAAGATGATAGGGATAATTATTGGCACTCCTTGACATTCATCTTGACCTTGACATCAATGACAACATCAATACCACAATGCCTAAATTAAGAACATACCTCAACAATCTCTCCCTTTGTCATTGATAGAAAACACTCTAACAAAGCATATCATTATTATCTCTCCAAGCTAGATCTCCTTCTAAATTTATCTTTATCCCAATGTGGTCTTTTTCCCCATTTGACATTAATGGTAAAGCATCATTTCTAACAATATTACCATCTGATCCTTGGACCTAAAACATTTTTTCTTATCAAACAAGATCAAACTTTTTGTAATCAACCAAATAAGAACTGAACTCATAAAAGTACCCAACCATGCTTCCCTTATCTCCATGAGATATTCAAACACTATCATGAATGTGACTTGGTTTGATCAAGTCATGATACAAATTATGTGTAATCCATATTTTGCAATCACACCTCCATTAGACTATTGATATAACTTTGGATCTAAAATAAAGAATAGAAAACTCCCCTAAGATCAAGCATCCTTCGTGTTTTTGATCACTAGTTGAGTGCCTCCATGAATCTTGATGGAGTGGCCTCTTTTCTAGGGTACAAAAATAATATGAACTCAGTAGATTCCCAAATATCCATGTTCTTATTAGACTAAACTTTCTTCATTATCATCTTAGGCTTGAATTCTTCAATCTTCATTTAAACAACATTCTGACTTGGTCTATTTATCTTGACTCCTTCATCCACAACCTGAAATGATAGGGAGAATTCTTGGCACTCTTTTATATCTAAACTATGCTCCACCATGGCAAGTAGTCCACTTGGACTTGCATACTGATTGTCATTCATCTTAACTACCTTTGGTCTCCATTCAATGTTTTGTCTTTATTTTTGCATTCTAGGGGCCTCAATCTTCTTGTTTTGACTTGATAATCCATGTTTACAAAACTTTGCAATATGACCAATTTTTTGATAATTGAAACATATTATTTATCTTTATGGAAATACACCATTACCCATACCACTTGACTGATGACTCTCCTCATAGTTCCATGCATATTCATTCTTTGAGGGTCTTATACAATGCCTTGTTCTATAACGAAAATGGTTACATGAATAATAATAATAACCATTGAAAGGGTTAGCATACCTTACAATATTAGGTTGCCTAATAAGATTAGTATTCATTCTGTTAGCACCATTATTCCTTAATTAACAATTGACCTTTAAGGTCTGATTCTCCTTAATCACATTAGTATTCTTATTTTGGTCTCCATTGAAACCAAGACCTGTTTTATCATTAGCAGTCTTTTGACTACTCAAGATGTTGCCTAGATCATTGGTACTCTTTTAAAACTTCAAAAATGAATTTACCTTACTTGATGCCTGATCCAACTCAACTCTCAAGGAATTCACTTCAGTTACTTACCTTTCACATTCTTCTTATTTAGCCTTTATGCTTACAGTCACAATCTCAATTTGAGTCTCCACTTATTTGACTATTTCTTCTTGTTCTTTGGAGTTGTTGCTCAATATATCTTCAAACAAGTTGATTTTATCTTCATAGTATTTTATAAGATACCTCATCACCTTATTATTATTCTTCACCATCTTTAGTTCTTTTGAAGCATTCATCAACTCAGCTTGAAAGTCCACCTCATCTTCTTCTTCATCTGAATCACCAACAGTACTTTTAAACAACATAGACTCTTCTTGATTTGAATAGCTTATTTCCTTAGCCATGAAGATAAATTAATTAACATCTAGATCATCATATTCATGCTCATTCTTATAATAACTTCTCTCATTCTCATCATATGAACTGTAGTTGTCCTTGGTGTAAAAGCTTCTTTTTTTCTTGAAAAACTTTTTCTTATCATCATACTTTCTGAAGTTTTTATTGCTCTTATCAGACCTATAAGACTTATTGTCATCATCATGATATTCATCATTATTTATATCATTCTTATAATGTTACTTATTAGCAAAGTGTATAATCTCTCCATAATTAAATCACTTGAAGGGCAGCTTACCCTTGTATTTATCTGAACTAGTTTTCAACTTTCTTGAAACATAGCTATCAACTCATCATCATCAAAATCAAAATAATCATTGTCTTTAACTTTATTACCTTGTGTATTCATCTATTTTAACTTCTTTTTTACCTTGAATATATCTTCCTTTTTTTCAATTCTTCCTTCACTTGTCCTCATCTCATAGGTTGTTAGGGTGCCATGAAGTCCATCCATCTCTAGCTTATCTAGATCTTACATCTCTTCAATAGCAAACACTTTAGAATCAAAATTAGGTGTTAGAGATCTCAATAAATTTTGAAAAATAGTCGACTCTTTAAATCCTTTACTTAGGTCTCTTATGATTTTGACCACTTCATCAACCCTCAACAGGTAGGTTGCAATGGTCTCATTTTCATTCATCTTTAGGCTTTTAAACTATCTTCTATGGGTTTATAATTTATCCAACTTGAATATGGAGTCTCCCTCATAGATAGTATTCAAATTTTCCCACATTTATTTATCATATATATAATTCATCACCCTAACAAGCTTTGCCTCTAATAGACCACAAAGAATACCATTCATTGCTTTTGAATTGTTGTCACTAGCCTTCTTACCTATTGCATCTATAGGGGAAATAGGGGGTGAAGTATATCCATCAAAGATTGATTTTCAAACATCATGACCTTGAGACATTAAACATTTTCTCATCCTAACACTCCAAAAACAATAATTAGATCCATTGAACAATGGAGCCTTATTTATAGAGAAACCACCTTATGCTTGACTAGCCATCTTCACTTTTTTAGTATCTCCTTTAGGCTATAAGGCCTCCTTTAAAGGACCTTATATAATACCAAATTTTGGAATTAAATATACTAAGAGTGTGGGTGAATAATTTCCATTTGTTGGAAATATTGTCATTGATGTCAAAGGTCTAGCATTATTGGTGATAAAGGCCCCATTGCATTTAATGATGTTTGTAATAGATATATCTTAGATAATGTGTGTTAATATTTATTTAATATTAACAAATATATTTGTGGTTGCATATGAGACAAAAGAAGGGCCCATGGAGAAGTCAAAGAGCCACGGGGTAAAGACAAAAGAAGGATAAGACGCATTTTTCCATGAAGAGTCATCTTGGGGAATTCTAAGAGTCACCAAGTGAAGACAAAAGAGGAAGGGTGAAATTTCTCATGAAGGGACACTTTGAAGAATATGAAAAGTCACCAAGATAAGGACAAAAGAGGGAAGGACATTTTTTCTCATGAAGGGTCACCACATGACTTTTCAAAGGCAAGGATATGAAGGGTCTTACAAGTTTGGCACCATTTTCCATAAGGATTGAATGGTCACAAAGGGGGAAGGCCAAAGGTCATTTAGAAAGCTATAAATAAAGGCTTGAGAAGCCATTCATAATGTGTGAGAGAGGTTGATTTGATATTAAAATATCTAGCTTAGAATAGTATTGTGAGAGATGAATATGATTTGTATTTGTTATATCTAGCTTAGAAGAGCAAAGGAGAGAGAGGAAAGAGATGTTGTAATGAACTATAATTTGTTGAGATAGCAACATTGAGAGATAGTTGTGTGGTATACACAAAGGGGTTGGTGCTCCTGTGGGTTGGTGCTCATGAATAGTTGCTAGGTTGGTGCTCGGCAAAGGAGTTGGTGGTCTCTTGGATTGGTGCTCATGAATTGTTGTTGTGTTGGTGCTCGGCAAAGGGGTTGGTTCTCCTGTGGGTTGGTGCTTATGAATAGTTGTTGGGTTGGTGCTCAGCAAAGGGGTTGGTGCTCCTGTGGGTTAGTGCTCATGAATAGTTACTAGGTTGGTGCTCAGTAAAGGGGTTGTTGCTCTTACAAGTTGGTGCTTGTAAATATTGTTTGGGTTGGTGCTCATTCATATACTTGAGATTATTCTCCATGGTTTTCCCACATTGGGTTTCCATGTTATATCTAGTGTCTCTCTCTCTTGTGTGGTGTTTATTGTTTTAGTTTTATTGCATATCTTGAATGTTTGATTAATTGGAATTTGATTAAGCGAAAGTTTTATAAGATATATGATATACTGATTCACCCCCCCTCTCAGTATATCCTATGCTTAACAATTGGTATCAGAGTAGGTTCCTTTTTGAAAAGTTTTACAGCTTGAAGGTAGATCGGGAAAGCATGATGGCTGGGTCATAGGAAATATTTTCTACAAATAAGGCACCTTTATTTGATGGGATGAATTATGCTTTTTAGAGCATAAGAATGAGGACATATTTGATGGCCCTTGGATTCGACATATGGAAAGTAGTGTTGGAGGAATATGAAGAACCACAGACATCTATAATTACTCTAACAAAAAAGAAGGCAAGTGAATGTAATGCTAAAGCTTTAAATGCTATTTTATGTGGTTTATGTTAATCTAAATTTGTTAAAGTTATGCAATGTAAATTTGCTCATGAAACTTGGGTAAAACTTGAGAATATTTAAAAAGGTGATGGAAAGGTTCAGCAAGCTACGCTTCAGACTTTTAGAAGACAGTTTGAAAGTTTGAAGATGGAAGAAGAAGAAGATGTAGCAATTTATCTTTTATGAGTTGATAAAATCATAAATCAGAATCAAGGTCTTGGAGAAATGTTGGAAGAGTCAACAGTGGTACAAAAGGTTTTGAGATCTCTACCAATGAGATATGATGCACAAGTTTTGGCAATTGAGGAGATGAAGAATTTATCCAAGCTAAGGATGGATGAGCTTCATGGTATACTCATGACATATGAGATGTAGACAGAACAAGATAAACCCTCAAAGAGAAAAGTGGCTTTCAAGACATCAAAGAAAGAGAAAGCTAAGATTTAAGAATCAAGTGATAGTTCCAGCGATGATGAAGATGACAATGGAGCACTTTTCATTCGCAAGCTAAAAAGAGGAATAGGTAAATATCAAGGAAAATTACCTTTTAAATGTTTTAATTGTGGAAATATTGGACATTTTTCAACTAGATGCCCAAATAAGGGTAATGATGATGAAGAAGAAAAGCCTACATACAAGAAGAATTTCAAAGGCAAATCCAAGAAGGGATTCAAGAAGAAGAGCCTGTATTCTAAGGATCCTAGCTCAGTCGAAGATAGTGGAGTCAGTGATTTAGAAGAAGAAGAGATTCTATTCATGGTTATACATGAAGATGATCAAGAAGAAGAAGAAGAGGAGGAAGCTGAAGTGAATATGGAAGGAGAACTCATTTGTGCCCTAAAAGAGTTAAAAGTTGTTGAGAAGAAGAATCGAAGATTGATGCACCAAATTGAGAAAAATGAAAAGGAGTCAAAGGAAATTATTGATGATCTAATAATGCACTTGGAAGAAGCCAAGAAGAATGAAGAAGATCTAACAGAATAGTTGGAAATAGCAAGAAAAGAATGTGAAACGTATGTTATTGAAATTGCCTCTTTAAAAAAAGATATTGAGAAAGCAGTCAATGATAAAGTAGTTAGTGATTCAAAATTTGAGGATAGCACTAACATGATAAATAAGATATTGGAAAATCAAAAAGCAAATTCAAATAAAACAGGGATCAGATTTGAAAAGAAGAGCTATGTTGAAGCTCTTACAATAGAGGAAACAAGGGAAGCAGTGAAGAATATAGAGGATATTTCAAATAGAGAAGGATGGAGAGAACAAAGCTACAAAAGATAATTAGGTCAAAGATATACATATAAGTCTTATTTTTGTGGCTATTATTTTTATTGTAATGGATATGGTCACAAGAAATTAAAATGTAAAAAAAGATCTAACAATTTCAAAAATAAGGAGAAGGAAAGTCAAGTAGAGTCAAGCAAAAGCCACAACTCTTTTGCTCCTCTATCAAGCTTTGATGAAGAGACCATCGTATGCTACAAGTGCAACAACCTCAAACATATATCTTAGTATTGTAGAAGTGTGTTTGAGTTAGTCAAGAAGGATTAGAGTTTCAAAGCCCCATTCATCAAGAAGAAGGATCAGAGTTTCAAATCTACACTCATCAGGAAGCAAGTTCATGGTAGAAGAAACAACCTGAAGATTTTATGTTGGTGAAATAGCTTTGCATGTAAGAAATAAAGATCAACCATGGTTCATTGATAGTGGATGTTTGAGGCATATGATAGGAGATAAAATTAAGTTCATAACTCTAAAGAATATCAATGGTGGCACAGTGAGATTCAAAGATAAAACCACTGTCAGGATAGCTGAAAAAGGTACTTTGAGTTTGGATTAAGGTAGAACTAAGACTAAGAATGTTTGGTATGTAAAAGATCTATAGCATAATCTATTGAGTGTTAGTCAAATATGTGATCAAGGATACACATTAAATTTTCATGCTGAAGGTTGTGAGATTAGAAGAAAAGATTCAAATGAGTTGATTGCAGATGCTCAAAGAATAGGGAACAATGTGTATGTATTGTCAGATATCTTCTCAAAAGCATGATTAAAGGATACATTCAAAGATCTACAAGAGGAGTTGGGAGTAATTTCTATTACTTCCTACCATTGATGATCAGCATCAGTTGAGGGGGAACTAAGAGTTAGCTCTAGGTAGGCCCTTTGCCATTGATGTCAAAGGGTGACAATAATAGGTATAGGTACAGGTGCAGAAATAGGTACATGGAATAGGTACAGGTTGCTACAATAAGGGGGAGTTACTATATGTTTTTAGATGATAGTATGTGTAGGTGACAAGATGTGGCAGTTTTAGGATTGAGGTTGCCATCAATGACAAAGGGGGAGATTATTGTAAATATTGTCATTGATGTCAAAGGTCTAGCATTATTGGTGATAAAGGCCCCATTGTATTTAATGATGTTTGTAATAGATATAGCTTAGCTAATGTGTGTTAATATTTATTTAATATTAACAAATATATTTTTGGTTGCAATTTAAGATAAAAGAAGGGCCCATGGAGAAGTCAAAGAGCCACGGGGTAAAGACAAAAGAAGGATGGGATGTATTTTCCCATGAAGAGTCATCTTGGGAAATTCCAAGAGTCACCAAGTGAAGACAAAAGAGGAAGGGTACAATTTCTCATGAAGGGACACTTTGAAGAATAGGAAAAGTCACCAAGATAAGGACAAAAGAGGGAAGGACATTTTTGCTCATGAAGGGTCACCACATGACTTTTCAAAGACAAGGATATGAAGGGTCATACAAGTTTGGCACCATTTTCCATGAGGATTGAAGGGTCACAAAGAGGGAAGGCCAAAGGTCATTTGGAAAGCTATAAATAAATGCTTTAGAAGCCATTTGTAATGTGTGAGAGAGGTTGATTTGATATTGTAATATCTAGCTTAGAAGAGTATTATGAGAGATGAATATGATTTGTATTTGTTATATCTAGCTTAGAAGAGCAAAGGTGAGAGAGGAAAGAGATCTTGTAATGAACTATAATTTGTTGAGATAGAAACATTGAGAGATAGTTGTGTGTTATACACAAAGGGGTTGGTGCTCCTGTGGGTTGGCGCTCATGAATAGTTGTTGGGTTGGTGCTTGGCAAAGGGGTTGGTGGTCCTGTGGGTTGGTGCTCATGAATTTTTGCTAGGTTGGTGCTTAGTAAAGGGGTTGGTTATTTTGTGGTTTGGTGCTCATGAATAGTTGTTGGGTTGGTGCTCAGCAAAGGGGTTAGTGCTCCTGTGGGTTAGTGTCATGAATAGTTGTTGGGTTAGTGCTCAGCAAAGGGGTTGGTGCTCCTGCAAGTTGGTGCTTATGAATATTGTTTGGGTTGGTGCTCCTACAAGTTGGTGCTTGTGAATAATTTTTGGGTTGGTGCCCATTCATATACTTGAGATTGTTATTTGTGGTTTTTCTCACATTGGGTTTCCATGTTCTATCTGGTGTCTCTCTCTTGTGTGGTGTTTATTGTTTTAGTTTTATTGCATATCTTAAATGTTTGATTAAGTGGAATTTGATTAAGGGAAAGTTTTATAAGATATATGATATACTAATTCACCCCCCCACTTTTAGTATATCCTATGCTTAACACCATTAATAAAATCATTAAATTTAACTTATCATTCATGAAGCATTCATTCAAACACATACATCAATCAATGCATAAGCAATCATCCACATAAGCATATAACATATGAACACAAGGGATATGTGATAAACCCTCAAGGGTAATAAATCTCACTAAAACATAGATTTTAATATATTCTTATAAGTAATTAATCAATATTTAGTGAGTCACCAACCCCATAAGGAGCACTAACCCCTCAATAGTCAAGCACCAACTCAACTATTCCTTTAGCAAGCACCAACTTGCAAGGAGGCACCAACCCCTTAGGTGACTCAACACCAATTTGTATCACCCTTGGAATAGATATAAAAAAATGTTTCAAAATTTAAAAAACCTCTACATAGGTATGTCACCACTCATAAGGACCAAAACCATCATTAGGCCTAATAGAGACCTAATGCAATTAGGCCTTCTCAAGGCACACATTTCACCTTAACCACATTAGAACATCTTGAACCTCCATAAAGGGATGAAACACTTTAAAAAAACTTAAAATAGACCCATTATAATTTCATTTTATGTCCCCAACACCATTTATCTCATTTCACTCTTTAAACCATACCATTAGGTCTACTTGTAATTAGGCCTTCTCATTGCCAGAAAGCCTGCTTTGTATATCTCAATCATAAACTCAACTTTACCACATAAAAATATAAAAAAATCAAATGTATAGAACTTAAATTACCTTAGATTCATCACTATATCCAATATACTTCACCATACATGGAAAAATGCCTTAAACAGACCACTTCCATATGCTCACTCAGAACTGCAAACAGGCCTAAAACACCCAGGCAAGAACCTTTGAATTTTCCCACCTTAATAGGAATTTATCATGAATAAAAATGAATTTAAATTAACATATTATACCTATATAATAACTAAATATGAATTATATTCTTCAAATCTATGCATAATGACTCAGGAACATCATTCTCACTAACATACAAAAAACTACCTGAATGTTCCAAAACACAGTCATGGAAACCAAGACTTGGAACACCTATGTGATCACTTTTATGAACTTAAAATGGGTTTATATTATCCTTAATCATATATATATATATATATATATATATATATATATATAGTCTCCAATATCAATATTGGTCTTACAGACCAATCTCATGGCTTCACTGTACATAGACCTCACTGTGTTAGACAAGTAAGATTGAGATAAAATTTATACCATAAAAAATCTTCTTAAAAACTTATATATATTATGTATATGTGTTATAAGTATTTTAAAATAACCCCATTCATTTTTATCCATCCTTAATCCATTGTAACCCATCCCTAATCTCATTCTCACTTATGCCGGGTTTTCACACTATCTTCCTCACCAGGTATTTTTAGCAATAGGCCAAGTTCCATGATCAATTTATAATATTTGAATTATATAACTTTATAAAAAAAAATTACATTATATCAAAATACAATTCTCACAAAACATCCTCCAATCATTTTCATGCTTTGACTTAGTCAACCTTGCCTACTACATCAAAAATATGAGAAACAAGGGGTTACTTATAGCTTCCACTCACTCTTATGATAGACCAATTGCACTTAGAGGTACTTGGGAGATTACTATACATGTTCCAATCACTAAATTAAGTCATTTAAACAATTTTGATCCATTTCCAACAAGATCTTCCATATCAGGTCATAGTTAGGGTTTTAAGGCACTAAAAACTCGTTTCCATTCTTAACAATTATTCATAAAGGATTGCCCCTAAACTCCAAAACCAATGCCAATAAATTTGAGATAAGACCCTACCCCGAATTCCATGAACTTATTAAGATCTCATGAAAAGTTTGAATGTGCCAATGAGCATAAGAAAATCCTTCTCGGGTCTGCAACACCACATTCTTGCACTCAAGAGACCTTAAGACTCACTTTTCATGATTTATCCTTTATTATATGACCTAAAATTTGGTAGACACACTTGACACAACATATCACACTTGTGACAATGCTCTCATGTTCTTTGGTACCTTATAAACTAAACTTGACCGCTCATTAGGCCACACTAGGTCTTTATGCACATTAGGCCTTGAACTGTCAAACACACTTAGACCTTGAACACACCTTGAAACCTATTACACTACTTCAAAACCTCTTAATACTATCATAAAACCTCATACCATGATCACATACTACCAAACTTCTTATCACAAGTCTTAGATTGCTCACCTCATCATGTTCCCAAGCTTGTGCCTTCTCATTAGGTCTTTTCATGTAAAGACTAAGCCAAGAACTGACCTACAAACCTCCTCTAAAATCTTATATACCTTATACACATGTATACATAGTGTGAAACATATAATCATATCTATATTATTTATAGTCATCTTTCATAGTTCTTAATAACACCTCAAGACTCCTGATTAGGTTAAGTAAAGTCTAGGACTAGTCTGGTTGCATTCTTAGGCTTAAGACATTACCCCTGAAGGTTTACCTTGAAACTTTCCTAAGTAGTTAAACACTTCATATGAATTTTTGAACATACTTAAACATCTACGCATACCTTTGTGTATTACCAAACCACCATATTTTTACACATGCTCATGAGATGATAATGTTCCTTAATACTAGTGCTCAAAAGTATACTTACCTTGAATCTTGATCTTGACCTTGAAATGTCATCAAAATTAGAAAAATTAATAGGTTTCCTTCAAATTCTCTCTCACTAGAGATCTAATAGGCTAACTTTAAATTCACTCTTGTCATAAGACTTACTTATCACATACCACTTCATCATGCATGACATCAATTTTGACCTTGATATTAATGACATTCATCTTGACCTTGATATCAATACCATAATGCCAACAATAGGAACATTCCTCAAAAATATCTCCTTTTGTCATTCATGAAAAACATTATAACAAAGCATATCATTATTATCTCTCCAAGCTGGATCTCCTTCCAAATTGGTCTTTCTCCCAATCTGGTCTTTTTCCCCCCTTTGACATTAATGGCAAAGGGTCATTTCTAAAAATATTACTATCTGATCCTTGGACCTAAAACATGTTTTCTTATCAAACAATATCAAACTTCCTATAATCAACCAAATAAGAACTAAACTCATAGAAGTACCCAACCATACTCCCCTTATCTCCATGAGATATTTAAACACTATCATGAATGTGACTTGGTTTGATCAAGTCATCATACAAATTATGTGTAACCCATCTTTTGAAATCACACCTCTAATAGACTATTGATATAACTTTGGATCTAAAACAAAGAATATAAAACTCCCCCTAACATCAAGCATCCTTCACGCTTTTGATCACTAGTTGAGTGCCTCCGTGAATCTTGATGGAGTCATCTCTTGTCTAGGGTACTAAAATAACATAAACTCAGGTTATTCCCAAATATCCATGTCCTTATTAGACTAAACTTTCTTCATGATCATATCAGGCTTGAATTTTTCAATCTTTATTTGAATGACATTCTGACTTCTTCTATTTATCTTGACTCCTTCATCCACAACTTGAGATGATAAGGATAATTGTTGGCAATCCTTGACATTCATCTTGAGCTTGACATCAATGACAACATCAATACCACAATGACAAGAATAGGAACATACCTCAACAATCTCTCCCTTTATCATTGATGTAAAACACTCTAACAAAGCATATCATTATTATCTCTCCAAACTAGATCTCCTTCTAAATTGATCTTTCTCTTAATCTGGTCTTTTTCCCCCTTTGACATTAATGGAAAAGCTCATTGCTAACAATATTACCATCTGATCCTTGGACCTAAAACATTTTTTCTTATAAAACAAGATCAAACTTCCTCTAATCAACAAAATAAGAACTAAACTCATAGAAGTACCCAACGATGCTCCCCTCTTCTCCATGAGATATTCAAACACTATCATGAATGTGACTTGGTTTGATCAAGTCATCTTACAAATTTTGTGTAATCCATCTTTTGTAATCACACCACCAATATACTATTGATATAACTTTGGATCTAAAATAAAGAATAGAAAACTCCCCCTAAGATCAAGCATCCTTCATGCTTTTGATCGCTAGTTGAGTGCCTCCATGATTCTAGATGGAGTCGCCTCTTCTCTAGGGTACTAAATCAACATAAACACAAGAGATTCCCAAATATCCATGTCTTTATTAGACTAAACTTTCTTCATAATCATTTTAGGCTTGAATTCTTCAATATTCATTTGAACAACATTCTAACTTGGTCTATTTATCTTAACTCTTTCATCCATAACCTGATATGATAGGGAGAATTCTTGGCACTCTTTTACATCTGAACTATGCTCCACCATGGCAGGTATTCCACATGGACTTGCATACTGATTATCATTCATCTTAACTACCTTTGGTCTCCATTCACTATTTTGTCTTTTTTCTTGTATTCCTAGGGGCCTCAATCTTCTTGTTTTAACTTGAGAATCCATAATTACAAAACTTTGAAATATGACCAAATTTTTGTTAATTGAAACACATTATTTCTCTTGATGGAAACACACCATTACCCATACCTCTTGACTGACGACTCTCCTAATAGTTCCATGCATATTCATTCTTGGAGGGTCTTATACAATGCCTTGTTCTATAACCAAAATGGTTACATGAATAATAATAACCACTGAAAGGGTTAGCATACCTTATAACATTAGGCTCCCTAATAGGATTAGTCTTCATTTTGATAGCACCATTATTCCATAATTGACCATTGACCTTTAAGGTCTAATTCTCCTTAGTCATATTAGTATTCTTATTTTGGTCTCCATTGAAACCAATACCTGTTTTATCATTAGCAGTCTTTTGACTACTCAAGATGTTGCCTAGATCATTGGTACTCTTTTAAAACTTCAAAAGTGACTTTACCTTACTTGATGCCTGATCCAACTCAACTCTCAGGGAATTCACTTCAGTTACACACCTTGCACATTCTTCTTCTTTAGCCTTTATGCTTGAAGTCACAATCTCAATTTGATTCTCGACTTATTTGACTATTTTTTCTTGTTCCTTGGAGTTGTTGCTCAATATATCTTCAAACAAGTTGATTTGCTCTTCATAGTCTTTGATAAGATACCTCATCACCTTATTCTTCTTCTTCACCATCTTTAGTTCTTCTAAAGCATTCATTAACTCAGCTTCAAAGTCCACCTCATCTTCTTCTTCATTTGAATCACCAACAATACTTCTAAACAACATAGACTCTTCTTGATTTGAATAGCTTATTTCCTCAGCCATGAAGATAACTTCATTAACATCAGGATCATCATCTTCATGGTCATTTTTATAATCACTTCTCTTATTCTCATCAGAAGAACTACAGTTGTCCTTGGTGTAAAAGCTTCTTTTTTTCTTGAAAAACTTTTTCTTGTCATCATATTTTTTGATGTTTTTCTTGCTCTTATTAGACCTATAAGACTTATTGTCATCATCATGACACTCACTTTAATATTAATCATCATTTATCTTATTCTTATGAGGTCACTTATTAGAAAAGTGTCTAATCTCTCCATAATTAAAGCACTTGAAGGGCAACTTACCCTTGTATTTCCCTGAACTAGTTTTCAACTTTCTTGCAAACATAGCTATCAACTCATCATCATTGTATTTAAATTTATTACCTTATGTCTTCATCTATTTTAACTTATTTTATACCTTTAATATATCTTCCTTTTTTACAATTATTCCTTCACTTGTCCTCATCTCATAGGCTGTTCGGGTACTATGAAGTCCATCCATCTCTAGCTTATATAGATCTTGCATCTCTTCAACGACAGACACTTTAGAATCAAACTTAGTAGTTAGAGATCTCAATAAGTTTTGAAAAATAGTAGACTTTTTAAATTCTTCACTTAGGCCTCTTATGATGTTGACCACTTCATCAACCCTCAACAGGTAGGTTGCAATGGTCTCATCTTCAGTCATCTTTAGGCTTTTAAATTGTCTTCTATGGGTTTATAATTTATCCAACTTGACTATGGAGTCTCCCTCATGAATAGTATTCAAATTTTCCCACATTTATTTATCATAAATATAATGCATCACCTTCACAAGCTTTGCCTCTAATAGACCACAAAGAATACCATTCATTGCTTTTGAATTTTTGTCACTAGCCTTCTTACCTATTGCATCTGTAGGGGGAATAGGGGGTGAAGTATATCCATCCAATATTGATTTTCAAATATCATGACCTTGAGACATAATATATTTTATCATCCTGACACTCCAAAAATCATAATTAGATCTATTGAACAATGGAGCCTTATTTGTAGATAAAGCACCTTATGCTTGACTAGCCATCTTCACTTATTTAGTATCTCCTTTAGGCTATTAGGCCTCCTTTAAATGACCTTATCTAATACCAAATTTTTGAACTAAAGATAATAATAGTGTGGGTGAATTAGTTCCATTAATACAATCATTTAGTTTCACTTATCATTCATGAAGCATTCATTCAAACACATACATCAGTCAATGCATAAGCAATCATCCACATAAGCATATAACATATGAACACAAGGGATATGTGATAAACCCTAAAGGGTAATAAAACACACTAAAACATAGATTTTAATATATTACTATAAGTAATTAATCAATACTTAGTGATTCACTAACCCCATAAGGAGCACCAACTCCTCACTAGTCAAGCACCAACTCAACTAGTCCTTTAGCAAGCACCAACTTACAAGGAGGCACCAACCCCCTAGGTGACTCAACACCAATTCAGTCACCTAGAATCTATGATAAATTTTGAACACATGTTTCTTACTTAAATAATGATGATCATCTTATTTTTCTCTTCATACTCTTTTATCTCTCTCAAACAACCTATTAGGCCTCCTAGCTCAACTAGCCCTCTTTTTGGTAGATTTAGGTCATATCACCTTGATCATCATCTATAGAATTACTATTAGAACTTAATGTAATGTTAGACACTACTATTTTATGGCCTTAAATACCTATAATTATATTCAAAACTTATATTTTATTCACTCATTTCTTCAATATTCTAACTAGTGAAACAACCACTACATAGGTAGGTCACCACTCATAAGGACCAAAACCATCATTAGGCCTAATAGAGACCTAATGCAATTAGGCCTTCTCAAGGCACATTTTTCACCTTAACCACATTGGAACATTTTTATCCTCCATAAAGGGATGAAAAACTTTACACACACTTAAATTATACCCCTTATAATCTCATCGTAGGTCCCCAACTTAAACCACACCATTAAGTCTACTTGCAATTAGGACTTCTCACTACCAGAAAGTCTGCTTTGAATATATCAATCATACACTTAAATTTCATACATAAAAATATCATAAAATCACATGGATAGAAAATAAATTACCTAAGAGTCATCACCATGTCCATTATACTTCACCATATAGGGAAAAAGACCTCAAACAAACCACTTCCATATGCTCACTTAGAATTGCAAATAGGCCTTAAACACCTAGTCAAGAACCTTTGACTTTTCACACACTCATCAGCATTTATCATGAATATAAATGCATTAAAATTAACTTATGAGACATATATAATAACTTCATATGAATTATATTTTTCAAATTTGTGCATAATGACTCAAGAACATCATTCTCATTAACACACAAAAAACTGCCTGAATGCTCCAAAACACAGTCATGGAAACCAAGACTTAGAACACCTATGTAAAAAAAATTTTGAACTTAAAATGGTTTTATATGATCACTAATGATACTTGTAACATATTTAAATATATATGTTATAAGTTCTAATATAAATATTTTTCTTACAGAGCAATCTAATGGCTTCACTGTACACATACCTCACTATGTTAGACAAGTCAGATTAAGATGAACTTTCTATCATACACAAGATTATTCAAAAATTATATCCATTATGGATATGTTTTATAGTTATTTAATAATAATCCCATGTATTTATATCAATCCCTAATCCATTTCAACCCATCCCTAATCTCATTCTCACTTATGTTTGGTTTTCTCATTGTCTTCCTCACTAGGCCTTTTTAGTGATAGGCCAAATTCCATAACCATTTTTCATAGTTTAATTATGTAAATTGATAAAAAAACTTACATTATAATAAAATATAAGTCTCAAACATCATCCTATAATCATTTTCATGCTTTGACCTGGTCAACTCTACCTACTACATCAAAAATCTAAGAAACAAGGGGTTTCCTATAGCTTCCACTCACTCTTCTGATAGACCAATACCACTTGGAGGTACTTGGGAGATTACTCTACATTTTAAATTCAAAATAATAGGTCATAAAAACCATCTTAATCCATTTCCAACAATATATTTCATATAGGGTCATAGTTAGGGTTTTAAGGCACTAAAAACCATTTTTTATTCTTAGCAATCATTCATAAAGGATTGCCCCTCAACTCCAAAACCAATGAAAAAAAATTTAAGATAGGACCCTTCAAAAACTTTCATGAACTTATTAATATTTCTTGCAAAGTTTTCACATGCAAATGAGCATAATAAAATCCTTCTTGGGTCTGCAACACCACATTTTAGCACTTGAGAGACCTTAAGACCCACTTTTTATGCTTTCTACTTTAGTATATGAACTAATACATAGTAAAAACACTTAAAAAAACATATCACAAATATAAAAATGATATCATGAGCTTTGACACCTTAAAAACTGAACTTGACCCTCATTAGGCCACACTAGGTCTCTTTGTACATTAGGCCTTGAATTGCTAATCACACTTAGACCTTGAACACACCTTGAAACCTCTTGCACTACTATAAAAAATTCATAATCATGTCATAAAACCTCATAACATGCTCACATACTACCAAACTTATTCTCACAAGCCTTAGACTACTCACCTCATCATGCTACCAAGTATGTGCCTTCTCACTAGGTTCTTCATTCAAAGACTAAGCCAAGAACTAACCTAGAAACCTCTTCTAAAATCTTATATGCCTTATAAACATACAAAAACATTATCAAACATCTTCTCATAGATTTATCACTGATTTAAATCCTTCATAGACCTTGATAACACCTTAAGACTCCTCATTAGGTCAAGCAGAGTCTAGGACTAATCTGGTTTCATGATTACGCTTAAGACCTTACTCACGAAGGTTTACCTTGAAACTTTCCTCAGTATTTCAACACTTCATATGCATTATTTAACATCCTTAAACATATACTCATACCTATGTGTATCCATCTTACCAAACTACCATCTTCATACATATGTTCATGATATGATAATGCTCCTTAAAACTAGTGCTCAAAAGTATACTTACCTTGAATATTGATTTTGACCTTGACATGTCATCAATCTTAGAAGAATCACCAAGTTTCCTTAAAATTATCTCTCAATAGAGAGAAAATAGGTTGCCTTCAAATTCTCTCTTATCATAATACTTCCTTGTCACATACCACTTCACCATGCATGACATCAAATTTGACCTTGACATTAATGACATTCATCTTGAACTTGACATCAATGACAACATAAATGCCATAACACCAAAAATATGAATATACCTCAACAATCTCCCCCTTTTTCATTGATTTCAAACACTCTAATAAAGCATATCATTCTTATCTCTCCAAACTGGATCTCCTCCCAAATTGGTCTTTATACCAATCTAGTCTTTCTCCCCCTTTGAAATTAATGACAAAGGTTCATTTCTGACAATATTACCATCTAATCCTTAGACCTGAAACATGATTTATTCTCAAACAAGATCAAACTTCCTCTGATCAACCAAATAGGAACGCAACTCATAGATGTGCCCAACCATGCTCCCCTTATCTCCATGAGATATTCAGACACTATCATGAATGTGACTTGTTTTGATTAATTCATCATACAAATTATTTTTAATCCATATTTTCCAATCACACCTCCAATAGACTATACATATAAATTTTGATCTGAAATAAAGAATACAAATCTCCCCCTAAGACCAAACATCCTTCATGTTTCTGCTCACTAGTTGATTGCCTCCATGAAGCCTGATGGAGTCACCTCTTCTCTAGGGTAATTAATACAAAGGAATGAAAGGTTTTATGAGGTTTATTAAGCACGTATATGAGGCATTTAATCACTCATGTGAATCTCAAGGTGAGCTTATAGGGGTAGGACCTACAAACCTAGTAAGCACCTAGACCACTTCTAGACCCTGCCTAGCCCAATGAGTAATAATTATATGTTGTCAAGGCATGTGAAGGATATATGGATGTTTATAAACATGAGAGAGGTTTATTTAATTTTTTATTTAAGTGGAGAGTACATGGAATGAATCATGAAGGCTAGTTTCAAGGCTTAATGTGATTTGTAGGTCAACATCTAAAGACCAAAGAGAGAAAGTGTAGCTTAATGAGGGGTCATGATCAGTCTAAAAGACAATTTTACATGTGTGATCATGGATATTTTTATGATATGTTATTTCAATAATGTTCACAAAGTTTAAAATCTTTATTTACAATAAAAGGCATGAAAAGTGGTTTTGAGGTCTCTCAAGTGCATAGAATGAAGGGTTCTTAAACCAAGAAAGATTTTATAGTGTTTTTTAGCTCATAAAACCTATGCATGGGAAATTAATATATTCATGGTATATTTTGAAGTGTCATAGATCAAAAAATTTAGGCATTAGTTTTTGTATTGAAGGGCTATGCTTTATGAATAAGCATTAATAATGGAAGTGTGTTTAAACCCTCTTAGAACCCTAATAAGGACAAGATGATAAAGATGTTGATTAAAATACCCTATAATGGTCTCAAATGACTATAAAAACTATTTTATATTGTATTCAACTCTCCTAGGCACCTTTAGGTGTGATTGAGTTGTCAGGTGTGTGAGTAGACCCTACAAGAAAGTGCTAGTTTCTTGGAGATTTGCTATAGAAGTTAGAGTGGACTAAGTCAAAGTATGAAAATAATTAGATGAAACTGTTGAGAATTTTATTTTATTTCTATGGTGTTTTATTTATAGGTTTTAACCCTCAGTTATTCTAAATTGGTCATCCAAGTTAGCTAGTCATGAACAGTCCTAATGGTGGAAACAATGAAAAATTAGGCAGTAGTGAGATGATTAGAAATGTGTCATAATGAAATAGGGATGAATAAAAGTGCATGGAGATATTTTTAAGTAAATTTAATACATGGTCATTTTTTGTATAAGTTTTTAAGGTTAGTTATTATAGTGAAAATGTTGCTCACAAGTTGACCTATCTAGTATAGATGAAACAGTGAGATGTAAGGTCATGAGATTGGTCTACAAGAATAATATTTAGCATTTGACCATGTTATCTTACTATCTAAGAATTTTTTAATGATATCATAAGATCATATGCATGAATTATAATTCTTTGAAAGTAGTCATAAATGTGTTGAAGGTCATTGTCACTGTGACTAGTCTTTGAGGAAAATTGGCAGTTCTAAGTGAGCAAGTTCTAGGAGTGTTTTTGAGTCATTTTTCCCTATGTAATGAAATAAAATAAAATTTCTGAAGTTATTAATGTATTTTAGGTTATTTTCATATTATTTATTTTCTTTTTTTTATTTCTAAACATTGTATTATCTTTAAGTGTTTAAGACAGACCTTTCTATGTGTGTGAAGGCCTAATGTTAACAGTATTAATGGCATGTTATAAGTGATGATTGGAGCTAAAAGATGAAATGGACATAATATGAGATTATTATGGGTATATTTTAGTGTCATATAAATTTTTTATACCATTTAATAAATTTTAAATTGCTCCAAGAAGATCAAAGGGTAACATGTACTAATGAAGGCTTAACTGAATTAGGTCTCCTTAAGACCTAAAGAAGGGTTTAGTCCATTTGAGTTATGACCGACATAATGTAATGATTAATTAATGTTTTCAGCATGCCCTAAGTCCTATTTTTTATAAAATATAAATTTTCAAGGGTGTATGTCTGAACAAGAGGTGTATGAGCAAGAGTGTAGTATCAAAACAAGGCTTAATAGGCCTAATTATCTAATTAGAGAATGAGTGAGTGAAAGCAAAGGATATAGAATATAAAGAGATGAAGGAGGTATTTTAAACCATAATAATGGTTTAGATAAACTATCATGATGATATAATATGGTTACTATAAACAAACACCAAGGTTATATGACCTAATCTATATTGAAGAGACCTAGATGAGCAAAGAAGCCTAGAAGGCAGTTTGAGAGGGATAAAATAGAGAGAATAACTAAATAATGTGATCATCATCTATTTTATGAGAAAAAATGTGTTATTAATGTGATAAAAAAATTTATGTGGATGATTTGGTGTTGAGTCATTTAAGGGGTTGGTGTCTCCTTGCAAGTTGGTGCTTTCTAAAGCCTAGTTGTGTTGGTGCTTAGATAGTTGGGGTTGGTTCTCCATGTGGAGTTGGTACTTCAATAAATTGTGATATTTTGACTTATGATACTCTATTCCATTTTTAGGGATCAATGTTTTTTAATTCCCCTTGAGGGTTTCCCACTCATATGTGTGTTTTCTTATGTTATGCTCATACGAATGACTCTTTATGCATTGTTATATCTTTATATTGCTTTGATGATTCAAGGAATGTTAAAGTACATGTGAAAGAATTTTTTAAGAGATTTATTAACCTAGTTTCAAGGTGATCCTAAGAATCACAATCTGTCTAGTAATCAAAAAGAAGATGACAACATGTATGATGAAGAAGTCTACTATGATAGTGAAGAAGGAGAAGCTGAAGTAGACCTTAAAGTTGAGCTCATAAGTGCCCTTAATGAATTTAAGATTCAAAATAAGACTAAAATGGAACTCAAGAATCATTTATAAGGTTTTAATATAAGGTTTATATCAAATTAAGTTGAGTATGACCAGTTGAAGATAGAGTTGGATTCCTTGAATGTTGAGTATGAGTAGCTCATAAACAAGATGAGCAAGTTTGAAAGAGGGTGTGAGAAGTTAAAACAAGTCAATAGTACTAGCATGAAAAGACCAATTAGGTATCCAAATGAAATAAATGATAATTCATCATGGGACCATAGAAAAATGTGTAATCAGTCAAGAGATAAGTATAGAAATGTTGTAATATAAAACACATTGCAAGATTCTACTCTAATAGAGTTATAAGGCCCTCAAGATTCAATAATACATATGAAGCTCTTAGAATGAATAATATGGATAAAACATTGGTATGGAAGCCAAAAAAAGTTAGGAATGATCATATTGAGCTCAAGAGTTAAGATGGACTATTTTCCAAGGAGGAACATAAGACCAAAGAGGATTCTATGCTAGCTCAAACTACCTTTCACATTTAATATGAAGGCATGAAATTGTATATATATATTGGTTTATAAAGCAAATTTATAGGATAAATAAATAAATTCATCTCATTGAAGAAGAATATTTTAGGAATAGTGACTTTTGGAGACAACATAACTTCCAATATAGTTGGCAAGGGTGTCTTTAGTTTGGATAATGGAAAGACCAAGACAAAAAATGTGTTTTATGTGGAAGGTTTGAAACATAACCTACTTAGTGTAAGTCAAATTTTCAATCAAGGACACACACTAACCTTTCATTATAGAGGGTGTGAGATAAGGAGAGCCAAATCAGGAAGGCTAATTACCAATGCTAAGAGGATTGAGAACAATCTACATGTCTTGAATGAGATCAAGAAGGAGAGATACCTTATGAGAAAGATACATGAAAGTTTTTTATGGCATAGAAGGATATGTCACCTAAACTTTGACAATATAATCAAGATAAGCATCAAAAGTCTATGAAGAACATGCTTAAGATCACCAAACCTAAAAATATACTTTGTAAGGCATGTCAACATGATAAGCAGACTAGAAGAAGGTTCAAATCCAAGGATTACTCTACTAGAAGACCCTTGGATTTAATACACACTGATCTATGTGGGCCTAAAAGAATTTAAGGAGATCACTAATTCATGTTACTTATATATGACTACAGAATAATGACTTGGATTGCATTATTGAAAGAAAAGTTAGAAGCTCTTGACAAGTTCAAGGTGTTCAAGGCTCTTGTTAAGAATTAGAACAATGGGAAGATCAAGTGCATAAGATCTGATCAAGGAGGAGAGTTCTGGTCAAATGATTTTGATTACATTTATGAGGTTCATGGAATAAGGAGACAATTCTTAGAAGGCTAGGAAACCTTAGCAGAATGGGGTAGTGGAAATAAATAATATGATAGTTTAAGAGATGGCTAGAACTATGCTAAATGAGTCTATATTATCTAATGTATATTAGAGATAGGTAGTAAACACTATAGTCTAAATTTTTAATAGAGTATAAATAAGTACTAATGATAACAAGACTCTTTATGAATTATGAAAGGGTAGACCTACTAATGTGGAACACTTTAGAGTGTTTGGGAGTAAATGTTTCATCAAAATAGATGATGAAAACTTAGGAAATTTTGATTCCATATCTGATGAAGGCATACTCTTAGGATATTCATCAATGATCTTAGCCTATAGATTTTATAACAAGAGGCTACAAAATATAGTGGAAAGCACTATTGTGAAGATTAATGAGACAAGGAAATCACACTCACAGTCAAAGGATACTTTAGAGAATCTAGACTTCAAGAATTAAGAAGAAACTATATAGGTTGATGAGGAATAAGAAGACGTTGAGGAGGGATAGGACTCAAAAGTTTCCTCAATATAGATTCAAAGAGATCACCCTAAATCTCAAATCATTGGCAATAAGAATACAGGTATGCAAACAAGGATAAGAATAGTAAATAGTCTAACTCAAGAGAATGTTTCTCTATTATCTAAGATTAAAACTAAGAATATTATTGAAGAAATCAAAGAAAATTTTTGGATAGATGCTAAGAATTAGGAGTTAGACAAAATAGAGAATAATGATATTTGGGAACTAGTTCCTAGGCCTAAAGATAAGAATGTCATTTGCACAAAGTGGGTGTTTAAAAACAAGTTGAATGAATATGGAGAAGTTACTAGGAACAAGTCTAGATTGGTATGAAATGGATATAAATAAGTTGAATGGGTAGACTTTGAGGAGACCTTTGCACTAGTAGTAATATTAGAATCCATCAGCTTGTTTCTAGCATATGCAAGATTTAAAGTGTTCAAGGTCTACTAGAAGGATGTCAAATCTTCCTTTGTTAAATGGGAATTTGGAAGAGGAAGTGTACATTGAGAAACTTGAGGGGTTCTCACTATCAGATGACAAGGACTATGTTTAAAAATTTAAAAAGTCTCTATGTGGTCTAAAGCAAACTCCTAGAGCTTGGTATGCTAGGTTGGATAGGTATCTGTTGGATCAAAGATTCAAAAGAGGAGTTGTAGATAGTAATATATACATAAAGATAGAAGATGGCCATCAGATGATAGGAATTATCTACGTGTATGACATCATCTTTGGTGAAAAAAATGATAACATGACTAAGGCCTTTGCATAGGTGATGAATAAATATTTTGAGATGTCCATGCTAGGAGAACTATCATTCTTTCTTGGGTTGCAAATCACTCAATCTAAAAAAGGTATATTCATCTCACAATACAAGTACATAAGATAGATGTTGAAGAAGTTTGAGATGGAATATTGAAAGGCAATTGATACATCCATGATCACAAGGTGTAAGTTGACCAAGGAAGATGAATCTTCAAAGGTCAATCAGACATCATATAGGTCAATGATTGGAAGTTTGTTATATACCATTGCCTCTAGACCTGACATCATGTAAGCAGTACGTCTTGTGGGAAGGTTTCAAGAAGATATAAAGGAGAACCATCTAAAAGTAGTCAAAATGATACTTAGGTATATCAAAGGGACTATGTAGTATGGGTTGTGGTATCCAAGAAGCAATGAATTCAATTTGATAGCCCATATAGATGCGGACTAGGAAGGAAGTGTAGATGGTAGGAAGAGTACTAATGGAGGAGCTTTATTCTTAGGTGGGTGCTTAGTTTCATGGATAAGCAAGAATCAGCCATTAGTATCATTATCCACATGTGAGTTTGAGTACATTTTAGTATCTTCATGTTGCACTTAGGTCCTATGGATGAGACATACCCTATAAGACTATAAGGTGGAATATGATGGTCCTAGCCCTATCTATTGTGACAATACAAGTTCTATAAGCATCTCAAAGAACCATGTCATGCACTCAAGGACAAAGCACATTCCCATTAGGTATTATTTAATAAGAGACTAGGTAAGTGAATAAAGTGTTAGACTTGAATATGTTTTTACATAGGATCAGATTGCAAACATTTTGACTAAACCACTTTCAAAGGTAACATTTGAACACCTAAGATAGAAATTGGGTGTCATTCTTTCCCCTAGTAATCATTAAAGAAGACAAGTACTTAAGTGGAGCTAATCATGCTCATTAGCTCCAATAATTGGTGAGTCATTCCAATAAGTTCTACATGAAGATAGTGGAAGCATGTTTGTATTATGTTTCATAAACTCATAGTTTTGTAAGTTGAGTATTTTGGTTGCAAGGAGTGTGATCCAAGGAGTTAAAGACATCACTTTGTCATTTATGTAAAAGGGTGAGAAAGACTAGAATTTAAAGATAAGAATGATCATTTTGGAGTTAATTTTTCCATTAATGACAAAGGGGAATATTTTTTAGCATTTTTCTTATTGTTGAGGTTTGGCATTGATGTTGTCATTGATGTAAAAGGTTCTTGAGAAAGGTCTTCATAAGGTCATTGAATAATGTAGCTATGAGAGAGGATATTAATTAGTGTTACAATGATTTTTAGAGTGTAAAACATGAGTTATGTTAAGGTCAGCATGGAAGGTCCTTATTGTTAAAGTCGTCAAGTGTTTGAGCCTAGTAAGTGACTTGAGAAGGTATGTGCAAAGAAAGCCTAGTTTTGTGCATGAAGGGTCATGATGCATTAGTGAGATGAATGCACATAGGCATGGAAGGTTATATGAGGTTGATTAATCATGTATATGAGGCATTAAATCACTCATGTGGGTCTCAGGGTGAACCTATAGGGGTAGGACCTATAGACCTAGTCTTCACCTAGACCATTTCTAGACCCTACCTCACCTAATGAGGAATAATGGTCTATTGTCAAGGTATGTGAATAATGTATGGATATATATAAGCATGAGAGATGTTTATTTAATATGTGATTGAAGTGGATAGCACATGGAAATAACCATGAAGGTCAGTTTCAAGGCCTAATGTGATTTGTAGGTCAAGATCTACAGAGCAAAGAGAGAGAGTGTGGCCTAATAAGGGGTCATGATCAGTTTTCAAGACAATTTTTCATATGTGAGCATGGAAAGAGGTAATATATGTTTTTTCAAGCATGTTCACAAAGTTTAAAGTCATGGTTTATAATAAAAGGATGAAAAATGGTTTTGAGGTCTCTCAAGTGCACAAAATGAAGGGTTCTCAGCCTGAGAGGAATTTTCTTATGTTTTTTAGCTCATCAAACCTATGAGTGTTACCTAATATATTCATGTTATATGGTTAATGGTCTTATCTAAAAATTCCATGCATTATATGGTTAAGAGGCTATGCTTTATAAACAATCGTTAATAGTGGAAGTGTGTTTAAACCCTCTTTGATCCCTAACAAGGACCCGATGTTGAAGATGTTGATAAAAATAGTCTATAATGGTTTAAAATTAATATAAAAACTATTTTAGATTGTATTAAACTCTCATATGCACCTCTAGGTGTGAGTGAGTTGTTAGGTGTGTGAGTAGACCCTATAGGAAAGTGTTAGTTTCTTAGAGATTTACTATAGCAGTCAGAGTTGACCAAGTCAAAGTATGAAAATAATTGGATGGATAAGGTTGAGACTTTTATTTTATTTCCATGGTGGTTTTTGGATATTTTCTATCCATTATGTATGCTAAATTGGTCATCCAAGTTAGGTAGTCGCTAACGGGCCTAATGGTAGAAATAGTGAAAAACCCAGGCATCAGTGAGAAGATGATTAGGAATGTGTTATCATGAAATAGAGATAAATACAAGTGTATGGAGAGATTTTTTAGGAATTTTAATACATGTTCATTTTTGGTATAAATTTTTAAGTTCAATGATTATAGTGAAAATTTTGCTCACAAGTTAGCATGTCTAGTGCAGATGAGATAATGAGATGTAAAGTCATGAGATTGGTCTACAAGACCAATATTTTCCATTTGAACATATTATATTTCTATATAATTATTGTCTAAATATATCATAATATCATCTACATGCATTATAAGTCTATAAAATTGGTCATATAGGTGTTGAAGTTCATTGTCACTATGACTGGTCTTTGAGGAAAATTGATAATTCTGAAGTAAGTTACAGGAGTGTTTTAGAGTCCTTTCACCCTACGTAATGAAGTATAAATCACTTGTTTAATTTTTTTATGGTTTTTTAATATGATTTATTATGTTTTTTGTGTGGCTAAACATTATTTTATCTTCAGTTGTTCAAGACAGACCTTTCTATGTGTGTGAAGGCCTAATGTAAATAGTATTAATGGCATACTTCAAGTGGTAATTGCAGATAAAAAGTGTCATGGACCCAATATAAGATTATTATGGGTATATTTTAGTGGAATATAAATTTTTCATAATATTTATTAATTTTTTAAGTTCTCCAATAATATAAAAAGGTAACATGTACTAATGAAGGCCTAATTGAATTAGGTCTCCTGAAGGCCTAATTGAATTAGGTCTCCTTAAGGCCTAAAGAAGGATTTGGTCCATTTGAGCTATGACTGACCTAATTTAATGATTTATTCATGTTTTTTGCATGTCCTATGGCTTATTTTGAGAAAAATATAATATTTTAAGAGTGTATGGCTGATCAAGAGGTGTATGAGCAAGAGCCTAGTATAAGAACAAGGCCTAATAGGCCTAATTGTCTAGTTAGAGAATGAACGAGAGAAAGTGAAGGATATATCACTTTTAAGAGATGAAAGAGGTATTTTATGACATCAAAAGGTTTTAAATAAACTATCATGAAGATATAATATGGGTATTTTAAATAAATACCAAGGTCATATGCCCTAATTTGTCTTGAAGAGGCCTAGATAAGTGAAGAAGCCTAGAAGGCAGTTTGAGAGGGATAGAAGATAGAGAAGAACTAAATAAGGTGATCAGCATCTATTGTATGAGTAAAAAGGTTTTCTAAAGGTGATCAAAGGTCTTATTTGTTTGAGTTGGTGTCGAGTCATTTAGGGGGTTGGTGCCTCCTTGCAAGTTGGTGCTTGCTAAAGCCTAGTTGGATTAGTGCTTATCTAGTTGGGGTTGGTGCTCCATGTGGATTTGGTGCTTCACTAAATTATGATATTTTGACTTATAATATTGTATTAAATTTTTATGTATCATTGTTTTTTCTTCTACTTGAGGGTTTCCCACTCATATGTGTGTTTTCTTATGTTATGCTCATATGAATGACTCTTTATGCATTGTTATATCTTTGTATTGCTTTGATGATTCAAGGAATGTTAAAGTACATGTGAAAAAAAAATTAAGAGACCAATTCACCCCCCTCTCAATCATTGTGTTTGAAATATATCAAGTAGTGTGATTAGTCATCTCACATAAAGAGAATTAAAAATAGAAGGCCAAAAGGGCCACTTCCAATTCTTAAGTGTCAATAACCCAACCATTTGACCAAGCACTACCAGTTTATATATGCGACTCAACTAATATAACCCCTCCTCATATTTATACCATTTAACTTATGCAATCAATTACTCCCTCATTTATCCCACCAATACAAGTGATCCCCTTGTAATTATCCAATCAATGTAGTTGGTTATCCCAACTCCATCTTCACCTCCCTCTTCCACAATCACTTCCACCTAATCCCTTATATCTAATTCCACCCCATTGATCACCAACACCACCTACTAATACATGATTTTTGACTCACTCATTCTAACTATAGTCCCACTATTTTCCACAACCACTAGGTCTATAACAATTCCATTTTCATCTTCCACCACACTACCTACTACTTCTACTCTGGCCATTCCAACCACACTATTATATTCTTTTACTACATTGGAAACCATCCTTCCACATGTTCCCTTTCAACCCATCCAAGTATCCTCGCCTTCTCCCACTCTCACTTTGACCCAAGCTCCCACCAAGAAGGTGGAGATAGAGAATCCCACTAACACAACTATGGCTAGTCAACTCACCAAAGGGGTAGAGAGAGTCAAATCATCAATCGAAGACTTAGTGATAATGTTAGTGGTAGATACAACACTTATTATAGTAATTACCAGTGTGGCAACTTCAGTCATAGATTCATAAGTAAAGTGGTCATTGGGATAGCATAACATTCATTAGTAGCCACTCCTAGTTGGCTTGAAAAATCAATATCTAAGAAGAGGAATCAAATGATATCTCATAGCACCCTAGATTTTAGTCTATTGGAAGCACCTAAATGACCAAAGAGAGGTCCCAAGACTATTTCCAGAGTCTCTTATAATGTAACATGGGAGAAGTATGTAGAGATAGCAGTTCCCCCACCTAATAAATAAAAAGAAGATTTAATAATGGGGGATTATCAGGTATCTAAGATACACCTTGGTCATCTAATGAGAGAGGTATTAAAACATGATGTCCAAACAACCATAAGTTCTCTTTAATAAAATGGATAGTGACAAGGTCACCAAGGATGCATTGAATAACAAGGTATAGAAGTTGATAGCTACCTTCAGGAGGGTCATAAACCCAGCACATCCTCTCTAACCAACCCAACCATCTCAATTCCCCCTCAGTTCCTTGATAAAGAGACATTTGATACAATAATAGAGATTAGCACAATGGGCACATCTACAAAGGAATGGGCTAAAGAACTAGTCACCAAACGGAATAAGGTGATAGGGTGGGCCATGGATTATTAAAAAACACTAAAGGATGACCTTATAACTCTGAAGATAGAAATAAAAAAATATGAGGAAGAAGTTGAAAGGCTAAAGCTCTACTCTCCCAAGTTATAGGCCATTGATCAAATAGAGAGTGACATCCTCATGTCTGAAAAGATACTCAAGAATCCTTTGGAGCATGATGAGCTGGAGAGGGCAGCCAAGTTCAAAGTCAAAATACTTAATGAAAGTATTGATAAGGCCAAAATCACAAGTGACAAGGCCATCAATGTAATATATGACATTGAAGATTCAATTTGTAACTTGTCATGTGAGGCAACAAATTACCAAGAAAAACCTCTTCCTATTAAGGTTGTCTAGGATAAATTTAAAGAAGTGATTAAGATGGAGTCATCACATAACACAACTTTTAAATTAAATTCCATACATTGGTTTATCAATTACCACAATACACTTGATCAGATGGGCAAAGATATCCAAATCTACAGATATTCTTCCAAAGAATTATCTAAGGTAATGTAAGAATGTGACATCAGTAATATTTACACTATTAGTCCTAATAAAGAGTGCCTATAAGAAATATTCAACAACTTTGATGCTTACATCAAGAATATACAAGCGTAAAAAGATAAGGAATCCTCTAATGTCATTGTCGTTGATTAATTATTTAATTATTTAAGAAGAATGCATTTTATAAATTACAAATTTTATAAGCTACATTGTAAATTTTCAAGTTATAAATTGTAACTATCATTTTCATATATCTTAGCTTTAAGTTGAAAAAGTACTACTGTTTCTATCTAATTTTTGCTTTTTCTTAAGTGTGAAAAGAAGAAACTAGTTAAAAAGGGTGTATAGAAGAATAACTATTAAATGCATGCATGTTGAATCTAGAATTTGTGAGAAATCCTCTTTGGCTAGGGAATAATTACCTAGAATAAGAAATCACTACCACAAAACTTGTTGGTTATACAAGTATTTGGGTGGATTGCTTAGCGTGAGCTAGATCCTAGAAGTGAAAGCTTTCTAGGAGGCTATCAATCCACCTACTTTTAAAGCTTAAGTTTATGAATAAAAAATAAAGATACTTGCATTTAAAATAGAAAATAAATAAAATTAAAAACAAGTAAATAATATTAAATAACTAAATTAATACAACAAAGTTAAGTACTTTTAAAACAATGACTAAAGAAAGCAACTAATGCTGAAAATTAGTCAAAGTAAGGTTATGGTTTTGGTTTGGAAATTTAACAAGGGATTAAAGATGGTTTATTTGGTTGATAAATGGTTAAGGTAATAAAAATATAAAGGTTCAAATGTGATAAATGGGTGAATGGTTTATGAGGTAAGAAGGTATATAGTTAATATGGCAAAAGGGGAAGAGGATAAGGAGGGTAAAAGTGGCAAAGGTGTGAATGCATAAAAGATGGCAAGGGAGAAAATGGATTGAGCTAATGAAATGACAAAGGAAGGAAATGGATCAGTGGGGATGAAGAGATTAAAAATCCAAGGGGATGATAAAATGAAATTGAATAAATAAAATCAAATGTTACCTTCCAAGCTTGAAGAAGAATGTTGTTGTTGTTGTTGATGTTGTTGAAGATGTCTTGAGGCAATTTTGATAGAGCTTCATTGATTTGAATTATTTTCCTCTAATATATGGATGATCTCCAAAATGATGACCTCCTTAAAATACCTACAACAAGATATTAATAACAAAATACTAACTTTCAACTTAACCTTGGGTGAAGGAGAGGGGCTATTTATAGCATTTGTTGTGAAGAATCATGCCAAAAGAGGGAATAGTAGAAGTATGGTGCCATTTTCCATGTGGTGTATGAATGAGTCAAAATATGAGGTTGGTGGGATTCCCACCTTAATCATGGGTATCCAATTTGGGTTGGTGTGTATCTCACCTTGCACATAAATCCAATTTTGAATGGGAATCATGCACATAGGTCTAAATGAAGCCAAAGACTTTTCACCACCCTTTCTTGTCTTCATCCAAACACTTAAAGAGATTCCCCACAAAATGCAGTGCCATTTTCCATGTGGTGCATGAACGAGTCAAAATATGAGGTTGGTGGGATTCCCACCTTGATTATGGGTCTCCCATTAGGGTTGGTGTGTCTCCCACCTTTCACATGAATCCAATTTTGAATGGGAATCATGCACATGGGTCTAAATGAGGCCAAAGACTTTTCACCACCTTTTTTGTCTTCATATAAGCACTTAAAGAGATAGCATACAAAATGTGGCACCATTTTCCATGTGGGTGCATGAATGAGTCAAAATATGAGGGTGGTGGGATTCCCACCTTGATCATGAGTCCCCCATTTGGGTTAAAAAGTCAAAAATGGGTGCCCTTTGTCTTTTCCAAATCACTAAAGAGGAAAGTATCTCATTTTGAAGGCCACTTTCATGTGTGAAGGTAAAATACATGTTGAATCATGGCCCCTTAAGGGCAAATTCACTATATTGTCAAGGGGGCACCCTTGTGATGCTTAAATAAGGTCAATAATCGCTTTAGGAAAGGGTCCTAAGTGGGGTATGATGTCCCACATCAAGCCACCTCACCTATAAGCCATGTCACTTGCCAAATCACTTGCTATATCACCTTCCATGTTACTTGCCATTTCACTTTCCATGTCATCATGAATAGTGATAGTGGGTCCCATAATGAATAGTGATAGTGAATAGTATTTTTGAATAGTACTTTCAAATAATAATTTTGAATAGTACTATGTGACTAGGAGAATAGTGATTTGGTTAGGTTAAGAGGGGTTGGTTAAGGGTTAAGAAGGTTTAGGGGGTCTCAAGGCATTTAGTCATCAAAAACTATAAGTGTGTAGTTTTTTGGTGTCTACATTTTGCCCTTTATTATTATACAGCTTTGAATTAACAAGCTACAAAACAAAAATGAATTACTTGGTCAAAGGTCAAGGTGCCCTGAATATGGAAGGAGGTGTTCCCCCTCAAACTAAGAGTTGATGAAGAAAGGCTGAATTAGGTATAGTTTTGATAAGTAGTTGGTGGGGAGGCACTAGGCGGTATAATAAGGTAGTTGGGCATATGAAATGCCAATGGGTGCATAAAATATGACTAAGCATGATAGTCAAGATTGGGCAAAGACTAAAGCTACCAATGTTGATAAAAATAAGTTTACGTTCTAGATGGACATACAGTAGGGTAATCGATCCATAATATTAGTCATAATTGATCGAATTAATCCTATCGAGTCATCTAGATAAGGTCGGTGTTATTCACAAGTATCGAGGGTAAGAAGTGGTCTTGTAGAACAACACAAATGGTCTGGTTACACATGAGGTGGGGTGTAAAAATTATAACATAGTAGGTATAGTTGATGTAGTCAAAAGGACCAAGGCAAGTTCATCACAAAACATACAAAAAGGTTGAGTCAAAAATGGCCAACGTCAAGGTAGACGTGGGTAAGTGGGTTGTTTGGTTGGAATGAGGTGGTTGAGTAGACTCTATATACACTAGGCAAGTGGATGTTGCCTACATAGTTCCATGGACATAATGTCTAAAATGAACTTCAGGCCTAATGTAGTTCTTTTTAGGTGGAGAGTGTTGGTTAAATTGGTTTTCCCAATTTGATGTATCATATAGTTAGGTCTGATTGAAGGATGATGGAGAAAGGGAAGCTCCATAGGGTGGAAAAGATGGATATCAAATAGTTTGTTGATTGGTTTGGTAAAAATTGTGGATGAGATTACCTAAGAGGCAATTAGATGATTGCTTCAACTATGCAAAAGGAATTTTTAGCCATGGATAAGTAGGTTCAAGCATGAAATTTCTACCACCATTTTTTAAAAAAGGGAGAAATATGCTTTATCAAGATTTAGAAAATCTGGGACTACTCGAATTGCCATGATGACCTGATGAGTTCTTTCATCACCATTCAAATAAGTTGACATTATGCACACTCTACAACAATGTCATTAATAGGATATAAAAAAAAATTATTCAATGATTCAGGGAAGCAAAGTAGTAGAATGGGTAAATGAGAAGTGGCAAAGATTCAAATTCTTGACCCTAGAGCTAGTGGGGCCCCAAAATAAGTAAGCATTGAGTTTTGAGGAAATTCAGAGAAAGACTCTTAGGGGTTTTGGAATATGGATTGAGGCCTAAATGAGAGAGCAAGTTGAAATAGGAAGTAAAATAAATAGTATAAATGTAAAATTGAGAGGGAAAATAGAAGAAGAATGTATGAAGATAGATAGATTGGGGAGTTGAAAAAGAAGGTGGGAGAAATAAGTCTAAAAGAGACTAAGGAGGGAAATAGTTTGGTGAAAGAGGGGACTCCTATAATAGGTTACTAGGTGGAATGTGATTAAAGGGTAGAGTTATTACAGTGCATAGGAATATATAGGCTAGGTAGGGAGACTCAAGGGAAATTATTAGTTGGGAGGTGGGTTGTGTAATAGGTTATAGCTAACAACCATACGCGGGTACCCCAAATCTTCCATTTGAAGGTGGGTTTAGTTTTGATTCTAAAATCTCCAAAAAATGGGTTCAAAATAGGCAATACTAGAGGATATGGGGAAGGAATCTATATCCTAATAGCTGGTGATGCTCATGCTTACTTTTTGGTCGTATGAGCTTGTGGGCATGGTCAATTGTGTTATAGAGTCATAGGATTGACATATATCTCATAGTAAACCAAAATTGAATGGAAGACATTCAAAACCATAGCATGTTATATGTTATGATCATATAAGCTCAAAATGGGTAGAGGGTTTAAAAGGGAAAAAGGTGATAATTAGGGTGAAGGGAGTAGCTAAAGAGGGACAAAAAAGAGGATCTAGGCTCAACATGCAAAGGCATAAAAGGAAGAAAGGGATGCACTTGAAGTAATTAACCTAATTATATTTCATGCATTAAAGCAAGGGCATGGAAGACACAAAGAAGCAGATAAGGAGATGTACGTAAAAGTGATACAACTGATGATCACACTTTGAGGAGCTAGAAGTTGAATGGGAGAAAATAAGGGATATCCAATAATGGATGAGGTGAAGGCAGACCAAGAGATAGATGAAGAGATAGGTATAGAAAATAATGAGGTCGTAGATAAAGATGAAGGTGGAAAAGGATGGAAGGAGCTAGGCATGGACATATAAGAGGGGGAAAAAAGGAGGTCAAGAAAAGCAAGGAATGTCATCAAGGGAGACAAAAAAATGAAATTAAATGGAGAAAAGAGAAGAAAAATAAAAGGTAGAAGATGGGGGGTGAGGGATACACTGAAGGATGGGGAGAGAAGTGTAACAATCATGAAGGGTAAGGGGAGGATGAGAAATATGGGAGGCCATGAAAGGTTTGTAAATAAGTCTTAAAAAAAAGACCAAGGAGAAAACAATTTGGTGATGAAAATGAAAAAAAATAAGGAAATAAGTGGAAGAAAAGAAAAAAGTGGGTGGGAAAGCGAGCTGTGAAGCATGCACAAGAAAAAAGTGTTGAGGAGGCCAAAAAAGAAGATTAGGTGGGGGATTTATGGGATATAAGAGGGGCCAATGAGGAAGGCTATAAAAAGTGGAGAGAGAGGCAATCCTTGTGTTAAAATAGATTGACAAGATAGATAGAAAAGTGGTTAAAAAATATTGACAAGTTGAAGGGAGGGAGGTGGTGAGGAGATAGGTAGAGAAGTGGAGAATGAGATTTTAGGTGAGAAGGGAAAACAAAATAAAGGAAGTGGCTGAGTTGACCATAGTAACTGAATACTACCTACATATTCCAAAAAGACCTCAGGCCAATGTAGTTCTCCCAATAATTAGGAAAAAACAAAGAGTAAGTATTAGGTGATGTTAAAATAGAAGGATGTTAGGAAAAATCCAAAGCTTCCCTAATATAGGACACCCTAAGCATGAGGGCATTATTAGCAATGGAAATTAATGAGAAGAAAAAGGGGAGGATAATTAGTTTTTCGTGGTCAAACTACCTTTAGAAGTCAAGCATTGCCTACATAGTCCATGGACATCAAGCCAATGTAGTTCAACAAGGGTTGGGTGAGTGGTGTTCAAATTGGCTCCCCCACTTTGATGGACCACATGGGTTGGTTTGGGATGATGGAAAAGGTTTTATAAAACAACAGTTTTGGGTTTTGATAAAGGTGATGGTGAAAGTCCATGGTGTATATTGGTGAATAGTTACCATAATGATCCCACATTTAGCAGGATGACAGACACGGATGGGTAAGGTAGGATAAATAAGAAGGGAACACAATTCTAAGCACCATAAATGACTTTAAGTAAAGCTAATCCAAAGAATATATGCCTTTATGAGGAGGTTTTACCTTCTAAAATTGTTCAAGGGTAGAAGCCTAGAGATAGCATCTACCACTACGAGTCAAGTTTTAGGAAATGGGCTTCTATCAGGATCTGCATATGAGCTTTAGCTAAGGTTCATCACTGCTACAAGCTAAGTTTTAAGGGCAGTAGCAAAGTGACTACCTGCAAAGAATTTCTTTTTGGCTAAGTAATTTCTACAAGGTAAAAAATTGGTAATGTGGTGAGTGATAAAGGATGGACCGTGAATGACCCAAGAGCTTCCTGGGTAAGCTAGACAAAATGTGTCCATGTTTACATCCTCTATCCTAGTACCTAAGAAGCAATGACTTGGGGTTTCACTTAGAAGATGCCTTGGTAGCAGGGAGCTACATGGTCTAGGATATTGGTTATATAGTCAGATCAAATGGGGGAGCTTTTACAATGGCAAGCATTTGGGAGTTACCACCACCAGCAACAATGGTAGTTTTGAAGGCATGATCATTATAATGGCCCATGGTTGGAAGCTAATTTACGTCAACCAAATTAAAGGTGACAATGATGCCAACGACCACTAGGCCCACAAGGATTGTAATATGACAAAGCAAGGAAAGACATTAGATGTGGATTGAATGATAAAGGCAACAAAAAGATATCATGATGGTGCATAATGGCTTTATTGAGATGACAATTAGATTGAGGGCAACATGTCCATAAAAAAATGTAAGTATAAATGACCATTTTAAGTGGGAAAACTATTCAAGAGAATCATGTCGGTGAGGAAGAATGGTCAGGTATTCTATTTAAAGAATCATGATAAGGATGAGTGTCTATCATTGAGTTGTTTGGTTTTATAGGTTATAGAGAGTGTAGATAACTACATAAGGTTGAAGATGGTGAATAATGGGGATAATGCTGGAGATAATCAGTAACCCCCGTGACCCAAAATAATCAATATGGTGAATGTGTGGATCTACTAGATACTGTAACATGTAATGGCAATAATGGAAGTATTGTTAGATCAATAATAAGAGGAAAGGCACCCACAGCCCAAGGTTGAGCCTGAACTCTTACCTCTATAGTAATGAAGAAGGTAAGAATTTCACTATGCAAGATACAGGGCTGGATAACATCACCATCGACCTGTCTATAGAGGGAACCCTCACTATCCAAGGTAATGTGCACTAAGGAAACAATCGATGGTACTTATGCGAGTAGAACAACTAAAGCAGAGGGATTTAATGGTTGTGACAAATGAGCAGGGTGAAATACCTATAGAAGATATAATTTTCCCTCTATGGGGATGAATGTAGAAGAGGAGAATAGAGTACACACTTTAGCAACTACTTAGACAGGGAATGTTATGAATGTTAGTTTAGGGAGCAATCAAGTAGAAGGATGGTTGAACACAAATCCATAGTCACTAGACAATTAGCCTAGTGCTTAGGTAGGAAAATAATGTGGATAGTCCAATAATTTTGTATGTGCCATGTGATTCCTCACACCCTAAATAAAATATTGCATAGTTTATTGTAAACATGTACAAAATGTATTGGATGTCATTAATCAAATGTTATCATGCTTAAGGTTGTGTGGATACTTATGAATGTTATGGTTATGGTTATGATTGGTATGGTTATGGTTGTAATCTCGCTTAATGTAAAAATAATTATTGTTGTTGTTGCAACATTAGATGGTAAAATTCATGATGAAAACATCAACCAAGCACATTAAGATAAGAATAGGGCATGATGTTTTATTTTTAACAAAGATTGAAAATAGACCTAAAGTGGGATCGGCTTAATGAATATAAGCCCTTCAAATGTTGTGCATGAATGGTTGTGAGTTGATAAAAAAAGGTTTCTTGATCATAGGGTGTCAAGTAAGCTCTAAATCCCTTAATTTATAGATAGTCTAAAGGGAAGATGGATGATAGGTGGTGTGAAGGGTAATGGGTGATATGTATGATAACCTCATGTGAATTAGTTTTACCCTTCTATAGGTGGCCTAAGAATTGTAATAGATAAGTCCATGTCACATACTAGATGTAGATTGATCAATGCGGTAAGTCTACATGTGAAATCCAATTGCGACTTATAACTTATTATGCTGCTTGAGAGCTGATTGTAACATTAGATTTTGTTGTGATAATTGGTATTTTGCTTTATTATTGTATGTGGAAAGTTGATCGATGCGAGAAGCTTTCAATAAATTACTCTACTTTTAAGGTTAACTTAGCATCCTTCAAGGGAGTAGTCTAAGCTTATTGGCTTTGTTTAATTCTCTTGATAGTTGTCCTTCAAGGGAGTAGTCTACTTTATATTGGGCAATTTTTATTTTGTTTTTGGGCAGCTATTCTTTGAGGGAACAGTCTACATGCTTAAGATATTGACCCAAGTAGTATTTTGGTATCCAAATTATTTTTGGATGCAATGTTTTTAGACATGGATAGGTCTAATTAGGTTCAGAGATTTACCTTTATGAGGGTAAAATTTTAACATAAGAAGGTTCATGATACGAAAATATATGGTTTTTGAGAGATAATGACCATGAGATTCCATCTTGTTAGAGACAAAAAGTATCCATGAGAACCATGTTATGGGTAGAGCCATGGTACCCACATGTAGGATTAGGCTATGACTGTGACATTTAATCACATGGTTCTATGTTGTAATCAATTATTCTCAAGATGAGACGAGAAAGATGGGTGAAGGTTAAAATCTCATAATCAAGGGATGAGCTTAAGTTAGACAAAAAGAGTGACCTTGATCCCTATTCAACAAAAAAATAAATGTATATGTGAAGCATTGAGGGGCACAAGTTCTAGTTTTCCTTTGAGAGAGGACAAATGATAAGCTCATGATCCATACTTATGGGTAATGATGTAAGGTCCAAGCCAATTAAAAGCAAACTTGCCTTGTTTACTCTTCTCCATGTTGGTTTTCCTTTAGGATGAGGTCTCTAATATTGAATTCCCATTGTTTAAAGTGCTTGTTATAAGCAATTTTGATACTCTCTTGATAGATACAAAGGTGGGTGAGGGATACTAAACAATGCTCGTCAAGTAGCTCAAGTTGAGTTAAATGGCGCTGACAAAAACTTCCTCAGAAATAAGCTCTTATAAAGATATGCAAAGAGTGGGGATTTGGAATTCAAGAGGCAAGATTGCCTCTACTTCTAATACTAGAGATAAAAGGGTAGCACCCATAGAGGTTTAAATGTTAGTGTGATAAGCCCATAAAGTGAATAAGATGTGCAAATGCCAACCCTGACCTGAAGCAATGACAACTTTAGTTAGTATTTTATTGAGGGTTTTATTGGAGGCTTCTACCCATCCATTTTCTTGTGGATGGTTAGGTGAGGAAAATCTTAAATTGATACCAAATGTGTCACATAAGCCTTGGACTTGCTTATTTTTTAAGGATTTTCCATTATAAATGATGATCTTATGAGGAACACCAAAGTGGTAGATGATATGATGGTTGATAAAGTCAATAATATTTTCTTCTTTGGTTGAGATAAGAGGAATAGATTATACCCATTTGGTGAAATATTCGATGGTTGTGATGATGGAGCTATGTTGATGTGAAGAATGGGGGTTAATTTCCCCAATGAGATCGAGCCCCCATTGAGAGAAAGGTCAAAATTCCTTAGATACCTAGAGGCTATTGGCTGGTGCATGATGTAAATTAGCGTGTTGTTGACATTTAACACACTTTTTTAAATAATCACAATAGTCTTGGTTGAGGGTGGGCTAATAGTAACCAAGACAAAGCATACATTTAATGATCATTAGGTCGCTAAAGTGTCCCCCATAGATCCCATCATGTGTTTCCTTGATGGCATGGAAAGATTCATGGTTGCATAGGCAATGAAGAAAAATACCATCAAAACCAAGTTTGTAAAGGATTCCCCCTAGTATGGTGTAATGAGAGGTACTCTAAATAAAGTCTCTTCAGGCATTCCTAGAGAGGTTGGGAGGAACGATGCATAGGTTGAGGAAGTTAAGAGTTTGCTCATACCAAATGTTGGGTGAGGATTCCTCGACACTAAAAATGTTAGGGAGATTAGATTGGTTATAGGAAGGAGTGGTAAAATGATGAATGGCGACAAAGATTTTGGAATTGGAAGGTTGAGAAGGGATCTAGGAAGCAAGACAGGCTATTGTATCCATGAATTTATTGGTAGATCAAATAATGGATTGGACCAGGTAATGTTTAAATGATGTTAAGAGTTTGTCAACTAAAAGTTTATATTTTTATAAGACACCATTCTTACATTGATAGGACCCATTTACATGGTTGATCACAAGCTGGGAATCACCAAAGACATGGATTGTCCTAATTCCTAAGGTTAGAGAAGTTTAGAGACCTATCACTAGGGCTTCGTACTCAACCATATTATTGGTGCATTCAAGGTCAAGTTTAAAGAGAGAGGAAGGGGTTCTCCATCAAGAGGAATAAGAATAAATCTAGCACCCCCTCCTTGTTGGCACTTTGAGCCATAAAAAAACATGGTAATTTGGTAGGTTATGCCATCTTCTTGAAAAAGAGTCATGATAGACTCATCTAGAAAGGCAAGAGGAGGTGGTTGGTTATTTGGTAAAGGAGCTTTGACCAATTGGTCAATAATGACATACACTTTAATTGACTTTTACTAAAGAAATTCAAGGTCAAATTTAGCTAGGAGCATGAGCCACTTAGCCATACACTAATTTTGGTATGGTTTAGAGTGCATGTACTTGAGTAGGTCGGTATTAGTGATGACATAGGTTTTATGGTTAAGAAGGTAGTGGATGAGTTTAGTGACCACAAATATCAATGTTAAGCAAAGTTACTTAGTATTTGTATACCAAGTCTCGTATTCTACAAGCATGTGGCTAATGTAGTATATGGATTGCTCTTTGTGTTGTTCATCTTGGTGAGCAAACATTGCCTCTAGGGAATGGTTAGTGGCAGAGATATATCGGTAAAAGGGGTGGTTATCCTTAAGAGGGGTGAGCATAGGTGGTGACAAAAGGTACTATTTGAGCGAATCAAATGCCTTTTGACAATTGTTATTCCATTTGAAAGAGACATCCTTATTTATAAGGTGATGGAAAGGTTGGCACCAGTCTAAAAGTTAAGAAATGAAATGATGAATGGATTGAAGTTCTCCCTACAATATATGGAGTTGTTTAAGGTTGGTTAGAGGAGGCATGTCCAAAATTGCTCTGACTTTAGTAGGGTCTACTTTGATTTCATGAAGAGAGATGATAAATCCAAGAAGCTTTCCTGAAAGGACCCCAAAAATGCATTTCTTGGGATTAAGGTAAACATGATAATGGATGAGGCATTCAAATATGATCATAAGAGCAATCATGTGATCTTTTCAAAGTTTGGATTTCTTGAGAAGTTCATCCACATAGTCTTCTACAATCTTATGGATGATATCATGGAAGATATAAGTCATGACACGTTGGTAGGTTGCCCCAACATTCTTTAGCCTAAAAGGCATGACTCTATAGCAAAAATTTCCCCAAGGGGTGGTAAAGGTACTTTTATGCTAATCTTCAAGAGCAATCAAGATCTGATTATAACCCAAAAACCCATCCATGAGAGATAACATCTTATGGCTGTTGTAAGATCAATTCGCTAGTCAATGCTAGGTAGAGGAAAGTCATCCTTAGGGTAGATGAAGTTAAGGTCATGAAAGTCTATACAAATGCATAGACCCCTAATGACTTTGGTGATAGGTACGATATTCAAGACCCATTGGGGGTAGTCAATAGTTTGAATGAAGTTTACAGAGAGGAGATATTGAAGGTCTTCTTTAATGAGAAGGGATATGTGAGGATGCATGTGTCAAATTTTTTATTTAACAGGCTTGGGTAGTAGTGGTGGGGCCAATCTCAGACATATCATTGTAAGACCAAGCAAATTCTATGTTGTGATCTTGGAGGAAAGAGGAGAAGTCCCAAAGTTTCTTGGCATTCAGTGATTGGCCCAATTTGACAATGTGGGGGTTGTTTAGGTGCCCAAATTGATATCCATAGTGGATTCATTTGACATGGTTGAGGCCTCATGAGGAATGGATTTATGGATAGAAGAATCCCACGCACTAACGTAGGTAAGAATGGAATCATCATCTTGATGTTGGATGGTGTTGATGGTAGGATAATTGTTTTAAAAAAAAATTAAGGGGCATGATGTTAGGATCTTCAGGTGGGGAAAATGATTGGGTTGGTGAGGATGGGATATCTTCCTCCATGATGGTAATGGGTTTAGGTGAATTAGTGGGCTCTTTAAGTGGTTCATGCCCAAGGCCAAATGACTCATGAGGTTACAAAGTTTTGATATGGGGTAACTCATGAGGCCCTTGTTCATAGCGACCAAGGCCAAATCCTTTCCAAGCACATCTATGAAGATACAACTTAGTAAAATATAGTTTGATAAGATAGGAAAAGTTAGAGGTAAATGGTTGGATGGATGAAGTAGTGGTAGATAAAGTCCCCCATAAATGAAATTTGTTTAATGGTTAGGGAACCCAAAGGGGATGATGGTTCCAATGTTAGGGTCATAAGAAGGGTCATGTCTGAGATTCTCATATTCTTGGGGAGTAGAGAAGTCATCTAAGGCTAAGAGTCTATATTCTCTAAAGGAAATATGTTGGAATGTGGTTATCATAGGGTCCTTTACCAGAATTTAGGAAATAAGGATAGATGAACTAGTGGAAGCTTTATCAACATTAGGTGTGGAAGTGTCACAGGTTTTGGTTGGTGGGTTTGTGTCATTATCAAATGGTTGTGAGTTAGATGAAGGAGGAAGAAGGACATCATTAGGCCAATATGTCATATTGTAAGATGTGAAAGGACTAGGGTCAGCTTGGATAGTCACAACTTGCCCTTCATGCTCAAATTTGACACATCAATGTAAGGTGGAAGGGACACAACTCATGGCACAAATCCAAGGGAAACTAAGTAAAACATTGTATTGGAATTCTCCTTGTACAACATAAAAAAGTTTGGGAATGGTACGGGGCCCTACATAGATATGGAGGAAAATTATGCCCAAGATAGTAGCCATAGTAGCATTGAAAGAATGAAGGACTGTTGTGATTTTAGACATGATGTTTGTGGGTAAGTGAAGTTCGTCATAAGCGTAAGAAGAGATAATATTGATGTTGGTTCCTTTATCAATCATCACCCTTTTTATGTGGGTTTGATTAATATATGTCATAATGAAGAGGGGGGGATTGGGATATTCAGGATGAATAGAAGGTAATTTCTAATCTTTGAAGGTGACAAGGTTGGAAGTTTAAAGGGCACCAACAAAGGTGGCTAGAGTTTGAGAGTCATTGGGTTAGACCTCGATGGATTGCAAGGCTTCTATGAGTGTTTGGTGGTGATGGGGAGAGGTAGAGACTAACTCATATAAGCTCATTTTTGTTGGAGTTTGGTGAAGTTGCTTAACGATATCCTTTTGAATGGATATTGCATATAGGTTAGGGTATGGAGGGTTAAATGGGGAGGCACCTAAGATATACACCTTGGGTTTGTTTTGAAGATAGAGATGGTTGGGTATTATTTGCTCAGGAGATTAGGGATGGGTAAGTCCAAGGAATGGATGCCTTAGCCTTCCATTTATCCTTTTATTAGGCCCAAGATTGGGTAACCATGTGAATAGTGTGGATAAGGGGGTAATCTGGATTGGGTGGTTGCTTTGGTTCTTCCTCTTTAATTTTGGGTGAGATCAAAGATTGGATGGGTTGAGTTGGTGGTTGGATTGGCAATGGGGATGAAGGAGGTTTGTCTAATAATAGATCATCATCCTAATATAGGCTATGAACAAGTGCTTGAAGAGCTTTACAATTTTTTATGTCATGTCCTTGTGCCCTATAGTATGAACATATCAAGTTATCATTGAACCAAGAGGGTTTGGTACATGAAGGGTCAAAGGGTTTGATGGGTGGTAAGCTCAAGGAAGAAGTTTACAATAACTGTTGTAGAATGGTTAAGTAAGATTTGACTAAAGGTGGTAAATATTTAGTGGTTTTATTTTGGGTGTTGAAGTAGAAGGTTGTGTGGACATAGGTTTGGTGGTAGGTGTCTTGGGTAAAGTGGTATGCTTGGTTGACGGTTTTGGTTTAGGAAAGATGGTTGATGAGTTGGAGGCAAGGAGGGCAAGGTAGGTAACTTAGGAATCATTGGTGTAATGAGGGGAGGTGTCATAAAAAGTAAGTATGAAGGTGTTACCAACAAAATTGGTGGGGTTTTGGTAAGAATAATGGCCTTTGTGCTCAAGGTAGAGGCATGAGGACCCAAAATGGAGGGTAAGTTTGAGGGAGGTAAAATTAGGGGTTTTGGGCCTTTTGGTGGTTTTACCTCTTTAGTTGTTTTGGTTGTTGATTTTGAAGGGGGTTTGGTTACTTGGGTCTTATTTTTAATGGTTAAGCCTTTAGATGGAGGAGAAGGAATGGTTCTTTTACCTTTGTCTTGGTTTTTCATAGAAGGTTCTAAAATCAGAGGTTGGGTGGATGAAGTTATCTTCTCTTGTGAGCTAGCTTCCAAAGAGGGAGTGGATGGTTCTATGATAGGGAAGGTGGGTGTGGTATCCTCCAATGGAGGTTTGGGTATGGTGGCTCCCTTTGTTTGGTGCTCAAAGGAATAGAAGGCTATTTCTCCCCTTCCATTAGGGGGATGGGGAAAGAGGCGGTTGAGGTGATGTTTTCTTCAACAATGGGTTCTTTAGTAACCACATTAATAGTATGTGCCTCATGGGATGGTTCTAATTTATTGTCATGATCATGGGTAGAAGGAGCATGATTAGGAAAAGGCTTACGGAATATGTCAAGGGCCTAGTTCAGTAGCGCATTGGGGTTGTCCAACATAAGTTTCTCCTTATCAATGAGGGATTAGACAAGGTATTTTAAAGTTTTACACCTAGTGATGTCATGTCTTATGACTCGATGAAAGGCACAATGGTCATTCTCATGATACCAACCCAGTATGGGGTGCGAAGCATTAAATTGTTAGGGTGGTTTAATTGGTGGAAGTTGGATAATATAGGCTTTTAGTAACTTTTCCAAAATAAAAGGATAGGGCTCCCCAAGTAGAGTTAATTACTTATGATTATTCTAAGTTTGGTTCTTTTGGTTTCACTTTGAATAATTAGAGGAGTCAAAGGTTTGGTTTTTTGGGTTTTGTTGGTTGCTAAATGGCAGTGGTGTGGCTTTGAAGACAATGGCATTGGTGGTTGTTTTGTTTTTAGTGTTGGGATTGGTTTGGTTCTTTGGTTTGGAAGAAAAGGGCTCATTGGTTTTATAAGTTGTGTTCTTGCTCTTCAAATTTAACCTTCCTTCATCAATGGCTTTTTTCTCTAGTTTGGGATCCATGGTAAAATATTCATCAAAGGTTTGAAAGCTTTGGACATACAATGTGGATGAAATATGATTTGCACATGCCCAGGGGAAGAGCACTATAAGCTCAAGTTGAGGCAATAAAAAAGAAAGTTGGTTGATTAAGCTCCTCCAACAAGCCACAAAATTGGTAGTAGATTCATCTTTGAATTATCGAATGGAGTAGAGGTCGGTAATAGAAACTTTATAGTATATATTGATAAAAAAGTGATCTAAGAAGTTTTGGGCTAATTGGGTGAAAGAGAGGATGGAATGTTTGGGTATGGCACTATACCAATCTAATGTTGGTTCAGATAATGACATAGGAAAGGTATGGAGGAGAAGAGCATCATCATGGGAAATCAAGTAGCATGAATTTTTAAATGCTCTTAAATGTTATTGAGGGTCTTCTTTACTATTAAACTTGGTAAATTTTGGAAGTTTTCACTGGGTTGGATAAGTTCTGATGGGGACCAAAGGGTGAATAGGCTCATTACAAATTTGATCATAGGATAAAAGTTATGGGATCCAGAGATAGATGACTCAAGGTTAGTCATCTTGTCCATGATCAACTTCATGAAGTCTGCTTGAGGTTGTTGGGATGCATAATTATATGGTATGTTTTGTTGAGGTTGGGCAATGTGTGAATAGCTAGTAGATGGTTGAGATGACTCCATGTATTGGTATGTGGTCTTTGAAGTTTGGGTGAAAGATATATATTGGTATGTGGATGTTAATGGTTTGGTATATGTGGGTGGTTAGATAGTGAGCACATGCCCTTGTGGGTTATGAAGATAACTAAAGGTTGCATATTGAGTTAGAGTGGTGGTTGGGTTAGTGGCCAATGGAAGGGTGGTGACTTTTGTGTTTATTGGTGGTAACATGGATGGTATGGAAACCATAAGGCTTGAAAGTAGAGTAATGTTTGATGGATTGGAGGTAACTAGAGCACTATGGGTAACACTAGAGGTAGGCACTCTTGTTGTAGGGGAGTGATTAGTAAGAGGTATAAGGGAAATGGTAGTTTGGGTTGGTGGGTTAGTTTTGAGGGAGTTGTTTCTTGATGATAATGTTTGGGAAACTAAAGATTGAGTAGTTTCCATGGTAGTGGAGGTATTCCCCATGAGGTGGAGAGGCATGCCATAAGGTGGATCTAGGGGTGGGGTCAAAACCAGGATTTGATAAGATGTGGTTCTTAGGTAGTGTTATAAGGCTACATGATTATTGTTTAGGAAGGTGACAAAATATGCATCTCCTAGGACTACTTAAGTAATACTTCCTAAAGAGTGAGGGGAGTCTACGGGTTTGAAAATGTGTTCTATGGATGAAGAGGTGGAAGTTGGTGATGGTTGATTTGGTGGTGGGTTTTGTTCTTTGAAGTCTTTTTATTGTTGGTGAGTGAGAACCATATGAAAAGATAAGAAAAGGATGATATGTTCTCACACCTCAAACAAAGAGAAATAAAAAGACTCAAGGAAAACAATGCATTCACTAAGAGTTTGTAAAATCCTAGGATTCTTTTTAATCTCACTTTTGGCTTATACCTTAGAAAAGTGTGAAGAGGAAATTGGCTTGAATAGGTCCTAAACAAGGTAGTGTTTGGTTTTGGGTCCTATTTAAGCACTCAATATAAGTCTATATTTATCTGAGTATGTGGTTTGGTACTTTGGGCTTGCTCCCCTCACATCATAATCTCACATCTAGTGTAGGTGCTTAGTTAATATGTATCGATTTCCAGAGTTTATACTCAGCCAGAGAACTGAGTTGGTTATCCCCTCAGTGATTAAATCTAAGTAAGATAACCAAGAAAGGGTAAGGTGATCTGCTAGGTGATGAAATCCTAATCGGGCCTTGTCTCAAGTGTGTTTTGATGTTTTATTGTGTAAGTGGTTTGGTTTGTGTAACATTTGTGAACTATGAATTAATTCATAATGCTTTTAATTAAACTAGGTGAGCTAAAATCAAGCAAGCAGTCAATGGATGCACTCAATTTTAACCCAAAAAAAATTGATTTATTTGAAGGAAGATAAGAAAAACTAAAATTCACCTAAAACAAACATGAAAATGTAATCCTAATCCTAGGATGAATGTTCTTTTCTTTCTTTTTAGAAATGCAATAAAATTTAATTTTCTAAAAAAATGCAACTAAAACCTTTTTTTTTCTTTTTTTGAAAAGAAAAAAGCTTAATTTTCTAAGAATTAAACTAAATGAATTTCACTAATGAAATTATAAATGTCCTAAAACATCTAAGAACCCAAAAAAACACAAGGGTCCCATCGAACATGCCAAAATGTTTTTGTCTAATTTTTGCTTTTTCTTAAGTGTGAAATGAAGAAACTAGTTAAGAAGGGTGTGTAGAAGAATACCTATTGAATGCGTGTGTGTTGAATCCAAACTTGTGATAAATCTTCTTTGTATAGGTAATAATAACCTACAATAATAAATCACTACCACAAAACTTGTTGGTTAGACAAGTAGTTGGGTGGATTGCCTAGCATGAATTAGATCCTAAAAGTGAAAGCTTTCTAGGAGGCTATCAATCCACCTACTTTTAACATTTAAGTTTGTGAATAAAAAAGAAAGATACTTGAATTTAAAATATAAAATAATTAAAATCAAAAATAATTAAATAACATCAAATAACTAAATTAAGATAAGAAAGTTAAGTGCTTTTAAAACAATGACTAAATAAAGCAACTAATGCTGAAAATTAGTCAAAGTAAGGTTATGGTTTTGGTTTGGAAATTTAACAAGGGATTAAATAAAGTTGGTTCAGTTGGTTGATAAATGGTTAAGGTAATAAAAAGGTAAAATTTCAAAGGGGACAAAGGGGTTAATGGTTGATGAGGTAAGAAGGTAAGTAGTTAAGATGGCAAAGGGGGAAGAGGATAAGGAGGGTAAAAGTGGCAAAGGTGTGAATGGATAAAAGATGGTAAGGGAGAAAATGGATTGAGATAATGAAATTATAAAAGGAGGAAATGGATAAGTGGGGATTAAGAGATTAAAAATCCAAGGGGATGATAAAATGAAATTGAAGAAACAAAATCAAATGTTACCTTTGAAGCTTGAAGAAGAATGTTGTTGGTGATGATGATGTCGTTGAAGATGTCTTGAGGCAATTTTGGTAGAGCTTTGTTGCTTTGAATTATTTTCTTCCAAGATGTGTATGACCTCAAAAATGATGACCTCATTCAAAGACCTGCAACAAGATCTTAATAACTAAAGACTAACTTTCAACTTAACCTTGGGTGAAGGAGAGGGGGGTATTTATAACATTTGTTGTAAAGAATCATGCCAAAAGAGGGAATGGTAGAAGTATGGTGTCATTTTCCATGTGGTACATGATTGACTCAAAACATGAGGTTGGTGGGATTCCCACCTTGATAATGGGTTTTCCATTTGCATTGGTGTGTCTCTCATCTTACACATGAATCCAATTTTGAATGGGAATCATGCACATGGGTCTAAATGAGGCCAAAGACTTTTCACCACCCTCTCTTGACTTCATCCAAACACTTAAATATATGCCCCATAAAATGTGGTGCCATTTTCCATGTGGTGTAGGAATGAGTCAAAATATGAGGTTGGTGGGATTCTCACCTTGATCATGGGTCTCTCATTTGGATTGTTGGGTCTCCCACCTTGCACATAAATCCAATTTTGAATGGGAATCATGCACACAGGTCTAAATAAGGCCAAAGACTTTTTACCACCCTTTATTATCTTCATCCAAGCACTTAAAGAGATGACACACAAAATTTGGCACCATTTTCCATGTGGGTGCATGAATGAGTCAAAATATGAGGGTGGTGGGATTCCCACCTTGATCATGGGTCTCCCATTTAGATTAAAAAGTTAAAAATGGGTGCCCTTTGTCTTTTCCAAAGCACTAAAGAGGTAGGTATCTGATTTTGAAGGCCAATTTCATGTGTGAAGGTAAAATACAAGTCAAATCATGGCCCCTTAAGGGGAAATTTGCCATATTTTAAGGGGGGACACTTGTGATGCTTAAATGAGGTCATTAATCACCTTGGGAAAGGGTCTCAGGTGGGGTATGATGTCTCATATCAAGCCACCTCACTTATAAGCCATGTCACTTGCCATGTCATCATGAATAGTAATAGTGGGTCTCATGGTGAATAGTAGTTTTTTAATAGTACTTTCAAATAGTAATTTTTAATAGTACTATGTGACTAGGAGAATAGCGATTTGGTTAGATTAAGAGGGGTTGGTTAAGGGTTAAGAAGGATTAAGGGGTCTTTAGGGGGTCCCAAAGTATTAAGTCATCAAAAATTATAAGTGTGCAGTTTTCTAGTATCTATAGCTACTTGTAATTTTTAATTATCATCTCATCAAGTTTAAATTGAAAAAGTGCAACTTGTATCTTTCACTTTTCTTTTTGATAAGTTAAATAACTTAAAAGTTTTAAAAGATCACATTGTAATTTGCACATCCCTTTTTTTCAAGTGACTTATAAGTTGCGAAAATCTCAACTGCAAATTACAAGTTAGGTTTTGCAAGTTATGTTTTAAAATATTCAAATATTGAAAAAAGCATTCAATTTTGTTAAAATATTGAACAAGTCATGAAGTTTCATTTTGACACCCCATTTCTTGTTGAGAGAGTTCTTTAACTGAGCTCAAGGAGAGATGGTTCGAATAGAAAACTCCAATAACATTTTTCTCCTTCCTCAACACTTGGCAAATTGCCTAGCTACTTGTAGAGTCCTCTTCTTCCTTCTACTCCATCAAAGATGCCTCTTCAAGCTAAAATAAGGACATTTGTATGAACACTCCCTAATTTATTGCTCCAAGAGTAAGTGTAAAGTTTTTTGACTTCTTCTCTCTCAAGAGGGTAAGTTTTTTGTATAAATAATGGGTCTCTTACGTAGCCCATGGATATCTTTGTTGAGAGAATTTTTTTTTATTTTTGATAAGTTCATTTACATGTTGTAACCTAAAAAATATCAATATACTGAAGTTTTGCCTTCCTTTTTTTTTGTCATCCTTGTGTATGTACAGATTTTGTTACATTTGTGAATGATATAAGTCTTATTTCAGTCATATAGAATCATTTGTGGTATTTATCTTGCCCTTTTGAAATATTTTTGAGGAAAAAATTGTAACTTTGTTCCGTATTTGATAAAATGTTCAATATTACCTTTGATGCCATACTCATGTAAGATTATTTTCAAGGGATTTTAGTATATTATTATTCAAAATATGTTCAATCCAAGCAAGCAATATTTTATACTAAAACCCTTTGGTGCATCACGATTTTCTAGTTTTATAACTCCTTTAAAATGCTTTTCCTTACAAATAAAACCCCAGTTAGGAGTAAAATCACAAAGATGCTATAGTTAGAAGTCAACCGGTCATGTATCAGTTGCACTAAGCTTAGTAAAAGGAAAGGATTATTTGTAGGTTCACCTTAATTATCCAATGTCCCACAACTTGGAGGTGATGGCCATTGTGTCATTAGATTCATATATATTATAACTCATACAAAACATAGTGGGTGCAAAATCTAATTGATAACAGTTTCCTTGTGCTCAACCACATGCTAAAAATCATTGAGTGAAAACAAAAATACTTTTGAGTCTTTAATCCACAAAACTTTAAAATCAAACATTCCAAAGCAAAACAAAAAATCATGTAGTTTTCAATCAAAAAGTTTGTAACTTTTGTCCTTTTATTATCTAGTGTCAAATCTTTCTTGAGTTAAGTTTTCCCCTAGTAATGTCACCCATCACAAGGCACATGCCTATGTTGAATAATCCTAGGATGAGGGATGAGTCTTTTGTTAATTACCCTTTTCATTTTGGAAATCAAGAAAATCATATTGAGATCAAGGACAATGTTGAAGATGAGGAACATAACCCTAGATCTATTTTCCCCACTTCGCAACTCAAAGAGTATATTTTAACTAATAAGAATGAGGTCTTACTACAAGCCTTAAGTCTAAGGGCTCAACTTCCTCCTATTTTTGAAACCTAAACCATTCCACATCAACCTATCACTAGTAACCCTATTATCCACAATCAACCAAGTCTCCCATCCACTATTTATAGCCTTAATTTCAACATCCCTTATCATTCTAGTAAAGTGAATACAATTCTAGTACCCTTACCACCTAGTATCACTCCACCCCCAAAGCCACAACTAATCCAAAGCACCCAACCTACCAACAATATTACCATGTTAAGTGGTCAGCCTAGTCAAGAAAACTAAAAATACAAATTCACAGCTTTGGGAGAATGTTATGATGTTGTCTTTCAAAAGTTAGTCACTACAAACATGGTCATATTACTTAACACCAAACAATCTGAGCCAAATGTCCCAAAACCTACATGGTATAGACCTAACAAATATTATGATTATTACAACATTGAAGGTCATTCTACAAAATATTGCATGATACTAAAACATTATATCCAAGGTTTGATTGATAATGGGGACATTAAGGTAGAGCCAAGTCTATCCATATTTGAAAATGATGGTTTGGGGGTATTCCAAGATGTATTTCCTGAGCCTAATCAAGCTACTCCAATTCTAAGTCAAGCTCATAACCTTCCATCCATTTCTCACAAACCTATTTTTGACGCATCCATTTTAGACCAATCCATAGTTAATCAACCCATGTTTAACAAACATGGTTTGCGTTCCATTTTTAATGAACCTATCTTTGTTGAAAAGCCTATTTTTGAACAAGAGCCTATCTTTGACCAAGATCCCATTTTTCACCAAGATCCCATCTTGGACCAATCCTCTTCCAACCATAATAACTTATCATCCATTGCCAATCACCCAACTTATTATCACATGTTAAAGCTCTCATCATCTCACAATATACACCCCAAGTGATAAAGGTACTTGTATACAAAAAAATACATGAGTAAATAATTATCAAACCCATCCATTTCAAAATAAACATTATACCCCATAACATCACCTACAAACCATTTTAAATTCAATGTAAAGATGATAGCAATACTTTGGTAGTTTCTAAGGAAACTTCATCAATAATCAAAACATGATTCATTAATAGTCTCCATGAGGACCGTGTTACCACCACTCCTTTCATAAACATCACCAATCATTCTTCCCATATTGCATCTCCATCTCTCACACCCATTGATTGGGACCAATAGTTTTAACCACCCTCAGTTTCTTTCCATGATAATCACATAATTCTTAGTTGGTCTCTAGTAAAAATAACATAATGAAACATCTGTATATTCTAAGGAATAAGTGTTCCTCAAACAAAATGAATCCTATAATCCAAATCTAAAATCAACATCTCATAGTGAAAACCTCTTTGAGGCACTATCAGATGATCAAAATCCAAATTACAATCAAAATGAAAATCAAAATATAAAAAATCAAAAATATGAGTCCCTTAGTGAAAACCTCTTGAGACACTATTAGGCAATCTAAATCTAAATCCAAATCCAAATAAAAGTAATCAATAAAAGTCCCTTAGTGAAAACCTTTCTAAGGAACCAATGAATAAATAACTCAATCTCCCTCTTGTGTTATCACAACCCTGAGATGACTCTATTTTGTTTATTAAAAACACCATTGATCCAAATGTGAATCCAAAAATCATCCAACTTGTAGTTACCCCTAGTCTTATTGAATATGAGATTGTTGGTCCCAATCATCCTTCGCATCATGAAACTTACACTTATCCCTATAATCATTCCATCCCTCTAAACATTTCATGTGCTCAACACACATCCTTCATCCAACATACTTTTTGCTTTGCCCTATTTGGCAACACCTTCTATCATAGGGGTTATGATGGTATCCTAGTAACTCTGGAAGAAGCCAACTTAGAAATCAAAAAAATTTTGAAGATATATCTAAAGTGCATAACTAAAACATCTATAGGGGTCAACATCATGCATCTCAAACCATTCCATATTTGAGATGATAAAAATAAAAAAAATACAAAGCATCAAAAATAAAAAATAAATAAAAGAAAAGAGTGTGTGTGTGTGTGTGTGTGAGAGAGAGAGAGAGAGAGAGAGAGAGAGAGAGAGAGAGAGAAAGAGAGAGAGAGAGAGAATGAGAATGAGAAATAAATTCATCTAATGGTGAAAACTATTTCTATGGCACCTTGGATAAGTACCATGATAAAAAATGATTTTCAGCATCATGAATAAAATAATAAATTTACTATACACACCCTAGTCACTTGGGGGAAAACTCATTCCATTTAAATCTTATGCATCCTTAATCATACCTCCACACTTACACATTTTATGCCTATCTAAATGCATCTTACACTCATCCTTAACCATCATATGATTATCCAAAACCATCCTTACTCATCCCAAACTATCCTAAAACATCCCTAACCATTTTAAACCTATCCTTAACCATCCTTAATTACCCTTACCTATCTAAACCCATCCTTATCAATATAATCTTTATCATCAGAGAACCATGCCTATTCCCATTTTAACCCTGATAAGGAAGTGGAAACGTTTCAACACATGTTCTTGGAAATATTTTGATGTATCCTTACAAAGCTACTTTGATGACTAAACACTTGGTTTTTACGTCATGTGTTCCTTGAGATTATCATCTTCATTCCTATCTATTCCTATTCATCCATAATGTATCCCTATCATCAATTATATCTCCCTTCCTTTGTGCTAGAATATGTTTTCCCTTTACAATATTCATTGTATATATATCTAGAAATCCAAAAAATCCAAAAATGTTAGAAAATTGTTTTAACCTTTTAGGGTTTAGCTATGTAAATCCTATGTTTGATTAAAGGGATGAGTAGTCTAAATCAATGAAATAATATGCAATAAATAACCACTAATTTGTTACAAATTTTGACTTGCTTTGACTTTCTAAACATAGTAATAAATATGTGCAAATAGAGACTTGTCAAGAAAAAACCTGATATAAAATATCTAAGTGCTAAAACTGAGATATGAATAGGTATAAGTATCATCAACTAGATCCTTGTGTTAGATCCTCTCCTAGGTAGTAGCACCATATTTGGACAATAGTGACATGTGGCTCTAGTGTCCTGAAAATGGTGCCAATGTCCTTTGTGTGAGAATGTTCCTAAATTTTGGGTGTACATATGCCTATGTTTTTGGATTCTATTCCTACATGCATGAAATTTGAAACTCTATAATGTGTATGTAATAACTAATTTATGATACAAACCCTAATCTTCCTTACAAGTGAGGCATGAGATAAAAAGTGTGTTCATTAGTAGGATAGACTAGACATCCTCAACACCTTGTTGTGAAGAGAGTTGCCTATATACCAATACTCCAAAGAAGGATCGATCCTAATCTAGTTCTCCCCACTTAAGTGCTAGTGCAAGTGTAAGTGATGTTAGAATGATAGTGGTCATGAATGCTTTGAGTGTGTTTGAGATTAGAAATATGAAAAAAATTGAGCTTAAGGTAGTTGTAAATGGTATTATGTAGAAGTAGGACAAAATAGAGATTAATAACCTTGATTTTGCTTAACTTATTTCATGTTTGAATAAGTAATTTGCATCTAATTTCCATCTAGTGGATAGAGGTCTAAAAGTCATGTATTTATAGTGTTTTGTAGCTTGTGAAAACAATAAAAGATGCTTAGGCTGACCTTAGTAGGGTTTCAATTTTAAAAATATATTCATTCAAGAAAGTTAGGGCAAAGGACAATAGCACTATTTTGGGGAAACTTACCTAGGAAGTGAACCCTTTGAAACTAAGTCTGAGTATGTGAAGTTGGGTTTATGTATGTGAAGCATGATCCAAAGTATGACCTCCAATGAAACATGCATAAATAATTCCTTAAGACATATCAAAAGTAAGAGACTATGTTGAATAAAGAAGTGATTGAGTAAAACTGAGTAAAGAGATGGGAAAGAGGAAAGGAATGAATACACCTCATTAGGTATGTGAACCAGTGCATGAACCTTGTGATAACCTCTATGTGTGCATGTATATAGTGACCAAATCATTGAATAGTATGGACTGATCTGATAACTTGCTCAATTCTCATGTGTGGGTGACTCAAGAACTTAATTCATTTTTTATTTCATCATTTCCCACCCCTACTTGGTGGATCATGAGTTGTGAATAGCTTAGATTGGACTAAAAGGGTGTCCAACCCTCTCATTTGGTTGACTCAAGAACTCAAATAGGCTATGACTCCATCATTTCCAACCCATGTGTAGTAGATGCATCTGAAACTAAACCATGCAAAGTGTTGTAAATATCTAACTAGGTATATATAACTATGTATCTTGGCTCCGTGACCACTCAAGTACATTAGGTAGCTCTAAGCCACTCGAGAATGCCAACCACTATAGATAGAGTAAGGCATGAAATTGGTGATAATTTAGAATATGATTTAAAATGTATACAACATAGAGAATGAAGTAGAGTTTGTCATTCGATCTGATCAATGTGTGTGTAACTAAACATATGGAAATAATGTGCCACATACATGCCCCCAATCTAATATATGAGTATATTAATTCTAGACTGAGTTGTAATAATTGTATATGAGTATCTAAACTGAATGTAGGAATGATCATGCTACGCATGATGCCCCCAATTTGAGCAACTAATATGAATTTGGGCTAAACTAGTGTGAATTTGAGCAAAATCTTAGGATAATTGTTAAACCTATAGTTGTATTTGTACAAACTTGTACTATACATGGTGTATTATTCTAACTATTGTGAATTTCCCTTAAAATAGAGCTACTAGACAATAGCTCCACATCTTGGATAGCAGCACCATGTGGTGTTAGTTTCCCTATCTAGGCACTAATGTCTGTTTGGTCTAAAATTTGAGTCACTGTATTGATTTTTGATTCCCTATTTTTTCCTGTGTTTTACCTATGTCTAATTTTTTGAAACTTAGCTTGTGTGTTAAAAAATGTTTTGTGAATGAAATGTAGGATCTTGATTTATGTGATAAACCCCTATGAGTGCCCCATCTTTTCAAGTTAGTTGTTGAACCTATGCAAAAACTATCCTCAAAATAAATAGTTGTGCAAAATTTGTGTTAGCCGGAGCACATATGATAATTGTGTGATAATCTAATACAATGTGCAAACATAACATCATAATGTAAAATAAGTTGAGAATAGGTACATAATGTAAGATTTATGTTGTGTCTAGCATTAAATAAGGGTGTCAAGATAGATGTAATCAATGTATGTAACAATAAATTTGACTAGCTACCAAAGGGGATGGGGCACTATGTCCATCACGACACCCAAGTAGGAAGGGTAGATGCATGACATCCTTCATGGCATCAAAAAATGGTGTGTGTAATAATCAAATACAAGGTTCATGGCCATGACACATACAATAAAGCATACATATAAAACACATGAGGCATGCAAAATAGGCCAAGGGGACACAATACAAGAGATATGGTTACATGTCACTAAATTTGATTAAAGAAGACATACAAGGACATGTTTAAATGTCCACATACACAAGAAACAAACATGTTGGCTTAGTTCCACATACAAGAACATGTTAAAATGTATGCATACATAATCAAGAAAGCACACATAAGGGACATGGGCACATGTCCAAGGCATATATGAATAGAAGTGGTGTAGAGCCAAAGAACAATGGCATATTTAAATTCCCTTAAATAAAAGAAGCATATAGAATACAATCATGTCTAAAAAAGGAAAGCTAGAAATGAAAGCATGCATGAATGTAGTACCAATATATGTAAGAGTGAGGATATACATATGCTAATTATAAACTAGTGATAGTCGACAAAAAATCTGAGTATGAGTAGCAATGATCGATATCAAGATATAACAATGCTAAAACTAGAATGTATAGAATGTAAGGATAGAACTTGGTAATAGAAACTATGTATAAGATGCCCCTGAGTGGGTGAATATGTCAAATGAATAACCATGAATAGGTGTATATGCCCCTAGTGGGTATATGATAGCAAGTCTGGATCAATGTAGTAGACCTGAGTCTTATAAGCAATCTGTAAGCACTCAAAAAGAACAAGTGAAACATGTAGTATGATAAAAATGACTATATTAAGATAGGTAACATATGTAGTGTCTGGCAAATATAAGAAATGTAAACATAAAAATGCATACAAGATGTATTTTTTGTGTTTTTAGAGTAATATTTGAATGTTTTTATGTTTTGGCATGTTACATTGTTTTTATATTTTTGGATATAAGCTATGTACAAACAAATGAAGATAAACTATATACAAGGAGCAAGGGAGAATAAAGTATGTATAATAGGGTAAGAACTATACTAACTGATGAGTCTCATGGGAGACTCACTATCACTATGACCTATGTCAAATAAGGGAACTATGATCATGTATTGTGATGATCCGTGCTCGGCCCCATCAGATGTTCCTCCAGTGGTCAGGACAGGTTCCTAGCTAGCCGATAAGAGTCAACGGCATCGCATTCTAGAGGGTGGTGCCTCGACGGTCTGAAGTGACTGGCCATATGGGTCTAGAAGAGGACCCAAATCATCCTGAGACTTTTGGTGTGATGGCCAGTCCTTAGTGGTATAAAAGCTGAGGTCTCGAGGTTGAGACCTTCTGGGTGCGGTGGTCTATGATGATCCATGTTGGGCCCCATCAGACATTCCTCCAGTGGTCGGGATAGGTTCCTAGCTAGCTAATTAGAGTCAACGGCATTGTGTTCCAGAGGGTGGCACCTTGACAATCTAAAGTGACTAGCCATATGGGTCTGAAAGAGGACCCAAATCATCTTGGGACTTTTGGTGTGACGGCCAATCCCCATTGGTATCAAAGCCAAGGTCTCGAGGTTGAGACTCGTGGAGTGTGGTGGGCTGTGATGATCCAATGCATGCCCCACTGGATGATACCCCAATGGTTAGGGGTGACCCCCTGGTCAGTCGATTTAAAAGAGTCAATGGCACCACGTATTCCAGGGAATTGCCTCGATGGTCCTTCAATGACTAGCCATATAAGGGTCTAGAAGAGGACCCAAATCATCTTGGGACTTTTGGTGTGACGGCCAGTCCCCATTGGTATCAGAGCTGAGGTCTCAAGGTCAAGACCTTCTGGGTGTAGTGGTCTATGATGATCTATGCTAGGCCCCATCAAACATTCCTCCGGTGGTCAGGACAAGTTCCTAGCCAGCCGATAAGAGTCAATAGCATCACGTTCTAGAGGGTGGTACCTTGACAGTCCAAAGTGACTAGCCATATGGGTCTAGAAGAGGACCCAAATCATCCTAGGACTTTTGGTGTGATGGCTAGTCCTTAAATACCAATGGGGATTGGTCGTCACACCAAAAGTCTTGAGATGATTTGGGTCCTCTTCCAGACCCCTATATGGCCAGTCACCGAAGGACCATCGAGGTAATTCCCTAGAATATGTGGTGTCACTGACTCTTTTAAACTGACTGACCAGGGGGTCACCCCTAACCACTGGGGTATCATCTAGTGGGGCTTGCATTGGATCATCATATCCCACCACGCTCTACGGGTCTCGACCTTGAGACCTTAGCTTTGATACCACTAGGGACTAGCCATCACACCAAAAGTCTTGGGATGATTTAGGTCCTCTTCCAGACCCATATGGCCAGTCACTTTAAATCGTTGAGGTGCCACCCTCTAGAATGACAATGATGTTGACTCTTATTGGTTGGCCAGGAACCTGTCCTAACTAATGGAGGAATGTCTGATGGGGCCCAGCATGGATAATCACAGACCACCGCACCTAAAAGGTCTCGACCTTGAGACCTCAGCTCTGATACCACTAAGGACTAGATTTCACACTAAAAGTCTTGGGATGATTTGGGTCCTCTTCTAGACCCATATGGCTAGTCACTTCAGACTATTGAGGCACCACCCTCTGGAACGCGATGCCATTGACTCTTACCAGATAGCCAAGAACTTGTCCCAACCACCAGAGGAACGTCTGACGGGGCCCAGCATGGATCATCACAGAACATTGTGCCCAGAAGGTCTCAACCTTGAGACCTTATCTCTGACACCAATGGGGATTGGCTATCACACCAAAAGTCTTGGGATGATTTGGGTCCTCTTCCAGACCCCTATATGGCCAGTCACTGAAGGACCATCGAGGCAATTCCCTGGAATATGTGGTGCCATTGACTCTTTTAAACTGACTGACCAAGGGGTCACCCCTGACCACTGGGGTATCATCCAGCGAGGCCCGCATCAGATCATCACATGTATGCTATGTGAAAGGGTAACTATGATCCAATAATCTATTATACTAAGTAATTTGTATTTGATCTACCTGTATAGTGGTACTATGAATTTGTGGCACTGACTATGGTGTCTTGTGAACTTTAGGGGTCATAGGAAGCCATCTAGTAGAAAAATTTATAGGTGACATAGGTGCCCTATGTTTAGAACCCCAATAACCCAATAATACTAATATCAACATAAATTGAGTGGAAGAAGGTCCTCTATAATCTGCGACATATCTCTAACGTAGAGGTCTCTCTAATAATGGTCTCCATGGGAGAGTATGTGTATGTGTTGATACTATAGGAGTAGACCTCACCTACACTGGTGGATATATTGAGCTCTATGATGTATGTATAGGAACTATACTCTGAACTATAACTGATAATTGTGTTATATCTAGTAACGGTGCAGGAATTTTAACTAGTGAATGTGTTGTAACTACCTATGGTATAGGTAGAGGATATTCATATGGGAGACCTTTAAATTTGACCACCTAATTTATGTGTACGTATTTTAGGCATCTATGCACTATAGATGATATGGATTAGAGATGATATAACCATGGCCTACTTAATAACATATCAAACACACCTGCACTAGGTACTACTAGGAATAGAGTGGATATATTTACTAGTCCAACCTATAATGGAAGCACAATCTCCCCAATGGAGCTTTGAACATGACCACTAAAACCACTAACGATGGTGTATATGGGGAATATATCCTATCATGAGTACCCCAAATATTGCAAAAGTGTCATAGTGCATATGTTAATGATTAACTTGTTATCAACCATAACACTTTGGATAGGATGATGATCTATGTATGCTCATATAAAGAGTGCATGTAAATATATATCATTATCAACAATCTCCTACTCTGAGAATGTGATGAGTGGTCTAGGTAGAACTGTAGTATGGTACATTTCAATAATGGTGTGCAATGGGTGTGCCTCCTTTGTAATAGTATGATATAAAGTTGGTGGTGGATGTGCCTGATATGTGTAGTGAACATCTTATGTGATCCTTGCCTCATTCGTTGTGTGCTTTGAAAATGGATCTGAGAATATATTTAATCCCTTAGCTTTTATTTATTATGTTTCTACCTCTGTGGGTGTGCTCACATTAATAATGTAGCCTCAATTAAATCTTGTATCTTATGTTTTAGGCTTATACATCTATTTGTTGTATGGCCTCATGCCCTATGATACTCGCATAATGCATTAGAATTGTAGTTATTTGGAAGAGGCCATGTCATATCAACCTCTTTAATGGGAGGGAGATATATGACATTGCATTCCAAGAGCTATTGTAAAACCCATATTGGTGACTCTAGAAGGTCGGTGAAGATTTGATGTAGAGGAATAGATAAAATCAATCTAGGAGATGGCTTAGAAGCTGCATTGACTGTGGCCTTTTGATCACTCTTGTTCTTAGTGGCCATTACCTTATATGGAGGCTTATTTTAACTCTTAACGGGATCTTTTGATCCATTGGTATATTTTAATTTTCCCATTGATAGAAGCTTGACCTCTCTTTCTTTTACTATGTGGCACAAATCTATGAATGTAGGAAACTTCTTGAACAAAATAGATTCATGTAATGTTGGTAGAAGACTTTGTTTAAATATGTCCTAAAGCTCTTTGTCTACCATGGAGCTAGTCAATTTGGCTAATATAGTCTTGTAACATAAGACATAGTATGTGATAGGCTTGTTTGACTTTTGTTCCAACTATGCCACCTGTGCATATGATATCTTATCACTGATATTGATGGATAAGTGTGATAAAAACATGTTGGACAAAGGATTTAATGTTGTGATAGATTGATTTAGTAAATCATAACACCATTTAGGGCATAATCCTTTAAACTATGTGGAAAACTTTGTGAGAATCCAATCTTTAGACATGTAGTCTAAAAATGTTACATGAAAAGCTCTAAGATGGTGCTCTAGATCACCATTGCCATCATATAATTTAAGTTTATGTGTTAGGAAACTCTATGGCAAGGGAATTGATATTATGTGATGTGTCAAAGGTGTATGTACGAGAATATTAGAATATAAGGCATGTGATGCCCCAATGGCTCCCTTCTCAAGATGTAACACCTTAGGCTATAGATTATGAATCTCATGCATAAGGGATTATACATATAGAGTGGAAGAACTAGCCACAAGAGGTGTATTTTCCACTGAAGGTTGTTAAATTACAATTTCAGGTTGTGCTAGTTGAGTTGGTCCCACTGCAGGTGTAACAATGTTATTAGCTAGGGGAGTTGAGGATTGATCATTATTTATTTTGTTCTTGATTTCTAATATGCCTTGTAGGATTTGTGCATGACCAAGGGGTTATTCTCGAATTATATCTCTAAAGCTCTATAATATCTCATCCTTGTTGATAATCATGGCATCATTGTTCAGTGGAAGGAGAGTGTCCCAATTTTCAATTTTTATATCATCTTTTTCTTGATTGTATTGTTCATTTTTGGATGCATTATCATTGAAATTAACATAATTAGGGTGTGAAGGATGAATAGACAGAGTTATGATAGGTGCCTTATCCATGTTATAGGATCAGATAACATGAATCTAAATATGCTCTATAGGATTACCACATAAACTAGCACTTCTTTTTAATGGAAGAGATATAGCTTTTGGAGATGACATCTAGTAAACAACTTGGAATAGAGTTGCTAAAATAGAATATATGAAATCTAAAAAATTTAAAGCAGCGAATGAAAATAGGATAAAGAAGGATACAAACCCTAAGATCACCTAGGGTTAGGGTTTTTTAAATTATGGTTGTTTTGCAAAAAATTAAATTATATTTAAATAAATGAAACCCTAATGTGAGATTAATTAAATGAGCTAGGTTATGCTAAAATTTTAGAAAAATTGAAGTTTTAAACCCTAATTTAGTGCACAAAAACTTGGGAGAAGGTAAACCCATGTAGAACTAAGGTTTTAAGCAATATTCAAAGTAAGTTGGGTTCACCAAATGTTTTAACCTTTTAAGGTTTAGCTATGTAAATCTTATGTTTGATTAAAGAGTTGAGTAGTCTAAATCGTTGAAATAATATGCAATAAATAATCACTGATTTGTTATAAAATTTGACTTGCTTTAACTTTCTAAAAATAGTAATAAATATGTGCAAATATAGAGTTATCTAGAAAACACCTGATATGGAAGATCTGAGTGCTAAAAACTAATATATGAACAGGTTTGAGTGTCATCAATCGTATCCCCATGTCATATCCTCTCCTGGACAGTAGTGCCACAGTTGGATAGTAATGTCATATGGCTCTAGGATTCTAAAAATGGTGCTAGTGTCCTCTGTATGAGACTACTCTTAAATTTTGGATGTACCTACACCTATATTTTTGGGTTCTATTCTTGCACACATGAAGTCTAAAACTTTATATTGTGCTTGTAATATATGATTTATGATACAAACCCTAATCCTCCTTGCAAGTAAGGCATGAGCTAAAAAGTGAGTTTGTTAATAGGATAGGTTGGACATTCTTAGCATCTCATTATGAAAAGAGTTACCTACATACATATACTCTAAGGAGGGGTCAATCCTAATGTAGTTCTCTCCACCTAAGTGTTTGTGCAAGTGAAAGTGATGCTAGAATGATAGTGTCTTGAATGTTTTGAGTGTGCTTGAGATTATAAATCTATAAAATCTGAGCTTAGGGAAGCTGTAGATGGTAGTATGCAGAAGTAGCATAGAATAAAGATTAATAACCTTGATTTTGTTCAACTTATTTCATGTTTGAATATGTATTTTGCATCTAATTTCCATCTAGTGGATAGAGTTTTAAAATTCATGTATTTATAGTGATCTATAACTTGTGCGGATAATAAAAGATGCTTAGGCTAACCTTAGGAGGGTTTTACTTTTGAAAATATATATGTTCATAAAAGTTAGGGCAAATGGCATTAATGCCATTTTGGGGACATTAGCACCACATGTATATAGTGTCCTTCATGTGGTGCTAATGTCCATCTATAGGTTTTTGGGCATGAAGGAATAGGATCTAAAAATGAGGGTCTGAGACTATGTTTTAGCTAACTAGGGATGCCTATGGTTCACACAAAGGCTGAAGAAGTGTGATAATAGGCTCTACAACTAAGTTAGGAATAGTTTATCTCAAGTAACACTCTTAGCACTCAAATACCACTTTTAGGTGATTACAAAAATCTAAAACAATATTTAAAAAACCAAAAAATAATAAAAAAGACCTTGTCTTTAGTTACATACCCTAGTCATCCCTTACACAGATTACTCATCAGACAATTCAACATTGTCAAATATCTCAATTGCCAAAGGGTTCTACTCTAGTCAAGGACATCCAAAAATTCATTTGCTTACTTATTTTTATAGTAATTTGCTTACTTATTTCCTATTTTAATTTCTTGTACATCATGGGTGTTTACTTGCTTTTGTAGTGTTTGTTTACTTCCTTGTTTTTTTAATTACATGGGTTTCATTGTTCCAAACATTTGTTTTTACCTTGTTTTCATTGTTGTTTTATGTGTGTAGATCATTATATTCATTGCAAATTGTGTTATTATGATCTTCCATATCATGATGCACTAAGTATTTCATTTATGAATCTACTAGTCTTTACACGTATGACACAATAGTCATCATGGTTTTTCCATACCACTGGTGCATATTTTCATGTGCAATATCAAAAATTAGGTTGCATAACTCTTATCAATTGTTAATGTTGGAATTATAGTTGGAAATCCAAGGCAAAAAAATAAACAAAAGTAGTTATAAAACCATTCACATCCTCAAATAAACCATCTATGTGTCATCTCAAACAAAACTATTATGGTTTACCCCTAGATGACCCATGACATGCTGAGAAGATTGACCCACTGAGTGCTTAAGAGGTTGTAGTCTATTTTGTCTCTCCTAGACATTTCAAATTGACACTATGTTAATCTTAAATGGCTACATATCTGCCTCACACACAATCATTAACATTCATAATCCCATAATAAAGCACATCAATTTATTCAACCTCATCACTTTTATCTAACAAACATTTGAATTCACTGCCCACATGAACAAATTTGCCACAATCAATTCAAAATTCCCCATTTTGAGACTGGTGAATTCATTTTCCTCTCATTTTATAAGCATTTTCCTATACAAAACCAAATTTATTTCACCATACATCCCATAATCACCTCTCTTTTCCATCCACTTATATATAATCCATGATATCCAATCATGTGATCCATCATCATTAATCCATGTAGTCAATTAACTTTTTGGTTTATGCTTACACATCAATCATTTATTAATATTTTCATTCAATCTCCCACACCTGTTAATTGGGATCAACACAATCAAAACATCCATACTTTTTCCATCAATACATCAATCGATCAATCAATCAATCCAATCCAAGCTCGTAGCTTTTTCAATGAGATATATCATTCCCTCCTCCTATCTTATGAACCGTAATTCATGGAGCACCTCAAAGCATGCAACTCATTTCAAGATATATCACTTTCTAATCCACTCCTTCCATGTAGCATGGCTTGGGGTAAAATCAATCCATCATCACATCCAATCACAATGTGCAATCATTAGATTAAATGAGTTAATCCCTTATATGAGTCAATCTTACATTACGTCATCACTTTACATTTGTTCCCACATTGGGAGAACTAAATTTGGCCTAATATCCCCATCCAAACTTTGTCCATGATGGATTATGTAGGTAACGCTTAGATACAATGGGCCTCTAGGGTCAGTTCGACTACCATCATCCATCTAAGCCACTTCATCCACATTTTACACCGTCATTTAATCAAAGTGTTATATCTCCTTAGCAATGCTTTCAACTATCAATTTTGTAAATCTTTATCACAAATCAAATGATCTATATTTTTCATTTTATGGCCCACAACATACCATTATCAAGATATATTATTGGGCTCTTTTCCTTTAGTCTAGCATATCTTTCCCTAGTTTCACACCTAAGAGAACAAGAGGTATAATGAGCTAGCATGTTGGCACATCATGTAAGAAAAGGTTATCACATGCTCACCCAAAGCACACAACTTAAGACCGATTCCCAATAGTTTCATTACATGGTGGTGCATTCATCTAGTTTATTAAGTCTAGGCACTCGAACAAGTACTTAGTTATAAATTCATACTTAGTTCCATGTCAAAATCTTAACTATTTATTTCCTAATTAACTAATCAAATAAAAAGAAACTGGGTGTAAATAGAGAACAAAATAGTAATAACTCCATTATATTCATGAACAAATTACATAAGTATTTCATCAACACATAAGCTTCCTTTCATTACATTCATATGCCATATCTATAATTACAATGACATTAGATTACAATGATCAACAATAAAACTAAGTAAAATTAAGGGGTATTTATACTTGTGTCTACCCCTACCATTCAATTATAGAAATAATTACAAAAAGATGACTCACCAATGATCATTAACAATAACAAGTCATGGTTAGTCATTACATTAAATTCCTAAGGATCTAGGCCTAACTGCCCATATATGCTCTCTCTATGTTAGATCCTCATCATCGTGTGCCTATCTTCCCATGGACCAATGTTGGATTCACACTTGATTATTCTTATTTAATGTTCAAGCAAAATGTTCCTTAACCATCTCTGCTTTCCACACCTTTGCCCAAGCTTTTCACTATTATTCAAGTCTTATATTCTCTATTTTTCCATGTTTTATGTTTCCTTATTCCATGTGACTTGCCTCCTTCATGCCACAGTCTTTCATGTCGTGTCTCTCCCATACCTATGCTTCCTTCTACACCATTTTCTTCAAATTATACTTAGCCAAAATAGATTCAAAATTAAGGGCCCAACATCACCCCACACTAAGTCAATAGTCTATCTCAAACTATGCATTATGCTCAAGTCCCTCTACTATCAAAAACTTAGGTCTTATCCATTCATCCTGACTCTTTACTTCCTCCCAATGATTCAACACATTTTAGAGCTTAGAAGTGATTTCCTCAAATTTTTCCTTAGGTTGTTTAGTCTCTTTGGGCTATTATAGAAAGTTGCATGCCTAAATGGATAAATGTTCAAGTGATATGAAAGCATCCTTATGAACATCCTTGAGTGCAATAACCTCTATCAAACCCTATCTTTAGAGTGATGTAAAATTGGTGTTTAACTCCTGATGATGAGTGCTTATTTTGTTTTCAAGGGCCTCCACATATTGAAGTTTTTTGGTGCACTTGACCCTATCCTTTATTATTAACACACTCTCAGTTAATTACTATCATTAAAGTTCATCTGCTTGAAGCCTTTTTCCAAGATTTGGGTTGGTCATGTTATCTTGATAAAAACCCCATTAATGATGGGAATCATATAACCCACTAGTAAAAAACTCTTACAAACTTCTATGGCCTCAATGAACTACTTTATCACCCAAGTTTGCTAACGCTAAGGATTTTTTTTGTCTTTACATTTTTTGAATAATAGCTTCATCAGGGTTCTTAATTTATCAATAACCTCTCCATCAAGAGGAACTCCATCTACAAGGGATGAGTCTTGTTATAAAATAGATTGACAAAGTGTTAGAGTCTTCACTCTAGCCATAGTTGATGTTTCTAGTTGGTGTTTGAGCTCTTCTAACTCCTCTTCAAGTTTTATCCTTTCCACACACTCATTGTGATATAAAGCAATGACCTCTTGATGCTTCACTTTATGAGTTCAAAAGGGTCATGCTTGCCTGAGATGTTATGCATTGTCAGGGTTCCACCTAAAAAGTATCATGGAGTTCCACCTCTCTAAGTGCCAAATTACTACTATCTACAAGTAGTCCATAATGACACTCTTCATTATATATCATTATAAAAATAAAGTTATCATCGAGTCTATTCAGTTAAGACTTCCTTGGGAAAATACTTCCACATATATGAGTCCTTATCTGGTATATTTTGTTGATACTAGGCATGAATGGAAGGGGTTGCACTAGTAACCAATGGCCTCTACTACGCAAATTCATCAATAGGTCCCTTCCCTCTAATAGGGTCATGTTCAAATATTTCAACATCTGATTCATCTTATTGATGACTTGTACTAGCATCAAGGTCACCAATGCCCAAAGATGTGTCTATACCATCCCCCTCTTCACTAGTGGGACTCCCAACATCCACTTATCTATCATTAAGGGTGGATTCTTCATGATGCACTAGTGAAGGCTCCTTTTTCAGCTTTGGTGTGGCCTCCTTTTCCAATTGTTCCTTAGATGAGAGTCCCCCCTCTAATGGTGCTTCTAGAGTCACCACTATCTACTTAGATTCCCCACCCTTAGTTGTTGAAATATATTATTCCAAAGAAATAGATGTTTGTATGGTAGAATCTAGGCCTTGTGGTTTACCTATAAGTACCCTATCTCTAGGTGGTAAAGGGGCAATCCTTTTCCACTCTGGTTGTCATTATTGTGTGCTCATGCTAGCATTATGCCCTAGCCTTTTCTCCTTCTGATGCCTTCTAATATCTGGCAAGGGTGGAATGGTTTTTTTCCTATCCTCGACACTCCTCGATATCTTCTTCCTCAGCTTCAACATATAAAAAAACAAATGAATCAAGTCCCCAACTAGGATCTATTGGGTTTTGATATCGATATTTTCTAATTCTATTTTTTCTTTATAAACCTTCTTCCCTAGATATACATATAATTGGTGAAGAGTGTAGGTCTCAACATCAATTTTATTAACATTAATCTTCATGGGGCACACATCATATATCCTATTGATAGAGTTCACAAAATACCTAGCAGTGAAAACATATGGTAGCTTAAGCCACCTGAACAAGTCATCTAAAGGGCTCATCTTGATGCACCTAAAGAAAAGTGTTACTTTACTACAAATTGGGTTTGGTCTCCTATCTATGTGGGTAAGTCCTTGGGGATGAACCACTCATTCCCAAAAGCTTATTTCATTCCATCATCCCAGCCCTTCATCCTTGACTTATGATTAGGGGTAATAGTGTCAAGGCATGTGAATGATTTACACCACTTGACCAGAGACTTATTTTTAGGTGGGTAAGCCTGATTTAACTCACCATCGATGTACTCTGGTACACCTATCTCATCAAATACCAATAGCAAAAGAATTTCACCATAAGAAAAATTTTGATTAGGTAAGTGGTGGGCCTTCTTCTCATCTACAAAATTCCACTCTATAAAATACTAGGAATAATTATACTTGACCCTTTGGGCCATCTGGTTGGCTATATACAAGTGTGTCATATCAACTTATTTCCATCTATCCAATCCTCTAAGCTTGGTCATAGTCAAGCACGTACCTACCTAAATGGTGGGATCTTGGAGACTAGCTATGTCTATTGTGTGGCCTTGATTCTTGTACTCAAGCACCACTGCCATTTTTTGAATCTCTTCTTGGTCCTCCAGGTCCTCATTCAAGTCAATGCCTAGGCATTATAGACCTGTGACCTTGATAATTCTCTGGGCATTGATCCTAATTTTATGCCCTACAAAGTAAAAGTAATATTCATGAATGTGTGATATAAAAAACCTCATGACCTTTATGGGCTTATCAAAATAAGGTAGATTGAAAAGCTAAATAAACACTGACATCATTTAGGTGCTTAAAAATAGTAAGATCATAGATGAGCTCATTTCTAGTGTTTTGTTGCTCAACCATATAGTCATACTATAATTCTACTTCATTCCCTAGTTGGTGATGGTTGTAATCAAATATCTGATAGGTTGACACATTAGACTCCCATTTCTCTGCACACAACATTGATTCAGGATATTACAATTCTTCAATTAATATAGGGGGTGGGGGCAGTGTTGTTGTTTTATTATTTGCCTTATGCACCATCTTCAAATCTTTAATTTTTATTCCCTCTATCTATTGTTCCAAGCTTTCCTCTTATGTTTTGGATTCACTAGGTACTTCTTCTCTTATCAAAACTAGTTGTGCTCTTGTGCCCTCAAACTCTTCTTCATCATAAATCATAGGTAAGGGCTCACTTCACTAGGCCTTCTTCTTTAACCACATCACTCTCTGAGGAGATCAAAGGTTGAGGTGTGGTCATCTGATCCTCCTAAAAGAATACATGATTACTATTTTAACTCCCTCGACTCTCCTACTTCAGCATCCTCCAATGGCAGATGATGACACCTACAACCTACAATTCCTTCAACTACACTTATCTAATTACTACTCCACCAATCTCTCTATTCGTGATGATCTCTTTAATTCACAAATACAAATTGGTCACTGAAATTTGATAAAGGCTCCTCTGGTAGATTGAAAACACTTTACTTGGCTTTTTAAAGTTGTGATGCAATAATAAAATGTTAAAATGAAGACTAGTTAACCTTTTATAGCTTTGAGCGGTAATCCACATTTACTTTCCCCTGACCTCATCCATCATTTCACTCATTAATTCCTCTAATTGTATTTCAACTGTCCATTTGTCACAATTACCAATACAAAACATTTTTATCACATTTAACGCATTTGTCCCATCCCATGCTTTTCTCAAAGTGTATGACAACTATAAAAGAATTTAAAATTTTCCATTTTCAAGGCGAGAACCTGCTTTCTTTTTCATCTTGATCCCTTTGTAGTGGTTACATGCCACATATTATGTATCTTCTTATCCTTACATGCTTTCAATTATGCATCCCTTTTCCAAACGCATTTCCTTTAACTATTTTCTTTACACTTTCTAACTTTACTTCATTCACACTTACCCCACACTAAAATATGTCTATGGTCCTCCACAACACAACAAAGAAAATAAGAAAGTAACAAGTATTGATCTAAACCTAAGTAAAAGGTGCACAATAAATGCCATGATTTATTGAAAAACAAGCCAAAATCCTAAACTAATCTAGTGGCATATGCCTTATTAACAAAAGAAAAACATCACTCATAATGGTAGGGTTGAAGTTGACTACCATTGAAATGGTGTATAATGAACTGGCCATCTAACCTCTTCAACTTACACATGCCTATGGGATGAATGCTATGAATGATAAACGGATCATCCCAATAGACGTAAAGTTTTCCTAAATGGTGTGTGAACTTGGATTCATAGATCAACACATGCATACCAAGAGAAATTAAGTTTAGTTTTAAGATTTATATTATGTTAGGCCTTTTATTTCCATTTATCCACTCCTTGACTATAATGTGTGAGAAAATGTGTTTCATCCAACTATAGTAAAGTATCCAGGTGCGCTTTCAAATATCCCCCATTGTCTAACCAACCAACGCGTGCAATACATAAAGAAGGTACAAGGAACTCAATGGGGAGAATCACTTTGGTACCAAAAATAAGGTTCAAAGGAGTACTCTTATTCAACCATTTATATGTGGTTTGATATGCCCATAATACCACATAAAATTGATCATCCTAGTTAGTGTGACTAATATTTTAATTCTTTGTCAATGTATGACCCAAGATTTTATTGAAAGATTTAGATGTACCATTGGCCTAAGGGTGATATGGTGTAGTCTTGTGGTGTACAATCATAAACTCAGACAAAAGGATTCAGATAGTCTCATTAAGGAAATGAGTTCAACGATCACTAGTCAAACTTAAAGGACATCCATACCTTGTAATGATATTCTCTCAAAGAAATTTGGTGACAGTTATAGCATTACAATCCTAGGTTGGCACTAATTTAGCCCAATGAGTGAGGTAGTCAATGGCGGTAATGATATAGCACATGCCAGTATGCCTCCCCACTAAAGCAATGGGGCCAACAAAATCAACAATCCATTTCTCAAAGGGTTCATGAGCAAGTATCAAATGAATGGGCACATCATCCCTCTGGTTAGGTTTACCCATGCACTGATAAATATCACATTGGCATGCATAAGCTTTGGCATCCTTAAATAAAGTGGGCCACCATAACCCTACTAATAGAATCTTCCACACCATAGCATCACTAGCATAATGTCTTTTGGTGATACCTTCATGAACCTCCTAAATAACTTTAGCATACTCATGTTGCATCATGCAGTGTCTTAATACTTTATCCCATCCAAATTTATCAAGGTCACCTCTAATTAGCTAGAAAGGAGTAGCACGAATACCAATTGCTTTTTATCTTGATTATTGAGGTGGGTTGGTGTTGAGAAAAAGTTATGATATATTTCAATTCCTCGGGTATGCGCATGACTTGAAAAATTTATCATTAGGTAATTCATCCTCGATGGTGCATGTTAGTTCACCAATGCAAAATGAGTTATTTGGTCCAAAATTAGCCTTACTTGGCTTCACCATCAAAGAAAATTGAAATTCCTAAAAGAGAAAAATCCATTGATAAATGCATCTATGTGTTTATTCATGAGGTATTTGAGTGTTTCATGATCTATAAATAAAGTGAAAGGGGTGTTGAGCAGATACTAATGAAAATTTTGAAGTGTGTATGCCATGGACAAGGCTTAATGTTATGTAGTTGAGTAATTATGTTCAGATGGAGTGAGCTTTTGATTGGAAAAATAGATGGAATGATCAAGACTGCCCTCACCAGGTTATGCAAGGATAACACCCACTACCATACCTAAAGTGTCAACATGTACATGAAAGGGATTTTTCTAGTCTAAAAATTGGATAATGGAGATAAACAATCAACCACAGTAAATCTCTTTGTGATTAGCTTATCCTTGATGTGCATATACAGAATATGAAAATACAGTCTTGAAACCCTGATTCCTCTAGTAACGAATGCCTGTTGGTAAGCATTTGTCTATAAGAATTGACGATTCTATTTAAGCAACTCCTCTAATGACACTATGATCTTAGCATATACTTGACTGAATTTTTTATTATACCCCCTGTGTCTTAAGAAGGCATGGACCTCACACTAGGTGGTCAATGACACTAGAAGATGAACAATGAATATAATCTTAGTTAGATCTACCAGGAGTCCATCCTGATAAATAATATGACCCTACAAAATGCTGAAAGGAGTATCAAAGGCATACTTCTTCAGATTAAAAGAAATCTAAAGTTGTCGGCAACACTCAAGCATAAGGCAAATATTAGCACAATGATCATCCACTAAACCATAGATGGTTCAATCATCCCAGTATACTTGAAGGAACTTGTGAATAAAATCCTTAAAAGCCTCTACCGCGATACGTGACAACATGACCAAAGCATTCTTCAAACTAAAAGGCATCACATTATAAGTGAACAAACCCCATTCAATTACAAAGGCGGTCTTGGGTTTATCTTCTTATGTGATTTGAACATGATGATAATTGGAAAAACCATTAGTGAAGGTATAAATCTTGCACTTAGCAATTCCTAAAACTTCCTCAGTGAAAGCTATTGGAAAAGGGTCAATTATGCAAGTAACATTGAGTCCCTGATAGTATACAAAAATATGAATGTGACCATCCTTATTGATATTGATCACCACGAGGATCACCCAATCAGATTCATCAAAAAAAAATAAGAATGATAACTCTAGTGTGCAACATACTATCAATATCCTCTTTAACCCAAGTGCACATATTGGGATTCATTTGATAAGGTCTCTTTCTAACTGGTTGAGCACCCTCAACCAACTTGATGTGCATCTTGCCCAATGAAAGTTGAACTCCTTTCATATTTGTGTAATTAGGTGGGACAACATCTTGATATTCTTGTAAGAGTTCAATAACCTTGGTGATCTCAATATCAGACCAATAATTCCCCTGTAATGGCCATCTTGGGTACGTAGGAATTGCTGCCATCTTGGGTAAGTCCAAGCCAATCTCCAATTTTATGTTGAACCGTCTATAGTGGCTCTAAATATCGGTTATTGGTCAATCTATATAGTGTCTTAGAAAATATGTGCCCCATATTTAGTATATAAAGCCAAGTGACTAATGGATAGATCTTGCAGGTCAAAATTGGTACCTTCCTCAATTTGGTACATAACCTTTTATTTGCCTTTTTATGTCTTCTCCCTCGATGCATGGTCTAGTTGAGATTTAATATATGAAGAAGATGAGGTAAGAGTATCATATTCTTGAAAAATGGACAAGTTATCCTCACATGCACCATGTATAAGTCATATGTAGTCTTCAACTGGATCTAGATCACCTGTAATAACTTGACAGATGGCTTGTAGGGATAGGCATAAATCCATGTGAGGAGATGAGTATGATAGTGTTAAAATCATATTACTTAAAATTTTACTCGATCAATCTATGTCTAGGTGTCATTCTTGATGAATATACCATACTCTATCCTAAGTGCGTAGAGTACCATAGAATACATGAACCCACAAATAGTTAGGCAAATATGTCTCATCAACATTCAAAATGCTTTTGCAGGCCTCAAGATAAGCTTCTAAAACATTAACACCATCATAACTTAAAGTGGATCAAACATGATTATTATTATGGAAATGATAGTATATGGTAATGCGCACTCGATCCTAGTGATCAAATTATGATGATGAGTTTCCCACCATCGAGTAATTATCCCTTGAAAAACATACCTAAGTGAGTGCATCCATTCATCTTCAAACACATAAAAAGTTTCTAACTACTACACATACTCCTGGACTTCCATTTGACCTTGAAACCTATGTGCTTGATCTAACTACAGGGGTGGTCCAACCATCAAACATCCATTGATAAGGTGAACAAACTTATGGTTTTTAAGCAACTTATGTAGGACATCCTCTCGGCTACCAACTATGCCACAAATTCATCTAATAAGATCATATTCTCCATGAACCCAATGGTCACAAGCATCATTGGTAGTGTCAAAAATAGATTATACATCTGCCCAATATAATAGACCATCCAGACTAGGATCAAGAAGCTTAGTTCCCCAAATTGTGACATTATATATTTGATTGAGATCCTCATCAACATTAATGGGTTAAACAAAAAGAGGTCCCTGAGCATTGTCTACGGGAATCATGATGCACTGATTTTCATTTTCAAAACTGATGTAGCACTTTTTAAAGCTGAAGTCAACATTGTTTGCATAACACAATGGATAACCTAAAATAGCATCAACTTTAGCAAACTCAATTACTTTAAAGTCAACCTTGAAAGTGACACCTAAAATGTTAATGGTGACATCCTTAATAAATCCTATGGGAAGTACCTTGACAGGCTAACTCATGTGGATGAGTGTTGTTTGATATATGTGGGAGGTCTCTAGGTCCATTCCCCCGAGCTAGCCACCTCTATCGTGTTGGGCCTCACATGATGTCCCCATCAGGTTAGATGTTCCAAAGTTAATGCTGACAGGTTTACCTCTAGTACCAGCCATGGATGTGGGGAAGCATCACTTGGGTTTCCCGTGAATTTATTTTGAAGGAAAAAATAACTCCAATGGGAAGTGCATGAGTCTTATTAGGCATAAACAATACATGAGGAGAAGACTACAAAGGAGGGTTCACCATATTTTTCCAAGCATCCTTGGTTATTACATTTACCTCCATGTTAGTATCGACTAGTATATACTGAACGATCTAACCATTAATATCTATGTTTACTAAAATTTATTTATCGCACTCCATACTAGGTTGGACATGAGCCTTTCATCATCATGCATGGTTCAACCAATGATCCTCTGTAGGATTTGGTGCTTGATGACCCAGTTAGTTCCTTAAAAGGGGGATGATGTCTTTGTCAAGACGTCATTTTCACAATTCACAAAACTCATCACATGCTGAGTCTTGGAGAACTGAGGCTTTCTATATTTCAGCACACGTAGAAGCATTTATATCCTTAAAGAACTGAATCTCACCTTGCAGCTCCCACACCAAATTTATTATGTCCTAAAATATTTCTTTCTGTTATTGAGCATTTGGGTAACGATTCACATGAGGCTCTTCCTATTGAACCTTATCTGTGGGTGGATTTGAAACTGACTGGGAAGGAACACCACTTTGTGTAGTAATATTTACATTAAGACCTATTGGAGTAGCAGGTCACGGTCTCCACCATTGAGTAGTTGGAGTTTTTTCAATTTGTATCATTCCAACACCCTTCTTATTTTATTCCTTAGTGATATTAGCATATAGATATGGGCATTCCTCTAGACAATGTTCATTCTTACAAAAGGCATAGACTGTATAAACTAGGTGGTCGCATTGGTAATGTTTTGGAGATCCATAGTTGTACCAGGTTCTAGGTGGAAAACGACCATTTTTGCATCCATGACCATGAGCTTTATAGTACTGGCCTCCACCATTGTCTTGGTTGTTAGTTATATAGGTCTAATGAGTACCACACACCCACACTTCATGAATCTCACTAATAATTCAATAATAATTTATATCATGTGTATATGCATCACATATATTTATAATATGATGATACATTTGATTGAGTAGCACACTGAAGTAGGGGGCAATCTCTCACATCATGGTCTTCTTGGTAAATCTCACAGGACTGCTTTACCACTGCATGAATACTCTTTCCAGGGTAATTATTTTTATTATGACCTTCTGCTTCACAATCAACATGCCATAAACCGATGTGAGTATATTGAGTACTATTTACAGTGAGCTTCTCCAATTAAGATGCCATAGCAATATTCCAAGCTTTCATAAAAGGACTAATCCTTGTATCTATATTTTTAACAACTTCAGCATGAAGGGCAGTTTCCAATACCTCATACAAGTTGGTGAAGGTCTTTTGGGATAATGTACATTAGAAGGGAAGTAACAAGCCTCCTAAAAACCACTGGGTATGTCGAGTTACATGTATCTCAAATGATAACTTGGAAAGAAGTGTTTTAAAACATGCATCATACTCAGCACACTCTCAATAGTTCTTGTTTAATATCCTTTAGGGCAACAATACTTTATTGTTCAAACTCTAAAATGTCAAAGTCCAGGAGAAACATTACCTTCAACTGCTCGTAGTTTACCACAACTTATTATGGATCAAACTTATGGTACCACTTATGCACATGGTCCAAAAGGGTAGTGGCAAACTAATTTACCTTCTGTTCAGTAAAAGTAATGCCTTGCACCTACCAAATAAGTTCACACTTATGAACATATTTTGTTGCATTTTTAACACTAAAATATTCAGGCAAATAAAATGTAATATCATAGTAGACTGTAGGTGGATTAGGTATTGGAAATAGAGATTGTTGGGACACACCTCTAGTACCTCCTGGACCTTGTGGGGGAGGTCCACTAATGCTTCCTACACCACCTCCAGATCTACCAATCAAACCACCACTGATATTGCCTCCTGTATATCTTATGACAATATAAGCACCTGATATGTTGGGTGAAAAATTAGGTTGATTAACTATGAAAAGGATGGTACTCTACCCACTAGATATACTTGGTCCACCAGGCATTCTAAAGTGAGTCATAGGGTTGACTTATAATGGAAAAGAAATTAATAACATACTACTATCTTGATTATATATTTCAAAAGTTTATTCTATGGATTTAAACTCAGACTCTACAATATGTATATCCCAAATTCTTACAAGAACATCATCTAACTCAAGGGCATGAACATGCGTTATGGGTGGGGAATTAGACCTATCCAAATTGGGTTATATAGTCACCAATGTTTGACTTGTTTCTTTTGCACGTACTTGTGTCAATGTAGGGTGTAGTTTGGTGGTTGGGGAGTTTTCATTATGCCTTTTTGTCTCCCTATAGATCCTCATGACATTTCTAGAGTCCTCTCAACCCCTCCTTGGATCACTTCCAATCATAGTCGCTCGCATAGCCTCATCATACTTGTGCTTATGTAACTCCCATCCCTAACCTATCACATGTATGAGGATAGTATTAGCTGACTTGTGGCTTACTTATCCCTCTTTGATGTTATATTACATTTATCTATGCTTTCTTTTAATTAGTAGGTCGGCCTATGGAGTAACCATGGCCTAGATAGACTATATATAGGAGGTAGTGGGCAATCATTTATCATCATATTGTGAATTCTACTCTTATTGAAGCTTGTGGAGGTTGCCCCCTCGAAGTGGCTTATCTATTATCATATATTTGGATATATTTTAGTCATATTTGGATATAATTATGATATTATACTTAATTCTTGAAGTAATTTCATTACAAGTGGTATCAGAGCTGCGATTTGGGCAATCTTGTGGGCGAAACACTAAATTTTTAAATTTTCTGATATATAAAAAATGGTTGTGAATTTCTCTTCAAAATTTTTACTGGAGGTGTGAAATAATAAAATTAAGCTTCCATTAAAATTTCAAATCATGTGGATCTGTTTTACAATAGTTATCACTATTTTATGTTTTTTCATAAAATTGCTCTATAGTACACAATTCAAAGAATTTTTCTAAGTTATTTACATTTTTGGAAAGCTTAGAAAAATTTGGCTATGTTATGTTCTTTGTATATTTTTATTTGAGGCTGATATAATTCCAAAATCACTTGGTCAAAGTGGGGTCAAAAGTGCCAATAAGGGTCGACATCGTAAAACCCTTTTATGGTAGGTCCACAAACTCGGGGTCGAGGAAAGGGTGCTGAAACTCTAGGTAAAACTCCTAACAAGGAAGAGATGGAGTCAAAAGGGGGATGTACTAGACCCTTTGTACTAGGGTTTTCTAACATAAATCACAAAGTGAGCCAGCTTGACTATAGTGTGCAAGGCATTTAGAGTGAGGTGCAAGACATACAATCTAATATGCAATCCATACAAGATAGTTTGGGAGATATCATGACAGCTTTGAACATTAATCACTCAAATCATCAAGCTAACTCTATTGCATAAACCCACCAGGGTGGTTCTCCTAACCAGTCTACTTCAAATCTAACTCCATGGCCACAAAGGAACCTATTACCAAAGGTGGATATGCGCAAATTTGATGGAAAAGATCCACTCAATTGGATCAACCAAATGGAGAGTTTTTTTGACCTACATCAGATTCCAGGTGGACATAAGGTTACCATGGCATTCTTGTATCTTGAACCTGATCAATTCATTTGGTATCGATGGTTGTGTGCTCAAAAGAAAAAGATGACTCTCAATGTCACCTAGTCAGTTTTTATAGAGGAGCTACAATTACACTATGGTAATAGTGTGACAGAGAATTACTTCAGCCAACTGGAAAAATTGTGACAAACTGGCTCCATTAAGGATTATATTCATCATTTTCAGAACCTGTCCTTACGTGTGGAGACAATTTCTAAAGCAAACTTGAATGACCTATTTTTGGGTGGACTCAAGGACCACATTCAACATGAGGTACGCATGTTTAATCCACTTAAGATTTCTAATTCTATTATCATGGCACGTAGAGCTAAGGAAAAATTCATAGCCAACAAGAAGCAGCCATTCACTCACTTCAAAGATCGTAGCATATCATCACCGACATTTCCTCCACCTACTAGATTGACCCCTCAACAAATTGAAGAGAAGCGTGCAAAAGGATTATGTTTCAGTTGTGACAGCAAGTGGAGTAAAGGACATAGATGTGCTGAGAAGAAGTTATTCTACATTGAGGGACCAAACGAAGATGAAGAAGCAGATGATGCCTCCAATGATGATGAGGAAGATATAAAGGAGGTACCTGAAGATTCCCAACCTACAATCTCTTGTCATGCACTTGTGGGTATTAGCACTCCACAAACTCTTAAGGTGGTGGGTTTCCTCAAGAAACACAAGGTGATAGTGTTGATTGATTCAAGGAACACACATAACTTTATAAATCATAAGTTGGCCACTCGATTGAACTGTTTCATCTACCCAGCACTAGAATTTCAGGTCATGATTGCAGATGGTGGCACAATTAATTGTTCAGGCAAATGCCATAGTATTAAGCTTACTATGGGTGGGTACAATCTCAACTCTCCTATGTTTGTTATTCCCATGGGTAACACAGACATTGTTTTGGGAGTCCAATGGCTCACAATCTTAGGTACCATTGAGATGAACTTCCAAGAACTATTCATGTGCTTTCATTCTGAAGATAAGAAAATTGAACTATGTGGATTACATGCAAAATCTCCACAATTGATTAGTTCACATCAAATGACCAAGATGCTAAAAATGGGAGCAAAGGGAATTATTGCATGATTATGCTCCATAGAAGTTCAACCCACACAGGTATCTACACATCCTGATATACAGATAATTCTTGAGGACCACTCATTTATTTTTGGGTCCATGCCAAAAGGACTACCACCAAAAAGAGAACATGATCATGCCATTCAACTAATTCCAGGTAGTCAACCACCAAATATCAGACCACATAGATATCCATATGCACAAAAGAGTGAAATTGAAAAGATGGTCCATGAGATGCTGGAGGCAGGGATCATCAAGCATAGCCAAAGTGCATATTCATCACCAGTGGTCATGGTGCAGAAGAAGGATGACACATGGAGGATGTGCCCAGATTATAGGGAACTCAACAAGTACACCATCAAAGATAAGTTTCCTATTCCAGTAATTGATGATTTACTTGAGTTGCATGGTGCTAATTATTTCACAAAATTGGATCTTCGCTCGGGGTACCATCAAATTAGAATCAAGGATGAAGATGTTCATAAAACTACTTTTAGAACACATGAGGGCCATTATGAGTTTTTGGTAATGCCCTTCGGTGTTACAAATGCACCATCTACTTTTCAGAGCTTGATGAACACTATTTTTAGGCCTTTTTTAAGGAATTTTATGCTAGTTTTCTTTAATGACATATTGATTTATAGTCAGACATGGGAAGCACATCTGCAACATGTGAAACAGGTGTTGATAGTTTTGGAGAAGCACCAACTTTATGTGAAGCCATCTAAATGTGCTTTTGGAGTACAAGAGGTAGAGTACCTCGGTCACATTGTTTCCCATGAAGGTGTCAAAGTTGATCCCCAGAAGATCAAAGCGATAATGGAATGGCCCATGCCAAAAACTCTCGAAAACCTTCGAGGGTTCCTTGGACTAACAAGTTACTATAGAAGATTTGTGAAAGGTTATGGAAACATAACAACTCCACTCACTACATTGATAAAGAAGGATGCTTTCCATTGGAATGATGATTCCACCAAAGCATTTGAGAAACTAAAAGTAACTATGTGCACCACTCCAGTTTTGGCTACTCCAGACTTCTCACAGACATTCACTGTTGAATGTGATGCTTCTAGGTCTAGATTGGGGGCAGTACTAATGCATGAAGGAAGACCCATTGCATTTTAAAGTTGTCAATTCAAAGGTAAGAATATACAAAAACCTATCTATGAGAAAGAAATGATGGCTATTCTTCATGTAGTTAAACAATGGAGGCCTTATCTGATGGGTAGACAATTTAAGGTGAAAACGGATCATGATAGTCTCAAATACTTTTTGGAGCAAAGATTATCATCTGAAGAACAACAAAAATGGGTAACCAAAATGTTGGGTTATGATTTTGAAATCATCTACAAGAAGGGTAAAGATAATGTAGTAGCAGATGCACTATCCAAACAGGATGCATCCATAGAAGCATTACTTTGTGCAATGTCCATATTGCAAGTAGATTGGGAGGATGAAGCTAGGTTAGAATGGGAGAAAGACAAGGATACACATGTTCTGATTTAGAATCTCTAGCAAGGTAATTTATCCTCTGACAAATTTGAATGGAAAGGTAATGTCCTATGGTATAAGGGTAGGTTATACTTGTGCAAAAATTCAGAGCTTAAGCATAAGATTCTTGCAGAGTTGCATGCATCCCCAATTGGGGGACACTCAAGGTTCTTGAAAAATTATCATAGAATTAAGAAAGAATTATTTTGGGAAGGACTCAAGGTAGATGTATAAAATTTTGTGGAAGAATGCTTGATATGCCAATAGAGTAAAGGTGAAACAGTTAAGACCCCAAGTCTGTTACAACCGTTAGCAATTCCTAGTCAAAGGTGGGAGGAGGTTTCCATGGATTTCATCACTGGGTTGCCTTGTTCTGAAGGTAAGAATGTTATTTTGGTCATTGTGGATAGGCTTACAAAATATGCCCATTTTTGTGCTCTCTCACACCCATTTTTAGCAAGTACAGTAGCAGCTATTTTTATGGAAGTAGTTCTCAAATTACATGGAACCCCAAAAATAATTGTAAGTGATCATGATCCTATTTTCACTAGTAATTTTTAGACTGAACTATTTTCTTGTTTGGGTACTCAGCTAGCTCATAGCTCATCTTACCACCCCCAATCTGATGGACAAACTGAAGTGGTTAACAAATGTTTAGAGGGGTATCTCCGTTGTTTTGTATCAGATAAACAAGAGCATTGGGTTAAATGGCTACCACTTGCAGAATGGTGGTATAACACATATTTCCATACCTCTTCTAAAATGTCTCCATTTCTAACACTATATGGTTACCATCCACCTTCCATCACTTCTTCATTAAAGGTGCACACCAAGGTTCGAGATGTGGAAGAACACATTTAGCATCAACAAGAGGTTTTGGCTAGTTTGAGAGAGAATTTGGCCTTGGCACAAAATAGGATGAAGCAATAAGCAGATCAACACCGTAGTGAGCAAAATTTTGAGGTGGGTGACTGGGTATTTGTTCGTTTGTAGCCTTAAAAGTAGATGTCCTTGAAGCAACAGAAAAAAGACAACAAACTTGCTCCTAAGTATTATGGCCCTTATCAGGTTCTACAAAAAATTGGAAGTGTGGCTTACAAGCTCGAGTTACCTCATTCATCTCACATACACCTAGTATTTTATGTTTCCTATTTGAATAAGGTCATTAGACAGAAAGTTTCCACCCAAACAAAGCTCCCAGAACTAGATGAAGAAGGATGAGTCATTTTGGAACCAGAGAAGATCCTCTAAACACGTACTAAGAGGTTGAGAACTAGAGAGATTAGGGAATATTTGATCAAGTGGAAAAACTAGAGCAGTGAAGATGCAACTTGGGAAGGTGAAGATTTTATGCAACAACATCCAGAGTTGTTCAACATTGAGGACAATGTTGGTTTGAAGGGGAAGGGCATGCTACACCCCTAACCTATCACATGTATGAGGATAGTATCAGCCAACTTGTAGCTTACTTATCCCTCTTTGATGTTATATTACATTTATCTATGCTTTCTTTTGATTAGTAGGTTGGCCTATGGAGTAACCATGGCCTAGATAGACTATATATAAGAGGTAGTGGGTAATCATTTATCATTATATTGTGAATTCTGCTCTTATTGAAGCTTGTGGAGGTTGCCCCCTCAAAGTGGCTTATCAATTATCATATATTTGGATATATTTCAATCATATTTGGCTATAATTCTGATATTATACTTAATTCTTGAAGTGATTTCATTACATCTATCATGTTGAACCAACGATCTTATATCAATATGTGCCCCTGCATTTCCCCATGAATTGCATTATTCACGCAATAAAGAGTTTAGTCATCTATGTGGAAGTTTTCAAGTCTTGAGTCAACTATAAGCTTATTAATCTCTAACAAAAACTGCCTAAGATACCTTTTATGTGACTCCCAGAGGAAGTGAAACCATGCTTTCTCTAGACAAGAGTATGCAGAGACCACATATTCCAAAATATAGCTATTAAGAGTTCCTTACCACCAAATATCTAATGTGGGCATTCAAGGCACTCCAAATCTTGTTAAGGGTGACTCATGCTCTACTGACCAGGGGATCTTCCATCCATAATTTCATAAACGGTCATGTGCATACATTGAAAGCTAGGCATGCAAATAAATGGGCAATTCTACAAAGAAAGCTTCATAGAGTGAGTCATAAAGGTGTTATTCTATCCATGCACACATAAAAACTCCTAGTTCAAGATATTGAAGTGTAAATTTTTTCTATAGTAGCAACCAAATGCTTGACATTTTCTAGAGATAATCATTTGAGCATTTTCCCACAATCATATGAACAAGCGTAATGGGTCTCGACAATGGAACTAAAATGTTGGGCTCTTTTCCTTTAGTCTAGCATGTCTTTCCCTAGTTGTGTGCCTAAGAGAACAAGAGTTCTAATGAGCTAGTGTGCTAGCACATCACACGTGAAAAGGTTCTCGTGCACTCACCCAAAGCACACAGTTTAAGACCGATTCTCATTGATTTTGTCATGTGATGGTTCATTCATTTAGTTTCTTAAGCCAAGGCACTCAAATAGGTACTAATTTCTAAATTCATAATTAGTTCCATGTCTAACTCTTAACTATTCAGTTCCATGTCTAACTCTTAACTATTCATTTCCTATTTAACTAATCAAAGAAAAAGAAGTTGGGCTCAAACTGAGAATAAAATAGTAATAACTCATTTATATTCATGAAAAAATTACATAATTATTTCATCAACACATAAGCTTCCTTTCATTACATTAATATGCCATATCTAGAATTACAATGACATCAAATTGTAATGATCAACAACAACAATAAGTAAAATTAAGGGGTATTTATACATGGGTTGACCCTGATCATTTAGTTGCATAAGTAATTACAAAAATATGACTCACTAATGACCATTAACAATAATGAGTCATAGCAAGCCTAGTTGCCCTTATATGCTCTCTCTATACTAGATCCTTGTCTATGTGTGCCTATATTATCGTAGATCAATGTTGGATTCGTGTTTGACTATTCTTCTTTGATGTTCATGTGAACCATTCCCTAACTATCTCTACTTTCCATGCCTTTGCTGAAGTATTTCTCTATTATTTGACTCGTGTTATTAGATTCTCCATGTTTCATGTTTCCTTGTTCTACGTGACTTGCCTCTTCCACGCCATGATATTCTACGTCATGTCTCTCTTGCGCCTGCACTTTTTCCTATGCCACTATCTTCAAAAAGCACTTAGCCAAAAAAAATTCAAAATTGAGGGCCTAACATATATCATTCCCACCTGTGCTTGTGAGACCCCTGAGTTTGAGCACCATCCAAGTGTGTAGTATATAAATGAGAAATATTCTTTTTCCAATCTATTCTCTAGCAATTATTTGCTAGGAGAAAATCATTTACACATGTTTTAATCTTGCAAGTGTGTTATCAATTTTAGTATTTCATTTTCTTCATGGCTTTCATTATAACCACTTTATCATTTTCCTTTCACTCATTTTGATAATTCATCCACTTTCTTACACAAACACTCGAGGGGGCATCATCTTGATCATTTTCATTTATCTGGGGCAACTTTTTCTTCTCAAATCATCAACACTCTACTATTCTTTGAAATGGTATTGCTTCATAACACCATTTCAAAGAGGGATAAATATACACACCTAAATTTCACCATTCAGTGTCAAAATTAGCTTTGACATGCTAACCGTCCTTCCACATATTCAAATTCAAACTAACATCATTTCCATCCAAATTTTGAATAATTAAATTAATCTTAATTAATTAATTATGCACACCTTTTATCTAAATTTATTTAGTAAATATAGATTTTTCACCTTACTCAGACATCCTCCATGATTATCTCAACCATGTGTTGACTCATCGAACCACTTCCTCAACCACCTTCTGAGTCATCTTGAAGCTTTTCAATCAATTGACCATTTTTTGATGACTCACTCAACCAATTCCCATTTTTTCTCAACTTGCGATATTGGTCATCCTCCTCATGGATGATGATTAATTCTCCATCGTTGATTATTTGAATAATTAGTAATATTCAAATAATCCTCCATCTTTTGATCGATCCCCCAAAAACCTATAAAAAAATGTGCAAGCCATCACTATCATCCATCCTTACTTGTGCTAACAAAGTGCTATCAAATTCTCAAGAGAATCCCAAGTGAATCCAAGTCATCCAAAGATCATTTACATACCAAAACACTATTCAATTCCCCTTGCATTGGATAAGATTAAGCAACCACATCTAGATAACAAAACCACTTTGAATCGTAATAGAGGAGGCTCACGATACTTTGATTATATAAGTTCGTGTTTTAGTTTCCTTGCATTTTTAACTCTATCCTTAGGTTGATTGAGTTTAGATTAGATTTAATTTGATAACTGTCATCTAAGCTTAGGTTGCATTTTTAGATTCCCTTCACACAAGAGTCATCTGTGTACGTATAAGTCATGTAAGGTGAAGATAGATCAAGATTGATATTTCCAAGTGTCTAATGCTAGATTTTAGTGTCTATAATTATAATCTAATATATGTAAAAATTGTCATGAAAATAAATAGTTAGCAAGGAAAACATGTCCACCACAATAAAAAAAAGACTCTTTCTTCAAGGTAAAATCCTCATGATTCATAAGAATCATCAAATCTTTAAAAAACCCCTTGAAAAACACATACATTGAGTATAAAATAGTATATCATGTATGTCTAGTTGCTTAATAAACAACATTATGTTGATACCCTTAATTCACAAAGTGTTAAGTGCATACAAAAGTTCTAAAACTAAGAGAGAAAATACAAGTATTTTTTTGACAAATTCATGGTATGATCAAGAATGCAAGGCCAAAAAAAAGAACTTTTAGGGATCTTGGGATAGATGGAAAAAACAAGAAGTCTTATGAAAAATTGATACGATCTAAAAAGGAAAGCTATATGAGTGCAAGGAGGAAAAAATTGATTTATCTAAAGAAATTCTACCCCAACGGATTTTGGAGAGAACTACAATAAACAAGAAAATAAATAAAGAATAATATAATGTATTCCCAATTGTTAAAATATGCAAAATTACTTTATGAATGAGATTAGGATAAAGAAATGCCCCCCATAATCAACACAACAACTAAGTTCTTCTCTATATAGGACATTAATCATGGTATAAATAGGTTAGTAGGGGGCAAGACACAAGACATAGATGGGTTGCATGCAAAATATCTAAAACAGGGTTTGAAAGTTCTCACACCACACATCAAAATCATATTCAATGTTGTCATTCCATAAGGCTTCCCGATAGTGTTGTTATTCCTCTCTATAAAACTAGAGGTATCGATAACTTGTCAAACTATCATACTATCATGATTAAACCTCTTATTATAAAACTATTTGGGGGGGAAGGTGGGGTGCAAAATTAGTAGCTAGACAAAAAAAGAGGGGAAAAGAGCAAAATGATAGATATGTTTTTACCAAAACACTCCACTATTGACAACTACATCACTCTTAGGTACTTGATTGAAAAAATATAGGATGATCGAGGAGAAGAAGTTTTTTCTTACTTTGTTAACCTCAAAAAAACATTTGACACGGTGCTTAAAAGAAAACTCTAGAGCAGGATCGAGGAACTTATAGTTCTAGATTTGTATAGAGTGGTGATACACATGGTTTATGATAAAGTTAAAGCCAAAAATCAGAAAAGTAAATGAATGTCAAAATGCTTTGGAAGCAACAATAGTGTCAAATAAGGTTGTTTGAAATTCCCCACTTTGTTTGGGCTATACATAAGTAACCTAGAGGAGTGTATAAACAAAGTTGGTAGAGTGGGTGTTCACCTAGCTAGCTATGTAGTAAAGTTACTCATATATGTAGATGATCTTAACCTGATTGGAAAAACATCAATTAGTTTGAGAGAACACTTAAGGGCCTTGGAGCCTTTTTTCAAGAGGTTGGGATGCACGTGAGTACAAGCAAAACCAAAGTCATTATCTTTTTATTACATAGAAAAAAGAAACAAATTAACTTCCTTTTTTAAGGAAACCCTTTAGAAGTGGTAGAATAATACAAGTACATTGGTTTTGATTTCCACATTAAACTTAGTTGGGAGACTTGGAGGACAAAATATATATGAGGGGGTAGAAGGCTTTATACTCACTACAAAATGGATGTAAGAATGTAGAATCATGGGATTGGACAACCATGAGGACCTTGTTTGGGTTGATTGTCATATCGGTGGTGCTTTATGAATGTGAAGTTTAGGACAAACAACGTGTTATCTCTGAAATGGAGACTCATGAAGAGATTTTACAAACACTTAATAACAAGTAGCCTCAAAATTAAAACATTGGCTCCATGTAAGATTTTATTAGTTGAAACAAGTACTTTCATGTTGGATGCATTAACTATGATTCAGATGTTAAGTTACTTTAAAAAGATAAAAAAATATGAAGGCTCATCGATGGCCCAAAATGGTAGCGCAGGAAAAGCTAAGCAAGAGGAAGAACATATATGAAACAAAACAAAAAGTGGATGAACAAATGGGGCATTAGCATATACCTAGGCCCAAACAATAACTAGGAACTAAAAAGGTATATGAGAGAAATATTCAATGTAGCCATGTGGACAAAGCAATTTGGACGGAAGAAAGAATACTATATTAAATAATTTAATCCCACATACGAATCAAGTAAAAGGTGAAAATGTTAATGGCTCAACGAAAGATTAACCCGCATCATCTTAGATGTAAAACTGATAAGGGATAACATTTAAAAAGAGTGGAAAAAAGAACATGCCTATTTTTTACCATGAAGTGGTGGAGATAAAATGACACTATATCATAAAAGGCATAACTTATAATAATATCTAAATCAAATAAGATGCCAACTTTAAAGTGAGCAATCAAATTATCTTATTTGAAAAACACAAATTAAATAAGACAACAATTTTTTTTAATAAAATTTATAATAAAAATTTGTAACATAAAATAAAAAATATATAAAATGAATATTTACAAATAATTAATATATAAGATCCATTTATTCTATTTTATTTAATCTTGTGAACGTTATTAAAATATTCTATTTTATTTAATTGTAAATTAAAATACTCTATTTTATTTGATCATAAATTAAAATACTCTATTTTATTTGATCGTAAATCCAAATATTCTATTTTATTTAATCGTAAATTAAAATATTCTATTTTATTTATTCTCGTGGACGTTGTCAAAATATTCCATCCTATTTTATTTCATGATTTGCTACCCAACTCATCAACACGCAAAACTGGGTTAAAATATTATTTCCAACACCTTCATATTCTGTTCTTCCCAAAAAAAAAAGAGCGTCTCCATATTTAAAAAAAACTAAATAACTCTACTTTTCTTTCTGCAATTACTGTAAATGATCTGACACAAGCATATGAATTGCGTACCGAGGCACCCAGTAGAGTTACACTGCGCATTACGGAAAAATTCCTTAGCTGCAGCATCTCCATACAACATAATTTGATTTGAAATCACCCGTAGAAGCAGTGAAAATCCGGAGATACATACTCTGAATCCCTTCTTCGGCAACCATGACAGAGGTGAGTTTACCTTCTCCATATTTTTTAATTCATTGCTGGGCATATTTCCTTGTGTTTTTCTGGACGCGGGTACTTTTTCTACCGCTTTAATTTCTTGTTTCAGGACATAGGTTTTTCCAATATAAGTCTTATTGTTCTGTTCAATTTTTGAGTTCCTGATACTGATCTAGGGCATCCGCTTCATTGGATTTTAGATGAAAAAAAGATGAATCAGTCTTAATTTTTAACGGGAGGCATATTATAATAGGCGAGGTTGCAATTCCAATCCCTTTAGGATTATAACTTCATCCTCAATATAGGGTCACGTAACTACCTTTTTTTTTTTTTTTTGTGTTAAATTTTAACCCAGAGGTATCCCCGATTCCAATTGGGACACTGCGACTCTGCCGAGCGACCTTCATTGGGGCGAGTGGAGGCAAGACTAATCCTCTCGGGGCCGCCGATAGGGCCCACACGAAACTATTTTTTTTAATTATTAATTTTTGTGAGACTTTTTCAGTGTGTTTAAGCCATGTCAAGATGACCTCCATGACTAGTCATTACCCTATTGACATTTTCCCGGCTGTATGTTTGGTAATGATCACAAGGACCCACTTAGACACAAGCACTGCAAGCATTTATTGGTAGCGGGCAGGGATGGTGAATGTGATTTAAGCTGCTTGCATTGCATGATCCCTCATATTGCAAGTGAAGATGATCTGTTAGAAATTGGCAAGCAAACCGTGAAACATGTTCTTTACATAATCATAAGATATGAACTTGCATTGCACTTACTCAGCCACTGCAAGGGATAGTGGTGGTTTACCAGCCTATGCAGTCCCTGTGACAGGGGATGGTTTATGGCCATTTTCAATTTTTCAATAGGACTGCAATCCAATGATTGGCATCACTTATTTGAAGTTATTTTCATTGCTATTTCCCTGTTGGTAGTTAGGCGCACTAATTTGTAGCCACATCAACATTGGCATATCCTTCCCTAATCTTCAAATGCTATAGGCAACAACAAGGATTGTAGCAAGCATGTCTGTCAGAATAAGGATTGCAATAACAGACATTAAGCCTACAAATCGTTTTTTGTGGATAAGGGCTGCAGTATGGACCCAACCTAGAAATCCTAGAGGACTACAATGGAGAACCTCACACCTGCAGCATCGTGGGCTATGAAGATAAGTAAAACTTTGTTAATAAAAATCCTTATACTTACTTCTTCGATGCAATTTCACCTTATGGCTTCTAAAAAATGAAATAAAGGGTGTAAATCGTTGTGATAGGGAAGTATCAGTATAGCCTCTGGTCACCATCTCAGGGCCCTGAATTAGTTCTTGATTATATTCCATGAATTATATGATTATTGATGCATTAAAAGAAATTGCAAACATTAAACAAATGGATTTTCTCATACAATTAACAAGGCAAACAACATATTTAAATTCCCTACTTTCTTATGGTATTAAATTTTGATTTTGTAATAGTATATCACCTATAGTTGTTCTGCTTGCATCACATTGGAATCCTGGTACTTTGAGAGATAGAAGTGTCAAATTGGTTCTCTACCAGTCTTTTGTTAAGAGGTCAAAAGAGTTTAATTAATTGCCTTCGAGGCCACAAGAACATGTCAGTTTCTTTAGAAGCTCTACTAGTGGTATTAGTGAGATTTGTATTGTCATATTTGTGAGTTTTCTTACAAATTTAAGAATCTTCCATAGGATGCAAATAGGCCTAAAAATATTTCTATTTTATCAATGCTTGTTGGGGCTCTACATTCTTTCATGAATCAGAATTTTTAGGGGCCGACATATATATGTTTTTCCTTGATATAATGGCCCAAAATACCTTACTTCTTTTTGGAGAAGATAGCATTTTCGAGAATTTGGTATATTTTAGGGGTTATGAAACAAAATTTAGTGAAGATTTGTGTGATTTAGCTTTTCGCTAAAGATAGGATGTTGTCCAAGAAGATACAAATGGATTTGCCTGGTTAAGGAGATAATAAATTCATTCTTTTAACCATAGCAGGTACTTTTGGTAGATTAAAATGTGTTGTTTGGAACCTGTATTCTTCATCTTGTTAAAAACTCTCTTTGGTTCATATGTTCCTCAATTCTTACTTGGAGCTATCCACATCTTATATTTATATTTGAAAGGTTATTTGCTTCTTTTAATTTGTCAAGAAGGCCATCAATTCGTATGGTGCCATCCTTTGTCTTGTCTACCTAGCATAGTTACCATGTTTGGAAAGTTCAGAAGGGGGAAAAAGTTCGGAAGTTCGGGATTTTGAAAAAAGATCGGTTTGGTAAGTGTGGTAGTTCGGTTAGGAAAATTTTATAAATCACAAAAAATAAATATATCATACATATTTGTAAAACATAAACATAAATAAGTTGATAACACATGATAAGAAAATCCAATAGTGTTAAACTTCAATGTTCATTGTTCAACATCATACATATAAAATATAACAATGGAAATTATAAAATATCCTTTGTTTAACATTAACTAAAAATGGGAATGAAATTTAAACATCTGCAACATCAAACCCTGCATCTACACCAAAATCATTCCTAGTAACATCATCTAAACTTACACTAGTAGGCTCATCAACAACATCAATATTTTCTTCATCTTCAAAGCATAGTTTACCAAGGCGAGAGTTGCCATCTTCATTTGCAAGGGAGTGAGTAAGCAATCGTATTTTGCTATGAATAAACACAACATTAGAGAGTTTTTGAGCCCCTAGTCGATTTCTCTTGTTAGTGTGGATCAAGTCACATGTGCTCCAGTTTCTTTCACATGTAGAAGCATTGAAACACTGGCCAAAGATTTGCACGACAAGCCTCTGTAATTGTGAGTAGAAACCCCATAAGTTTGCCACCATTTAGATGGTTCCCACTTCACCCTACTTACCTTTGCTTCTTTGATACCAATTATTTTTAGTTGGTTCTTGAAAACAATAAGTTGCTGCCTTGTTGCTTCTTTCTCTTCTTCATCAATAACCAACTTGTCTATTGTTGCAAATACACCTTTCATTATCTCTTTATCTGCCTCATGATTTACCTCTTACTAATTTGGGATATAAATAGCAAATTGTCGTGTGTAGAGGATGATGTAGCATGAACCATCGCTTGTCCACAATTTCCTAAATGCGTTTGACTTCTTCAACATTATCTACAAGTAAATTTCGAATTTCTTCCTTTGCTCTATCTATTCTCTCTTAGACAAAGCCCATGCAAGGTTGATTGCCATCAACCATTCTCAAAATTATAAGAAGAGGCTCAAACACCATTATGATCTTCTTGGCTTCCTCCCAAAATGCGTCCTCTAAGATAATTCTTTCAATATCTTTTGAATGGGCTTCTTTGGGAAGCTTTGACTATGTCCATTCATCATAAACTATCACTTTTCTCAATGTTGTCCTCTCCTCTACCTCCTTTTGCAAAGTAATAAACTTGGTGGCAAATCTTGTTTCAGCAGAGGATAGAAGCTCACACTTTGAAAATGTACGATACAAGTTCAGTGTCAAGCGGTGATTGAGGATAAACTTAGAAATTTGTTTTCTTTCGATTACAATATTACTTACCCACTCCAATTTCGATAGATCTTCAAGCAAAAGATCCAACATATGTGCAGCACATGGTGTCCAAAATAGACGAAAAAATATATCCATGAGTATATCACCTACCCCTTTACAATTAGCTGCATTATCTGTAATGATTTGAACAAAATTCCCTTCTACCTCCAAAATTGCTGTTTTGATGCATTAGAAAATGAAAAGAGAAGTTTTTTGTTCTTTACTTGTATCAATTGATTTTATAGACATAGCGCCATCAGGGGATATTGCCAAAATATTTAGGAGGGGTCTTCTTCTTGAATCAAACCATCCATCACTTATTATTGTGCACCTGTTCGTTTCCATTTTTTTTTAATTCCATCTAGCTTAGTAGATATGGCTGCCACTTCCTCATCTAGAAGACTAGTTCTTACTCTTTCATAGCAAGGCAATTTGTAACCCTTTTCAAAATCAATAGCTGCATCTAGGAAGGTTTGGAAATGTGGAGAACGAATAATATTGAAAGGAATGGCCTCTGCATAAAACAATCTAGCTGCCAACCTGTTTATATCATGCTTTTGTTGTGGCTTCCACATTGACTTCAATGAACCTTGTGACTTTTGAACACCATTTCGACTTCCACTTCCTTGGGCAAATGGTGAGGGAGAGCAACTTGAACTGTTCAAGGAGCCCATTTGTGAGATTGAATGTTGGATTTTAGGCTTCTTTAATTCTGAAGCTAATGATCCAACACGACTCACATTTAATTTAACTTTCACTTTATTTATGAATTTTGCATATTTCGGTTCCATTGAATTTTCATTCACTGCCCCACAATGTTTCACATCTGAGGTTCCTCCAAGGTAATGGTAGCGAACTTTAGTTATACTAACCATGATATTCCCATTGCACAAGCCGCACCTCATAATTTTTTTTCTTTATCATCTCTGTGAACAATTTACTTCATCTCTAATGGGTGGCTTGACATGCTGAAGTTTTTAGATGGACTGAAAATTTGCTTTTCGCTGTTGGTAAGAAGAAATTCTTGACCTCATGGCTCAAATGCCCACCACTGCTGTTTCAAGTTTCAACTGTGCGCTAAGCAAAAAGGAGCATGGTAAACACATTAGATTTTAGGGTTGTTTTATTTCTTTGTGGATTGCACCGACCCTAGGACCCACATGTCGTGTAAAACGCATTTTGACTTTTAATTTTTGTTTTTACTGTTAAAAATATTTTTTAATTTATTTATTTAATAAAAAAATGAATATTCTGAAAAATTCCAAATTTAAGCGAACATAGTTGTTTTGGTGAGAAAGTTCAGTCTGAACAGTATATCGACTATATTTGGACGAATATGGTAACTGTGGTTGTTAGTAAGGACCCAACTTACAAATCCTAGAGAGGGTGGGGCACAATGGTCAGCATCATGTCTACAATGCTTTGGACAATTTAGATAAGAGAACAGAACAATCAACACTCCTTATACCTCTCTTAACCTTACAATTACAACAGCCCCTAAAAGGTAAAGCAGAGGGTGTAACTGTAAACCCTACAGAAGCAGTAACAGACATAACATTTAGCCACACCTAAGGCCATGGACTAAGGTACGATGATCAAGTCTTGGGAAGAAACAAAATCAGGTGATCAGCATGTTGATAGCCAAAAAATGAAGTTGATCAGCCTTCTTGCTCCCTTTTAGGTTATGTCTATCAGTTTCAATTCTGTCATCTCTTGATTGATAATCCATTTATTTTATTCCAGCTCATGAATTTTCTAATGATCCCTTTTCTATGATTTTTTTGTTTTTTGTAACAGTACTGGGTGAGCCAAGGGAACAAGTGGTGTGACCAATGCAAGATATTTATATCCAACAATCCTATAAGCATTCGAACTCATGAACTTGGGCAGCGCCACAAGGACAATGTTACCAAAAGGCTTGCTGCAATGCGGAAAGAGAATATTGCTAAGGAGAAAGAAAAACAACAGGCTGTCAAAGATCTTCAACAAATTGAAGCTGTAAGACCATTTGGTAGTTTTTCTTTTGCTGCATCTTTTTTTTTTAATCCTGGAATCAAGCACAATTCTCTTACCGTTTATTTTATTAATGCCTGTAACAACAGACTAATTTCCCATAATCCCGTACTTGAATTTTATTCACTCTCTTCTGGTTAATTTTGATCACAATCCAAGTATTGGCATTAAGAAGACCTTTCAAAAAATGTTTGCTGAGAAGCATTTACAAAACTTTATTCAGTGCATATTCCACCACCTTGCATGTTTTTGAGCTTGTAGCTGCCAGTGTCAGCGAAAATTCACAATAGCATTGGAGCTTGTATTGAATTTCTGTACTGATATCCGTCAAATATTGTGTAGTTTGAAAGGATCCATCATGAGAATCTTTCTGGATCCTACACAGGCTCTGCTCCACAAACGTATTATGGTGGAATCTAGAAGGAGCAGATCTGGAATTTGACACTGGATTTAGAAGGATCCAGTAATATAAACTGGTAGATATATATCCTTGCATGTTCTATAGTTAGCTCTCAATTTTCAAATGATGAACTGGCAGTCATTAAATTTAGTTGAGCATTTAGATTTACAAATTAAGTTCAAGGTTTAATGATTGCAGTGTTTCAACTCTTTTGTTTACCCATGTGCATGTACAGTCATTGTGATTCTTAATGTTATTTGAAGCTTATGTTTCCTAGTCAGAACACTTTAGGAACTAGAAAATATCAACATGTGTGTGGAAAGTTCTAGGTTGAGAGAATACATGTGTGACAAATGATATGCAGTAAGTTATCCCCCTTTATGCCTCTTTGAAATTGAATCTATAAGACAGATTAATGAAAAAAAATTCTAGTAGTTGCTCTTGGTAAAAGATTGCTATGGCACAGTCTCGTGTTTATTAATTTCATCACCAAAGTGTATAAGTTACACTGTTACCTGTATTATAAAATTTTGTAGAGGATGCATTCGATCAAGTGACACTGCATGGATGTGTGTATAACATTCTTCACATACATGCACACATTACATGGATATCCCATTCCACATGCCTACATGTCCCACCACCACTTTTGTGCATTTGTGAATGTAATAATTTTGAATTGGAGATTGAAATTCAATCTAAGATTTTACATCTCTAAACATGTTTATCCACTAAAGAAAGTAGTATACATGAAATTGTTATTTTACGTAGCTTACAACAGTGTGCCCCTGCTTCTCTTCCGCCCCCACCCCCCGGAAACAATTTTAGATCTGTCAAAAATAACAAGTATGGAAGTAATGGAACATAAGTTCCTTAGTCATTATCTATCAATACTAAAAGAGTTCCTATAGAAATCACAACATTATAGAAAGAGAAAATAGAGCTTCTTGTCACAAATTCCTAGCATTAAAATATGATGAAACTAACCAAAGTGTTGTGAAAAATAAAACCACAATATACCGTTTACACTGTTCTGTCTTATATGTATCAGACATGCACAGCAAGCTGAGGCCTCTGGACTGGCTAAATTTGTGCCCCCAAAGCAATAATGCACAAATATGTTATACGCAACCCAAAAATGAGATTTTTTTCCCCCTCCCATGATAAATACAGAATGATCTCTATGCTCTCCATAGGGACTATATATGACTAAAAGCTTCTAACCCTAGGTTTTAGATCCTAGTCTTGAATTAGTAACCCTTGAATGCAAAGGCAGAACAGTAATGGTCATTTTCACCATGCATAGGACTTCAAATATTTGAAAACTCAATATTTTGGCTTTCTAAACTATTCAGACCCGCAAAAAATAAAACTGTCAAATAATAGAAGATTTATACAATTTTGGCAAATCCTACAACTCATTAAAATTTGGGATTGAAACAGTTCTTGCTCTCCCAAAATGGTTAGTCTCTAAAGCATGGAAAAACTTTAAAACATTTTGGAAAATGTCTTTTGTCTCTGTTAAGGTGTCTTCAACAAGTCAATACTGCTTTGATATGTTGGTGGGCTTTTATCATTTGAGAAAAGTGTTGTGGGTTATGTTAAACAAAATTAGAAAATATGTATTGACCGATAATTTATTTGAGATTAGAGCTTTATAAAACCAACACGCCAATGCGAAATTTCCATCTGTCCCCAGTCCTCAAAAACATATGTAACTTTGGGCTTCAAAATAATTATAATTTCAGATTTTTTCCATGTACTTTTTAAGTTTTTAGAATTATTATAATAATTATCTAATATTTTATCTTAATATAATACTATATAATACAAATATAATCTTTGTATTCATGCAATTTGGAGAGTAATATATTATAATATCTATATCTGTGGATTTTGGAAAGTAATATTTGTGTACCCTTGGCACTGATAGGTGCAATACATAGTCACTAATTTTCAACAAGAATGTTATTAGATTATTATTTTTTGTGAGATTTTCCTCGTGTCTGTTTATGTCATGTCAAGATGACCTTTATGAGTAGTCATTACCCTAATGACATTTTTCCTCTTGTATTTTTGGTAATAATGACAATGCAAGGGTACCCACTTAGCACACAAGCAACATAAGCACTTAGCACACAAGAATGCTATTCTTTTTTTTGTTAGTTGTGTGTGTCCATGATATTTTTGATAGTTTAGATGAGCAATCAGCGTTCCCTTATCATCCAATGACAGCAATTTAAGGATATCAACAACTTGTTTTAAAATCGTTTTCAAACAAAAGACAGTCAGTTATTCGTGTTTGAAGAAAACACATTTTCAATTGTTAGGCAGCATCGTCTAGCTTCCTGATTACCCTGCAGGGTCCCTAAGCTTGCGGTTATAATATTTCCTTGCCACTTTGAGAATGTTCATAAGTTTGTCAGCATATGTAAACCAAGTCTTCAAACTCAACATTTGAATCACTTGACCTTTTATCTGCCTGCAGCTTCATTCTTTCTCGGGCAGCCTTCGTGTTGATCCCCAATGGAAAACCATTTTAGCTTTCAAGAAATCTTGGATAGCTGATTTCTAGCTGTAATGTCCCAATTGTACCTACAGGTACATGCTTTTGAATCTGCCTGCAGCTTCATTCTTTCTCAGGCAGCCTTCTTGTTGATCCCCAATGGAAAACCATTTTGTTTTTCAAGAAATCTTGGATAACTGATTTCTAGCTGTAATGTCCCAATTGTACCTACAGGTACATGCTTCTGAAACCACTCGAATTGGCAACCAATGCAATATCCAATGTAAACATGCATGATGGAGAACTAGATCTGGAAGGCCCTACTGTTGGGGATAAGGTGTGGTGATTTATCGACCAAAAAATATGATTGTCTTCTGGATCCAACAAACTTATGGTGTGTCAATGGAATCCTAGCTTGACCTTGTTCCGAATTCTATAGTTGTAGATTGATGATCATATCAACATCGGTTGTTTAACAATGGATACAAAGAGCATTGGGGTGCTACACTATGGACCATACAATATTATGAAGGAAGAACTCTAGAATTAAGAATTGTGAATGAAGATGTCTGACTATGTGTGCAAGTCACTAAATTGTAAATTGTGATTTACAGGAAATAGGAATGGTTAAGAGATTGAAACGAGTTTTGATTGCTCGGGAACACTTATCTAGATTTGGAGACTGAGTTCATTGAGAATCAGTTTATTGGGACCACCAGGGACTGAATTGATGCAAAGAAATCCAAATGAAGGCAATTGAGAGAGGTAGATTTGAGAACAAATATATCTGAGTGTGACAAGTTAATTTAATATGGCAACAAACCATACAAAATGAAATACACAACAGTTGGAGTGCCTACACAAATGTGTGATGAAGAATCTTTGCAACAAAATGCTACGAACTTCATTAACGTGCTTGATATGTTACATAGTTTATATAGGACTTCACTAACCTAGAATTAAGGATTCTCACTAATATTTTTGTTGGATGCAACGAACGTGAGAAAGATGAAGTAGAAAATACATCCCTAACTTACATCCCTAAATAATAGGGGAAAATACATTTTTAAATAATAAGGTGTGCAAATGAATCTCATCCTATGCTAACTTAGGCTAACCACCTAACCACTAGAGTAAGTCTAGAATTGAGAAAATTTCACTTATTGCATGGAGTGAAAACATAGGGTAAAAGACAAATTATATAATATAAAAATAATCCAAGTACCCTATATACCCTAGGAAATGTCATCAATTCTCCCAACGATAGAAGCATTGGACTCCAATGTTCTCAATAGAAAAGGAAAAACTGAGACATTTGGTGCTGAGAAATCCATTGCGTATGATGAGGAAGCTGATCTTGTTTGGCAACGAGGTATAAAGGAGTTGACCCTTGTCAAATTTGGCCAGTCTTCATGTTGAAAACTCGATTGGCATCCAGTGGAAGCTGAAAATCAGGAACAACATCTGCAGGATGGCTGCTAGGGAGCTCATACTCTAATGTAGATTCATGGTAGTGTTTGAGGAGATTGACATTGACAACATTGTGGATGCCCAGGTGTGCTGGAAGATCCTAGGCGAAAAACATTCTCAGACTCCTGTTGAAGAATAGTATAAGGTCCATGACACAGATGGTTTGACCTTACTTGGGTCTTCTCTTTGAAACGACGTTTGTCCAAGTGCAACCAAACTTTGTCTCCAACCTGAAAATGATGAGGGACATGGCATTGATCCATTAATTTCTTTTGCTTGTCTCGAGTCTTACGAATAATATGTACAACTTTGGATGGAAGAGATTGCAAATGCTGGATGAAAGAGTAGGCCTTATCTTGCTCTTTCTGAATGTGCTTGGTACCAGGAAAAGGCAAGGACAATGGTAACTCATATTTAGCCAAAGGCTGAAAACCAAGGCAAAACTCAAAAGGTGAACGAGCTGCGGAAGAATGGATTGCTTGGTTGTATGCATACCAAGAAGCCCAAGTCTGAAATCCCAGATGCGAAGTGGTGACAATAATTAAGGTGTGAATTGTAGGAGGATGACTCCAACAATCTGCAACTGTGTTGGAAGTCCCCTTCTTGTACTTGATCACCAAATGAAACTTTCATAGATAGGAAGCCCACTTCAGATGCATAGCTTCTTCAATTTTGTTTTGGGATTGAAGAAAATGTAGAGTTGAGTGATTTGTGTGGACATTCATTTCTTTACCAAGAAGATAGTTTCTCCAGTACTCGATGGCTTCGGCCAAGGCATACAACTCTTTTTCGTAGGTGGATTAGTTATGTTTGGCTGTAGAGAAAGTTTCTAAATGATAGGCCACAAGATGGCCATTCTGCTTCAAAACAACTTCAATTGCAAACTGTGAAGCATCTATCTCGATCTCAAAAGGCTAAGAGAGATGGGGAAATACAAGAACAGGTGAAAAACAAAGTTTTTTTTTCAATGCATTGAATGCAGGGGTTGGTCTTTGTTAGCTGATGCAATGGCAAGGCAATCTCCCAAGGGTGAACTTGCGATAGAAGTTTGCAAGACTGAGAAAACACTCACTGATGGTTGGAGTTGGCCAGTTGAGAAGAACTTCCATTTTTTTAGGATCCACCTGAATCCCCTGGGCATCAACTACGAAATCAAGATAAGAGATCAAGGTCTGACCAAAGTAACACTTGGATTGATTGGAATATAATTGTTTTGCTGTAGTGTGAGAAGAACATGCTCTAAATGTTGAATATGTACCTTCGAAGTGTTGGAGAAGACGCGAATATCATCTAAATAGATGATTACAAATTGGTCACGACAATCTCTAAAAACATCATTTATCAATCTCATGAATGTAGCAGGTGCAGTAATGAGCCCAAAAGGCATCCCTAGCCACTCAAAAAGACCCATTTTGGTCTTGAAAGATGTCTTCAATGTGTCCTTTGATTGAACTTTGACGTGATGATAGCCACTTTTTAGATGAATTTGGAGAAGAGCTTTGCTTTTTGAAGTTGATCTAGACGGTCATTGATGCGAGGAAGTGGATACTGATTCTTGATTGTGATATTGTTCAATACTCAAAAATCAGTACAAAGAGGCCAATTTCCATCTTTCTTGAGCACAAGAAAAATTGGAGAAGCGCAAAGCAATGCACTTGGTTTGCTGAAACCTTTGGACAACAAGTCATGTATTTGCCATTTGATCTCATTAGTTTGTAGAATAGAAGTATGATACAATGAAGCATTAGGAAGAGGAACAGCATGAAGAATATCAATCGTATGACTGATTGTTCTATCATGAGGAAGTGTTTTAAGCTCCTGAAACACATCTTTTTAAGACTGCAATAGTCAATTAAGACTTGTATGTTTGGTAGAAGAAGTGACTTTTGCTGTTGTAGAATTAGGTTGTGGTCTTATGAAAATTAAACCCAATGATGTTGCTTGATTTACTATTTTAAGTGTTTGCCTGCAACTAAATACTTGATTTGTTGTTTTGGCACTGCATCAGATTAAGTACTGATTACAATGATAGGCGTTCTACAATGGCAACAAGGGAGTGTAATGGAGTGAGTTGTTCACAATTATGTTCACCCTTAAACTTGACATTCCTTTGATCGTCATAGGGCAATTTCAACCTTAAATTTGACGTCCATTTGATCATTACTTAGATTTTTTTTCTTTTTGCTTGGAGAAGTCAATTGAAAAATCATAATAACTTGGCTGTACAGTGGAGTTCAGAGCCCATTTTGTTTATTGGGAAATATTTTTTCGAGCCTGACACAGTGGTGTAGCTAGCTTGATGCCATTTGGCACCATTGGGAAAATGGCGAAGAAAGTAATGAAATTATTAATCAATGTGGTATGTGAAAAATCCAAGATTTGAACCTTGAGATTAATATCTCTCGGCATATTTCAAATAGATGTATTTAAGACATCTGTACTAGTTATTATCTTTTTGTAGTGTGTATGTGTTGTTGTATGCATCATAATGAGTTTTCCTATCACATTGATATGGTTTACCAAGCAACAAACCACAACAATCCATACTAATCACATCATAGGTGACCTTATCCACAAATTTGGGTCCAAAAGCAAAAGACACGGTGTAAGTGTGAGTGATATGTGAGGATGAAGCACTATCCTTTTTTCCCAATGCATACGGATGAGGATGTGGGTCCATTGGCAAGTGCAGTTTGTTGACAGTGGATCTCGCAATCAAATTTTTCTGTGAGCTATTGTTGATAATACAATCGACTAAAATGTAGTGTGTAAGGTGAGCACGAGTGACAAACTGACTGTCATGACTCCCTTGAGAAGGTTGTTATGCATCAAGATGACTTTGTTGAGTCTATCTTTAAATTCATCATAGATTTTCCCATCACTAGAAGTCTCGATGGGAATGTTCTGAGTTTCCTTATCGGAATGTTTTTTAATTAATGTTTTCTCCTTAAATCTAACACATTCAGATCTATCATGTCCCCTCTTTTTACCATATGTACGAAATTTGCTAGGTTTGTTGGCATCAGAAGAAGGATGAGGATTGTAAGAAATAGATGTAGAACATAAAAATCTTTTCTCATTGGAAGAAGACTGTTGATGATTATGAGATGATTAAGTTGTCAGTCTGCAATTTCGAGATGAAGACCAAGGTTGAGAGGCTTCATACCGAGCAACGAGTTTCTCCTTTGCCAATTGAGATTTGATTGAATGATGCATCAAGTGTCACAATAGGAGTGTATTTCAAGTCTTTGAATAAGCGTTCTTGTAGACCACTCTTGAATTTGAGAATCAGAACGATTGTGTCATTTGTCAGCACAAACGGTTGAACTGGAAAATGTAGTCCTAAATGGCCATGTGACTTCATTGATGCAATCGAAGCCATTTGACACCCATGTCTTGCTGAAAATTAGATGGGTAGTTTTTTTCCTTAAGAGCTGTGACAAGCTCTGGCGAAGTGTTGACAAAAATTCTGAGCAGCCTGTCGTTTGGTGACCAATAGATATGCGACCCGTGAAAGCTTGAGTTTTGGAAAAGGAACTTTGTCATCTTTGGTGATATTGCAGTAGGAGAATAAGGTCTCCATATCAAGGATCCAATTTGTGAGGACCTTGGGGTTGTGGGAGCCAACATAGATCTTGACTTTACATTTTGCCATAGTACGGGTAGCAGGGTTTGATACAAAGATGTCTTTAACTTTGTCCATCAGGCTGGCAACCACATCGGCAAGCTCGACCATTTTGTCAGCAATCATGGGATTCACGATGGTGCGAGTATTGCCAGCTTATCTCAAAAGGTGTGCCCTTCCAACGATAAAAACAGAAAAATAATGATTGTAGTGCAAACCCAAACAGATTTGACTGTATATCTGAAGTTAAAAAAAAACGACACTGAAAATGGATTCCAGATGAGTGAGAAAAGTGCTTGGAAAGTTCCAAAAACAGAAATGAAGCAGCAAGGAACAGAGAAATCTGTAAATTCCAGGAGCAAGAAGCATACATATAAAAAATGGAGGTTACCATTGTGTTGTCATTGAAAAAATAGGCAAGTAAAGATTTTTTGACTTTGATTAGACTCTCAATGAATGAGAATGGGCCTGTCAAAGTTTGAGGGTCAAATCGAAAAATGCAGCTGTGCAAGCATGGAGTAAGCCAAAGTATATGTTGACGTCACATTGATATCAAGTAGGTAATTGGTAGCAAGATGACGTGGCACTAATGTGGTGTTGATGTGGCCCCGGCATGGAAGGTGATGTGATGTTTTCATGTTGCAATTTTTCTTGAAATTCATGCATGTACTTGCACAAAACCAACAACTTGGTGCAAAACAAACAAACCCATAAAATTTTAAACAGAGATGACTTGAGCCTCAGGTGTTTGTTTTAGGTGAAATGAACATCAACCCCTTAGAAAATTTCAGAAAGGAGGCCAAATACCAAAATCTGATTTAGATCGGAAAACTACCCAAATCCAAGGATCGAAGGCGGCTCAGATACTAGTGATATGGCAAAAAACTATAAAAAATGAAATACAAAATACTCTTAATTGTCTACACAAAGGTGTGTTGAAGAATCTCTGAAACAAAACACTACAAACTTCATTAACTTGCTTTATATGTTACATAGTTTACATAGGACTTCACTAACCTAAAATTAAGGATTCTCACTAATTCATGGAATTAAGGATTCTCTCTAATCTCTAGGATTAAGGATGCAACCAACGTGAGAAACATGAAATAGAAAATACGTTCCTAAATAATAGGTCATGCAAATAAATCTCATCCTCTGTTAACTTAGGTTAACCAACTAACCACTAGAGTAAATCTAGAATTGAGAAAATCTCACTTATTACATGGAGTGAAAACATAGGGTAAAAGATAAACTATAAAATATAGAAATAATCTTAAGTACCCTATGTACCTTAGGAAACCTCATCTTAAATTGTAATGCGTATAGGCCGAATTTGGGATTTTAGGGATCACATGTGAAGGAAAAGTGAATGTTTATGAAATTTTTTACGAGGTCGAATTGTTGGCAAATTAATTTCTTTTTGAGACACTCTTTCACCCAACGAAAATTGTCATTAAAGCAATTTATGCCAAAATACATTGTTGCTAGGTTTGTTTTTGTCATAATCAGTTGTAGTGGGAGTTTGTAACAAATGTTGAATTTGTCAAGATAGTTTCTGTCATGCGATAGCACCGAATGGTGTGAAGGACATGAAAGCTTGTAGGACTAGAGCTTGAAAGTTAGAGTTGCAAATGGTAATGTGGCATGACTTTTTAGCACGAATGACTAAGTTAGATTACTAAATGGAGCATGACCATATGAACATGTGTGGGGCTCTCTTCCATCATCAAAAGTTGCCAAGGATAAAAGCAAAGCATTATATAGCCAAAAGTGTACATGTGCATGCTAGTCGGAGCATGTGAATGGCCCATCAGAGTCAGCACTAAATGGAGCTTGAGGAGGATCACGTGTAATGAGTCCATAATAAATGTGACCAAAGCCAAAATGGTTTGAGATGATGCCAAATGGTGTGAAGGACTTGAAAGCTCATCGGACTAGGACCATGAAGATTAGAAATGTGAATAGTAATGTGTCATGACATGCCAAGATGAATGGCTAAGTTAGACTACTAAAGGACCATGATCACATTGACAAATGTGGGGCCTACTTTATCATTGAATATTTCTAGGAATAAAAGTAGAGGACTGCATTGCCAAAAGTGGTGTACGTGCCTCAAGTATGTGAATGATCTATATTTCATTGGAAATTTGGTGGACAACACACAAAATTGTTAGAACTTACATGTGTTATAGGAAGAAACAATTAATTACAACAATTATAGCATAGATATAATTATATAATTGTAACTAAATGAATGGAGATAAAAATTATTAGAAAGAGAAAAATATTTGAGAAAAGAAACTAACTAATTTATTTATTTGAGAGGTATGTACATTTATCACTTGGAAGAGATGTAAGCTGTTACTCTTTGCTTATTACAAAAAGGTATCAATCTTTGAGAAGAGATGTGAGTGGACAAAGTGGAGAGATCTTTCCGTCCTTTGCTTTCAGTCAGTATATGTATATACACACATATTTATAACATAATACAAAAGCTCTTTGTATATATAACATAATCTATGTATAAATAACATAATCTTCTAAAAAATGCATAAATGTCAGAGGGACAAAGTAGAGAGTTTTTTGTCCTCTGCTTTTAGTCGGTATGTGTATACACACATTTATAACATAATGCAAAAGCATGTAAAACAATAACCATGCAAAAAAAAAAAAGAATAAAGTTTGAGTTAAGGTGCGACGGGGATAAAGCTCGGCAAAGTTAGAACTTTTTCGATAAATATTGGCGTACCTTGTGACGTAGCTTAGAGCATGGAGAATATTAGATTTGTGTGCCAAGGCAGATATTGTTCTCTCCTATCTATTTTGTTGTTTATGCTAGGTCGGCATCGAAAGACTGGCTAGCTTGGGCCTTGATCCTTTAATTGCGGAGAGTTAGTCTAAGCCCAGGAAATACGGGAGAATCTTATTTGGTTAGAAGCTTGAAGCACAACAAGAATTGTTTTAAAACGTATGAGGTTTGTGTTCTTCGGAATAATTGTAATTTTTATTCGAATGCAAATGTGAATGAATTGGGGTCTTAGTCTATGGTATAGTGGACATCAGTCCTATATAGTGGTCCTTTGAGATTGTTTTCTATGACATTTATTTGTTCCATATTGCTGGAGTTTTTGAGTGAATTGAATCTTTTTAATGAAAGTTTTGTAATTTATGCATCTTGAATGGAACAAAGGCAAGTGCTTTGGGTTGATTCCCTCCATGCTTATAGATATTTATGCTTGATATGCATGAATTGTTAGTTAATAAGTCATCCTTATTATTTTTTTAATTTGCTATGTTATATATTTTGAATATATCTTATGCACTTTTCCCCTATGGGGACTGTTGGGGAGGAAATTTTGAGGTCACAACGTCTTTGAGGTGAGGAGTAGGATCGGGACAAAGTTTGTTGGAGCTAAGGTTTAGTGGAACCATCTTTGATTGGTAAGCCAAAAGAATAACCTGACGGGATGAACTACAGTGAAAATCGAAACATGTATATGTTGGAGCTAAGATTTTGACAAATCCTATATGGGGAGAAGTGGTGGGTTTCTGTGGGAGCTGTAGCTTCTCTTGAGCTGTCAGGAAGCTTTACAAAGGGTGCATGGTAGAGTTTAAGGAATCGCAGTAAGACCTAAAGATCGCACCATTGACATTTAATAAAAGTTCAGTTGGAAGAGCAACTAAGGCATGGTTGTTGGTAACAAAGAAGTGTTTTGTATTGCATAATTTTGTTGATAACATGAAGGCTAGGGATATGATATATCATTTGAGTGCAAAGGCATTTGTTTAGGGGTAGTATTATGAGTACATGAATGATAAAATGACAAGAATATGACATGGGTATGATTTGAGTTTCATCTCTTTGAGGATTATTTGGAGCAACACATCTACAAGTTTGACACTTTTAGGCAGTGATTTTTTTTGATGAATGAGAACATGCTAATACATCTTTGGCAATATTTGTAAGGATGAGAAACTCAAGATGAGCATATGTGTGAGTAGGTTGAATTTGAGGATCACAAATCCCCCCCATTACCTTGGAACGAAAGACCTTGCAAGAGGCTTTGTTGAAATTCATTCAAGTTTAGGAGGGGAGCAAGCTTAAGGTTTTTATGCTGTACAAATGTTTGCAGACTTTTAGGTGTACTAGCCCATCTATCATACCACCGATCTTAACTGATATAGGCAGGTTTTTCTTGGTTTTATTGCGCTGAGTTGGGTTGGCACTCTGCCCTTTGGACGGTTTTGCAAACCCCTTATTAAATGGCTGCCGTCACCATTTATGCATCTTTTGATGCAAGGAAAGTTGGTGGGAGCCTGAGCTTCAGTGGCATCGAAATAATAACGGATGTTTGTACCGAAGGTATATCACGATGTACTAGTTCTAACCCAAACACTCCTTTACCTGATGTTGTGCTTGATTTACCATAATTTTATAAAGCTTGTAGTTATTTTGAAAATTTCACTTTGGTTGCTTATTTTGTGGGTAAAGTCCCTCTCGAGAGCTTGCTTAAACAATGGGTCCACAACCAATGGCAAGGCCATGGTGTGAAACTGGGAGGAATCCAAAACCTTACCAAGGGTTTTTTCTTGTTTCGCTTCACCAACCCATAGCACTGCAAAGCTATTGTTAGCCACGACCCTTGGTTTATTTGCAACACTCTAGTTGTTTTTTCTCACTAGACCCAAGACTTTCAGGTCTCTGAACAAGCGAAGCTTAAGATCTTGGTCTAGATAGAATTCCCAAGACTGCCTCTCCTCTTGTGGGGTTTCATTGATCAACTCATTAAACCTCTTGGATGGTTCATTTGCCATGAACAAGCTAAGTTTTAGGCAACACGTCCTCATAAAAGGTTTTGTGTTTGAGATTGACCTAGCAAAAGATCTTAAGGAGTCCATAGAGATTCAAGTGGGAAACAATCGGTTCACACAGTGTGTGCTTTAAATTAATCTGCCAAACACTTGCTCTAGATGCTAGTCCTCGAACCATATGATTTGAGAATGCTCTTTAATGTTCCCCACCCCTTGTATTGCTCAAGAAAATGGTGGGTCTGAGCCCAAACCTCACAATGGAAATTCTGACAGTTGGACCACAATCACTAATAAGAAAAAGAGCTCCGTCCGTGGTAATGTTAAACCTCAAGCCACTGTGCACTGACCCACAGGTAGTCCTAGCCCTTAGGCTTCTTCTGGTAAAGTTATAGCTCCTGCCCCTGCTAAGGCTCCGTCATTTTTTTCTTGCACACCTCAAGCAGTGGCCAAATTTGATTCTTCTCCGCCTCCTGATCTTTCAGTTCCTTTGTCACAACCCCCTTCTAGGGTGAAAATATCAGACACTGAGGACAATCTTGTTACTCTTAACCAAAAAGTTGTTCTACGACGTTCTTGTAGTCCCTCGCCTTCCAGGGATGGTGAGTACGTGCCAAATAAAAGGCGTCCTTTCCTTATCAGAGATTTTGTGATTTACAATCCTTCTTTTAATCGATTTGCAGCCCTCACAGATCTGACTGAGAGGAATGACATGAATCTTGATGTTTCTCAATGTTAGTCTACTCATGGAATGTTCGAGGTCTTATTGATCTACCACGTAAGTATATGGTCTAGAAAAACTGTCAACTTTTCTCATATGAAATTCCTCTGAATGCAAGAAGTCAAGATCTCTGACTTCTTTCTCCAGTCCGCTGCTCACACTATTTGGCCAGGTGCCCTTTGTCAAGCCACTTGTCATGAGTCTAGTTGTGGAGGTGTTGTCACCCTTTTAGCCCTTGAGCTTTCTCAAAATATTGTTTCTTGGGGCTTGGACCCCTCTCGTAGGGTTATTTGGACCCTTTTTGATTTTGATCGCTGCATCATTGGATTGGTCAATTTATATGCGTCCAACAATGCCCAACAATGCTGTGGAACAAACTTTGTTATGGCGATGGTTGGCAACTTCTCTCCCTGATGCTCATTGGATCATTTGTGGAGACTTCAATATGGTTGAATCCCCGGAAGACAAGGAAGACCACGTACCCATGCGTTGGTGTGCTGGGGAGCGGGAGGCATGGTTCTACATGTGTAACAAACTCAAGGTGTCTGATCTTAATCACCACCGAAGGAAAGACTCAGATTCTCCTTGGTTCACCTAGTCTAATTTCCGATAGGGAGAAGATAGAGTACTTAAAGGTCTTGATCGTGCTCTCCTTGCAGAACAAGACCTTTTTTTCTTTTCTCCTATTCATGATCGGCTAGTTTTCTATGCTTCCTGATACCTTTTTTTTTCGATCATCATCTTATTTTTTTTTGTATTGAATGGACTACTCCTCAGGTTCAACCTTCCAAAACGTAGTTCTATCACAACACTACTCATCTCAAGCATGAAAGAACTGTTGGGCATATTACTCGAATTTGGAACTTAGCCCCCAAACCCATTAGGGATACTGGTTGGATTGACTGGTGCTCCAATGTCATTTCTCTCACCACCAATTTTCTTCGAATATATGGTAAGCAAGATGCTATCTTTCGACAACGCATTCACCATGCTTCAAACCATGAATTCTTTGGGGTTTCATAGGATCCCGAGGTTTCGCCTTTTAATTTTTAGCTTCAGGCTCAGGCAGCCCTCTGGAGACAAACTCCAAATTGAAGAGGCATATAGAGCTAGAGGAGCACAACTTCGAGCTTGTATGCATTGGGGATAAAGTTGTTGGAATATTGTCATTGATGTCAAAGGCAAAGTGAAGGGCAAGCTTTGGACTCGCTCAGTTGGACTCGCTTAGTAGCTTCGGACTCGCCCAGAGCTTCGGACTCGCCCAGTAACTTTGCACTCGCCCAGAGCTTCGAACTTGACTCACTCAGTAGCTTTAGATTCGTCCAGAGCTTCGGACTCACTCAGTAGCTTCGGACTTGCCCAGTAGCTCTGGACTCACCCAGTCAACAGTTACAAACTCGCTCAGTGTGAAGAGCAGCGATTGAAGTGTGAAGAGCAACGATTGAAGAGTGAAGAGCAACATTGAAATGAAGTTAAATTCATTTGTATTAAATGATGGCCGACCACCTTAGTTAGCATCCAAGTTTTGGCAATAAGAATCGCCGCCCAAGTCTAATGAATGATACAAGGTGCTTAGCAGTAGGGATTGATGTCTCCAGTAGGTTGCTGCCTACAAATTGCTTAACAATGGAGATTGGTGTCTCCAAGTAGGTTGTTGCCTATAGAACTTTTGCAAAAATAATTATTAATCATATGGCTAGATTTGGACAGTCAAGTGTGCTTTTTCCTCACCAAGCTTTTCCATATAAATTTTTTGTTGTGCATTTACTTGTTCTTATGTGAATGGTTTCTTTATGAAAGTTAATTAGTTAGTAAATTATTATTACACACTGATTCACCCCCTCTCAGTGTGGTGTGTGCTCAACAAAAGTAACCAAGGAGTTCTCTCTCCTTCATTCAAGAAGGGCTGCATACAAAATCAAAGCCATTAAGGATGCTTCAGTCAGAGTTACCAAATTACCTGATATTCTGCAAGCCTTCGTGCACCACTATGATGGTGCATTTTCAGCTCAGGTCGTTACTTCTACTCGAGAAACTGCTCTCTCTCAATGCCTTGGTGTTGTCCCTTGCAAGCTCTTTGAAACACAGAGAGTGGCTTGTGATAGACCCCTCAGCGTGAATGATCTTAAGAAAGCTGTTATGTTGATGTCCACTAACAAAGCCTCAGGTGTTGATGGTTTTCCTTGTGAGTTCTATCAAACCCCATGGGATACCGGGGCCCTGATCTTAACAAAGTCTCCTCTGAAGCTATTTTGACTCTTTATGGGCCCCCTCATCAACCAAGGTAACATCAAGTTTATTCCCAAGGCTAGTGATCCTGAAGTCATCTCTAATTGGAGACCTATCACCCTTTTCAATGTTTCTTACAAGATTATTGCTAAAGCTCTAGCCCTCAGAATTAAGCATCTTTTCCCCTTAATTGTTGGAAGTGAACAAACAAGGTTTAATCAGCATAGATACATTCTTGACAATGTTATTGTTGTCTGGGAAGGTATGGAATGAGTCAATCTCCAATAAAAAGGACTCTATTTGTCAAGATTGATTTTGAGGTGTATGATTGAATAGAGTGGCCCTTCATTATAACAATGCTTCAGGGTCTTGACTTTGGCCCTAGGTTTGTGCAGGTTGTTAACATGTTTTTTCAAGATGTGTTGTTGTGTGCATCACTATCAATATTGCCCAATCTCATCGTTTTGAGCTCTTCATAGATCTATTAGGCAGGGTTGCCCTTTAGCTCCTCTCTATGTTTTGGCTGCTGAATGTTTTAGCTATTTGTTGGTTGACTATGCTTCTAGGGGTTTGGTAAAGGGTATTTCTCTCCTTAATTCAGACCATTAGTTGATCAATGGGCACTTTGTCGATGACTCCTTCCTTACTCTTCAGGAGGATGAGTATGTTGTTAAAAATGCTATGGAATGCCTTGATATATTTTGTCTTGCTTCTAGTTCCTCCATCCAATGGAAGAAAACCCAGTGCTATCGTCAATCTCTCTCTCTCAAACCTCCCTGGGATTTCATTGATAGTGGATTCTCGTTGGAGTTTAGTTCAAGTTTCTCGACATCCCCTTTGCTTTTCGAGCCTCACCTACTGATTTGTGGTCTTATGTAGTACACAAGTTTGAGAAAAAATATCCTTTTGGATTACCAAACCCTTGTCATTAGCAAGAAAATTCAGATATGCTCTAAGGTGCTAGCGGCAACTCATGTCCACTAGTCCTGCTGGGCTCCTAACGCTGCCTATGCTAAATTGGAAAAACTCTTACGTGATTTTCTCTAGGCTAATTCTGAAGGCCACAAGGGATTCCATAGAATTTCTTGGGACGTTTGTTGTCGACCCAAAGAAGCAGGAGGGCTTGGGCGCATTGACATCAAACTCCAAGCCCTGGCTCTTAGTGTCAAATGGATTATCAGAGGTTTGGAAGATGATGAAGCCTGGAGAATTTTGTTAAGGCATTGCATTTCTCGAGGATGCCCTTTAGGTAGAAGATCCTGGCAAGGTGTTGTTTTGCACAGTCTTTTCATTACCCCTGTTATTGTTAAGATTGGAGGTACTTTTGTTATGCACAACATTTGGAAAGCTTGGGAAAAACTCAAACCTCACCTCATTTGGGTGGGGGAAGGGTTTCGAAATGGTCTCTCTCTAGATTCTCACTCCCTATGGTGGTCCCCAATGCTTAATTTTCACAATGTTCCTTTTGCCATGGTCTGTTGGATCAAGAGCTTGCGATTGTTTAAAAAGGGTGTTAAAACCATTGAAGATCATTTTTACAAAATTAATCAGGATTGGCTTCCTTGGCCTCTTGTGAAAGACATTTACCCTGAACAATGAAGATGCAGAGTCCAAATCTGAGATTCAGAGTTCCATACTTGAGGAATATTTACACAAAATTGGTGTTTCCTCCCTTATGCCTTGGTGGAAGGATTGGCATTGGACTACAACTACACCCTTTCGTCCCTATTCTCCTCGATTGGGGTATAATTTGTTGGCTCCTCAGCACATTGACATTGAAACTCTCAATCATCGATGGAATCTCCGCTCGCTTCTTTCTGTCTGGTCTAGAAGGTTTGCTACCATTTGGGTTGCTCTCATAGAGCCTAAAAAAACACTTTTCCTTTGGTGCTTTCTTTACCAAGGTTTGCTTATAGGTGACCATCTCAAGCACATGGGGGTATTAAATCCCATTTGCCCAGCTTGTCACCCACCAGAAACCCTTAAACACCTTTTTTGGTTTTGCTCTCATGCCCAGTTTGCTTGGAGTGGATCCATACCCTCTTTGAGCCCTTTAGACCCGAATTCTTCACTTGGAAAGTGGCTCTCTTGGGGGACTTTGCCTTGCTTCTTGCAAGATACAACAAAATTTCAGAGATTTTTTTTGCCGACATTTTCTTTCAGATTTGGAAAACTAGAAATAATGCTTGTTTTAATCATGAAGAAATGGAAAAGGAGATTTTTTGTAAATACCAAAGTTGTTATTTCTAATGTTACCCTCCAGATTCAGGTTGAAATGGATGAAGTTCGGCTTGAGCTTCACCATCTATAGATCCTCCTTGATCATTGGGGGAATGCTCCTTGTGCTATCAGTCGGGAACCTCCAGATCCTCCTTGCCACCACTCTCGTGGACGTGGATGTGGACGTGGGGTTCGGCATCACAAGTCTTGGAGCTGATGAAGCCCCTCTTCTTGCCCTCACTGGTCGTCCCCACACCACGGCGGGTCTGATAGAGCCAACAGAGGTGGTGGTGGAGGGGGGGTTGCCCCCCCTAGGATAAGTTTCCGCGGTGGCGCTTGCCATTTTGCCCTCCAGATAGGAAGAAGATGAGAAAAAGCAACAAGATGATGGATGGGATCCCTTGTTGATGAGGACCCCCCCGGTTCAGGGGTGATGGGGAGGAAACCCCCCTCCTCCACCAGCCGCCACGTTCGTTGCTACTGCTTAATTTGGTCCTTGGTGTTAGTGCTTGTATTTTCCTTTTTTTTTGGGTTGATGTGCACTTCAGTTAGTCTAACTCGTGGTTTTGGGTGGTCTTTGTTTGGCCCTTTTGTTATTTTGCTCTCTTCCTGGGGCTTTTTCTTAGCTCGATGTGATCTTGCTTGTGGGGTGTGACTTTTCCACCATCTTTTTTGTATGACTAGTGATGTACTTTATTTGTTACATCAATAAAAGTGCACTTTTCAATTAAAAAATCAAGTTTTATGAGGTCCTATACCAAGAAGCAAGAATTATTCGTAGTTGCAACATGAGTAGAAAGCATTCTCAACATAAGTTAAAAGGTATTAGTGCTAGTTGTGAAGGATGATGACAATAGAAACAAAGGCGAGGATGAGTGTCAAGACCAACTTGCAGAATACTATAACTATGGAAGAGACCCTTATGATGTGACAATTAACAAAAAGGAATTTATGCATACCACGATAGTGACTAGGATGACGACGCTTGCAAGACAAATTTATGCAGTGTTCACTACCCATTAGAATGAGCATCAATTTACTATGAATAGAGGTGGCAACTATGGGTTGGATTCCCTCTCTTCTATTTTGGTTGATCCAAGAGTCATTGATGGTTTTATTTCTAGTACAACTATATTTAAGTGTGGGCTTAAGCCTATTGAAAGAGGAGAAGTGGGAGATTGAGTTGGCCTTGGAAGAGACCCTTGCCTTGGGTGCTGTGGAATTATCTTTTAAACTTGATTGTTATTGGAATATGCCTGGATTTGAGTGTGACATGTTTGAACTTTGGATCCTATGATTTGGTTCTTGAGATGAACTGGCTTGGTCCACTTGTGGCCAATGTGAGCGAGGTTGGGAATCTAGAGTGATTGATGACATCCACCAGCTAGTTTCACTTTGTCAGGTCTGAACAATGCAATCAAAGTGCAATATGTAGAAATGATGCTGACTTTATGCTGTGAATGTATGAAATGTTATGAATGTGTTTGGCTTGAATGTCAACAATTTCCCATTTTAAAAGAATCCGTGGATGTATTTCTAATGGAATTATCGAGAATGCCACCTAGGAAGATGTTTTGGAGATTGACTTGATGTATGAAAGAACTGAACATGGAAGTTGTGTATTGATATAGACAATTGGACAAGGTAATGGTGTAGGACCAATATTCTTTTACCTCTGAACAATGCTTTACTTGATCAAAGAATGGTGCCAAAGATTTTTTAAAGTTTAATCTGCTTTCACGGTTGTTACCAATTGTGCATTGAGAAGGACGGTTGTAAGACAACCTTCAGAGCACATTATGGGCGTTGTGAGTTTCGAGTTCCCTCCTTTGGGCTAACCCATGCACTGAATTTGTGTATGAATTTGATGAAAGTTGTATTCAAGAAATACCTAGATGTGTTTGTGTTGGTATTTGGGATGACTTATGGGGTATACTCAAGTTTTCTAAGAAGAGCGTGCCCAATGGATTTAGATAGTGCCAAAGGCCTGGCACTAGCATCGGCTGTATGCGAAGTTGAAAATAAGCTATACATGAATTTGAGCAAATGTGCATTCTATCAAGAGTAAGTGTACTCTTTGAGATATGTTATCTTGAAAGATGTACTTGCTGTGGATTTGCATAAAGTGGAAATGATAATTAATCGGGTAGAACCAAGGAATGTTGTGGAAGCTGGGAGCTTCATGAATTTAGCTGGGTGTTAGCGAAGGCTTGTTGAAGGATATTCAGATCCAATCACCAAATTGCAGGGGTGGATTGCAAGTTTGAATGAATTGATCAATGTTAAGATGGCTTTGGAAAATTGTTGTGATTTGACTAACGTATTGGCACTGCAGATGCCTGACCAGAGTAAGAATTTTGATGTTTGTATTGAGAACGTCTATAGGGACTTGATGGAGTGTTGTTATGGTACGGTAAAGTTTAATATGTATTGATAAAAAGCTTTATTCAAGAGGAAGATTATACACACAAAATCTGTGATAAAAAAATTCATGGCTAAATGGTTGGTTGATCCCAACTAGGAATTGCTTTATTGCATCATATTTGCGGAAAATTTCTAACGGCTATATGATATGAAACGTGATGAGATTCAAACAGAATTCTCCCTCCTCATTTGCCACATCTCAGCCATTTCAATATATATATATATATATATATATATTTTATACGCTTAAGCTTAAGAGACATAGGTTAAGTTAAACTATCGCAGGCATGACCTGGAATTGGCAATAGTAGTGAATGCACTATTAATGTGGCAATGTTACCTACCCACAAGGAAATTCGAATTGGAAATGTACGATCAAATTTTGAAGTCTCTTTACACATTTGAAGCTATATTATATATCTAGCTTTTAAGCTATCCCAGGCATGACCTGGAGTTGGGAATGGTAGTGAATGCACTATTAATGTGGCAACGTTACCTACCTTGAAGGAAATTTGAATTGAAAGAGTACAATCAAATTTTGAAGTCTCTTTACACAATTGAAGCTAAATGTTGCAAAAAACGATAATTTGATATTGCCGATCGAACAGGGAAGGGCAATTGTGTTGCAGGTGCAAGCACCTGAGGTTGTAGTACTGTGACAATTAAGCCTCTGGATGAGATCTTGAATAGATTGTTGGGTCACAATTTTGATCAGAAAATGAAGTGTGCGATGCTGTGAGATGGTAGTAGCCATGTTGCCAAGGGAGTCAGTTGTTATGTATAGTGGCTTGAAGGTTTGTTTTGATATTTAATATTATAAACAGAATGTACATGCCTGATTTTAAAGGATTGTAAGGTTAATTGATATATGGGGAACCAGTGAATGTTTTATTTATCTGGCCAAAAATGAAGAGAGATGTTCATAAGTATGTTGTATGAGGTTCGGAATGCCAGAGAAAGAAGACTGAACATTGTCATTCAGTAAGACCTCAACCACTTTATATAATGCTGTGGAACTTTGAAGAGATCTTCTAGATTTTTAATAATCAGATTCTAAAATTCATGTAAGGCTATCATGACACGATTCTTGTTTTGGTGGATAAACTGACGAAGTTTTCACATTTTGTACCTATCCAAACCACTGATATGAACTGAAAATTGCAAAATTTCTGATGTATGAAGAGTTTACGCTGTGTAGTATTTCCAAGAAGATGATCTCTGATTAGGATCCGAGATTCACCTTGGATAAAGGATTATGAATTTTATTACCTCTCAGAATTTGGAAACAGGCGGCTGATTTGTTTGGCCACCCAAATTTTGGAAGATATGTTGTAGATGCTTGCTACCTAACAATAGATATGAAGGCTCAACTCAAGTGTAACAATAGTCAATTCAAGTGTCACCATTCAAGGCACTGTATGGTTCGGGCCATATATGTTAAAGGGAATAGAAGAGCAAGTCGCCAATATCAGGCAGAGAGTGAAAGTTTGGTTTGGGCCATATATGTTAAAAGAAATGGAAGAGCAAGTTGCCAATGTTAGGCAGAAAGCGAAAGTTTGGTTTGGGCCATAAATGTTAAAAGGAATGGAAGAGCAAGCTGGCAATGTTAGGCAGAAAGTGAAAATTGTATGAGACAAACAAAAAAGTCATGCCAAATATTATCAAACAGCACTCTAATTTTAGTTTGGTAAGACGTTTTTTTCAAAGCATACTGAATTGGTGCTTGGTTAAGCTTGACAAAGTTGCTATGTTGGTGCCAAGCTATTGTGGACCGGTAACATATCCAAGCTGAAGCAGTTATTGGCAAGACAGATTTTGGATTTTATTGATCCATCCTATTCTAAAAGGAGGTATCGTTGAATCCTGCACCGAAGTTGATGTAACAAAGTGGCACAAGGACCAGAAGGATGTCGATACTTGACATTAGCATTCAGTTGGCAGATGTGGATATAAGGAGCAGAAGGGTGTTGCGATGCTGAGCACACCAGGTTGTGAAGGCTGCAGGATTGCAGAGATATGAATTTCATAGGAGTTAACTAAGCATGGGTCTAAATGGCTAAAATTTAAATCTAAACTGTAAGGTGTAAGAATGGTTGAGTTAGATATCTTGATGTGTTCTAAATGCTCTGGATTTAGTTAAATTAAGAGATCCAGCTAATTGAAGATAAAATTATCGGGATCAACAATGACTGAATGAGAGTGTTGCAACCTAACATGGAGAACCTTAATGAAGGTGGTCGAGAATGAACATTTAGGAATGATCATATTAAAGAAGGCAAGGTAAGTTCTGATATCCAGAGGTTGACATGAAGAAATAGTCCTTCAGGAGGTAGAAGGGTCAAATTTCAGAGTTTGGGGCCCAAATGTGAAGGAAACCTTAGTATTGTGACATTTATTATGAAGCTGAATTTTTGCCACAAAAGACTTGTTGTCAATACCCATTGTTGACAAATGACAATTGTTGCAAAAGTGCCAATATCTAAAACTAATCATTGAGAAGATTGTGACAAGAGTGCTGTTTCAAAAACTGTTGTCTCAAATGCAGCTGCTCTACATAGTCAAAATGTTGTTGCCTTTAGCCAGATTCACTAGACTTTGATGAGCCAATTCATAGTGTTTGTGCATCCTTATTCTTGTATTTTCAAGTTCATCTCGACTTCTTGTTAGTGTGTTTAACCTCTAACTTGTCAGTCCCAACACGTTTTTTTGTTGTTTGTCTTCATGAGTTAGTTTTTCCAACTTTCTTCCAACAAGCCTCTAGTGTCTATCTGTAGGTTTTTAATATGTTTACCATACAAGATGTTATTCTGTTACAACCTTAAATGACTTCACAAGAACTTTCCCTAGTGATCGATTAAGTATTGAAACATTCTTGTGCTGAAACTATTTGTTCGATGATTTTTTACATTAGTGAAATGATCATTCGATGTCTTCACATCAACATGAAAAGGAACTCCTCGGAAAAAATATTTCGACTGAAGATTTTCCACCTTGAAGTCTTGAATATCACAATCAACCTAGTGCTACCATTTACCAAACTAGGTTTTTGTCACTCGGTTCATTCAGAAACTCTGATTCAGTTTGTGAATGCCTTCGAGAGCCCTTATTACATATTGCTTTCCAATTAAATCTAGAAAATTCAGTTCTCGGTCTAGATTTATAGCCATCTCTTGGATTTGGATTGAATCTAGGCATTTGTCATTCATGATAATTTTTTGTAATTCCAACTATCATGTTAGATCTTTGCTTGGCATTCCCTCCGACACCTTTGCATGGGGTTATCTTGGTCAGTTCTCTAATTTTCCTTTTGGCTTTTGTGGCTTCTTGTGTAGGAAATTTCCAACATTATGGTAGAGTGAATGCTCAAAAGGGGTCAATCAATCAACTTATTTTTCAATAATGTAGGTTACTTATATATAGGTTGATGAGCTCCTATAAATTAGGAGATTGCCCAACCACTTTATGCTTCAACTTTTTCTCACAAATCTCTCCTATAACCACTCTACTTAACATAGGCAAGCTGTTTTAACAACTCGTAACACACTCCCAATATTACAAGATATATTTGTAATATACCCCACACTTATTTTCACTCTCAACAATATTAATTACTCACCAATAACATATGTGAGTACTAATCCATCTTTTTCTAACATTCCCCCCCTTATTTCTCACATGGGTGAATACAAATCCCTCACAAAATGGACGTCGGGTTCGCACGATAATGCATCTGTTACAACAATGGGAGACTTTACAACGTTTTATTGACAAAAACATTTGCCTTTTTAACATAGGCTTATTTAATACTTTTGATAATAGATGATCAAGATACACAACAGAGACGATGACGACCACAAAATAACCTAAAGACTTACAATTTTTTTTTGACAAAAGCTAAAACTCTAAACTAACTACAAAGCAATCCCTATAAAAGACATTAATCTAAACACGACTTGACACCAATACTACCACAAAACGCATTCAAATGTATTGACATTGACTCCTAAGGACAAAACAAATTCTATTGAATAAAAACAACATGAGATGAACACTAACAAAACATTAAAGCCACTTAACAACCTTATAACATAAAACATAAACTAAAAAAACAAAAAATCTATATAATAAAAAAAGACTACGAATCTATATTAAAAAGTTGACTTAAGACCATCACAAAACAATATAATACCACTTTTCGTTCATACTTTGACTTCTTTGAAATACTAAAAGCACAACTTTCTAATTTTTTTCTTATAATACTAATCAAACCTAATAATTTTTTTAGAAACTAAACAAAATAAAAATTATAAAATTTCTCACACATGGAAGTGAAGATAACTCTAATGCATGAATAGAAATTGACAAAATGGAAACAAATTCAGCATATTTAAATTGTTTGGCAATTTGACGGTGGAGATAAATGAAGGTTGTTGAGACGGTGAATAAAACAACACATGAACAGAAGTCGGTGTTGATGAAATTAGCGGTGAGCACATGGATGGAACAGGGTGCACGATGAGGAAAAGTGGCTGAGATGCTCGACTTCTGATTCAATGAATTATACACAAGTATCAGATGTATGATGATAGAGAAGCCGCATAAAGCTACTTTAGTCTGGCAGAGCACGTTGAGATACAAAACTGCGCTCAAAGTCTTCAACACTCTGAATAGTGAATGAGCTACAAGGGAGCCAACATACGGGATTATGGAAAATGCACAGGATGCGTGAGTATCATGTATCACAAGATTCACACAGGCTGTTCAAGGATCTTAGTAGAGAAGGATTAATGTGCGTGGAAGGTGTCACTGTGGAGTCGATCCAATTCAACAATTGCGAATGCAAGCTGGATGCAAAACGAGCCACGTGATGCAAAGCTGAGTCCCGGTCTGCTTTCCTAGATACACTGTAAGGCCTGAAACATAATCTCAGAAACAAAAACCCTACAAAATTGCCAGCAAACAATACGGTCTATAATTTTGCTCAAGACTTCCTTCATTGGTCTGTATGGACTATGCAATTTTTTATTTTATCTTAATGAAGACTGTGCATAGAATGGGAATAAAAACTACGGACATAATGAATAGAGTGGAGAGTGGAAACTTGGATATAATGCAAATGAATGATGAATGTCAACAGGATTGCACGTGGTCTGCACTTCTAGACATTTGACACAATGCAAGAAGGGTGGATGGACAAAGCATTGGCATTTGCACGTGATCTGCTCTGCATAGCCGTTGTGCCATGTTGACAGAAAGACTAACGGTTGTGGAAGACTAACAAATGATCAGAGAGGCCAAAACCTGCTCTTATACCAAATGTAGGAAGTCTCCATCATTATGGTAGAGCCAATGCTCAAAAGGGGTCAATCAATTAACTTATTATTCAATAATGTAGGTTACATATATAGGTTGATGAACTCCTATAAATTAGGAGATTGCCCAACCACTTTATGCCTTAACTTTCTCCCACAAATCTCTCCTATAACCACTCTACTTAACATAGGTGAGTTGTTTTAACAACTCATAACACACTCCCACTATTACAAACTATATTTGTATTATTCCACGTATTATTCTCCCTCACAAGAATATTAATTACTCACCACTAACAAATGTGAGTACTAACCCATATTTTCCTAACATGTTGCTTTCTTGTTTCATCTTCAATTACCGCCTTCGGGAGGGTTCTAGATTCTTTGGGGATCCCTGTTTTGTTCAATTTGATCATAATTAAGAGAACCTCTAGCTACTCTTCTCCCATTCTTCTTTCCATCTCTAACAGTCACACCCGTAATTGAAGGAACACAATAATTTTTGATTTTTTCCAATAAATCATCGATTTACTGAGTGAGCTAATGCTACCGGTTGAGTATTGGCTATTTAAATTCCATGATAAGATCTTTGAATTTGATTTCTTTCTCAGTTGTGGCTTTTAGGTGAACTCTATATTGTCTAGAGATACCAACTTAAAATAGTATGTTTGAAGGTCTGACAGTACCTAAAGTTATTTCCTCAAACCTAGACTCATATTATCAAGAATCTGTCTACAGAAAGGAAATCAATGAACAACATAATAATCAGTAACATTTCTAAAATTAGATAATTACTAGTTACATAATCTCGAGTGAGCAGATCCATAGGAAAACATCCCTCTAAAATAGTCCTCGGATGTCTGCTTTAAGAGTCATAGAGTGGTGAGTAATGACACGCTCACTTTGTTTATATTGATATCATATCCTAATTTTAATAAAAATTGTCTCCATTTTATTATATTTCCAAGTGGTATTTTTTTGCATAATTTTATTTGGGTATGTGCCATATCCCTCTGTACGTATAGAAGTGATGGCCATTCTCAGTTTTTGTAGAGTGAAGCAATTGCCAATCGAAGCACGAAAGAGGATGGGGCAAGAGAAACAGTAACAAGGCACAACCAAGACCCTACAAAGTAAGATTGACATGGTGAAGTAATAATTGTGTGATGGACCATCTCCAGTCAAATGATATAGGGTTTAATAGAAGATAGGAGGTTCAACAACTAGGGTTTGGTGCGAGTAGGGTTTTAGTTTTAGTGTTGAAGTGTATTTGGCTTAGTAGTGTTGGCAAATCCCAACCAAAGAGAGCCTTATGTCGTGTTTTGTATGTTTGAAAATAAATGCAGAAAAATAGAACAGCGGATACAAACCCTGTTCTACCTAGAATGCAATTTAAGCTATTTGCTATCTTTTCCTTTTCCTTTGATTGGAGAAAATAGGAGAGAAAGGTTAGAGAATGCATCCTTTCCCTTCCCAAATCCCAAATGAATGAATGTGGTTTTTTGATTTTAATATTCTGAATATGCTGTGAGATTTCATTTTGTACGAAATATCAAAAAGGAAATGACAGTGTATCCAGATCATCAATGTGATCATAGGAATTTGACAATAGAGAGGAATTTAGATCATAAAACAATGAAATCGATGCTAACATCTCTAAACCGAGATCATAGGGGGAGCATAATGAACAAACCCAATTGAAAACACAACTAAAATGCAAACGAACAACAAATCTCTTACCTTGAATGCTTCAAATGATTCGTTGTGTGGCTTGCTTGGTTTGTGTTCAAGGAGTCTTTGGCAATGGAGTTTTCTTTGCTCATTCTCTCCTTGGCACCATTGTTGGCTTGATTGATGTGGCTTGGCTCAATATTTTGACATTATAGCACTATTGATATAAATCATGCTACAAAACCTACATTATAACTTTACAATTTACAAGCTCTCTTTTCAATAGGCAATGACTTGTATTTATAGGCTTATGAACTAACCCCAACTCAAGGTGAGTTAAAGTGTAGTTTAAACATGGAATGGGTTCAAACCTAATCTAAGTGAGTTAATTAACCCTAGTAGAGTTAAAAGGTGTCAAAAATTAATGATTTGCAATGAATGGGCATGGGTAAATATTTTTAAAGGCTTGACAACTCACAAAAGGTATCATGAAAAGCTAGGATATTTCATATTTTTGAATTTCTTTTTTTAATAATTCATTAATTGCACATGGATAATTCAATTAGACATTTAATTTGGTTTAGCTTGTTAATTAATTTTGATAAGGTTTTTTAGCATTTTTAAGATTTGATTTTATGTCCATGTGCGCCATTTAATAAGTCTATAGGCCAAATTGCATGTTGTGATGCTGCAAGATGCTTAGGGATGAATCTGTGAGAGGTTATTGTTGCATACGATAGGATACCGCAATTAGGGATGCTTCAATGTGATTTTGAGCTTTGATGAATGATGCACAAGCAAATTTGGGATGTTCAGTGATTCCCAGGCTTAATTTGCAATGGTTGGTAGGAATCGGTCTGAAGTCCGATCGAAGGCCATTGATGGTCAGTTTTAGGTGTCAGGTGTTGCACGCTGTAAACATAGTAACGTCTTCTCAAAGAATGAAAAGGTCCTATATGCTTATGACTTTATCGACAATTGATGAATTGTAGGTGCCCCTTGGAGAGAGTGGTTGGCAAAGGGGTTGGCAATCAGTCCCTTGAAAGGAAGAAATGATTGGACCAAAAATATGAAATGGGGTGGAAAAGACTGATTTGCCCATAGGCAGTTATAATCAGTGGCATATAGCGCTGCCCCAGTTAGGACAAACAAACATGATGATTAGCCTACAGGGGGTTATAATCAGTGGCATATGGAGCTAACCCAGTTATGACAGACAAACATGATTTGCCCACAGGTGGTTATAATCATCGACATAAGTGGGATAAAAAAGACAAGGATTTGTCCAAAGGCGGTTATAATTATTGAAAAAGGCTTAGGGTAACAAGAGACTGATTTGTCCAGAGGCAATTTTTATTAGTAAAAGGGAAAAAAAAATGATTTGCCCATAGACGGTTATAATCATTGGTAGGATAAAAACATGCTTCAGTTGGGCGGAAGAAAGAGAATGATTTGCCCAAAGGCAGTTATAATCATCAACCCTCAAATGGATGGAAACACAATAATTTACTCAAAAGCGGTTATAATCATTGGTAATGCAAGTGGAACAGTATACAATGATTTTGCCTAGAGGTGGTTATAATCATTGGTATCCCTATTATGGCAAACATGATATGGAATATGATGGCAAATTGGTTCAGAGGAGAAAGATGAATTTGGGTAACGTGCAAGTAGGGAGATGCTCGTCCGAACTAGCAAGGAGAAAAATTCTTCTGTTGTTTAATTACTCTGTGTAGGATATGATTTGGATTAGATCGGGAATGTTGTTGGTGCCAAGGAGATATATCGTTGTTGCATTGCCGTGTAAACTCCCGGAGTTGATTTTTGCTATAGCACGTGACGGTAGGCATCATGATAGAACACCATCATAACTTGGTCGAAATATGCATAAGAATTGACACGCAATCCAATAATCAAGTGGAAACAATGCACCAATGATAAAGACCATGATGACAATGTTGACGTATGAATATGAATGGACTCAAGAATAATGCGCAAGGAATCACCCAATGAACACATAGACTGAGTTGAGGCACAGTACTGAAAGAAAACAAATAGGGAAGCAAACAAACAAACGACTAAGCAAACAAAGACACAAAAACCCTGAAAGTAAAACAACAGAAAGCATCCTAACAATGGATTTGCCCTAGTAGGATGGATCGAGGATGACTAACTAGGTTTTGACAAGGCAAATGTTTTTGGATTTTGAAAATTTTGAATGTTTTTGGAATTTTGAGATATCTTAACTCATTAGAGATCGACAAGATATCACTCGCAAAATGACGAGAGCATTGGCTTAGGTTGCTCATAAAACGGCGAGTGTATGGAAAAGGGGGGTTGAGTTGACCTCAACGTGAATCAAGCACAACCTACATAGTTCCATTAGGATCTCATGTAACGGTAGTTCTGCCAACACGAAAGGTGAGAATTGACTAGGTCATAACAAGTTCGTGAACTGAGGCAAATGGCCAGGCAAATGAGAATGGTAATGGCAAGGTGATGCGGCAATGCATGGTAAAGGTGTTCCTAATTTGCCCATAGGTGGTTATAATTAGGAAACAACATAGGTCTGTGATACTAATTTGCCTATAGGCAATTATAATTAGTAACACAAGGTGGACTATTTATTTGCCCATAGACAATTATAATCAATAGCACCAGTCAAACGTGAATGACAGATAACTTGCTAGATTGACTGTCACACTACTTTCATAGATTGTCATTTAAACACGAAATTGTAAAACTACTAAAAGTGGATCGAAATCCCCTCGCACAAGGTGTGGGAAGAATCAAAAGAACCAAGATCAAAAAGGGCTATTTAGGACGACTAAAAACAAGCTTTGGTCTAATAGAGATGGCATGGTGGAACGACATATGGTATGGCATTGTTTAGGACGATAATGGTATGATAATGGGATAAAATGGTAAAAAGGTTGCCCCTAAGTGACGAGGCAAAGTAAATGGTAAGGCATGAAACAATGACAAGAGGAGTGACAAATGAAAACGACAAGGTAAATGTTTTTGGTCAAGGTAAAGGTATGGTTTTTGGCACGGTAAATGATTTTGATGTTCCTGCTGATATGGAGATGCACACTCTGATCAACATATGATACAACTAGAATAATCAGTCATGTAAATTGTTAGCCCACACCTCTTCTGAATAGCTGCTCTATCAAGAACCTACTGTAGATTTGGATTCCCATAATGTTATTGTGATCTTCGTTGGTCATTGATTCTGTTTCCTCCGAAAGTTAAGATAGGGTATCTTTGTAGCCTCTAAAAAGGAAAGTGCTGCTAGGGATGGTAAATACAAATAAACAATGGATGATAGGTTTGATTTGGCAATGTATAGGTGGATGATAATGGAATGTATAATCGCTGAGAAACAAATGAAGATCGGGGTTTTTAGGTACACAATGTTGTTGATTCCGGAGTTGACATAACTTTGGTTGTGGCGGCGCTGAAGACTTTTGAATATGCTCTCAATAAGACCACCAGATTTTTTTGTTGTTTGGCCCTGAGAGTAGCTACCATATGATTATGATGTAGATTGGAAGCTATACTGATTTGATCTTTGATAATGTCTTTATGAAGCAGTGAAGGACTATTGTGTTTAGCTATTGATGTTTCGAAGAGGTTTTCACCAATGAAGTTGTCTTGATTGTCTCATAGCACCTCCAAGAAGGTTTCACTAGGAACATTGACTTTTGACTTTGATTGTCTTCTAGCGCCTCCGAAAATGTTTCATTAGAAGATGCCGAGTTTAAACTTTAATTGTCCTTTAGCGCCTTTGAAAAGGTTTCACTAAGAGATTGTTCCTCTACATGAACGTGGTCTTGGCCCCCCTGATATTCTGCGATTGATATGTCGCCATGGATGCAGTTCAACAAGGTATGATTCTATCGGTCGCAATCGACACTTGTGGGAGGTGGAAGGTCAATATAATGGCTACGTTGGTTGGTGTTAATGGCATGTGGAACGATAAGGAAATGGGGGGAAGCATCACAATCCTCGTAGAATATACTAAGAGAGCTTGTGTCAAAGTTGAAGTAATCGTCCTAAAAAATCGTAGAAGGATCACAAATGTATTCAATTTGATCTGTAAGGCATGCGTAACCAATATTGTGACTACAAACATATTCTGATTTTGAAGCTGATTCTGACTCAAGGGACTTTGAATCCCATGTTGAGACTGACGTTGATTCTGCTTCTGATGCTAAATTTGATGTCGGTTCAAGAATAAAACCTAACTTGAATGTTGATTCTTCATTTGATGTGGATACTGCTACAATGATGTTTTGTTGAATGTTTGGTTTTGGATAAGTAATGGCCTATGATGGCATGATGGGCTCCATAGAGACTGGTTTGTCAAAGAGACACTCCTCAATGATAGGAAAAAGGTCAAGAGACAACTCCTCAGAGACTAACTTGTTAAGGGGAGGCTCTTTAAAAATAGGCATATGGTTGAGATAATGATTTGTCCAAAGATGGTTATAATTATTAAGAAGTGACTCAGTAAAGACTGGGTTGTCAGAGTGAGACTCTTCGACAACAGGGATAGTATTAAGAGGTGATTCATCACAGATTGACTCGTCATAAATGGTTAGTTCAACAAAAACATTGTGGATTGGTTGGTTCTCTTGGCCTTGGCTTACAAGCAATTGTAAAAAACCAGTTTTGAATATATCTTGATCTTCAAATGATTGGTTCAGTTGGGTAGGTACTGATTGGCTCGATGGTTGGCAGGGGATTTCTAAAGTGGGGAACTGTTGGCAATGGATGAAGAATGGCCGTTGGTTGGATAATGATAGGCTTAACAAACGCTGGTTCCTGGCCTAGGATAGTAACTATGACCTGTCGAGTTGTGATTGGACAACTTGGTTGGGATAACGAGCTGCTATACGTGGAAGGGCCGGGAATGGTAATGAGAGGGCATTGTGGAGTTTGGTTGTTCACACAAGCCAAAGGATGAGGTCTTGGTATAGAAATGGTAGGTCATCATGGAGCTTGGTTGCTTGCACAAGCCAAAAGACAAAGTCTTGGGATAGAAATGGTAGGGTGTTGTGGAGCTTGGTTGCTTGCACAAGCCAAAGGACGAGGTCCTATAATAGTAATGGTAGGGCGTTGTGGAGCTTGGTTGCTATCACAAGCCAAAGGATGAGGACTGGTATGGAAATGGTAGTCCTTGGAATCTGTGGAGCTTGGTGACTCGCACAAGTCGAAGGAGGATTATTGATATAGGCAGGGGATCGGGTGGTCATGAAAGGGCGAGTATCATATGTCAACCAGCCTGAAGAAGGTACTATTGAACACGGCACTTGGCTCTGTTTCCCATATTGAGGATTGTAAGGAGGATATGGATCCATCTCAGAAACCACTTCTTCACCATAGGAGTTTTGAACAAAGTCAATTTGTGCAACCATTCTATCATAACTTGGATTGCATGTAACTCTCCCATAAGTGTAACTAGACATATCCACATCAATAAAGAAAGCTCCACAAAAAGGCTTGGAGTTCTACAAACTCTGAAAAACAATGTCCAAAGGACAAAAGGTTCGAACTTGGTCTAACTTGGTCCAAGGGAGCTGTATCTCCAAAATGGTCTATGCTAAAACTTGGTATAAAACAGTTTAAAGTCATATGTCTAACGTCAAATGTCTTACACAAAAGGTCAAGCGGCTGAATAAAGACAGACTTGCCAAACTCTAGGTACAAAGTGTTCCAAATAGGTCTAATCTAGGAAAATAAAAGGTTGCTAGGTCTTTTGGCCAAACACGGCGTCAAAAGCTAGGCTCAAACAAAGACATGTGCTAGGACTTTTGGCCAAATGCGATGTCAAAAGCTAGACTTAAAACAAAGGGTTATTTAATCTAACAAACTTGGACACTTTGGCATAAACTAGGCATACGGAATTCAAACATGAACTTGGTCAGTTGGCATATGGCATGAAACAAAAGGCATACGGAAGATGAGTTTGTTTCTCTCAAATTTAGGCACAGACAATAATGAAAACTAGGTTTCTTTAAACAAACAAGCTAGACAAAGGTGAATGACATAACGACACTAGATAAAAGATCACAAAGGCACACATGGCATCGGTTTCGAAAAATGGCATTTGACACAAGGCAAACAAGTCTATGAAATAAATTTGAGCAGCGTAATGACGTTATCGCTCTTTAAAGGTATAATCAATGGTTGGTTTCAAGACTCCAAGGCATAAAATTTGAAATGAATTGGGCAACGTAACGTTACCCGTTTCAATCATGTGACACACACAAAGATTTGTCAAAAGACTACGGCAAAAGTGTGTGACAAAATGGTCAGCATAACCCTCCTCAAACAAAGGAGTGACCTATAAACAAAACTCGTTTTTGACGTAACACAAACAAGCAGATTTAGACTCATAAAACTAAGCAATAAAGGATGAAATGACATAACATTTAAATGTAACATCCTAGATTCTATAATTGACAAGGTTGCATCGTATCGTTGAAATCCGTCTATATACGTGCTCTTGGGAGGATTTTAAGTGTTAATTCAAAAATAAAAGCGCATGAAGTATTAGGGTTTTTACACCCCCTCTTCCCAAGAGATTGTACGGTGACATGGACTTTCGGGCTACTCGCCCTACATCAACAATGTGTTCGCAGCAAGTGGGGTTTGTCTAAAACTTAAATTTTTGATCGTCTAGATGGTCCTAAGTGTGATTAATACTAGAGATGCGTCACGTCAATTGAGTTCATATTGATTAATTTACTATGCAAGGGTCTGTTCTTTTGCATAGCGATTCCATTCGTGTACTGCTTAGTGGAATCCTCTGGTTAACCAGACCTGTATCGGGTTTTCGTTACGAAAGGAGAGGTTAGCTGCTCAATCCCTTGGCTCTTGTAGTATGCATACTTTGATTTATATACCTTGTCGTGGAGTGGGGTTGAAATAATGTCGGGAGATGGAACCCTAGGTCAAAGTTCCCCTAAAGAACTGGTGAAGAAGCTATGAACTCCCTTCCACAAGCCAAGTTGCATGAAATAAAACTAAGTGAAAAGACTTTAGAGGTTGCTTTTAGATCACCCAAACCATACGAGTTTTGGGGAGAGCTTAGACAACATTCTTTCCACGTCTTGGACTAGGTACAAATTGCAAGGAAAAGACGTTTTTGGTCACCCAAGTTCCCTATAGGGGATGGGGGGAGAGCATATATGCACTCTTCATTTTGCACAAACAAACAAAGTATAAAACAAATGCTTTTTAAGAAATTGCAATTTTAGTGAGTGTTAATTTTATGGCACCAAATGAAATGTTTGATGAAGTTCTTTGGCCCTTTGGCTTAAATTTGCAAAGCTTGTAAGGATTTTCATAAAACAACTTAACACAAATCACCTAGGTTCCTTTTAAGCACTTAAAACCAAATGTTCAAGACTTAACCATTCTTTTTAGACACCAAAATGAAGTGTGCAAGAGTTTAAACTTGCAATTTTATGTTCTAATCCCATCTTGGTCCTGCAAATGTTAGAGAGTTTCTTTCTGCTTTGAAGCACATTTATGGATGAACAAACAAGTTTTGAAAAGATAGCTCTTGGGTTTTCTCTGTGTTTTTTACACAAAGACCAACGTCGGTCAGTTGTGACCGATACTGGTTACCAGAGAACCGATGCCGGTTGGAAACTAACTGATGTTGGTCGATAAAGACTGATATCGGCTACCTGTGAACCCGAAGACAAAATAAAATGGTTCCCTAAAACGTTAGCTCAAAATATTATGAAAACTCCACAAAACCTGCAACAAATCGATTAGACAGGGGAAATACAAGCAATGGAACCAAGAAATAACTAGGAATGTTGAGGAGATTCAAAATCCCAGTTTTTTTAGGCCGTGTCCTACCCTGCATCTTGACCGATAACGGTTAGCTAAAACCAATGTCGGTCAGGGAAAATCGATGCCGGTTATGCCAGATTGATGTCGGTTTTTGTGTAAATCCGAGTTAGCACAAAAAACAAAATATGGCAAAAACAAAGCTAAAACTTTAATTTTTAAGCTATTCAAGCATTCATTTGAAAAGTTAGGAGTTGCAGCTTGGTCTCTTTGGTACGTGGGATGCTTTAGGTCCCACTAGGCATGCCATTTGTGATCATAGGAATTTGACAATAGAGAGGAGGTTAGATCAAGTGTTAGTTCATAAAACAATGAAATCAACACACTAACATGCTAACATCTCTAAGTCTAGATCATAGGGGCATAATGAACAAAACCAATTGATAACACAACTAAAATGTAAAAGAACAACAAATCTCTTAGCTTCCTTGAATGCTCCAAATGATTTGTTGTGTGGCTTGCTCGATTTGTGTTCAAAGAGTCTTTGGCAATAGAGTTTTCTTTGCTCATTTCCTTGACACCATTGTTGGCTTGATTGATGTGGCTTGGCTCAATTTTTTGATATTATAACACCATTGATATAAATCATGCTACAAAACCTGCATTATAACTTTACAATTTCCAAGCTCTCTTTTCAATAGGCAATGGTTTGTATTTATACGCTTAAGAACTAACCTCAAGTCAAGGTGAGTTAAAGTGTAGTTTAAACATGGAACGCGTTCAAACCTAATCCAATTGAGTTAATTAACCCCGCAGAGTTAAAAGAAGTTAAGAAATAATGATTTGCAATAAATGGGCATGGGTGAGATATTTTGAGATATTTTCAAAGGCTTGACAACTCACAAAAGGTAATCATGTAAAGCTAGAATATTTCATATTTTTGAATTTTCTTTTTTAGTATAGTAATTCATTAAGTGCACATGGATAATTTAACTAGGCATTTTATTTGGTTTAGCTTGTTAATTAATTCTGATTAGGCTATTTAGCATTTTCAAGATTTGATTTTATGTCCATGTGCCCCATTTAATAAGTCTATAGGCCAAATTGCATGTTGTGATGCCGCATGATGCTTAGGGATGAATCTGTGAGAGGTTATTGTTGCATACGATAAGATACCCCAATTAGGGATGCCTCAATGTGATTTTGAGTTTTGATGAATGATGCACAAGCAAATTTGGGATGTTTAGTGATTCTCAGGCTTAATTTGCAATGGTTGGTAGGAATTGCTCTGAAGTCCGGTCAAAGGCCATTGATGGCCAGTTTTAGGTGTCTACAATCAAAATCCAAAAACATCTGTGTGGATATCTGAAAATTCTAACAATCAATGCAGTTTTCTATAACACTCTTCAATAACAGAACTCATATCAAACTCCCAATCACAAAAGCGGAAAGATGAAATGGACTGCAAGTGTTGTGGAGTTTACCTCCCTTAGAACACAGTATACCAACTGAAATAGAACCCACATAAGTCTGAAGGGGGTTTGGCCATTTACCTGGCCCCAGACTCAAAAGCTGAAGGAAAGTGGATAAGATGTTGATGCCACTGATCTGAGGATGGATTGCTTGCAACTCCAGCGCTTCCTCACTCCAAGTGGCTTCAACACAGCCTATGGCAGCAACAAGGGCAAAAATAAGGGAGAAGGGGGAAGAAAAGGGAGAAGAGCCACAAATGGACCCCTGTAGGAGCCTAAAACTTTTGATGGAAAGAGGTGGGAGATGTATAATGGTTGTCCTCTTGCTGTGGTAGAATCACAGCCCCTGTAATAGCAGTAGTATGTTTGATGAGTTACAATATATCTTCACACAGAGTTTGATTTCACCACTCCATGAGACTATCATGTTTTACGAATTCAAATATTTTGATAAGTTATTTCATACAATCATAGAATGTGAAGTCAATATCATAGTGCTGAATCTCGTAGAGGATTGCACAAATTAGATGTGGTATGATACAATAGTATGATCCAATTGAAAAGAATGATGTCAGAAGTGTGATGGCATATGGAAATGGTGATTGCAAGATGAGACAAATGCAAGGTAAGGAATAAAGGATAGGTAATCAAGGTTGATTTTAAGGTTGTGTATGCTCCAAACAAGGAAGAGGCAAAGTCAACCAAGGTCAAACTAACCATTTGGGGTGGGAAAAGATGCAAAATCCATGGACTGAGAAGATACATGTGGTTCAACAGTGGATGTGTCCATGGATAATTCCTCACTGGCAGACTGGTTCTCTGTTCTGCAATTTTAATAGAAATCCCGCTTTCTGGGCCTCAAACAGGAACAATGGGCGTGTTACTATGTGGGTGACATGTCAAGTTGTCATTGAGAGTGCAAAGGCCTCTCTGGACATCCTGAGCCTAGTCAAAGCGAACCCCAAGCAACAATACTATGTCTTGAGGGGTTGTGGCTAGGTCGCATGCCACTCTAGACAAGTTGTTGTAAGACAATTGAGTCAGCAAGAATGGGGAGCTGCTGCTGGTAGGAAGGGCGAGAAATAAGACACATCATCAGGTATGGTAGTACGAAGAATGTCATGTGCCAGTCCTTCACACTGTTACAGTTTGCACTCAATTATTATTTTATTTCCAAATAGTAGCATTGTTAGCTTTTCTTGTTTGTTGGAGCACTCCCTGTTTTACAACGAAAAAGCATCTATATAATTTTTTAGTTAATTGATTCCTCTTTTCTACCAACAAATTGTCTCGCGATTTACTGAAATGGGTCAGCATTATATAGTTGCAAGATAATCTTTTTTGCTTAAGAAAACATTTATACAGTTATACATGTTATTAAGGATGCCATAATTTCTGCAATATTTTCCTATATTGGTTTACATAATGGCAACTAAATGTATCTGGATTTTAAACTAATGTGATTCGAAACTAATTCTCAGAAAGCTATGCGGAGCTATAAGAAAGATCTAGCAGCTATAAAAGAGACTAAAGTTATGTCTACAGATGAAAAATACGGGACTTCAAAATCTCAGTTGGGATATGACAGGAACATGCCAGTGTCCTCGGCAGGTTCACAAGCATCTGAGCAAGTACCTGGAACTTCATTAGAGAGAAATTCAGTGGGTAAGTAGTTCTGAAGCCATGGTGCTATTATTGTCATCTTTTCAGCATAAAACATTTGGACTAGTTTAATTTAATCGTATATTGCTGTTTTACCTATTTTCTTTTTTCTGTTATTTTTCTTATGTTGCAGAATGGGTGTATGATAAATCTTCTGGTTACTATTTCAATGAAGCTACAAAATATTATTATGATCCAAACTCTGGTCTGTACCACAGTGATGCTTTAGGTATGATTTAATATGGAAGAAAGGATGCAACTCTCTCTGTCGTGTATTCTGCTTATACGGAGTATATAAATCTTACATTTTAAAACACTTATTATTGCTTTTACTTGAAAACAGGAAAATGGGTCACACAGGAAGCAGCCAACAATTCATCTGAAGTTTCAAGAACAGAAGTTGGTGCTGGGAATTTGGTTTTATCTGATGAAGGCAGAGTTGCTACCAAGCAGGCTACCTCTAAAGCTAGTGCCAACACAAAAGAAAGCAGTAAAGAAGCAAAGACTACAAGTGGTCCGCCTCCAGGGTTAGTGCTTCCAGCTTCTAAGGTATCATTGAGTTCTGCAAAGGCAGCTCCATCTTCAATCCAGGTTATTAAAAGGAAGAGGGAAGAGAAGACTGGCCACGTATCAAGTGAAGAGGCTACTGCTATTGCTGCCCGAGAAGCTGCAAGGAAAAGAACGGAAGAAAGGGAAAAATCATTGTTAGGCCTATATAAATTCTATTGAATTCAGATGTTGAGATTTGCATATATCCCTGTGAATAATGGCATGTAACACAAATCTTCAGGGTTAAACATTCGTGTACTTTTGATTGTCAATCGTATTAGGTGTAAGATACCTTCAGGTTGACATCATTATAATTACAACAATTGCTCTCACTCTTTTTCATTCTGTACCTGTTCAAAGAAGGTATCCAATATCTACGTGATGCTGTTGACATTGATGGAATAACCTAGTTGAACTCAAAACACTTCGTGCTTCAGCTGCTTACATGAGCTACACCTCAAGGCTCACTAGAGGATAGATATGATGAAATGACTAAGGAGCTGACATGTATTGGATCCCCTTTTCTTGCTCTTTAGACAAATGTATCGTTAAATACCAGCAATTCTTAAGCCACCGTTCTTTTTGAAGATCCAATGCAGAAATCAGTTGGACATAGTTTTTTTTTTTTTCTTTACTCAGTTTCAGTTGATTCTCTACTGTTCAAATCCAAGAATATCAAATACGCACTGAATGATATTTTGCATAAATGAAAGAGCAAAAATGCTCTTTAGCTATTACAGGCTTTTAGCTTGCGTTGGAGCAGCATTTCAGCTGTTTGGATGCTTGATGTTGTTTGGCCTGTATTGCGTCTTTCATCCTTTTGTTTCTCTTAAATAAATATATCCGGGGTGCTGTATGTTTGCATTGTTTGCAGTACCTGTCGGAACAGAATTTGGTTTCTTTTTTTTATAGTCCTGTGGCAGTGGCACAGCATATGTATTTCTTGTTCTCCGATTTGATGTACACACAGTAGTTTGCTTTGTGCTTTTAAATATGAATCTTCATGTTACAAGTTAAGGATTCCTGAATGAATAATTTACGACTTTTTGTTTTCAGGAGTTTCTATATTCCATATGCCCAACATTTAGCAGGACATCGCTTTCAATCTTCTGTACATTTCGCATCTACTGATACCAATATGAAATGCACGTGCCTTGTAATGACTATTTATTATCTGAGAGTTTTTGTAATGCCCAACTTATAGTTTAACCATTGGCTTCTTTGAGGGCATGTTTGGAGCTTTTTGGATAAAACTGTGTGAGAGTTTTTCAATCGACGTTTTGGTTCACACTCCATGAACCATCCTCAGAATGAGAAAAAATGTTGATGGTTCATGGAGTGTGAACCGAAACATTGATTGAAAAATTCTCGCACAGTTTTATATAGAAACCCTCACAATTTTATCTCATGGATTGTGGAAATACCATTATTTTGATGTTTGGAACCTCCCACCCACCATGCGCCATAGCTCATATCACATCTCCACCTACACTATCAAATAGCGGTCTCATAAAGTAAAACGACGAGACTGCATGAAGTGCAAGTTCAAACTTGACAGAACGGATGACTCTTCTAGGATCATTTTAACCAATCTGGGCAATTTCCCATCACATACATAATGATAAAATAGACCCTGTCCAACTTTGTGAAACCCGAAAAACTCTCTCAATCACAGGCTCGTATAATTACACTGGAATAAGTTGAGGTGTTACCTGTGAATAAATTATCAAATGGATGGCAAAGAATAAACCCTGCCGTTAATATTCGTTATTGCATTGCAAATATTGTGTTGAAAGCATCAGTCGATAATTGGGAATATACAAATACATGGCAAACTGCAAATATATTCCATAGGTTAAGAGAAGAGACAAACTTGTAATTGGAGGAAAGCATGTTCGGTATGTGGCAATAAAATAAACATCCAATGTTTCCCGTTTATGCCTAAATCTGAAATAATATATTCGACATTGGATTGGAGAGATTGCAATTTCATTGACTAGAAGTTTGAACTATGAATTCATTGTTTCTCAGATCTGAGATGATTATCACTTCACCGCCTAGCGATAAGAAAGTTCTCCTATCACGTATGCCAGAAATTTCCCAAAAGGCTTACAAGTGGGAGCACCATTTATTAATTCTTTTGTATTTGCAGAATCCCACTTTGTAAGCCCTAGCCTAGGGTATGAACTATAATTTGAGTCATGAAGCATGCCATTTTGATAGTGTTTTGTGCTTGGGATCAACCAAGGTATGTTTGGCTACGCCTGCATATATACATCTAAAGTTTGGTGTTTGATAGAGAGGATTATGGTGGAACGAAATCCTTAACTTGTGTGACATAAAAACTTATGTATAAAATCGATGAAGTTATCATATGATAAGTCCACACATGGCTACACGAAATTTTGAATCAGGATAATTAAATGAAAGACTACAGAAATTATTTCCAAACTAAACTGTTATAGAGTCAAATCTTGAAGGGCAACTGGTATAGAATCAAATCTTCAAAGACAATTTATTAATGCGATTTGACAATTTTAGAACAATTTATATTGTAGAGATTATTAATGCAAATAGTTGAAATTAGAACAATTCAAATTGTAGAGATTATGAATGAGGGTGATTAAAATTAAAACAATTAATACTTGATTTTAGACATGTGAAATTGTATTAATTGTACAGGACTTGTATATTAATGTTTCAGTTGTTCTAGACATCTAAAATGGTCCCTATACATTTATTAGTAACCAGATATAGAATCAAATCTGTTATGGAATCAAATCTTGAAGGGCAACCGGTATAGAATCAAATCTTCAAAGGCAATTTATTAATGCGATTTGACAATTTTAGAACAATTTATATTGTAGAGATTATTAATGCAAATAGTTGAAATTAGAACAATTTAAATTGTAGAGATTATTAATAAGGATGGCTAAAATTAAAATAATTAATACATGATTTTAGATGTGAAATTGTATTAATTGTTAAGGACTTGTATATTAATGTTTGGTTGTTGTAGACACCTAAAATGGTCCCTAAGCATTTATTAGTTAAATTATATGATTTTATGATAGTTGTATACTTGCCAATGATTGTATTAATTAGATGATATTAATGCATTTATTGAATTTTGATGGTCTCTGCACATACTTATGGCATCCACCTGATGTTTCCTTCTCTCCTTCCTATTTCCCCCCACCTTGGGTTGTGTGTGCCCCAAACGCTACATTGTATTGAGTGTTGGGAAGCTCATGGGCCCTTTAATGTGGTCCCTTCCCACTCGTCATATGACCCTTGTTTTGTTTTGTTTCACTTTTATGATTATCGGATGTCAGTGTAGGTGTCAATAAGTTCCTAATTTGTATTCAATTTGTCTATGAATACACAAACATTCTAGGGAATTTGAGAGTATGAAAAATGAAAGAAAATCTAGATATTTCATTTTATTGTTCACATGAATATATTGAGCACTTGTAAGCATCCTAAATGAAATCCAACTATCATTAGAACATTTATTGAAGCACGAGTTTATGTTTCGATAGACACCATAGGACACTGATTTGCATGTTATTGTAACTACTCTAATTATTGAGGTTTGTTATTTTTTATGTTGTTACTCTCTAAGGGCTTGATAAATATCAAGATAGACTAATTTTTTTGGTTTAATACAAGTCCCAAAGTATTGAAGTAAAATTGTAGTGAGCTTAGCAAAGTTTTTGAAGATTGCGACTAGGGACCGTATTCATCAAGTTGTTTTCAACGTGTCTGCATTTTGTCTAGAGTGTCCAAAACATTTGTATGCTATCAGGGGAGTGAAATGTTCATGGGAAGTTTCTCTATTTGCCGCCCAATTTCTAGGTCAAATCTATATCATTGTTTGGTGTGCATTTTCTTTATCACATTTTGACGACTCTCACGAGATCACTTTCAAAAATTGGATAAACCTAAACCTTGTAGGTTTTGCATTTTTGAATTTGAAATTAATTAATTAAGCTTGATTACTGTTCTGTATATATTATTTAGCCTAGCTAGAAGTTGTTGAATATATGTGTCACTATTCAATGAAAACCCATTTATTTATATTATAGTATGAAACAAGCTCACAATTTTTAAACCAATCATAATTAAAATAAATAAAAAATTGATTTTAATTTAGGAGAAAGTTATAGTGCCTAAGAATGGACTGATAAACCCATTTTGGCCAGTTCTAAAAAAACTACTTTGGTTTAAATAATTATATAATATTTTTAAATTTGATTGTGTTGTCAAAGCCCAAGAAATATAATATATAAAAGGTCAAGTGAAAACTATGTTTAAATTGTTCATATAAACCAATTATATTAGCTTACCTTGAAATGAAAAGACATGAAAAGGCATTTCGTGTTCCTTAATTGTAAGGCAAAACAAGATTCCATTATTTTGTTTTCTATCAACCATGGCTTCTAACAATCTAGAAGACAAGCTGAAAAATCTAACAAGCTATTTAGACATATAAACCATTTAAACTTCTTTTCAAAGATTAGAATACTAGATTAGTGTACCTATTTGATCTAGTCTACCTTGCCCTTATCAACCATGGACTATTTGATCGAGTCTACCTTGCCCTTAGCCAAACTAAGATTAGGGTTGTGTAGTGCCTTAATAGTAAGGTACCTATTTTGCAGACCATATGAATCACTCCCCAATTATTATAATGTTGTTTGGTACCTATTTTGTAGATCATATGAATCACTCCCCAATTATTATGATGTTGTTTTGTCTTTTTTAAATTTATTTGTTTTGTTATCACTAAGTGATATAATGATTTATTATGCATTATGTATATTGATGCATGTATATTTTGTTATTAAACATGATCATTGATTATATTATCATGTGTATTATATTCCAGATGGATATTAATGTGGCATTTCTCGAATATATATGTTTTGATTGCTTGATGGTGAATGATAGCATAATTTATTCTCTATTATTAAAGGTAGTATGATGTATTTGGGTTATGAGTAGATAATAGAGGCTATACGATGATGAAAAGAGTTGGTTAGGGGGTGCATATTTATTTAGGGGGTATTAGAGCTCAACTCAGTAGAGAGGCTCCTTTAGCATCACAATTACAGCCATCAAAATCCTAACAATTAATTCCTTTACAATGAACACTTCATGCTTTGAGGGTATTAAGTTCTCGATTGATATTCATTGATTTCATTACTAGGGTATTAACATGTTTATGTTTCATGATAACTCTTAAAGTTAGAATATAGACAGCTCCACAAGTTACACTTTTGAAATAAAAAGGTGCGACATGACAATTAAAAAGGGTAAACCATATTTTAAAAGGGGAGAGCATCGAGACAAGAAAATGGGCTACTGAAGCCTTAATGAAAAATCAATTTGTGTCACAAGATAGATTTAGAAGAACCCATAAGAAAGGTAAAGGCAACCATACTGATTGAAACACGCATTACAAAATTTTAATAACAAAGAAAAAATGACATGGACAACCATAATCTCAAGCAATGAAAAATAATTTTAGTAAGGGGATTGTTCATAAATAGAGTGACAGAGCATTAAGGAGACACAATTCTTTGGGGAGTAGAAGTAAGACACTGAAGATTGAGATTGATTAAATTCTGAGAAGTTACTTGCTGATCCAAACCGCATTTGTCTGCACACTTTTAAGCTATTTTCTTTGTTTAATTTTCTTAATTTCTCATGTGTAATGGATGATTGCCATTATTTTGAAGAGTTATAATGTATTTTATTTATGTTTTTTTTTTTTTCCTATGCCATCCTCTCTATCCTTTGGATGAAAGGTGAAGGAGAAGAATGAGATTTCCTAAGTACAATTACTGCACATTGGATATATAAACTAAGCTATATAACTATGAGGCTTGCACCATTTGCTGAGTGAGGTGGGTGAATTTAGGCTGGTGTTTGAGTAAAGATACGTTGACAATCTCTTGATAATTTTTGACCTTACTAGGTATGATAGGTGGGGAGAGGCCATTCTAGTATTATCTAATTTGCTAGGTACACTATGATAAAATTAATGTTGTCATTTGAATTAAAATAGTGTTACAAAAAAAATTTCTTTCATGAATCTTAATGATACATAAATTTCACGTTAAAATTCACTACAAATAACATCATGTTTGTGTTATAAATTATTCTAAAATTAAAAAATAATTAAAGATCACTTTCACTATCTTCATTTAAAAAGATAACAAAATAAATCATTAGTGAGTATTGACAAGCCATAATCTAACAAGTCCAACCTAATACAAATGACCAACACATAACATAACCTAACATGTAACACAAAATATTGACATCTTTGACAAAACATTGAAACATAGGGCAGAGGAGCGGGACTTTACAAGCATGGCTGGGTTAGATTTACTATTTTTTGCACATCTTCAATCATCACCAAGTCTTTCCAATCTTCTAAACACAAGTCTATAACGGGGCTGTGTAGTAAGAAAAATGTGCAGCGCCTCCTTCAACCGATCCTCTCTATAGAATGCTATGATATTGACATTGAGATTGGCGGTGGATGTCATTAGTGTTAGAAATGTGCATTGTTATTTACTATTTTATTTTTTATTTATTGGTTTTTTGGGTTTCTGTATTTCAACAGAGTTTATTTGGTTTGTATTGAAAGATTGATGTTATAGAGCACTATTAATGGATTGGAGCTGTTAATCATCTTGGATTTACAATTTTTTTTTATCCATTGATAGATTTTTACGAGAAGATCATTTACAGGAATGGTAAAGGTGTCAAATGTTGGATGTTTGTAGAAAGTTTATTTTTAGATTGAGGAGTGGTGAGGAGTTTGGATTGATAAAATTCCCCTTACAATTCTTTGCAAGGATATTGATCTCTTATCTAACATGGTTTTCTCTCAATCATAGGTCTATAATGGTTAAACATATATAAACGAGTTTATAAGTGTATTGTGTGTTGTAAGTAAATTGTATACCACCTCTTTCAACTGATCTTATTCATAAAGAATTATGTAGAAATTGATCCAAATAAAAATAATATTTTGTATTTAAAAAATTAATCGATATAAAACTTGTGCAAAATTGATTAGCAAAGATTTTATAAAAAAAATTATAAATAATTTTATTTTTTTATTCCACATAACACAAAAAGCACAAAATTTTACAACCATTTTTGTGACCCAAAACTTATACAAAGTTGTTGCAAAAACTTCTAATTATTATACCACAAAATAGCACAAAACATCAATTTCTATGTGACTCTGATCCAAATGGTGGCACAAATTTCCCAAAGTTTAATAGTGGTACTAGGTATGACAAGGGGGTAGAGGCCATACCAACACCATTTGACTTTATGGGTATAGGAGGAGGGGAATTGTACTGCAACCCAATAGTTTTTGATCTTGTGATCATTTTAATTGTTCAATAGTTTTTGATCTTTTGATTTTACTTAATAGAGAGATATTTGTCTTTATTCATTGGTGTGATTTGTTTCTATTTGTGAAAGCTTCTATGAATTTGGTAATCCAATGCAAAGATTGAGTAATGCTGTGACGAGAGTCCTGTTACCATTGTGCCTTGTTTTCCTACCATATCAAGTTTCCTATTTGGGCGTATCTTGTTTGGACACCCCCACTGCATCTTCATACCTTTATATAGATTGGAGGCATTATGTGAATTGGGAAGGTGATTTGGGGTGTGAAAGAATAGGCAGTGGTATTTAGAAGGCTCAATTGGGCAAACAGTTTAGAATGGGCAAAAACTCAAAGAACCTATCATACATTATTACTCTTCTCAATTGGTACACACATAAGGCTATGGATATGGGAAGTAACACATTTGGTTATTGGTGCACATATTCCTTACCCTATCCTGAGTCAAGTTAGATTCTGTTGTTGTATTTAATTTGATAAATATGCTAAAGATGATTGATGAATGGTCACTATGCTTTTAAGCTTGTGTCAGATGCTTATAGATAAAATATATAATTATCTCTTGTTTTATCGAAGGTTGTTCATTGGATTTGGTTCATGTAAAAAATGGAAAGTATTTGTGCATATAAGTCTATAACAATAGGATTGTTTGACTGATACTAAAATTATTCGGATTGGTTATAGGATTCACATAAATTCCCAGTCAATTTTGTATACCCTATTTAGATATGGGATGTTGTGTGTTTTAATGTGAAACATAATGTTTACATGTATACATACCCTTGAAAATGTGGAATGCATATTTAAAATAATGGTTAATTGTTTATTCTTGATTTTTTGATTTGCACCTTGTTAGTGTGATAATGATTTAAGCCTAGAAAAGTATTTGTATATTACATACTATGTCTTGTGGTAAAATAAGAAGAAATCAAAATGATCATATTTACATAATATTGTTATTTTAATAAGAAATTTTTAAGGATTGTACAATGTAGTCTCCATGTGCCGTCAATCTGGGGAGAATATGCATAGTGTATTAGTGTCTACCACTCTAGTGATAACTATATACATATCCTAATTCATGGTATTTTTTGTTAGTCTATATCATTTTTATGCATGAGCTAATGGTGTAAACCAAACAAAGTAATAGTTGTCAGCCTTAGTAACTTTTACTCATACCTAAAGATGGGGAAACAATATGCTACTAGTGAAGCTATGGGGCAACCAAAATGACCTATAGGCAATGCATGTTTTGATTTACCCAAAAATAGGTAAAATTTTCAAGCTTAGAATTAGAAGAAAGATAAATGAATTAAAATTCCCCAAAAATGAGAGAATTGATTGATTAATTATTTTTTCTAGTAGGATAGAGTTGATCATTGATTAAATCATTTTTCCCTGTAGGGTGGATTTGATCGTTGTTTAAATGATTTGCCTCAATAGGGTAGATTTGACTGGTGATTCAAGGATTTGCCCTGGTAGGATATATTGGATCATTGATCGATCTAATTGATTTGATTGTTTTATTGACAAGCATAGATCAATGATTGAATTTTTTCGATATATTAAAGATGAGATGGATGATACAAACATAGATGTGATAGTATAATAATTTTCAAAGATTGAAGAAGCCACCAAAATACTAGGCACACGAGAATGCTCAAATGCAATGAAAGAGATGATTGGAAGAAGACAATGAGGGTTAAGGAATAATGATATGATGGTGGCTGGTTAACCCTAGAACTAAATGTAACTGAGCACTATCCATATAGTCGAAATGGACCTCAAGCTGATGTAGTTATCCCAGATATAGGGAAAGAATATGATGAAGAATAAACTAGATGATAATATAATGTTGAAAAATGTGTATGAATCTCTTTGATATGCTTATTTGGAGATGCACGTCTTGATTAGCATATATGTAGCCACAATGCTCAGTTGTTTTAATTTGATCATGGAAAATGTGATGATATGATGCAATCATAGATGACTAAGAGGATTGGGTAGATCATAGATGAGTCTTCAAGGGGATAAACTATCATTGTGACATTAACGTATAATCTCTTAGTACTTGATTTTTGATATAACACAACATGAAATTCATAATGATATAAAACACCATGATGGTTTGGCCAGTATGTGCATCAGGACTGACCCCAAATCTAATAGACAAATGATAACAACACACCAATGATATGAAAAACCATGATGATAAAACTAACATATGTCGATGGATGGACTTGAATAATAATTCATAAAAAAGATCACCATGATGATGAGCTCGTTAGTACAATGGACTGAGTCAAGACAATAACATAAAAATGAAACAAACAAAGAATCAAACACAATCTGGAAAGAAAAGCAACACAAAGCATCTTGTTATTTAACCAAGAAAATTAATCCACTCGATAAGCTCAATAATGCTGATAATTGGATTGTGCCCCCAATCAAGGATACATGCAAGAGAGGATAGAGTGGGAAGGTACTATGCAAAATAAGATATAAACTTGAATGGACCCAAATAGGGTGAAAGTTGTGAGCTTGAATTGGATTGATTGATTGGATTTAAGGATTGTTGACTAGATTTAGGACAAGACAGATGTTTTTGAATTTTTTGTCTTTATATCTCTTCTAGAGATTTGAGGCCTTTTCAAACATTTAGGATTTTGTGGATTTATATCTCTCATGGAGATTTCAAGCCCTTTTTTTGATTTTTAAGTTTTTTTGGAATGTTTTGAAGTGCTTAGGATTTTTTGGAATAAATTAGTTACATGAATATTTGGAGATTAGGGTGCACAAGGGGATAGAAACAAAGGTACAAGGGAACCATCTAGCAAAGGAAAAAATGACCTTGGGTAGGGGTTCAAATGGCTAACTCATAAAATGGAAAGAGTTTGGCTTAGATCATGGCTTAGATTACTCATAAAATGGCAAGAGTATGGCTTAAATTACTCGTAAAAAGGCAAGACCATGGATTTAAAGATGGCCAAGTTGACCTCAGAAACTGATCACTTCCTACATAGTCTGAATGGACCTTAAGCCATTATAGTTCAACTAGATTAGGAGATAATAATGAATGAAAGACAAATGGATAATGCTAGATAATAATGGATGACAATGAGGGAAGGGACTGGAAGCCTCCAAAGACTAGGTCATGTGAGAACCAAATGTGTCTAGTCATCAAAGGGTCATGCGGCTAGTATGCCAAAATGTTTCCCAAATAGGTCTCAATATACCTTCTACTTCCGTAACAAGGTTAAGATAGGAATAATGATGAGGACAACAATATGGGTTGGGATAAACAAGATTGAATGGCCAAAATGGTTGGAATGTTGTCAATATAAATGAAATTTCCCCCAAGTATCAAGGTACTTGTAGACAACAAAAATATTTATGCATGACACTATAAACTTAGTTTTCATCATGGTACTTGCCCCAGGTGCCACAAACATGGTTTTCATCATTGGATGAATTATTTCTCTTTCTTTTTTTTATTGTTTTGTATTTTTCATTGGTTTTTTTTATCTATAGTATCTGAAATCAATGGAGGATTATGAGATGCATAATGCAGACCCTTTGTTGTCTAAACAATATCCACTTAGAATATTAGCTCTGTCAAGATCATGTTACTATTGTAGATTACACTACTATTGTCATGATACTCATTGGTCATTGATTTTGGTTCCTTTAAACCTATAGACAAAATGTATTTTTGAAAAAGAGTACCACCAAGAAGGGTAAATAAGGATAGGTAATGAATAAATTATCTGATTTGGTAATATAATATAAGAGTTGCATTAATAATAAAATCAAAATGAAATGTATAATTACTGAGGGATAGATGAATATTGGGATTTTTAATCACACACATTATTATTTATTTTGAATTTGACATGATTTTGGTTGTGGTGGAGCCAAAGACCTCTATAAATTCTCTCAATAAGGCCATAATATTTTCTATTTTTTAGGACTGAGAGATGTTGCAGTTTGAATGTGATAAAAATTATCGATTGTGTTGATATTGAATTCAATAATATCTTCATCAAGTAATGAGTAACTAATTGGCTAAGATATTGGTGTCTCGAAGAGGTTTTTATCAAAAAAGCCTTCTTTATTTTGATTTTCCCATAGTGCCTCAAATAAGGTTTCACTAAGGAATGATGACTTTTGATTTTGATTATCATCAAGAGCCTTAAATGTCATGTCCCTTTTTCTATTTAGTTCCCACTTAATAATTAATTAATTTGAATTCTAATTATGTGAGAATAAAGGGGGAGGAAATTGGATCAAGTATGTAATTAAGTGTTTATCAAGAATTAGAAAGATCGAATAAATCAATAGGGATGAGGATAAATATTAATTTATTAATATTTTTATTAGCTAAAGTGGGGCGTGATTTTTTATAAGATGATAATGATAAGTTTTAAGGAAACTTATCAATTGGGGCATGGTTATCTAAGAGAGGATAACGATGAGGTTTTAAGGAAACTTATTAAATTATGTTGCATTCTTATCCTCAAGTTAAGTGGGTCACATTTGGGCAAGTTCAAAAATAGAAGCAAAAAGTGGGAAAAGCAAGAACTAAGTGAATACTGGGCAAGTGGATAAAGATGGGGACTAGTTGCTTTTTAGAACTCATGTCACCTTTTCCCAAAGCAAGTAACTCTAATTTTAGTGCCATTTTTGGGACTCTTGGGTATTAATATGACATATTTTCATTATGGAAGGATCTTTTGACAAACTAATGATTTTATTTTGTGGAATAGTGTGGATGCAGTGTTCTTCAGATCATCCTAGAATGAAAACTCTTGGACGAAGGTGGTATTTGGATGAAAACCCAGGGATTTCAAGGATTATAGGATGAAACCCTTATGATATATAAATACAATTCCACACATGAATTGTAATAGAGTTTCAAGTTATATATTTAGCTAGTTTTTGGAGTTTTATGCAGGTTGGTGTGAGTAAAGTTAGAGAGGTATTTTTAAATTTGAGTTGTGTTACAACATATATTAGGTATTTGGAAAGTTTAGATTTAGGTTATTTCAATATTTTATAGTTTTGGTAATCAACCTTTGAATATTATGAATTTATGTTATGTTTTGAGCAGTATTTGTAGTGCATGCATGTAAATCTGGCAAAGATTTTGTCCAAACTTTGTATTTCATTTTAGAACTATTGTAGGGAGTCTATTTCAAATTTTTTTAATGTTTTTGGACTTATTTTAATTCAATAAAATTCCATATGTGCTATATTTGAGTTAATGTGGTATTTCTAAAAAAATGCTAAAATATGGGTTCACTAGCTAGTGTAGAAAGGACATATCTCATACAAAAATTATTCCCAATGCAAAGATAATTTTAGATCTAATATTTTGATATTAAATTTAGTGTGGGGACATGACAGTGGTATCAGAGTAGAGATCTTTCCATCTTATTGAGGAAGATAACCATTATTTTAGTTTGTTCATGTTGCATGTCAAGTTTTGAGGTTGCATGTTAGTGATCAACACTTGCATGTCAATTTTAATGGTTGCATGTCAATGCTCATTGGTTACATGTGTGGTATCATCCATTGGATGTTAGTTTTTTAGTGATTACATATAAAGTGAATCATGGGAGTTTTCCTTGAATCTTTATTTAAGGAAATGAGAGAGGGACAATAAATTTACGGCTTCTAAAATTGCTAGATGGTATTAAGAATATCAAGGCTTTAAGGACCTAACATTAGATAATATTTAATAATCACAGGAAGAACTATACCTATAGAATAAGAGATTATCACAATATTTGATGAGTACCAAGGTAAACCTAAAGCTTTCCAAGCTGTAAAATCTTTTGATAGGTACTACATAAGGAGAAGAAGGATGAAGAGAAGTTGAAGGATGTTAAGGAGCATGAGACAAAGGAAGAAAAACAAATAGAGCCAAAAGAGGGTGAGAATAATCGAATCACAAAATAACTCATAATGCAAGATAAAGGTAAAGATTATTTATCTGAAGAAGATATTTTAGTGGTTTCTAATGAGTTTATTCATTAGGACAATGTCTATCTCAATGAAGTCAACAACAAAACAAATTTACATATTGAAGATGTAGAACAAGGGATGAATGAAAAAGAGAAATTATATTTACAAGATGTTTGTCCAATTGGAGATAATGAAGAGAATGCTGATATTGAGCATGTGGAAATCACTAGTGCAATAATTAGTGGTAAGCACATAAATATCTCCAATGAAGTGTTGCCAAAAAATGATTAGGAGATACAAGAAATTTCTCAGAATGAATGCCATAATTATTTTACTGAGAGGTATGTCATAGAATTAAATTCTAGTTTTTACATTGATTCTAACAAAGATCCATTATCTTTGCATGATTCTAGATTTCATGAGGAAGAAAGAATTCATAATGGCCTATACACAAGAGTGTGAGATCCTGGTGTTTTATCCAAATCCAACATACATATTGAAGAGTTCAAGATGGAGGATCAGGCATTAACCTCCAAGCTTACAAAAGGCAAGACAATGATTGGATTTCAGATTGGCATGGTATTTGGATATGTATTTGGAGGAGATATTCTTTTTGGAAAGGATAGATGTGTTGAGGCTATCTCTATAATCCACATCTCAACAAAGGAAGATGAGATAATTTATGGAATCCTAAGGTATTATGATCATATTTCAGCTTTGTTGTTTCCTCTTATGTCACTACAAATTTTTGGTCATCACGGGAAGCTCATTATAAAGGGTGATATTTTGAGAGCTAAAATAGATACAAGCATTAATATTGTTGACTTCACTATTCCTTGTATTTGTATTGAAATAGAGTTTATAAAAAATTATATGGGGATTATTGTACATTCTAACCATTTTATGAAAGGAATATATGATAGCAAAAATGTGCACATCATTCATGAAGCCTTGAATAGGATCCCTAGGGATGAAGAACTTGTTGATACTTTGCAGGAGGTAGTTTATTCATCCAAGAGTAATTCAAGAATAGGATACTAGAGGAGTCAGAAGGAAGAAATGGATATGCATGGGAGAACATTCAAGATCCACTTCAGAAATCTTGAGTTCATGATCATACTATATGGTTCATCTAATGCACTAGCCATCTTCTAATTCAAACTGAATCAAGTATTCAATAATCAATTTATTTCAATACCCTTTGATAATATGTTGATGTGTATAAGAACATGGAAGAACCATTTGAGGCACCAAAATATGATTATAGGGATTCTAGAACAATGGTCTCTATTTGTGACAAAATCTAAGTATGAGTTGGGTATTCAAAATTTTCTTGTTTAGGCATTCCCAACCATACTGCCTCTTTGGAAAAGACTCTCTAGTTTTTACAACCATGATAGAATATTTCTTAAGGGACTTTCCTATATTGCAAAAACCTTAACTATAATGAAGAGTAAGAGATCCCTTGCATGGATGAATAGAACACAAAAGGCATTTGATAAATGTGAGAAGGTGATCAATTTATGTTTTGTAATTTTCATTATATATTTATCACATCCTTTTGTAGAATAATATGGTACTTTACAAGGAGTTAATTGGGCTTTATCAATGCAAAGATGGAAACCAATGAGAACTAGAAACATGAAGCTTGAAGTTTCAGAAGGGAATTTACATAGGTATGGAGAAATATTACTCATCAATTATACTTTTGGGAAATTAAATCAACATTGGGTATATGTGAATTATGTGATAAAGATAGAATGCTTTGGATTGAAGATTTTCTTGATTCAGTATAAATGGAGTGATGAGTCACAAGATGGGCAAAATATACTATGGTTTCAAGTGACTTTTTTAGAATGATTACTTTAGGGTATTCACTTATCATTCATGGAGATTGGAGGTATCCAACCATGATAGACCATTTTATAATTAAATTTAACACTAACATTTTAGATATTTGGTTGGATGATCAATATGTGCTAGTGGAAGGACTTAGAGAATGCATAGTCTCTCATCAAAATGAGATTGTGTTTGAAAATTTGAGATCTAGAATTGGGTGGAGTATTTTCTATTGTTATATGATGATTATTTTTGTTCCTCAGTTATACCATTGTTATTCTAGATCAGATCCTGAAGTTGCATTTAATACCCTTCAAATTGAGGCATGGTATGGAATAATTAGCATTATTTTTAGGAGGTTGTATCTCCCACATTTTAAATATATTTTGATGTTATAGATCAGCCAATGAAACTAAGGGTAAAATCTCTCAATTTGAGATTTATATTAGTGGGATAAGTTGCAAGAGTTCCAGGATTGACATTTCACATACTAGTGCACATACACACCTGGAAAGGCAAGTTGTGGGAGAAAGGATACTGATGAAAAATAAGGGGAGACATATTACATACAAATTGATAACATGGATTAGTTGGTTATACATTGGTATTTGTTACATCAGTAACACTTAACTCAAGTTTACTACTCTAAGATTTTTTAGACTGCTAGGAAAGAGGATGGGAAAAATGCATTTGGTAAGTTTACCAAATATTTATGGGAATATTAGAAAGAATACACTAAATAATTGTATATCCAAGAGCTAAGATTACATGGATACTTTTATTTGACACATGGAATTGTCACGAAGGAATCTGAGTCTTCAAGTTTACACATTATTCTTTGACAAGAGATGAAACACCTCATAGGTGCAAGATCAAATTTGTATATGGAGTTTGACACATTTTCTCATTTTGGCCAAGGATACCTGAGCATTATGTTTGTAATTTCTTGAGGACAAGTGATTTTGAGAAGGGAGGACTTGTCATGTCCATTTTTATATTTAATTCTCACTTAATAATTAATTAATCTAAATTCCAATTATGGGAGAATAAATGGGGGAAATTGGATCAAATATATAATTAAGTGTTTACTAGGATTTAGAAAGGTTGAATAAATCAATAAGGATGAGGATAAATATCAATTTATTAATATTTTTATTAGCTAAAGTGAGGCGTGATTTTCTAGAAGATGATAATGATAAGTTTTAAGGAAACTTACCAATTGGGGCATGGTTATCTAAGAGAGGATAATGGTGAGGTTTCAAGGAAACTTACCAAATTATGTTGCATTCTTATCCTCAAGTTAAGTGGGTCACATTTGGGCAAGTTCAAAAATTAAAGTACAAAGTGGGAAAAAGCAGAAACTAAGTGAATATTGGACAAATGGATAAAGATGGGGACTAGTTGCTTTTTCTAACTCATGTCACCTTTCCCCAAAGAAATGAATTATAATTTTGGTGACCCTCTTAGGCTTATTGGGTATTAATATGCCATATTTTCATTATGGGAGAATCTTTTGCCAAACTAATGATTTCCTCTTGTGGAATAATGTGCATGTAGTGTTCTTCAAATCATCCTAGAACAAAAACTCTTGGATGAAGGTGGTATTTAGATGAAAACCTAAGGATCCCAAGGATTATAGGATCAAACCCCTATGATCCATAGATATAATTTCACATAGGAATTGTAACAAAGCTTCAAGGTGTATATTCAACTAGTTTTTAGAGTTTTATGTAGGTTGTTGGTGTGAGTAGGGTTGGAGAGGCATTTTCAAATTTTTGGGTTGTATTAAAAAAAATATAAAGTATTTGGAAAGTTTAGATTCAGGTTATTTCAATATTTTATAGTTTTGGTAATCAACCTATGAGTATTATAAATTTATGTTATTTTTTGAGCAATATTTGTAGTGTATGCATGTAGATCTGGCAAAGATTTTGCCCAAACTTTGTATTTCATTTCAAAAATATTATGGGGAGTCTATTTAAATATTTTAAAATGTTTTTGGACTTATTTTAATGCAATAAAAGGTGTCATATGTTACTATGGTATTTCTCAAAAATTGCTAAAATATGGGTTCACTAGCTAGTGTAAAAAGGACATATCTCGTACAAAAATTATTCCCAATGCAAAGATAATTTCAGATATGATATTTTGATATTAAATTTAATGTAAACACATGACATTAAACAATGTTTCATAGAAGATATTGAGTTTAGACTTTGATTGTCCCTTAGTGTCTCAAACAAGGTTTCACTAGGAGATTATTCTTCTACCCAAATGTTATCTTGGATACCCATAAATTCTACAATTGAGATACTGACATGGAATAATTTTAATTTTTTTTTGATTATATAGGTCCCAATAAATGGTTGTGGGAGGTGGTGTGTTAACATGATGGCTAGGTTGGGTAATGTTAAAAGAATGCATAATGTCAGTGGAAGGGTAAAAGGCAACACTATCCTTGTAAGTACTAATAGGATAACTTGTGTCGATGCTAAAGAAAACTTCCTCAAAAACCATGAAAAGATCATAAATGTTCTCAATTATATCTACCAAAAGTATGTAGATGATGTTGTAACATCTACTAAGGTATGTTGATTCTTACTCAAGTGGATCTAGTACAATTTTATAGCTAATGTCATAATATCCACTAATATATTCTACTAAAGCTGATTCTGACTTAAAGGGATATAAATATGATGTTAATTCTACTTATAATGCTAAATATGATGTTGGTTATAGAATGAAACCTAATTTTGATATTAGTTATAGAATAGAACTTGATTTTGATATTGGTTTTGTAAATAATGATTATTCTAAAATGAAACCTATTTTTGATGTAAATGTAGCCACAAAGAGGGTATGTTGAATTGTGTTGTCCACAAGTGTCATGTTCACTTTTCACTTAAAAATAAAGGATTCAGGAAAAGGATTTTTCTAAAATGGAGAATGTTTGGCAATAGATGAATAATGTGTTATTGCTCAATAATAATGGGATATTTAAAAATGGGCTAATTGAAGATGGATCATGTGTCAAATAGAGGTCCTTCTTCAAATAAATGTGGCCCAACAATGGCTTGAGTTTGGTTAAAAATGGGTGATTTGATAAAAACATCGATAATGGGTTGACTATCTTGATCTTACTTTAGAAGTGAATGTATTTGATTATGTTTGGGAAGGAGATTGTGACATATCCTAATCGAGTAGTTATTAGACTTGGACACATTTGGGTCTTCAATATATAATGGACCTTGGAGGGGCAATGGCATAATAGGTCTAGACTAGTAGATTTATTGTGGTTTTAAGCCCAAATTGGATTTTGGAAGAAAGATGAAATGGCAATAGTAGATGCCAAATAGAGTACCTATTAGCTAAATTAAGAGAGTTGCTCCATCACTTCTTGACTAAAGATTAGTGATGATAGAACATGATTAGGATTATGGAATGCTATGGCTTAGATTAACCTTGGATTAATAGCCCCAAGCAAAGATACATACAAGGGGATGGGATTGGATGAATTGGCATGAAGAATTTGAAGGAGTGAAATTATTTGGCCCAAAGATAGGAGACTTAGTTTTGGATTAAAATGGGGCCCGAAATAGGGCAATCTTGGTATTTTATTGAAACAAGACCCAAAAAAGGCATTTTGGCTCAATGTAATTGACTTGGATTGGCCCTAAAGATGGAATAATAAATTGATATGATTCAAATGAAAGAAAGAATGGATGACATGAATTCATCATTCCCAACTGATAGGTGCAGGAGTTTGAAAGAAAAGACAAGAAGTGATTAGAATGTGATTGATTTAGAAAATTGGATTTGGTTGAAATATACCTAATTTAGCATTGTTCCAATATGTGGCTTTGAAGTTGACTTTGGTTAAAGTTGACTTGATTTATAATGTTGACTTAGTTTGACTTCAAATGGTTGATTTTTAAAATTTGACCAATTTATAACTAGAATTAGAATATGGTTCAAGATAAACCCAATTTGGCTTTGATTGGCTTAGTATATGGTTCAAGACAAAACTAATTTGGCTTAGATTGGCTTGGTATATGGTTCAAGATGAACTTGATTTGGCTTGGATTGGTTTGGTATATGGTTCAAGAGGAACTTGATTTGGCTTGGATTGGATTTGTACATGGTTCAAGATGAACCTAATTTGTATTTGATTAGCTTGGTATGTAGTTCAAGATAAACTTGATTTGGCTTGGATTGGCCTGGTACGTAGTTAAAGATGAACTTGATTTGGATTGGAATTGGAATTGGTATGTAGTTCAATATGAACCTGATTTATCTTAGATTGGTTTGGCATGTGGTTCAAGATGAATTTGATTGGATTGATATGTGGTTCAAGACAAACATAATTTGGATTAGAACTGGACCTTGGTACGTGGTTGAACTGATTTGGATTTTGAAGTTGAATTTGACTTTGGTAGACATTGAATGTTTAATTGGGTATATCAATGCAAATGTCAAAGTGGAATAGTTAATAAAAGTTAGTCAATATAAGTATCTAGATATGAAATGTGTGTGAATCAAACCTATTTCCAAAAGGGTGCACAAATCTTGGTATATCAATTACTTTCAAGTGTTTGTGTCTGAAAAATAATGTAAGTGTTCAATGTTTGGATCTTGAAAGTGTTTGAGTTTGGAATTGAATTTGGAGTACTTATCTTGGAAACTTGACTTGTGAGTTTAGAAATAATTTTATTGTTAAATATGTTTTTAACTTGGAATGCTTGTGCTAAGTTATTTGATTTGATTGTAACATTTAACTTGGGCTTTGAACAAGTTCATTTTGGAATATTGGTTTGATTTAAAGTTATGTGAACTTTGGATTGAATTTGTGATTTAGACAATGTTTGACTTGTATTTTTTCTTGAATGTTTGACTTCAATTAAGCTTGATTGGATAAAAAAAGTCGATTTAATTGAACCTTAGAAGAAGAGTTGACTTATGTTTGACTCAAATTAGACATTAGGTTTGGAGTATAATTTGAATGTGATTTTGGATTGGTTTCTATAGACACATAATATTTTTAAACTTTATTAATTAATGATGCTTTCTATCTTCCAGGAACCCATCGAGTCTCAATATCTCTGAGTGCACATCTTAAGGGGTACAGTGAGAAAGGGGTGGTCAAACCATTGGTGCTTTGCATGATTTTTATCACTTATTACAAATTATTACCAATCTAACTAGCTCCTAAAAACCATTACCCTAAGCTATTACTCCTCTCTTACACACTCTACACTTTTACAACCTTTTGTACCCCTTTTCCTAACCTAAAATCCCTTTTGACAGTCTACATGACTAGGTTAAATGGGTCGACCTTGTACTCTTAATGGTAAAACTCATTTAGGGTCTAGGTCAAATCTTGGCTAACCTAGTCCATGACCTAGTGAGTTTTTATCAATAATGATACTAGGTCGATTGGGTCAATCCTATTGGATAAAACTTTTGAAAGGGTTTAGGGTTAGATCTGCCTATATAAACACATCCATTTCACCATTATTATAGAGACATCAAGAGTTATTATTCATTTATGCTTCTTTATAATTTGTTCTTCCATCATTCTACTTGAGGAGTCTTAGCTTAGGGTTTCTACTTAGAGAATCTAGTCTTGTGGAGAAGTCCTGAATGCTTTGGCCTTTCTTAGTGATTATTATAAACCAAAACAACCTCTTGTGAATCACCTTTGGAGGAAAGATTGAGTCTTGACAGGTTTACGTTCTAGGTAAGTATATCTAACTTTGTTATTCTCTTTAGTAGATATAAGTAACATAAGTATTAGATTTTAAATAATATTACTCTTCTTCTCTATGCATTAGGGTCTTACCTATACATAGCTTAAATAAGATTCTTTTATGCATGTTTACTAACCCCCATATTGTGCCACAAGCTTTGGTGAGAACTAGATTAGATTTATTTGCTTTACTTGTTATTAGTATAGTGAATATGAAAACATAGGAATTAGTTAGGGTTATTGCATTGTTTTACGGGACTAGAGGCTTTGGAACCCTCCCTAGTGATCTTATTATAGTAAGAGATCCCATAATTAGGTCTAGCAGATCCACATATTGGTCATTTTCTCAATTATTTAATATATCCCCAATCGAAAGTGTAAGTAGGATATATATTCTCTGAGCTAGGATTGCTTTATAGATCTAATGCATTTATAATTATATACATTCTAGTAAACCTAACATGAATCTAACCCTTTCAAGTTTTCTTTCATATTTTTCATTTTCTATAATTTTATTTATTATTTTTCTATATTTTTGATACTAGGTCGATAGGGCTGATATAGTTTCTAACTTTTGTGCATAGGTTTAACACATAGTCACATAAAAAATGACTTTGTTTTTTGTGTGTAGGTATTCATCAAATACAAGTTACTAGGTTGAGAAAGTTGAGAAAATACTCTTATTCACTTCAAGACAAAGAATTAGGTTGAATAGGTCAACATAGTATTCTAGATAGCTTATAAAAAACATACTAGGTCAACCAAGCTGATATAGTCATCTTAACAGGCTTCACTAAATAGGGAATTATAGAACTAGGTCGACCCAATCGACACAGTTGGTAGAATTTAAAAGTAACATTCAAGGAACTTTAACAAAAATTACACATTCCTCAACATTTTTCAACCCACCAAGGTTCATTTTTCTCTCTCTTTCATTTCAGTTCTTCCTTACAATTCTATTTTATAAAGCTTGTAATTTTTCAAACTACCATCATACAACAAACTAGGTCGACCAGGTATTCTATCTTCTATCTAAAAGAATAGGTCAACTTGGTAAACTTAGTTATCAAGGAACCTTGATTTTATAGTATAGTAGTGACATTATTGACTCTTTTCTATAATCTCTATATACATTGTCATCTGAATGGACTCTGTACTATGTTTTAAATTGGGAATTAACAACTATATACTAGTAATTACTTCACACTTTCAATTTCAATTGTTTGCATGCTTAGATTATCTCACATAATCTAATTAGGTGGGTTTTCAATATACCATTTAGTTGCACTATTTTTTTCTTTCTTGCACACACTACCAAATCACATAATTTCAAAATACATTTAAATATTTGTCTACCTAAGGCCTACCTACTTGGATTTCATCACCAAAAGGGAAGTTGACTTGGTTTTTTGGATAAGTATAAACACATGGTTAATGGTATATATTTTAAAATCACCCAACACCCTTATCGCACTATAAGATTATGAAGTGTGGGGGTAGGCCCCAATACCAAGCTAGTACCATTGCCAACATAGATCCCTTTCAATGTAAACATCCTAAAACCATCCATAGATTGCCTTCTAATTCCTTATTTTTAGCCAAATTCCTTATCACGCTTAAAAATAACACTTAATAATTTTACAAAATTAAGGATGACCACTTAGTTAACATTTACTTTTGAAGTTTACTACTTGCTCTTTACTCATTATATGTTGTATTATAAGAACTTGCATTGGATAGCATTGGTGAAAGGTTTTGTGTTGTGTGCCTCAATTGGATCATTATCATTGATGAAATTGATTGTGTATGTGATTCCATTTATTGATTTCAAATTAAATTACAAAATCCTTCCCTATTTTTAGTACACTTTCATTATATTTGACACAATCTCTTACAGATTGTTTTCCTCCCTGCCTATAGTACTAAGTCCATCCAATTGACTATGTATTTATTTTATCAACCATATTATAGTACTAGGTCAACCCAGTTGACCCTGTACTCTTATTAGACTCTATGTTTACCAATTTATAGTACTAGGTTAACCTAGTCAACTCTATACTCTTATTGCTGTCCTATCTATCCAACTTAGTTATTTGTTTTTCTTGCTTAGTATCCTTTTTCTTTTTTTGAGCATCATATCCTGTATTAAATCTTATTGGACAACTTGAATCCATCTAGACATTATATGGGGTGCTCTTTCATTCTTATCTTTTATTATCTTTTCTTCCACTTTTTATCTTGTGGGGCATCTTGCGATGCACATCCACACATTACTCTAGCTTTTGGGGCATCTTGTGATGCCCACCCACATATCATTTTAGACTCTTGGGCATCTTACGATTCCCATCCCTACATCCAATTACCCTTTGGGAAATCTTTCAATACCCATTCTTACTCTCCATTACATGCTAGTAGACTGCTTTTAACTTCAAGAAACCTCTTAAGACATAGGCTTGTGTCTCATGTGTTCATCATTGATATAGCTATTAATGTAGATTCCTTCCCTTCTTTTCATGCTTTCTATATTCTATCTATCTAACAATTTTTCTAGGATATTTACATGGGTCTATCCCTCTATAATAGTCCTCTCTTTTTACAAACCTTATTCCTTATTTTTAGTCTTTTGGTTTCCCTTTTTATCATGAGTTGCATTGTAAAACTGTGGATAGGACTTGATCTTCTTCATGATGTAATTTTATCCTCTTTGTTTTCATACTTTTTGCACACTTTTTGACACCCCTTGGGTTTATCATTCATGAGTTACAATGTAAGACCATAGATAGGATCTGACCTTCCTCACAAATACCATCTTTTTATTATCTCCTTTATTTTTCTAATACCTTTTTGGCACCCTCATGGGTTTCCATTTTATGATTTGTAGTTTAAGACCATGGATAAGACTTGGCCTTCCTCATAAAATCACCATCTTATCATTCATTTTTTAGAATATGATTTGCAATGGTTATGAGTTTTTGATTCTTGTTCTCAGCTTTAGCCTTTTCTTCTTTTGATAGATAAAATTTAAATAACAATCTATGTTAGAATGTTTTCCTTCATTTTCATCATTTTTATGATAAGAAATCACACTTTTCTATCATTGTACCCCTTTTTCACCCTTTATCACATTTTTTGTGATTTGAAGTAATTCAAATTGTTTCATGTTTCATTCCTATTGATTTCATTTCCTTTAACTCTGCATTGGATAAAACAAGGTCAAATTTAAGACATCATTTTTATTTTACCTAGATTTATGAGACTCTTAGACATTATGCTCTTTTAAATTATCTTTCTTAGGAACCAAGTCCCTAGTATTCAAATGAAATTAATATTTAACACCCATGTTTGGTTTTACAAATCCATATGGAAGAGGAATAGAAAAATCCATCAAGAGGGTTAAAAGCGAAATCATTTTAAATTAAAGGCAATGATATACAAAAAGGCAACATACAAATTTCAAAAGTCAATATCACATCAAAAGACATTATGAAAATCACATCTCTTATCTCCAATCAAATCTCAAACTTTATAGTTTGCCTCACCATAGAGTCGAGGTCATTAGGGTGTGGTAGGCCAGTCGACTAGAATTAGAGAATTCAATAAACTCTATGGTGCTACCTACTTTCTCACACAAGTACCCAATCTTCATAGTAGACCAATGACTCTGTAAGGGGTCCCAAGGAATGGAGAGCACATTTTGGGAAGGTAGGTCCATTTTAATTCTCATGAATATAACTTTCATGGGATGATATACATACTTCATTTGTTGACCTAATACTTATGTGGATAGGAGAAGTTCTTTAGAGTCCTTAAGGTTGAAAGTACTTTTGTTTTGATAAACCTAATTTGAGTGTCTTGACTTTGCCAAAGAGTTCCTCTACCTTGGTTTTTATTTCATTTGTCCCCTCCAACCTTTTCATTTCCCCCCTTGACAAGAAAATTGTGATTCTAAATATGTTTTCCCTTATTCTATACTTACTTCTTCTTCACATCTTAACAACATGCTAACATTACTTTGTTTCCATTTTATCTATCCTTAGAACAAAATAATATGTTTGGGTAACTATGGATTAATTTATTTACACTATATCTCTACACTTCTAGATGTGCGTTGATTTATTTTTACCATTTGTCATTATTATACTACCCTTTTTTATGAACACTTGAGTCCATTTATACTTTCATGTACTTTTTCCATTATTGAGTGAGGTTGGATTGTTACTTCTCACTCACAAATGTTGTTTTTACTTTTATGCACATTTTTCCATTGATGATTGAGTAAGGATTGTTAATTCTCACTCATCAATATTATTTTACCATTTTTGCTTGCCCATCTTTATTTATGTAAGGATTGTTACTGCTTTCACATTGATGTTTGATTACCATCATTTTCAACATGTATCCTTTGTTTGATTTTGTGAGTTTGCCTTTCTTACTTAATGTTTACTTGTTTAAATTTTTGATCTTTAGTAGCTTTGGATTTTTGGTTACCTGATTTACTCTAAATTTTGACTTGCTCATTTGGTTTAACATAGCACTTATCACCCAATATTGCCAAATTTACAAGTGTATCCTGTCCACATATCACCAGTTATCTTGGCTTTCCTATGTTTTTTTTGCTCTTTCATTTTGTATTCTTGGGTTTGTCAAAAACAGTCTCTACGCCCTTCACAATCAAAACTACAAACATAAAATATAACCATCTAGTAATAAAGATAAGTCAAGGTACACATACATTTAATTTTTAGTTAATTTCTTTTTTATCATTTAATTTCAGTTATTTTTGCTTTAAAATACTGTAATTTTGTTTAGCCTCAACATTGTGTGTTACTATATTCTTTCTCAAAGCACTATCCCCTATTGTACCTGAGTGACATATGATGAGATTGAGTGGGGCATATGTATACACATAATATTTTCAAACTTTATCAATTATTGATGCTTTTTATCTTGTAAAAATCCATTGAGTCTCAATCTCTTTGAGTGCAAGCCTTAAGATGTGCATAAAAAAAGGGGTGGGTAGACCATTGGTGCTTTGTAAGATTGTTGTCCCTTATTTACACTTATTACCAATCCAAACAAATCTTAAAAGCATTACCCTAAGCTATTACTCCTCTTTTACACTCTCCTTCAACATTTAACCACCTTTTGTACCCTTTTTCCTAACCTAAAAGCCCTTTTGATAGTCTACATGACTAGGTCGACTGGGTCAACCTTGTAATTTTATTGGTAAAACTCATTTAAGGTCTAGGTTGGCTCTTGGCCGATCTAGCCCATGACCTAATGAGTTTTTGTCAATAATGATAGTAGGTTGACTGGATTGACTCTATAGATCAAATTTTTTGAAAGGGTTTAAGGTTAGATCCACCTATATAAATACATCCATTTTACCATTATTATAGAGACATCAAGAGTTATTATTCATTTGGATTTTCTTACAATCTACTCTTCCACCATTCTACTTGTGGATTCTTAGCTTAGGGTTTCTAATTGGATAATTTGGTCTTGTTTATAAGTATTAGATGCTTTGGCCTTTCCTAATTATCCTTACAAACCATAAAAACCTATTGTAAAGCACCTTTGGCCAAGGGAGAGATTGAGTCTTAACGGGTTCATGTTCTAGGTAAGTATATCTAACTTTGTTCCTCTCTTTAGTAGATATAAGTGACATAAGTATTGCTTTTGAATAATATTACTCTTCTTCTCCATGCATTATGGTCTTACTTATACATAGCTTAAATAGGATTCTCTTATGCATGTTTACTAACCCCCATATTGTGCCACAAGCTTTGGTGAGAACTAGATTAGATTTATTTACTTTACTTGTTATTAGTATAGTGAATATGAACACATAGGACTTAGGGTTATTGCATTATTATCTAGGACTGGAGGCTTTAGAACCCTCCCTAGTGATCTTATTATAGTAAGAGATCCCATAACTAGGTCTAGCAGATCCACATATTGGTCATGTTCTTGATTATCAAATATATCCCTAATCAGAATCGTAAGTAGGATCTATCTTGTCTGAGCTAGGATTGATTTGTAGATTTAATGCATTTATAATTACATATATTCTAGTGAAACCAACATGAATCTAACCCTTACAATTTTTATTTCATGTTTTTCATTTTCTATCATTTTATTTATTATTTTTCTATATTTACAATACTAGGTTGATAGGGCCGATATAGTTTCTAACTTTTATGTGTAAGATTAACACACAGTCACATCAAAAATGACTTTGTTCTTTCTTATGTAGGTCTTTATTAGATATATGTTACTAGGTCAAACAGGTTGACACAATACTCTTATTCACTTCCAAACAAAAAATTAGGTCGAATAGGTTAACATAGTGTTCTAGATAGCTTCTAGAAAACATACTACGTCAACCAGGCCAATATAGTCATCTTAACAAGCTTCAACAAATAGGGAATTACAGAACTAGGTTGACCTAATTAGCATAGTTGGTAGAATTTATAGGTAACATTCAAGGCACTTCAATAGAAATTTCACATTTCTAAACATCTTTCAACCCACCAAGTTTCCTTTTCTCTCTCTCTCTTTCATTTTAATTCTTCTTTACAGTTCTATTTTGCAAAGTTTACAATTTTTCAAACTACCATCATACAACAAACTAGGTCGACCAATTATTCTATCTTTCATCTAAAAGATTAGGTCAACTTGGTAAACTTAGTTATTAAGGACCTTGATTCTCTAGTAAAGTAGCAACATTGTCAACTATGTTCTATAATCTCTGCATACATTATCATCTAAACTGACTCTGTACTATGTTTTAAATTGGGAATTAATAAATATATGCTAGTAATTACTTCACACTTTCAATTTTAGTTGTTTGTATGCTTAGATTAGCTCACATAGTCTAATTAGATGTTTTTTCAATATACCATTTAGTTTCACTATTTTTCTCTTTCTTGCACACATTACCAAATCACATAATTTCAAAATGCATTTAAATATTTATCTACCTAAGGCCTACCTATTTGGATTTCATCACCATGGGGGAAATTGACTTGTTTTTTTAGACAAGTATAAACACATGGTTAATGGTATATATTTTAAAATCACCCAACACCCTTATCGCTACAAGATTGTGAAGTGAGGGGGTAGGCCCCAATACCAAGCCGATACCATTGCCAACATGGATCCCTTTCAAAATAAACATCTTGAAACCATCCATAGAATGATTTATAATTCCCTATTTTTCATCTAACTTCTCTATCACACTTAAAAATAACACTTAACAATTTAACAAAATTGAGGATGACCACTTAGCATTTACTTTTTAAGTTGATTGCTTGCTCTTTACTCATTGTATGTTGTATTGTAAGAACTTGCATTGGCTAGTATTGGTGCAATATTTTGTTTTGTGTGCTTTAATTAGATCATAGTAATTGACCTAATTGATTGTGTATGTGATTATATTTATTTATTTCAAAGTACATTGTAAAATCTTTCCCTATTTTTAGTACACTTTCATTATATTCGACACAGTCTCTTATAGACTATTTTCCTCCCTGCCTACAATACTAAGTCAACCTAGTCGACTTTGTATCTATTTTACCAGCGATATTACAATACTAGGTCAATCCAATTGACCTTATACTCTTATTAGACTCTATTTTTACCACTTTATAGTACTAGGTTAACCCAATCAACTCTATGCTCTTATTGCTGTCCCATCTATCCAACTTAGTTCTTTATTTTTCTTGCTTAATATCCTCTTTCTTTCTTCAAACATCATATCCCCTATCAAAATCTTATTGAACAACTTGAATCCATTTGGAAATTATATGGGGTCCTCTTTCATTCTTATCTTTTATTATCTTTTCTTCCACTTTTTATCTTGTGGGGCATCTTGCAATGCCCATCCACACATTAATCTAGCCTTTGGGGTAACTTACAATGCCCACCCACATATCATTTTAGACTCTAGGACATATTCTGATTCTCATCCCTACATCTAATTACCCTTTGGGGCATCTTTCAATGCCCATTCTTACTCTCCATTACATGCTACCAAACTAATTCAACTTCAAGAAACCTTCTGAGACATAGACTTGTCTCTCATGTGCTCATCATTGATATAGCTATTAATGTAGATTCATTTCATTATTTTCATGCTTTCTATATGCTATCTATCTAACACTTTTTGTAGGATATTTACATGGGTCTCATCCTCTATAATAGTTTTCTCTTTTTACAAACCTTAGTCCTTATTTTTGGTCTTTTGGTTCCCATTTTTATCATGAGTTGTATTGTAAAAACATGGATAGGACCTGTTCTTTCTCATGATGTAATTTTATCCTCTTTGTTTTCATACTTTTTGTATACTTTTTGACACCCCTTGGGTTTAGCATTTGTGAGTTATGGTGTAAGACCATGGATAGGACCTAGGCTTCCTCACAAATACCATCATTTTATTACCTTCTTTATTTTTATAATACCTTTTTTTCACCCTCATGGGTTTATATTTTATGAGTTGTAGTGTAAGACCATGGATAAGACCTAACCTTCCTCATAAAATCACCATCTTATCTGTCCTTTTCTAGAATATGTTTTGCAATGGTTATGAGTTTTTGATTCTTGTTCTCAGCTTTAGCTTTTACTTATTTTAATAGATTAAATTTGAATAACAATCTATGTTAGCATGCTTTCCTCCATTTCCCTCATTCTTATGATAATGAATCACACTTTTTTTGTCATTGTACCCTTTTTTCACCCTTTGTCACATTTTTTGTGATTTGAAGTAATTCAAATTGTTTCATGTTTCATTCCTCTTGATTTCCTCTCCTTTCACTCCACATTAGATAAAATAAGGTTGAATTCAAGACATCATTTTTATTTTACCTAAATTTATGAGACTCTTAGATACCATGCTCTCTCTTAGCAACCAAGTCTCCAATATTCAAATGAAAGTAATATTTAACACCCATGTTTGGTTTTACAAATCCATATGGAGGAGGATTATAGAAATCCATCAAGAAGGTTAAAAGCCAAATAATTTGAAACAAAAGGCAATGATATACAAAAAGGTAACATACAGATTTCAAAAGTCAATTTCACATCAAAAGACATTATTACAAGCACATCTCTTATCTCCAATCGAAGATAAAATTCTATAGTTGGACTCACCATAGAGCCAACGTCCATTAGGGTGTGGTATGATATTAGATTAGAATAAGAGAATTCAATAAAATTTATGGTGATACCTACTTTCTCATATAAGTACCCAATCTTCATAGTAGACTGACGACTCTATAAGGGGTCTTGAGAAATGGGGAACACATTTTGGAAAGGTAGGTACATTTTAATTTTCATGAATATAGCCTTCATGGGGTGATCTACATACTTCATTTGTTGACCTAAGACTTGTGTGGATATGAGAAGTTCTTTAGAGTCCTTAAGGTCAAAAGGCCTCTTGTTTTGCTAAACCTAATTTGAGTGTCTTGACTTTGATAAAGAGTTCCTCTACCTTGGTTTTTATTTAATTTTTCCCCTCCACCCATTTCATTTCCCCCTTGATAGGGAAATTATGATTTTAAATATGTTTTCTCTTCTTCTATATTTACTTCTTCTTCACATATTAAAAACATGCTAGCATTACTTTGTTTCAGTTTTATCTATCCTTAGAACAAATAATATGTTTGAGTAATTGTTGATTAATTTATTTACACCATATCTCTACACTTCTATATGTGCCTCTATTTATTTTTACCATTTGTCATTATTATACTATCCTTTTTTGTGAACACCTGACTCCATTTCTACTTTCATGTACTTTTTCCATTGTTGAGTGAGGTTGGCTGATTACTTCTCACTCATTAATGTTGCTTTTACTTTTATGTACCTTTTTCCATTGATGATTGAGTAAGGATTGTTACTTGTCACTCATCAATGTTGTTTTACCATTTTTTCTTGCCCAACTTTATTTAAGTAAGGATTGTTACTGCTTTCACATTGATGTTTGATTACCATCTTTTTCAACATGTATCCTTGGTTTTATTTGGTGAGTTTGCCTTTCTTACTTAAGGTTTACTTATTTGAGTTTTTTTGGTCTTTAGTAGCCTTGGATTTTTAGTTACCTAATTTACTCTAAATTTTGACTTGGTCATTTGGTTTAACATATCACTTATCACTCCATCTTGCCAAATTTCCAAGCACATCCCATTCACATAGCACTAATTATCTTAGTTTTCCTATGTTTTTTTGTTTTTTACTCTTTAGTTTTGTATTCTTAGGTTTGTTGAAAGTAGTCTCTACGCCCTTCAAAATCAAAACTACAAACACAATAGATAACCATCTAGTAATAAAGATTACTCAATGTATGCACACATTTACTTTTTAGTTGTTTTCCTTTTCAACATTTAATTTTAGTTATTTTTTCTTTAAAATACTACAATTTTTTTTAGCCTCAACATTGTGTGTTACTATGTTATTTTTTGAAGCACCATCCCCTATTGTACCTGAGTGACATGTGATGAGATTCGAGTGGAGTATATGTATACACATAATATTTTCAAACTTTATCAATTATTGATGTTTTTTATCTTCTAGGAGCCCATCGAGTCTCAATCTGTCTGAGTGCAAGCCTTAAGAGGTGCATTAGGAAAGGGGTGGGTAGTCTATTGGTTCTTCAAAAGATTATTATCCTTTATTTCCACTTATTACCAATCCAAAAAAATCCTAAAAACTATTCCTCTAAGCTATTAATCCTCTCTTACACACTCCTGTAACTTTTTACCACCTTTTTTACCCTTTTTCCTAGCCTAAAATCCCTTTCAATAGTATACATGACTAGGTTAACCTTGTACTCTTATTGATAAAACTGATTTAGGGTCTAGGTCAGCTCTTGGCTGATTTAGCCCATGACCTAGTGAGTTTTGTAAATAATGATAATAGGTTGACTAGGTTAACCTTGCTAATTGAAAATTTCAAAAAGGTTTAGGGTTAGATATGCCTATATAAATACATCCATTTTTCCATTATTATAGAGACATAAATATTTATTATTCATTTGTGCTTCTTTACAATCTACTCTTTCACCATTCTACTTGAGGAGTCTTATCTTAGGGTTTCTACTTAGAGAATCTAGTCTTGTGGAGAAGTCTTAGATGCTTTAGCCTTTCGTAGTGATACTTACAAACCAAAACAACCTCTTGTGAAGCACCTTTGGCCAAGGGAGAGATTAATTCTTGATAGGTTCATGTTTTAGGTAAGTATATCTAATTTTGTTCTTCTCTATAGTAGATATAAATAGCATAAGTATTGGATTTTGAATAAGATTGCTTTTCTTTTCCATGCATTAGGGTATTACCTATACATATCTTGAATATTATTCTCTTATGCATGTTTACTAACCCCCATATTGTGCCACAAGCTTTGGTGAGACTTAGATTAGATTTATTTCCTTTACTTGCTATTTGTATAGTGAATATGAAAACATAGGAGTTAGTTAGGGTTATTGCATTATTTTATAGGATTGGAGGCTTTGGAACCCTCCCTAGTGATCTTATTGTAGTAAGAGATCCCATAATTAGGTATAGTAGATCCACATATTGGTCATGTTCTTAATTATCTAATGTATCCCCAATCAAAATTGTAAGTAGGATCTATCTTCTCCGAGCTAGGATTGATTTGTAGATCTGATGCATTTATAATTGCATACCTTCTACTGAACCTGACATGAATGTAACCCTTTTAGGTTATCTTTCACATTTTTTATTATTTTATTTATTATTTTTTTATATTTACAATACTAGGTCGATAGGGCCGATATAGTTTCTAACTTTTGTGCATAGGTTTAACACATAGTCACATAAAAAATGACTATTTTTTTGTGTTCTTCATTAGATATAGGTTACTGGGTCGAACAGGTCGACATAATACTCTTATTCACTTCCAAATAAAAAATAAGGTCAAATAGGTCAACATCATATTCCAGACAACTTTTAAAAAACATACTAGGTCAACCAGGGCAATATAGTCATCTTAACAAGCTTTAACAAATAGGGAATTTCAAAACTAGGTCGACCTAGTCGACACAAATGGTAGAATTTACAAGTAACATTCAAAGCACTTCAATATAAATTTTACATTCCTCAACATATTTTAACCCAACAAGGTTCCTTTTTCTCTCTCTTTCATTTCAATTCTTCCTTACAGTTTTATTTTGCAAAGTTTATAGTTTTTCAAACTACCATCATACAACAAACTAGGTCAACCAAGTATTATATATTCTATCTAAAATTCTAGGTCAACCTAGTAAACTTAATTTTTAAGGACCCTTGATTATGAAATATAGTAGCAACATTGTTGACTCTATTCTATAATCTCTAAATACATTATCATCTGAACTGACTCTGTACTGTGTTTTAAATTGTTTGTATGCTTAGATTAGCTCACATAGTCTAATTAGGTAATTTTTAAATATACCATTTAGTTGCACTATTTTTTTGTTTCTTGCACACACTACCAAATCACATAATTTCAAAATTTATTTAAACATTTGTCTACCCAAGGCCTACCTACTTGGATTTCATCACCAAGGGGGAAGCCGACTTAGTTTTTTGGACAAGTATAAACACATGGTTAATGGTATATATTTTTAAATCACCCAACACCATTATCACTATAGGATTGTGAAGTGAGAAGGTAGGCCCCAATACCAAGCCAGTACCATTGCCAACATAGATCCCTTTCAATGTAAACATCCTGAAACCATCCATAGATTGATTTCTAATTCCCTATTTTCAGCCAACTTCCCTATCACCCTTAAAAATTACACTTAATAATTTAAAAAAATTGAGGATGACCTCTTAGTTAGCATTTACTTTTGAAGTTGACTACTTACTCTTTACTCATTGTATGTTGTATTGTAACAACTTGTATTGGCTAGCATTGTTGCAAGGTTTTATACTATGTGCCTCAATTAGATCATTCTCATTCCCCCAATTGATTATGTATGTGCTTCCATTTCATATTTTCAAAGTACATTGCAAAATTTTTCCTTATTTTTAATAGACTTTATTTATATTTGACATAGTCTCTTACAGACTATTTTCCTCCCTACCTACAGTACTAAGTCAACCCAGTCAACTTTTTAACTATTTTACCAACCATATTACAGTACTAGGTCAACCCTATTGAATCTATAATTTTATTAGACTCTATTTCTCTCACTTTATAGTACTAGGTTAACCAAGTCAACTTTGTATTCTTATTATTGTCTTGTCTATCTAACTTAGTTCTTTGTTTTTCTTGCTTAGTATCCTCTTTCTTTCTTCAAGTATCATATCCATTATCAAAATATTATTTGACAAATTGAATCCATTTAGACATTATATGGGGTGCTCTTTTCTTCTTATCTTTTATTATCTTTTCTTCCACTTTTTAGTTTGTGGGGCATCTTTTGATGCCCATCCACACATTACTCTAGCCTTTGGGGCATCTTGCGATGCCCACCACATATCATTTCAAACTCTGGGGCATCTTGAAATTCCATTTCTACATCTATTTACCCTTTGGGGCATCTTGTGATGCCCATTATTACTCTCCATTACATGCTACCAAACTAATTCAACTTCAAGAAACCTTTTGAGACATAGGCTTGTCTCTCATCATTGATATAGCTATTAATGTATATTCCTTCCCTTCTTTTCATGCTTTCTATATGCTATCTATCTAACACTTTTTACATGATATTTACATGGGTCTCACCCTCTATAGTAGTTCCCTCTTTTTACAAACCTTATTCCTTCTTTTTGGTCTTTTGGTTTCTATTTTTATTATGAGTTGTATTGTAAAACCATGGATAAGACCTGATATTCCTCATGATGTACTTTTATCCTCTTTGTTTCCATACTTTTTTCACACTTTTTGACACCCCTTGGGTCTATCATTCGTGAGTTGTAGTGTAAGACCATGGATAAGACCTAGCCTTCCTCACAAATACTATCTTTTTATTACCTCCTTTATTTTTCAAATACCTTTTTGGCACCCTCATGGGTTTATCTTTTATGAGTTGTAGTGTAAGACCATGGATAAGACTTGGCCTTCCTCATAAAATCACCATCTTATCATTCATTTTATAGAATATGTTTTGCAATGGTTATGAGTTTTTGATTCTTGTTCTTAGCTTTTGCTTTTGTTTCTTTTGATAGATTAATTTTGAATAACAATCTATGTTAGCATGTTTTCCTCCATTTCCCTCATTCTTATGATAAGGAATCACACTTTTCTATCATTGTACCCTTTTTTCACCTTTTGTCAAATTTTTTGTGATTTGAAGTAATTCAAATTGTTTCATGTTTCATTCCTCTTGATTTTCTTTCCTTTCACTCCACATATGATAAAACAAGGTTGAATTCAAGATATCATTTTTATTTTACCTAGATTTATTAGACTCTTAGACACCATGCTCTCTGAAGTTCTCTCTCTTAGCAACCATGTCCCCAGTATTCAAATGAAAGTAATATTTAACACCCATGTTTGGTTTTACAAATATATATGGAAGAGGAATAGAAAAATCCATCAAGAAGGTTAAAAGCCAAATAATTTGAAATAAAAGGCAATGATATACAAAAAGGGAATATAAAAATTTCAAAAGTCAATATCACATCAAAAGACATTATTACAAGCACATCTCTTATCTCCAATCGAAGATCAAACTCTACAGTTGGACTCACCATAGAGTTAAGGTCCATTGGGGTAGGGTAGGCCAGTAGATTAGAATAGGATAATTCAATAAACTCTATAGTGATACATAATTTATCACACAAGTACCCAATCTTTGTAGTAGACCAATGACTTTGTAAGGGGTCCTAAGGAATGGGGACTACATTTTGGGAAGGTAGGTCCATTTTAATTTTCATGAATATATCATTCATGGTATGACATACATACTTTATTTGTTGACCTAAGACTTGTGTGGATAGAAGTTTTTTAGAGTCCTTAAGGTCAAAATTCCTCTCATTTTGACAAAACTAATTTGAGTGTCTTGACTTCGATAAAGAGTTCCTCTACCTTGGTTTTTCCTTCATTTCTCCCCTCCACCCATTTCATTTCCTCATTGGATAGGAAAATTGTTGTTCTAAATATGTTTTTCCTTCTTCTATACTTAATTCTTCTTCACATCTTAAAACCATGCTGACATTACTTTATTTCAGGTTAATCTATCCTTAGAACAAAATAATATATTTGAGTTACTGTGGATTAATTTCTTTACACCATATCTCTACACTTATAGATGTGCTTTGATTTATTTTTACCATTTGTCATTGTTATTCTACCCTTTTTTGTAAACACCTAAGTCCATTTCTACTTTCATGTACTTTTTCCATTATTGAGTGAGGTTGGCTTGTTACTTCTCACTCACCAATGTTGTTTTTAATTTTATGTACATTTTTTCATTGATGATTATGAATTGTTAATTCTCACTCATCAATGTTGTTTTACCATTTTTTCTTGCCCATATTTGCTTAAGTAAAGATTTTTACTTCTTTCACATTGATGTTTGATTACCATCCTTTTCAACATGTATCCTTGGTTTGATTTGGTGAGTTTGCCTTTCTTACTTAATGTTTACTTGTTTGAATTTTTTAGTCTTTAGTAGTCTTGGATTTTTAGTTACCTAATTTACTCTAAATTTTGACTTGGTCATTTGGTTTAACATAACACTTATCACCCCATCTTGCCAAATTTCCAAGTACGTTCCATCCACATAGCACCAATTATCTTGGTTGTTTTGTGTTTGTTTGTTTTTTCTCTTTAGTTGAGTATTCTTGAGTTTGTTGAAAGCAGTCTTTACACCCTTCACAATCAAATATTAAAACATAACAAATAATTATCTAGTAATAAAGATAAGTCAAGGTATGTATGCATTTACTTTTTATTTATTTTCCTTTTCACTATTTATTTTCTATTATTTTTGCTCTAAAATACAACTTTTTTTAGCCTCAACATTGTATGTTACTATGTTCTTTCTCAAAGCACCATCCCCTACTGTACATGAGTGACACATGATGAGATTTGAGTGGGGAATATGTATACACATAATATTTTCAAAATTTATCAATTATTGATGCTTTTTATCTTACAAGAACCCATCGAGTCTCAATGTCTCTGAGTGTAAGCCTTAAGAGGTGCATCAAGAAAGGGGTGGGTAGATCATTGGTGCTTCATAATATTTTTGTTCCTTATTTCCACTTATTACCAATACAAATAAATCCTAAAAATCTTTCCCCTAAGCTATTACTCCTCCCTTGCACACTCCTCTAGCCTTTTACCACCATTTGTACCCTTTTTCCTAACATATAATCCCTTTCGATAGTCTACCTAACTAGGTTGACTGGGTCAACCTTGTCCTCTTATTGGTAAAACTCATTTAGGGTCTAGATTAGCTCTTGGCTGATCTAGCCCATGACCTAGTGAGTTTTTGTAAATAATGATAGTAGGTTGACTGGGTCGACCCTATCGACTAAAAATTTCAAAAGGGTTTAGGGTTAGATACACCTATATAAATACATCTATTTTGACATTATTATAGAGAAATAAAGATTTATTATTAATTTACACTTCTTTACAATCTACTCTTCCATCATTCTACTTGAAGAGTCTTAGCTTAGGGTTTCTACTTAGATAATCTAGTCTTGTGGAGAAGTATTGTATGCTTTGGCTTTTCTTAGTGATCCTTACAAACCACAACAACCTATTATGAATCACCTTTGGCCAAGGAAGAGATTGAGTCTTGACGAGTTCATATTCTACGTAAGTATATCTAACTTGTTCCTCTCTTTAGTAGATATAAATAACATATGTATTGGATTTTGAATAATATTACTCTTCTTCTCAGTGAATTATGATCTTACCTATACATATATTAAATAAGATTCTCTTATGAATGTTTACTAATGCCCATATTGTTCCTCAAACTTGAGTGAGCACTAGATTATATTTCTTTAAAGGTAATTTGGAAGGCTATAAAAGGAGGCTTAGAAAGCCATTTTGATATATGGAAGTGAATTATTTTATCTAGCTAAGAAGAGCAAATGAGAGTAGAGAAAAAAGAAGAGATATAGTAGTGTGCTAGTATAGGGAATATGAAAACATAGGACTTAGGGATGGTTATTTCATGGTTTTACTTGAATGGAGGCTTTTAAACCCTACCTAGTGATATTATTGTAGTAAGATATCCCCTAATTGGGTCTAGAAGATCCACATATTGGTCATGTTCCCAATTATCTAATGTATTCCCAATTATAAGTGTAAGTAGAATCTATCAGTTATCCTCAAAGGGATGTGAGGAAGGTGAATATCTCATAAATCAAGGGACGAGATTAAGTTAGACAAAAATTGAGTCTGATCCTTGTTTAACTAAAAAAGGATACAAATGCAAAGCATTGAGAGGCTCAGGTTTTGGTTTTCCTCCAATAGAGGACAAATGATAAACTCCTTATCTATACTTATGGGTTATGATGTAGGGTCCAAGCCATTTAAAAGCAAACTTCCCTCATTTTTTTTTTCCATATTGGTCACATGTTAATTTTCCTTTAGGATGAGGTCTCTAATGTTGAATTCTTGTTATTTTAGGTGTTTATTATAGACTTGATTGATTCACTCTTGATAGACATGAAGATGGTTAAGCACAACTAGGCAACACTTTTCAAGTAGCTCAAGTCATGCTAGATGCTCTTGATGATAGTCACTCTCAGAAATGATGTCTTGAAAATATATGCAGAGAGAGGGAATCTAGACATAAATAGGTAAGACTAATTCTACTTTTAAGACCAAAGAGAAATGGGTAGCACTCATAGAGGATTGAATTCTAGTGTGATAGGCTCATAAAGCAAAAGGGATGTGAAAATGTCAATCCTGACTAGAATTATTGACCACTTTGGTTAACATTTTGTTGAGGGGTTTTTTAGAAGTTTCCACCTATCCATTTTTTTATGTATGATAAATCAAAGAAAATCTTAACTTGATGCCAAATGCATCACAAAGACCTTGGACTTGTTTTTTTTTTATTTTCCATTATTCAGTGATGATCTTATGGGGAACATTGAAATGATAGATGATATGATGATAGATGAAGTCAACTATCTTGTCAGATTTGATTGAGATGAGAGGAATAGCCTCCACCCACTTGGTGAAATAATTGATGGCAATGATTATGGAGTGGTGTCATTGTGAATAATGAGGATTGATTTCCCCAATGAGATCTAGTCCCCATTGTGAGAATGGCCAAAATTATTTAGATACTTGAAGGCCATGGGTTGGCACATGATGTAAATTAACATATTGTTGACATTTAACACACTTATTTACATAATCACAATAGTCTTAATTGAGGGTGGGCTAATAGTATCCAAGGTGAAGGATACATTTAGTGATAGCTAGACCACTAAAGTGTCCCCCATAGGTCCCATCATGCATTTATTTGATAGCATGAAATTTTTTATGGTTGTGTAAGTAATGGAAAAATAGGCTATTGAAATGATGTTTATAAAAGATTCCCCCTAATATGGTATAATGATAGATACTCTAAATAAAGGCTCATTGGGCATTCCTAGAGAGGTTGGGAGGAATGATGTTAAGGTTGAGGTAGTCAAAGGTTTGGTCATACCAAATATCTGATGGAGATTACTCCACACTATAGATGGTAGGGAGGTCAGATTAGATATAAGAGGGTCTGATAAAATAATGAATGGTGACAAATAAATTAGAATCGGTATGTGTAGATGGGATTTGGGAAGCAAGGGAAACCATTATATTCATGAACTTGTTAGTATATCATGGAAAAATTGGATAAGATAATGATCAAACTATGCTAAGACTATATATACTAGATATTTTTACTATTTTAAGACATCATTCTTACATTGGTAGGATCCATTAATCTAGTTGACCACAAGTTGGGAATCACCAAAGATACTAATCATCTTAACTCCCAAGGCTATAGAAATTTAGATACCTATTACTAGGGATTCATACTTAGCCATATTGTTGGTACACTTGAAATCAAGTTTGAAATAAAGGGGAAGAGGTTTTCCATTGAGGGAAATGAGAATAAATCTAGCACCCCCATTGCACTAGCACTTTGAGCCATAAAAAAACATGGTCATTTGGTAAGTGATGTGCTCTTGAGAAAGACTCATGAGTGACTCATATGGAAACTTAATAGGAAGTGTTTAGTTGTCTGGTAAAGGAGATTTGGCCAATTGATTGATAATGACTTGCCCTTTAATTAAATTTTGATAGAAGAAATCAAAGACAAACTCAGCTAAGAGTATGAGCCACTTAGCCATACGCTAGTTTTGGTATGGTTTAGAGTGCATGTATTTGAGTGGGTCAGTATTGGTGATGACAAAGGTTTTGTGATTGAGGAGTTAATGATGAAGTTTGGAATCCATGAAGACTAAGGTGAGGAAAATCTTCTTGGTATGGGTGTGTCAATTCTCATATTTTATAAGTGTTTGACTTATATAATAGATAACTTGCTCTTTGTTTTATTCATCACAATGAACAAGCATTGCCCTTAAGGAATGGTCAGTGGTAGAGATATAAAGGTAGAAGGGTTGGTCATGTTTATGAGGGATAAGAATAGGTGGAGAATGTAGGTGCTCTTTGAGTGAATCAAAGGCTTATTGACAGTCCTTAGTCCACTTAGAAAATGTATCTTTCTTGAGAAGATGGTGAAAAGGTTGACATCTATCTGATAACGAAGAGATGAAGTGATAAATGGATTGGAGATTCCTTTATAGGCTGTAAAGTTGCTTAAGGTGGGTTAGAGGTGGTATTGTGAGTATTACTCTAAATTTTGTAGGGTCTACTTTAATTCCTCAAAGAGAGATGATGAATCTAAGAAACTTTCTAGATAGAACCCCAAAAACAAATTTTTTGGGGTTGATTTGAACATGGAAATGGATTAGGCACTTGAAGATAATATTGATAACTTCTAGATGACCATTGATATTTAGATTTCCTAAGGAGGTCATCTACATAGTCCTCTATGATTTTATGGATGAGATCATGGAAGATGTAGGTCATTGCACACTGATAGGTTACTCCAAAATTCTTTAGACCAAATGGCATGACCCTATAATAGAAGGTTCACCATGGGGTGATGAAAGAAGTAATATGTTGATCTTTAAGGGAAATAAAGATTTGATTATATCTCAATAAGCCATCAATGAGGGATAACATCTCATGGCCAGCTATAAGATCAACAAGTTGGTTGATGCTAGGCAAAGGGAAGTCATCCTTTGGGTAAGCAAGGTTGAGGTCAAAAAAGTTAATATAGAGGCAAAGTCACCCTATGGGTTTGGTTATGGGATGATATTAGAAACCCATTGGGGATAGTCAATGGGTTGAATGAAATAGACAAATAATAGGTGTTGGCACTCTTATTTGACTAGAAGGGTGATGCGAGGGTACATCTTATGAAGATTTTGTCTAATAAGCTTAGCATCAAGATGGATGATAATATTTTGGAGAGCTATGGAAGGATTGATTCTCGGTATATCTTGATAAGACCAAGCAAATTCTATGCTTTGATCATGAAGAAAGGAAGGGTAATCATGTTGCTCCATAGAATCTAAGGATTAACTAATCTTTATAATGCAAGGGTTATCATGAGTACCCAAGTTGACATTGATACTGGATTCATTCAACATGGTTTGGTTCTCAAGAGGAAGGGATTTATGGATAGAATAATCCCCCATGCTAAGATAGGTGACAATGAAAACATCATCCTAATGTTGGATCATGTAGATGGTAGGAGAATCATTTTTTATCATTTTAGGATGAATCAGAGGGAAGGTTTTAGTTTGACCACCCTTTTGATAGGCTAGGGGGCCAAACTAATGGTATTGACTAAAAATAAGTTAGAAGTAATGGTTTTAAAATCCTTAAAATTTGAAGAAGATGGGATTGGTGAGGATGGAACATCCTCATCAATAGCGGTGTTGGGTTTGGGTGAATTGGTGGGTTCTTATGGTGAGATGAACCCAAAGCCAAATAACTCATGAGGTTTTTGGGTTTTGATAAAAGATGAGTCATGGGGTCCATGCTCATAACAATAATGACTAAATCCCTTCCAAGCACACTGGTGAAGGTACAATTTGGAAATTTTTAGTTTATCTAGATAGGAGAAATTAGAGGTAAATGGTATGATATAAGAGGTGGTGGAGGGAATGAGAAGTGAATGATCAAGTCCCCCATAAATGAAGTTGGTTTTCTGGTTGGGGATCTTGAAAATAATTATGGTTTTGATATTGGGGTCACAACCTAGATCATGGTTAAGATTCCCATAATCTTAAGGAGTAGGGAAGGCATCCAAAGCCCAAAGATGATATTCTCCCATTAAGATAATTGGATTCTGGGTTCTAAGGGGTCCTCTATAGGGATCTGAGAAGAAGGGATAGATGAGCTAGTTAAAGCTTCATCGATGGTAGGGGTGGATTTTTTATTGGTTGGTGGTGATGTGGATGAGCAAGGAACAAGAATGTGGTTAGGTTGATATGTCATGTTATAAGATGCAAAAGGACTAGGATTAGCTTGTATGGTAATGACCTAACCTTCATGTTTAAACTTGACACATCAATACAAGGTGGATGGGACACACTTCATAGAGCATATCTAAGGAAGTCCAAGTAAGATGTTGTATTGGAAATTACTTTCTATGATGTATAAGAGCTATGGAATCATGTGAGGTCCTAAGCAAATATAGAGGATGATTGTTCCCAAGGTTATGGCCATAGTATCATTAAAGGAATGGAGGACCATTATGGTTTTCAACATGATATTCTTTGGTAGTTGGAGTTGGTCATAAGCATGAGAGGAGATAATATTAATATAATCTCTTCCATCAATCATCACCCTTTTGATGTAGGTTTGATTGATGTATGTAGTGATGAAGAGGGGAGGATCGAGATCTTCAAGATAAATAGAAGGTATTTTTGAATCCTTAAATGTGACAAGGGTGGAAAGTCGAAGAGCTTTGACAAAGGATGAAATAGGTTGAGGGTCTTTGGGTTAGACCTCTATAGATTATAGGTCCTCTATCAATGCTTGGAGGTGATGGGGAAAGGTTTTGATTAGTTTGTATAAACTCATCTTCACCAGAGTTTAGTGAAGCTATTTTAGAACTACTCTCATGATAGATTCATAAGGGTTAGAGGGAGAGGCACCCAAAATGGATATTTTGTGTTTTAGTGAAGGTAAAGGTGAAGGTGCTTGAGTCTAGTTAGAATGTTAGGGGTCGAAGGATATGTAAATGGAATAGACACTTTGGCCTTTCCCTTATCTTTTTATTGGGCCTGAGATTGGCTAACCATATGGATAGTGCAAATGAGGGGAAGTATTGGGTTGGAAGGTTGCTTTGGTTCTTCCTCACTCTTGGATGAGAGTGTAGGAGTGGGTAAGTGTCATATAGGTTCATTTGGTGGTTGGGTTGATAATGGGCTTGAGATAAGTTTATTAGATAATAGGTCATCCTCATCCCATAAATTATGGCTAAGTGATTGGAGAGCTTTGCAATTCTCTGTGTCATGTTCAGGTGTCCTATGGTATGAGTAGATTATATTGTCATTGAACCAAGATGGTTTAGGACTTGAAGTATTAAAGGGTTTGATAGGTGGTAGGTAAAAATGAATAATTTTGTAACAACCTTTGTAAAATGGCTGAATAAGATTCAAACAAAGGCATTAAGGGTGATTAGTTTTTGGTTTTGGGGGTGGTAGCCTCCTTAGAAGTAGGTTTTACTATGGGGGTTGTGGGTTGTAGAATGGTTTTGGTATGTGGGTTTGGTTTGGGTGGTTTTTAGGTGGAAAGTTTAAAGGTTAAATATTTGGAAGTGGATGATTGGGATGATGAAGTTTGGGAGATAGTTGGGTAGGTAGAGGTAGATAGTTTGTCTAAAAATGATGGGGAGTTTGATGTTATTAAAGGGGTAGGTAAAGGTAGAATAAAAGGAGTAAGTTTAGTTTGGGTAGATTTGGGATGGTTGAAATTCTTGATAGAAGGATGAACTCCTAGGATGAAAGAAGGATGGGGTCTCAAGATAGAAGGTAAGAGAGAAGGAAGTGATATGATTCTGGTTCTAGGTGGGAGTTTGGGTGGTTCCATCTTCTTGGTTAGTTTGGTTAAGGTTTTATTTGGTGGACTAGATGGGTTTAAATCCAACTTCAAAGATAGGTGTATAAGTCTAGGAGTATCAGGCATCCCTAAGTTATTTATAAATTTGATTAGGAAGGTGTAAGGTGATTTGATAATTTTGGATGGAGGTGGTTTAGATGGTTCTCCCATGGTTTTAGAGGGAGGGGTGTTTGATGAAGGGATTGAGGTGATGATAAGTTTAAGGGTGGATGAAAGTGAGGTTGAAGGTTCATGTTTTTTTTGATAGGGGAGCCCAAGATGGTGACAAAAGGTGGCTCGATCCATACTGGGTTGAGAAGGGAAGTCTAGGCTTTAGACCAGTCTAGAGAAGGGTTTGTAAATTGGTTTGGTCCTTTATGCATCAGATTTAAATATTAGGCCCATAGGTTGAGGTAAGTAAATTGTTTCTTCACCCTTTTCCTTGATGAAAGAGTCCAAGATTTGGGAATATGTTTCCTCCATAAAAAGAGTAGATAAGGTGATCTCTTCTTGTGGAGTGGTTTCCAAAGAGAGAGTGGGTGGTTCTATGATGGGGAGGAAGGGGTGATGGAAATGGTTGTTTCCTTTGGTATTTATATCAAAGGAGAGGTAGGTAAGTCATTTATCTCAAGTAAAGGAAAAGAGGTGATTACTTCCTTTTATTGGGTATCAAAAGGAATGGAGGGTCATTCCACCACTTCAACAAGTGGAGTGGATAAAGGGGTAGTCAAAGTAGTGGTTTCCTTAATGATAAGTTCACTAATAACTACATTAACTGTATGAACCTCATGAATGTGAGATGATTATGGTTTTTTTTCATCATAGTTGGTAGAAGGGGCATGATTGGGAAAAGGTTGTCAAAATATGTTGAGTGACTGATTCGAAAGGTGTATTGGGATTATCCAACGCAATTTCTCATTTATCAATCAAGTTTTGGATAATGGTCTTAAAGGTGTTACACCTACTAAATTCATGTGTAATGACCTGGTGGAAAGCACATAGATCCTTCTAATTATACCAAATTAGCATAGGGTGAGAAACATCAAATTATTGGGGAGGTTTGATGGGGGGAAGATATATGATGTTACTTTAAGAAACTTATCCAAAATTGAAGCATATGACTCCTCTAATAGAGTGTATTATTTTGGGGTATCTTGGTTTTTATTTTAGGTTTATTTATTGGAGGATTTAGAGGAGTTGGTTGGGTTGGGTTGGTTAATAACTAGAGGTGGAGTAGTTTTAAGGACAACCATGTTTATAATTTCCTTTGGTTTGGTATTAAGGTAGTTATATTGGTTGGTGGTTTTAGATGGGTAAGGGTCATTAGATTTTAATCTAGAGTTTTTGTTTCTTAGTTTTAAATTCCCCTCATTGATGGCTCTAATTTATAGTTTACGTCATGGTGAAAGCCTCATCAAAAGTTATAAAGGTTTGAACCTATAGAGTAGGGGCAATATGTTTGGCACAATTTCAAGAGAAAATTTCAATCAATTTGGGTTGGGAAAAGGATAAATAGAGTTGGTTGATAAGACCTCTCCATCAAGCTATGAAATCAGTAATTGATTTATCATCAAATTGCCTGATGGAGTAGAGGTCAGTGATGGAGACCTTCTTCGATATATTGATCAAAAATTGGTCTAAAAAGGTTTGGGAAAGTTGGAAAAAGGAAATAATGGAGTGCTTAGTGATACTACTTTACCAATATAATGTTGGTCCAAATAAACATATGGGAAAGGTACGAAGGAGAATAGCATCATCATAGGAAATCAAGTAACAAGAATCCCAAAATTCTCTTAAGTGTTGTTGGGGGTCTTCCTTACTTTGGAATTTAGAAAACTTGGGTAGTTCCCATTGAGGAGGGTAAGGATGGATAGGGATGGATGGGTGAATAGGTTTGTTATAGATTTGGTTGTAAGATAAGAGATTGTGAGCCCTAGAGATAGATGACTCTAGGTTGGTCATTTTGTCCATCAACATTCTGACCAAATTTGTTTGGGGTTGAGGAGTTCCATAACTGTGTGGTAACTTTTGTTGTGTTTGGGTGGATACAATATATGGATAACTGGTATAAAGTTGAGAAGATACCACATGTTGGTATGTGGTCATTAAGGGTTGTGATGATGCCACATAAGGGTTAATGGGCACAAGAAGTTGGGTAGAAGATGGAGCTATGTATCCTTGTGGGTTAGGAATATAGCTTGGGTAGGGTGTCATAGGTATTTTTTGAGGGGTTGATGAGGGTTGGTTGGGAGGTATGATTGAATTGGTAGATTGAGGAATTGATATGGATTAAGTTAAAGGTATGGATGGGTTAATTGGTTGGGGGTGAGTGGTGACTCTAGCACTGATAGGTGGAAGGGTAGAAGGTATAGAAAGAACCACATTTTGAAGTGGGTGGTGATTGGTGTGTTGGCAGTGATAAGGGGAATAGTTTAAATATAGGTAAAATGTATCCCCATGATGGATGGAATATGGGTAACTAAAGGTAAGGTTACCCCTATGTTGGAGGAGTTAGTTGGTGTGGGGGGTAATTTGTTATTGGTTAGGTTGTTTGATTGAGTTTGGATGGAGGTAGTAGGTGGATTATTAGTGGAGGAAGATGCTTGAGTGATCATAGGTTGGGTAGAGGTAGTGGAAACCATAATATGGGGAAGCATCTCATAAGGTGGATCACTATGAGGAATCGAAGTAGAGGTGCGGTGAGATAGGGTTTTGAGGTAATGTTGGAGGGCCACGGGGTTATTTTCAAGGAAAGTAGTGAAATCTACATCACCTTAGACAACTATCTGAGGCATGATACGGGGTAAAAGATGGGGAGGACACTCAACATCTGAGGTATAATCTATAAAGGAAGAAGAATATGAAGGTGACTCTTGGTTGGCTTGGTTCCTCAACTGTTATCTAGTAAAGACCATGTGAAAATAGAAAGAAATAGAAGAAATCTCACAACTCAAACACAAAGCAAACAAAAGAAAAAGATCTTAAGTCAATCAAAAACATATACTAAAGTGTGTTTAAAATCTTAGGTTACCTTTTATCTCTCTTTTGGCTTATGCCTTAGTTGGAAAGTGTGATTAAGAACTTGGTTTGTAAAATAGGTACTAGAAAAGAAATCTATGGTTGGTTTCAGGTGTTCAAGGCTCTCAAAAGGATCTATGATAAAAATAAATACATGGCTTGGTATTGGGGCCTACCCCCTCACTTTACACACTATAGTAATAAGGGTGTCAGGTGCTTATCCATTATATACCAATTTTTAGAGTTTAGACTCAACTAGAGAGTTGATTTTTAGTTTGTCTTCTTGGTAATGACCTCCAAATAAGATAGCCAAAGGGTGAAGGTGATCTTGTAGGAGATGAAACCCTAGTCAGGCCTTATGTCATTTTTTATGATGTTTTGATCTATTTAAGTGGTTTGGTATGGTGTGTGATAGAGAAGTGAAGATACGACTAATTACTTTGCCTTTAATTTAAATAAATGAACTAAACATACAAGCAATCAATGTATGCAAGGTTTATTTTATACCCAAAATAAATTTTGATTCTTTTATATGAGCATAGAATAAGGAAGAAAAGGGAACCTAAATGCTACTAGGTCCCACCAAGTGTGCCAGAATGTTTCTCTCAATTTTTGTTTATTTCTTAAGAAATAATAAGTAGGAAACTAGTAATAAGGGTATGGTAGAAGAACTTATTTATTTTTGTGCACGTGATATAGATGATTACAAATATCTCCTCTTTGTCTTGGGAGGAATGACCTATAGATAAGAAAATTCTTAAAATAAAGGGGTTATTAGATGGGTAGCAAGGTGGATTTCCTAGCGTAAGCTAGATCCAAAAAGCATGAGCTTACTAGGAGGTTATCAATCCAAACTCTTAAAATAGTTAAGTTAAAATAAATAAATATAAAGTACTTGCTTCAAATGATAAAAAATATTAAAAGAGAATACAAAAAGAAATAAATTTTTGATAAAGGAAATAGACTAATTATAGCAAATAGTGGGACAATACTAATGCTAAATAGGTTAGGTTGCATCCAAAAAATAGGTGAGGTCTCTGTGAACAGGCAAAGTGACAGAAAGTGGAATTTGGTCAAGGGTAGATAGGTGTAAATAACTTGCTATTTCTTACCAAAGTGACCATTTGCATTCAGGGTGATCATCGATGGTTAAGTTGACCATCAGTGGTTGGGTGACCATAAATTATTTAAGGTGACCATCGATGGTGGTTGTGGGTTCTAGGTATGTTCAAAAAAGAGTTTGGTTTAGGTTGCAAATGGTCAGTGATCAAGTGATGGATTGTTAGAGGTTTGGTTAAGGTCAGGGGTTCATAAGGTAATAATAAAAAGGGTGTGGTCCAAGTAAAGATGTCAAAGACTAATAAATAAAACTCAAAATAAGAGATGTATTTAGCTCATTGCTTGATGGTTGATGCTAGGTTGATGAAGAATATCCTAATGACTATTGGTTGATATCTTGATTACTTGATTTCTAAATTCCTAGATGAATCGATCCTTTTTCACCTCTTACTCCCTTTTATAGGAAAATAAAGATGGAGGTAGACAGTTACATAGGAGGTTTGGTTGGTTAACGTGATGTGTTAGGTTTCCATCCATATTAAATTTTAAAATGTTAGCTTACACATAGCTTGATTTAAATCTTTGTCCAGATGGGGAAGACCTTACCATCAGTGGTCAAGGTGACCATCAACAGTTGAGGGCTCAAGGTTAAGTGGGGAAAAAAGGTATGTTAGTTATTTAGGTTTAGCTAGTTCACTAAAATAACTTAGGGTCATAGTCAAACATTGGGAAATGGTCTAATCTAGGGACATTTCAACATCTAAAATTGTCATGTGCAATTTTATAGTCTATACATACTTATGTGGTGCATTTTTGAGACCCTTATATTTCATGAATAAATATTTGTAATTAACAGGTGTCTAAGGACATATCCTCAAAAACTAATCATCAAAGGGCATTATAACTATTCTAAAAAAATTAGTGTTACTTTATTTGAAATAAATCTAGTTGAAAACAACATTTCTTATTTGGCATGTATTCTCCTTCCTCTAGTTTATGAGGTAGACTATGATAAATTTGAACATACACCTTGTGAGGAGACATAATCTAGAGAGTTAATTCAAAGTCTTGAATAGTTTCTTTTGAAATAGAGATAACATTAATTGCTTAAGGGGTGTCACATATCATCATTTCACCACCTTCTTAGAGGATATATATATATATATATATATATATATATATATATATATATATATAAAATTTTAATGTTGAGAGACAACCTACATTAATAGACAAGGGGAATGAGAAGAGTGAGTATAATTATTTGGCCCCTAATTCATCTAAGAATGGATCCATACCAACTCAGTAGACACTTTGGTGTAAGGTAATAATTTAATATGATTATTATTTTTGCATATTTTACACCAATTAGAGGAATCATCGTATACTTAGTGCTAGTTGGTAGGAAATTATCTAGCACTCAATTTTTTCAAGGCATCTTCTTGAGAAAAGTTACACATGGTGACCACAAAATGAATGAAATAAGGTGATGGATTTGGTGGAATGATCAACCAATGCTCCATCTTAACACCTAATATATGCCCTCCACCCTGGCATAAAAGTGTTCTTATCTGCTATAAATCCAATCTTGATCTAGTGAGCAAAAGGAGGCAACTGTGATGTAGTAAAGATCTACAGAATTAGTTATATATAGCATTAATTCAACCTCCTTTAAATTTAAAAATTAGCATGGATGCCTTTGAGGCTCCACATTGTAGTTCCCAAGATCGCTTGTGAGCCTTTGGGCCGTATAGTAGCTTGGCTAGCAATTACTCTATTTTACGTAATATGGACTCTATTTTACATTTAAACTTTGAGTAATGAAGAATAATAGTTGTAATAATTCATGGTGTTCTCATGTTTAATGCCTTTAATTTTGTTATTAAAATGCACAATGAATGTGATTATTTTAGTATTATAAATTCAATCTGAATGTTAAGAATGCCATTTACAAGCTTTTGATTCATGGCATATCTATAATTTATGATGATGTCAACATATTTTATGGGAATAATAAAGTGTAGGAAAGACCCCATACCAAGTAATGATATATGTGTTTAAAGCACTAGCCTAAGCATAAACCCTTGATATAAAGCCTTCCATTGAACCATCCAAGTGCCTAAATGATGCCAAGATAAGGGAACCAAAGGCCTATGCCCTTGAGATAATAGAACCACCCAAATAGGCTTTATGTTTATAGGCCATCAACCCAACCCAGAAATGGCTTACACCAATGAACCTACCAATGTCGTTATTACAATGACCAAGTCCTATGAATAATGAGTTGTGCCATGGCATAACCAGTCCAACATAATCCCCAATTCTTTCTCTATTGTGCTTTAGGTGAGTGCATAAGGCTTGTACCTTATGTTAATTGATGCTAGTGTAGCCGAGTGATAAATTTTGAGTGCTATAGGAAAATACCTTATTTATGCCTAGTTTTAATGAGTCAATAACTGACTTGGAATAACTAGATAAGTGGTTGATAGAGTAAATGAATTGATAACCCTAATAAACTACAACATTTTAGTTCCATTTTTGGGACACATGTTGAATTTTGTTGCTATAATGGTGTGATAAAATAATTCTTTGACTCTCCCTTGAGAACATTAAGCACTAGTTACAATAGGTAGAAGATAGATTTTCAATAAAGCATCCATCTTGTAAAGGATTGAAGCCAAGGAAGTGGGTTTATAATAACCTATATGATGCTCTGTATGAGGTCTTATTTTGTAAATTACCTGAGCATGTGTATTGATGGTTGGCTACTTATGTGACTCATAAAAGTCAAAACTATATACAATGCCTTGAGTGGATGAAAGAGTGCCTAGAGAGGCTTGAGAACTTAGATGCCACTTGGACTAGATCAATAGACAAATGGTGGCAAGGAGTGTTGAATAATTATATTCTTGAGTTTATAATGTCAACATACTCTTTCCCTGAGGAAGTAGAGTATCAATTTTTTCATGAACTTAGAGGCACATTTATGAAAGAGTTAGGTGTAGAAGTTAAGAAACTAATGGTTGATTATGAATTTGAAACCATGAGAATAGAAGGCTAATTCCTTTTGCATATGATTAGCATAATAGGGAATAAGGGGATTTATAGGTGAAGTGCAATGGAAGGGGATGAGATAATTGACACCCAAGAGCTCAGGTGATAGAAATATAATAAGAAGAAGTGCAGGCTGATGGAAGATCTAGAACTTGAAAGTGTTGAGAGAACCTATAGTGAATAGGAAGGGCATGGGGAAGGATATATTGAATTGTAGTAGTGCTAAGAGGAGAGAAATAATGAATCCATAGATCAAGCTCAACTATTGATGGGTAAAGAATGCATTAGGTCCCTATAGAATTTGATCATTGAAGATGCACCATAAGTGCCTAGCCCCTTTGAACGTATTATGCTAGCTCATGTGCTAGATCCCCCACATGAAGCAAGAAGAGTGATAATGACCCTATTGTCCACATCAACTTTGACTATTTTGTAGAATTGGCCTATAATTTTTTGATTAAAAAAGTTATTCCTTATGAAGAGTTAAGTGAGAATACCTCTAGACATTTAGGTGCTAGTTCGATAACATAGAAGATGAGCACAAGCATTCCATTTTAGCTAATGTTAATTATTCAAACTAGGAAATAGCCCATAGGAAGTGGCTCAACACCATAAGTTAGTAGTATAGTGCCTTCACCATATTCAACACCGATAGTAATAATAGGTCTATTTCCTAACCCAATATCTAGAGGTATTGGAGGACCACCATTAAGATAAGTATCATAGGGGCAAGTGCCTTAGAGCTAGTGCCCCCCACAACAAATTTACTATGAGATGGACATGCACTTGGTAGAGTATCATAGTGTGGAAAATGTCATAGAGCATGTGCTAAAATGTGAAATACAATGACATGATCAGGGTATCACCCATTCAGAGCATAAGGTAATATAATTCATGAGAAATCTACTTGATCGTGCTGATGGTATAGGAAATTTGGTCCAAACCAGTCTATAGTTTATTATGACACCTTGAAGGAATCATTCTTGAAAAAATTCAATATACCCAAGTTTGAATAGAAGATCATCACCATGCTCAAGTAAATTGACCAAGGTTTATCAGAGAGCATGCACCTATACAATGCCAAATTCAAAAATCTTCTTTCTAAGCTTCCTTATGATATTCACCCCTCATAACATGCAAATGGTTTTTTGGGGGATTTATAGTACCATTTAGAAGAGCACTTTCCATGAAGACATTCATAGACCCTCAAAAAGTGCTTAAATCCACACTCAAAGTTGAGGTAGTTAAAATCATCAACATATGAATCAACCCATTCATAGAGGCTTAGATTACATCTATGGCCTCCCAAATCCAAAAACTAACTGTTAATTTATCACAAGATGCTCTAAGTGGATTATAGTGCATTGATTGTGAGATAGAAGGCCATAATAAGAACAACTACCCTTGAAAGAATGTGTGCATATTAATTTAAAGTTGTGAGGTTTGTCACAAGGTGTATGATGTTTGCAACTACCATTTATTGTAATGCACTAGTCAAGTTAACACGACCATCCATTATCAATTTTGAAACACTCATACCATAGTTGACTATTGAGTGATTGATGAGATGCATGATATTACGGAATAAGGTAAATGGGAGGCCATTATAGCAATTAAGGGGCAAGCTAATCAGGGTAATAAAGGTTACGGATAGTAAAATGCAAGTTATGGGATGCAAAAAGGTGATAGAAGGCAAGCCAAAAGATGTAGTGGAGGAAGATTCCGATCATGATTATGTTATAAGTATGGTTTGATTGAGAACTACTAGAATAATTGCCTTACACATCTAATGTAAGGGTATTATCAAGGAACACATAAGGTCAAGGAATTCCATGACTTGTATAAGAAATTAACCCAAGGTAGGCCTAGAATAAATAAGGGCACATGAATGATTGGGCACAAGATTAAAGAGGAGAAGTGGACTCTATAGGCATAACCAACCCACATGGATCCAATCAAAGTGCAGGGAACTACTCATAGTGGATTCACCGCTCAACTACCAATTATGTCAGTACCAAAGTTACACCTATAATATGGGGACTATATCTAAAATAAGTGCATAACATGGCTTAAACCCAAAGTTGTACATTGGCTAGACCCTATGCACCAAAAAGATGTATTATAACAAGTTATGAATGTGATTCAAAAATTATAAGGAGAGATCTAACTAGCATGAGACCTAGAGGTGTAAGCTACCACCTCTTTCAAAAATCAAAATGGTCAAGAGGCTGAGGTACAAGAGCTAACAGAGATATTGTGCCTCCTACAAAAAGAAGGGATGTTGCCCCTATTGAAGAACTTAATTTTAGAGCATATAGGGTAGAGTCTAGTTTTATTTGTTGTATGATGAATAGAAAGGGTGTGAGAAGTTAGGCATATCTATAATCTAGATTATGATCAAGAACTCCTGGTGAATTCTACCATTGATGGATGGTCTGTATGTGAGGTCCTTATGGACATAGGTTCTAAGATCAATATATTGACAAAGAATGCATGGGAGAAGATGGTTAGGCCAGACTTGAGGCCTTCCCCTCATGTACTTTACATGGATAATACATCTAGGATGTAACCAATTGGGATTATAAAAAGCATCATTATAGATATCATGGGCATCAAGTTTCATGATTACTTTGAGGTTATCGAGTTGGATGAACAAGATTATTATCTAGCACTCCTAGGAAGGCCATGTTACTACATGAATAATGTTGATATGCACTTCAAAAATCACTATATGACCTTTGAAAATGGCAAGGAGAGGTTAGTAATCCCCCTCTCAAGTGACCCAGGACCCCCTATGTAGAAAGTGTTGATTTGGTTAATGAGATCAACCTTATCTATAACATCACAATGCAAGGTATTGATACTCTCAACCCCAATGACCAAGGAGTGATTTATTGGGAAGATGGATAATCAACCTCAGACACCATTGATATTTATTGTGATTGATGGGTTGAAAAATATAATGAGATGACTGGTCAAAGGTACCACCTAGTGAGCACAAAGGTGCCAAAATCTATGAGGAGTAGATGGGTCTAAATTTATCACACTTCAAATAGATGGGTCTCTTGTAACATAAAAAGGGGAAGAAAACATTTCTCTTGAGCAAAGGTAAACTTGTCATGATCTCAAGATATGAGGGGATAAATACTTTGGAATAATATGTATGTGACCTTGAGTCGTGCATCCAAAATGAGGTAGATAGGATGGGCACACTAGTGTATATTTTGAGAAGCACTATTGCTCATTGGTGGGCAATGCAGAGGCCTAGTTTGCCAACTTGGAAAGATGTAAAAGTAGCCATTTATACTAGATTTGGAAAAATAATTAAGGACCTATAAATTTCTTCATAATTTAGAAATTTAGATCCAATAGCACACATACGCTTGTGCAAAGAAATATGGATTGACTATAATGCAAACACCCCAAGGCACCTATGAGTACATGGCTTCTATAGAACCTTGAAGATGTGGGTGCAAGATTAGTATGTGGTCAATGAAATGCACTATGAGATAGCCATTTGGGATGTATTAAAGGAGAATTTTGTGCAAATTTTCTCCTTTTCCTCACATAACCTATAATTGATCAATCCATTGCAAGTATTTTGAAGGGTAGTGTTTGAGAACACTGAAATCTTAGAGGATCACCTAAAAGATATGTTTGGAGAGAAAGGATTAGTGATATTGACTTTATCTAATGAATAGGCACTCAATAGAGACTCAAGTGATGAATATATATATAAATCATGTAATTGGACATCCTCGATAGGAAAGAGGAAGCTCATGTGCCAAGTGGATGATAGTGCCCCTGACAAGGAAGACCCTATTCATCTCCACATTACAAAAATTAAGGGTATTAATCAAGTTGATTACACACATAAAGAGAGAAATTATCCCTACCACACCACTCAAAACCACCCAAGTATACATCATTTAAGAGGGGGAACCAAAGGTGGCTACTTTGAGTGCATATTGGTCTGATACAAAACTGGTGTGAATTGTGGATCTCCTGAAGGAGTTTTAAGAATTGTTCCCACAAACTTATTCAGACATCAAGGGCACCCACTCATCCCTTGGAAAAATGATCATAAATTCATTAGATGGTGCATGACCTATAAATAATCACCCCTATATAATGAACCCCAATCTCTATGCTAAGGTCAAAATGGAGATTGATGGTATGTTAGTTGTAAGAGTGATATACCCAATGAAAGAGTCAAAATGGGTGAGCCTCATGGTTATTATCATTAATATGGATGGGCACATCAACATTTACATTGATTATCAACTATTAAATGTCACTTGCATCACTAATCCCTTCCTGACTCCATTCACTAAGTCTTAGATGGTGTTGTAGGCTACAAAATCTATACTTTCATTGATGGTTTCTTAGATACCATAAATTCCAAATTGAAGAGGAGGATAGGCCTAAAAAACCATTTAAAATGAAATTAAGTTGTTTTTCCTATAACATGATTCTGTTTGGACTCAGTAATGTACTAGTTATATTCTTTAGAGTAGTCATCACCACATTTATATATTTTATTCATAAGTTCCTCTAGGTGTACCTTGATGATTAGATTATGTATGGGCTTGTAAAAATACCATTATGACAACTTGTGCCTCATGTTTGAGAGATGTATATGGTTAAAAATATCTTTAAACCTCAAGAACTACATATTTATGACACCTGTTGTCACCTTACTCGGGCACATCATCTGTAAAGATAGTTTGCTCATCAATCTTATGAACATTATAATAATCATTCAACTTCAGACTCCTTTTATATAGAGAGAGATTTGCACCTTTCTTGGCCATTATAGATATTATACAAATTTCATAAGGATATATGCAAATACTGTGTGCCACTATAAGATTTATTACACAAGGATGACCCATTCTATTAGGGTACAACATAAGAGGATGCCTTTGAAACACTAAAATTGAAGTTGGATAGCATGCCTATTCTACAATTTCCCAACTAGACAACCCCCTTCCACATCTATGTCAATGAATTTAGATATGTAATTGGTTACATTATAGTGTAACATAGAAAAGTCCAAATGGATTATCCCATCTCCTTTTCAAGCATAAGTACCCCATTCATAAGTCCAAATTAAACCAAGTAGAACATAACTATATAATAACTAAGTGTGATGCACTAGCCATGGTCTACACCTTACACAAATTTAGGCAATAATTTTTGGTAACCCCATTCATATTTTTCATAGATCATGAGGCACTTAAGTACCTCATGAACAAGACCATTCTCCATGGGCACATTTTTAGATAGTTTTATTTTAAAAATTTTAGTTCTCAGTTGTTGTAAATCTTAGAAAATAGAACTTGGGGCCAAACCATTTATCTTGCATTGAATCTAATGATGTAGATAATTGATCAAGGATGACATGATGAATGTAAAAATATACATATTATAGCATGTCCTAAAGGACTTGGCAGAGATAGTCACTTTTTAAACATCATGATCTACACCCTAGACTATAACAACCAAAGAAAAAAATAGCTCACAGTTTGTGCCACCCCTTTTCAGCTCATCAACAAAGAACTATACAAACTAGGCCAAGATGAATTCTTGTGCCAATGTGTCTTAGAACATAAAATTAATTAAATTTTACATGAGGCATATGAAGGAATAGTAGGATGCCATTATGCTAGAAATGCAACATCATGTAAGGTATTATAATCAATCTTGTGGTGGAGCTTGTTCCAAGATGAAAAGGATTGTGCCAAGACATGTGACATATACTAGTGCATAGGGAAATCCAACTAATAGGATGATATCCCTCTCATCCCCATTCTTAACTAGGTACCATCCAAAAATTGGGCCATTTATCTCATTAGGCCAATCACTCCCATAACAAGGTGCATAGGTGCAAGATATATTTTGGTGGCCACTGACTATTTCACCAAGTGGGTCAAGGCAATGACAACCATAAACTACACAACCACCATATCTATAAGGTTCATATGGGAGAACATCATAAGTTACTATGGTGCCCACTTAGTTTGACTAGCAATAGATGCACACACTTCATCAATGAAATTATGCAAATCTTACTGACCAAATATATGGTGGTGTACCATAAGACAATGCCTTGTCATCTACAAGATAATAATACCACTGAGGCATTCAAAAATATCCTGGGGATGTGCCTCATAAAGATATGTGATGTTGGTCATAAATATTAGTATAATTGAGTATCCATAGTATTATGGGCATATCACACAACCTACAAGTGCTTAAACAAGACTACACCATTTTAATTGGTGTTTGGCATAGAGGAAATTCTAATGATGGAGTTCATGGTGCTATGATTGTGAATTGTGCATATTGATCATTTATATGATGAAGAATCATTGAGTGTGAGGCTTGAGGATGCGAATCACTTAGATGAAGTGTGCACGCAAGCAAGGTGGAACCAGTAGATAGAGAAGGCAAGCTAGAAGTTATGGCATGAGCAGCATATTAAGTGCAAGGTATTGAATGAAGGTGCATTGGTATTGATATATGACTCCAAGTACCTTAAACACCCAAGAAAGCTATAAATTAGGTGGATGGGTCCATATGTCATCCACAACATATTATAAATCAGTGCATGCAAGCTGCAGACATTATCTAGTAAAATGTTCCCTAGGCATTTCAATGGTAATCAATTGAAGCCTTATGGGAAATAATATGGTGCTTGTGTCATTAGACACCAACTTCCCAATCATAAGTCAATTTTGATATGCTGACCAAATTAAAATTTTGGCATAAGCCAAATATATCCTTATATTTTGTGTTGTTTTATACGGTATTAGTGACGAGGGAATAAGTGAGGTGTTTTCAAGCCCACAATCAAACTATTCTATCAATTCCATGCATAAATCTAGTTGGGTGAGTCGATCATGGATGATTTCTAATCACTTGAGGCTAGACACCTAAGTTTTAAGGCATATGGAACTCGCTAAACTTTGAAAATATGAGTAAAAAGTGATAAAGAAAGGTACACAAGATGCTAGTGCACATAAATGTAAAGCAATGTGCATAAAATTCTTAGTTTGAAATAATCCTAAAGAATTAAGTGTTGGAAGACTAGCGTAAGGGATATTTATAGGGTAGGATAGGTCAAGGAAAGAGATGAAAACATAGAAAAATTGACCAAGATAAGAAAGTGCACTTGAAATGAAATCACAAGAGGAAGAGAAGATGGAACTATGGAGGTTGAATCACATGTTTGTGAGGTGTTTCACCTAGGTTGCCATAAGGAAGGTGAAGGTCATGCCAAGTGAATAAAGCATAGGAGAAAGATTGTAAGGACAAACTGGCATCCACCCAAAGTGAGGCAGGAAGTGACCATTTAAACTACACATCACTTCACAAAAAACTTGTTAAGATAATTTATTGAGGTGACAATAGAAACATAAAGATCTACATTAAATTTTGAGGTGATAACATATTTTCATGGATTTTGTAGGTTTTTGTGAACTTCAAAAAATCTAGGCACCACCACACCATTAATCACCTACATTTAAGAAGGTAGATTAATTACAGGTACAAAGTAGTGAAAGGTCAACTAGTTTAGGTTACAAACCTCAAGTTAATTTTCACCCAAAATTTAGTGCATACAACCAGAGTTGAAATAATAAAATGCTACCATAATGAAACCCTTAGCACCCACAAACACAAAAAGAGAAGGATTGAATAAAGAAAGGAATTATATTTCCTTTGAGATTGGCATAGAGAAGTTTGTGGCAAGAATTGTGCAAAAACCAAATAGTAAAAAACTAGAGTGACATTGAGTTCACCATTACTGGTAATAAAAGATCAAGAGCCAAAGTCATAGTTGTAGAACTCATGACTATGAGGAGTGCCAACAATTATTACAGACTTCAACAACCTAAATAGACCACACTTTAACACTAGTCAATTTAGGATGGGGAAGAAATGTATGAGTTTTGGCCTACCATAGGCATATAAGGATGCCAAATAGGTGTAGACAATAGAATATATGGTTTTTGAAAAGAAAAAAATATAGTTGGTGGAATGGGTTAGTGTCATAGTAGTTGATTTTGAGGCACTTGTAAAGATGTCATACCAAGAAATGTAGTTTATCAAGGAGGTCTTGGTAAGAAAGAACTGGGCATCTTTCATGCACACCTATTGGATAAAAGAGTACAACCACTGTGCCTCAAGTAATGTGAAATATCTAGCATAAGATTGGGTGGTTAATATGGGGTCTAAGATAAAAGTGAGCACAAGATTGTTTGATGTCTCCATCTAAGATAGACTGATGACCACTGATGTAACTCAGCTCTATGAGTTGTCATGTTTTAGGAAGCCAGAGGAACTCATGCATTTATTCCTCTCTCACATCCAAAAAGACTAATTTTACTTTGTGTGGAGGTGCTTGCAATTGTTAGCAAGCCTTATTAGAAAAATTATCAGGCTCCTAGACTCCAGTGTAGACATCCACCAAATGATGGTGGATGATGTTGAAGTTGAAAGGGTCATGAAGCTCATTAGTTACTACAAGGGAAGATTCAAGTTCCCCATAATATATATCAAGGACCCCAATATGAGGGCAGTTACATGCCTCATAAATTCAAAACTTTGGCCCAGTAGATGGTGGATAGACATCACCAAGGCCTATATATATATCCCATCACATGGTGTAGGGGGTCAAGTTTAATATAGAAAAGTTCATTATAGAAGAAATGATGAAGAATGCACTTAAATGTCACATGATGTGAGATAAATTTTGGTGGGGGTTGATGTTGATCTTAATTATGATAGAGGAGATTGGCATGCCCAATAAAAACAAAGATAACCTTTGGGTCTTCCCAATGCACAATGACTCTCTAGTGCTAAAGTACAAAAACTTCACTTATCACCCCCTGCATTCTCCCAAAAGTACAAAACCTAAGTGATGGGGTGGTGCACCCAATATATCAAAGAATTTGGGGTTGAATGGCACATCCCCAAGGAGCTCCCTCACAACAAGTTTGGAATGGTGACCTTTGTCATTATAAAACACTTTTGTGTAGTGTACTTGGTGCTCATAGATAGCAACTGATCAGGTTAGCTAAAGCTCCATTATGCATTTTATACCAAGTAATTTAGGGATGTGCTAAGGAGGATTCCAAATGCATAGTAACTAGACATCTTGATGAAGGCTATGGATTTAGAAAGAAGCAAGTTGCAGTGATAATACATGCACTCAAGAGGGAAGGCTACTAAAGATGAGGAAGATGACTCAGATTGCACTAATATCCATCCCCTTCAAAAGGAAGTCATACTCATACAAATCCACATGTTTTATTATGAGATTAAGTTGAGAAAGATGTGAAAATGCATTAATAAGGATGATGACCTCCCCCTTCCAATCGGTTATAAAGGGAAACTAGAAATAGTAGCATAAAATAAATCTCCCTAGAAAAATGGTGAGAAATACTTGAAGAAATTCAAGAGTGCATAAGGTTAAAGATTTCCTCTGATGATAAAGCTACCCCATCAACCCTAAAAATAAAGTGTGTGACCTTCATGCAAGGTACTACTTCTCCTAACAAGGAGAAGAAGAAAAATAAGTCCAAAGGGCCTATTATAATGCCCATAATAACCTTGGCATAGATGGAGGTGTAAGATGTGTATGAGAAAATGGAGGAAAAAAATGTGTGTGAAGAAATGGAGGAAGAGGAAGAAGTAGGAGTGAATGTATACATTATGGTAGAATTAGTAGAAGAAGAGCCCATCTCTAAATAAGTTTAGGAGGCCCTCTAAGGCAACACTACTTCCACACTTAGAAAAGTAGAAAAGCCAGCAAGTGCTTGAATAGAAAAGCCTTCCACATAGCCTCCACTAATTGAGGAGGAAAAGAGAGAGGCATGAAGGAAACTAGGGATGAACAAGGTAGAAATTTTGAAGGCACTAGCACTAGAGAAGAAAAGTGATGCCATGAAGGAAAAAGGCATGACCTAAGAGGAGATTGAGAAGATTGAGGCTGAGGAAATAAAGGTTGAGGAAGAAAAGGCCTTAGTGCTAGAAAAGAAGATGAATGTCGATAGAAAGAAGGTATCCCAAGAGGAAAATACCAAGAAAGAGAAGGAAAAGAAAAGGGTTTCTACAAGAATAGAAGCAATTGAGAGAGTAATATCAAAGGTGCCTAGCTCCCCCACTAGCATAACAAACCAAGTTGTATTATAGGCATGCCCAAGTAGCAAATGGGTGCTTAAAAATAATGAAGATGATGTTGGTGCCTTAAAAGAGCAAATAGAGAGTGCTAAATAAACCTAGTAGAAATAGTAAGGTGAAGTTGGCACTGAAGAAGAAGAGGACAAAGGGGATAAGTCTAAAGAAGAACCCCTATAGGATCAATAAGAAGAAACCTTAGATGAAAGTTTTGAAGAGAGCACTGTCACTGATGAAGAAGAAGAAGAGTAAAAAGAGTTGGCCATCACTAAAGAAGAAGGAACTGAGCTAAGCCTAAGAGAAAAGGAGTAGAAGGGGTAGGTAGATGAAGATTACTATATGTTTGAGTACATGCCCCTCAAAAATACCATAACTAGGATGCACTAATAGTTGTCATTTGTTTTTTATAGTTATATAGATGAACCTTATTTTGAGGTGCCATAAAAGGCCATACTGGGCACAAAGAAACTAGAAAAAGAGCATGATTCTCATCTCATAAACCCCTATGTAATGAACCCAATCAAGTCAACAAATGCACTTATTTAGATGGCATCTGAAGTAATATAAAAAATATCATCAATGATGTTAGGGATTTAAAATTGAATAAGATCATGTTAGATGCATAAAAATAATAAAAGGCCATGAAGTTTAAGCTAAAACAACTAGTTAAATGCATCAAAGTAGTTGAACCATTGCTTTTAGATGGTGTTGACACTTCAAACCTCTTGGAGGTTGACAAGGTATGTGTGCTAGTGGAGTAGATGCTCTTGAGGTTTAAGGAAAATCCAACACCAAAATAAGAGGAAGACCCATGCACTACACTAAAATAGGATCTACTTGCAAAGCTCAAATAGGTAGAATAACTCTTTGTAAAACTTCAAGAGGGTATAGATGAAACTGATGTCATCTTCTACAAGTTATCCAACTAGGTATTAGTCATAGATGTGCACCTCAATCAGGCTAAGGGGAAGAAGGAGGAACTAATGACATAGGCATACACTATAATTAGGTTCTAGTGTAACCAAATAATGGGAAAGGTCAATGCCTTAAGCACCTAGATCAAAGACTAGGAATAAATCCTAGAAACACTATTCCATTGCTTGTAGACTAAGGCCTATGAGAAAGGATAAATCTTGGATGGAGGAGTGGAAAAAGCTAAGGCAAACCTCGAGGCCTTATGGAAGGAATTGTAGAAGATAGATGTGCTCACACTCAGTGTCACCTCTATGGATATAGATAACACCATTAAGGAACTCAATCTAGCCATAAAGGGCTTTAAGGACTTTAGTGCTGATTTAAAGGAAAGTGCATCTGAGTTCTATATTCGAGAGCATTGAAAGACTAGTCTAAGAGCATACTAGTAATTTTATATGGGGTAATGTTTAGCCCTTAATTCATCTAAGTATGGATCCATTCTAACTTAGTAGAGACCTTAGTTTGAGGCAACCACTTTGTATGATCGCTATTTTGGCATCTTTTGTGCTAGCTAGAGGAATCATCATAGACTTAGCACTAGCTAGAAGGCAATTATCTGGTACCCATTTTTTCTAAGCATCTTCTTGAATAAGTTATATGTGGTAACCAAAATAGAAAGCATGCAAGGTGATGGAGTTGGTAGAATGATCAACCAAGGATCTAGCTTAGCACCTGATGTGCACCCTCCACTATAACATGAAGATGTTACTATCAGTTATAAATTTGAGATCGATCTAGTGAGAAAAGGGAGTTAACTATAATGTAGTGAAGCTCTATAGAATTGGTTCCAGATAGTATTAATTTGATCACCTTTGAATTTAAGGATTAGTATAGACAACTTTGAGGCTCCACACTATAGTACCCAAACTTGCCTATGAGGCTCTGGGTCATGTAGTATCTCAGCTAGCATTTACTCTATTTTATATAACATGGAATCTTTTCTGCATTTAAACTTTGAGTAATGAAGAATAGTTGTAGTAATTCATGGTGTTCTTATGTTTAATGTCTTTAGTTTTGTTATTAAAATGTGTAATCAATGTGATGATTTTAGTATTATAAATTCAATCTAAATGTTAAGAATGTTGTTTACAAGATTTTGATTCATGACATTCATGACATCTCTAGAATTTATGATGACATCGGCATACTTTGTGGGAATACTTAAGTGTAGGAAAGATCCCATGTCAAGTAATGATATTTGTGCCTAAAGCACTAGCCTAATCATGAACCCTTGATATAAAGCCTTCCATAAAACCCTCCAAGAACCTAAATGATGCCAAATAAGGGAACTAAAGGCCTACACCCTTGAGATAATAGAACCACCCAATAGGCTTTGTGCCTAAGACCATCAACCTAGCCTAAAAATGGCTTGCATCAATGAACCTACCAATGTCATTATTGAAATGACCAATTCTTATGAAGAATGAGTTGCACCATGGCACAACTAGCCCAATGTGGGCCTCGGTTCTTTCTATACTATGTTTCAGGTGTGATCATAAGGCTTTTTCCTTATGTGAATTGATGCCAGTGTAGCTGACTAATAAATTTTGAGCACTATGGGAACAAATCTTATTTATGCCTAGTTGTCATGAGTTAAGAACTGACTTGGAATAATCAGATAAATGCTTGATAGAGTAAATTAATTGAAAACCCCAATTAAACTACAATAATAATTTTTCTTCTTATTTGTAGAAGGTGATAAAAAAATATTGATATCTTGGGTATATGGCAAAGTCTGAGTCCATTTTTTTCTATAAATATTATTTCATGCCTAACACAATTATGTGGTTATATTGACCCCACTTAACTCTAGTCAATAATAAATATGCATGCAAGGTGAAGTAATCATTAATAAATGTGGAATACTTCAATAAGATAAACTATGTGAGAATCCAAGATAGGTGCCTTAAATATTGATACATCTCAACATTTTTCATATAGAAATATTTAAAATATTTGAGTTAGTTTAATAAAACATTTAAAATATATGTTTTTAGAGATTCCATAAGAACTAATTTTTTACTCAAATAAATGCACTCAATAGGCCATCCATAATAAAATATATGTAAGAAGATCATGATTATAATTATTTTAATAAAATTACAAGGTTTTATATTTAAATTAAAAAAATTAGGTTGATGACAATAATAAAATGGCTAAGGGAAAGCTTGCTTTACGACCATCATTTTGTAAATATTAATCACCTTATCACCTTTAGAATTATTAACAAAGATTTTAAATATGAAAAAGAGGACATCATCTATTGTATTTTTTTTCAAAAAAATTACATCATTATAAGAGCTAACCTATGGAAAAGTTTGGAAGAAATTGGAATCCCCCTTGAATTTTGTAGTATTGACATTGGGCTCAATGAAAGTGTTATTTTTAAAATTAAATTCAATAAAAAACAATCAACGGATATAAAATACAATATCAAAATGAATCAACTTGGTACTCCCTCTCTCTTAGCTTTTTAAAATCTATATCGACAAAAAAGAATAATTCTTAGAGGGAATTGCACTGTGTTGGCCTAGTTAATTTTATGAGTAACAATGAGGGATTCAAACTCCTCTTTTAAGAAAATCTTAGTATGATTTATGCAATATTAAAAAAAAAAAAAAAAAAAAAAAAAAAACTCAATTTAGTTTACCTTAGTAAAAAATAAATTGCTTATAAAGAATTGAATGTTAAAATAAAAGTAAAAGTAGGTTATTTTCTTATATATTCACTTTTGAGAAAGAATTTTGAAATTTTATTTTCCAATGCCTTTATGCTTATACTCATTAAAGTTAATACATATTTTAGTAAAAATGACCAACATAAAATTAATTATAATCTATGAAATATTTAAATGAACTATTTGTTGACACTAAATAACCTAAGTTCAAATAAGGAAAGTGTAGATACTAAAATTTTGTATTACATGCTTGGTAATGTTAGTTTTGACCTAATTTTAGCCTACATGGCTTATGCACACATATATGGCTCTTATTCACAATTATCTCACATCCACATGGTCTCCATGGATTCAACCCTCTATAGTTATTATCAGTCACCTATATTATTTCTCGTAGTATGTGCTAAACTAATAAATTATCATACTTAGGTGTCCCCATATCATCAAATCAATGTTTTTATCTCCTAGACAAAATTATTATACTCAAATGGTACTAAAATTATGGAAGATTCCAAACCTAATAGTTTCATTCCACCTCAAATATAAGTCATTCCTATGGGTCAACCTATATGTTTAGCCTATTTGTGGCATTAGAAATTTCCCAGAGAGTCTCATATAAATACAAATAGGTTTAGGTCTATTATTGATCTAGAAATCGTCTATCAAACATACTCTAACACTTGTAAATTTGAAGGCACTACCATATCATTCCTAATTTATTAATCATTCACAAGTATTGGGTTTTATCCAAGTCTAAAACACCTCAATCTAAAGATAAAGTTATCATTTTCCAAGTATTTAAATCTAGATTATATGTTGCATACATTCAAGGAATACTATTACACACAGTCACTTAAAAAGGATAATGACATGCAGTTTGACTTACCTATTTAGGGTATTGGATATGTAATAATACTCAAATATTAAATAGGGATTGGTTGGGGTAATTTAAACCCATATTTCTTCCCCATTTATAGGCCATAAAATTGTGTCAAAAGTGGACCTAGGATTTTAAGTGAAGGAGACAAATATCTAGGTATTTCATGCACAATTATACTTCAGGATCACACATATGGACACATTATAAGTAGTCATAGAAACCTATTATAAAATAAATAACAAATATTTACAAATATAGAGTTGACAGACTCAGAACATAATGATGAACAATAGTGACTAGGTAATCCCAAGAATCTAGCTTCTGATTTGAGTGACTCACAATCTAGTTTCCTACCTACCTTACCACCTACATAAAGTCTCAATCCCTCACATAACATAATAATGTTAAGTATCTTATCCTTTTTGGTAATTTCCATATTTAACAAGTTCAATTAACAAATAAACTTCAATGTTTTACATTTATATTTATGCTTCATTGTAATACATAATAGTTTGAATTAATACACATAATATATATATATATATAAATATAATTAGGATTGACATTAATCCAAAATAGGGTAAACAATATTGGTGAACATGTATATTACTTGAATATTAATACACATAATATATATATATATATATATATATATATATTTATATATATATAAAATTAGGATTGAAATTATTCCAAAATAGGGTAAACAATATTGGTGAACATGTATATTACTTGATTATTAACAAACCCTAAGTTTCCTTAGGGTTTCATCCTTATATTATAGGGTTTTATAGTTCTATAAATAATTCTAATTCTCAAAACTAATTTTTAATTTTCTTTTGTGGAAAAATCACACATGGCTATAATGGATGAATGTCATTCCTATTTTTTGATTCAAACTATGATTTTAATCATTAAATTTATTTTTCTTTAATATGAAAAGATGTAATAATTATGTAATTTCATGGATCAAATATTAATACATTAATAAGGTTTAAATTAATAACGAACAATCCTTAGCCTTCTTTAGCTCATATTATTACAACCTCCAATCCAAGTTGATTCTAATTACCATTAGGTGACAAATGGAATTTATGAATCCTTTTATTCCTCCTACTTACATTATGCATCCAATGTTTATGTTGGATCCTAAAATAAATGTTATGCATCCTCTTGATGGGCTTATTATGAACATTGAATTTGAAAATGCTCATGAATAAGAAATAAGTATTGTGGTTGCTAATCAAGGACATTTCTATATATATTTTCCTAACATATTTTATGATACCAACGAATGGAAATTAACTCAATTTATTAAATTAAACCCACAAAATAATGATGCATTTCTATATATAGTAAGTGATAAACAAAAAAATCTTTTTTAAGCTAGTACATTTGAGGAATAATATGATCCCTTCAATGATATCAATCAAACTTTTAGAGGTACTAATTTCACCATAGATGCCTATACCATTACTATTTCCAATGTTCCTACATATACACCTCCAGTTATGTATGTGATTCCCACATAAGGTGTGAGGGAAACACAAGGTTTCTCTTAGATTATGATGCATATTCCTAAATAACCAACATATGACAATTCTATAATGACTATTCATGTTACATCATCAACCTCAACTACTACATTTTACCTTGAGCATAATATTTTAGCTCTATAGGATAGGGTGTTGCAGTTAGATAAAGATGATTTTAGAGTTAGTCATTCAATATATTTACACGAATTACTACATGATCCTTTAGTGATAGATAATGCAACTTATCCCTTACTTATGGGTTTTTGATCTCTTAATATTCTATCATATGATGGAAAAGGTGATCCAGAGTACCATCTTAGATCCTTTCATGCAACATAATTTGAATATACATCAAATGATAAATTATTGACCAATTTATTTCCATAAAGTCTTAAATACTATATTTGCAATATTTTTATGATCTCCCCCTCCAATCAATTAGAGAATTTAACCATTTGGCATATCATTTTATAGCATAGTTCTCCATCAACATTGATGAGAAATTATCTTATGCACAATTTTATAAACTCATGCAAAGATCTAATAAGCCAATCAATGATTATGTACTTTGGAATAAGACTATGTTATGTAAGATGACCAACCATGTGGCAAATAATAAGCTAGAAGAAATATTCAAGTGAAGATAGCTTGCACCACTTCGTGGGTGTATATTATTCAATAATTTTAGGTCTTTTGATGAGATATGCCATACAATGAGAAATAAAAAAGTTAAACTCATAATTTTGAGCAAACTCAGATATGCCCCTAATACTACAAGTAGTCCAACAATAAAGTTTTAAAGTAAGTTAAGCTACAAGGTCAAAGTAAATGACACTAAGAATGAGGCAAAGCTAATAGTTAATGAAATATCAGAGCTTATGAATTGAATTCTCTTATCCACTCTAGAAAATAGGTGGTTTTCATGATTACCTCAACCTCCTCACATATTGTTATAAAAGTTACTTGAGTGTAACCTCATGTCTCTCCCTCAACTATACAAGGTTGATCAGAGTTGGAATTTAACTAAGATTTATGATAGTCATGCATACTATGATTATCATTAAGTTTTGGGACCTTTTATAAATAGATTGTTCAAACTATAATCACCTAAAAGTGGTATTTAGATGTTAAGAGTGTCAATTGAGTTAACCTATCCCTAAGCTAGCCATATACCTATTCTAGAGCCTTAGACTTACATTTCCATTCATTTAGCAAACCTCAATCACCTACAACTAGTTAAGACATAGTCCTAAAACTATCATCCCTGAATCCAATCCAAATTTATTAGTAGTCTATAGAAAGGACACTAACACCAAATTTAGGACACTACAACCACATGTCACTAGTATCCCCAACTAGGCTCTATTATCTTTAGTCCCATCTCTTATCAATAGATAATTTTTCAAATGTGTGCCCCTCTTAAGGTCAGCCTAAGATTATTTTATTATCCACACAAGTAATAGAACCCTATAAATATAATTCTAATCCACCTCTATTGACTAAATGTAAAATAGATGCAAAATTTAATCAAATCAAAGACAAAGTTTTGAAAAATCAAGGTACTGTATTCCTATTCTACCCTACTTTATTCATACTATCATCTACAACATCCCTAAAACTAGTTTTCAAGCATTCCAAAGCTCAAGCACATTCAAGGCATCCAAGGCTACTCTCATTCTAGCATTCACTTGTACAGATATCATGGACTAGGTGGTAATCTTATAGAGCATATTAAAATTATAGTTATCTGACCCTATAATAAGAACAAGGAACTTATTACAACTCTAGACATGAATCCTTCACATCCTAATTATGTGGAATTCAATGACAATGCATTCAAGGATGAACAATATAACCAATAATAATATCAAGTCCATATTGAGGATCAAGACACACTACCTCCACTTAATGATAATGATATAGTTTTGAATAGAAGATGAAGTATTACAGGGATTTAGAGATAGAATTAGAGAATAGGCCCATGATCATGCACATATTTTATAGGACATATTAGAAATAAATAATAATAAAAACAATGCTCAATATTCAACTCCTCCAGTTAATGATGTTGTTACACCTTTAGTGGGGCCTACTCAACTAACTCAGATAGCACAACCTAAGCTTGTTATTTAACCATTAGTGAAAACTAATCCAATTGTGACTAGTTATTCTCCTCTTGATGTACAATCCCTTATGTAGTAGGTTTTTTCTCTACAATCTATAGTGTTACATCTTGAGCAGGATGCAACTAAGCCATCACATGATTTAGATTCCAACATTCTCTTGCATACACATTTAACACATTACATTGTAGAAACTACTTTATATATGGTTTTGTAGCACCTAATCTTACATTATATGATGGCAAGGGTGACTTGGAGTATCACATTAAATAATTCATGTAGCATGCTTGAATTATGTGTCCAACGATTGGCTTCTTTTGAATCCCTTTCCATGTATCTTAAAGATTATGACCTATAGTAGTTATATATTTTTCCTAAACAAACTATGATGACATTAAATCCTTTAGAAAACATGTTCTTAGCACACTTATCTATCAACATAAGTGACAAGATATCATGTGCACAAGTGGCACAATTAAATCAAAAGTCAAATGAGCTCAAAGTTGATTATGTCTTATGATACAAGACAATCTTATCAAAATTAAATAGCCCCATGGTAGATAGAGAGCTTCAATATATATTCAAATAGAGTTTATTACCAACACTTCATGAAGAAATTTTATTCAAGAAGTTTACCACATTTATAGGTATGTGCCACATAGTTAAGGAAATAGAGGTAAAGCTTTTAGCATTGGGAAAATTGAAGTACATAAATGGATCAGATTCAACTATCAAGAGTAAAAAAAACCTCCATATAAGTTCAGGGCCAAAAAAACAAAAGTGATTAAAATTACATAGTTAATGTAGATTTAGAGCCTCTCCCAGATTGGTTTGATCAACTCCTCAGGATAGAGTCTTCACTAATCTACCAGAGTCACCAACATGAGTTATATAATAACTAATATAATATAATGGCATATATTTCCCTCCCATTAAAGAGGTTGTTATGACATGATCTCTTCCAAAGAGTTATGATTCAAATGCATTCTATGAGTATCATAGGGCACTAGGCCACATAAAAATAGATTCATTACCCTGAAGCACAAGATATAGGATTTCATTGAGGCCAACATTATTTATGTGGACACATCCATAGAGGCACCAAAATAGTGAACATAGGCAAAGGCACTAGATATATTCTTAGATAATTTCCCAAAGTATATAACTAATGAGGCTGAGGGCACATTAGGTGTTCATTATACATACTAGGCTTATCCACCACCAACTTCTTATGACATAGTTATAGAGGAGACACATCCACTACATAAAATTATTAGCATGTATCACACTACAGTACCACCTAGACCACATATCACATTTTCAGAGTAGGATATTGTGGATGATGACACATATTTACATGCACTCTTTTTATGAGAATATATAGACCACCATCTTATTCATAGTGTCATGGTTGATAATGGGTCAAGCATAAGTATGTACACCATGACACTCTTACATCACTTGGGATAAAAAATGGGATATATTCCTTATAAACATAGTCATTATTGGTTTTAGTATCCATGTTTAGATCTCCATTAGGGAGATTATGCTTCCATTATACGTTGGACTAACATGCATAGCCACTCAATTTCTATTTATACCTAGTGTAGGTGTATTCGACATATTATTAGGTAGGCCATGGTTATAACAACTCTAATCCATCCCATATATAAAACACTAATGAATCAAGTATATACATGATAACCAAGTGGTTAAGATTGAAGATGGCTCATATGAGTATCCTATTTCTATCCCATAGGTAGTTCTAACATAGATTTCAGTCACACTTCTAGCATCAAAACTAGTTACAATTCTAGTTCCGTTTCCATATATTTCTTGGCTATCCATTACGATAGAGATTAAAACTCCTATACATATATCATAGTGATCATAAGATTCCTTAGAGTGGGATAGGTTTACTTCTATAGTGTTTATACGCATGTATACTCTCCTATGGAGACCATTACGAGAGATACCATTACATCAAAGATGTGTCATAAATATTAGAGGACCTTCCTCTACATAGTTTACATCGAGATCAATTATATTGGGGTCTAGTAGTTCTTAACATAAGGAACCTACTTCACCTACATATCTTACATCTACCAAATGGGTCCTTAAGACCCTTAAAATTCATAGGGCATCACAGTTAGTGACAATGCATCATAACATCACTACTTAAGAAGCTTCAAGTTTGGATTATACAACACATTAGATCTTGGGATCATAGTTACCCTTTCACACCACATGCACAATCATAGTTCTATTCTTAGACATAGGTCATAGTTATGGTGAGTCTCCCATGAGAGTCATAGGTTAGTATGGTTCCTACCCTTATGCATACTTCCTTATCTCTTTTACTCCTTATACATAGTTTATTTTCATATGCTTGTACATATCTTATACTAAAAAAACACAAAAATAATATAATATGTCAAAATATAAAAACATCCAAATATTTCAAAAATACCAAAATTTTATAGATTATATGCATTGTTGTGTTTACATTTTTACTAGCTAGATATTGCATATTGTTAGCTATCTTAGTATATTTGGTTTTATCATACACATATACTTCACTTGTTCTTGTTGAGTTCTTGAAGATTCTAGATAGGACTCTGGTCATTTACACTAATCTAGACAAACTATCATCTACCCAATGGGGGCATTTAAACTGATCCAGGTTTATTCATTACTACATCTGCCCATATTGGGGGCATCTCCTACATAATTTTTATAACCAAGTTTTATCTTTTTCATACTATACATTTCATTTTACACATTGATTTATCTTGATTTTTTGTCGACTATCACTAGTTAGCTTTAGTATATATGCATCTTAGCATCTACATAGATTTGTATCACACAGTTATATATGCTTTCATTTATAGCTCTTATATTAGACTTGATTATGTTTTTATGATTCTTACATGTTCAAGGGTGTTTTAATATGCCATTATTCCTTGGCTTATATGCCACTTATTTATATGTATGCCTTGGACATATGCCCATGTCCCTTGTTTGTGATTTTTTGTGATTCTATATGCAGACATTTGAACATGTCCTTCTCTATGGGTCTATGTCAAATTGTTTTTTATTTACATATGTAGACATTTGAACATGTTTATGTATGTATTCATTCTAAAATTTAGTGACATGTGCCCATGCCATTTATAGTGTGGCCCCTTGGCCTACCATTTTCATGCCTTGTGTGTTTGTATGTTTGATTCCTTGTATGTTATTACACCATGACACTTATATTTTATTGTTACAAACACACAAACACACACACACACACACACACACACACACACACACACACACACACACACACACACACACACACACACACACACACACACACACACACACACACACACACACACACACAAATTTTTAATGTCATGAGGGATCTCATGCATCTACCTATCCTAATTAAGAGCCTTGATATAAATCATACCCCATCTCCCTAGGTAGTTATTTAGATTTTAATATTACTATACATTACTTACATCCATCTTGACACCCTTTTACAATGCTAGATGAAAACATACATCTTACTTTTCCTAGTTATGCTTAGATACATTTACATTTTGATGTTATGTTTTACATTTTATTGTAATATCATGCACATGCTCCAACTAACACATTTTACAAAGCTACTTTTTTAGAGGGTAGTTCTTACTTAGTTTTCACAACTACCTTCAAAAGAGGGGGCATTCATAAGGGTTTGTCATAGAGATCAGTCTCCTATTTTGATTTTCATAGATATATTTCAGCACACATGCTCAATTTTAGATATCAGACTCAGGGTAGACACCTAATAGAATAGAGACTTAGTAGTCAATTTAAACCACACAAATATTAAACTAGGTAGTCATTAGTGCCTAGATTGGGACTTTAGCACCATAGGGTGTTATTATCCACTACATGGAATTACTATCTAGTATCCCCAACTTCAAAATAGTCTAAACCATTCAAACTAGTACAACATGTATAATATAAATTTGCATAGATACAGTCATAGGTTTGGCAATTATGTTAAAATTTAGCTTAGATTTAGTCATTTCAATTTAAATTCATACCAATTACTCAAATTTTGGGGCATCATGCATGGCATGATCACTCATACATTTATATCAGTAACATAGGTTTAACTTTTACATACTTGATTTAGATTTAGCATACTCAAATACTAAATCAAGGGCATGTGTGTGACATATAATTTACAAATACTCAGCTTTAGAAAAGTTAATCAGATGGAATGGAAAACTCTATGTCATTATCTACACTATATAAAATTTTTATCAAATTCTATGTTATCAATAGAATTCATGCCTTACTCCATCTACATTAGTTGGCATTCTTGAGTGGTTACATTACCGAATACATAATTAGATTCCTCAGTTAGATACTTTTAGCACTTTATGTAGTATATTACAGATGCATCTAATTCAAACAAGGGGAAATGATGGAGTCATGGTCTAATTGATTTCTTGATCCACCTATATGAGAGGGTTCAACACATTTATAGTCTTATCCAAGCTATTCATAGAGATCAGGATCTACCAAGCAGGGGTGGGCAATGTTGGAGTCAAAACTAGATTGATATCTTGAGCCACCCATATGAGAATTGAGTAAGCCATCAACCCAATTTAAGTTATTTAATGATATGATAACTATGCACATTCACACATGCAATTTATTACTACATTCATGCATTGGTTCATGTACCCAATGAGGTGTATTCATTATTTTCCTCTCTCTTTACTTATTTCATTTTAATCTAGTCTTTTACTTTTGATTATCTCTTAAGTAAGGATTGATTTTTGCATGTTTCATTATAAGACATTGCTTTAGATCATGTTTCACATATGTAGATCTGAATTCACATATTCAAAATTAGCTACATGGGCTTCACTTCCAAGGTAAGTCTAAGTACACTTATTTTTCATTTATACTAGTCATTTTGATATGTTACATTACTAGCATAAATGGGGGGAAAATGTAATCACCTAAAATTGGTAATCTGATGCTAAGAGTTTCACTTGAGTTAACCTAGAATGAATATCTAAGTCATCATCCCTAATTTAATGATCATCAAAATTAATGGAGGGTATCTAAACCATAAGAGGTGTATGCCACATATAAGTACCAATAATCCCATCCACTAGGTGCCCATAATGTGATGGATGAGGATGTGCATTGTATTCCATTTACACTTTTGAATAATTTTTAGAATGGTCTTACAAAGGATTGTTAAATATTGTATTCTTATGTTGATCACTAGGTTATGAACTTGATTCCTTTAGAGGATCATAAAATTTAGTCTTTTGGTCATTGATGAGGTCTTAGATCTTATGATTCAAGGTAAAACATTTGTTCATAAAATTCCTAGATCCTTAGTGAAAGTCATAATAAGCATTTACATCATACCCATTGGGTAGATATCTACTCATATTAACCTATATAAAATAAGGGAGAGATATGAGGTGACACTATACAATCCACAAGAGTAATGAAGTGGGAGGCTCAAGTAAGTGTATAAACTATTTCCATGGTGTATTGGATGATACAAGATAATTAGGTTGTTGTGACACTATATTAACCATGGTGTTTGTTTCATTTTGAGGCTCAAGAGGTTTGATATTATAACTTGGTTTGATAGTAAACTTTCTATTTGATGTAGATGTAGTCAGTGTGTTTGCTACATAATTCATTTTTTCAATGAAATAAGCTTCATTTCATGATTATTAACAATGTGGCATAAATCATCAAAAGATTTGATTTTTAAAAAAATAATAGACTCATGTAAATGAGAAAGCAAAATTTTCTTGAAGTTGTGTTAAAGCTCTTTATCTACCATAGGATTGGTCATTTTAACTTACATTATTTTGTACCTTAAGACATATTTAGTTAGAGGTTGATTGTTTTCCTATTTGATTTTTGTAATTTGGGCATAGAAAACCTTTTTGGTAATGTTAACAAAAACATTATGCCAAAAAATGATTTGTGAGTTATTTTAATGAATTTGATAATTGAGTTTTTAAATCATATAAGCACCTTAAATCATAATATTTTAAGCTCCTTAGAAATAATTTGATGAAAATTTTATCATTGGAGGCATAATCTAGGCATGCCACATTAAAAGATCGAAGATGTTGTTTAGGATCACCCTTGTCATCATAAAATGTGAACATATGTGCAACAAAACTATTTGATAATGGGTGAAAATGTATCTTTGGTGTAAGAGGATTATGAAACTACTCTTATGATTAAGAACATAAGGTGATTTCATAAAAATTTGTTCAATATTTATAACTTTAGTTTTCAAAAAAAAAAAAAAAGTTTGGATAAGAGCTTGCACCTCTTGGTCTTTTAGGTTGGATATTTGAGATGTCACCAAAGGAGGGGTGCCCATAGATTGGGTAGATATAGGCACTAAAATCATAAATTGGGTTGATTGAAGTAATAAGGTTTCCTATGTACATTGTCTTAATATAATTTTCAAGAGACAAAGGTTGGAATACATATCCCATGCCTCCACTAGAGATTCACCATCACTAAGTGATGAAACCTTAGCCATAGCATGCTTATTGATTTTATCTCTTATAACATATAAAAATGTATCTATTAATCCCTTATTTTTATTAATATGAATCACTAATGGTTCCTTATCTTTCATTTGTAAATGATTTTTTTGATTAAGATGTTCCATTACTTACAAATGAAGAATTTAGAAATTGAAATAAAGTACAAAAAATTGAGACCCTCGCTAATTGAAACCCTAGGAATAAAAAAAATGCATTCATATAGATCAAGTTCACCAAATGTTTAACCCTATTATGTAATATAGGGTTAAATGGGTAGAGATATACAAGGGCATAAGGATGTAGACTATATCTAAAGCAGGCCAATTAATTTACAATAACTTGGATAAATATATATTGAATATATTATGATAAGATGTGATAAAAATAGAAAGTACAGTTATGTTAAATATTACAATGATAATAAAAAAAAGATATTTATTTGGTTATGATGTTAATATATATCTAGATTTGGAACATGAAGAAAGTAGACTCGATTTAAATTCTAGATCGGTCACCTAGTTTTGTAAATTATACCTCTATAGTCATGGACACTTATGTCGACTTGAGATCATTACATCAATGCTTATATATAACTTAAAGGTAGGTGTATAGTATGGAATACCTACTAAAATTAGATGTGACCACATGTATGCTTCTAAGTTCTGTGTCACCTTCACTCTGGGGCATTCAAATATGGGTCATGGGTTATTGCTCCTTATCAAATGATAAAAAACCTAGTTCTTCATCTTCATATTGGCTATGGTAAAAATGGGTTCATGGGTATACATTTTCAAGCTACCATATATATTCCTCTGTAAATTAAAATTCCACATATAGATAATACCTTGAGCAGGGCCTCAAACTTATGTAATTATCCCCTACATGTTGTTTGGTGTGTGTATCATACAATGAGTGATAAACAAGTATAATAGTGACACAACTTGTAAAATGTGGCTCATGGAGTATTCCTTCAATAATTTATACATGTATATGTGTTGTCCTTATGACTAATGTGTCTCACTTGAGTACTTGATTGAATAACTTTGGTAAATTACCTTGTGAATTATTTGGTTTGTGTTAGGTCTATGATAGATGAAGAATGAATGAGGGTTGATCTTGTGTGTGTGTGTGTATCAATCCCTTTAGATAATATCTCACGTTAAATCCTTATTCTAACCATGGGTATACATTTAATTTTAAAATTGGATGACTTTAGGGCACTAGACACTTGTATTAGGGTAGACCACTTACATTGATGTAGGCATATGATTGGGACATAATTTTTTGGGTAACTATAAAATAAACACATGTATAGAAATTCAAAATATAGATGATAAAAAAATGTATAACATTATTATTATTATGATATAAGGTTTGAGTTATCAAAATGACATTGGTCAGACTAAGAGGTAAATAATATACATAAAAAGATAGTGTATGTGATCCTTTTGGTAGCAGTAAAGGACTAGAAGATGAATGTGCATCTATGATATATGTTTTCCAAGTGTACAAGACTAAGGTGTTATATAATTCAAAAATAGTGTCTACAAAAAACTTATTTACATCTAAGTCACTGTTTTCTTGCACTTGTCTAGTTTTTTTTGTTGCTTGTGTTTATGTGGTTCCTTCACACATATACTCTCTCACTAAGAGGGTGACCCATAAATTTGAAGCTGAATACTTGTTTTATCATGAAATATTCTCTAATGTATGCTCTTAGATTTCCCTTAGTGGCATTCTTATGAATCAAAAATAGTGATACCTTCCTATTTTTATTTTAAGCTATGTGAATAGGGTGTCATTGTCTTCTTATATGTCTTTAGGGTATGGTTATTGGAGGTTAATATCCCATCATTAGTACCAACCCCATATATTTGATGGGGGATATAAATTTTTGGTAGGTGTCATTAGGACCTTAGTGAATTTCCCCATAAAGAGTTTCATGAAAGTAATGGGTTAACTCCCAATGTTAGGCAATTAGACATCACCATTGAGGAATCCAAGGCCTCTTCGCTAGGGAATGTATCCCCCTATGAATAGATTGACAATTGGATATTTTATTCAACACGTTTTTTACCCATTTTAGGATCATGTAGAAAGATAATTAAAATTTTATATTAATGCCAATTGACCATAAAACCTTCACTGATTCAGGGGTGGAAAGGTAACAACCCCCAAAGATTGCTTATCATGTATGGACTTTGAGATTGGGTGGTTCTTACACCTAAATTTGAAACTTTATTAAATTAATCCTTAAATTTATCCTCTCAAATTAATTATATTGAAGTCTCAATTATTATAATTTAATCCCAATTTACCACTAAGATAGGGTCATGTGCTTGAATGTTGTTTACTTGTATGTTGTGTCAAAACCCATTGTATGTCCAAAACCAAATCAAAGCTAAACCAAGTCTCAAAATTAGTCCATATACTCTTACATAAAGAGGTATTACTCTACCCAATTTTTGGGTCAAAAATCACTCCCTTCTACCATTATGTTGTCAAATTTGAAACCCAAACTTTGTTTAAACTCCATTTTACATGTCATCATGTAAAAACTTGTCAATATCAAACTCCTTATATATATCATGTCAAAATTTGTAAAAATTCACACCCCTTTTCTCTAAACCTTTCCATTATTTTTATTTTTTTGAACCAACCCTAATTCTAATCAAATTCCAATTCCAATTTGAAGTTGTATGCAGTCATAGATGCGTAAGATCTACAAATCAATCCCATCTCAGAGAACATAGAACCATGTGATTTACCATCACAATCATAGCCTAATACTAAATATGGGTAGCATGGTTCTACCCATGGCATGGTTCTCATGGATAATTTTCATCCCTAATTAGATGGAATCCCATGGTCATTATCTCTCTAACCACTCCTTTCACCTATCATTAACCTTCTTGTGCTCTAGGTCTTACCCTCATACAAGTAAACCTTAAAGCCTATATATACTTATCCACATATAAACTAGCATTAAAATAATTTGGGATACCAAAATATCACTTGGGTCAAATATCTCTAGCATGCAGACTACTCCCTAGAAGGATAGATGCCCAACATCTAAAATTGCTTAAAATGATAGACTGCTCCCTTGAAGGATAGCTATCAAAATGAAAAAATCCAAAAATTAGACCACTCCCTTGAAGGATGGCTAAGAAATCATTTGAATCTTCCCATATTGATCATCTTTGCAAACCTATTAACATAAAGCAATAAAAGACCCGATTAAAATAAAAAATAAGCTATCCTAAGAAATATGTAATCAACTTTCACATATAGCATTAGTAGACTTCTTGCATCAATTATTCTACATCTTACATTAAGACATAGACTATCTATCATGGTTCTTAGGTCACTTATAGAAGGGGTTAACCAACCCTTAGGAATGTTACACTACCCTTTACACCACCTTTCATCCATCTCCCCTTTGTACTATCTACAAATTAAGGGATTCATGAGCTTACTTGACACAATATGATCAAGATACCTTTTTATCAACTAGTGTATGCTAGTGAAAAACATTAAAAAGGCTTACATTCCTTAGGTTGATCTAACTTCAATTTTGTTTAGTCCTTACCAATGAAGAAACATCATGCATTTTCCTTATCCTCTCATAATTGGTTCATGTATTCACTTATACTATGTTTCATGTTTTTCATCTCTTTTTCCACTTCTAGTTTTGTTATCTAACTCACTTTATGTAATATTATCAAAAAAATAACTATAAAACATAAACATAACATCATTATTACATCCATAAATCAAAACATCATAACCATAACCATAAGCATCACATCAACATCATAAACCACATCACATGTCCATGAACAATGACCATAATCAAAACATCATAACCATGCATAAAACAAAGCATCACATCGTAATCATGTATAACCACTCATCATACACATCATCCATAATCATCACATGCCTAAGCTAGTGAGTTTACATCCCATAAACATAATCATAATAAACTATAAACATCTAAACCATGCACCATGAACCATAAAATCATATCTATATATCATCATCACATCATATTACATCATGTCTCATCAAAATAGTACATATAATCATGTGCATCTATCTCTCAAAAAATATACATCTCACTGCATTGACTCTTAGACCAGTATCAAAATCATATACATCTATACATATCATATCATAAACTTATGCCCTTGGGGAACTATTGCCACCTATTGTCTACCCGCTTGAGGTGTCTACCTATCCACCCACTAAAGTAACCCACTAACTTGGATTTGCTACACTTGTACCACCTATCAAACTAACTCTATACTCACCCCATCAGGGATCTTCTAGATAATGTGTCAGAACTATGGCCTCATAATAATGTAAATCATCAATGATGGCCAAGTAACATGCCATGGGGATACTACTTGGTGGTCCTGATGGTGCTATAGCTACTCTTCCTCTCTATCTCAAAGTGTCTCTCTCCTATGTCACCAAGGATAGTGTAGCCCTCACCTATTACTTCTCACCTATCATAGTCATCACCTAACCCTATAATGTTTTAACCTATCCCTATAATGTGGCCACCTACCCCTATGAAGCTAGATCTATGACTACACAATGGACAGTATCACTCTTACCTATCCATCAAGGCCACCTCTCTAGACCTGTACCTATGGACCCCCACTAGATAGGTCCATATCTATAGCCTGACTATTCCCCTATCCACCTTGCATCCTCAATCTAAATTAAGGTTAACTCAACATGAATATCACACTCAATAATTTAATAATTGCCTCATCAACACCCCTGCATAAAATGCCAAAGTCACCAAGTACACAAGAGTCAAAAGAGTCAAAAACAAAAAGTGAAAATGAATTGCCTTTTTCACTTTTTATCCTTTTTACTTTTAGGGTTTCTCACTAACTATCAATAATTAGGGTGACTATCGATGGTTGATTTTGAGATCTTTGATTGTTGATGATCAAGATCTCCTATTTTTAGCATTTTTACACCAACACCTAAGTGCCTATTTTTGGAGATTACGTTCTCCAAATACCCATACAACTACATCCACCTTGACATTGGCCATTTTGTCCTAAACTATTTCATATCTTGGTCCTTTTGACTACATCGACCAACACTACCATGTTGAAAATTTGAATTTACACTACCTAGTGCACACCAAACCATTTGTGTTTTTCTTGGGAGAAATTCTTACCTTGGATACCTATGAAAACACCAACCCTATTTATGATACTTTATAAGACTAACCCGATCATCTATGCCTAATTTTGTGGCTCAGTTACCCCATCACTAGTCCTTCTAGAGCTAACCTTTACTTTTACCAACCATGGTAACTTAGTCTATATATGATCTTGAATATCTCACCTTACTCAAATTTTTATGCACATGTTTTTTGCTTTAAATGCCCAACCCTTTTGTCACCAACCTCATGACTCATCATAAAGCGATTGTCAAACTTGTACCTGATTCACTTTCACCTCATTTATTAGGTATAAAGCTTGATTATCTTCCAAGATCAAAGGTTAAAATTATGATGTTATTTTAGCCAAGTTTGGATACCATTATTTGAATCCCTGATGACATTGGAGGTTTCAAGGGGGGAACCCCATTGTGGGGTTCGAGGGGGAGGGGATGACCCCCTCATTGGGGGGTCCGGGGGCCACACACCCTAGAATTTTTTAAATTAAAATTGCCTTATTAAATTATAATTTCATAGTCAATTTGGGCCATCAGTTAGAGGTTTCTATATATGATGGTAGAGGTTATGTTTAGGCATTTTTACCCTAAAATGTATTTATATATGGATGAGATGTATGAATGTGAAAAAATAATAGTGAAATATTATACACAGAGAGGAGGCAGAAAAGGTAGAGAGATGTAATAGGGTTTGTTATAGGATTTTGTTTCTCCCTTGTATTACTAGAAATAATATATTGGAAAAGTTTGGTGGATGTAACCCATCTTGGGTGAACCATGTTAAATATGGTGTCTCCTATTATGTGTATGCTTATGTTTATTTTTTGAATATTTAACTAATTCATTTCATGGTTTCCCTTGTATGTGATTTAGGGATAAATATGGGTTTTAATTTATCCTAACAAGTGGTATCTAAGCAAAGGTTTTTTTTTCATAATTTTAAATCACAAGAAGAAAAGGCTTTGACCTTGAGTGGGAGCTATGGTGGATGAAAGTAAATCTAAGGTGGAGAAGTTCAATGGATAGAACTTTGGATTGTGGAAGATGTATATGGAGGATTACCTTTACCAAAAGGACCTATATTTTCCATTGGGAGGGCAAACCAAGAAACCATCGATAATGCTAGATGAAGATTGAGAACTATTAGATCAGATAGCCATTGGAACCATATAGTTATGCCTTGCATATTTTGTAGCTTTCAACATATCACAAGAAAAGACAGAAAAAGGTCTTATGAGCACATTAGGAAATTTATATGAAAAACCCTCTATCTCAAATAAAATATTTTTGATAAAAAAAAATGTTTAATATGAAAATGTCTAAAAATGGTTCAGTACCAAATCATTTAAATGAGTTTAACATGGTTACTAGTTAGTTGCATTTCATAAATATTGACTTTGATGATGAATTTAGGGCTCTTATTTTTCTTTATTACTTACCTAAAAGTTGGAATAGATTGGTAATGGAAGTAAGAAAATTTGTGTCTAACAATGCCAAACTAAAGTTTGAAGATGTGGTGGGTATTATCCTAAGCAAGGAAATGCAAAGGAAAAGCACAGGTGAAACATCCATATGTAGAAATGCATTAACAGTGGAGAATAGAGGAAGGTAGAAGAATGAAGGAAGAGGAAACCATGAAAAATTGAAAAGGGGTGTAAGATCTAAATCAGGAAGAAAGATAAAATGTTGGATTTGTGGCAATCTATGACACACAAAAAAAGAGTGTTGGTTTTAAAAAGAAAAATTGGGTAAGGACCAATAAGAAGGTAATAGAGAAGCAAATGTAGTAGGTGATGTATTACAAGATTCTCTTGTACTTTATTTGGATAATATTATTGAATCTTGAGTTTTAGATTTAGGTACTTATTTTCATACTACCCCTCATAGACATTATTTTATAGATTATGTTCAAGGTAATTACAGGAATGTTTACCTTGGTGATGATGAACCCTATTGCATTATTGGAAAATGAGGTGTTTAAGTTAAATTATAGAATAGAAACACTTGGGTGCTAAAAGATGCTTGGCATGTTTCAAGATTGAGGATAAATATTATCTCTATAGGGTAATTGCATAGTGAGGGTTATATGGTCACATTTACAACCGAATCATAGAAGGTTACAAAGGGTTCTTTAGTGGTTGTAAAAAGTAAGAAAGTAGGCACTTTATATTTGTCTAAAAATAATGCTAATTCATCTTATGATTTAGATGCTACAGATAAAGATGTAACTTTGTGGCATTACACACTTGGCCACATGAGTTATAAGGGAATGAAGACCCTACATGCAAAGCATAAACTACCAGGTCTAAAATAATTAGATCTAGACTTTTGAGAAATATGTATATGGGAAACATAAATGTGTGAGGTTTCTCAGAGTTAGACCAATGAAAAAGGAGCAAAAGTTAGAGCTTATGCATTCAGATGTATGGGGACCAACTCAGGTATCTTTACTTAGTGTTTCATATTATTATGTTACTTTTATTGATGATGCAACTGTGAAGGTTTGGGTATACTATATATAAAGGAAGTCTAATGTTTTTGATACATTCAAAAAATGGAAAGCTTTAGTTGGAAATAAAACAAGTTTAAAATTAAAATGTCCTAGATCAGATAATAGAAGTGAGTATTATAGTAATTCTTTTAACAATTACTATTTATAAAGTGGAATTCATAAATAGAAAATAGTTATAGGAACACCACAACATAATAGTGTGTCAAAAAAAATGAACATGACTATTATGAAGCATGCTAGATGCATGAGATTACATGCAGGTTTACCTTTACAATTTTGGGCAGATGCTGTAACTACAATAGTTTATCTAATAAATAGAGGACCTTTGAGTGCTTTGGATGATGGAATATGAGAGAAGGCATAGACTAGAAATAAGGTAGATTATTATTTTCTAAGAGTTTTTAGTTGTGAGACATTTTATTATATTGAAAAAGATCATAGGAATAAGTCATAAGCCAAGTCTCAAAAATGCACATCTATTGGTTATGGAATTAATGACTTTGGATTTTGATTGTAGAATATGGAAGATAAGAAAATAATTAGGAAGAGAAGTGAGAATAATCCAAAAAAGAATATATAGTATTAGAATACATTACAAAAAAACATGTCCCAAATATTCTTGATCAAAATGTGCAAGAGGAACAGGTACCTCAAACCCTTGTTAGAAGATCTGCAAGAGTAAGTATACCACCTAATCAATTTTCTCTTTCTTTATATTATTTATTACTTACTGATGGTGGTGAGGTAGAAATTTATGAAGAATAAATGTAGATTGATGCTAAGGATTAGTGGGAGCAAGCTATGGATGAGGAGTATGATGCTCTAATGGAAAGCTAGACATGGGATTTGGTGGATCTTCCCAAAGGAAAGAAGGCATTGTAGAATAGTGGGTATATAGGATAAAGGAGGAGAATGCAGGTAAAAATAAATTCAAGGAAAGAATGGTGGTTAAAGGTTTTTCACAAAATAAAGGTATATATTTTGATGAAATATTTTCTCTAGTTGTTAAAATGACTTCAATTAGAACTATTTTGAGCTTAGTAGCAGTTGAAGATTTACACTTAGAATAGTTAGATATAAATATTGATTTCCTTCATGGGGATTTGAAGGAGGAAATATACATGGAGTAGCCACAAGGTTATGAAGTTAATGGTAAGGAAAATTTGATGTGTAAATTAAATAAGAGGTTGTATGTCTTGAAACAAGTTCCAAGACAATGGTATATTAACTTTGATAGTTTTATGATGGAATAGGGTTATTCTAGATGTCATTTAGACCATTATGTATATTTTAAAAGATTTGAAAATGGTATATATATTATTTTATTTTGATATTTAGATGATATTCTTGTAGTTGGTTTTAACATGCACAATATTAATGTACTCAAGAAGTAGTTAAGTTATTGCTTTTCTATGAAGGATATAGGTGCAACTAAATAGATACTTGGTATGAAGATAAATAGACATAGAAAGAATAAGAAGCTAGAATTATCACATGGAGAGTACATCAAAAAAGTGTTGGAAAAATTTAATATGTAGGATGAAAAATAAGTTGGGACACCTTTGGCTACACAGTTTAAATTAACAAAGGAACAATATCCTAAAACACATGAAGAAAAGAACCTAATGTCTAAAATTTCATACTCATTAGCAATTTATAGTTTAATGTATGCAATGGTGTGTACAAGGATATAAATTTCACATGTAGTGTGATTGGTGAGTAGGTTCATGAGTGATCTAGGAAAGGAACATTGGAAGGCAATAAAATAGATCCTTCATTACTTAAGAGGGACCATAAATACAATGTTAAGTTATGGTGGATCAGATGTAATACTACAAGGATATGTTGACTCAGATATGGTAGGTGAATTAGATGGTAGAATAATCACTATAGGATATGTGTTTACAATAGGTGGTATAATATTTAGTTGGGTATCATGGTTATAGATGGTTGTGGCACTTTCAACTATAGAGACTAAGTATGTTCCTGATACAAAAGTGAGGAAATAATTTGGTTATAGATGTTGATGGAAGAATTGGGACATAGTAAAGAAATATGTACACTATATAGTGATATTTAGAGTGAAATACATCTAGCCAAAAACTCATCTTTTCACTCTAGGACAAAACACATTCAGTTTTGGTATCATTTCATTCATTCAGTGATAGAGGAAGAACAACTAAAATTGGAGAAGATACATACTAGTGAAAATCCTATGGATATGATGACTAAGGTAGTTACAAGAGAGAATTTAAATATTTGTTTAACTTTAATTGTTATTTATGGATTATAATTAAATTAACTTATCCAGGTCTATATAGTACAATTGATGTAGTAGTGATGGAGTTGCTGTAGTCTCCAAGTGGGAGATTGTTAGGTGTGGAGCCTGATTATCTTCCAAGATTAGAGGTTAAAATTATAATTTTATTTAAACTAGGTTTATATCCCATTATTTGAATCAATAATGGTTTAGGGTGTTGCAAGGGGGGAACCCCCCTTGCAAGGTTTGGGGGCTGCACACCCTAGAGAATTTTTTTATTAAAATTGATTTGTTAAATTGTAATTTTGTAGTCAATCTAGGATGTTAATTAAAGGTTTCTAGATCTGATGGTAGAGGTTATGTTTAGGAATTTTTACCCTAAAATGTATTGATATACAACTGAGATGTATGAGTGTGAAAAAAATAATAATGAAATATTGTACACAAAGAGGAGGTAGAAAAGGAAGTGAGGTGTAACAAGGTTTGTTATAGGATTTTGTTTTTCCCTTGTATTGCTAAAAATAATATACTAGACAAGTTTGATAGATGTGGCCCATCTTGGGTGAACCACATGTAATTTGGTGTCTCCTATTATGTGCATGTTTATGTTTATTTTTTTAATGTTTAATTATTCATTTCATAGTTTCTCTTGTATACGATTTATGGATAGATCTGGGTTTTAATTTATCCTAACATCATCAAATCCTAGTTTGAGGGGGAATACCTCCTCCCATACTCAGGGAAACCAAACCTTTGACCCATAATCCATTTTTATTTTATAGATCATTGACACAAACTACATAACAAAAAGGGGGAAAATGTAAACACTTAAAAACCACAAACGAAGGTTCTAGATGTTGAAACACCCCTAGATTAAACCATTTCCCAACCTTTGACCATGATCCTGAGTTAGTTTAGATAAATAGATAAACCCAACACACTAACCTACCATTTTACCCCACTTAACCTTGAACCTTAAACCACTGATGGTCACCTTAACTGTCAATGATCAGGTTTTCCCCATATGGACAAAGATAACTTGAGTTGTGTACAAGTTAACACATCAAAATTTAATATGGATGGCAAATTAATACATCATAAAAACCAATCAAACCTTATATAGAACCTTCTACCTCCATATCTCTTTACCTATAAAAGGATGGGAATAAGAGGTGAAAGAGGATCGATTCATGCAAGAATTTAGTAATCAGGCAATCAAGTTATCAACCAATAGTCTTCAGGAACTTCTTCATTAAGATCTTCTTTGTAGGTCTTCCCTTCAACAAGTCAATAGCCATGACAAAGACCTAAACCTATATCAAAATTATTATTTAATAAAATTATCATTAGTATATATAATTTTCTTCTCAACTTACCATCAACCATCAAGCAATGAGCTAAGTATATCTCTTGTTTTGAGTTTTGCTTACTAGTTTCTGATATCATTACCTAGACCACACCCTTCTACTTATTACCTTCTAAACCCCTGATCCTAACCAGAACTCTAAAAATTTTCCACTTGATAACTAAATTTTTGAAACCTAAACCAAAATATTTTCTAAACATACCCAAAACCCATGACAACCTCTGATAGTCAATCTGATCATCGATAATCACCTTTAACTGTCAATGGTCACCTAACCACCGATAGTCAGCTTAACCATTGATAGTCACCCTGACTATCGATAGTCACTATGGTAAGAAATAAAAATGAGTTATTTCCACCTACCTACCCTTAACCAAATTCCACTTTATATCTCTCTATCTGTTCATAAATACCTCACCTATTTTCTAGACCTAACCTGACCTATTAGCTTTATTATTGACCCACTATTTTCTAAAATTAGTCTATTTACTTTATCAAACATTTATTTCTTATTATATTCTATTTTAATATTTTATATCATATGATGTAAGTACTTCATCTTTATTTATTTCAATTTAACTATTTTAAAAGTGTGGATTGACAACCTCCTAGTAAGCTCATGCTTCTTAGATCTAGTTTACGCTGGGCAATCCACCTTGCTACCCATATAAAAACCCTTTTATTTTAAGTATTTTCTTATCTAAAGGTCATTCCTCCCAAGATAAAGAGTATCTCTTCACAATCATCTAGATCACACGTGCAAAAATAAATAGGTTCTTCTACCATACCCTTATTACTAGTTTATTACTTATTCTTTCCTAAGAAATAAATAGAAATGGAGAGAAACACTATTTTTTTTAGAATATTTATAACACCCTTTGATGATTAGGTTTTGAGGATATGTCCTTAGACAATTGTTAATTAAAATATCTATTCATGAAATTTAGGGGTCTCAAAAATGCACCACATAATTATGTAGTATTTGATATTCGACAATGATTGCCATTTTTAGATTTTTTATGTCTATAAGAAATCAAGATAGATTTTTAATAATATTATTTGGTGTGATAGTATTTTTTTAACTAGAAAACATAATTTTATCCAAGGGTGAGTAGTTATTTATTTATCTAAAATGGAGTCACTTTATATTGATCTTGGATTTGACCTCACTAATTGGACCCTTTGGGTTCTATCAAAAATTAAAATCTAGTCCTTAAGAATTATTAATATTTATGCCTCCAATTATGTGATGGATAGGTGATAACTTTGGTGGTGGCTTGTTAATGAGTTTTCAAATGTACATTATATTCTATATGGTGACTTTAATATAGTTGAGATGGTGACTAATGAGTTTGGTCACTTCCCAATCTACTGGATAATAGGCACATGAAAAGGTGTGGCATTTATAAACACCTAATTTTGGTACAAAACACTTATCCATTAATAAATTTTCATGTTTTAACACACTTGGTTTACTTATGTATATTTTCCTATTTTTAGTAAATTTTTGTAAACACTAGACTCTATATCTAACATTGATATAACTAGATATCCTTAGCTTCGGGTCAAACTTTCATGTTCTTGGATAATAGATCCTAGTCATCCACTTTTTTATTAGTTACATCTCCATTTTAAAAATTTATTTCACCTGGTAAAAAATTAGAGAACTATTGATTATATCTCATACATATTCAATGACTTGAATATTATGTCCCATGTGTTTTTATGAATCCTTCCACCTTTGACTAATTTTACACACCTTTAATTTTACTTAGTACATAATTAAACTATCTAAATTTGTGTTTGATGACCTTAAGATCCCTATATATACAAATCCTCTCATAGTCATTTACCAAGTTATATTCAAGTGATGATCGAATAGAGAACCTTCCCTAAGTTTGAGTCACACATTAATAAAATATATTATTACATTTATTAAGGAGCCCACATATTTATTCTACAAAACATTTATATCACTTCAAGTCTTGTGCCACCATCATATTATACCAAAATAGGGTTAATGTGAATGTTCATGTAGTTATATTCAATTTCCTAAGGAGAGACGATGAAGACATTTCTCTCAATTACACGTCATTCGCATGCATAATATAACTTAAGTGTGTAGGATATGTAGGTTCAACTCATCAATGGGTATCCCATGTTAGCTAACCTTGCACACACTTGTTTATTACTACTTTTGAGGGTTAGGTCAAGGAGAGAAAGAGAAGACAAAACATCAAAATTTCCCACCAATTTTGCATATTGAGCTCAAAATATTACTTGCCACTAGCCAACACACTTACCCAAAAATTTACATAGTATGGAATTTAGTAAAGGAAACAATAACACTTAGGTACAAAGTTAACAACAACATGGGTACACATTTGATAAACTATCTATTGCATCCAATATAAATTTGACAACATAGTGATTTTGCCCATGTACAATCAACAATCCATATTTCCCGTAGCACAACATAGTCATACACAAATCCCAAATATAATGTCAAAAATCCAAAACAAAATAGAGGTGTGTCAGATTATATCATTTTAATTTACTTTCATTTTTATTATTTAGTCAATCATCTTTTTATTATGTTTGTTTATGTTTTATCCATAAGGTCGATTTAATTACAATTTTAGACTATTATATATTAGATCTAGCTTATCCCTTAGTTTTAATTTATTGTGAAAAGTTTAATTTTCATTATCATTATTTTAGTTAAAACAAACTGGTGAACTTGATCTATCAATCATCCAATCTAAGGTGTCAAAAACCTTCATCCCCCTAGGTTATGATTTTTTTTATTTTTGATAATCGATTTTTAGTTTTTAAATTTTCTCTAGTATAATGGTTTTGTTCAACTTCATTTATGCTTCTCATATTTATATCCACTTCTCAAATATTAGTGAACATCTCTATTGTATAAATGGATACACCTTTCAAATTTTTTCCCTAGGGTTTGATTTATGAGTTTACATTTTATATCTAATTTTCATATTTGAATCTTATTATTCTTATCTCATTACTCAATTATTATCCTTAGCTTATTTCATGTTGTTTATGATTATATATTATGCCAACTAGGAATCCTTCATTTATACATCTTACTAAGTGAAGTGCTAAATAGTGTGGTACTACTTGTGATTTTTTTAAATTTTTTTTATTACCTCCTATATCTACTTCTTTGAAGTCAAAAATGACAACCAATGCTAAAATTCCTACTAGTGTTCATGATAATGCAAATATGAATGCTAGTAACTATGTCTATATTCTTAGTATGCCTCTTCATGATTATTATTTTTATTGATGATGAAAACACATGATAATAATGCCAATATTAGATAATAATTACTTGGGCCTCTTCATAAAGTACTTAAACAATTACATGCATGTAGCTTTATTAATCTACATGAGATATTAGTTGGATACTTTTTTACCTATGGATAAATGATATGACAAAACTAATATTTTGACTACCATCAAGATTTTGGACATTTTACCAATCAATGATACAAATTATAAAATAAGATAATATTTAGTTGATAGTAATAATATTCAAGGTTATGGCCTTAATTCTACTTTAAATGGATATGTTACAATGTCTAATTAATGGTTACAAATATTCAATAATCCTTTGCCAAATTGTAATACTAGGAAATAAGATGATTTTTATAGTACATATATACATCACTCAACTATTTCACATGAGAATGACATTGATAGAATTATTGGTATGGTTTTTGCATCTCAAAATAAAAAACTTTCTATAACATTTTATCACCATGAGATCCCACATAACAATTAAAATAATGGTCCTCTCTACATACACAATTTTATGGATTCACATCCTTTGATCACACATAACATTATGGTTAACAATGGTCCAAGTAAAAATATAATTACAATGTAATTTATAGTTAATCAAGGCTGCACATAATCATATTTACTTGGTAAAAATATGATATTTAGGAATTATGATGGTATTACATGCACACCCCATGGTTTTATTACATTACCAATTATAGTTGGTGAAAAACCATATTAGTGTGGTTCTACATAATTTTGTATATTTGTGCATATAATTTATTACTTGGATGCCCATGGCTAAATCAAATTGAGAGAAATACCACACACTAAATCAATGTCTTAAATTTGTGCATAATGACAAATAACATACTACTTATGGCACATATTTTGAGTTACCTATCCCATATCATAAACAACATGAGATTTCATTAAAAACACTTCTTAAAAAGTGAATCATTCAACCTCATATGGTATTTTATACTATTTCATTGCCTTCAGTTATTTTTCCTACTATCTTATCATATAAAACTTCAAAATCTTGAGTCACGTCCCTAGAGTTAATAATTCTAAAGTTACACTACTTATACAAATAATTCCTAATCATCCATGTCCCAAAATTGGTTTACAACCTCTTGTAGTGATTTATATCAAATCACCTATGTCATATCCCATTTCACCATTACTTATCCATATTATTTGAAATACCATTACTCCTTTTACCTTGTCCACTCACAATTCCATTTCAAAGAGGGGCAGCCAAAATTGATAGAGGATGAGAAATCCTTACTAGCACATCTCAGGATAGAGGTACAAGCATAGATCTCTAAGGTATCTAAGATTACCATAAAGAGAGAACAACTCCATGCCCTATTACAGGGGTAAATGACATAGAGGGATGGGAAGTTGGCTCAAGCATAAGGATATATTTTTAGTTTACAGGGATAAGTTACCTCCTTAAAGGCGTAGATAGTGATGCTATAGATATAGATCTAGAGTTGAGATACATAGATTACTGGGGATATAGGCTTAGATTGGTTAGATGTAAAATCAGTTTAGGGATTTGATAGGGGAGGTGAAGGTGGTTGAGAGGACCAAGGAGGAGGCATAGATGGATATGTTAGCAAGTGGGATGGGTGATGTGATGTGAAACATTATGAGATTGATGCATGAGGGACATTACTATAGAGACTTGTATGGGGTAGCAGTGCCACTTGAGTGGCATGTACGTACATTTAGAGCCATCTCATCACAATCAGTGCAATAATGACCTAAAGGACCACTAGGAGCATAATTAAGATTATGTGAGATAATTGTCTATGGATTTTTTTATATGTTATAACACATTTATGCCTACAGGGCCCATATATTGTATCTATATTTTTTAACATGAACTCCATATGGACATTTGGGATTATTATATATGATGAGATTTTGATGTGATATAATGTTTGATGTTTTATGATGTTATGACTATGCATGATTGTGCTTCCATTGATGTTATGATGATGATATATATGTGATGTTTATGGGTAATTATATTTGTATTTTATGATGTGATTAGATGCTTATGTTGTGATGTGAGTGATTAGTTAGATATTGATGTATGCATTTGATTAGATGGTATGATAAATAGATGAGTTATGTGAGTGATGATGTTATATGATTTATGGATTAGATTTAGACTCATGATATGTTATGAGTTAAATGCCTATATGGATGTCATGATATTGATTTATATGGATGTGATGTGATGCAATATTAATGAGATGTGTTTATTTTCAAATGGTAAATATGGAATAAAATTGTTAATCAATGTGATTAATGAAGGATAATCCATTTTTTTAATTTTTATGTCTCACACATTAGGGTAATAATCCTCATGCACCAAGGGGGTGGGTGGGGATGGAATGGTAGGATGATTTGGTAACACAAAGATGGTTAGATGAGACATGGGATGGGTAGTAATTTTTGAAGCCATTAATGATGTATGTAATCCATTTTAATATGACACCAGTGAATAAACATGTGCTAATGACATGATAGAATTCAAATGCCCATTAAAAACATAGTGTGTGGGGGGAACTCTATTTTGAAGTGACTTTGCCCAAGATAAGTTTGAGAGTCACATATACCATCCTTATTCCCATTAAGTACATGAGATAAAATATAAAAAGATAACAATATTATCTAACTAATATGTAAAATAATAAATGATTTATCAAACAACCACACACATTCAAAACACTCATACACACACACATATATAGACAAAATATAAAATAGACTAAATATAAGGATAAACAAAAAAGATATACAAGTGATAGTATTAGGTGTTTCAATGAGATGATTATGTAAAATGGTCTTAATGATGATACGAGATATGTACCTAGGGTATATTGTGTCAAAAATTATTTGATTTAAATAAGGATCCAATCAAATAAAAAACAACTGTATATGGGGCATAGGATAATTGATCAAGATTTAGTGGCATAGTTTATGTTGTACCACAAAGTATGATTTATTATTGAACCTTCTATAATGATAAAGTTAGTCAAAGCTTGTGGACCATGGTTTAAGGATAGTGAGAGACAAATGAGGATAACATTAGGTTGACGCTAAGAAGAGACATACTCATCAAAGATGATGTGATGGGGGATATGTATGAGGGTGTGATAAGATGGAGGATACATGAAAAATGGATAGTGAGACTATAGAATACTCCTCAACAAATGCTTCCTTGAAATAATAAGTAATGACTTGTTCTACAATTTTAAATATTTGTCCCCTAATTATGATGAATCCTATAATATATTCCCACTTTTAAGACCAAGGTTAGAGTTGGAATGGTAAAATGGAGTGGAATGAGAATAATAGGAATAGAATGGAAATGAATATGCCCCTAAGAGTGGGGACCCATAGATGGAGGTAAATTAGAGCCTGTCAAGTATAGAAGCATTTTAAATGCATTATAGTCATTGGCTCATCGATATATTCAACATCCAATGTGGCTAACTTATAGGTTCCTGATCTAAATTTAGCAACTATTAAATAAGGTCCAAGTCAATTAGCTTCAAATTTTCCCTTTTTATCCCTATTTGTATTAATATTTTTCTAGTTTTCTTTTAGTTTTAGATCACTAAACACAAAACTCTTAAGACTAGATTTTCTTACATTATTGGCCTTTTAATCTATTTTTATATACTCATAAGTGATTTAGGGCCCTTTGATGCTTTTCATATAGAAGTTCTAAGTTTTGTAGGCTTCCTTTTATGAAATTATTATCAATGATGATGCCTCAAAATGAGATATGTAAAGAGGGGATCCCCACTTCTACAAGTAAGATGGATTATATTCCACAAACTAAAGAATATGGAATAGCCCCAATGGGTGTTCAAATACTTGTTTTTTAAGACTAGAGTTTAGGATATAATTGTAAGTTTCAGTTCCTTCTTGCATCATTGAGGGTTTTCTTGAGAATCTTGATAAGAGTTTTATTAGTTACTTCAGCCTGTCCATTCTCTTGGGGGTAATAAGGAGTAGAAAAGTGCTGATTGATGTGATAACACTTACACAAGGCCTCAAATTCTTTATTTTTAAAGGACTTACCATTATATAAGAGGATGTTGGCTAGAATGCCAAAACAACAAATGATTTGATTCATGATGAATTTGAAAATATGGAGACCTGTGGTGTATGTAAGCAACATATCTTCAACCCATATAGTGAAATAATCCATAGCTATGATTATAAACTTGTGTTATCAAAAGATGTAGGATTTATATTGCCAATTAATTCTATTCCCCATATAGAGAATGGCCTTGGGCTCATGATAGGTTTTAATTCTTGTGTGGGGGCATGAATAAGATTACCATGTTTATATTAGGATACACATTTATGCACATATTGGTAGGTATCATGTTTTTTTGTGGGCTAACAGTATCTAATCTTGAGAAATTTCTTAGCTAAGGACATTCTACTAAAATAGTCACCATAGATACCATCGTGAACCTCCTTGATCATAAGAGTATCTTCTTCTAAGGTTAAGAATCTCAATAAGGTCCCATCATAGCCTCATCGATAGAGAATTCTACCAAGGATAGTGTAACAAGATGTATAATGGATGAAGGCATTATATTGATGGTGATTAAGGTTCAGTGGAAAGATGTTGTCATGGACATAGTTATAGATATCATGATACCAAGGGAGACTGGGATCAAAAATAACACAAATTTGTAGAGGAGCCATAGATTGATGAGCTAGTAAGATCAAATGTCCAATGAAGAAATTTATTTCAAGGACATCTTTAAGAAGGTCTACTAGAGACCCAATAGTATCCATGAAATCAACTACCTTATTACTCCCCCTTGGCACTTGTTCAAATTTAATATACTAGAAATTCTAGTTTAACTAATCTACCAACTACTTTAGGGGAGTAATTTTTTGTCTCTAATTTGAAACTCTTCATTGACTTGATTGATTATTAGTTATGAATCATGAAATACTTGGAGGTGATGGATGTTTTATTGGATTAATAGTTAGAGGCCAACAATCAAAGCTTCATACTTAGAAATATTATTGGTACACAAAAAACCTAGTTAGAAAGCCTTAAGGATAAGGTCTCCTTATGGGGTTACCAAAAAGATACCAACTCCTAATCCATGTGTAGAAAAAGATCCATCAAAATATAACTTCTAATCATTAGATTATATGGTATTCATTATGGATTCATCAAGGAAGGCTGTGATAATAGAATTAGTATCTAAAAAAAGTGCCTCTACAAGTTGATCCATAATTTATTGTCCTTTGATGGCCTTTTGGTGAATATATTCTATGTCAAATTCACTAACTAACATTATCCATTTGGACATTCATCTTCATGAGAGCTGATTTTGATAATAGATATTTAAGAGGATTAATTTTAGCTATGAGCTAAACTTGACTATTTAGTAGATAATACCAAAGCTTTTATGAGGAAAAGACAACAACTAAGCAAGCTTTTTCAATGGGGGTATGATTCAGCTCATATGAAATTAGGGTATGATGAAGATAATAGATAACTTACTCCTTGCTATGAGTGGTAGTGATAACATAAGAGGATTTGCCAGATATTAGTTAAGATTATAAAAGACATGTTGACATTCAAAGTTCCAATTAAAGTGGGTTCCCTTCTTCAAGAGATGGGTGAAGGGGTGACATTTATCTACAAGATGAGAAATTAACCATTGAATGGCTTATAACTTACCCTGAAGGCTCCTAAGCTAATTTAGATTATGAGGATGAAATATTTACATAATAAATTTAACTTTTGTTGGGTCCAATTATATACCTCTCCTAGATACAATGAATCCTAATAACATTCCTAAGGCAATGATAAATACACTTTTCTTTAGATTTAACCTAAATTTATATTCACACAACCACTCAAAGATACTTCATAGAACCACATGATGCTTAGATCTGAGTCTAGACTTCCCCAAAATATCATCAACATAATATTCAACAATGTTGTGCATCATATCATATAATATAGCAATGATTTCCCACTAATAGGTAGCACCAACATTATTGAAGCCAAAGGGAATTACTTGATAATAGAAGGTTCTCCATGGATTGATGAAGGTGGTCTTATGCTAATATTTAGGTGAAATTTTGATTTGGTTGTAACTCAAAAATCCATCTATGAGGGATAAAATTTCATACCCTATGTTAAATCCAAAATCATATCTATGTTTGGGAAAGGGAAATAATGTTTAGGACATGCCTTGTTAATGTCCTAGAAGTTAGTACAGATCTGATCCTATTTTTTGGTTTGGCCATAGGAACAATGTTAGATATCCAAGTAGAGTAATCAATAGGTCAAATAAATCCTTCTTGTAATTATTTCTATAATTCCTCCTTGACTAGTAAGGCCACATTAGGGTACATATTGCATAATTTTTTCTTGATTGGTTTAGCATTAGGGTGAACAACTAAATGATGCACAACCAAGGAGGGATCAACTCTTGGCATATCAGAATAGCACCATGCAAAGTTTTCCATAAATTCCTTGAGTAGCTCAGTAATGATTTGATGTTATTCAAGCATAAGAGTTTCCCTCATTTTGACTATTTTAGGATGTTCTTTATTTCCAATATTGACTTAGATCACCTCCTCAATGAGAGAGGGTGATTGATCTTTAAGATAGGTTAGAGGCAATGGTAAATCTTAGATATTTGAATCAAAATCTTTCAAGAGTTTTGTGTCTATTTCAATATAATATTTTGATTCATCTAAAATCCGTGGAATTTCTTCTAGAATTTAAGGTGGATCTACTTCTTCATAGTCTTATTATTCAATTTGGTTAAGGGATGTTTGTTGTTCCTCAAATTAAGATGACTAACAGAGATTAATAGAAAAGGGTTTCTTATGATCACTGAAAGACATAAAATCCCAAGGTCTTAGATATTTGAGGATGGCCTCATCACTTTGGAACATGTCAAAGTATGGCTCATGACATTGATCCTAGTCTTTTAATGAAGGGTAAAATAGGGATATATTAATGGTGGTGATAGTGGTATCATATAAAAGGTTTGTGGTAGTAAGCCTTGAGATAGTGAAGGCTGTCTACTTATCATACAGCCTTACTGAAGCTGTGATTTTTGTCATTTTGATCATGCGGGAGTTGTGGATTCTTTTTGAGTAGGCTCAAAAGTCCTTGGGGTCACTAAGAACTGTAGAGTGAAAAACTCTACATTTTCCAATTTCAGTTATGCACTCCAAGTTTTGTCCCTGCACTTTTTTATTTTTGAGATAGTGAAGTTTCTGACTTAGAGCGCGGGTTCAAATTCTTTTCACCTCAATTTTGTCTAAGTGTCAAAATCATGCAAAAGCTGCCAAGTGTCACCAGTTGAGGTACATTTCATAATTTCTATAAGTTGGTTGGCACGCAACACGTATCCCATAATAACTCAATGGAGTGCAACAAGTGTCAGCATCCACATCTCATGTTTCTTATACGTGTCAAAAGCTTCTTTTCAATAAAGCTTTTCTCAGGATCAAGAAAAAGGCACCAGGTGGCAACCACGGAAGGTTTCAATATGCTTTTCTAAAAGAAATAGAAGATTCCGCGTATCCCTAATTGAAGAAAGTGGAAGCCGCCACATGTCAACATCTGAATTATCTTTACTTTGTTTCATTAATAAGTAAAGACTGTGGAGGGTCCTGGGTTCTATTTCTAAGGCAAGCAAAAGCCACCAAGTGCTACCGTCTGTGTAAATATGAAATAAGGCCCAAATGTTTCTATAGTATAGATAGAGTGACATAGAGACCAACAAGTGTCACCTTCCATAGGATTCTCAAAGGGTAGTTAAAAGCAATGGAGACTGCCACATGTCCCTTGTTAAAGATGCGCAGGAAGCACCACCTATCCCTATTCCCTTTTTGAAGTTGCTTGGGTGAGAAGTGCTGTGGGTCCTAGTTTCTATAAGTTGTTAAAGTTTTGGAGAAGTGGATGGTGATAGATGTCAAGGATGGAACACTCCTAAGAGAAGACATAATAAAGAGTATAGGTTATGCAGAAAGTGTTGTGTGTCTTTAGTAAGTGCCGTGGAACATGCCAAGTGTCATTCTATAGTGCCTCCTAAATAATAAGAAGGTTTTCAAGTGGAGAGAAGGAATCGACCAAGTTTCCTCTCTCGTTTGAAAGTGGGAAGCATCCTAGGTATCTATTTCAGCCAATGAAATCGTAGGAAGATAGAACATTTTAGATCTAAGAAATATCCTATATTAGACACTTCTAGTTCAGTTAGAGTTTAGTTAGGCCGTTAGATTGGGAACATGCAAACAATCCAGAGCTAATTCAATGCTATAAATAAGGGTTGCAGAGATCACCAGAGGATCATCAGAAGATAGAGAGAATTTTTTGCAAGAGATTATTGTCAAGAGTTTTTAGACTTTTTAAGTTGTGATCAAAAATATCATTTTCCTTTGTTCTATTTTCTTGAGTTAGAAAGTTTAATTATGCATGTTTCTATGCCTTTTATGTGATTGGAGAATTAATAAGAAAATTGAGTTTTATGCCTTTGTTGATATTTTTTGTGTCACTGAAAAATTAGTCTAAGTTGTGAGCCTCTGTTTCTATTGTTTTCCATATTTTACATTGATCATGCCCTGTTCACTCTTTAATGTAATTGAATCTTACATATAGCTTCGCTGTGCTCAGAATTAAGGTTTGAATTAAATTTAGGTGCATCACCATAGTTAGATTTTATTTCATTGCACTTGTGTTTCTATTTAATTCCTATCCCTTTTCCCATTACACACTTGATATAAAGAAGAGCCAGCTTCTTTAAAATCTGGAGGTTGTTTCAGGTTGTAAGTCCCACATTCTTGAAACTTTCCATTGTTGGTGTTAGAAATAGTGCAATTTTAATTATCAATAGTTTTTGGCATGCCTGGTGGGACACCATCTTGAAGTTTCTTTCAAGACCATATGAACCAAAGAGCTACAAGGAGTCAAAGCTGTGGACTAGTGACAAGATCTCAATATACTATAAATCTAGGTATTATTTTTCCACCTTTGATAACTAATTTGAGACAAAGAATCAATTAGTTTATACCAATACCAAGAGTAAATATTGGAACTCCTATACCCCCAAGGAATTATGCAAGTTGGAACACTGGCAGTCCTTTGATCCTCCCAATACCACCAACCACTTGGGACCCTATTCCAGTGAATGCCTTGAAGGCTCTACCCAAATTTAGTGGGAAAGATTTCAAAACACCTAAAAAACATCTTCAAGATGTGTCTGATGTATGTGCTATACATGTGGTCACATAGCAAAATGATGCCATAAGATTTTTAGCAGCTTCTTTTAAAGGAAAGGATCTAAAATGGTACAGATCTTTGACCCCAAATATAATATCTACATGGGATCAACATGGAGATATTTTATTTGAAAGATTTGAGGAAAAGGTGATAAATCTTCTCTATTGCAATAATTGATCACTATAAAAAGGGCACCACAAGAAGCAATGACTGAATTCAATTCAAGATTTCAAAGGACTTGGGAAAGAATCCCAGCTACAATAAGACCATTACCAGGTATGGCTATAACATTTATCTTAAGGATTTAAATTTAGATATATCAGTCATGATTCAGTCACTTGGAGGTCAAACTCTACCAGAGGCACTGAAAATAATTTAATAGATGCTAGAAAGTTACTCCCAAGGCCTCCCATGCCCATGTTTCTAGAAATTACCTTGCCATTACCTCAAGAAGCCCCTAATTCCATAGCCCTACCTGTGTCTATGTATAAATATCCTCAACCATCTACTAAAGAACTTGTCCCTGCCCAGTCATTTGAGATGGATGATATCAAGAATATCTTAAGGACATTTTCTAATGAGTTAATTAACATAAAGAGACAACATAATCCTTACCCTAGACCCCAATATCAAGGATATCAAGGAAATAGATTTTCATCATAGCCAAACTAATATTAGGGTCATCAAAGGCAAAATAACCCTCAACCAAGAAACCAATTAGTTGCAGTCCCTACACCCTCATAGACTGTTCCCCCATATCCAAATAGGGAGATTATTCAAGGGCAAAATAATTATGCAAATAGCACCAATGCCTAGTGTTTCCCTTTTAATAATGCTCATACACCTAGAGATTGTCCCATAGGTAATCTACAACAAAAGGTAGTAGAGCAAAGAAGAATGCATGGATAATTTGCTAGTACTTCAGATGCACAAACTTACCAGTCTCCTAGTATGCAAAATTTAGACCTGATGGCTTAGATGCAAGGGATGTATTTACAACAAGAAGAAGAAATAACCCTTGAACGTGCTTTGTTTTCATGGGTTAAAGATGAAGAATCAGTATTCTTGAATGAAGCTTCTGCTTGCAAGAAACTAGTGGTGCAATCAGACTACTATACTAGATCAAAGAGAAGAATGATGGAATAGCTTGAAGTTATAAATAATCAAGTTATGGAGAATCCTCCATTTCAAGGTCAATGAAACACAGCTGTCAGAAAGGAAGTGCCTCAGCCAGTGCAGAACCAAGTGATTCCTATACAAGTTCAAGAAAAGGCAAGGTATCCTTATTTTCCAAGAACTCAAGCATTAGGACCAATGAATGTGGTGGAATAGCTGAAGAGGACTCCAACACAAGTATCAATTTAGAACATATTAGCTATTCCTAAAAAAAAGATGCTATTACAAGAAGATCTATAAGGCCAAGCAATGCCTAAACATAATGGCACCAAAGAAGGACTTGTTAATAAAGAAAAGCTCAAGGACACAGTTCCTCTGAAGATGACAGCGTTTTTGAACAATGCAGTAGAGGTAAGTAAATCCAAACCAAAGCCTTTCTATTTGACTCTAATAGTTGGAAAGAAACTCTTGCATAATGCATTGATAGATTCAAGGGCTAGTACTATAGTAATGCCTAAACAAATAGTTGATGCTTTAAAAATAAAGTATGAACCACTTACTAAAGGAGTTATTCAACTAGATGGAAAATTAGTACAAAAAATAGGGAGAATTAAACAACTCCCATTGCAATTATATACTTGTCCCAATATAATTGTTAATCAAGATGTAGTAGTCATAGATATACCTCCTATTTTTGGTTTATGTTTATCTAGAGACTTTACAGCCAAAATAGGAGGATATATGTCCCTTGATTGGTCTCACCTCATCCTAAGAACTAAATATAGTTCAAAGATGAAAATTCTATTGGAACCACTATCAAAAGATCACATCACCAATGAACCAACATCAAAATTAGAGGCAGATCATGCTATGTTGAATAAAGAAGAAAAGATTTTTGTTGAAGAGTTGGGTGGATGGACAGAAAATGACCAAGAAGAGGAAAATAACTATTTGTTAGCTATGATGCATAGTGATCCATATGTAAATTATGACTCTATTGGTCTAGGCACTTATGCCATTTTTGATGAAGATCATGAAATCCCAAATGTTTTAAGGGAAGAGACACCAACTATTCAAGAATCTGAAAAAGATTTAGAAATTTGGACCTTAAATTTTGATGGAGCTAGAAGTAAAAGTGGTGTTGGAGTAGGAATTTGTCTTGTTGCTCCAAATGGGGAGAAAATTTTGAGAGCTATTCATTTCCAATTTGCTTGTACCAATAATGATGCTGAATATGAATCCTTAGTTCATGGGCTCATTTTAGCCAAAAAAAGGGAATAAAGAATTTAATAGTAAAAGGAGATTCAAAATTAGTGGTAAAGCAAATTAGGGAAAAGGAAATAGCCAAAAATGTAAGGATGAGATCCTATAGACATAGAATTTGGGACTTAATAGAAGATTTTGAATCTTTCAATATTAAAGTAGTTCTAAGAACCCAAAATTCTGAAGTTGATAGGATGGCATAGATTGGCTCACAGGTTGATCCAGCAATTGGCCTATTAGTTAACAATGAGTCAGTAAAAGTTATTGTAAGACCAACTATCCCAAACAACGATGAAAATTGGAAAGTATTTGAAAATGATTCTCAGGTACTCTCATTCTTACAACAATCAAGGGAATTTGCTGATCAATTGCAACCAAAAATTGAAGAGGCATATGGGGATCAAATTATACAATTAAAGAATAATAAGCTTCCCAAAGGCTTAATCACTTTAGAAAACCTATTTGATCTAGAAGATGTAGGCCTAGAGAAGAAAAGGTTCTAGGTAAACAAAGTAGATTATTCTAAAATAGAGGTGAGTGAAGGGAGAAAATTAAAAATTGGAAATTTTACAACTCAAGAGGAAAGAGAAAGACTAATTGACTTGTGCAAAATATATGAAGAGTCATAGCCTAGAGCTATGAAGACCTTCATGGATATAATAAAGACATCATTCAACACACAATAGAACTGACTGAAGGATCTAAGCCAGTCAGATAGAAGTAGAGGCCAATAAATCCAAGGATTGAATCTCTAATGGTAGATGACTTGTAGAAACTTTTAGATTCCAAAATAATTTTTCCAATCAAACACTCAACTTGGGTATCAAATCTTGTACCAGTTAGGAAAAATTATGGTGACATAAGACTCTATGTAGATTTCAGAGACTTGAATAGAGCATCTCTGAAAGATCACTATCCCTTGCCATCTATGGAACAAATTTTACAGACTATGGCTGGATCAGAGAGATTTTCCTTCTTAGATGGTTTCTCTGGATATAATCAGATTTGGTTGGCTGATGAAGACCAATACAAGAGTGCTTTTACTACCAAATGGGGAGCATTTGCATATGCTAAGATGCCATTTGGCCTGTCAAATGCAGGAGCCACTTTTCAAAGAGCTATGGATGTAACATTTGGGGAACTTATAAATAAAATCATCCTGATTTATCTTGATGATCTTACTATTTTTTCCCAGAATGCTATTGATCATTTTGATCATTTAGAATCTATTTTTAAGAAATGTCAAGTATTTGGAATATCCCTGAATCCTAAGAAATACATCTTTGCTGTACCTCAAGGCAAATTATTAGGACATATAGTATCTAAAGAAGGAGTCTCCATAGACCCAGAGAGAGTGGTAGCTATAATGAACTTACCTCTTCTAGTAAATAAGAAAGTAATTCAATATTTCTTAGGAAAGATTAATTTTGTTAGTTGGTTCATATCTGACTTTGCAAGCTTAGTAAGACTAGTGACACTCTTTTTGAAAAAAGACCTGGTTTTCAAGTGGACTACAGAAGGAAGGCAAGCCTTTGAAGAGGTCAAGAAAGTAATTTCAATGGCCCCAATACTTAGAAACCCAGACTTTTCTAAGCCTTTTTTAATGTATGTCTATGGAGGAGAGCTTAGTATTGCTGCTGTCCTAACATAGAAGGATAATAGACAGGAGGGAGAGCATCTAATAACCTTTTTCTCAAGGAATCTTAGGGAATATGAAACCAGATACAACTTTGTGGAAAAACAAGCATATGCTATGGTAAAATCCCTCAAGAAATTTAGGCATATAGTATCAAGAAGTAAGATTTTGATACTTGTGGCTCACCCAAGTGTCAGAGAATACATTATGGAGGGTGAAATTACTGAAAAAAGAGCAAACTAGATAAAAAAGATCCTTGAATATGATGTAGAGGTCAAACCCATTCAGTTAGTCAGAGGTAGGGGGTTATGCCAATACATGACTCAAGAGCTTGAAAAGATGATACCTATGGAAATAGATCAGAAATGGAAAAGGAAACTGTATTGAGGATACAAGAGGTTGATCAGAACTCCTAGGTCACAAACAAGATTCATTTTATGAAATATGGGATTTACCCAAGAGAACTTCCTCAAAACAAGAAGAGATACTATAAGATGTAAGGGATCCATTTTGTTTTAATTGAACAAGTTCTTTTCAGGAGAAATTCTGATGGCAAGCTTTTAAGATGCATAGAGAAGGATGAGGCTAAGAAAATACTGCATGAAATTCATCATGGAGTCTCAGGTGGACATTTTTTTGCCAATACCACAGCTATAAATATAAGTGAGGCAAGTTATTTTTGGCCTGCTTTATTTACAGACTATTATCAACTGGTTAAAAAATGTCAATCTTGTCAATATTATGTGGGGATGAGAAGGAATGCAACAATGCCTCTTAGTCCTATAATTGTTGATGAATCTTTTGTTCAATGGGGTCTTGACTTCATTAGAATGATAAATATAGTATCTAGTATGGGTCACAAATGGATTTTAACTACCATAGATTATTTCACTAGATGGACTGAGGCAGTGCCACTTAAAGGTGCAACAAAAAATGTGATCCTAGACTTTCTAGGGAGTATCACTACTCGCTTTGGGGCTCCTCACACCATAATTTCAGATAATTCTAAAGAATTTTTAGGGTCTAAAGTATCTAACTTTGCATTAAAGCATGGAATATATCTAAAAACTTCCTCTAATTATTACCCTCAGGGTAATGGTTTGGTAGAATTAACTAATAAGAACCTGATTAGACTCATCAAGAGAATAGGGGCTGATCATCACAAAGAGTGGCATAAAGTGCTAAATATAGCACTGTGGGATGATAGAATTACACCTAAGTAGGTGACAAAAATGTCCCCATATGAATTGGTATATGGCAAGCCTACCGTAATACCTCTAAGCTTGGAAATTCCTGCTCTCCAACTGATAAAATAGATTGAAATTGATGAAAATGGCCCCATGAAGGTTAGACTTGCTAAACTTTTGGAAGTTTAGGAAAGGTGGGATGCAGCACATGATTCATTAATTAAGAATCAGAAAATAATTAAAGACTACTTTGATAAAAGGACTTCAAATCCCCATTTCAAAGTAGGCTCAATTGTTTTGAAATGGGATGCAAGAGCTGCCAAGTCAGGTCAACATACTAAATTTGAAGCATTATGGACTGGCCCCTATAAAATTTGTGCATGTAAACAAAATAATTCATTTGAGCTGGAAACAATGGAAGGCAAACTTGAAGAGATTTTTGTGAATGGTATCTACTTGAAGCATTTCAGTTAAGCTGTGTCTCTTATGTATTATAGTTAGATAGTTTCCCTTTCCTAGTTGCTTTGTTTTCCCATTTTATTTCTTGCTCTTTCTTTTAAATAAGTGTTCTTTGAACACGTAGTTGAAGCTCATATCCTTTTTTTTCAAAATTTTAAAAAACTCTCGACACTTTAAATATCTCCCAAATCTTAAATTCCCCAAGGTACCTTGCGCAACCACTTGCATGACATTTCTAACGCACTATTCCATGAAGATTTAGTAAGATTTGCTAATGGTTATCTGGGTTTAATTCCATTTTGAGACTTGATTGGTTAATAATACCTCATAGCAAAAGTTAAAGCTTACAATTTCTCAAACATTCCTGCTTCTGCTAGAAAACCCCTGCTACTTGCATTTTTAGCTCATAGCAAACTTGCTTAAGTGAAAGTGCTTCCTTATTGCAAAAGCTTCATACCTATTACCATAGTTCACTATTTTCAAGAATATATATAGATATGGAGGGATCATAATCTTTGACAACAAGGGTTTGGGATTTATGAATCCCTTGATAAGTTTTTTACAAGCAAATCATATGCTTCAGCCCTTGCACAACCATTAAAGACCTACCCGCAGACTAGAATCCCTGAAGTTGGTCAAGCAAACAACCCAACAAAGGTAAAAGATTATGTAGATGGAATCATGGACCCAATTCTTCAAAGAACTAGTAGCTAAACTCTTAGAGAAGGGGCACATCAAAGGTGTCTTCAGAGGGTCAAGGTGGGACAATATGAGACATTCACAATGAGGATATGGACTTCACAAATGGCACAATTCATTGTCCTAGGTGTGCATCCATGCCCTGACTTGGTTGAAATATGTGCTAGATTATTTCACGTGCCTTCAAATACCATACAATAAGGTCCATTCACAGTGCAAACTACACCAAAGGCTATCAGAGACATGTTGGCCCTATACCATGACAAGAAAGCCACATTTCCCACCATTGCCAAGATGCAAAAAATGTGGGCAAACACCAATACTCAATTAAGGCTTTTGAAATCAGAGATGTAATTAGGTGATGATGATACTACTGTGTCGACACTGCTAATGGTAAGAGCACAATTTGCCCAAGCTAGTCAAGATGCACTTTCCATGATGGCTTTCATTTTTGAAATGAAAGATGATATAACCATCTATGAAGAACAAATGGCTATCCTCTTTAGATTAAAAATAGTTGACAAGACTCAGGAGTATCAAATTGATTTCTCTGAATAGATTACATACTCAATGGCTAAATAGCTCACCCAGTTCAGATCTAAAGGGATTTTCAGGTAATCCTCTTATTTGTTTCACTTTATGTTGTATCAAAATTTTGGCATCTTTTCCCAATACATGCATCTAAACATGTATGACCCAAGCTTCGGTCTACATAGGACCACTCCTATGTCTACATGGACACATATTTTGTCTAAAACTAGTGACCCATATGAATTCTAGGAAATTTTTATTGCCCCTAATTTTTGTCATCTGAGCCCAGAACTAGTTATAAATAGACTGTTTCTAAGTGTTTCAAACCTTATGACCAAGTGCCCTATTCCTTGTGATTATTTTTTAGGATCCCATCATACTATTATTAGAGTTCATGGTTTTAGTGGGGAACCAGTGTTGCTATCTAAGATTTTGAACCTTAGGTTAGCATTCTTAGAGGTCACTCGGCAGGCATCTATGGTAGATAATGAATATGGCTCTGGGAAGAAGAAGAGGAAAATGTATGATGTCCCATGGATGACAAACAACATGGCACTAGAGGCCAGAGATGCTGAGATTGTGTTGCTTAGAAAGCTAGCCTTCTTGGGTTTCCTTCTAATCAAAGATAAATGGGTATATGACCCAAATGGTTTCATAGCTTCATGGGTCATGACTAATAGGGTTATTTCTAGAATTGCACATGAGGGCCACCCCTTTTGGGAAAATAGGAAAAATCCTAGGGAAGATATTCCTAAATTTTATGTTGAATTGACGAATTTGCCTCTTCCACAAAATAGACCATGGGAAAAATTTTATGTTAAGCAAAAGGATTTTGACCCTAAAATCAGAATGACTTCTAGTTTAAGAAGAGAATTAAAGAATAAAGATTGGAATGCTAAAAAAATAGAAGCCTATTGGAAATATAGGCAAAGAGATTTGTGAGACAACCCACTCTTTTAGAAATGTGGATTTAGATGAGAAATGGGAGGGACTCTAGGATGAATGCCATCTATCTCCTATGTCTATCCCTGATACAAGAAATTTTCAAACACAAGGTGGAGAGCCAAAAGCTAGAGCAGAATCCGATCAAACATCACAGGCCCCAGTGCAAACTTTAGCGATAGTCACTGTAATAGTTTGGCCCCAATCTCTTAGTACCATCAAAAAACAAGAGTGTGGTATCTTCACCACCAAAAACTTCTCCATCAGCGTCAATCCTTGAGGTTCCCAGTTTTACACAAGCACCACTAGCAGTAGTGGTAAATATTGAGGAGAAGGGAGCACAACTAGAAGAAGAAACACCAAGGAAACATAAGAGGCTGAGGTTCCAACTGGATTCAAAGGAGAGGGAAAAACCCTCACAACACCAACCATAGAGTACTTTGGTTACTCCTCAGGTAAGTATTGTTTCTCCTCCTCCTTCTCAATCTCTTTCTTCTCTTATAGGGATGTGATTCCATCTGGCCAAATGACATCCCCTGCCACCTCTACTGTGCCCATTTCTCATTTTGCCCCATCCATCCATACTCAAGCTATATCATTACCTCCCTTTTCCTCCTCTATTCCTAAGAAATTACCTTCTCAGATTACCCATAGCCAACAATTGGCTATTCCATATGGCTTGCCACAAGGTTATCCATTTGTGGGTGGGCACATTGCCTCTCCTTCTACCTTCCAAAATCAAGCAGATGCTGCTAGGAAGGCAAGGGAATCCTGAATGGAGAAAAAGAGAATCAAAGATAATAAATCCCTAGCTACACCACATCTGAGGTCACAATTTTACCCAATTCAATAGCAACTGACAGTGACCCATTTGTCACCAAATATAGTCAAGCCAAATGAGTAGATGCAACTAGAAGATTACACAATGAATGTAGTGGCTATAGACATGTCCCTTTTCAAACCACAAGATAGGGTTGAGCTATTAAATGAATCTACTTTTGTAGTAGCTGAAGATTATTTGAAAATATCAAGGAAGCTATAGAAGATGGAGGTTGATCTAGCTAAAGAGAAGGCAAATTGTAGCAATTTGACCACAGAGATCAATACTAAGAATATTGAAATAGAGAGTCTTAATAAACAATTGAAAAATACTATTTCTCTTTAGACTCACTAGGCTATCCAGGCCCAAAATTATTCTTTGAAAATAGGGCTAATGTAGGTGAAGGATGCAGTGACAACCTTAAGGTGGGAAAAGGTAGCATTCTAAGAAAAATGTGAGGAAAGCCTGCTATAGTTTACTCAACTTCAACATAAGTTGTTGAGTGAGAAAAATAATACCATGGCTATACAGGCCTAACTTCAAGTTGGGCAACAAAGGGCAGAACAATTGACACTTGAGTTGGCTAATAGGACAAAGAATGTAGGGGTGTTGAATCTAGTTAAAGAGCTTTATGAATCAATATAGAAAAGAATCTCTTAAGAGATTACTCAGCTCAGACCTTCTCTAACCTTTTGATAAATGTACAAAAATTATGCAAAAAGGTAGAGACATCAGTAGAAGACACTCTATCTACTATTTTTGGGAGAGTGTTTGACTCTTAAATGATACTGTAAAAGCTATATGATGCAACTGATGGAACATTGTTAGCAGCAAGGATTAATGATAGAATGGTTGCTGCTAAATGAGTGAATGAGGTTCTCAATTGAAACTCCACAACAATCAATTGTAGAGAGCTTCTAGATGTGATGAAAGAAGGAATCAATGAGATGAAACAACACATCAAAGATCTGGTGAAATTAGGTCTTCCTTCCCCTTTTCTTGATAACAACACTATGTTGATGATTGAAGAAATTAAACCTTTGTTATTAGCCAGGTAGAATGATCAGGTAGTTTTTTGAGATTTAGGGGATGATTCATTAGTGCCTAAAGTAGAAGCCATTTTGATTCTTGTTTCCCATCTTGAATTTAAATTGAGGGCTATAGTTTAGATTTTGCAAAAATTTTCACACAAAGATATTATTAATCTTGATTTATCCTTTCATGAATTGCAAAATAAGCAGGGATTATCTAATAATGAGTGGTCTACTTATTTGACAACCTTACTAAAGCTGTGATTTTTTGTCATTTTGATCATGTGGGAGTTGTGGATTCTTTTTGAGCAGGCTCAAAAGTCCTTGGGGTCACCAAGAACTATAGAGTAAATAAATCTACATTTTTTGAGTTTAGTTATGTACTCTAAGTTTTGTCCTTGCACTTTTTTAATTTTCAGATAGTGAAGTTTTTGACTCAGAGCGCAGGCTCGAATTTATTTTCACCTCAATTTTGTCTAAGTGTCAAAATCAAGTGAAAGCTGCCAAGTGTCACTAGCTGAGGTGCATTTCATAATTTTTATAAGTTGGTCAACACATGACACATATCCCATAGTAACTCAGTAGAGCGCAACAAGTGTCGACATTTGCATCTCATGTTTCTTATATGTCTCGAAAGCTTCTTTTCAATAAAGCTTTTCTCAAGATCAAGTGGAAGGCGCCAGGTGGCAACCACGAAAGGTATCAATATGCCTTTCTAAAAGCAATGGAAGACACCATGTATCCCTAGCTAAATAAAGTGGAAGCCACCACATGTCAACATCTGAATTATCTTTACTTATTTTCATTGATAAGTAAATATTGTGGAGGGTCCTAGGTTCTATTTCTAAGGCAAGTGGAAGCTGCCAAGTGTCATCGTCTATGTAAATATGAAATAAGGCCCAAATGTTTCTATAGTATAGATAGAGTGACATGGAGACCAACAATTGTCACCTTCCATAGGATTCTCAAAGGGTAGTTAAAAGTAGTGGAGACTACCATATGTCCCTTGTTAAAGATGTGCAGAAAGCGCCACCTATCCCTATTCCCTTTTTGAAGTTGCTCAGGCAAGAAGTGCTGTGGGTCCTAGTTTTTATAAGTTATTAAAGTTTTGGAGAAGCAGCTGGTGATAGATGTCAAGGATAGAACACTCCTAAGCGAAGACATAGTAAAGAGTATAGGTTATGTGGAAAGTGCCATGTGTCTTTAGCAAGTGCTGCAAAACATGCCAAGTGTCATTTTTTGGTGCCTCCTGAATAATAAGAAGGTTTTCAAGTAGAGAGAAGGAATCGGCCAAGTGTCCTCTCCCATTTGAAAGTGGGAAGTATCATGGGTATCTATTTTGGCCAATAAAATTGTAGGAACACAGAACATTTTAGATCTAAGAAATATCCTATGTTAGACACTTCCAATTTAGTTAGAGTTCAGTTAGGCCATTAAATTGGGAATGTGCAAAAAATCCAGAGCTAATCCAATGCTATAAATAAGGGGTGCAGAGATCCCTAGAGGATCATCAGAAGATAGAGAGAATTTTTTGTAAGAGATTATTGTCAAGAGTTTTTATAAATTTTAAGTTATGATCAGAAATATCATTTGCCTTTGTTCTATTTTCTTGAGTTAGAAAGTTTATGTAATTGTGCATGTTTCTGTGCCTTTTATGTGACTAGATAATTAATAAGAAAACTAAGTTTTATGCCTTTGTTGATATTTTGTGTCACTGCAATATTAGTCTAAGTTGTGAGCCTCTATTTCTATTATTTTCCATCTTTTACATTGATCATGCCTTGTTCACTCTTTAATATAATTGAATCTTACATATAGCTTCACTGTGCTCAAAATTAAGGGTCAAATTAAATTTAGGCACATCACCATAGTTAGATTTTCTTTCTTTGTACTTGTGTTTCTATTTAATTCCTATCCCTTTTCTCATTACACACTTGATATAAAGAAGAGCCAGCTTCTTTAAAATTTGGAGGTTGTTTTAGGTTGCAAGTCCCACATTCCTGAAACTTCCCATTGTTGGTGTTAGAAACAATGTAATTTTGATCATCAACAAGCTCTTCATAAAAACTATAATAGATCCTATCTCAACTTTTTCATCAAAAAAAGACTCCTTAGGGACCAAAGTAGTATCCAAAATGATATTATTTATGCCAATGTCAATAGGTTTGTACCCTATACCAAGATATTGTGGACATTCTTAAACTGTTATAGGCTGAAACCTACCTTACTCATGTTTCCCTAGTCCTTTTCCTTGATAATGCACATTTTATAGCATTCTCTAAATTTGGGGGTATTTCTATTTGTGAAATGTAAGGGCCTCATCTTTTGGAATAAGCCATGATTCATCATATTAATCAATATATTCTTTTGATAATAGTCCCATACTAGAAAAGGTCATTGGTCCAAACTGATAGCTGATAGGATTATTATTCCTCATAACTAGGGAACTGTAGCTACATGAGGGAAGAGGTAAATCACCTACACAAAATGTTTTATATTCATATTACCCACAACTTAGAGATGTGATTTTAAGGTGGGTGACATCTGGCAATGGATTAGAAGTAGGCACTAGATCATTAACATGGACATATTTGGTAGTTGTGGGATTTAGAGTGGAGGTATTTGTTCTAGGACAATAACATAAAGATTGGGATTGACCCATTTGGTAGTTATGAAAATGCTCAATTTCCCTGTGAATGGTGAATTCCATTCTAGAGTGAGGGAATTTTAGATATTGGTGGAGAGTGGATAGGACTGGTTGCATTTCATGGATCCATAGATGACCTAACAACAGATTATATGGAAAATGAACATCTATAATGTCAATCAAAGTTTGATGTATAATGGGTCACACATAAATGGGAAGATAGATAGTGCATGTAGATGGTCATTGATTGTCATCATATGCTTTAATAATGATTAGAGTAGGTCCCAAAGATGCTTCAAAATACCCCAATGTCTTTAAGAAATCTAAATCACATAAATTCAATGCAAACCCTTTGTCTATGAGTACTTGAGGGATGTAATGATTAGAGATGGAAATTTCATATGAATAATGGGTATTTATGATGTGGGCCAATAAGAGACATGTATTAGGAATTGAATGTGATTTATTAGAAAGGTGAAAAATCACCCACTAATGCTTGGAAATGACTAGTGTCAATATCTTAGGGGACTTTAGATCATTCAAGACTTGATTAGGGATATCTTGATACATAGATGATGTTTTGAGAAGACCCATGAATGATATTTGAGTAGGGGTCTTCTCAAGTTGTTTTATTATATCATAAGTCTTATCAAAATATATAATGACTTTATTAGAGATATTGAACTTTTGAGATGTGGATTTAGATGGGTCCTTTGGTGGTGCCCCAAGAACTACAATTTTCTATGATCAGGTAGTAACTATGCAGTCAATTGTGGCTTGGTTGATTTTTAGTATGATGGATGATGGTGGAGTGGGATATTGGGGGTTATGTATTTTGATGGTATTGACATAGTGGTATGAGATGGCATGATAATATGTAAAATTTAAAGTGGATGTTTGACCCTAGTCTTTAGGTGGCTTCCCTTGTCTGTAACCATGCTTGGGTAAAGGATCTTGATAAATACCAATCTACTAATGTTTAGATTGATTAGAAGTACTCTCTCATTTTACTTCAATATATCCTTTTTCAATGAGATCCTAAATATAGTGATTTAATTTCATACATTTCTCTATGTTGTGACCTTTGACTATGATATTGATAAAATTCATCCTTGTGATACGAACCAAGTTGAGGTTTACTATCATCTAAAGGTTAAATCTCAAGGAGAGTAATCATGTTAACAATGATCAATTTCCAAAGGACCACTTTGATAGGCACTCTAAGGCTAGTAAGAGGTCTTTTTCCTATCCATAGCTTTGGCTTACCTCTTGGAACTCTAATGGAGGTGACATTTTGTTGATATGTCAGAGTCCTCTTTTGTACTATTTGAACATGTTATTTTGAGTCTGTAACTTTGTCTCCCACAACATTTTTATTTTTATTGAAGACTTTTGATTTAACTAAAAATGAATTATCTTGATGATGATATTATTCATTTTAGGTGTATAATTTGATTGCTCCCTTTTCAATGAGTGATTTCTCAATTTATATCCCCTTTTAAATAATATCATCAAAAGATTTGCCACATTGTAATTTCAATTGATATTTTAGTTTTGCATTGAGGTTGTCAATGAATATTTTGGCCAACTCCTTTTTTGGTACTATACACCAGAAGTGACTTGCTAAGCTCCTCTAGCATTGTAAAAAGGAGGCCAAACTTTCCCCATTCCTTTACTTGGTGTTGTAGAGGTATATGATGGAGACATCATGTTCTATGTTGAATGAGAAATGTCTCACAAATTGTTCAGTTAATTCTGTAAAACTAGATATAGACCGCTTTGGTAAATTTATGAACCATTCTAGTTCTAGTGTTGTGAAGCTCTTTGGGAAAAGTCTTAAGAGGTAAAAATCATCATATGCAACCTCATGACAAGCCAAAAAAAACTCTTGAACATGATCACGGGGATCACCCTTTCCTCTACTTTTTTCAAATTTAGGGACCTCAAAATGAGGTGGGAAAGGGATTTTTAGGATGCTCATGTTTAAAGGAGAGGAGAAAAAGTCTTCATATATATATATTTCATTGCTTGCGTATGAGGGTCAATTTTTTGGAGAGTTTCTTTCATCATTTTCCATTCTTATGCAAATGATGGATCTCCAAGAGGATTATAGGTTTGAGCATGACTTGTGTGTGGTCTATTAGAGTTATGGACATTTTGTCTTAGAGAGGATGGTCATTGATTTTATGTATGGAATTGGGAGGCTAAAGAATTAATTTGTTATGTGAGTTGATCAATAGATCCTCTAAGGTGGTTTGTCTCTTATTAGCCTCAACAAAATTATTTTGGAGAGGCACTTGTTGTTCCTAGTCTTCAAGTTTTTGTTCATGGTCCACAAGTTCCTCTTCATGTTAATGGGGCATATTAGGCTGAGTGGATTGGTGGATTAAATGTTGCAATAGATTGTGATCAAATCTTTGGTAGTAGTGTGCCCTAATTTTAATGACTTGATCTAGAATTTGGTCATAGTTATCATATATATACTAAACAAATCATGCTCTAACTTTATCACTATGGAATAAGTTATTTGTGAATCAATCATATTCCCATTTGAGAATGTGCATATCATTATTTATATCATCATGATCTTGGTTTTGATCACCTAAGTTCCCCAATAAGTCATTCTCTTGGTTGGATCCTTGTCCCATCCTAAGAATTTGGGTATGGGTTCTCATGGGCATAATGGATGATGGGGGTGATGAAAAAGAAGTAGTTAGGTGTGTTTTTAATTCAAGATGATGGGAGAGGATGTGGAATCATATACTAATTTCATCTATAAATCAAATATAAGAGTGGTCAAAGAAATGGATTTTGGAAATTTGGTGATCATGGATTTAGTGGGTTGTGAAAATGACTAAGGATTACCAAAATCCAAAACCTTACAAGGGTTCAATCTAGAAAGGAGACTAAAGAGATGATGTGATCGAGTACCTTTCACACTAGCAAAATGGATGATTGGATGGGTGATAAGTATGAAGAGATAAATAATAATGAAGTGATGGGTGTTATATCAAAGACTTATCAAGGTTTGTATGTTGACAATACCTAGTCAAAGGAAGATAATGAAGAATAGAGGGATGAATGATCACTAAGATTTAGTTTTAAGACTAATGTTGTATCTGAAGGTGAAAATGGAGGATATGAGATGGATGTGTAATATGATTTTTAGAATAGGGTTTATTCTAGGTATGTCTAAGTGTTTTTAAAACAAAAATGGGATTGGTTGACTCAGTTCACAACCAACATGGGTTTTAAGCATGTGATTTAATTTTTTTTTGGGAATATTGGTGTATTATTCCTAATTTAGCTAAAGGTCTAGATTGATAAATCAATAAATAATATGTAGTAAATAAGATATTTATTTCTGAAATTTATTTTCAATTAGAGATTTTCTAAAAATAGTAATAAGAGGGGGAAAATAAGACGTAGCTTAAATTTTACTGATCTAACTGAGATAAGATCTGATATTCACTATGTAGGCCTAGGACACTATAAAAAACAAGATTATAACTTTTATTTTTTGATTAGGTAGGAGCATAAAAAGTGAATAAGAGTGGCACCAATGTTATAGTCCTTATTTGATGCTATTGTATTGAGGATCTAAGCTTTCTAGGTTTTATTTGGCAGGTCTGTGTGACCTTGTATTTGAAGTTTTGGTAGCCAAAAGTTTGTATATATCCTTGTAGAATAGATTATTTATTAAAAATATATCTTCTATTATGATTTGAAAAATTTGAGCAAGAGGGAGGGTTAGTGTGTGTAAGATGCACTAGACGTGCTTCACACCCCATGTGTAGGCACATTGCCTACATACCAATACTCCAAAGAGGGATCAATATATATGTAGTTCCCCCTTTAAAAGTGCTTGGTTCAATTTTGATATGAGAATATAAGAAATGATAGACTAGATGTGCTTGAGGATGGATACAGATTGATGTAGAGATTTAGATGTGCTTATGACTGTATTGAATGGTTGTATGCAAAAAATAGGGAAGATTACCTATGTGATTTCACTTGTATTATTGCTTACTTGATAATATTTTACAACCCTTTATAAATGATATTTAAATGGGATTTTATAGGGATCTATTGATCATAGATTGAATTTTCTCACATTAGGCTGACAAGGAGAAGGATGGGGAACTATAAAAATTAACTGTTAGGGCCAAAAATGAGCTTGGAAAATAGCACCAAAAGCAAATAAGAGTGGCATTGGTGCTATTTTCCTAGTGTGACACTATTATCATAGGTAGATGAGACATAAGAGGTGGATTGGTCATGAAAATAGGGTCTTGGCCTAGCTGAGATCAAGTCTAGAAGGCTACAGATGATTGGGAATTAGTGAAAACAAGTCTATGAGGGTAAGCAAGAGGGCCCTATGGTTGGGTGTAATTATACATGCTCAAGTTAACAATTTTTGAATTTTATATCACTACATTTTCCCCCTCTTTATTCTAGTGATGAAAAAAAGTGAAATACTAGGATAAAGGAAAAATAGAAAGCGTACCTAAACTTACCTGTAATGGTGAAGCCCATGAAGCTGTGTGATGCTGGGTGTGCATAGAAAGAGCACACTATGAAATGTGAATCTAAAGGAAAAATAAAGTGTAGATTAGTTTTTACTAGATAAATTATATCTAAAATAAGAATGTACAAAGTCGGGTAAGAGAGAGAAGAGAAAGGAATGAACACACCTTACCAGGTATGTGAACCAATATAAAACTTGTTGTGATGATTAGTAATGCTAGATGTGTGATAAACCAAGAGTAATATCATGAATGGATTTGAGTGCTCAATTCCCTAAGAGTGGATCAAGAATGAAAATGCTAGCCCTTTAGATTAATCATCACCCACTAAGTGAATCTAGGTGGTCATACATGTGTTGATCAATATTTGGACTATGTGCCCAATCCTTATAAAAAGGTGGCTCAAGAATACAAAGGCTAACTAGACCTTTGGATCTATCATTTACCCATGAAGTGAATCTATAAAATGATATCAATATGAAATGTATGTCATATGTTTTAAATCCCATGAATTACTATGATCTGATAATGTTGGCATGGATAGCTAAATGTATGCTAGAAACTAGGCCACTTTTGACCACTCTAAAAGATGGAGATTAGGCTTATATGAAAGCCACTCTAAAACTTGGAATCTAGATTATGTGGAAGCCACTAGAGAACTTAAGAACTTAGGAATATGTAGGGTAGGATTGTATAAAAGCCACTCTAAAATGATGCCAACCACATATAGATGGAATAAGGCATGCAACTACTGAGAATGTCTAAACGATGCTGAACTAGGAAAGAAAAGAAACAAATATGCCATACACATTACCCCAAATCACTGATGTTTGGAACATGGATTATGATTTGGAAGTTATACCAACTACTATATCTAAAAATGGAAGTGAGATCCATCATGCCACACATAATGTCCCCTATATATGGATTCTCTAAGTAAAATGTGTATTAAAACTACTAATTCTAAACTAATCTGGCTATGTAAATTTATAGTTAAACTTACCTTTTTGCCTACTTATATAAATTTTGGTTTTTCTATTATTTGGATAGGAGCACTAGAAATATATAGTAGTACCACCAGCACTATAGTCTAGTCTCAACACTATTGTCCTAGGCCAAATCTAATGACTGTTCTAGATTCTTAACTATTTACTTGGTCTATTTTGACTAGTTTGATGTCTAGTTGATATTTTGAGTGTTCTAAAATTGGATTTTTTGGTTGATAGGAAATTTTATCTCTATGATAAAACCCATATTTTTTGCCCCCTCTTTTAAGGGTAAGAATGAAGACCCTATAATGACTTCCCTCAGAAGAAAGATCCCTGCAAGTGTGTTATGCTACAAAATATATGATATAGAAATGATAATTGACAAGATATCTCAAGATGTAACATGGTTTGTATTGATATATTATTAGATCAATAGGGGTATGTCTAGCTAGATATAATAATGTAAAAGTATGTGCAATGTCCTGAACTATATCTAGAAGTGTTAGTTGTTAATTGTTAGTTGTTAGGTGTTAGTTGGAGGGATGGAACATGATATCCATCATGGAATCTAAGAAAATATGAATAATTCATGATATAGATCATGGCATTTAAAAAAATTAAGAAGCAAATGAGAAAAAAACACACAAGGCAAGAAGTAAGAAGCATATAAGAGTGGCCAAGGGGCCAAGCAAATAAGGGATATGGGCATATGTCACTCAAACTAGAAATCAAGCCTACAAGGCATGTTAAATGCCACATACATATATAGTTGAAACAATCAAGTTGGCATGGAAGACACAATCACATATATGAGTAAAGGCAAAGGACATGGGTAAATTTACTAAGGCACACACATGAATAAAATTAAAGAACATTAGCAAATGTCCTAAGGCACATACAAGAGACAATCATGAATTGAGAAGATGCAATCACATCAAGATAATTCTAAGAAACCAAAGAAAGCATGTAAGAAATTGGAATTACAAATTCATCTAACTAATCAAAGCAAGAAGTGTATGTATGTAAGACATGTTAGTAAAAGACTAGGTATTTGATAAGAAATACACAAGTTCTAGATACTAGTGAGTGTCAATAGAGTAATCTATGTAAACTAGTAAATAATGTATAATAACATGATAACTAAAGTGTGTGGTGTAGAAATGACATAACCTAGATGGTGTAGTCATCTAGAAGATTCCCCCAGGGGGAAAATATATTAATGTGCATCTCGCATGCAGGAGTAGGATACCCCTTCAATGGGTAGAGTGAAGCAATCAAGGGTCTGGAAGTCACTACACACACTCAAAGAAGATCAAGTGAAGCATGGTAATGTAGATAAATCAATAAAAAATAACATATAATAGAAAATTTAAGTCTAACATAGGAGTAGAAATGTAAATTATGGAGGATGCATATAATCAAGATGTTTTTGTGTTTATGACATATTTGAATGTTTTTGGATTTTGAAATTTTGTATTATTTTTGGTATTTTTAAAATGTTATATTGTTTTTGTATTTTGAGAATATTTCAGATATGTACAATAAATCATAGGGAAATTATGTATAATCAAGCATAAGAGACTATGTACAAGTAAATAAAGAAACTATGTAGAAGTATATGCATAATATGTACATAATAACATAAAAGACTAGGTTGGAGGGGTTAAAGGGTCCAAGGATGGAGCTTGTTAGTGATGGATATGGAGGAAGGATCATGACCATCATCAAATGCATTGAGCTCATCATCATAAGTATCATCATATGGTACAAATTATGTGTACATGGTGTCATCCTGTCAAAGGTGAGCTGAAGGTTGCTTTGGTAGTGGAGATTTGGATTCTCCTATGAGATGTTTGAATCTGGTAGTTGATTGCTTTAGTGGAAGTGGTGGAGCTAGTGCTGGTGGTGCTATAGTATAAATAATACCTTGAATGTATAATTTATCTTATCTCTTCTATAAATTTGTACATGAGTTTGTATCATGGCCTATGATCTCGTGAAAAAGACAAAATAGGCAATCATCCTACTGTGACAATTTGCTAATAGATTTGTGTCATACTATTGGTAATGCAATTAATCAATGATCAAGTAACATCTATAATATAATTTGTGGTTGATGATGTGTGTTACCTACCTAAATATAAATGATTGGCTCTATATCTGTAGAGGTAACCATGTGAACTATATGTGCTAAGTGATCTATTAGTGACTGCAAATATGGAGTATATCCCAAGAGTGTAGTGCAAGAAGCTAAGAATGATGTAGGATGTCTAATGAGAGCTTTAGAGTCATCTCAATACTCTCATGGGACAACTAATGTAAAAATCAATAAAAAAAAAATAGTTATCAATGAGTGTGGGTGTCATATCATCATCTGAAGAAGCCTAAGAATTTGTATTAGCATTGTGTACATATGGTAACTCAAAATTTACCACAAGGGGTAACTCTGATATAGGAGTCTCTTGATCTATAATATTAGAAGATAATGGTGGTGTGTGAGTATCTATAATTGATAGAGTAACTATATGTATACAATCAATTGGTATTGCTAGAACTACTATCAGTGAATTTATACTTGTAATAGGTATAGGGATCATGCTTGATGGAGTAGCTAGAATGATTAAAGCTACTGTGACCAGATGAATATATAGAGCTAAAGACATAACTATAAGTGGAGGAGTGTGAGAATTTATAGTCTCTCCAACCTCATATGTATGTATTTGATCAAGAGAAATGTAATGAGGTGGTGGTTGAATTGTGAGATGATGTGTCCCATCTAGTTAAATAGTCAAATATGACTTTTTAGTTCAATAATATCTAAATGGCTGGTTATCTACTAGACATGTGTATAGGTATCCTTCATGGAGAAACTTAAAGCAATGATGAAGAGTAGAAGGAACTTCCCACATAACATGTATCTAGGGTCGTCTAAGTAAAATATTATAATGAAGAGGACCTAGGATGACCTAAAACTGTGTAGAGATAGTTTTGGGTCCTACCATGATATCCAAAGTAATGGTGCCTAATGTATATCATGGTATATCATCAAACCCTATAATGTACTTATATAATTTTTTCATGGATTCCATATCTATGCCCATGGTCTGTAAGAATGTAATATTGCATATATTAAGTCTAGAACTAGTATCAACTAGAACTCTCTTAACTACACTAGTTTTAACTTGAGCTTGTATGAATAGTGGTAAATTTTGATCAATAACTATCTGAGATGGTATGTCATCATTATCAAAATTAATATTATCTTTAATATATTTTAGAGTGTTGACCATTGATTTAAAATAAGAAGGCTCTGAATCAATGGGCATAAAAGTCTAGGTGAGACCCTGATAAAGAATGTCCTTGAACACATTGTATTTTTGAAGAAATTATAACATGGAAATTTTAGCTAGAGTATTTCTCAATTGATCAACAATATCATATGCCTTGTGTGGATCTACCTGTATGGGTGGGTTAGGCCTAGGATAGGAAGGAATGGGAGGATGGCAGGGCTCCTAATTAAGTGAGGGAGGTATGATAGCACACCGAGTAATAACTCTAACCACATTATCTACTATCCATATAGGAATATTAGTGGCTATGGGAAGAGAGTGAATATAATCGATAGGTCAAGGTGGTGGAGGGATAAAGGGTGTCAACTGGGCTCACTGGGAATGTGTAGTGACCTGGGAAAGGGTAAAATAGACCATGCAACATGACTCAACATGGGATATATGCTCTAAGGGAGGTGATGCCAAATATATCTTAACATGTTTAATAATAAATTTCATAACATCATCTAATATTATAAAAAAATAAGCATGAAAATGCAAAGAATGAAGCTTTGTACTAACATATGATAAACTTCATCATTCATATCATGATAGGACTAATGATAGTTTTTTAATTTTTTACAAGAAATGTGAGAAAAATTTGTAAGTGAGATCCATTTTATGTAATCTTGTTAAAGATGTAAGGTAATATATCACATGGAATAGGACCTAGTATATGCATCTACGGTTTGAAATATGATAATTTTGACAAATTACTATGAAATTGTGAATTTGAAAGTGAATTTATGAGTAAGATATGAAAAATAAAAATTCAGAAATTTATTGGAAGAAGCTTGATTGAATAGGACCTAGTATGTGCAACTAGGGTGTTAAGATTTTTTTTTTTGAAAATTACTATTGAATTTTGAATGGATTTTCTAATTTTAATATGCTAGGAAAAATTAAAAAAATGATTGGAAAATAACCAAAAATTTACTCAGACCTAGTATGGGCAACGAGGGTTTGAAAGAAAATTATTTGAAAATCTACTACTAAATTTTAAAATTTGAAATGAATTTTTGATTTAAATATTCAAGTAAAAATTAAAAAATTTATTAAAAAAATCAATAGGAATTTTACCCTAGGGTTTCAAGGGTTTTTGTGCATAAATAAATAAAGTCAGGTTCACCAAATGATTAACAATTTTTTTGGGAATATTAGTGTATTATTCCTAATTTAGTTAAAGGGTCTGGATTGATAAATTAGTAAAGAATATGTAGTAAATAAGATACTAATTTGTAAAATTTATTTATAATTAAATCTTTTCTAAAAATAGTAATAAGAGGGGGAAAATAAGACTTAGCTTAAACTATGTCAATTTGACTGAGATAAGATCTAATATTCATTATGCAACCCTGGGACACTATCAAAAACAAGATTTTAACTTTCATTTTCTGATTAGACAAGAGCATCAAAAGTGGATAGGAGTTGTACTAGTGCTATAGTCTTTGTCTAGCATTGTTTTCCTAAGGACCTGTGCTTTTTGGGTTTTGTTCAGTAGGTTTGTGTGACCCTATATCTAAAGTTTTAGTAGCTAAAAGTCTATAGATTTCCCTATATAATAGATTATTTATTAAAACCTTATCTTTTGTTATGCTTTGACCAAATTTGAGCAAGAGTTGTGGGGGGGGGGGGGGGGTTAATGTGTGTAAAATACACTGGACATGCTTCACACCTTGTGTGTGGGCACACTACCTATATACCAATGCTTTGAAGAGGGATCAAACAATATATAGTTCTCCCTTTGAAAGTGTTTGGTGTAATTTTGATATGAGAATGTAAGAAATACTAGACTAGATAGGCTTAGGATGGCTAGGGACTGATGTGGAGATTTAGATGTGCTTATGACTATACTAGATGGTTATATGCAGAGAATAGGGAAAATTGATTGAGTGGTTTCACTTGTATTCTTGCTTGCTTGATAATATTTTCCAACCCTTTCTAAATGATCTTTGAATGGGATTTTATAAGGATTTATGGGTCATGGATTGAATTTGCTCACATTAGGTTGATAAAGAGAAGGATGGGGAACCATAAGGAATTGACCATTTTGGCCAAAATTGAGTTTGGACAACAACATCAAAAGTAGACATGAGTGGCATTGAAACTATTAGCTTAGTATGGCGCTATTGTCCTAGGTAGATGGGACATGGGGGGATGGAGTGGTTATGAAAAAAGGGTCCTAGCCTAGCTAAGATCAAGTTTAGAAGGATACAAATGATTGAGAATCAGTGAAAACAAGCTTATGAGGGTCATAAGGGAAAGAAATAGGGACTTATGGGTTGTGTGTCATTATCCATGCTCAATTTACCAATTTTTACATTTTATATGACTACAACATGGCACACAAACAACATACTTAGCCACAAGTCCTAATTTAGTAAACTAAAATGGGTGTTTAACCTGATGTTCACACCATATAATGGATTCATGAGTGAGGCTATAGGTGAGTGACCCATTATGGAATCAATTGAACCTTCTTAACCCCATCTGTACTTAATGGCTTCTTAGGAGCTGATCTTAACTTTGGCAGTGATATACTTGTTACAACCAAAAGGTTTTAATCTAGGTTTACATAAAAGGTTTCTAAGGGAGTCCTTGATACACACTCAGTATGATGGGGCCCAAGTTTGTATAGGGTGATGTCTAATAATTGGTTCATATAATTAACTCTTCCCCTTCATGGATGACCTGTATGGGGTCAACCGCTTGGCCTAGAAACAACTATCCCTAATATTTATACTCCATCATAACATGAAGTTTGGTTGAATGCGTGCTGATGAAATAAGAGACACCAACCCCTAGTGATTAAGCTCATACATAAGGATGAATTCCATGTCACATGATATCCTAGACTCAATGGGTTAACAAACAAGCAAGCATGATTAACTTTCCTAATTAATTACCTATGTGAGGAAACACAAAATAACTGATCAAGTCACATAATCACACAATATACATAAAAAATAAGACTAAATTATATGATTTTGGCACCCCTCCTACAAACACAAGGGTTAGAAAAATAAATTATGTTTTTTTTGTCTTGAGATATCTTGTCACAAAAAAGGTTAGTAGTTTGATTCAAGATAAAATCACTGTTCCCTTGTAAAACCATAATTACAAAGTCAGTTCAAAGCAAAATCACAACTAGAGATGATGATATCATAACTGTCAAATAAAAACATAGATCGCAAGTGGTGTTATTACCATATTAAATTAACTATGTGTTGGTTCTTAGTTGCACACCTTGTATGTTTGACCTTACACACTTGAATAAAATGGAAATCAATGATGAAAAAACCACTAGTATGCCATTACAGATAGGGAAGGGTTTAACATCAAGACTAGACTGAATGTAAAAAATGATTGAGAGGTACCTAAAAAGGGTATGGTCAGATCCCTGCTACTTTTAGCTCTACCTAAACAAAGGTGAGAGGACATAAAGGGTAGCTTGATCACATGGAGAGATTCTAAAATTCAACCTCCATGGGGATTTTTAGCATAAGGGAATACAAATGTGACCAGGGCATAACCAAAATCATTCACTCCACCTAGGAAGGGTTGTCACATGGAATAAAAAAATGCACTAGATCACATACAAGCTACTCAAGATAGATGAGGAAATTACTATAATCTTCATTCTATAGAATATTCAATAACAAGGGTTGAATTGAAAACTACGTCACTATGCTTCAAAACAAAAAATGTAGACACATGTTAAGTATATAATATTTATGCATCTATAATAAAATAAAACTCATAATAGGTAATTGGGTGTATTATTTTTAGATAGGATAGGGTAGGGTAACTTAGATGGTTATATAAAAGGGGAGGGTAGTGTACTCATTATTTTCAATCAATAAGGATTATTGCAACATTCATGGCATCACTTATTGTAAAGATGCAGAAAACTTAAATGGTCAGATCCTTACTACTTTTGGATCTACCTAAACCAAAGTGAGAGACCTATAGGGTAGATTGCTCACATGGAAAGATTATACAATTTAACCTCCATGGGGATTTTTAGCATAAAGAAGGCATGGATATGACTAGGTCACAACCAAACTCATTCACTTCACCTGAGAAGGGTTGTCACACAAAATGAACAAATACACTATGTCATATATAAGTTACTGAAGACAAATTTGAAAGTGATTACTATTGACCAAATTTTGGCTTTTCAAGCCAAAATTGGTCATTCCCTATCTAAAAATTTAGCTCCCTAAGTCTATATCTTTGGTCAAGTCTAGTATGTAGGAAATGTTCTATACAATCCACAACAAATGTACAAGTCTAAAATTTGTTTAAGAATAGGTTTTTTGTAGCAGAAGACGGAGACTAATTCCTTCAAGAAAATTGTCTAAGTAATTTTTCTAAAGGGTATATTTCTTGTTAGAAATGGTTCACTTAAAAAAAATCTAAAGGAATTCTTTTAGACATTTTGTCTGAAACAATTTTTTTGAAGGGTATGTTCCATTTTTTTGAAGGGTGATGGCCCATAGAATGTTAATATCAAACTACAAGAACTAGCTGTTGGATTCAAATAAGTTTAGTAGGAACTTGAAGACAAATGTGGAAATGACAAATGCTAGAATATTGAGCATCTAGTGCATAACAAGGATAAATAAGCAGGTCGATGGTTCAAGTTATTACACCATTACACAACTTAATGAGCTAGTAAAGAGCAGCTAGCATCAAAAAAAATTTCCAATAGATGAACCTATATATATCAAAACATATTTCAAAATATCTTGATTTTGCTGGTGTAACCATAAGGGAAGCATCTTATAAAATGTAATGTAATTATTTCTATTCTCAGGGTGACACATGTCCAAGTGACCTTTGAATTCCCTTTTCTCGCCCTCCTCAAGGCTATATTATGCATTCTTTTAACTCTTTTTAGGAGCCTCCATTGGTGATAGTGAAACTCTAGCTAGATTTATACTTGAATAACTCTTGAAGGAATATACAAGTGATTTTTCGATTCACACATTTTACTATTAAGTATAGGTTTGAATCTTGTTGATAATGACTAGTGAAAGAGTTACTTTTCTAGCATGTCAATCTATGGTCACTTACCAATGTGCAAAAGGGATGCTATTGCTGGTCTCTGTTAGTATTCTTCACTAAGTGTATAAGAGTCTTAGAAGTGGTGTAGGTTTATTCTCTTCATGGAATGATTAATCACCCTCCTAAGTGTCAAGTACCTTCTTGAAACTAACCTATGAAATACTGATGCATCAATGTCTTTTTATTTTGAGTTTATGTGAAACATCCTTGTTTATCTTAAAGTAGTGGATTCTTAGTCAAATAGGAGGATAATACATATTGGTGCATCAATGTTTAGTTTCTTAGATATTTTCCTTAACCCTTTTCATACATAATTGATAGATTAGAAAGAGCTTCAAAGGTGTATCAAGGGGAGCTAGCCCCTAATCTAGAGATTCATCTCAACAAAATTGTCACCCAAAGAAAGAGAGATGATTCCATTTTTCCACTTGGATGAAGAGAGCTAAGCATCTCTTCAAGGGTGAAAATTCAAGTGTCAATAGTTTTTGGCATGCTTGATGGGGCCTTTAAATCCTAGAAGATTACTCAAGATTGGTGCTGGTCTTGACATAGTTGTAGATAAATAAGAATATACATTAAGTACCTAATGAATCCATTAAAGAATTCAAGTCTTTGATTGATGATTAGTCCATCTTCCCATGCCAAAGGTGACCACTAGGTCTACTACTAAAGGTGTACCCTTCAAGTTTGTGGAATTACCTTCATATTCCACCAAAAGGTTCAGGTTTATCAATAGTCATCCTTACAAAAGAGGTTTTGTGTTCAAAGCTTCCAAGTTTGTATTGTATTCCATTCCTAACATCCATATTAATCATTCTAAAATGGATATAAGACAACCTTTTTTGCCTTTCACTAGGGTATATCCCTTGTATCTTACCCAATATGATCAAATTCTAGGAGCTACCCTCAAAAGTGTCCCATCTTTTAGTGGGGATGGTGCTATTACTGCCATTAAACACATTCATACTATAGAAATTTTTTGTAATATCCAAAATATCACCTAGGAAAATGTAGCTATTAGGTTGTTGGCCTTGTCTTTAAAAGGAAAAGTTTTGGATTGGTATGGGACCGTACCTGTATATTCTATTGGCTCATAGGATGAGTTGAGGACCCTATTGACTGATCATTTAGGGAAAAGAGTGATCACTTATCTCTAGCTAAGAAATTAACCACAATAAAGAGGGAACCACATGAATTCATGCAATATTTTAATACTAGGTTCCAAAAAACTTGGACAAGATCCCAATTCTTGTGAGTCTAACCACAAACTATGCATTTTTATACTACTTGAAAGTGTTGAATAGTGACATTGCCATAAAGATTCAATCTATGTATGGAAAAAAATTTCATATTACCTATGATATCTCCATAAATGCTAATAATTGTCTTGTCTAAGTGGGAAAGATAGATCATAGACCTCCAATGCCAATATTCCCTGATTTGCATTCTCCTAGCCCAAGTGCATTACCCACTTTATCTCCTTTTCTTGGTTAGGAAAAATTTACCATTTACACTACTAATAAAATCCATGAAGTTAAAATCCTACTTCAAAGTGTTACAAATGAATTGGTTTCTCTCAAAAGGCAACAACCCCAAGGGTACAGGCCATATCAATCCTATAATCAATTTGGATAAACAAATAGACCTCCTTTTCAAGGCAATACATAAGGACAAGGCCAAATCACCCATGCCAAACCTTATCAAAGATATAATCCTAATGTTACTTCATATTAAAAATCCCTTATTCCCACTCAAAATAATTTGTTCCAAGAACAACGTAATTATCCATCTTTTGAACATGGTCAAGAATAAGTTGATTATGCCAATGAGATGCAAAATCAAGGCATGACTACACAAGGTGATCAAACATCTCAATTTTAGAATTTTGAGATGCCAAAAGAAATTGAGATGGAGATCAGATAGGATTAGTTTTATTTTACTCTCATGAATCATTTAGAGGGTGAGTTTTGTGCCATTAATTATGTGGGGAATACAAGCAATCAGAATACTAGTGTTGCCTCCAATACTAGGTCTAAAAGGAGGGCTATTGAGGACACTCAAGGAACCAATCAAGGACCTGTTTTGACTCCTACATCAGCTAATATTGGAGGTGGGTCTAATTTATCTCCTAAAACACAAATAAAATTAGAGGATTCCAAGCTTTAGGCTAGCTGCTACAAATCTACCTCCACAAGTTACATCACAAGGTGAAAATGTTCAGAAAGAGAATCCCAAGGTAAGTAATCCTTCCATTAATGTTGTGGAATAGATGAAGAGGATTCATATGAACATATCATTATGGGATTATCTAACATTAACAAGGTATAAATATATACTTGAAAAGGAATTGCATGGTTTGGGTAAACAAGCTGGCCCATCTCAAAATGATAATGTGGTTTTGTTAATAAAACTCAATCTATAGATGGTCAAGTGAAGAAAGATGAGGAGAATCCTCCTTTATACATATATTTAATTATTTGTGATTTCTTGGTTCATAATTTCATCATATAAAGTGGAATAATCATATCAGTTATGCCCAAATGCATAGTAGATAAGTTAGGCATCAAATACAAGCCAATGATTAAAGGAGTTTTACAATTGGATGGATCACCAACCAAGACTTTAGGGGTTGTGAAAGGTTTGAACTTGATACTTCATTCTTGTCCTAAATTTTAAATTCCTCATGATGTGGTGGTAGTATATTTACCTCCCTATTTTTCTCTTTGATTTTCAAGAGACTTTACATCCAAGATAGGTGGATACTTGGCAACTAATTGGTCCTACATGGTGTTTAGAACAAAATATGGCACTAAGGTGAATATTGAGTTATAAACTATTCATAGAGATCACTTAGAACCATATTCACCTAAGGTATCAAATGTTAACTACACTATCATTAATGAAGAGGATTTTTACATTGATCAATCCCCATCATATTCCCCTGAAGGAGTTTCTGATTTATTCCTAGATGAGTGGGGAGATAACAACTATGAGCATGTCCTTATAATTTTATTGAGGAATATAGTCTTGGGATATATTATATTCATGATAAGGACTCTTTCATGCCCAATTTGATGAATTCAAATGAAGATATGAATGGCTTGTGGTAGCTTTTATTTAATGGGTCTAAAAGCAAGATTGGGGCTAGTGGTGGAGCAATGATGGTTTCACCTTCAAAGGAAAGGTATTTTTCAACTTTTATATTTTATTTCTCTTGTTTTTGTATGTAACATAATATGAAGCCCTCATTCATGGCCTCTAGTGGGCAAGGAAAAGAGGTGTCATAGAATTACAAGTGTTTGGTGATATCGAGCTCATTGTCGATCAAGTTAAAGGGCAAAATTTGACTAAGAACTCCTTACTCAAGTCCTGAAAACATAGAGTTTGGGACATTATATAAGACTTCATGGAAGTTAATATCACTTATATTCCAAGGGAAGATAATAATCATACTGATAGATTGGCATCTATTGGTGCTCAATTTGATGTTCCAAAAGGCATTAGAGAAGATAAGAATCAACCTCATCTAAAGGTGATTGTGAGACCTTATATACTAGATAATGTCACCAATTGGCAGGTCTTTGAAAGTGATGAATAGATATCCCTCTTTATACAATAAGAGGCTGAGTTCTCTACAAAGAATCAGTCTAAGATTCAACAACATTATGGAGGGTAGATTCTCTAGCTGAAGTCTAACAAGCTTCCCAAAAGGCCTAGTGACTCTTGAAAGCATATTAAATGAGGATGACCAGCTCAAAAAGGATAAGGTAAGCATTTCCACCAAGAAAGATAACTATGAAATGGTAGATATTTTCAAATATAAATTACTTGCACTTAGAAAGGTATGCACTAGTCAAGGGAAGCATGATTTCATTAAACTATGCAAAGAGTTTGGTGATATTTTTGCATGGGAATATAGTGATTTGAAGGGTTTTGATCAAATCTTGGCTCAACACAGAATAGAGATAGATAAAAATTCCAAACCCATCAAGCAAAGACAAATGCCAATCAATCCCAAGATTGAACCACTCATGAAGAAATAACTCACTAAGTTGATTGAGTCTAGAATCATTTTTCCTATCAACATTCTTCTTGGCTGGATAACTTAGTCCCTATGTTGAATAATAATTTGGATATTAGTTTTTGTGTGGAATTTATAGAATTTAATAGGGTATCTTTGAGAGATCATTATCCCCTCCCTTCTATGGAGCAAATTCTATAAGTGGTTGCAGGCAATGAGAGGTTTTCTATCTTAGATGGTTATTCTAGGTATAATCAAATTTTGGTGAAAGAAAGTGACCAATACAAGATAGCCTTCACCAAAAATTGGGGAACATATGCCTACAAGAATATGATTTTCATATTGTCAAATTTTGGAGCTACTTTTCAACGAGCAATGGATATGGATTTCCAAGGACTAATCAATGACATTGTACTGCTATATCTGGATGATGTGACAATCTTCTCCAAAGATGCAAATGATCATTTGAAGTACTTAAGGTAGATTTTTGAGATGTGTAGATAGTTCAGGATCTCTCTAAACACAAATAAGTGTGTGTTCTCTATCCATGAAGGCAAACTTTTAGGCCACATTATTTCCAAGAAAGGTTTGTTTATTGATCATGAGAGAGTGAATGTTATTTTGGCATTGTCCTTGCCTAAACATAATAAGGGTTTACAAAGCTTATTCAATAAGATAATTTTAATTAGGAGGTTTATTCTTGATTTTGTTATCTTGGTCAAGCCTTTGACCTCCATGTTAAGGAAAGATGAGATATTTACTTGGATAAGAAGAAGGAAAGAAAGTTTTGAGGGGATCAAGCAAGCCATTGCCCAAGCTCCTACCCTTACAAGTCCTAATTTCTCCAAGGACTTCAACCTATATAATTCTAGGAATGAAGAGGTAATCTCTACCATGCTTACTCAAGATAATGAGGAAAATTTGGAATAACCTATTGCCTTTTTAAGTCAAGGTCTAGATGGTTATGAGACAAGATATACATATGTGTAGAAATAAGTGATTTTAGCTATAAAGATCATAAAGAAGTTCAAACATATGTTATCTAATAATAATATTCACATTTTTGTGCCTCATCCTAGTTGAAATATTTTCTATTGAGCAGAGATTTGAATGAAAAAAGTTCAAGGTGGATCACTAAAGTGATGGAATATGATGTGGAGATCAAAATAACCAAGTTGGTGAAAGGAAAAGGACTGTGTGAGCATCTTGCTTCATACCTAAAAAATCAAAAAGAATTTGTTTTAGCACTCTATGATGACCCTACAATAGATATACCTTCATTTATGGGGTATTGGACATATGACATGATCCATTTCCTTCAAATTGGTGAGTGTTCACTAGGTCTTGATAGGGCCAAAGAAGGTACTTTAGGCTACAATCAATTCCTTATGTACTTATTAATGGAGTGATATTTAGAAAGGAATTTTTAGGTATGATTTTGAGGTATTGATCTGGATCAGATTGACAAAGTGTTGTATGAGTTCCATGATGGACCAGCTGGAGGTTACTTTGCTCCAAGAACCATAAATACTAAGATAATGAGGGCTAGTTACTTTTGGGATAGCCTATTCAAAGACACCCATGCTTAGGTAAGAAAATGCCAAAGTGTGCTCTTTTTTATGGTAAATAAAATCTAGCTTCCTTGCCTCTTTATCCAATCTAGGTTGAAAAAACCCTTCATGCAATGAGGTTTGGATTTCATAGGTTTGATTAATCCTCCTTCTAGTGCTAGTCACAAGTGGGTGTTAATAACCACTAATTATTTTACAAGATGGGTAGAGGCTATAGATCTTAAGGAGGAAAATGAAAACTTAGTCCTGGACTTCTATGAAGGTATAGTAACTAGGTTTGGAGCTCCTTCAACAATCATTTCAAATAATGCATTAGCCTTCTTAGGAACAAGAATAAGTGAATGGGATTTGAAGCATGAAATCTCTCTTAGCACCTCCTACAAGTACTATCCCTAAGGGAATGAACTAGCTAAGTCCATAAATAAGAACTTGATTAGAATCATTAAGAGAATAATGGAGGAAAATCAAAGGACTTGGCACACCAAGTTGAAGTTAACCCTTTGGGATAATAAGATCACCCCAAAGAGAGCAATTAGGAACTCACCATACATACTTGTGTATGGAAGGGAGGATAGAATTCATATCTTACTTGATTTACTAGATTTAAACCTCACCTATCAGCTGTAATTGATGGAGAATGTCATCATGGAAGTTAAATTATGTTAGTTGATGGAGCTTGAGGTAATAAGAGATCAAGTTATGCAAACCATGACAACTCACCAAGAGAAAATAAAGAATTATTTTGATAAGAAATCCATGCTAAGGAGTTTTAAATAAGGAGACATTGTACTAAAATGGGTTTAAGATAGGGCTAAGCTTGGAAGGCACACAAAGTTTGATGCTTTGTGGAGTGGCCCATATGTGATCACACAATGAAAATAACATAATGCTTATCAACTCTTAAAGCTGGGTAGAGAGGAGATACATATCCCAATCAATGGGATATATCTAAAACATTGTTATTGATGTCTTCCTTTTCCTTTGTACATAGATTATTATTTTTCCTATGTTCCCTAAGTGCTTATGCACATGTGTGAGTTTGTCCTTGTCTTATTTTTCATTGTCTTTTCTTGGTCTTAATATTGTTGTGTGGTGTATTTCCTTGTGTTTTTTTTGGCATAATCCTTGTTAGTCATCTTCAAGAATCCATTAATTCCATTGGCCCTTAGTTAGATAAGGCTACTAGTCTAGTCAGTATAGCAGGCATACAACCCCTGTAAGTCACCATTTTATTGACCAAATTTTGGATTTTCAAGCCAAAATTGGTCACCCCCTATCTGAAAATTTAGCTGCCTAAGTCTATATCTTTGGTCAAGTCCAGTATGTAGGAAATGTTATATACAAGCCACAACAAATGTACAAGTCTAATTCTTTCAAACAATTTGTTTGAGAATAGGTTTTTTGAAGTAGAAGATGGAGACTAAATTATGATTCAAAAAAATTATTTGAATAATTTTTTTGAAGGGTATCTTTCTTGAAAGAAATGGTTCAATTCAAAAAATCCAAAGGAATTGTTTCAACCATTTTGTCCAAAAAAACTTTTCTGAAGGGTATGTTTCATTTTTCTAAAGGGTATCTTTTGTCAGGAAAACGTTCACTTTAGTTTTTTCTAAAGGATCATTTGCAACTTTCCTAAAGGGTATTTTATTTAGAAAGTGGTCACTTGCATTTATTCCAAAGGGTACCCTAAAAATTCCCAAAGGGACCATTTAAAAAACTTTGAAGGGTATTTTTTCCTTTCAGAAGGTCTTTTCCAAAGCCAAGGGACACTTTCAATTTTTTTGAAGGGTAGGTTTTAAGTTTTCTAAAAGGGTATTTCTCAAGCTGAAGGGGTGTCAAAGGGGTCATTTGTAGAAGTTCTAAAGTCATCTTAAATTTTCCAAAGGACCATTTATTTTGGTTGAAGGGCTAAACAAAAATCTAAAGGAATTATTTCAGACTTTTTATTCGAAACAACTTTTCCAAAGATCCATAATAGTTTTTTCGAAGGGCATCTTCAATCTTCTGAAAGAGTCATTCCAAAAAGCCAAAGGGTCATTTCCAAGTGCTAAAGGGTCATTCCAAAGTTAAATGTCCACTTCAAAAAGATTGAAGGAACATTTTAAAGGGACAAATAGAAAGTCTAAAGGAATGAATTCTTTTAGAAATATTGTCCAAAGAATTCTTTTGAAAAACTTTAAAAAGAAGGCCCGAAATAAATGATTTTCTTTGGGAAAATTACTTGAAGGAAGAACTAAGCAAAAATCCCAAAACAAAGATAGGACCAAACATAGAGCCAAAGGAAAAGAACCAAAACAAAGAGCTTAAATGGATTCCTTTGAGAAAAGTGATTGAGGGAAAAGTCTGAAGATAAATGGTCATGGATAAATTGTTTGAAATAAATACCTGAAAGGTGATGGACCATAAAACATCAATTTCAAACTACAAGAACTAACCATTGGAGTTAAAGAAGTTTGGAAGAAACCTAAAGATAAATGTGGAAATGACAAATTGTAGAATCCTAAACATCTGATGCATAATAAACATATATAGGTAGGTCAACGATTCAAGTTATTGCACCGTTACATAGCTTGATGAGCCAATAAAGAACAAATAACATTAAAATGAATTTCTAATCGATGAATCCATTTATAGCAAAACACAGTTTGAAATATCTTGATTCCATTGGTGTAACCATAAGGGAAGCATCTTATAGAATGTAATGTAACTATTTCTATTCTTAGGGTGACACATGTCCAAGTGACCCTTGAATTCCCTTTGCTTGACCTCCCTCTCAAGGCTATATATATGCATTCTTTTGACTCTTTTTAAGAGACTCCATTGGTGATAGTGAAAATCTATCTAGATTTGTACTTACAGAGCTCTTAAAGGAATATACAAGTGATTTCACCATTCACACATTATACTATTGAGTATAGGTTTGACTCTTGTTGATAATGACTAGTGAAAGAATTAATTTTATAGAATGCCAATCTATGGTCACTTACCAATGTGAAAAAGGGATGTTGTTATAGGTCTCTATTAGTATTCTTCTCTAAGTGTATAAGAGTCTTAGAAGTGGTGTATGTTTATTCTCTTCATGGAATCATTCATCACCCTCTTAAGTGTCAAGTACATTCCTTAATCTAACTTACAAAATACTGATACAATAATGTCTTTTTGTTTTGAGTTTGTGTGAAAAATCCTTGTTTATCTTCAAGTAGTGGATTCTCAGTCAAATAGGAGGATAATACATATTGGTGCATCACCATTTAGTTTTTTAGCTATTTTCCTTAACCCTTTTCATACATAATTGATAGATTAGAAAGAGCTTCAAAGGTGAATTAAGGGGAGCTAGCCCCTAATCTAGAGATTCATGTCAACAAAATTATCACCCATAAAAAGAGAGATGATTCAAGGGGAGCTAGCCACTTGGATGAAGAGAGTTGAGCATCTCTTCAAGGGTGAAAATTCAAGCATCAATAATTACAACCTTCATTATAAATAATTTTCAACAACAAAGGGGTTGAATAAAAGATTGTAATGCTAGGATTTAAAACACAAAGTATATACACATGTTACTTATGCAATATCTTATACATCTACTACTACATAACACTCATAATATGCAACTGGGTGTATTATTTCTAAGGTAGGATAAATTAGATGATTATATAAAAGGGGAGGGTAGTGTGCTTGTGGTTTTCAACTATGTAGGCAAGTGATCAAGGGGATTCTTAGGTAGTCACACATAAAGACAAAGTTTGTTTGGTTTATAAATCATGAATATTCTCCTTCTAGCTCATGTGAAAGGGATTTTCAGCCAAGAATTTAAAAGATTTGCTTCAAGTCTTCATCATTTCTTGTAGAGGTAGTTGTAACCATGATTTTCTTTATAGTTACATAAAGATTTTAGGCATGACAAAGGATTTGTTTCAGCTAAGATCATCTTGGTGGGACTTTGGCGATTGCAGATTTGAAATGGGTAAAACATGTATAAATAAAGGGATTATCCTCTATTCGAAGGGTTGCTCATTATTTTTGGTTATTTTTCTTCCTTAGTATAGGCTCTTTCCACATTTTGGGATAATTGATGTGTGTATTTTCTCTCTTGATAAGATGGTTGCAACTATATATCCATTAGCAAGCTCTAAGAGCATGTTTATGTCTCCCCTACCCAACATAGATCAAATCCACTATGCGTAGCATTTTGAAACATTGATGTGTGTAATATTTTCTTGTAAAGTTAATGAAAATGCTTGTGGTTCTCTATTATTTTTTGTTGATGAAGTGCAGTAATATGTTTTACAAATGTTGTTGATTGGACATCTTGTTCTTTGCTTATTACTGGTTGTCATCTTGGGCTTAGAGCTAGATTATAAATCCCTTTCTACGTTATGTTTGGAAATATGTTACTGAGTAAGTTATTAAGGCACCCTATATTTATGGATCCAATGGGAAAAAGCATGTGATATTCTAGTTTCAGTGTATGCTCTATAATTTCAAGGATCATTTGGGTATTTGTATTTCATTAGCATGAATAAGTAAAAATCACTCTTAGTAGTTTTATTAGCTTAAATTTATGTTTTTTTCATCTGTACAAGAGGTGATGTCATGTTTGTTAAAATAATCCCTACTGTTTGAACACCACCAGTGCATCACCCTCTTTTTTATAACTATCAATTTGTCCTACCCTATTCTACCTTACAAATAACACACCTAATTACATATTATGAGTGTTATTTTCTTAAAAATGCATAAATATTGTATACTTAACATGTTTATGCATTTTGTGTTTTGAAGCATAGTGCTGTAGTTTTCTATTCAACCCCTATTATTGAAAATTATTTAGTGGTCTGTAATCGTAATCAAACAAGTGTCATAACAACAGAAAACACACTTGTAAAAGATTAGAGCCTTATTTTAATGATTTAATAAAACCAACTTTTAAAATGATTATGGAATTATGTTAAGATTTTAAACATCCAAAATAGACTACATTTGAGAGTGAATAAAGAGATAAGAAATTTATAGAGAATACCAATCATGATTTGATAATGGAGTTCAGCTATTAAGGCTACATCTCCAGATCCACTCTAATGAGGGATCACTCCTATTAAAATATTACAAAATATATTTACAATTATTTTAAATTCATCAAAACCATCTATATGGGCTTACTCCTATCTCATAAATATTATTGAAACAAATTAATTTTGTTCAAAATCTTAATATAATCTCCAAGCCTCTAACACTCCTTATAGCCTTAAATCCACATCCAAAACATGCATTCAATTATAGATTCAACCCCTTTATATAATGCTTCCACCTGAAACCCAAGTGGTGAATCACCTATTTATCCAAACAATTAAGGTTTGAATCCCTTCTCATCATTTTTGGTGGTCAAGTTAATCTATAATCCCACATTAGGAAGGTGGGTGCTATTTTGATATTGAAATACATGGATTTCATGGTAAGTTAAATGCCTTAAAAGGCATGGGACATGGTGGAATTTGGAGAATATATGGTATGGCTTGGTTATTTTGTAAGTATTTGTGTGGAGTGTGTGGGAACCATGAGAAAAACATGATATTTCATGGAAACTTAGTTGGATGAAAAGTATGTGGATGGAACATGGGAAATGTGGATGTCTCATGGGATTAACAAGTCATAAGGTTTGTTTATAATATTTAGAAAATAATATAAAATTATACCATGGTAATTAATTGGTGGCAAGCCACGTGGTGGTTTGAGGACCCACCATGTGGTACAATCTTCATGCACTACTTCTCATCCATCTGGTAGCTCTATCCAAACCCCCAAATTTTTTTTACTTGCCCAGTTTGATCTTACACACATCATAACTTATGCATACGAGCTCCATTTTGTGATCCATGAAATACACCATAAATCTCTCAACAAGCTCTTTGCCATGACAATGATCAACTTATAATTTGATGACTTCTATTTTGGAGTGAAATATCAATCCTCCTGGATCAATCTTCCCTACTAAGAGCTTTTGGACCTCTAAAATTTGATTAATTGGTAAAGAGGTGAGGGTATTTATTCCTCATGATTTTGACATCCATCTATTTTCCCTTATTCAAGTGCATCCCTTTGAGACCAACACAAAGATATTCAACATCTCCCCTTTGTGAAGTTTGAACCTTTCTATCAAGTATTGTATCTTCCTATAATTTTATTAGATACTCAGGAGCAAAATCATCAACAGAAGGAATGGATACACTCTCATCATGATTTATAATCATTAGAGACTCATATAATTTCATATTTTCCACATTCAAAAATGAATAAATCTACATATAAATGGCAAATGCAACTGGAAATCATTTTTACCAATATTTTTCATAATCCAAAAAGGACCATAGCAGATTGCTTTTAACTTTTTAAGTTCACATGTCAACCTTTCCTTACTGATATGAAGCCATACCAAATCATCTATAGTAAATTAGTGATCAACATGATGTTTGTCATGTCTTTCTTTGTACATTGCTTGACTTTTCTCCAATTGATCTCAGCCAGTGTGATGTAACTGCTGTATCTTTTAAATGAACTTCTTGGCTTTAAAAACATCATTACATTAATCAGTAGATGAATCCTATCCATAACATACATCTAGTAGAGATTTAGGCAAATATCCATAATAAACTTCAAAAGGATATTTCATACTATAAGAATGAATTACACATTTATAAGCATGTTGTATATAGCATAAATGCTCATCCCATAACTTAGGATGTTTATTGAAATAACCCCTAAGCAAATGTACCACTATGCAGTTCACAACCTCTGTCTGACCATTGATCTATGAATGAATTGTAGTGCTCTTATTCAAATTAGTGTCCATTAATTCCCATAGTGTTGACCAAAATTCCTCTATAAATCAAGAATCTTGATCAAAAACAATAGAAGTGGGCAAACCAAAATGAACCCATACATGCTAAAAGAACAAGTGTGTCATACCTTCCCTTATAACCTGCTTTGTGTAAGGAATCAAAACACGCATATTGTTAAATCTATACAATACCACATACAAGTAATCATGCTTCCTCTATGACATAGGCAAACCCCCTAAAAAATCCATGGAAATACTTTACCAGGGATGAGCAGGAATAGGTAAGGGATTGTAAAGTCCAAGTTTCCTATTACTAGGTTTGCTTGTGGCATAAAAAACATACCCCTTGATATATTTGATAATATTTTCTTGCATATGGGGCCAATAACAATGCATTTTTAAATGTGCAACCATTTTACCAACTATAAAATGATGAAAAATAAGAGAAGTATGTGCACCATTTCATTTTAAGGAATGTAAAGTTTACCTAAATGATACAAAATTCCATTATGCACATGATAGTCTGATTCTTCTACCTATTTTCCACTCATTAAGTCTTTATACACATTCTTAAAGTTAACATCATCAACATACTATTATTTATAACTTTCATGAGTCAAAGAACTATGCTGTAAAAGAATAGATGCAACTACCAAAGGAGGCCTAGAAAGCATGTCAACAAATTTATTCAAAATACCTTTCTTATACCTAATCACAAGATGAAACTATTATGGAAACCCATCCAATAAAAATGCATAGACTATTGTAGCTTGGCCTATGACTAGAGATACTAGAGGGGCTAATGATCTATATGTATCACTATCTCCTTGCCCATCAAGTAATGTTTCCATTTATTAACACTCTAAACTAATGTATATAATTCCTTATCATAAGTCAAATATTTTCTTATCACACTTGTGAAGGTCTCAGAATGATAGCATACTGGCTTCTTTCCCTTCATCAGAATAGCTCCCATAGCATTATCACTTGCATCTATCTTGATCTCAAATGGCTGTTGCAAATCAGGAAGTGACAAGATAAGATCATTACTAATCTTTATCTTCAAAGTGTCAAAGGCCCTCAACTACTTGCCTCCCCACTAAAAAACCTATTTTGTATTAGTCAAAGAATGCAAGGGTGATGCAATAAGTGAGAAATTAATAATGAATTTTATCCAATATTTTACTTCACCAAGAAAACATCTAACCTTAGTTACATTATTGGGTTTAGTCCATTTAACTATAACCTCCACCTTTGCAGGATCAATTTTCAATTCACCATGTCCTAAAATATAACCCAAGTAAACCAAAGAGGTCTTGCTGAATTCACATTTATACAATTTCAAATAAAGTTTCTCCCTTCTTAATGCATCTATGAATTTCCTAATATGAATCACATGATCTTCCCAAGATTGACTAAAGATCAAAATATCATCTAAGTATACTATAACAAAATCATCAAATAATGGCTTGAAAACATCACTCATCAAACACATGAATGTAGCTGATGCATTGCACAACCCAAAAGGCATGACATGCCACTCAAACAATCCTTATTTTTTCAAAAGCAGATTTCTAAATATCACCATCATTAATTCTAACATGATGACAACCACTTTTTAAGTCTAACTTAGTGAAATAGATATCATTTGTTAACTGATCAATCAAATCATCAATATGAGGAAGAGGGTAATGATTCTTAATAGTAATTTTTTCGAAGCATGGAAATCAACACACATTCATCATGTGATGGATTTTTTGTCACTAGAATGATAGGTGAACCAACAAGAGATGTACTAGGATGGATAACACCATTTTCTAAAAGTTCCATTACCTGCTTCTTGGTTTCCTCTTTTTCCACAACTGATAACCTATACATGCCAATTTTAGGAAGAGGAGAATCCTGTAACAATTAAATTTCATTTTGAACTCCCCTTTTAGGGGGTAAGCCTTTGTGATCCTAAAACACATCATCATAACTATAACTTATTTCAACCAATTCTTTCTTTTGTCTAGGATCACAATTTTCCATAGCTTGGGAATATTTTTTCCCTTAGACTTAAATCAACATGAGACAAAAATTATGTCTTAAATTGACTAGTCTTTTCATTTGCCCTACTGTAACCAAGGAAAGACTCATCTTAACATGATGTGCTCTGACTATATATTTAATATCATCCTTAACAAGCAAGTAATTATTCTCCTCCCTATATAAGATTTCTTTTCTATCATAAAGATAAAGATTTCTTAAAACAATCCTACATTTGTCTTGATGGACTACATCCAGATTAACTTCATCCACAAATTTGGATGAGATGACAAATTTCAATCTATAAGTTTTTGTTACTTGAAGTTTTGCATCATCACATACCCAACCAAGTGGATAGGGTTTCAAATGGGGAGTTATTTTTAAGCCTAAATTTTTAACAATCTCTTTAAAAATCAAATTTTCCTGTGATCCACTATCAAGTAGACTATCAATTTTAGTATGTTTTGTAACAACTCTAATGTGGAAAACTCATTTATTTTTTTATCATCATGTATAAATATATATTTTGAAGAGGAATAAAAATTAAATGACTTAGTGTTAGAAATAGAAAGAGAATAACAATTCTACATACTCATAGCTATGATCTTAGTTTCATCCTTGGAGTCTGAACCTAAACCCTGAACTATAGTATTATCTTTCTTATATTTTTTCTTAAACATGTTAAAAAGACTTAACTCAAAATGTAATTTCCAACACTTAGACTCATCATGATTTTTCTTATAATGATTTCAAAATGGCTTACCCTCTTCTTTATGAATAGAAACAGTGGATTTTTGTCTACCCTTTCTAGAACTTTACCCTTTAGAATGCTTACCTTTAGATTGCTTAGTTTTAACTTTAGGAAAATATTCTTTTGTCTATTTTCCGCTAGCCTCTAAGTGAATGGCTTTAACACATGCTTCATATAAACTACTGGGATTGAGGACCAAAATCATGTGTTTCAATTAACTATGCAACCCACCTATATAATTAAGTAGTGTTTCCTATGTTTAAAGATGAATATTCTAAAGTAAATCCCTTTTCCTAAATTCCTATGTATAATCTTGAACACTTTGGCCTTTAGTTTGTCTGAAATATTTCCAATGCATCATGGCTTGCTGTATATATCCCAAAATATAAAATTGCTTTCTAAGTGCATCAACAAATTCAATCTAAGTGGAAATTGAGTTACCTATATTAATCTTGATTTCCTTCAACTTACTCTCCAACCAAATGAGAGTTGTGCCTCCCTTTCAAAGAGTATCCAAGTGAATTTTATCCTCATCATCTATAATCTTCTAGACCCTACAATATACTTCAATTTGCTTTATCCATTTATCCAACTTTTTTGCATTAATCTCATGATTAAACATTGACAATTCAAACTTAATATCTGGATTTAGTGAAGGAAGAGATTAAACAACTTTTTTATCTTTACCATCACTTAAAGAGAAGGAAGGTTTCTCAAAATTTTTACCACCTCCATCATGCTCCATCTTAATTCATCATTCACGATAAAGTTCCTTGACCATGTCCTTCATTTCTAAGAAGGATTGTTATAAATATCATTCAGACTCAAAGCCACCTCCCATTTTTGTAGTACATCTTGATCCAATCTCTAGATCATATTATACCAATTCTCCTTCACCCCACCTAGATCTCAAACTTGTCAACATACACTAATAATCCACATGGTTAAATACAAATTCTACTCTGATATATTTAATCTAGTCCATAATCATAATCAAACAATTGTCATAGCAACAAAACACACACTTGTAAAGTATCAGAACCTTATTTTAATAATTTAATAAAATTGACTTTTAAATTTTTTATGAAATTATAATTAGATTTTAAATATCTAAAATAGACTAAATTTAAGATTGAATAAAGAGATAATAAATTGATAGAGAAAATTGATCACGATTTCATAATGGAGTTCCATTACTAAGCCTACATCTCTGGATCTGCTCTAATGGGGGATCACTCCTATTAAAATATTGTAAAATATATTTACAATTATTTTAAAGTCATCAAAATCATCTATACAGGTTTACTCCTATCTCATAAATATTCTTGAAACAACTTAATTTTATTTAGAATCTTAATATAATATCCAAGTCTCTAACACTCCTTATAGCCTTAACTCAATGTCTAAAACTTGCCTTTAATTATACATTCAACCCCTTTATATAATTCTTCCACCCTCAGCCTAAGTGGTGAATCACCTATCTTTTTATCCAAATGGTTAAGGTTCGAATCCCTTCTCATCATTTTTTACGGTCAAATTAATCTATAATCCCACACTGGGAAGGTGGGTGCTATTTTGGTATTGAAATACATGGATTTCATGGTAAGTTAAATTCCTTAAAAGGCATGGGACATCATGGAATGTGGTCAATATGTGGTGTGGCTTGGTTATTTCATAGGTATTTGTGTGGGAACCATGAGAAATATGTTGTATTTCATGGAAACTTTATTGGATGAAAAGTATGTGGATGGAAAGTATTTGGATGGAACATGGGAAATGTGGATGTCTCATGGGATTAACAAGTCATAAGGTTTGTTTAAATTATCTAAAAAATAATATAAAATTGAACGATGGTAATTATTGGTGGCAAGCCATGTGGTGGCTTGAGGACCCACCACGTGGTTCAATCTCTATATGCCACTTTTCATCCATCCAGATTTTCTATCCAAACCCCCAAGTTTTTTTACTTGCCCAATTTGATCTTCCACGTGTCATAAATTACCCATATGAGCTCCATTTTGTGATTTATGAAATGTGTTAGAAAGCTCTCGATAATGATTTGATGACTTATATTTTGGAGTGAAATATAGATCCTCCTAGATCAATCTTCCCCACTAAGATCTTTTGGACCTCCAAAAGTTGATTAATTGGTATAGAGGTGAGGGTATTTATCCCTCATGCTTCCAGCATCCATCCATTTGCCCTTGTTCAGGTGCATCTCTTTGAGACCAACACAAAGATATTCAACATCTCCCCTTCATGAAATTTGATTCTTTCTATCAAGTATTATATCTTCCTATAACTATGTTAGATACTCATTAGCAAAATCATCAACAGAAGGAATGGATACACTCATATCATGATTTATAATCACCAAAGACTCATATAATTTTAGATTTTCCACATTCATAGCTGAATAAATCTACATATAAGATGACAAATCAAACCAAAAAAACATTTTTTACCAATCTTTTTCATAATCCAAAAAGGACCATATCGGATTGGTTTCAACTTTTTAACTTCATGTATCAACCTTTCCTTATTGATGTGAAGCCATACCAAATCATCTATAGCAAATTGGTGATCAACACAATATTTGTCATGTCTTTCTTTGTACTTTACCTAACTTTTCTCCAATTAATCATAGATAGTCTGATGTACCTATTATATATTTTCAATGAAATTCTTAACTTTAATGACATTATTATTTTCATTAACAAATGAATCCTATCCATAACATACATCTAGAGGATATTTAGGCAAATATCCATAACAAACTTCAAAAGGATATTTCATAGTACAAAAATGAAGTGCATGGTTGTAAGCATGTTGTATATAACATAAATGCTCATCCCATAACTTGGGATGTTATTACATTAACCCCTAAGCAAATGTACCACTATGTGGTTCACAACCTCTATCTGACCATCAGTCTGTGGATGAAATACATTGCTCTTATTCAAATTAGTGTCCATTAATTCCCATAGTGTTGATCAAATTCCTTAAGAAATCGAAAATCTCAATTAGAAATAATAGAAGTGGGTAAACAAAATGAACCCATACATGTTGAAATAACAAGTATGTCATGCCTTCCCTTGTAATTTGCTTAGTACAAGGAATCAAAACACACATATTGCTAAATCTATCCACTACCACATACAAGTAATCATGTTTCCTCTATGACATAGGCAAACCCACTATAAAATCCATGGAAATACTTTCCCAGGGATGAGTAAGAATAGGTGGGAGTGTAAAGTCTTAGTTTCCTATTACTAGGTTTTCTTGTGGCACAAAGAATACACCCCTTGATATATTTGGCAACACTTTCCTACATACAGGGCCAATAAAAATACATTTTTAAATGTGCAACCATTTTACCAACTCCAAAATGACCAAAAGTAAGAGAAGTATGTGCTTCCCTAATCATGTGCACTCTTTCATTTTGGGGAATGAAAAGTTTACCCAAATGATACAAAAGTCCATTATGCACATGATATTCTAATTATTCTACTTGTTTTCCACTCATTAAGTCTTTATACACATTCTTAAATTTAACATCATCAACATATTATTCTTTATAAATTTCATGAGTCAAAGAACTATGTTGTAAAATAATAGATGCAACTACCATAAGAGGCCTAGAAAGCATGTCAACAACTTTATTTTGAATACCTTTCTTATACCTGATCACAAGATGAAATTGATATAGGAAAACCATCCAATAAAAATGCCTAGACTATTGTAGCTTGGCCTATTACTAGAGATACTAGAGGGGATGATGATTTATATGTATCACTGTCTCCTTTCCCATCAAGTAATGTTTTCATTTCTTAACACTCTAGACCAATACATACAATTCCTTATCATAAGTCAGATAGTTTCTTATTGCACTTGTGAAAGTCTTAGAATGATAGCACACTGGCTTCTTTCCCTACATCAAAATATATCCCATAGCATTATAAATTTCATATATCTTGATCTTAAATGGATTCTAAAAATAAGGAAGTGACACGATAGGATCAGTACTAATCTTTTTCTTCAAAGTGTCGAAGGCCCTTTGCTGCTTGCCTTCCCACTAAAAAACCTATTTTGTAGTAGTCAAAGAATGCAAGGGTGATGCAATAAGTGTGAAATTAGCAATGAATTTTCTCCAATATTGTACTATAGCAAGAAAAATTCTAACCACTATTACATTATTGGGTTTAGGCCATTTAACTATAACCTCCACCTTTGCAGGATCAATTTTCAATTCACCATGTCCTACAATATAACCCAAGAAAAACAAATAAGTCTTGCCGGATTCACATTTAGATAATTTCAAATAAAATTTCTTGCTTCTTAATGCATCCATGAATTTCCTAATATGAATCACATGATCTTCCCAAGACTGACTAAAGATCAAAATATCATCTAAGTAGACTATAATAAAATCATCAAGGAATGGCCTGAAAACATCATTCATCAAATGCATGAATGTAGATGGTGCATTGCACAACCCAAAAGGCATGACAAGCCACTCAAATAATCCCTATTTTGTCTTAAAAGCAATTTTTGAAATATCACCATCATTAATTCTAACTTGATGATAACCACTTTTCAATTCTCACTCAGTGAAATCGATAGCATTTCTTAACTAATTATGAAAATCATCAATACGAGGAAGAGGGTAATGATTCTTAATAGTAATTTTATTCCAAGCATGGAAATCAACACACATTCATCATGTACTAGATTTATTTAGCACAAGAATGATAGGTGAACCAATAGGAAATGTACTAGGATGGATAACACCCTTTTCCAAAAGTTCCATTACCTATTTCTTGATTTCCTCATTTTTCATCACTGATTACCTATACATACCAATGTTAAGAAGAGGAGAATCCTATAACAACTAAATTTCATGTTGAACTCCCATTTATGGGATAACCCTTTGGGATCTTGAAACACATCATCATAACTAGAAATGATTTCAACCAATTCTTTCTTATGTCTAGGATCACAATTTTTCATAGCCTAGGAATATTATTTTTCCTTAGACTTAATCAACATGAGATAAAAATTCTTGCTTGAATTGACTAGTCTTTTCATTTGCCCTACTGTAACCAAGGAAAGACTCATCTTAACATGATGTGCTTTGACTATATATTTAATGTCATCCTTAAAAAACAAGTACTTATTCTCCTCCCTATAGAAGATTGCTTTTCTATCATAAAGACAAAGACTTCCTAACATAATCCTGCATATGTCTAGAGGGGCTACATCCAAGTTAACTTCATCCATAAATTTGGATGAGATGACAAATTTCAATCTACAAGTTTTGGTTACTTGTAGTTTTCCATCATCACACACCCAACCAAGTGGGTAGGGTTTTAGACGGGGAGTTGTTTTTAATTCTAACTTTTTAACAATCTCTTCAAAAATCAAATTTACTTGTGATCCACTATCAAATAGAGTGTCAATTTTAGTATGTTTTGCAACAAATCTAATGTGGAATAACTCATTTATTTTATTATCATCATGCACAATTTTTTTTTTTGAACAAAAAGCAACATTAAATGACTTAGTGTTAGAAATATAAAGAGAATAACAATTATGCATACTCATAGCTATGTTCTTAGTTTCATCCCCAAAGTCTGAACCCAGATCCTAATCTATAGTATTAACTTTCTTATCTTTCTTCTTAAGCTTGTTAAAAGGACTTAACTGAGGATGTAATTCCAACACTTAGAATCATCATGATTTTTCTCACAATGATTTCAAAATGGCTTACCCTCTTCTTTATAAATAGTAATAATGGATTTTTGTTTACCCTTTCTAGAAAACCCTTTAGAATGCTTAACTTCAGATTGATTAATTTTAACTTTAGAAAAATATTATTTTGTCTATTTTCCTCTAGCCTCTAAATGAATGGATTTAACACATGCTTCATCTAAATTAGTGGGATTGAGGACCAAAATCAGGTGTTTTAATTAACTATGCAACCCACCTATATACTTAAGAAATGTTTCCTATGTATAAAGAGGAATATTCAAAAGTAAAGCCTTTTTCCTAAATTCTTGTGTATAATCTTGATCACTTTGGCCTTTAGTTTGTCTAAAATATTTCCAATCCATTATGGCTTACTGAATATAGCCTAAAGGATAAAATTGCTTTCTGAGTGCATCAATAAATTTAATCTAAGTGGAAATTGAGTTACCTATATTAATCTTGCTTTCCTTAAACTTACTATCCCACTAGATGAGAGTTGTGCCTCCCATTCAAAGAGTATCCATGTAAATTTTAGCCTCATCATCTGTAATCTTCTAGACCATAAAATATACTTTAATTTGCTTTATCTAGTTATCCAACTTTTCTGCATTAGTCTCACCATTAAACATCAATAATTAAAATTTAATATCTAGCTTTAGTGAAAGAAGAGATTTAATAGATTTTTTGTCTTTACCATCAATTGAAGAGGAGGAAGGTTTCTCAAAATTTTTACCACCTCCATCATGCTCCATCTTAATTCATCATTCACAGTAAAGTTCATTGACCATGTCCTTCATTTCTAAGAAGGATTGTTGGAAAGCTCATTCAGACTCAAAGTCATCTCCCATTTTTGTAGTACATCTTGATCCAATCTCTAGATCATATTATTTTGATTCTCCTTCACCCTACTTAGATCTTGAACTTATCAACATACACTAACAATCCACATGGTTAAATACAAATTCTGCTCTGATACCAAAAATCTAATCCATAATCGTAATCAAACAAGGGTTGTAGCAATAGAAAACACACTCGTAAAGGATCAGAACCTTATTTTAATAATTTAATAAAATTTACTTCTAAAATGATTACAAAATTATAATAAAATTTTAAATATCCAAAATAGATTAAATTTAAGAGTGAATAAAGAGACAAGAAATTGACAGAGAATACTGATCACAATTTGGTAATGGAGTTTAGCTATTAAGTCTATGTCTCTGGATCCACTCTAATGGGGGATCACTCCTATTAAAATATTGAAAAATATATTTACAATTATTTTAAAGTCATCAAAATCATCTATACAAGCTTACTCCTATCTCAGAAATATTCTCAAATCAAATTAATTTTTTTTCAGAATCTTAATATAATATCTAAGCCTCTAACATGCCTTATAGCCTTAACTCCACATCCAAAACATGCCTTCAATTATAAATTTGACCCATTTATATAATGCTTCCACCTACAGACTAAGTGGTGAAGCACCTATGTTTTTATCCAAATGGTTAAGGTTCGAATCCCTTCTCATCTTTTTTGGTGGTCAAGTTAATCTATAATCCCACATTGGGAAGGTGGGCGCTATTTTGGTATTGAAATACATGGATTTCATGGTAAGTTAAATTCCTTAAAAGGCATGAGACATGGTGGAATGTGGATAATATGTGGTGTGGCTTGGTTATTTCATAGGTATTTGCATGGAGTGTGTGGGAACCATGGGAAATACATGGTATTTCATGGAAACTTGGTTGAATGAAAAGTATGTGGATGGAAAATGGGAAATGTGGATGTCTCGTGGGATTAAAAAGTCATAAGGTTTGTTTACCAACCATTTTACCAACTCCAAAATGACAAAAAATAAGAGAAGTATGTGCTTCCTTAATCATGTGCACCCTTTCATTTTGAGGAATGCAAAGTTTACCCAAATGATACAAAAGTCCATTATGCACATGATAGTCTAATTCTTCTACCTATTTTTCACTCATTATGTCTTTGTACACATTCTTAAAGTCAACATCATCAACATACTATTCTTTATATCTTTCATGAGTCAAGGAACTATGTTGTAAATGACTAGATGCAACTACCATAGGAGGCCTAGAAAGCATGTTAGTAACTTTATTCTAAATACCTTTTGTATACCTGATCACAAGATGAAATTTCTACAAGAAACCCATCCAATGAAAATACCTAGACTATTGTAGCTTGGCCTTTGATTGGAAATACTGGAGGGGCTAATGATCTATATGTATCACTGTCTCCTTTCCCATCAAGTAATGTTTCCATTTCTTAACACTCTAAACTGATGCATACAATTCCTTATCATAAGTTAGCTAGTTTCTTATCACACTTGTGAAGTTGTCAAAATGATAACATACTAGCATCTTTCCCTACATTAGAATAGATCCCATAGCATTATCACTTACATCTATCTTAATCTTAAATGGTTGCTACAAATCAAGAAGTGACAAGATAAGAGAAGTACTAATCTTTTTCTTCAAAGTGTCAAAGGCCCTTTGATACTTGCCTCCCTACTGAAAAAACTATTTTTTACTAGTCAAAGAATGCAAGGGTGATACTATATATGAGAAATTAGCAATGAATTTTCTCCAATATTGTACTACACCAAGAAAAATTCTAAGCTTAGTTACATTATTGGGTTTAGGCCATTTAACTATAACCTCCACCTTTGTAGGATCAATTTTCAATTCACCATGTCCTACAATATAACCCAAGTAAACCAAAGAGGTCTTACCAAATTTACATTTAGAAAATTTCAAATAAAGTTTCTCCCTTCTTAATGTATCCATGACTTTCCTAATATAAATCACATGATCTTCCCAATACTGACTAAGGATCAAAATATCATCTAAGTAGACTATACCAAAATCATCAAGGAATGGCCTGAAAACATCATTCATCAAATGCATGAATGTATCCGGTGCATTGCAAAACCCAAAAGGCATGACAAGCCACTCAAAAAATCCCTATTTTGTCTTAAAAGTAGTTTTCCAAATATCACCATCATTAATTCTAACTTGATGATAACTAGTTTTCAAGTCTAACTTAGTGAAATAGATAACATTTCTTAACTGATCAAGCAAATCATCAATATGAAGAAGAGGGTAATGATTCTTAATAGTAATTTGTTCAAAGCATGGAAATCAACACACATTCATTATGTGCCAAATTTATTTTTCACCAAAATGATAGGTAAACTAATAGGAGATGTACTAGGATGCATAACACTCTTTTCCAAAGGTTCCATTACCTACTTCTTGATTTCCTTGTTTTCCACCACTGATAACATATACATACCAATGTTAGGAACAAGAGAATATTGTAACAATTAAATGTCATGTTGACTCCCCTTTTAGGTGGTAACCCTTTGGGATCCTGAAACACATCATCATAACTAGAAATGCTTTCAATAAATTCTTTCTTTTGTCTAGGATCAAAATTTTCCATAGCTTGGGAATATTATTTTTCCTTAGACTTAATCAACATGAGATAAAAATTCTTGCTTGAATTGACTAGTCTTTTCATTTACCCTACTGTAACCAAGGAAAGACTCATCTTAACATGATGTGCTTTGACTATATATTTAATGTCGATCCTTTACAAGAAAGTACTTATTTTCCTCCCTATAGAAGATTTACTTTTCTATCATAAAGATAAGGACTTCCTAAAAAAATATTACATATGTCTAGAGGGACTACATCAAGATTAAATTCATCCACAAATTTGGATGAGATGACAAATTTCAATCTGCAAGTTTTCATTACTTACAATTTTGCATCATCATACACCCAACCAAGTGGATAAGGTTTCAGATGGGGTGTTTTTTTTAAGCCTATCTTTTTAACAATATCTTCAAAAATCAAATTTGCATGTGATCCACTATCAAATAGAGTGTCAATTTTAGTATGCTTTGTAACAAATCTAATGTGGAACAACTCATTTTTTTTCTTATCATCATGCACATATTTATATTTTTAAGAGGAAACAACATTAAATGACTTAGTTTTAGAAATAGAAAGAGAAGAATAATTTTTCATACTCATAGATGTGATCTTAGTTTCATCCCTGGAGTCTGAACCCAGATCTTGAACTACAGTATTAGCTTTCTTATCTTTCTTCTTAAACCTGATAAAAGGACTTAACTCAGGATGTAATTTATAACACTTAGACTCATCATGATTTTTCTTGCAATGATTACAAAATGGCTTACCCTCTTCTTTATGAATAGTAATAGTGGATTTTTATTTACCCTTTCCAAAACTTTGCCCTTTAGAATGCTTAACTTCAGATTGCTTACTTTTAACTTTAGCAAAATATTATTTTGTCTATTTTCCTCTAGCCTCTAAATGAATGGATTAACACATGCTTCATCTAAACTTGTGGGATTGAGGACCAGACTCATGAGTTTCAAGTAACCATGCAACCCACCTATATACTTAAGCAATGTTTCTTGTGAATAATGAAAAATAGTTAAAAGTAAAGCCTTTTTCAGAAATTCATGTGTATAATCTTGAACACTTTGGCCTTTTGTTTGTCTGAAATATTTCCAATCCATCATGGCTTGTTGCATATAGCCTAGAAGATAAAATTTCTTTATGAGTGCATAAACTAATTTAATCCAAGTGAAAATTGAGTTACATTTATTAATATTTTTTCCCTTGAACTTACTCTCTTACTAGATGAGAGATGTGCCTCCCATTCAAAGAGTATCCAGATGAATTTTAGCCTCATCATCTATAATATTTTGGACCCTGCAATATACTTCAATTTGCTTTATCCAGTTATCCAATTTTTTTGCATTAATCTCACCATTAAATGTCAACAATTCAAACTTAATATCTAGCTTTAGTGAAGGAAGAGATTCAATAGATTTTGTCTTTACCATCACTTTAAGAGGAGGAAGGTTTTTTAGAATTTTTCTCACCTTCATCATGCTCCATCTTAATTCATTATTCACAGTAAAGTTCCTTGACTATGTCCTTCATTTCTAAGATGGATTGTTGGAAAGCTCATTCAAACTCAAACTCATCTCCAAGTTTTGTAGTTATGTCTTGATCTAATCTCTAGATCATATTTTGCTAATTCTCCTTCAACCTGCCTAGATCTCAAACTTGTCAACATACACTAGTGATCCACATGGTTAAATATGAATTTGACTCTGATACCAAAAATCTAGTCCATATTCATAATCAAACAAGTGTCATAGCATCAAAAAATACACTTATAAAGGATCAGAACATTATTTTAAAAATTTAATAAAATTAACTTTTAAAATGATTATGAAATTATAATAAGATTTTAAATATCCAAAATAGACTAAATTTTAAAGTGAATAAAGAGACAAGAAATTGACAGAGAATATTGATCACAATTTGATAATGGAGTTTAGCTATTAAGCCTACATCTCTAGATTTTCTCCAATGGGGGATCACTCTTATTAAAATATTGCAAAATATCTTTACAATTATTTTAAAGTCATCAAAATCATCTATACGGGCTTACTCCTATCTCAAAAATATTCTTGAAATAAACTAATTTTGTTTAGAATCTTAATATAATATCCAAGCCTCTAGCACTCCTTATAGCCTTAACTCCACATCCAAAACTTGCCTTCATTTATACATTCGAACCCTTTATATAATGCTTCCACCTACAGCCTAAGTGGTGAAGCACCTATATTTTTATCCAAATAGTTAAGGTTAAAATCCCTTCTCATCATTTTTTGTGGTCAAATTAATCTATAATCCCACATTGGGAAGGTGGGTGCTATTTTGGTATTGAAATACATGGATTTCATGGTCAGTTAAATGCTTTAAAAGGCATGGGACATGGTGGAATGTGCAGAATATGTGGTGGGGATTGGTTATTTCATAGGTATTTGTGTAGAGTGTGTGGGAACCATGGTAAATATGTGGTATTTCATGTAAACTTGGTTGGATGAAAATTATGTGAATGGAACATGGGAAATGTGGATGTCTCATGGGATTAACAAGTCATAAGGTTTGTTTACAATATTCAAAAAAATAATATAAAATTGAACCATGATAATTAATTGATGGCAAGCCACGTGGTGGCTTGAGGACCCATCATGTGGTCTAATATCCATGTGCCACTTGTCATCCATCCAAATGCTCTATCCAAACCCCTAATTTTTTTACTTACATAGTTTGATTTTCCATGCATCATAACTTGTGCATATGAGCTCCATTTTGTGATCTATGAAATATGCCAGAAAGCTCTTAACAAGCTCTTCATTGTGACAATGATCAACTTATGATTTGATGAATTCTATTTTAGAGTGAAATATATATCCTCCTAGATGAATCTTCCCCACATGAGCTTTTGGACTTCCAAAAGTTGATTAATTGGTAAAGAGGTGAGGTTATTTATTCCTTACACTTCTGACATCCATCCATTTTCCCTTGTTTATGTGCATCCCTTTGAGACCAACATAAAGATATTCAACATCTCCCCTTCATGAATTCTAAACCTTTCTATCAAGTATTGTATCTTCCTATAATTCTATTAGATACTCAGGAGCAAAATCATCAATACAAGGAATGGATACACTCTCATCATGATCTATAATCATCGAAGACTCATACAGTTTTAGATTTTCCATAATTAAAATTGAATAAATCTACATATAAGATGGCAAATCTAATTAGAAAGCATTTTTACCAATCTTTTTTGTAATCCAACAAGGATCATATCAAATTGGTTTTAACTTTTTACCTTCACCTGTCAGCATTTCCTTATTGATGTGAAGCCATACCAAATAATCTATAGCAAACTAGTGATCAACATGATATTTGTCATGTCTTGCTTTATACTTTGCTTGAATTTTCTCCAATTGATCTTAGACACTCTGATGTAACTACTTTATCTTTTCAATGAACTTCTTGGCTTTAACAACATCATTACATTCATCAGTAGTTGAATCCTATCCATAACATACATCTAGAGGATATTTCGGCAAATATCCGTAACAAATTTCAAAAGGAGATTTCATAGTAGAAAAATGGAGTGCATGGTTGTAATCATGCTGTATATAGCATAAATGCTCATCCCATAACTTGGGATGTTTATTGTAATAACCCCTAAGAAAATGTGCCACTATGCAGTTCACAACCTTTATTTGACCATCAGTCTGTGGATGAAATGTACTATTGTTATTCAAATTAGTGTCTATTAATTCCTACAGTGTTAACCAAAATTCTTCAATAAATTGATAATCTCGATCAAAATCAATAGAAGTGGGCAAACCAAAATGAACCCATAAATGCTAAAAGAACAAATGTGTCATACCTTTCCCTATAATCTACTTAGTGTAAGGATTCAAAATGCACATCTTGCTAAATCTATCCACTACCACATATAAGTAATCATGTTTCCTCTATGACATAGGCAAACCCCCTACAAAATCCATATACATACTTTCCCAGGGATGAGTAGGAATAGGTAAGGGAGTGTAAAGTCCCAATTTCCTATTACTAGGTTTGCTTGTGGCACAAAGAACACACCCCTTGATATATTTGGCAGCAATTTCTTGCATATGGGGCCAGTAACAATACTTTTTTAAATGTGAAACCATTTTACCAACTATAAAATGACCAAAAATAAGATAAGTATGTGATTCCCTAATCATGTGCACCCTTTAATTTTGAGGAATTCAAAGTTTACCCAAATGATACAAAAGTCCATTATGAACATGATAGTCTAATTCTTATACCTATTTTCCACTCATTAAGTCTTTATACACATTGTTAAAGTCAACATCATCAACATAATATTATTTATAACTGTTAATGAGTCAAAGAACTATGCTATAAAAGAATAGATGCAACTACCATAGGAGGCCTAGAAAGCATGTCAACAACTTTATTCTGAATATGTTTCTTATACTTGATCACAAGATGAAACTGTTACAAGAAACCCATCCAATGAAAATGCATAGACTATTATAGCTTGGCTTGTGATTGGAGATACTAGAGGGGTTGATGATCTATATTTATCACTATCTCCTTGCCCATTAATTAATGTTTCTATTTCTTAACACTCTAAAAAAATGCATATATTGCCTTATCATAAGTTAGATAGTTTCTTATCGCACTTGTAAATGTCTTAGAATGATAACATACTAGCTTCTTTCACTACATCAAAATATCTCCCATAGCATTATCACTTGCATCTATCTTGATCTTAAATAGCTAATGCAAATCAAGAAGTGACAAGATAAGAGTAGTACAAATCTTTGTCTTCAAGTGTCAAAGGCCCTTTGTTGCTTGCCTCCCCATTGAAAAACCTATTTTGTACTAGTCAAAGAATGCAAGGGTGATGTAATAAGTGTGAAATTAATAATGGATTTTCTCTAATATTGTACTAGACCAAGAAAACTTCTAACCTTGGTTACATTAATGGGTTAGGCCATTTAGCTATAACCTCCACCTTTACAGGATCAATTTTTAGTTCACCATTTCCTACAATATAACCCAAGTAAACCAAAGACATCTTGCCAAATTCACATTTAGACAATTTCAAGTAAAGTTTCACCATTCTTAATGCATCCATGACTTTACTAATATGAATCACATGATCTTCCCAAGACTGATTGAAGATCAAAATATCATCTAAGTAGACTATAACAAAATCATCAAGGAATGGCTTGAAAACATCATTCATCAAACACATGAATGTAGCTGGTGCATTGTACAACCTAAAAGGCATGACAAGCCTCTCAAACAATCCCTATTTTATCTTAAAATAGTTTTCCAGATATCACCATCATTAATTCTAACCTGATGATAACCATTTTTCAAGTCTAACTTATTGAAATAGATAACATTTCTTAACTGATCAAGTAAATCATTAATACGATGAAGAGGGTAATGATTCTTAGTAGTAATTTTGTTCAAATCATGGAAATCAACACACATTCATCATGTGCCAAATTTATTTGGCACTAGAATGGTAGGCAAACCAACATGAGATGTACTAGGATGGATAACACCCTTTTCCAAAAGTTCCATTACCTACTTCTTAATTTCCTCATTTTACACCACTGATAACCTATACATGCCAATGCTAGGAAGAGAAGAATCTTCTAACACTAAATTATATATTAAACTCCCCTTTTATGGGGTAAACCTTTGGGATCCTAAAACACATCATCATAAATAGAAATGATTTGAACCAATTCTTTCTTATGTTTAGGATCACAATTTTCCATAGCCTAGGAATATTCTTTTTCCTTAGACTTAATCAACATGAGACAAAAATTCTTGCTTGAATTGACTAGTCTTTTCATTTTCCCTACTGTAACCAAGGAAAGACTCATCTTACATGATGTGCTCTTACTATATAATTAATGTCATCCTTAACAAACAAGTACTTATTCCCCTCCCTATATAAGATTGATTTTCTATCATAAAGATAAGGACTTCCTAAAACAATCCCACATATGTCCAAAGGGACTACATCTAGATTAACTTCATCCATGAATTTGGATGAGATGACAAATTTTAATCTAAAAGTTTTGGTTACTTGCAGTTTTGCATCATCATAAACCCAAACAAGTGGATAGGGTTTTGTATGGGGAGTTGTTTTTAAGCCTAACTTTTTAACAATCTCTTCAAAAATCAAATTTGCTTGTGATCCACTATCAAATAGAGTGTCAATTTTAGTATGTTTTGCAACAACTCTAATGTGGAAAAACTCATTTATTTTCTTAAAATAATGCAACAATTTCTATTTTAAAGAGGAAGCAACATTATATGACTTAGTGTTAGAAATATAAAGAGAAGAGCAATTTTGCATACCCATAGCTGTGATCTTAGTTTCATCCCTAGAGTCTAAACATAGATCCTGAACTATAGTATTAGATTTCTTATCTTTCTTCTTAAAATTGTTAAAAGGACTTAACTTAGGATGTAATTTCCAACACTTAGACTCATCATGATTTTTTTTGTAATGATTGCAAAATGGCTTACCCTCTTCTTTATGAACAGTAACAGTGGATTTTTGTTTACCCTTTCTAGAACTTTTCCCTTTAGAATATTTAACTCTAGATTGATTCCTTTTAACTTAGGAAAATATTCTTTTTTCTATTTTCCTCTAAATTCTAAATGAATGGCTATAACACATTCTTCATCTAAACTAGTGGGATTGAGGACCATAATCATGTGTTTCAAGTAACTATGCAACCTACCTATATACTTAAATAGTGTTTCCTATGTATAAAGAGGAATCTTAAAAACTAAATCCTTTTTCCTAAATTCCTATGTATAATATTGAACACTTTGGCCTTTAGTTTATCTGAAATATTGACAATCTATCATTGATTTTTGAAAATAACCTAAAGGAGAAAATTTCTTTCTAAGTGCATCAACAAATTCAATCCAAGTGGAAATTGAGTTACCTATATTAATCTTGATTTCTTTCAACTTAATCTCCCACTAGATGAGAGATATGCCTCCCATTCAAAGAGTAGCCAAGTGAATTTTAGCCTCATCATCTGCAATCTTCTAGACCTTATAATATAATTCAATTTGCCTTACTATTTATCCAACTTTTTTGCTTTAGTCTCACCATTAAACATTGACAATTCAAACTCAATATCTATATTTAGTGAAGGAAGAGATTCAATAACTTTTTTGTCTTTACCATCACTTGAAGAGGAGGAAGGTTTCTTAAAATTTTTACCACCTCCATCACGCTCTGTCTTAATTCATCATTCACGATAAAGTTCCTTGACCATGTCCTTCATTTATAAGATAGATTGTTAGAAATATCATTCAAACTCAAAGTTATCTACCATTTTTATAGTATGTCTTAATCCAATATCTAGATCATAATCTACTAATTATCCTTCACTCTACCTAGATCTCAAACTTTTCAATATACACTATCAATCCACATGTGTAAATATGAATTCTGCTCTGCTACCAAAAATCTAGTCCATAATCATAATCAAACAAGTGTCATAGTAGTGAAAACACACTTATAAAGGATAAGAACCTTATTTTAAAAAATCAATAAAATTGACTTTTAAAATGATTATGAAATTATAATCAAATTTTAAATATCCAAAATAGACTAAATTTAAGAGTGAATAAAGAGACAAAAAATTGATAGAGAATACCGATCGTAATTTGATGACAAAGTTCAGCTATTAAGCCTACATCTTTAGATTCAATCTAATGGGGGATCCCTCCTATTAAAATATTGAAATGTATCTTTACAATTATTTTAAAGTCATCAATATCATCTAAATGGGCTTATTGCTATCTTAGAAATATTCTCGAAATAAATTAATTTTTTTCAGAATCTTAATATAATATCCAAGCTTCTAACACTCCTTATATCCTTAACTCCTTGTCTAAAACTTGCCTTAAATTATACATTTGACCCCTTTATATAATGCTTCCACCCATAGCCTAAGTGGTGAAACACCTATCATTTTATCCAAACAGTTAAGGTTCGAATCCCTTCTCATCATTTTTGGTGGTCAAGATAATCTATAATCCCACATTGGGAAGGTAGGTGCTGTTTTAGTGTTGCAATACATGGATTTCATGGTAAGTTAAATGCCATAAAAGGCATAGGACATGGTGAAATGTGGAGAATATGTGGTTTGGCTTGGTTATTTCATAGGTATTTGTGTGGAGTGTTTGGAAACCATGGGAAATACATGGTATTTCATGGAAACTTGGTTGGATGAAAAGTATGTGGATGGAACATGGGAAATGTGGATGTCTCATGGGATTAACAAGTCATAAGGTTTGTTTAAAATATTTAGAAAACAATATAAAATTGAACCATGGTAATTAATTGGTGGAAAGCCATGTGGTGGCTTGAGCACCCACCATGTGATCTAATTTCCATGTGCCATTTGTCATCTATCCAGATGCTCTATCCAAACCCCCAATTTTTTTTACTTGCCCAATTTGATCTTCTATTCATCATAACTTGTGCATATGAGCTCTATTTTTTGATCCATGAAATGTACCAGAGAGATCTCAACAAGCTCTTTATTTTGACAATGATCAACTTAAGACTTGATGACTTCTATTTTGGAGTGAAATATAGATCCTCTTGGATTAATATTCCCCACTAGGAGAATTTAGACCTCCAAAATTTGATTAATTGGTAAAGAGGTGAGGGTATATATCCATCACACTTTGAGCATCCATCCATTTGACCTTATTTAGGTATATCCTTTTGAGACCAACACATATATTTTCAACATCTCCTATTCATAAAGTCTAAACCTTTCTGTTAAGTATTGTATCTTCCTACAATTTTGTTAGATACTCAGGAGAAAATTCATCAATAGAAGGAATGGATACACTCTCATCATGATCTATAATCATTTGAGACTCATAAAATTTCATATTTTCCACATTCACAACTAAATAAATATACATATAAGATGGCAAATCCAACTAGAAAGCATTTTTACCAATCTTTTATGTAATCTAGAAAGGACCATATCAGATTGATTTCAACTTTTTACCTTCACCTGTCAGCCTTTCCTTACTGATGTGAAGCCATACCAAATCATCTATAGGAAATTGGTGATAAACACTATGTTTGTCATGTCTTAATTTGTATTTTGCTTGACTTTTATCCAATCGATCTCATACAGTCTAATGTACCTACTATATCTTTTCAATGAACTTATTGGCTTTAACAACATCATTACATTCATTAGTAGCTGAATCCTATCCATAACATACATCTAAAGGATATTTAGGTAAATATCCATAACAAAATTCAAAAGGAGATTTCATAGTAGAAGAATGAAGTGCATGGTTGTAAGCATGATGTATATAGCATAAATGCTCATCCCATACCTTGGGATGTTTATTAAAATAACCCCTAAGCAAATGTACCACTATGCAATTCAAAACCTCTGTCTAACCATTGGTATGTGGATGAAATGCAATGCTCTTATTCAAATTAGTGTCCATTAATTCCCATAATGTTAACCAAAATTCATTAAGAAATCATGAATCTTGATCATAAAAAATAGAAGTGGGCAAACCAAAATGAACCCATACATGCTGAAAGAACAAGTGTGTCATACCTTCCCCTATAATCTACTTAGTGCAAGGAATAAAAACACACATCTTTCTAAATCTATCCACTACCACATACAAGTAATCATGTTTCCTCTATGACATAGGCAAACCCCCTACAAAATCCATGGAAATACTTTCCTAGGGATGAGTAGGAACATGTAAGGGAGTGTAAAGTCCTAGTTTCCTATTACTAGGTTTTCTTGTGGCACAAAGAACACACCCTTTGATATATTTGGCAACATTTTCCTACATACAATGCCAAAAAAAATACATTTTTAAATGTGCATCCATTTTATAAACTCCAAAATGACCAAAAATAAGAGAAGTATGTGCTTCCCTAATCATGTGCACCCTTTCATTTTGAGGAATGCAAAGTTTACCCAAATGATATAAAAGTCCATTATGCACATGATAGTATGATTCTTCTATCTATTTTCCACTCATTAAGTCTTTGTACATATTATAAAAATTAGCATCATCAACATATTGTTCTTTATAACTTTCATGAGTCAAAGAACTATGCTGTAAAAGAATATATGCAACTACCATAGGAAGCCTAGAAAGCATGTCAAAAACTTTCTTCTAATTACCTTTCTTATACCTGATCACAAGATGAAACTATTACAACAAACCCATCCAATGAAAATTCCTAGACTATTATAGCTTGGCCTATGATTGGAGATACTAGAAGGGATGATGATTTATATGTATCATTATCTCCTTGCCTAACAAGTAATGTTTCCATTTCTTAACGCTCTGAACCAATGTATATAATTCCTTATCATAAGTCAGATAGTTTCTTATTACACTTGTGAAGGTGTCAGAATGATAACATATTGGATTATTTCCCTACATTAGAATAGATCCCATAGCATTATCACTTGCATCTATCTTAATCTCAAATGGCTACTATAAATCAGGAAGTGACAAAATAGGAGTAGTACTAATCTTTGTCTTCAAAGTGTCAAAGGCCCTTTTTTGCTTGCTTCCCCACTGAAAAACCTATTTTGTAGTAGTCAAATAATGTAAGGGTGATTCAATAAGTGAGAAATTAGTAATGAATTTTCTCCAATATTATACTACACCAAGAAAAATTCTAACCTCGATTACATTATTGGGTTTAGGCCATTTAACTATAACCTCCACCTTTGTAGTATCAATTTTTAATTCACCATATCCTACAATATAACCCAAGTAAAATAAAGAGGTCTTGTTGAATTCACATTTAGATAATTTCAAATAAAGTTTCTCCCTTCTTAATGTATCCATGACTTTCCTAATATGAATCACATGATCTTCCCAAGATTGACTGAAGATCAAAATAACATCTAATTAGACTATAACAAAATCATCAAGGAATGGTTTGAAAACATCATTCATCAAATTCATGAATGTAGCCAGTACATTGCACAACCCAAAAGGCATGACAAACCACTCAAATAATCCCTATTTTGTCTTAAAAGTAGTTTTCCAAATATCACCATCATTAATTCTAACCTGATGATATTTGGTTTTTAAGTCTAACTTTGTGAAATAGATAGCATTTCTTAACTGATCAAGCAAATCATCAATATGAGGTAGAGGGTAATGATTCTTAATAGTAATTTTGTTCAAAGCATAGAAATCAACACACATTCACAATGTACCAGATTTATTTGGAACTAGAATGATAGGTGAACCAATAGGAGATGTACTAGGATGGATAACACCCTTTTCCAAAAGTTCCATTACCTGTTTCTTAATTTTGTCATTTTCCATCACTGATAACCTAAACATGCTAATGTTAGGAAGAGGAGAATCCTATAATAACTGAATTTCATGTTGAACTCCCCTTTTAGGGGGTAACCCTTTGGGATCTTGAAATTCATCATTATAACAACAAATGATTTCAACCAATTCTTTCTTATGTCTAAGGTCACAATTTTTAATAGCCTAGGAATATTCTTTTTCCTTAGACTTAATCAACATGAAACAAACATTCTTTCTTGAATTGACTATTCTTTTCATTTGCCCTACTATAACCAAGGAAAGACTCATCTTAAAATGATGTGCTTTGACTATATATTTAATGTCATCCTTATCAATCAAGTACTTATTCTCCTCCCTATAGAAAATTGCTTTTTTATCATAAAGATAAGGACTTTCTAAAACAATCCCGCATATGTCTAGAGGGACTACATCCAGAATAATTTTCATCCATGAATTTGGATGAGATGACAAATTTCAATCTATAAGTTTTGGTTACTTATAGTTTTGCATCATCACACACCCAACCAAGTGGATAGGGTTTCAGATGAGGAGTTGTTTTTAAGCCTAATGTTTTAACAATCTTTTAAAAAATCAAATTTTCATGTGATCCACTATCAAATAGAGTGTCAATTTTAGTATGTTTTTTAACAACTATAATGTGGAAAAACTCATTTCTTTTCTTATCATCATTCATAGCTTTCTATTTTGAAGAGGAAACAAACTTAAGTGACTTAGTGTTATAAATAGAAAGAGAAGAAAAATTCTACATACTCATAGCTATGATCTTAATTTCATCTCCAATGTATGAACCCAGATCCTGAACTACAATATTAGCTTTCTTATCTTTCTTCCTAAACCTATTAAAAGGACTTAACTCATGATGTAATTTCCAACACTTAGACTCATCATGATTTTTATTGAAAGGATTGAAAAATGGCTTACCCTCTTCTTTATGAATAGTAACAATGGATTTTTGTTTACCCTTTCCAAAAATTTGCCCTTTAGAATGCTTAACTTCAGATTGATTACTTTTAACTTTAGGAAAATATTATTTTGTCTATTTTCTTCTAGCCTATAAATGAATGACTTTAACACATGTTTCATCTAAACTAGTGGGATTGAAGACCAGAATCATGCGTTCAAGTAACTATGTAACCCACCTATATACTTAAGTAGTGTTTCCTATGTATAAAGAGGAATATTCAAAAGTAATGCCTTTTTCCTAAATTCCTCTGTATAATCTTAAACACTTTGGTCTTTAGTTTGTCTAAAAGATTGCCAATCCATCATTGCTCACTACATATAGCCTAAAGGATAAAATTGCTTTCTGAGTGCATCAACAAATTCAATCCAAGTAGAAATTGAGTTACTTGTATTAATCTTGCTTTCCTTCAACTTACTCTCCCACCAGATGAGAACTGTGCCTCCCATTCAAAGAGTAGCTAGGTGAATTTTAGCCTCATCATCTATAATCTTCTAAACCCTATAATATACTTCAATTTGCTTTATCTAGTTTTCCAACTTTTTTTCATTAATCTCACCATTAAACATCAAAAATTCAAAATTCATATCTATATTTAGTGAAGGAAGAGATTCAATCACTTTTTTGTCTTTACCATCACTTGAAGAGGAGGAAGGTTTCTAAAAATTTTTACCACCTCCATCATGCTCCATCTTAATTCATCATTCATAGTAAATTTCCTTGACCATGTCCATTTCTAAGAAGGATTGTTAGAAAGCTCATTCAAACTCAAAGTCATCTCCTATTTTTGTAGTACGTATTGATCCAATCTCTAGATCATATTCTACTAATTATCCTTCACCTTGCCTAGTTCTCAAACTTGTCAACATACACTAGCAATCCACATGGTTAAACACAAATTATGCTCTGATACCAAAAATTTAGTCCATAATCGTAAGCAAAAAAGTGTCGTAGCAGTAGAAAACACACTTCTAAAGGATTAGAACATTATTTTAATAATTTTATAAATTTGACTTTTAAATTGATTACGAAGTTATAATCAAATTTTGAATATGCAAAATAGACTAAATTTAAGAGTGAATAAAGAGACAAAAAATCGACAAAGAATACCAATCATGATTTGATAATAGAGTTTGGCTATTAAGCCTATGTCTCTAAATCTATTCTAATGGGGGATCTCTCCTATTAAAATATTATAAAATATGTTTACAATTATTTTAAATTCATCAAAATCATCTATACAGGCTTACTCCTATCTCTGAAATATTCTCAAAAGAAATTGATTTTCTTTAGAATCTTAATATAATATCCAAGCCTCTAACACTCCTTATAGCCTTAACTCCACATCCAAAACTTACCTTAAATTATACATTCGACCCATTTATATACTTCTTCTAACCATAGCCTAAGTGGTAAAGCACCTATCTTTTTATCCAAATGGTTAAGGTTTGAATCCCTTCTCATCATTTTTGGTGGTCAAGTTAATCTATAATCCCATATTAGGAAGGTGGGTGCTATTTTGGTATTGAAATACATCGATTTCATGGTAAGTTAAATGCCTTATAAGGCATGGGACATGGTGGAATGTGAAGATTATGTGGTGTGGCATGGAGTGTGTGGGAACCATGCGAAATATGTGGTATTTCATGGAAACTTGGTTGGATGAAAATTATGTGGATGGAAAGTATGTGGATGGAACATGGGAAATGTGGATGTGTCATCAGATTAACAAGTCATAAGGTTTATTTATAATATTTAGAAAATAATATAAAATTGAACCATGGTTATTAATTAGTGGCAAGGCACGTGGTGGCTTGAGGACCCACCATGTGGTCCAATCTCCATGTGCCACTTGTCATCCATCTAGATGCTCTATCTAAACCCCCAAGTTGTTTTTACTTTCCCAATTTGATCTTCCATGTGTCATAACTTGTGCATACAAGCTCCATTTTATGATTTATGAAATGCACTATAAAGCTCTCAACAAGATCTTCACTGTGATAATGATCAACTTATGATTTGATGACTTATATTTTGGAGTAAAATATAAATCCTCTTGGATCATCTTCCCCACTAGAAGATTTTGGACCTCAAAAAATTGATTAATTGGTAAAGAGGTGAGGGTATTTATCCCTCACACTTTTGGCATCCATCTATTTAACCTTATTTAAGTACATCCCTTTGAGACTAACATAAAGATATTTAACATTTCCCCTTTGTGAAGTCTGAACCTTTATATCAAGTATTGTATCTTCCTACAATTGTATTAAATACTCAGGGGCAAAATCATCAATAGAAGGAATGGATACACTCTCATCATGATCTATAATCATCAGAGACTCATACAATTTCATATTTTCCACATTCACAACTAAATATATCTACATATAAGATGGCAAATCCAACCAGAAAGCATTTTTACCAATATTTTTTGTAATCTAAAAAGGACCATATTGGATTGGTTTCAAATTTTTACCTTCCCTTGTCAGTCTTTCCTTATTGATGTGAACCATACCAAATCATCTATAGTAAATTGGTAATCAACATAATGTTTGTCATGTCTTGCTTTGTACTTTGCCTAATTTTTTTCCAATTGATCTCAGATAGTTTGATGTACCTACTGTATCTTTTCAATGAACTTATTTGCTTTAAGAACATCATTACTTTCATTAGTAACTGAATCCTATCCATAACATACATCTAAAGGAGATTTAGGCAAATATTCATAACAAACTTCAAAAAGAGATTTCATAGTAGAAGAATGAAGTGAATGGTTGTAATCATGCTGTATTTAGCATAAATTATCATCTCATAACTTGGGATGTTTATTGCAATAAATCTTAAGCAAATGTACCACTGTGTGGTTCATAACCTCTATCTGACCATCCATCTATTAATGAAATGCAGTGATTTTATTCAAATTAGTGTCCATTAAATCCCATAGTATTGACCAAAAATCCTCAAGAAATTAGGAATCTCGATTAGAAATAAGAGAAGTGGGCAAACCAAAATGAACCCATACATGCTAAAAGAATAAGTGTGTCATACCTTCCCTTGTAATTTACTTAGTGTAAGGAATCAAAACACACATCTTGCTAAATCTATCCACTACCACATACAAATACTCATGTTTCTTCTATGGCATAAGCAACCCCCCTAAAAAATACATGGAAATACTTTCCCAAGGATGAGTAGGAATAGGTAAGGGAGTGTAGAGTCCCAATTTCTTGTTACCAGGTTTTATTGTGGCACAAAGAACACACCCCTTAATATATTTGGAAACATTTTCCCACATACAGGGCTAGTAACAATACATTTTTAAATGTGCAAATATTTTACCAACTCCAAAATGACTAGAAATAAGAGAAGTATGTGCTTCCCTAATCATGTACACCCTTTAATTTTGAGGAATGCAAAGTTTACCCAAATGATAAAAAAGTCCATTATGCACATGATAGTCTGATTCTTTTACCTATTTTCCACTCATTAAGTCTTTGTACACATTCTTAAAGTTAGCATCATCAATATACTATTCTTTATAACTTTCATGAGTCAAAGAACTATGCTATAAAAGAATAGATGCAACTACCATAGGAAGCCTAGAAAGCATGTCAACAACTTTATTGTGAATACCTTTATTATACCTGATCATAAGATGAAACTGCTACAGGAAACCTATCCAACAAAAATGCCTAGATTGTTGTAGCTTAGCCTATGACTAGAGATACTAAAGGGGATGATGATATATATGCATCACTATCTCCTTACCCATCAAGTAATGTTTCCATTTCATAACACTCTGAACCAATGCATACAATTATTTATCATAAGTTAGATAGTTTCTTATCAAACTTGTGAAGGTCTCAAAATGATAACATATTGGCTTCTTTCCCTACATCAGAATAGCTCCCATAGCATTATCACTTGCATCTATCTTGATCTCAAATGGTAGTTGCAAATAAATAAGTGACAAGTTAGGATCAGTACTAATATTTGTCTTCAAAGTGTTGAAGGCCCTTTGTTGCTTGCCTCCCCACTTAAAAACCTATTTTGTACTAGTCAAAGAATGTAAGGGTGATGCAATAAGTGAGAAATTAGCAATGAATTTTCTCAAATATTGTACTACACCAAGAAAAATTCTAACCTCATTCACATTATTGGGTTTAGGCCATTTAACTATAACCTCCACCTTTCCAAGATCAATTTTCAATTCACCATGTCCTACAATATAACCCAAGTAAACCAAAGAGGTCTTACCAAATTCACATTTAGATAATTTCAAATAAAGTTTCTTCCTTCTTAATGCATCCATGACTTTCCTAATATGAATCACATGATCTTCCCAAGACTAATTGAAGATCAAAATATCATCTAAGTAGACTATAAAAAAATCATCAAAGAATGGCTTGAAAACATCTTTCATCAAACACTTGAATATAGCCAGTGCATTACGTAACCTAAAATGCATGACAAGACACTCAAACAATCCCTATTTGTCTGAAAAGTAGTTTTCCAAATATCACCATCATTAATTCTAACCTGATGATAACCACTTTTTAAGTCTAACTTAGTGAAATAGATAACATTTCTTTACTGATCAAGCAAATCATCAATATGAGGAAGAGGCTAATGATTGTTAATAGTAATTTTGTTAAAAAGCATGGAAATCAACACACATTCATCATGTGACATATTTATTTGGCACCAGAATGGTAGGTGAACTAACAAGAGATGTACTAGGATGGATAACACCCTTTTCCAAAAGTTTTATTACTTACTTCTTGATTTCCTCATTTTCCACCATTGATAACCTATACATGCCAATGTTAGGAAGAGGAGAATCTTGTAACAACTAAATTTCATGTTGAACTCCCCTTTTAGGGGGTAACCCTTTGGGATCCTAAAACACATCATCATAATTAGAAATGATTTCATTCAATTCTTTCTTATGTCTAGGATCACAATTTTCCATAGCTTGGGAATATTCTTTTTCCTTAGACTTAATCAACATGAGACAAAAATTCTTGCTTGAATTGACTAGTCTTTTCATTTGCCCTACTATAACCAAGGAAAGACTCATCTTAATAAGATGTGATCTAACTATATATTTAATGTCATCCTTAACAAGCAAGTACTTATTCTCTTCCCTATAGAAGATTGCTTTTGTATCATAAAGATAAGGACTTCCTAAAATAATCCTGGATATGTCTAGAGGGACTACATCCAGATAACTTCATCCACAAATCCACTCTAATGGGGATCGATCCTATTAAAATATTACAAAATATATTTATAATTATTTTAAAGTCATCAAAATCATCTATACAGGATTACTCCTATCTCAAAATATTCTCAAAATAAATTAATTTTGTTTGGAATATTAATATAATATCCAAGCCTCTAACACTCCTTATAGCCTTAATTCCATGTCCAAAACTTGACTTAAATTATACATTCAATCCCTTTATATAATGCTTCCACCCACAGTCTAAGTGGTGAAGCACCTATCTTTTTATCCAAATGGTTAAGGTTCAAATCCCTTCTCATCATTTTTAGAGGTCAAGTTAATCTTTAATCCCACATTAGGAAGGTGGGTGCTATTTTGGTATTGAAATACATGGATTTCAAGGTAGGTTAAATGCCTTAAAAGGCATGGGACATGGCAGAATGTGGAGAATATGTGGTGTGGCTTGGTTATCTCATAGGTATTTGTGTGGAGTGTGTGGGAACCATGTGAAATATGTGGTATTTCATAGAAACTTGGTTGGATGAAAAGTATGTGGATGGAATATGGGAAATGTGGATGACTTATGGGATTAACAAGTCATAAGACTTATTTAAAATATTTGGAAAATAATATAAAATTGAACCATGGTAATTAATTGGTGACAAGCCATGTGGTGGCTTGAGGACTCACCATGTGGTCCAATCTCTATGCACCACTTATCATCCATTTGGATGCTCTATCCAAACCCCCAATTTTGTTTACTTGCCCAATTTGATATTTCATGCATCATAACTTGTGCATACGAGCTCTATTTTTTGATCCATGAAATGCACAAAAAATCTCTCAACAAACTCTTCACTATGACAATGATCAACTTATGATTTGATGAATTCTATTTTGGAGTGAAATATAGATCCTCTTGGATGAATCTTCCCCACTAAGAGCTTTTGGACCTCTAAAAGTTGATTAATTAGTAAAGAGGTGAGGGTATTTATCCCTCATGCTTTTGGCATCCATGCATTTGCCCTTATTCAGGGGCATGCCTTTGAGACCAACATAGAGATATTCAACATCTCCCCTTTGTGAAGTCTAAACCTTTTTATCAAGTATTGTATCTTTTTATAATTCTATTAGATACTCAAGAGTAAAATCATCAATTAAAGGAATGGATACACTCTCATCTTGATCTATAATCATTAGAGACTCATACAATTTCAAAATTTCCACATTCACAACTGAATAAATCTACATATAATATGGAAAATCCAACCAGAAAGTATTTTTACCGATCTTTTTTGTAATCTAGAAAGGACCATATCGGATTGGTTTCAACTTTTTACCTTTACTATGTAATGTCCCCAAACTTATGATAAAGTGATTTAATTAATTTAAGTTGTCCAAAAATTAATGTTACTTCAAAAGGATGACTTTAATTAATTAATTTTAATTAATATGGAAATAAAATATTAAATAAGTTGGCTTCTTCTAGAAGATTCCTGGGAGCCTTTAAAAGAAGTTGAGGGCAAAGCAATTTTCATCTTTTATTGCTAAAAATATTTTGATGCAATATTATGAAGCTTGAATCTATGATTCAGCTAAAATCTCTGAGGATGCAAACCTTCAACAAATTGGAGAAGAGTTGGATGAAAACCTAGCTCTTTTCAGTGGTGGATTCGTGATGGAATTCATATCATGCTTATTGATCAGATCTGGGGCTTCAGCGGTCATTCACTAGATATATCAAGTGTTCAGCATATACAGAGGTTTCTAGGTATTTATTTCATTAGATTTGATTTAGAAATATATATAAATCTTTAGATCAAGTGCTGTATAGAATCTACACAGATCGGTACCAAGCCGTGCCAGTGAATTCAAAAAATTGAAGAAGGGCCCGTTCGCAGTTGTAGGCCACATGGTAGTACAAAGGCTAACATCAGTAGGTTAGTGACTGACATCGGCAGGTAGACCGACATCAACCGATCAATGACCGACATCGGTAGGCAGGCAAACACATGCAGGTAGAGATCACCACCAGGCAACCGATGATGGCAGTGTATCGACTGATGTTGGCAGAATAATCGATGTTGGCGACTGTGTTTTTGACACAGTGACCAGCATACTTCTAGGTTCTTGGTTCTTTGGGCTTCATTATACTTTCTATAGTATTGCTGTGTACTGTAATTTTTTATTATTCATTGTTGAAGTAAATCTAGGCAATATATTTTTGTATCAACATACTCTAAATGCAAACAATCAGATTTATATCTTTGTCTTGTAAGAACCTATATATTTTGTGTCTCCAAATCTAGAAAGGGATCTTTCAGTGGTATTAGAGCCTTGATTCTGCTAGCCTATTGGTATTAGTTTTAGTTGGTTAGTGTGATGGTTCATTATGGCAAAATTTTTAAGAGATATAACCATATGGAAAGAATGGGAATAGTCACAACAAAAATTCAAGCTTCAATTGCACCAGTTCAATGATTCTATGTCAAGAAAATTTAGACATGATAGTGGATCATCATCTTCTTCTAGAAAGGATCCATTGCCACTAGAGAGGAAAATGTAAGTAATTAGCATACTTGAGGAGTATAATACTCTTCCTCAATATGTTAGGGAGAACTTTCCTTTCAAAGATTACATTGACATGCATCCAAAAATTTGTCATAAGGTTGATCTTGCAAAAAAGGAATACCATGCCATAGTTGATGATATGTTTTCATGTGAGAAAGAAGATTTGTGTCAACCTATCCATGTTCATGATAAAAACACCATAATGGATCAGTCACTTGTAGGGTATGTAGAAGAAAGGCATGAAGATGTGTTATCATTTGAGTTGCAGCCTAGGAAAAACAAAAATCAGTCATCATGTGGGAATCCTAAAGAAGAAATAACTATAGAACAGAAAGAGACACATAGTACACCATTGATTCATCAAGTTGATCACAAAATGGAAGAGATTACAATCATGGATCAGCCCATGAGGGATGTTGAAAGCATGTCTCCAAGGTCTAGTACCTATTCTAATTTTTGCAATAGCAGTTCTAGTCATGTGGTATCATCCATTTCACATGAAGGTAATGAGGTTGTTGAGTCTTCCTATGGTGGTACTCAAGTTAAGTGTGTTGCACATGAGATCTATATTGTGGATTCAAACCACAAAGGTTTTGATTTTGTATATTTTGGCATAAAAGAGGTAAAGAAGTCCAAAAAACTTAATGAAGAATGGTTGCAAAAAGCCAAAGAGGCTAGATTAGTGGCTGCCAATGCAAGACAGCATCTTCAAAAAGTGAAAGATAAGATCAATCTCATCAACATAGCAAGACAAAAAAGGATAGATAACATTATTTAAATAAGAGATGAATCTCAAAATACACTTGATTCCCCTAAGGTTAGTTCCATGTCAGGGGATAGAAAGCAGGACCATGATGGTCAACTATTGACGGAGGTTGGTGCCTTTTACCATGACTACATAGTGAGAAGAGTTCATCACCTTTCTTTTAGTTCACATGCAGATGATTGGTTGATGCATCGATGTGGATTGATGGGGGACTTATACCATCCATTGTGGGATGAAGAGTTGCCATCTATAGAAGATGAAACTAGAGTCTACAAGTACTCAACTCAATTGTGTATGAGGAATTACTTACAGGGACAACAGTCAGTTATCCATCATGCTAGTATGTATTCGAAGGTTTGCTACACCTATGTCACAGAGATTTCACACAGATACATGGTTATAGGATGGTTATGGGAATTCGGAGAGCATGATAATCAAAGTAGCACAGTGGTCTTCTACAAAGACTAAGCATAGTGTTTCAGATGGTAGAGTTTGCAAATTTTTGAGAATGATATGGGATTATGGAAGTTGGTGTTGGGTATTAGGGGTGAATTGCTTGAGGACAAGCAATCTCCAGGAAGGGAGGACTGTAATGTCCCCAAATTTATGATAAAGTGATTTAATTAATTTAATTAATTTAAGTTGTCCAAAAATTAATGTCACTTCAAAAGGATGACTTTAATTAATTAATTTTAATTAATATGGAAATAAAATATTAAATAAGTTGGCTTCTTCTAGGAGATTCTTGGGAGCCTTTAAAAGAAGTTGAGGGCAAAGCAATTTTCATCTTTTGTTGCTAAAAATATTCTGATGCAGTATTGTGAAGCTTGAATCTGTGATTCAGTGAAAATCTCTGAGGATGCAAACCTTCAGTATATTGGAGAAGAGTTGGATGAAAACCTAGCTCTTTTCAGTGGTGGATTCGTGATGGAATTCATATCGTGCTTATTAATCAGATCTAGGGCTTTAACAATCATTCACTGGATATATCAAGTGTTTAACATATACAAAGGTTTCTAGGTATTTATTTCATTAGATTTGATTTAGAAATATATATAAATCTTTAGATCAGGTGCTGTACAGAATTTTCACAGATCGGTACCAGGCCGTACCAATAGATTTAGAAAATTGAAGAAGGGCCCATTCACAGTTGTAAGCCACAGGGTAGTACAGAGGTTGACATCGATAGGTCAGTGACCGACATCGATAGTAGACCGACATCAACCGATCAGTGACCGACATCGACAGGAAGGTAGACACAGGCAGGCAGAGATCACCACCAGGCAACTGACGACGACATGTTGAAAGAACAAGTGTGTCGTACCTTCCCTTGTAATCTACTTAGTGTAAGGCAATATAATCAACATACTCTAAATGCTACCAAACAATCAGATTTATATCTTTGTCTTGTAAGAACCATTTTGTGTCTCCAAATAAGATCTTTCATACTAGTTATCCTTTCCATATTGATGTGAGCCATACCAAATCATCTATAGAAAACTAGTGATCAACATGATGTTTGTCATTTCTTGCTTTGTACTTTGCCTAACTTTTCTCCAATTGATCTCAGACAGTCTGATGTACTTATTATATCTTTTCAATGAACTTCTTGGCTTTAACAAAATCATTACATTCATTAAAGTCAAATCCTATCCATAACATACATCTAGATGATATTTAGGCAAATATCCATAACAAACTTTAAGAGGAGATTTCATAATAGAAGAATAAAGTGCACAATTGTAAGCATGTTGTATATAGCATAAATGTTCATCCCATAAATTGGGATGTTTATTGCAATAACCCTACACAAATGTACCACTATATGGTTGACAACCTATATCTAACCATCGATCTATAGATGAAATGTAGTGCTCTTATTCAAATTAGTGTCCATTAATTCCCACAATGTTGACCAAAAATCCTCTTGAGAATCTTGATAAAAAACAATAAAAGTGTGCAAACCAAAATGAACCCATACATGTTTAACAAGTATGTCTACCTTCCCTTGTAATCTACTTAGTGTAAGGAATCAAAACACACATCTTGCTAAATCTATCCACCACCACATATAAGTAATCATGTTTCCTCTATGACATAGGCAAACCCCCTACAAAATCCATGGAAACACTTTTCTAGGGATGAGTAGGAATAGGTAAGGGAGTGTAAAGTCCTAGTTTCCTATTACTAAATATTGTGGCACAAATAACATGCCCCTTGATATTTATTTCCCTACATACGGGGCCAGTAACAATACATTTTTAAATATGACCAAAAAATAAGAGAAGTATGTGGTTCCCTAATCATATGCACCCTTTCATTTTGAGGAATGCAAAGTTTACCCAAATGATACAAAAGTCCATTATGCACATGATAGTCTAATTATTTTACCTATTTTCCACTCATTAAGTCTTTGTATACATTCTTAAAGTTATCATCATCAACATACTATTCTTTATAACTTTCATGAGTCAATGAACTATGGTGTAAAATAATAGATGTAACTACCATAGGAGACCTAGAAATCATGTCAGCAACTTTATTATGAATACCTTTCATATACCTGATCATAAGATGAAACTACTACAGGAAACCCATCCAATGAAAATGCCTAGACTATTGTATCTTGGCCTATGATTGGGGATATTAGAGTGGTGGATGATCTATATGTATCACTACCTCCTTTCTCATCAAGTAATGTTTCCATTTCATAACACTCTAAACCAATGCATATAATTCTTTATCATAAGTTAGATAGTTTCTTATTGCACTTGTGAATGTCTCAAAATGATAACATATTGGTTTATTTCCCTACATCATAATAGCTCCCATAGCATTATCACTTGCATCTATCTTGATCTCAAATGGTAGTTACAAATCAAGAAGTGACAATTTAGGATCAGTACTAATCTTTGTCTTCAAAGTGTTGAAGGCCCTTTGTTGCTTGCCTCCCCACTAAAAAACCTATTTTTTACTAGTCAAAGAATGTAAGGGTGATGCAATAAGTGATAAATTAGCAATGAATTTTTTCAAAAATTGTACTACACCAAGAAAACTTCTAACCTCATTCACATTATTGGGTTTAGGCCATTTAACTATAACCTCCACCTTTGCAAGATCAATTTTCAATTCACCATGTCCTACAATATAACCCAAGTAAACCAAAGAGGTCTTGCCGAATTCACATTTAGACAATTTCAAATAAAGTTTCTCCCTTCTTAATGCATCCATGACTTTCTTAATATGAATCACATGATCTTCCCAAGACTAACTGAAGATCAAAATATCATCTAAGTAGACTATAACAAAATCATCAGGGAATGGCCTAACAACATCATTCATCAATTACATGAATGTAGTCGATGCATTTTACAACCCAAAAGGCATGAAAAACCATCAAAAAATCCCTATTTTGTCTTAAAAGAAGTTTTCCAAATATTACCGTCGTTAATTCTAACATGATTATAACCACTTTTCAAGTCTAACTTAGTGAAATAGATAGCATTTCTTAACTGATCAAGAAAATCATCAATACGAGGAAGAGGGAAATGATTATTAATAGTAATTTTGTTCAAAGCATGGAAATCAACACACATTCATCATGTGATACATTTATTTGGCACCAGAATGATAGGCAAACCAACAGGAGATGTACTAGGATGGATAACACCCTTTTCAAAAAGTTTCATTACCTACTTCTTGATTTCCTCATTTTCCACCACTGATAACCTATACATTCTAATGTTAGGAAGAGGAGAATCTTATAACAACTAAATTTCATGTTAAACTCCACTTTTAGGGGGTAACCCTTTGGGATCTTGAAACACATCATCATAACTAGAAATGATTTCAACCAATTCTTTCTTATGTCTGGGATCATAATTTTCCATATCTTTGGAATATTCTTTTTCCTTAGACTTAATCAACATGAGATAAAAATTCTTGCTTGAATTGACTAGTCTGTTCATTTGCCCTGCTATAACCAAGGAAAGACTTGTCTTAACATGATGTGATTTGACTATATATTTAATGTCATCCTTAACAAGAAAGTACTTATTCTCCTCCCTATGGAAGATTTCCTTTCTATCATAAAGATAAGGACTTCCTAAAACAATCCTGCATATGTTTAGAGGGACTACATCCATATTAAATTCATCCATGAATTTAGATGAGATGACAAATTTCAATCTGCAAGTTTTGGTTACTTACAGTTTTGCATCATCACACACCCAACCAAGTGGATAGGGTTTTAGATGGGGAGTTATTTTTAAGACTAACGTTTTAACAATCTCTTTAAAAATCAATTTTTCTTGTGATCCACTATCAAATAGAGTGCCAATTTTAGTATGTTTCACAACAAATCTAATGTGGAACAACTCACTTCTTTTCTTATCATCATGCATAGATTTATATTTTAAAGAAGAAGCAACATTAAATGACTTAGTGTTAGAAATAGAAAGAGAAGAACAATTCTACATACTCATAACTATGATCTTAGTTTCATCCCTAGAGTCTGAATCCAGATCCTGAACCATAGTATTAGCTTTCTTATCTTTCTTCTTAAACTTTTTAGAAGGTCTTAACTTAGGATGTACTTTCCAACACTTAAACTCATCATGATTTTTCTTGCAATGATTATAAAATGGCTTACCCTCTTCTTTTTGAATAGTAATAGTGGATTTTTGTTTACCCTTTCCAAAACTTTGCCCTTTAGAATGCTTAACTTTAGATTGATTACTTTTAGCTTTAGGAAAATATTATTTTGTCTATTTTCCTCTAACCTCTAAATGAATGAATTTAACACATGTTTCACCTAAACTAGTGGGATTGAGGACCAAAATAATGTGTTTCAAGTAACTATGTAACCAACCTTTATACTTAATAAGTGTTTCCTATGTATAAAGAGGAATATTCAAAATTAAAGCCTTCTTCTTAAATTATTATGTATAATCTTGAACACTTTGGCCTTTAGTTTGTCTGAAAGATTGCTAATCCATCATGGCTTTTTGCATATAGCCTAAATGATAAAATTGATTTCTGAGTGCATCAAAAAATTCAATCCAAGTGGAAATTGAGTTAATTATATTAATCTTGATTTCCTTCAACTGAATCTCCCACTAGATGAGAGTTGTACCTCCCGTTCGAAGAGTATCCATGTGAATTTTAGCCTCATCATCTGCAATCTTTTGGACCCTAAAATATACTTCAATTTGCTTTATCCAGTTATCCAACTTTTTTGTATTAATCTCATCATTAAACATTGATAATTCAAACTTAATTTATAACTTTAGTGAAGGAAGAAATTCAACAACTTTTTTGTCTTTACCGTCACTTGAAGAGGAGGAAGGTTTCTCAGAATTTTTACCACCTCCATCATGCTCCATCTTAATTCATCATTCATGGTAAAGTTCCTTGACCATGTCCTTCATTTATAAGAAGGATTTTTGGAAAGATCATTCATACTCAAAGTCATCTCCCATTTTTGTATTATGTCTTGATCCAATCTCTAGATTGTATTCTACTAATTCTCCTTCACCCTGCCTAGATCTCAAATTTGTCAACATACACTAGCAATTCACATAGTTAAATATGTATTCTACTCTGATACCAAAAATCTAGTCCATAATCATAATAAAATAAGTGTCATAGTAGTAGAAAACACACTTGTAAAGGATAAGAACCTTGTTTTAACAATTTAATAAAATTGACTTTTAAAATGATTATAAAATTATAATCAAATTTTAAATATCCAAAATAGATTAAATTTAAAAGTAAATAAAGAGACAAGAAATTGATAGAGAATATCGATCATGATTTGAATATAGAGTTAGACTATTAAGCCTACATCTATAGATACACTCCAATTGGGGATTACTCCTATTAAAATATTACAAAATATCTTTACAATTATTTTAAAGTCATCAAAATCATCTATACGAGCTTAATTTCTCATAAATATTATTGAAACAAATTAATTTTTTTTGGAATCTTAATATAATATCTAAGCCTCTAACACTCCTTATATCCTTAACCCCACGTTCAAAATTTTCCTTCAAGTATCCAAACGATTAAGGTTCGAATCCCTTCTCAATATTTTTGGTGGTCAAGTTAATCTATAATCCCACATTGGGAAGGTGGGTGTTATTTTGGTATTTAAATACATGGATTTTGTGGTAAGTTAAATGCCTTAAAAGGCATGGGACATGCTGGAATGTGAAGAATATGAGGTGTGGCTTGGTTATTTCATAGGTATTTACATGGAGTGTGTGGGAACCATGATAAATACATGATATTTCATGGAAACTTGGTTGGATGAAAAGTATGTGGATGGAACATGGGAAATGTGGATGTCTCATGGTATTAACAAGTCATAGGGTTTTTTTATAATATTCAAAAAATAATATAAAATTGGACCATGGTAATTAATTGGTGGCAAGCCACGTGGTAGCTTGAGGACCCACCACATGGTCCATCCTCCATGCGTTACTTGTCATCCATCTAGATGCTCTATCTAAACCCATAATTTTTTTTTACATGCCTATTTTTATCTTCCACACATTATATATTATGCATACAAGCTCTATTTTATGATCCATGAAATGTGCTAAAAATCTTTCGAAAAACTCTTCACTATGACATTGATCAACCTATGATTTGATAACTTCTATTTTGGAGTGAAATATAGATCTTCCTAGATCATTTGTAATTAAGGTTGAAATCACTTTCAAATTTATCTTCAGTAGCTTGTTGTAGTCATATAAAATGTCCAAATTGGTAGTTTGAGTGTGGCTTGTGACACCCTATCCATAGGTACTTCTTGCATGCTCTTGTGACCCTTCTAAACACCCTTTTACTCATTGTCAGTCATCTAAAACCTTTTGAACCTTGATTTTAGCTCAATTAGGCTACTTTTTCCAAGCTAATTCTATCCCCCTAGGTCTCAAACCTATAGGATAGGAGCACCATACTTAGACTATAGCTCTGAAACTTAGGGTGTCCCATTTTTGGTGCTCCTATCCCTTTGTAAATTGATCCTCAATGGTCATTTTCATCTGATTCCTATCCTTCATTATATTGGCCTAGTATGAATACATCTAACCCATGACCAATAGTTCCCTATAAAATCCCATCCAAAGATCATTTACAAGGGAGGTGAAAAATATTACAAAGCAATCAAGAATACAAACAAATCACTAAGATAAACTTCCTATTCTTTGTATATAGTCGCCCAACATAGTTGCAAACTTATTCAAACCCTCATACCAGTCCTTAGCCACTTCAAACATTATCAAAATTGGCATTTTGCATATGCATTACACTATTTGACAAAGCACACTAAGTGGGAGAACTATATATGGATTTATCCCTCTTAAAGTATTGGTATATAGGTATCATGCCCACATAAGGGGTGTGGATTACACATTCAGTGTATATTACACACTAACCCCCTATTTTTATAAGTGATTCAAATCCTATTTTATCAAGCATGATAGAGGGTTAGGGTTTGAAGATTAAATCATCTATATAATAAGATTTTTTGACATTCAACACTTGATATTTCATAGGTAAGCTCACACAAGAATAGTGAAAAGAACCTAAAAAGTTTAGGTCTCTTTGACTAGTTTGGACAACAACAATAAAAGTGGACAATAACACTAGACCCCAAAGTGTCTTGTTTTGGTGGTCATGTCCTTTCACCAAATTAAAGCCAAATTCTAATTTACAACACTATCTTAGTCTTGTACAACTAGTTTTAGACCCTATATCAACCATCTCAGCCTGTTTATAGATAAGTTATATTTTTTCCTTATTTATTGCTATTTTTAGAAAGGTAAAAAAGATAGATAAATTATATAAATTAAGACTATAATTATTGTAATATTATTTACTAATTTATTAATATATACCTTTAAATAAAATATGAATAAAATCTATTATTCCCAAAAAATTTGAATTATCTGGTGAACCCGACTTACTTCGTTTGTGCACAAAAACCCTAAAAACCCTAGGGAAAATTCCTTGCTAATTTTTTCAATATTTTTCTAATTTTTATTACATATATAAATTAAAATGTCACATTTAATTTTTAAAATTTACCATATCAATTTTAAAAATTATTTCTTTCAAACCCTAGTTGAATTTAATATATCCCTCTACTTCTTAAGGTATCACCTTGCTTGTTTATCAGCTTCATATCCTTTTTATGCATATTTTAGTTCACTATTTTTCAAATCCTAGATTACATTTATTTAATATTTTATTTAATTTTTCAAGTTGTTTTCTTTATTCCACCTAATCTCCTTTCATCTCTTCTTTTGAGATGAAGTGCAATACTTAGTGGTAACCCTACTGAATTTACCCAAATTCCTTTAACTTGTCCATATACCATAGATAAACAACTAGCTTAGTTTCTTTCTATTGATTATACACATCCATATTACAATAATTTCCATGAGGATAATTTCAAAAATGAGAAATATGAGAATAACAATGATGACACACACACCAATTTTCATGACCCACCACATCAGGGTCTTAATCCACTTCCACCTATTGTTGATAATGATGTTGTCATCAACAAACATTTGATTCTATAAATTTTTAGAGAGAGACTTAGGGAATAGCCTCAATATCATGCTCTTATCTTACAATCTATCATGGAAATTAAAAAGGTTAAGCAAGTTGATTCGTCCATTCCTTTAGAAAAACTAGTTGCAAATGACATTATGGGGGCAACTATGTCTCAACAACCACCTATAGCAGCCCAACCTTCCTATGAGGCACCACTAGTTATAGCTAGTATATCCTTGTCTCGTAATGTGGCTACCCTTATGAAAGAGATAAAATCTCTTCAATCCAAGGTGTTACATCTTAAGCAGGGTACCTCTAGACTAACATAGGATTTGGATTCATTTGCTCTACTTCATATATCATTAGCACATCATATTGCTTCTATAGCCTTGCCACCAAGTTTTTTTCAACCCAATCTCACTCTATATGATGGAAGTTGTGATCTTTAAACACACTTGAGAGCTATTCACCTAGCATGCTTGGACTATGTGCCAAATGACTGGTTATTAACCAAGCTATTTCCATGGAATTTAAAGGAATATGCTCTATAATGGTTCTATAGTTTACCAAATTAGTCGATCAATGCATTAAATCCTTTAGCTAACATGTTCATAGATTATTTTAGAATTAACATAGGTGACAAGGTTTCTTATGCCCAAGTTGGATAATAGAAACAAAGGTCAAATGAGCATCTCACAGATTATTTCCTTTGATATAAAAATATCTTGGTTAAAATGACTAGCCTCATGATCGATCAAGAATTACATGACCTCTTCAAATAGATTCTTCGACCAGCTTTTCATGAGTCAATAATGTTTAAAAATTTCTCTTTATTCACTAAGTTATGTCATACACTAAAGGAAAGGGAAATCAAATTAATTTTAATGGGAAAACTTAAGTACACAAGCATATCAAAAACAACCAATAAGAGTAACAGTAAAGTCCAATACAAAATAAACGTTAATGATAACAAAAGTCAAAATCAACCTATAGTTAATGCAACTTTAGAGCCCCTCAGTGAGTGGTTTTATCAACACCTCCTAGGTGAGCCTTTACCAATCTACCAGTATCTCCAGCCAGAGTCTTACAATGTAATTTTGAAATGCAATGTCATATCTCTCCCTCCTAATTGGAAAGTTTACACACAAATCCTCTTCCATGTGGATATGATCAAAATGCATTTTGAAATTTTCATAGGGCACCAAGACACATAATGAATAAATGCATTAGTTTGTGACATAATATACATGACTTGATAGATAACAAACTCATTGATATTGGCACTCTAATTAAGCCTCCTCAAGCAAAGCAAACATAAGATAAGGCTCTAAAACTTTTTCTCAGATCCTTTCCCATAACATTCTAAACAAGAGATAAGGGATACATCTAATTTTATCCATGCATATCATGCACACCCTCCCCCAGCTACATACCAAGCACCTTCAGTTGAGTCACATCCTTTGAGCAACATGATTGGTGTGTATAATTCCAGAGTTCTAGCTAGACATTTGATCTCCTTCTCAGAGAAAGAGATAGTTGAGGATGATTTAGATTACCATGCACTCTTTATCAGATCCTAAATTGATCATCATCCCATTCATAGTGTTCTCATATATAATGGATCTAGTGTAAACATGTGTAATATGACATTACTTTAGCATTTGGGATATTCATAGTAGGATATCACCCCGATAGATTATTTGGAAAGTTGACACACAAAGCCTCTTCCATGTGGATATGATCAAAATGCATTTTGAAATTTTCATAAGGCACCAAGACACATAATGAATAAATGCATTAGTTTGTGACATAATATACATGACTTGATAGATAACAAACTCATTGATATTGGCACTCTAATTAAGCCTCCTCAGGCAAAGCAAACATAAGATAAGGCTCTAAAAATTTTCTCAGATCCTTTCCCACAACATTCTAAACAAGAGATAAGGGATACATCTAATTTTATCCATGCATATCATGCACACCCTCCCCCAGCTACATACCAAGCACCTTCAGTTTAGTCACATCCTTTGAGCAACATGATTGGTGTGTATAATTCCAGAGTTGTAGCTAGACCTTTGATCTCCTTCTCAGAGAAAGAGATAGTTGAGGATGATTTAGATTACCATGCACTCTTTATCAGATCCTAAATTGATCATCATCCCATTCATAGTGTTCTCATAGATAATGGATCTAGTGTAAACATGTGTAATATGACATTACTTTAGCATTTGGGATATTCAGAGTAGGATATCACCCCGATAGAAATGATTATTAGTGGATTCAATGGGCACATACAGAGTTCATTGGGTGAGATTATACTTCCACTATAAGTTGGACCTACACATATGGACACACTATTTACTATTGTTCCTAGTGTAGGAGTCTTCAATATGTTGCTTGGTAGACCATGGATCTCAAAAATTCATGCAGTACCTTCTATAGTTCACAGATGCATGAAATTAATTCATGCTAATCATGTTGTTACACTTGGTGGAGTTTTATATGAGTTACCACTCCCCACTTCAGAGTCATCTCCTACTTTGAAGTCACCAGTTTCAGCTCCTCCACTAGTTACAATTCTTCCTCTAGTTAAGATTTAGACATAGTCAAGGCCTCCCTCACTAACATAGAGAGTTCATACACTTCCATGGAGGCCTCTCTTAGAGTGACCACTACATCAATGATAGTTTTAGGACTCTATATAGTTTCTAGATATAGTATTCACACCTAAGGTAGTATCATTGAGGTCTTATACCTCTACACATAGAACACATTTTTAGAGAGATTTTTCTATTACCAAATGGGTCCCTAAGAGCCCCATAGTTTCATCCACTCCTCAGAGTTATAGGGGGACCCCATAATTGGTTTCCACTATAGACATTTTAGATCACTAACAACATACATAACTTTCAATGTCACAGTCTCATCCCTTCCATCATGCTTCATGATCATGCATGATCCCTCTCCTTGATATAGGACACCATGATAAGGAGTCTCTCATGACACTCATTGGTTAATATCATTTCTTCTTGTCTTACTTGTACATAGCTTCTTTTTAATTTCTTGTATATATTTTATTTATGATTGATTATACATATCTTATTTCAAAAATACTAAAAATAAGACAAAATTTCAAAATACAAAAACATTAAAATAACTCATAATACCAAAAACATTTAAATAACTCAAAATACCAAAAACATTTCAACTGTATGCATTATCCATGCCTTACATTTATACTACCATGCTAGACTTACATTTTATTGTTCTATGCTATTGTTTGTTGATTTATCTACATTACCATGATTCACTTGATCTTATTTGAGTGTGTGTAGTGACACCTAAATCCTTGAATAACATTCAACAGTCAAAATTTCATAGGTAGGATCACACATAAATAACATAAAGAACCTAGAAATTTTAGGTCTCTGTAACCAATTTGGATAATAGAAGTAGAAGTGGATAATAAAACCAGACCCTAAAGTGTCTTATTTTTGGTGGTCTTATCCTTTCACCAAATTAAATCTAAATTCTAATTTTCAATACTATCCTAGTGTTGCATAACTAGTTTTAAACCATGTATCAGTCATCTTAGCCTGTTTCTAGATAAGTTATATTTTTTCCTTATTTATTGTTATTTTTAGAAAGGTAAAAAAGATAGATAAATTATATAAATTAGGAATATAATTATTGAAATATTCTTTATTGATTTATTAATCTAGACCTTTATCTAAAATAGGAATAAAACTTTATTATTCCCCAAAAATTTAAATCACTTGTATATGACATAGTGCATTTGTTCATTATATGTGACAACCCTTCCTAGGTGGAGTGAACAAGTTTGGTTGTGCCCTGGTCATATCTGTGCCTTTTTTGTGCTAAAGTTTACCATGGAGGTTGATTTAAAAAATATCTCCATGTGAGAAAGCTACCCCATAGGTCCTCTCACCTTGGTTCAGGCATAGCTAGAAGTAGTAAGGAGCTGACCATTCCCTTTTTAGGTGCCTCTCCATCATTTCTGTGTGTAGTCTATTCTTGATGATAAACCCTTCCCCATCTATAATGACATACTAGTAGGTTTCTTATCTTTGTTTTCCATTTTTTTTCATGTGTGCAAGGCTGAGTGTACAAGGTGTATAACTAGGAACCAACAATTTTATGGTGCCATTACCGAGGATAAAAGACACCCATGGCACTTGTGTTGTCAATGACTCTTGTAGAGAACTAGAGCTATAAGTAATTTATTTGTAAGTTCTCTACCTATTTATATGGTTAGACTATCTTGGCCATCAATGTTGCAACACTCCATTGGAGACGTGCCAGGAATTGAGAGATTTGATAACTAACATCTACTAAATTTATTATAAAGAGCTAGAAATTTATCATGTTATGAGGTGATTTTCACTATTTAAACTTGAATTTGAAAGTCTCATTGTCTTTTATTTCATACATCATCACTAATTTTATCAAGATATGGTTTTAGTATGTATCACTTCAATTTTGTAAATGGTTATATTCTATAACTTTGCTTCTAATGGTGACTCCAAAACATCATCTGGTTTCAAAGAAAGATCAATGCCCATCTTAAATATCTTCAACTTTGAGATTTATTTTTCTTACAAATGTGAAAGGACTAAGGTCATCCTTCAAATTTTACTCATCTAAGAAACTTTTCTCATCCCTAAGTGTTCATTAAAAAATAAAGAGACAAGTTTGGAAGCCTATTAAAGAATAATGTGCAGTTGCTAAATATTGTGTGGGCTATCAAGATTTTGGTAATCTTGAGCTTCTATTTGTTGAAATTCCTATGTTAAGAAATTGTCATGATTCTTATGATCATAGCTCTTCTAGTGATTCAAAGCCTTATAGTATCATTTACTATCCAGCTCCTTCCCAACTAGCTAAATCTCCCCCAAGTTTGATCTCCCAAGTCCACCTCACTTACCCACTCATATCACTTTGCCAATTATTCTTGAAGATCCCATTAAACCAATCATGAGGCATATAGACCAAGATGAGAATAAACATCTTGAATTTTATATTTCTAGATTCAATCCTATCAATTTTGATGAAATGATAGGCTATCCCAATGAGGTCTTAAATGAAGTAAGGAAATGCCTTCTAAATTTCCAAGGGAACAATACAGTTAGTGGTGATCAACATTTGATGGCTTTTCACAATATCATTTAAGACTATGAGGTTGAGCATGAGGATGTGTGAATTAAATTATTTATGTACACATTTGAGGAAGATACTTGTGAATGGTTCAATTCCCTTCCCCATGGATGCATTGATACATGGGAAGAGATGAAGAATGTTTTTAGAATTCAACATGGTGATAGAATTGATCTCCAAGGCTTCTTTTGGATAAGTTTTAAAAAATCAAGAAGAACCCTAATGAGTATGTGTAAGACTTAAATACAAGGTTCAACAAATTTTTGATGTAACTACCTGAGAAAATTAGGCCTAGTGATACAACATGCTTGATAAAGTATTATGATGCCTTTGATAATAAGGCTATGTACCATCTGAGGGACAAGGCTCCCAAAAAAATATGATTGGAAATCAATATGGCCATCCAATTGAAAGTAACATAAAATATTTAGGTAAGCCATTGAACCAATTGGCTAATGCAAAGTTGGTTGATCTAGAAAAGACACAGTCCATGGTAGACAAGATCAAAGTTACTATTAAGACTTTGGCCTCCACTATCAAAGAGATGTCCTAAAAGCTTGATAGAGATGAGAAGGGGATACCAAATAGGCCAACACATGATGATAGAAATTAGAATAGAGGGGATATAAAAAAGGGGCATGATCCCTTGCATGCAAAGTTAAATGCTATGAATTTTGATTTTGACATTGATGGGTGTCATAAGTGCTTCCTTGCACATCCCCCATGTGATAATACTAAACCAAGTGATGAAGATGTGGATGATCTTGAGTTTGTGTCTGATGATGATGATGAGATTATGATATTCAATTGTCAAGACTCCCTAGGCATTTTTCTACCTCCATAGAAATGATGAATGTTGCTACTATTGATTAGTTTTGGAGTGTGGTCAAGAAGGTATGTGTCCCAACATATGAATTTGCTTGTGATGATAATATGACACAAGTAAATAAGTTTCCCAATCATGATGTAATGAAGATCTGAAGTGTGCTTTGAAATAATTATTAAATATGGATGTAAAATTGGGTAAGTCAATTGGGAATATGGACATTATTGAGCAACCAATTGTTCTTGATGTTGGGTTTGAAAATAAAGGTGTTGTTTGGAAAATGACATTTGATGAATATGGGGTTATATTTTATGCCCCTAATGATGAATTATTTTAGTTTTATTTCAAGTAGTACTTTGAGTGCATAAATGATGTTACTGATCCTGATGCACTCTTGCTTGGTACTTACCTGATTATAGCTAAGAAACGAGTTTATTTATAACAACTAAAGAAGTACAAAAATATTTTGGCTTAGTCTTATCTAGATTTGAGATCATAAAGGAAGGATTTGTTTTAACTTGTCATTTTATTACAACCTAGTAATAGTACCTTCAAGCATGTGTAGAGACTAGTTTACTTCATTTTGGCCACCAAGCTACTCAAAAAGTTGATGAGATTAAGGGATGGTAAAATTTGGGAGCCATCATTTAATGGTAAAATTTTGAAACATTTCCTCATTTGAGCTCGTGACTATGTACATAGTGTAGAGTTTTTTTGTTTCTATTGCCCCTCTACTTTGGGCCTTGTTTGTACAGTTTCCATTCATGTTTTTGTCATGTGTTCATTTTTAGATCCTCCTGATCTATTTTTGTCAAGTCTACCATTATTTTGTTGAGTGTTTTCTAAAATTTCTATGTCTTGACTTTATGGCCCATTGGATTAGCACCTGCTCTTATGTTTTGGGGTTCTTTAAACACCCACAGGGGGTGTGCATCCCTGGGTTAGAGCCAGTGTTAGTTTCCAAAATTGCATTCAAGTAATTGAGCCCTTGTCAAGTGTACCAACCATAGTCAAGTATCAAATCCTAAGTCCTTATCTATATTCCTATTTTCAAAGGTTCAATCAAAGGTCAAGTTTCATGTTAAATTGGCTAAGTCTTAATTTGGTCTTTATTAGCATGTGTATTAAGCCCTTAGAACTTTTTTGAATTTTTGTGTGAACACTTTAATCTATGGAAATAGGTCTTCAAGTTTTTTATCTCAGACAAAAATATTGAAGACTTAATTTCATCAGGCAAAGTGTTCACACAAAATTTCTAAATAAATTCAATATTTTGGCCAAATTGTTTGTGAAAATCCTAAAGACCTATTTGTTTTAGACATTTCATCCACTACAAAAATTTTGAAATCCAAATCCTTACAGGCATTTTGTTCACACAAAAATCTTGATAAAAGAGCATTACTTTGGGAAAAGAGTAAATTCCAATTTGTTTTAGGAGAAATGTTTATACAAAAGGCTTGAAGGAATTTTGTCAGACATTTTATCCATGACAAAAAGGCCAAAGGTGCTGAAATGCTTCAAAGAAAATGTTGTGGGAAGAATGTCCAAGTAAATTTTGATGCTTCAGAGAAATTGTTATAGATAAAATGTCTAAAAAAATTATCCTGACCAAGAACAAAGAGCCAATGAAAATAGGAATGCTAAAGATAAAAGGCCCAATGAGTAAAACCTAGAGTAAAAGGCCTAGAGCATAAGGCCCAATAAGCAAAGTCCCAAAGAAATTTGCCTAAATTGCATAAGTGTGACGATCTTTTAGATGTCATTAATAAACATATAGACTTGAATTTTAAGCCACAACAAGTATCCATTAGGGTTAAAATATTTTGATATGGTTGTACTAGTGTCAAAACTAGGCCTCATGAAGTAACTATTTTATTTCAAATGGAGGTAGATCCAAAAATGTGCATTAATGTAGATTATGATGATATGATGGTGTATGATCAAAGCTAGATAGTCAAAGGAACCCAAGAAAAACATAGGCATGACAAGTGTTGAGCTCATGGAGCATGATTAAAAGGTTCAAGTATGTTCCAAAGATATAATGGTATGAGCGATTAGTTGATAGTTCAATGGGGCCCATGATCTAATGAGCTACTACCATATGGTGTAATAGCACCTAAGTAATTGACACTATCCATAAAGAACACCAAAAAACCCATAGGGCTTCCAAGTGGCATGACCTGAGGGCCAATAATAGGTAGTAACCAATGTCATTCCATCTCTTAGGTCATGATCCAATATAGTGCATTTGCTCACCCAAAATATATATAATGGTGTGAACCAAGATGGACTTTTCAAAGGGTCCAAGTTGAACATAGTAGTGACATGTGTCACAACCATACTAAGCCAAACATAGATCTATGGTCTATGTTTGCTTGGATGTGTAGATGCGATGATGTAAGATGATGATGGACCTTTCAATGGAGCTCAAAATAAATGTTGGAGCTGCACATGTCAATATATGGTGAAATTTGGCTTATAAGTTAAAGTTGATGGCTCTTTCATAGATGGGTAGAAATTCAAAGTATGGAAGAAGGTCTGTGGGCCATTTGAGAATGTGTTTTTCAATAATAATTATGGATTATTTTATGTCTATACCATGACTATGGATCATTCCCATGCCATCATGGAAAAATTAGGTTGTTCCATGGCATGCATGAGAGGGATGGCATCTATCTAGAAGTTTTTGGCTATACAAATAAGTGATCAAGGGGATCCTCAGGTAGCTACACATAAAGACAAAGTTTGTTTGGTTTTTAGATCACAAATATTCTCCTTCTATCTCATGTGAAAGGAATTTATAGCTAATAAATCAAAAGATTTTCTTCAAGTCTTCATAATTTCTTATAGAGGTAGTTGTAACCATGATTTTCCTTATAGTTACATGAAGATTCTAGGTGTGGAAAAGGATTTGTTCTAGCTAAGATCATCTTGGAAGGGATTTGGTAATTATATATTTAAAATGGGTAAAAAATGTATCAATAGAGGGCTTCTCCTCTATTCGAGGGGTTGGTCATTATTTTTCATTTTTTCTCTTCCTTAGTATAGGCTCTTCCACATTTTGGGATAACTACTACATGTATTTTATCTCTCTTACTAAGGTGGATGTAGTTGTACAACCATTAGTAAGCTCTGAGAGCATGTTTATATGTTTCCCCTACCCAACATGGAACAAATCCAACATGTTTGTCCCCATGGCAACATTTTGAAACATTGATGTGTGTAATATTTTCTTGCAAAGTTAATGAGAATGCTTGTGGTCCTCTACTATTTTTTGTTAATGAAGTGCAAAAATATGTTTTATAAATATTCTTTATTGGACATCTTGTTCTCTACTCATTATTGGTTGTCATCTTGGGCTTAGAGATAGATTATAAATTCCTTTCTACATTATGTTTTGAAATATGTTGCTAAAAAACTTATTAAGGCACCCTAAGTTTATGGATTCAATGGGAAAAAACATGTGATATTCTAGTTTTAGTGTATGTTCTAAAATTTCAAGGATCATTTGGGTATTTATATTTCATTGGCACCAATAAGTACAAATCATTCATGGTAGTTCTATTAGCTTGCATTTGAGTTTTATGCATCTTTTCAATAGGTGATGTCATGAATGTTGAAAGAATCCTTACTATTTGAATACCACCAGTGAACCACCCTCTTTTTTTTAATTGTTAATTTGTCCTAATCTATCATATCCTATAAATAATACACCTAGTTGTATATTATGAGTGTTATTTTCTTACAAATGCATAAATATTGTATACTTAACATGTGTCTGCATTTTGTGTTTTGAAGCATAGTGTTGTAGTTTTCCATTTGACCACTGTTATTGAAAATTATTCAGAATGAAGGTTGTAATCACTTTAAAATCTATCTTCAATAGCTTATATATAACATAATATATTTTTTCATTCTATGTGACAACCCTTCTCAGGTGGAGTGAATGAGTTTGGTTGTGCCCTAGTCATATATGTGCCTTATCTGTGTTGAAAATCCACATGGAGGTTGAATTGCATAATCTATCCATGTGAGCAAGCTACACCATAAGTCCTCTCACCTTGGTTTAGGTAGAGCCAGAAGTAGTAGAAATTTGACCATACCCTTTGTAGGTGCCCCTCAGTCATCAATTAAACATCCATGGGGATTTTTAGCACAAGGGAATACAAATGTGACCAAGACAACCAAAATCATTCACTCCACCTAGAAAGGGTTGTCACATGAAATGAACAAATGCACTAGATGACATACAAGCTACTAAAGATAGATTTGAAAGTGATTGCAACCTTTATTCTAAATGATTTTCAACAAGGGTCAAATGGAAAACTACAACACTATGCTTCAAAACACAAATGTAGACACATGTTAAGTATACAATATTTATGCATCTACATGTAAATAACACTCATAATATATAATTAGGTGTATTATTTGTAGGGTATAACATGGTAGGACAAATTGATAGTTATAAAAAAGAGGGTGGTGCATTGGTGGTATTCAAATAATAGGGATTCTTTCAACATTCATGACATCACCTATTGTAAAGATGTAAAACCTTAAATGCAAGCTAATGGAACTACCATGAGTGATTTATACTTATTGGTGCCAATGAAATACAAATACCCAAATGATCCTTGAAATTCTAGAACATACAATAAAACTAGAATATCACATGTTTTTTCCCATTAAATCCATAAACCTATGGTGCCCTAACAAGTCATTCACTAACATATTTCCAAACATAATGTAGAAAGGGATTTATAATCTAGATCTAAGTCCAAGATGACAACCATTAATTAACAAAGAACAAGATGTCCAATCAACAACATTTGTAAAACATATTACTACACTTTTTCAATAGCAAATTGCATAGAACCATAAGCATTTTCATTAAATTTGCAAGAAAATATTAAACACATCAGTGTTTTAAAATGCTACCATGGGCACAAGCATGGTGGATTTTCTCTATGTTGGGTAGGGGAGACATATAAACATGCTCTTAAAGCTTGTAAATGGCTGTACAATGACAACCACCTTATTAAGAGAGATAAAATGCACACAATAGTTATCCCAAAATGTGAAAGAGCCTATGCTAAGGAAGAATAACAACCAAAAATAATGACCAACCCATCAAATAGAGGAGAAGCCCTTTATTTATACATTGTTTACCCATTACAAATCTACAATTTCCAAAGTTCTTCTAAGATGCTCTTAGCTAGAACAAATCCTTTGCCATGCCTAGAATCTTCATGTAACTAAAAGGAAAATCATGGTTATAACTACCTTTATAAGAAATGATGAAGACTTGAAGCAAATATTTTGATTTCTTAGTTGGAAATGCATTTCACACGAGCTGGAAGGAGAATATTCATGATCTAGAAACCAAACAAACTTTGTCTTTATATGTAACTACTTAATGATTAGGCAAAGTGTTCACACAAAAATTTGAAAAAGTCTAAGGGATTAATACACACACTAGTAAAGGCCAAATTAAGACATATCCAGTTTAACATGAAACTTAACCTTTGAGTGAACCTTTGAAAACAAGATATGGATAAGGACTTAGGATTTGATACTCAACTCAGGCTGGACTTAGACATTTACACTTGATAAGGGATCAATTGATTTAATGCAATTTTGGACACCAACACCATGATAGTCAGAAAAGAAGGCTTCTACAAAATTGTGATTATTAGTACAAAACTATGACTATAAAAGTGATGTCACTATTTTGATATTAGTGACATTACATCAAAGGTATACAACTTTAAAATATTTGATATTTTAACTAATGTAGATTTTAGATGATTTTTCTAGATGCTTATAAAATGCCTAATAAAATTTTATAAGTGACTATTTATAGATGATTACAACAATTTTTAAAATTTTAACAACGTATCCAAAATAAAAATAGATAACCTATATACAGTCTTATAGAATAGAGAATTATTGCTTTTTAGAGTGATAAAAAATCTATTTTTATTAATAGGAAACAAAAACACTTCAAAAATTTATTAGATTTCAATATTGCTACTACTAAATCAATATCATAAATCCCTAGTCAAAACCTCCACTATGAAAATAGTGGTATTGCACTAGGGGATGAAACTTTAAAATTTATGGTTTTTTAACTAATACAAATATCTAGATGATTAGGATAGATTTATAGATGTTTTATAAATGCCCATGGATAGCTATAGTAGATTTATTAGCTATGTATCAATTTTTTTTATTATAAGGATACTTGGATGAGTTTGTTTAGTGAAAATGAATAGATCCACACACCCAAATTTATAGAATAGAAAAGTATTTTATCAATTTAATCTTAAAAATTTATGTTACTAGCTAAAAATTTTAAGACAATAAACAAAACTGCACCCTAAAATTATTAAACTACAATATCGCTACTAGTAAATCAATATCATTGATTATTACTCAAAACTACTACTACATAATTAGTGGTATTTTAACAAATAGTAAAATGATTAAGGATGGGATATTTTAACTATAAATGAATTTATCTTTATACCTTTCCTTTTTGTCAGCTTGAATATAGTAAACTTATATAGAAAAAACCCTTTTCAAAATGTGGTTAGTCAAAAAGATTTCAAATAGCTAAATGATCTTTCAAATAGGGTTGTATAAATCACTAATCTCCCTATAGATACAAAACTAAACAAAATATTAGGTAGGTAAAATAGTAGACCATAAGGTTAGTGCATAAACTTTGTTTAATCTAACCAAGATGATAATATCATGACTTGCAATAATGATATTATAATTTTTAGGTCAATACTACAGGTCTATGAGTAGCGATATCGCACTTTACTAATCAACAAGAAAATTTTTAACCATCCCTATTTTTTACACACAAAAGATACCAAAATCCCTCTCTAGCAATACAAATAGGTAAATGTGACTTCACAAGGGTTAGATATGGCATAAAAGTAATTATGTTAGGCCAAAACAATAATCATGCAAAATCATGATTAGAGATGAAATATTGCGATTACCCATGAAATGTCACTACTTTCAAAGTAGTAATATTGCACAAAGGTAATAACTAATGCAATATTGTAATTCTCCTATACATGAGGATTTTGTCAATTCTAGCCTTTATTTCTCATCTAGTTTCACTTGTAAGTCACAAAATCACCTTTGAAAAGTACAATAGGTTAAATTTAGGGAGTAACTCCCTTCTTGGTTGCCAAATGTTTGAGTGTATTTTGGATTCTTTCTTATATTACTATTTTTAGTAATCAAAACCCAAAATGAAAATAACTTCAAATAAAAGGACACAGAGAGAATCAGATACTTACATTAGAATCACTTACCATCCTCTTGTATCTTATGTCTCCTTTTCAATATTGTCAAACTGATTTTGAATGCAAAATGAGTGAATTATAGGATTTCTTGGTTGAGCTTGATAATGGCTTCAATGGCTTCTTGACGGATTGTAAATGGATTTGATAGGGTTATAGGATTACTTAGATGATGGTTTCAAGTGTAATGGATGCTTATGTCTTCAATTTTCAAGTTAGTTGGTCATGGAAGTATGGATTGTATATATAGACCATGGGAGGGAAATTCAATGGGTCAAATTTAATCTTGAGCTCATTAAGATCAATGGTTGGGGATTTTCCAAGGAATTTCTAATTCATTAAAAACCTCTAAAATATAGTATTCTAGAGGATAAAGGTTAAATTAGGGGAGATTATAGAATTATCCAATTCTATAATCTCCATTAGGGAGTAAGGGTATATGAATGTCTAGTTTAGTAGGGTAGTAGATGGGTAGGTGAATAAAAGGTATTTTTAAATTGGTAAGTGGGTTAATGAGTAGGATAGTAGATAAGTAGGATTAATTAGTGAGATAATGAAGGTGATTAATTGGTTGCAAGGTTAGAGTAAGTTTTATGGGATTTAGGAACTTTGATATATGGATTGGGGTATTAATTAATTGGCTAGGGAATATAGCTATGGGTTAAATTAGCTGAATTAGTAGAATTATTAGGGTGAGTAGATTTAGGTGCACACATAAACTAATACACATGATTTTTAAGAGTTTATAGTGACTAATTGAGCCCACTATTTACCTATCTATCTTTGGGATGATGATTCAAGTTATTACACCACTCACAACTATCTTTTTTATAATTATACTAATGCATCTAACTCCCCTAGTCTAGGATTATAAATTTGGTGAGATAATTAGTTAGCCATGCTATCATGTCTCTTTTGCTTCATCTATATATCATTATTATATAATAATTTATTATTATACACAGATTATTACTTTTGTATGATTTTATTTTCACATATCTTTCTCTCTTGAGTTTTTTCAATGCATTTTTCTTCTAGATTTGATTTCTTGGCTCTTGCCTTTTATTGTATTGACATTCTTCTAGCCCATTGGTTTATGTTGCATACTATGTTACACACACCCTTTCCCTTCGATTTTTGACTTCATTCTGAACACTTTTATAGACTTATGATGATATCATATATATCAAGACCTTTCATCCTAGCATGTACTGAGTTCTAAGGGAAGTTGTGGGTTGTTTTAATCATACTCTTTTTATTTTTCTAGATTTTTCTCCCTCTTGGCTTGATTGATTATGTTCCTTAGATTTTTTTATTTTTCCCGTTGGATTATATTTGTACTTGATTGAGTTTTTATTTATTATTATTAGGTGTGCCCCTTGGATTTTTATTTTTGAGATATAATTACTTCTTGTACAAAATTACAAAATGCAAAAATATTAGAAAACATAATTATAAAAAATTACTTTGACAATGTATACATATCATTCTTATTTTCTAATTCTATAGGTTTTACATATACATATTACACACATTATTCTCATTATGTTATTTGAGTGGGTGAGATGCAGGGTATATGAGTTATATATGATCATGTATTTTTGGATGCAATGTGGAAAATTTTGTGCCCACACCCTACAACTATTGTCACACTGGTGGTATGCATTAAATTGGGTGCATCTCTTCACATGAAATTTTATGGTATTATCCTTCCAGGATTTACATCTATCATATCGAACTAATTATAGTGATTAGACATATATTTATATTTCATAATTTTTTTGTGACATAGATATATACATTATTTTGATACACATTATTATTATATAAATTTAGTGTGTGTGTGTGTGTTTAAACATATATTGGATTAATGATAACCCTAATAAGATATAAACTATGTATATTAATTCATAATAAAAAGATATACAATGAATTATAAATTTGAATGTACAATATTAAAACTAATGTTTCACTCTAACTTTATAAATATAAAAATAAAAATAAATGATAGAATACTTAGTAATTCATTATATTATGTAGGACTAAGAATGCAAACAAGAGATAAGAAAGGTATAAAATTAGAATTTAAATTACTCAGATCAGGATCTCAATCTCTCAGTGCACCTAAAAAATAATTTCAGCCTCATTTTGGTACATTAATCACTATGTTCCTACTCTAATAATTATGCCTCTATATGTTTTCCTCTTGGTTTTGATATAGGTAAGTGTGTATGCTTGTATTTTGGATTTTTGTGCAATTTTGAGGTTTAAATATGTGCATGACTTTAATAAATATATCTTCTTCATTTCAAACCCTAGGTCCAATTAAAATAATAGTTTTAGGATTTAAAAAGGGGATGAAATATGGGTTGAGCTAATCCCAACCACTCTTCATTGAATGGTCGAATGATGCCTACATATCCAATAATCTAAAGAGGTAATTTAAATTATATTTAGTTCATGATGTTAGGTGAATGTGTATAATAGTGCTTGTTTAATATATGCAACTTGTAATCAAGCCCTTAATACTTGGCAATTGAAAACATAGATCTTAAGTGTTTTAGACTTGGCTAAAACATACTCCTAGTGACTGATTGGTAAATTGGGAAAAATAGGGTAGTCCTATTAAATGTATAAGTGTATGAGTATGTTTGGTAAGTGCCTGCTATATAAGTTCTAGAAGATTAATAATATTATACTTATTTAATACTTATAAAGGACTCTATGGGTAATTTATCACACCCCTGACATATGAAATGTATGGGTTAACTCATATGAATGATTTGAATTTTAAATATGTTCATTTTTTAGCATGGGACAAAATCATCATACTCATACACTACCAACATATGGTATGTTTTGAGTCTAATGTTACTGTCTAGGAGATATGAACATTTATCTTATGATTTAGAGATGTCTGAGTATGATAATTACCTAGTTTGACACATATTGTGGGATTTATTATAGGTTATTGAGAGAAAATTTGGAAGGTTAAACTTTTAGAATATAAGTGGATGTGAGATAAAGGTGAAGAGAGTCATGTAGGGTGAAGGTAATTCAAAATTGACATTGCCAAGTGTCAAATACCATAATTTAGTGTCTAAAAATGACCCTATTTTATTTTAATATTGTAATGCAACACAAATACTAGAGTAAAATATAAATATGTACCTGAATGTGTACAACACACTTTATCTTTAGGAGATACTCCAAATATGCAGCTTGTTCTAATCAAAATTATAATGAAAATGCAATAATCAATGTCCACAAAATGACATCTGAAAATGCATAAATTAAAGTTTAAAATTTAATAGTAAGGAAAGATTACACTTGCAGGTGGATGTTATCTATCTAATTTTCACCCTTAGGAAGGTTTTTTAATCCTTCCAACTACATGATAGCATGGAAATAATCCTAGGTTGTGGGTGACCTAATAAGTGGATTAAACTTCTAGGTTGGGCTAGCTCCCTTGATGCTTCACCCAAAAATTCTAACAAAATTATCACATTTACAAAGGAAAAGGGGTAGAAATGAACTAAAAATAATAAGTAAACATGAATGTGATGTACCAAATATAGAGTCCTCAACTTGCTATTGTTTGCACTATGAAGAGATAAATTACAATTTGATTTTCATGATTTCAAAGAAGATCCTACCACACTAGTGTTTCTATATGACTACTAAAATATCTAAGGTGATCAATAAATAGGCTTAAGAGTATACACTAATGATGTTTCAACACTTAAACCCAACAAACCATGTATTACACATCATATGACTTGTGGAAAGGAAACTAACTTACATAAAGGCATGAAAAAGGATAAATGCATGGAAGTAATTTCTCTATCACAAAAAATTCATCAATAACTCACTCAAGATAATTTTATACAAGATGAAAATGATAAAACTCAACTTTAATTAATTTCAAAGGCAAGTACAAGTCTTAAAATTTATATAGGTTTGTTATAACCATCTTGAGGATATATTCAATGCCTCTCTAGGCTTAATGTCTACATGAATTAGAAGAATAGAGAAGAATAAGACAAGAAAAGAAACTCATGAGATTCCCATCAGAATCAAATCCATTAAAAAATAGAGAAGGATTGACACCAAGATTACAAATAATGTGTTGTCATCTTCTTTATTAGATTTATAGGACATGTGTTAGAGTAACTCTTCACAAGGGTGGCATAAGAGGTATTATGGGAAGTGTTTATGCCTTCTTGATCATAAATCCTTATTAATGAGTTATCTATCTACTTATTATAATAGTTATAATATCTTTAATTAACACTTTTCACCTTTGAATATATTCTACACCAACATTTGTCCCTTGCAATGCTTCTTCTTTGTGAGGTCTACACTTGAACTTCATGTCTTTTATTTTATACCAAAGTATAAATCCCAAGGAATGTCTAATTTTGTACATTAGAGACTTAAAATGTGGCTTATTACTTTAATAAAGGAGTTTCATCAGTCCTTAAAGGTCTTATAATAGCCTTGGAGATCAACTTATAGTTGCATCTTCATGCTTGTTTGTCAAGAAAATTTCAAAAAGCCTTTATGCTTAGAAACTCCAAGTGATATTAAGGGTCAAGAATAGTTTCTATTTTTTTTTCATTTTCCATTAAAAATCTCATAAATGTACTAGGTATTCACTAAAATGTTTCTGAAAGTATTTTGAGCTTCAAGTCTTTACAACATGTCTGCACCTTCTTTCTTGATGCAAAATGGGTCACATCTCTTCATTGAAGACTAGTTATCGACATCAACATAAAACTTAGACTATTAATATATAATATTATTTAAAGATATAAACATGATGATAACACCTCTATATTTCCTCAAATACCCTCTTTAATTGATTAGGGAGGTTTTTTCAATCTAAAACCCTTCACATAAGTTCAAACATGAGCTTTTAAAGCCCTTTTACATACATATATAGATCATACATGAAATAATTATACTAATTAATATGATTGGGAGAGGAATTAAGGTCATACAAGTGATTTAAAATCCACTTCAGTCCATATTTGGTGCTTAGAAGTCTTATTTCTTCCATTGGGTCAAATTCAAGGTTTAAAGAGGGTTTTAGAGCACTTAAAGTCTTAAGGATGATTCATAAATTTGAGGGACCTAACCCAAAAAAAATTAAAATAATATTTAGTATACAACCCCCTCCTTTCTACATGATGTTCTCAGAATCCCATGCATCTCCTTGTTTGAGTTCACACATACTAAAAATTAACTTTTTTAGCCATACCAACATGACTGTGTAGTCAAAGATCATTTGGAAAGAACATGACTCAAATCACTTGGTTTGGATTTTAAAATATAATATAGGGTATGTGTAAAATTTTATGATATATCCCCATGGTTATCTCAATTAATTGACCTTTAAAACCTTTGGAATTTGCCTTAAGCCCTAAGTAAGGGTTTATACTCAATTGAACCTAACAAGCCTTTTCCCACACTTTAATTATTTATAAATGATTCAAAGATTCATGAAGTTATCCTAAGACTTATAACTCATACCTTGAGGCTCATAAATTAAACAAACACCTCATAACATGCAAGTTTTTCAAGTCCTCACACACAGGCTTGTGTATGCTCTTTTAGGCCTTTTAGACCCAATTAGCCCCTTTTTAGCCTTTCACTACTTTAAATAAATTTGAAAATAAATGGTAGTATTGTGATAATTTATTATTAAAATTAAAATACCTATTTCACTTTCCTTTACCTCTTGGTTTCAATCAATGGTCAACACATTTCCTTCATTCACCTAAAACCTGCCTATAGGTGCTTATTAGGTCTACCTTGACTGTAGTATGAGTATTATCCTCTAATTAACACTTTGGTGTTTTTAATGATGATAATTTTTTTATAATATTAATATTTACCTTTAAAAAAAATAATAACCATTTTCCTCATCATAAACACCCCTTTTCTCCATTTTCTTATGACAAGCCTATAGGTGATGTTTTAGGTTTATCTTGACTGTTGATGTTTATGAATCATTTTTGATGGTTTTTTACCTCATTTATACCTATTAAACTATTCCAATATCCAAAATTTTAATTTTTAACAACTCAAATAACCTATGAGTGTCCATCAAACACATATAATGCATCCTCATTTAGGTAGGCCTATAGGTGTTGATTAGGGTTGCTTGACTGTAGATTTGCCAAACTTGAATTCCATAGGTTAAATTTTTTATTTGATGAATTTTAGTCTATAAAAAATCTCACTCAAATATGGTTTTTAATTTATTCATCCTTAAAAATATTCATTCATCCATCACTAACATGCTTTTTGGCCCTACTGCTTACTACAGACCTGCAGGTGGCCATTTGGGCAAAAATCTTGATTCCTCCTTATTTTGGTCCTCTTTAAGTTTAGTTTAAAAATGGTGAAATTATAAATTATGGAAATTAATTATTTTTTTGGTATTTTATTCCTTTAATTATATTCAAATCACCTGGATCAACTCTTGAAACTCTTCATTGTCTTCCTCTTAGTCTCACACAACCATCTTAACTTTACATAGTCTTCTTTGCTAATACAGTGTCTTTGAGTGAAAGATGAATGGAGTCATGAGATTTAATAGTAAAAATATGGTAATTTAAAAAAATTATAGTACCTTAAAATTTGGGTCTGACTACCAACAAAGTTTTATGGGTGTTACTCTCTTGTCGAAGCATGCTTGTATTTGCTAGTATTGCTTGGTGTTACCTTGAGCCTCATTTACTCACTATGAACTTAAATAAGTTGAATCATAAAGATTATAGAGACTAATTAAAATAATTTGAATACAATAACATGTATTTTAGATACCATTTTCATTATTATAAAAAAAAAATGACACTAATGGGGACCTACAAGTCTGAAGACCTGTAGGTTCATAAACTCTCTTTGGATTAGGATTGAAGAAGAAGAAATATTGAAACTTGGTCTATAAGGCTTATAACCCATGATTATGGTATTAAAAATTATTTAAATATTTCATTTTCCATTCAAGGATTTTAAATTATGAGAACAAAAATTCTGCTTGACAATATATCTCTCAGCTATATCTGTAAACTCGCATAGTCTAGATGTGTATGCAAAAATCTTTGTCTCTCTTTAATATCATGCATAAAATGGTGACTATATATGTGAAGGATATATTAAATTAATTATATAAACTATTTATCATCTCATTTTAACACAATAATTAATTCAAAACACTTCACATATCCTGCAATTTGATTATCTTTAGCCAACTAACAAAACAAGACTATTGGACCCTGCACCAAATATAAACATTAATAAACATGATATTTAAAGGATAAAGGAGTGTTAAATATATAATTACCAATAGTTATTATAAATTATTATAAATTAAAAACTTTTCACTTGAATAAAACTAACCTTGGTGGGATTTTGAGTCCTTTTTATGCTACTTAACTTCTTAATGATTGTTAATAAAATTAAGGAACCTAACTAGCCAAAAAATGATACAAAGTGGAAGGGAATTAGGGTCATCTCTTATGTCCAATATCTTAGATCTCAAATTTATCTCTCCTTATAATACCAAATGAAAATTGGTTTACTATTTTGAGGTACCAAGAAACCCGATAGATAAATGGAGTGGGTTTGTGCATTTTTTGGCTCTACAACTCCACATTTTATATGGATTTGGATCTAAGAAGACATGATGACCCCTAGAATAATTTTTAAATTTTTATTAAATATAAACCTCAAGAAAAATATTTATAAAAGCTTGCTTTCTTCATGAATCTGACTATTTTTTCCTTTAGAACTACTATAGATTATGAAGCAAGTGACTCTTCATCTTCCCATGACTTTTATGGAGATGGAAGAATGTGTAAAAATGTTTCCTAACTCTTTTTTCTTGAAACTCTTATAATAACTCCTCATTTATCCATTAGAAATGATGAATGGAAGTCATAAAGAAAGTAGTTATATAAGGCCTAGTGGAAGATGTACAGACAAATTCAAGCATGATGTCATCATTTGATATTAGTTGACTTTAAAAAGACCTTTGTTCAAGAACCAAACCTTCACATTTTTTATTTACTAGTAAGTTTCATCTCAACATTGGAATGCCAAATAAGACTTAAAAATTAAAACACATTAATCTTGTCAAAATTACCTTAAACTCTCCAATTTACTTGATGAACAATATGATCAACTTACTAGTTTTTATTCTTTAACCATTTTGATCAGATTTAGACCATATTTATTCCTTGAAGGTTTACCGCCTTGTCTCCTTGAGCATGCTTCTTCATGTAATTTATTTCCACTTAACCTTAACTTTGTTAAACTTACCTTTAAAATAATAAAATAATAATGAAGGATTAAAAATAATGAATCTTTGATGACAAGATCAAGTGACTTAACATACTACTCACTAGATCATCTTAAATGCCCTTATAAGCTACCAAGTAAGACAAAGTACCTAGCATCCTAGATCATCAATGACCAAAACAAGACCTTCATAATGGATAAAAAATTTAATGTCAAATACATCAAAGTTTTGAATTAATCCCATCAATGATGGCCAAATTTTGGCTAACATCTTTGGTGACCTCCTGGGATTGCATGCTTGCTATGCATTTAAACTAGTGGCATTGACAATCCATTGGGATATGGGGGTCATGAATGAACCTTGACTTAAATGAAAACTAAAAATTATACTTTGATATAACCTTGAAATGAAATAAAATTAAACTCACCCAAACACACACTACACACACACATGTGTCACAAGACACTTGGAGAAAGGACAATAACCAAAAGAAAACAAGTAATATGTGCACTAAGCACTTAGATAAATAAAAAACTACTCTACTATGTATAAAAATATAAGTATGAATTTAATATCATGGCTTCAAATGTATCCCATTCACTAGGATATTCAAATATTCTCCATAAAGCCTTGCAAGTTAAAAATCATAGTGTTTTTTTCAATCAATGACAACAAAGGGTCCACTCCATAATGTGTCAAACTTGGTATGCTTACCAAGTGTGGCCCTATCTTCATCCCATTTCAACAAAAGATCTAACACTTAGTATGTTTTTTAAATAACCCTCTTATGAAAGGTATCACTCTCCATCATCTCAATTTGATAAGCTCATTCAAAGGCTGGTAGTTCGAGAGACATAGGTAACTTGTCTTCTCTCCTATATTTTTTTAAAAAAGGGTTCATGATTTTTTAGCGTGTTTCTCCTAGGAATGAATATAAGGATGGGAATTACACTTTTTTATTTCTAAAAACCTCTAGCTAACCTTTTTTTGGTTCCTAATCATATGAGAACATCAAAGTGAGGCTTCATGGTTAGAGGTAGCCAACCTAGGGGAATGGACCCTGAGACCTACTACTTGTCGCTTCATGCACTCATCCACTTGAGCTAGCCCATTAGGTTGATTCTCTCCCATATAAAAGCATGTAGGGTGAGTTTTCAATATATTTCTTGGGGTGATTATATCATCCCATAGAGATTTCCTCAAATTGGTATGCCAAGCTCTTTGATTATTCTCTATTGTTCTCTTAATAATTTTGATTGAGTTCTTATTAGTGGACTTAGCTAGCCTATTCCCTTAAGGGTATTAATTAGAAGAATAACTTAGATAAATACCATGTATGAGAGCCCACTCAATTTTTATTGCATTGCCAAATGATAAAGAAATATCAAAAAATATTATTGAAGGTGTATTATCATATTTTTGAGTTGTGAATTAAAACTACTATATATAGAAAATTTAACCCAAAACACAATAAAATCAAAGGAAGAGATTATAGAAGAAAATAATAAATAATAAGAACATTCTTACCATTGACTTGATCCTCTTATCCTCTCTCCAAGGTCTTCAAACTGATTCTCCAAGGATTCTTGATTTTGTTTATGGATTGCTATGGATAGACTCAAAAATTTGGCATAATGATAACTTGATCAATGACTTTGATTATAACATGGATTTCTTGCACATTCCTTGGTTAGTTGGAATAGAGGGAGATAGTGTGTTTAAATAAGCAATGGAGGGAGGATTTTCTAATAAATTAAAAATTCATTGCAAGTTTTTAGAGAAGAAGACTATAAAAAAGGGGGGAATTCTAAAGAATTTAAAATTCATTAGAGCTCTCTAAAAATGAATATTTATATAAAATGTGGAGGATGAGGGAAGCTTATATAGAGTAGAAGCCTCTAGTTTCATGTTAAGAATAATTAAGGATTAAAATGGGATTAGGTGAAGATTAGGGGTGAGGCTTGCATGAAAGCATATGAGTAGGTAGGTAGGTGGGTCATGGGAATTTAAAATTCCTAAATATGAGACAAGTGGGATTAGTTAGTAGAGAATGGTGATTTAGATGAATTAATTAAGAAGTGGGAAGGGGTAAGGCTATTACTATAATGAATAATAATTAATGGGGATAGGATTTAATCATTAATTAGGACCATGGTTATGGTATTAATTAGGATAAATAATAAGATTAGTAATATGGTTAGAGGGTGAGCAGATTTAGGTGCATACATTTTTCCCCTCTTTGAAAGGGCATTATGAGTGGAAGGAGTAATGGTCTTTCAAAGAAAAAATATTTCATAGAATAATGTTAGTAGATGATGTTAGTGTATATGATTCCCACTTAAGGGATATATGGGTAAGAATGAGATAGATGGCCACTCAAAAGAAGAAATGATGGGTGGGATGTGATGAATAGACAAGGGGATAGGATGTAAGATCTGAGATAGATGATGAATAAAATGAACTCAACTTGAGCATTGAGATATAAAGTGATTATGCCATTATAAAATACATATTCATAGGGAGTGGACACATGATGATGATAAGATAATAAAACACAATATTTAGACATATCCCAAGCAAGGATGCATTCCAAAGAGAGCTATAAACTAAGATGATAAAGGCCATGAGTTTTTTACCTATCCCAAGTAAGGACACATGTTGGGAAAACATCAGGACAAAGATAAGATAGTGATTTGATAAGATTAATGATGGGTGTAGCTCAAATCTAAAGTCAAGTGATATGATGAAAGGGATGAGAGAGAATAATTGGTATGATTGAGTGATCAAAAGATGAAGGGGAAGAATTAGACTACATTTCATCAAATCAATTATCCATAATGTGATTAATAGTGATGATGCCCCTATTAAGGACACATTCAATGGAGTAATAGATGATGATAAAGTTATGATTATGTTCATGACCCAATTGAGGGAGGAAACTGTAAACTTTAAATGATGAATTGACCAATAAGTGATAATAGACAATTTGTGGAAGAAAATATGGATGTTTTGATTTGTTGTGCCTAATTGATAGGGGTGGGAAATTAACAAAAAGGTTAGGGAGATGATTTTAGGGATGGTGATTGATAAATAGACTATTTATGAATGATTTATATTATATCTCAAGGATTTAACTAATGCAATACATGAGGATGAGAAGATAAATGTGGTGATGAATGATGGGGAAGAGGAGATATTGGCTGAGCTGACCTCAGACACACCATGTGACTAAGTGTTACCTACATAGTCTAAAGAGACCTCAGGCCGATGTAATTCTGACTAGTTTAAAATATGATGATGATGGATTAGGATATTAGGGTGATGATTATTGTTGGACATGTTAGTTTTTATATGGATGATTCAACTCAGATGCTAGATATGAGGATAAAGGACTAGGAGAAATGATGGGAGATGAGATGTTGATGACTATAAAAATGATAGATGATTGGTTAGAGGATATAGATATGATGATAAATAGATTTGAGGAATGATTGGATTATGAGATGAGTGGAATTTGATGATTGGATTGAATACAAAATATTTTGTTAGATGTGATGACATGTGGTTAGGTTAAATGATTAGACCTAGATGATTAGATTGATAAAAAGATAGAGATGATTAAATGATTAGGCATGTGATAGAGGATAGGGGAAATTACAATTAGAGTCCATTATCAATCCATCATTGTTGTAATAAGTCTCATCATAGTCTAAACAATTCAATTGAAATATAACACTAGGCAATGTACCCCATGATATGATTATGACTAAGAGGATGTTATGCCATAGTACATGAAAGGGGAAAAATAACAAAGTCTACATCATAGAGGGCACATAAAAGCATAATTATAGTTTTTGGTTCATTATAAAATCCTTATTAATCCCCCAATAGACAAAAATATATACAAAAAAAACACTTAACATAGACAAACAAATGAAACATTAGACAATCATACATGATAAACAACACAAAGCAAACTATTAACACAAACAAGTATCTACATGTAGTGTCATTGTGTCTTGTATAATTATTTAGATGAGAGTCAGTGGGTTGAATGATTAAGTTATGAGTTGGAATAAGTTGGTCATGATGATGTGAATTTGGATTAAGGTTATATAATTTGGGGAAGGGGATGGACTTAGAATAGACTAGTGACTTGGATGAGCATTATTAAGTTATGGGGTCAGGATAGGAACTTCAATAAGGTATGGAATTGGAGTAGACTAGGTAATTGGATGAGGATTAGGATACTAAAGACATAATATAATATGGAAATGATATTGAGATAAGGTATGATGATAATACCATTATAACATAAGGCAAGATAGGATGATATTATAATAAGATGATTAGGAGAAAAAATGATAAGACTGTTAGGATATAAGACAAGGGAGGGTGATAATGAGATAGACAACTTAGGACATAGGATAAGATGAATGGGATACTAAAGACATAAGATAATATAACTTAATGTTTTTAGATTTTTTGGATTATATAATTTTTAGGGATTTTAAAATATTTCAATTTTTAGGTTTTTTTAGAATACATATGTACATTATATAAATGGGGTTACTAACAAAGGGAATAAAAAACATAGAAACTAGGATAAGAACAATTTGAAGGATGGATGGGATGAAAAAAGGATGAAGGTGATGATAAAAATGGAATGAGGACCAAGGAATAATAGACTAAGGATCGCCAATGACCACATAATAAAGGACTAGATGTTTAGTTACCCGAGTTTCCATTGTAGGATATGCCCAGATTATCCCATAACATTTCTCAAGACTCCTTTCATGTCATTAAAAATCTAGTGAGGGAAGTAATGATCAACAAAATAGTATGCATGATATGATGGTATATGATGCATAAGAATAATAGACAAGGGGATATGACATGGGTGGGATAGATGGGAATGACAAAGGAGGGGTTGGATTTTCCCCCAAACGTTGAGGTACAATGTGGATAATATATTATTTTACCATGATGTTGGAGACCTATTTTCATCATGTTACTTTTCCAAGGTGTTAAAAGACTGGTTTTTACTATTAGATGAATGATTTTTTTATTTTTTACTTATTTATTTTTTTGATTTTTTATGGCATCTCAATTTATTAGTCATGGGTACAAGATGCAGGAAATATTGTCACTTTCATTATCTTTATCCAAAAGATATTTTGGAAACATGTGATGATAGGATCATTTTATCACTATTGGAGATATTTAGGTTTGTGTGACCTTTGGTGATTCTTGATTGAGACCCCTCTAAACATCTAGACTAGGTATCTTCATCACCCCTATGAGAGATAATGCTTCTCAGGAAGGTGATGTGAGTTATGGATTGGATTGGATAATGATGTTGATGGGGGGTGTATTTAAATATAATAGATAATAAGATCATGATAGGAAGGTATGATGGTTGATTGGGGAGTGAGACTAGCAATCACATAAACCATTGTACATGTTAAACATCTTATATTTGATTAGTGCCATATGACAAAAGACTAAAGGGGATATAAGACATTTTAACTTTAAAATTCAATTTAATCTAATTATTTGAAGGATTATTAGCCATATTGATAGTGCTTGTGACATTATTTTGATTTATGAATTGGATTTAACTTTGACTACCCCTTGGTGCCTGATATTAGGATTTACCATAGCAAATTGATTTTTGACTTTGACTATCCCCTAGTACCTAATTTTGGGTTTGAACATAGGATATTGGTATTTTACTTGATATATGATGATTATTCTGACTTTGATGGTATTTTATTGCCTCAAAGAGGTTTTCACTAGGGGAAGACACATTTTGATTAGGCTGATGATTTGTCATTTCTTTATTTTGAATTATGAGATCAAAGATGATTTGATTATCATGTATGATTTTTGAATATGGTCTTGGACCTTTGTATTTGTGTCACATATTATGTTGCTTTAGAAAAGGTCCAATGATGGATGTTCTTATTCATCCCTATGGAGGGAGGTGATTAAATGATCATTGATGGGAATAAATGGATCTATGATGGATTAAGGTGGTGGAGATGATATTATGAGGTTAATGAGTGGTGATGGGGAAGCATGATCTTCATAGGGGTTCCTAGGAGACCCAACTTTGACATCAGAGAAAATATCCTCAAGATCAAGAAAAGGATCACTAAGACTAGCTATCGTATATGCATCCAAAATAGGATCATATTCACTCTAAATATCTATGATAAATAAAGCTTGTAAAAACTCTATTATGACTTGATCATATTGATTGGGATTATAAGATATGTATGGTGACTAATTTTCATCCAAATTAGAGGTATATTCAATATGATAGGCATAGTCTTCACATGGTGTAATATCTATGAGGGATGATGTTTCTGATGAGGAATCTGATTTAGATATTAGTGTTGAATATGATAATGATATAGATACTATTTTTATTGACTTTGATGTTGAATCTAATACACAATATATGATTATGCTAATAGAGGATTCTTTGTCCACAAGTGACCTCTCAATATGGGGTCTTTGAAATGATGGGTGAGAGGAAGATGATGGAGGGATAATGGATTCACCAAGGATAGGCCCATGAAAGAACTCATGAGGTAAGGGAGGACTAGGCTCATGGGGAACTAAGTCTTATTTGATGAATAATTTTTTTAAGATATGGGGAACATGTAATATGGATGTAGTGTCTTGACCTTGGATTGGAAAGGGAAGGACTTGATCGTGATCGAGAATGGAGTCTTGGCATACCTCTTTTTGTTAACACATGGATGTAGACTCATATAATTCATTATTTATTTCTATGTCACCATGGTTAATGAGGTCTTAGACATAGTTTAGTAAATTATGACATCAATTAATGGTATGCCCCCAAGTTTGGTGATATATATAGTAGTGGTTTACATTATACCAAGAGGGATTAGGATTGGTGCGATTAAGATGTCATATGGCTGGATAGACCATCATGTCATTAGTAATAAGTTAGTGGAAAATGGATTCTAATGATATAGGAAGAGGAGTATAGAGGCTCTCTTCACTTTGTGCTTTGGATGTGGAAGAATTGGGTTTTAGATCAGATGGTTGTTGATGTGATTGGGTTTCTAGGATGGGATTCCCTTTGATATAGTAGGAAGGATTAGATAAATATATATGACTAATGGATTGAGTATTTGAATGAGATTGGGTGGTGTGAAGATTAGGAGTTTACTAATGTGGATGGGTGCAAACTAGAGGCAATATTGGGTGGAAGGGTTCAAAGTCTGTAGGACATGGAGTGCTCATCTCAAGGAGGTGAGAAAGGATCATATCCCTATTGGCCATGAGGCATTATCAATTAGGTTATTAACCAAATTTGTTTTGGATGCCATGGATAAGGATGGGAGAAAGGTACAGATGATATGGTTCACCATACCCAATCAACAGGTGCAAGGGATTAAATGCAAAGATTAAGGTATGGCATGGAATAAATTTGGACAAAGGTTTACTTTAGTGAAATCTCAAGTTTAAATTGATAATATGAGATATTGGGTGGGATAAGATAATATTTAAGTTGACCATTTAGGTCATAAGCTAGATATTGATGCTTTGGACTGGACTTGAAAGGGTGAGCTATGTTGAGCTCTAAGATTTGATGGGGGATAAACTAACCCAAGATTCATGATTTTGACTAAGGATTGATTGGGTTAAGACTAGCTCAAGAATAAGATGATTGACTCAAATAGGATGAGATGATTTGATTGATAGGATTTTGATTATTAATCAAACTTGATTAGACACAAGCAAGCTTAGAATTAGGTTCCTAATGTAGAAAGAGTTGTTTTCCAATGTGGATGAGGACTAATGTATGACTAAAAACTCAATGATATGACTATTATAGAAAATGGGATGAATTAGACTAAGATTAGAACTAGCTGGATAATATGGTGGATAAAATGACTAGGTAAGACAAGGTCAAGATTGATTTAGACTAGGGGATTGAACAAGTCAAAGTAATGTGTGATTGGTTATGGATAAGGTGTACTTGGTCGAAGTTACACTATGATATTGATAGGGGGTATGACTAGTGATTGGTAGATGAGACTAGGATAAGATATGACTAAGATTAGACATAAGATAAGATGCAAGGTGAGATAATGTTTAAAAGGATGTACAAATAAAATATGTACAAGAGTATAGTGACAAGGATGTACATAATGATATAATGAGGATATAAGGATATACAAGATTAAGATATGTGCAATATACCTATATAGGCATGTATAGGTTTATTCGAAAGGATGACTTGGCTCTCAAACAATGTGGGTATAGTGCAACACTCACCAAATAGGGAAAACTACAAACCTAAGATTATTAAACTGATGGGTGTGTAACCCAATGACTACACCATCCAAAGGCTTTATAGGTAAGGATATAGGTCGGTGACTAGTTATAAAATCTTTGAAAACTTTTTAACCCCATTTTCACATGATGGTCACTTGGGAGCTGATACTGACTTTAGTAGTAAGTTGCCTATTATGATTGTGAATTCTTAAACAAGGCTATATAGACTCTCTAAAAGAGTCCCCAATACATGTGAAGGTATATGGGGCCCAAATTAATATACGGTGTGGTATGATGCCTAATTCAAATAATTAACTTTTCCCCTTCATGTAAGACCTATATGGGTTCAACTACTTATTCCAATGATAGCTCTCCTTGCTATTTATACTCTACTATAACATAGAGTGTGGATTAGTGCATAGCGGTGAAATCTATGGTCACTATCCCCCTAAGACTATGAAAAGTGTGTGGGTATTAATTCCACATCATGTTGCCCCTAGAAAATAAAAATGGGAGAGTTTTTTAGTGGTTTTTAATCCTCTAAGAATCATTTCAAGGACACAATGAGGAGAGCATACCCCACTGTATCCCTAGGGTGACATACAAGAAAATAAAAAGATTTATTAACCAATTTAATTAAGTTTGATGTATATAAAGATATATACAATATGATTTTAAAATTCTAAAACATCTCTGATAGGTGACCTACAAGACAAGTAGTTAGTAATCTTGAAGGGCAACCTATAAGATAAGATGTTAGACAAAATATATGACTTGCAAGAGAAGATGTTAGTAAGTCAAAATTGATACTAGATTCACCCCTATAAAAAATAAAATTTTATTCCAATAAAGCTTAATAAAAAACACTAAAAATCATGATTTGGATTTATAACTTCTTTGGATGGGGGGCCATGATGTGAGGGTCTGGGGGAAACAACCCCCAATGGGGTCAAGGGGCAACAACCCCCAATGGGGTCAAGGGGTAGTGGCCTAATGCCAAATGCAATTTGTCACTTGTGGAACCCTTGGAATGACTCAAAATTCATTGAAAATAATCCTAAAAATGAACTTAAGAAAGGATAATTTGAATGAAAAAATTAGTGCAAATCAATTATAAAAGGTAAAACTACAGATACACAGTTAGACTAATGCAAAACCACTTTCGGAGAGCACAAATTCATAGTATTTTTGGAAATATCACAACTAGCAAGTCAAAATTTTGTATAAAGTGGACTAACCATGGTGGGTCCTACAAAATTGTAACTGGTTAGACAAAACTTCAAGTCTAACTACAAAACTATGATTCAAAATCTATGGTTTTGCTAACAAGGGAAAAACGCTTAAAATTTGATAGTTCAGCTAAAAAGATCATTGAAAGATGGTAAAATATTTACAATAGACTAAAATATGACTAGAAAATAGATTTTACATTTGCAAATATATTATGAAAATGGATCTACAAAAAATCACTTATTTATATGCAAAATCGCTTATATTAAATAAAAATGCCTATTCGTGATCTACAGTTTTGAGCTAGATGGTGAAAGGGGTTGTTTAGATGTTTTATGTTGACCTGGGTAGTGCCTCACCTTTCCTATAGGAAAATGACAATTAGATAGAGGTATAAAACATGTTAAAGTGCAAAGTTAGTAATTTCATCTAATTATTTTAATCATCAAGGCAAAACCATTATTTTTTAGAGTAATATCATGACTTATATGCAAAACTACAATTTTAAATCTATAGTTTTAAAATACCACAACTACAAAATTATGATTTTTCAATATCATAAGTAATATGTCGAAACAACAATTTTTTTATAAAAATCACCTTTTACGAATCTATGGTATTACATAAAATCCAAAAACTTGTCAATCAACAAGTTGCTAGTGGTCAAAATGATAGTGTAAAATTTCTAATCTTATAACAAGACCACGAATGTAATATCATGAATAGAGAAAAATCACTTTTTATCTATATGTGAAAGTTTGATCAAATTTAGAGCTTGTTCTTCATCTAATTAGTCTTGAAATCTATCAAAACACTTTTAACATGCAAGATGTAGACACCTAAAACTGTCTACCACTAGCCTTTGACCGAACTTAAAATTGATTCCTACCAACCTTTACAAATTAATCTTAGGAATCACTAAACATCCCAAATTTACTTATGCATCATTCATCAAAACTTAGAGTCAAGTTGAAACATCCATAATTGGGCTATCCTACTGTAATCAACCATAACCTCTCACATATTCATCCCTAATCATCCTACGACATCACAATAGTCAATTTGGCCTATGGACCTATTAAGTGGGGCACATGAACAAATAATCAAATATTGAAAGATCTAAATGGATAATTAGAATTAATTAACAAGCTAAAATAAATTAAATGCCTAGTTGAATTATCCATGTGTAATTAATGAATAAATAAAAAAGGAAATTTAAAAATATGAAATATCCTAGATTTTCATGACTACCTTCACAAGTGCTCAAGCCTTTTGGAAAATATCCTAAAATGAGACCCATGCATATTCATTGAAAATAATTATTAATTGACAACTATTAACTCTACTAGGGTTAGGCTTGACTCACTTAGGTTAGGTTTAAACTCATTTCAAGCCTTAACTCCACCTCAACTCACCTTGGGTTGGGCTTAGATCCATTTATTATAAATACAAGCCATTACCTATTAAATTTATAAGCTTGGAAATTGTAGATTTATAATACAGGTTTTGTTTCATGAGATTGATATCAATAATATTATAATGAAAAAATATTGAGCCAAGCCACACCAATCCAACATAATCCACCATGGTGCCTAGGAGAGAAGGAGATACACAAACTCCATTGTCAAAGACTCTTTGAGCACAAATCAAGGAAGCCTCCCAACAACGTATATGGAGCTCTTAAATAAGGTAAGATATTTGATGTCTTTTGTATTTTAGTTATGATTCTATTTGTATTTTCTTGATTAATATCACCCCTAAGATCTAGGCTTGTAAGTGTTAGTGTTAGTGTGTTTTTATTGAGTTTTCTTTACTTGTTCTAACACTCTACTAACCTCCCTTCTTAGATTCCTATGATCATAAATGGCACTCCCAGTGGGACTTAAAGAATCTCACATACCAAGGAGACCAAAGTGTATCTCTTAGTTTTTTAAATGAATTCTTGACCATCTTAAAAATTTGAGTTTTTACTTTGTTTTTCCATGATTTATTTTTTGGTGACACTCATTTTTACACAAAGAATCGATGTCGATCCTTATAAAATCAAACGTTGATCCACCCAAGATCGATGTTGATCCTTGTGTGTAGAATAAACATGGTATAAATGTGTTTTTCAAGTTTCTCTTGAGGTTTATAGATTTTGTTTTATTTCTAAGGCTTGGATATCATTTTATTGACCATTTTATTACAATATTTGGTATTATTTATAGGATTTATGTTCATCTTGTTAACCATCATTTTGTTATAAAATTTACTCTATTTTCCTTTATTTCTTCATGCAATAAGGAATTGAAATTAATTCCTATCAATTGATGCTGATTTATACAGATCAATGCCAATCCCTACATGACTTGATGCTAATCTCTATGTAAAAAAATAAAGAACCTGAGAGATTGCATTTAAAACCTTATTTTCTAACTTTCAAATGTGATTCAAATCAGAAGGAAACCCTCTAAAAATTGTAGGTCACACATGGAAAAGGGACAAATTTGAACATTCTTAAGTCCTAAAAATTTCCATTTAGTGCTTAAAAAGAATTGAGATGGTTTATACTTAGCTTGTTTTGTGAAAGTTTTACAAGTTTACAATTAATACCAAGGGGCCAAAATTTTCACAAACATCTCAATTTTATGCATAAAATAATCATTCACTTAAATTGAATATTCCGTGAAGTGTTTTGTTTTATGCTAGATCATTTTAAATTTATGTTTTTTTTGCAAATGAGGGGTGTGTGTATGCTCTCCCCCATCCCTTTAATAAACTTGGGTGACCAAAAGTGCTTCTTCTTTACAAATTATGCCTAGTCCAAGGCATGAAAGGCATGTTGTTAAGGCTCTCCCAAAAACCCATATGGTTTAGGTGATCTAAACACAACCTCTAAAGTCTTTTCACTTAATCATTTATTTTGTGAAACTTAGCTTGTAAGTGGGAGTTCATAGCCTCTTCACGAGTTATTTAGGGGTGTTTTGACTTGGGAATTCATCTCCCAACATCATAACAACCCCACTCCATGGTAGGGTTTATAAACTAGGGAATTTATACTATGATTGATAGGGGGTTGAGTAACTAACCTATTAAATCATAATGAAAACCTAAGTCAGGTCTAGTTAACTAGGGGATTTCACTAAGTAATATATGGATGTAATCACTATATAAAGGAATAGACACTTGCATAGTAAGTTAAATGATATAAACTCAATTGGAATGAGGTATCTCTAGTCTTAATCACACTTGAGACCATTTAAATGGTCAAAAATTTAAGTTTTAGAACAACCCCACTTGTTGTGGACATATTGTTGGTGCATGGTGAGTAGCCCAAAGTTCCATGTTATTGTACAATCTCTTGGGAGAAGGGGGTGTAAAACCACTACTAATTCATGCACTTTTTTTGGATTAACACTTAAAATCCTCCCAAAAGCATGTATATATATGGAATTTAGTGATATGATGCAACCTTGTCATTTTTAGGATTTAGGACATTATAATTAGTTGTATTTTGTCCTTTCCTTTACTTGCTTATTATTTTTGAGTCTAAACTTGTTTTTTTATGCCATGAAAAAATTATTTTTATGTCCACATCACTCTATTGTTTGAGGAGGAATTATGCCATCCATTTGATCACATGCCTTTGCCTAAATTTTTTTGTCAAAAACATTATGTGTGTCACTTGATTGAAATGGGTAGCATTATGCTGCCCAATTCATTTCAAGTTTTATACCTTGGAGTCTTGAAAAAAACCATGGACCACACCTTTCTAGTGTGATAATGTCATTACGCTACTAAATTAATTTCATAGACTTTTTTGCCTTGTGTCCAAGATTCCAAGTTTTAAACCAATTCATGTGCATCTTTGGGTCTTTGTTTAGTATCATTATGTTATTTACCTTAGTTTATCTTATTGATCAAAGAAATCCTAGTTTTCCTAAATTGATTTTTTAATTAACCTTGACAAGTTCAAACCCAAATAGTGATTGATTTTTATTTATGCCTTATCTAATTTGGGCCTAGAAACTGATCTTTCTCTATTGGGTTGTGTAACTTAGGTTAACTATTTACCCAAAATTTGATAACTATTATTTGTGTATTTATTTGGGACAAAATATTCTATCTATAAGTGCCTTTTGTTTCATTCCTTATACCAAATTGACCAAGTTCATGTCTAAAGTCAAATGCCTAGTCTATGCCAAAGTGTTTTAGATTTGTTAGAATAAATCATCTTTTTGTTTAAAGTGTAACTTTTGTGCTTATTTTAAAAAAGGTCCTAGCACATGCCTTTGTTTGAGCCTAGATCTTGATGTCACATTTGGATAAAAGACCTAGAAACCTTTATTTTTCCTAGATTAGACCTATTTGGAACACTTTGAACTTAGAGTTTGGCATTCCAATTTTAGTTCATCCACTTGACCTTTTTGTGTGAGACATTTGATGTTAGGTTGTTTTATACCAAGTTTTATCACAAACTATTTTAGAGATACATCTCCATCCTTTGACTAAGTTAGATCAGGTTTAAATTATTTATATTTTTAGACATATTTTTTAAGAGTTTGTATAACTCTAACCCCTTTTTTTCTAAACCATTCACCATTGATTTGAACATGTCTCACTATACTTGTAGTGGTGTCATATACAATCTAAGGTATAGTAATGTGGTCACACAATAAGACTTTGTTCAAGAACCCAATGAAGATGATGTTATTTATGATATGGATCCTTACCCACCTTACAACACTCAATCTAGGGAACAAATCCAAGATCATTTGGACCACTATTTGGTTAACACACTTCTATACTCAGAGCAGAACCAAGAGTAAATGGCATGATACCTATCTAGCATACCTTTGGTTATAGAATAAATATAATAGCAACCATACTACATTAAAATGCCATTAGCTTATGCCCCTTATTTGTTTGATTCTCACTTACTTGTGAACAAAGATGAAGTCTTAATTAGAGTCATAAAGGTGGGGGCTAAGTTTTTAGAAGACTTTCGCCACAAAAATTTTCCAAGTTTAGTAAGAGGGCCTTACAACATGCCTTATAATCAAAACATTAAACATGCCTCTTCTAGTAATCTTCAATATATAGTGTTGATGCCATATAAAGACCCTCACATGTTTGTCATATGAAAAGGCCTCATAGAGGATCATTTCATATAGATATAGATGGCATACCAAATACTTTTAAACTTAGCATGCAATTTTAATAACATGGCCATGCCAAACACCCCTTCTATTGAGTTATCTCCTTCAACAAGAGTATTAATAGAATTAATAGGCTAATAAAATTAGGGTATATACCCCTTCATGCAAAGCACTTTAGTAGGAAACATGTTCAATACCCCAAGTATTGAAGATGTGTCTTTTTCTTCTAAATAAATTAGTGAGCTAAACATAGTGGATAATATGTAAGTATCATCCAATCTAGACCAAAGTGGAGTAAATGCACAAATAACTAGTCCACAACAAAATGTGATTTTAATTATGAGTGGTTTGCAAACATAGGGGGAAATAAATTATACCTCCCAACTGCAATTAACTACCTCTAATCCCTAACCAGTTGCTTCTTATAGCATGCAACCTCAAGTATTAAGTAGTCAAACAATAACCAATGTCATGCCTCAACAAAATGTGATGAATATTACTCCACCACAATAGGTGATGACTAATATTCCATAATTTTAGGCATAATCCAACATACGCACACAGTAGAGGCAAAACATCCTACTACCTTAATAGGGGGAAAAAATGTTCCACCTTGCCAATTAGTAACAAATAGACCTCTTCAATCACAAACCAACATACCATTACAATCACAAATGATGTTTAATCAACAACATATGAGTATTGGTCAGTGATAAATGTCAAAACTTCAACATGTGTCTACTTCCCAGTAAGAATTCATGCAACCAAGAGGTTCTAATGTTCCATAAGTACCAATTAGGAAATAATTTCTATGTTCCTAAAGTGCCACAAACTCAATAATAGGGCCTTGGTTCACAACTTCCCCTTAACCAGTAAGGTTTGATTAGTTGATAGCAAGTCCCTAGTCAAACTCAATAGGCATAGTATTCCACTCCTATCCATATCCTTCCCTCTCAACCATAATTTCCACAAAATTAAGCACATATACCAAATACTAACTAGAATATTGCACAATAATGTGTACAATTCCAATAATCACATCATTATCCATGTATGAATATTCTTGGTCAATTCCCTATCCAAACCAACATTTCACAAAAAACCATGCATCCACTATACATTAGTCAAAGTAATCCACTTTTGACCACCCAAATTCCACCTCATACCAATGTTCCCTGTAATTTCCTAGCCCAAAACTACAACAAGTGAAGGATGAATTACCACCATCTAAGCTGAGAATCAAACCATGAATTTTAAGTTGGGCGATGTGTGTTCTTACCCATTCAACATGGAGTATTTGTAAATATTATTTCCTCTAGGGTATGAGCCACCAAAATTTAATAAATATAAGGGGAAAGGAGACCCCAAGTCCCACTTAATAGAATTATTTTTTGTTTATCAACCGATGTCCTACAATGACATATAAATCCTACTTTTATTCCCAAAGAGCCTAGTAGGACAAGATTTGGAGTGGTTCTTGAAATTGCCAAAAAACTCAGTTTCTAATTTTGATGATCTTTCAAACAATTTTGTGAAACACTTCTCATACAATCTTGATCATGAGATTTTGTTGGTATATTTGATGTAAGCCAAAAAAAAGGTTGGTGAAATTTTTGTAAGTTATTTGTAGTGATGGAGAGTAGTTACAAGCCAATTCACCCATAGTTTACTAGATAAGCAATTAGCCATTGTGTTTACCAAGAATTTGCATAGTGAGATATCTTATCAGCTAAAACTATAGTATGCACACACTTTCAAGGAAATCATTGACAAAGGTTTGTTGATTTAAATATCCTTTATTAACAAAAGGACCATTAAACTACCTCATCAAATTAGAACCAAAATAATGGCCAAAACTAGAACCAAGTCCAAGTGCAAGCATTAAAACTAACACATGCCAATAATTATGAAAGGTTCAATCCATTTAATAAAAACAAAAATTTCATTGGAAATGGAGTGATAAAGTCATGACATGTCCAAATGGTGCAAACACCATCTACTCATCTTACACTGCATATGTAAATTACTCCTAACCAATGACTTCTTTAGTAAACATAGCAAGCACAACAACTTAGACCTGTAGAAAAAATGTAACAACCTTTGCATTTGTAAAACCCTCCTCCAAAGATAATTGTGCCTACTCATCACATCTTTAGTGACCTTGGATAACCCATTGAATCTATGTTTCGTAATCTCTCTACCGTTAATCTAATTAGTTGGCCTATTCCAAAACACTATCTCGAGGGCATTCCTTATCCAAATTGGTATTGACAAAATGAGTTCTATGAGTATCATTGGGTTAATGGACACAATTTACATTAATATGTACAAATTAAACATTTGATTGAGAATATGTTGGAAAATAGAGAAATAACATTGGATAATAGAGCTTCCATATCCAATCAGAACCTTGGTATATATGAAAACCCCTTTATACAACATAAAATCAACAACAACACCAACAAAGGCCATAATATTAGTAATAATAATATCAACAACCATGATAGAACCACAAAATTAGTAGAAGTAGAATCAATGTCAACTAAATGGATGGAACCAAGGCTAGAATGAGGCCAATAACCAATAGACCTACCATGTAGTTACACATGATTATAATAAATTTGTAGGCTATATTTTGAGAGGTCACATTTCTACCATTTCCATCAATCTGAGACTAAATACCAATAAAAAAAGATTGTTGATAATTAATTCCAACTAACTAAGCCATGTCAATGATCTTTATTTGACTTGGGATCATATATAAGTGTACCATGAACTCAAGATTACTAATTTTGGACCCTATATCGATAACTCATCCTTGGCCTATGATCACACATAACTGCACTAATAATTGAGACTTATCCTATCTAGTCCCCCACCACCATCATTTATTAACAATAATGGTCTTATATCTAATATCGATTATGCAATCATAACTTGATAATCAAAGATTAAAATATCAAGCCCATAACCATCTACCACTTCACCTATAAACCTACCATTTTGACTAAGAACAAGTCATTTGCCATTGCGTAACAAAAGGCATTCAATATTTTAGAATAATTAAAAAAGACATCTGTAGAAATCTCCATTTTGGATTTGTTGTGTACATCCACCATCCACAAAAAAACATCTTGATAGATTTTATTGGCCAATCCCAAGTTCCTAATTACATATCTCCAAACAAATTTCAAGATTTGGTTAGACATTTATCCCTAGGTTAACAATTAACCTTTGACCATAGCGATATATCATCCCTTGGCTATCTGCATAATAATCCATTATACATTAAAGTTATCATAATGTAGCATAAAGTGAAATGTGTCCTCATAGACAATGGATCAGGTCTAAATATTGTGTCTCTAAAGATCATCAAGCTTCTCAAGTACACTATAGTTGATCTCCAATAAAAAACCATCATAATCAAGGCCTATGACAATGAAGAATGGGAATCATAAGGCACCATTAGCTTGATAGTTATCATTGGGATATTGACCCATGATACACTATGCCATGTGTTAGATCTTGATTTGTCATATAATATTATTTTGGGTAGACCTTGGATACATGAAATTCATGCAATCCCTTCGACATTGCACCAATGTATCAAGTTCTCTCATTCAGTTATGGAAGTCACCATTCATGGAGATTTACAGCCATATGAACATTACAAGCATTTGGAGGCTAAGTACCAAAGATATAACTACTATTTTGACTTGAATATAATTATTAATAAGGACAAGGGGAAAGATATACTTATTGATTCACCAAAGGCCAATTACATTGACTTGGATACCCTTGTTTCATTATCCCATATACCATCTCATAAAATATTTAATCATTATACTATATTGGCTAATGGCCTAGGAGAATATTTGACCCATGATACATTTCATATTATTAAGCTTCTATAGAACCCCAAGTCCTTTGGAAGACCAAAATCCAAACCAACTTGTATGTAATGGAAAATAAATGGAAAAGGCAAACTACATATTATAACACCTATCATTTTCATACTGACCACTGGCTAAGAATAGGACCCACTTGTAGATGATGAATCTTGGTTGTATAATGAAAACATGTCTAACTATTACCTAAATGCCAAGTATCCCATTTTAAAAAAATTATGGAAATACATGCCTATGAAGGATGACACCTTGGGGTAAATCAATAGGGTCCACTTGATCCAATTTCTTCCACTCAAAATAAAGGAACATATGGTCTTAGATTTAAACTACCTAGGGGTGACCCCATATACCTTATTCACATTCTAACACCAATGAATAATGATGAAGATGATGATAGTGAATAAGAGTCCAATCATAGCCCTTAATGATCTAGCCAATACTAATTTGTTTGTTACCGATGCCATTTGTACCCTTAAACCAATTCTTCACCATAATCCACTTCCTTTATACTATCCTCAACTTATAAACTGAGATCAGTAAGAATCAATAGTGCCAATTGATGATTTTCAAAATGATGAGGCCTTTTATGATTTTTTAGGCCTAAGAGATAATGTTCTATTGGGATACCAAAAATAAGGGTTCTCAAATCAAACTAGATCCTACAGACTATTTTGGAGAATGGGTGAACACCCTTAGCCATAAATAAATAAATAAAAAATTGAGGTCCCAAAGTGAAAACCTCTTCAGGCACTTTTAGACCAAGTAAATAGTAAAGAGAAAGGATAGTCTAGTGGTGAAAATCTATTTTAGGTGCCATTATATGGGGTTTTTCAACCTTATTCAAACATATCTCAAGAAATCACCAATGATGAACTTGCATATGGGTATGAGTTTAGTTTTGAAGAACAATAAACTTTTGATTGAATCATCCAAGAGTTTCTAATAGTGTTTATCACATGGCCATCCCTAATATTGTAGGCTTAATTTTCACCCTTAGAGAGGGTTCTTTAGGGTCCCTCTAATTTATCTACACAATGGGAACAACCTCAATTTATGGGTATCCTGTGGTGAGGTTGAACGTTTTGAAAATGTTGACTTCATCTTGATGATCACCTAAAACTAATACTAAACTAATGCTTCATAGGGAAAAGGGTTAGAAAGAGGTTAAAGGATCCTAATAAAGTTAACCATGTGATGCACCAAATTTAAATGGGAAACTCTCATAAGCTTGAACCCAAACTATATCTATAGAAGACAGTACTGGCTTACACAACCTCAAGATCAAGCTAATTGCATAAGTATTTCATAGAAAAGGTTCAGAGTAGAACACAATTTAAACCTATAATTAGCATTAAAAACTCCCCAAACAAGGTCATAAATGAGGATGATGGATGAGGAAGACTCTCCTTCACACAATTCCATCATGCACAACTCACCAAACCATACCCAAGGCAAGAAATAGGTAAATAAAGTCTTATATGGCATCAAGAGGTAGTTCTTACAAATGCTTGATAGGGTCGAGCCTAATCAAGATAAGGATACTTTAAAATATCTCAAAGTGTTTTTTGTCTCCCATAAAGATGAAAAAAATTCTAAATTTTGAGAACATTTTTTAAGGAGAAGAGAATGGGATAATATAGGAGAAAAGGAGAAGAGACAAGAGGGAGAATGTTTTGAGAACAATTAATGAATTGCCAACTTTCAAGGGATATTCCACCATCCTTTGGTCTAATCATGACTAGTCCATCATTAATAGTTAATCCTACATTATGTCCAATAGCCTTCAAACTCTCCTCATTGGCCACGAGGTGCACTAGAAGACAAGGGCTACTTCTCTAACTACCAGTGCACCACTTTGAGACCCTAAGCCTAATTAATGTATTCATGAGGATCAAATACTTGAATCCTGATATTGACAGTGCCATGCTATGAATGGTGGCTAGTATTTGCATTGTTAATGATGGATCCATGTTGATATATGAGCACCTATGCGTTTATCACATATCTACTCCATTTTCATATTTGGATCATAGGTCCACCTATAGATGAAGAACCAATCTAATATTATTAATTTTCTATATTATTTATATTAATATAGACCTATAGACTATATATCCCCTTCTAGACTCCCATTAGGTCTAAAAAGACTCATTCAATATTTACAGGAACCAATAGATCATGTATACATGGATCCTTACTTAAAATATGATGAACATAGTCATAAGAATGAACCCTGCATGCTACAACTTTATGAACTAGAGGTCCAATTTAACCTTAATGATGGTCCTTCATGTTATTTATCACCTTGTTGTATGGCTATGTCCACTCTGTGGCATTTAATTGAGCTCCAATGGTATAAATATGACCCTATAAGACCTATTTGCTTCTATCAAAAATGGCTTCTCAACTTCCATTGAAAGTCTTGGGTTCATCTTTGTTCTAATTGGCTAACGATATCTAACTCAACATGTTGACATATTAACCTTTACTCACACCATCAATTTTGATATGTATGATTGAGAGAGAGCCATCGATCTTTCCATTGACTTGTTAAATTTATCTAAGCTTATACCACATTTTAAATGCACATTAATCCTCAAGATCCTACTGTTAGTTTATGACTTCACACCTTTATGCCAAATGTCAATCTCTTGAACTCCTTGACTATTTGACCCATCTCACACTATTGGATAAATATGCACAATGCAACATAAACTATTAGAACTATTAGGACCCACTATTTGAAAGCCAATGGATATTTTATGAGATTAAAATTAATGTTCATGCTCCTATCAAATGACATTTTCATGACCATCATTGATGTTCACATGATCATCAAATTTAAGCTCAAAAAGATTTGTTTTTCTCAATCTTAAACTTGACATTAACAAAAATGTCTTATGCTATAGATCTAACTTTAGAAGTGTTTTACCCAACATCCTCTCTTTCTTTATGGAAATGGGGACCCACTATTTTTAGAATATGGTCTTGACTTTGATCCCCTCTTCTATATGTTTATGTAAAGTCTAAGAGAAGATTGATTATTGGCCTTTTCATACTTTAGAAAAATGGCATTAGTATTATGTTCATAAACTAATTATTTATATTGGGCTTATCTTTACTAAATTTATGCAATTTGTCTTTATCAGGTATTTTATCCATTATCTAAATTTATTTGGAATTTATGTTTCAAAATTATTCTTACAAGATTTTTTACCATGGACTTACTTTTATCAAAGATATTGTTATAAACATTTTCTCCAAATCAATTCCCCTGATAGAATTGGGTTTGTAGGACTTTTGTTTTAGTAATTTTGTTTGAGATATTATGTCTTTCACCCTTCATCCCATCCTTTTGAACATTCCTTTTGCCTTTGTATTTTGGACTTATTCAATTAGGGAAATTATTGTGGATATTTTATCCAAAATAATTCCCCTAAATGAATTCTATCCGAGACATTTTATCTAAAACAAATCCTCTGATAGATTTCCTTTATCCCTTTGAACTTACCCTTTGGTCTTTATTAAGTCGATCCTTTGGGACTTTTGTCATGGAAAAAATTCCCTATGAAGTAGACCCTTCATATTTTTGCCTAATGAAAATGACCCTTTGGCCTTAACCCACTTACCCTTCAACCTTTTTGAATGTGCCCTTCGACCTTTTAAAAGTATCATTCAAGACTTTTATCTCAGGCCTTTGCCCTCTAAAACAATTCCTTTAGAAATTTGATCAAAGACATCATTCCTTTGGCCTTTTTGAGACCATCTCTTTGACCAATTCCTTCAGACATTTTGTTTGAGACATCATGCCCTTCGGCCCTTTTGAACTTATCCTTTGGGACTTTTATCTCAGGGTTTTTTTCCCTCTAACCCTTACCCTTAGGGACTGTTTCCTAGACATTTTACCCTATGATCTAATTCCTTTGGACTTCATGTCTTGATCCCTTTTCCCAATGAAAATGACCCTTCAAAAATTTTGTCATCAGATATTTTGTCCAATGCAAAGGGCCCAAAATAATTCCCCACAATAATCTTGCTAATATAATTTTGCCAAACTAATGACCCCAAGGGCACATACCCTTTGGGTTTTGTGTAACCTACCCTTTGAGACTTTTTTTCTCATCCCTTTGCCTATTGAAACTTTACATTGTGAAGTAGACCCTTCAAGAATTTTTACCATGAAGTAGATCCTTCAAACCTTTTATACCTACCCTTTGGATTTATTGAAATGACCCTTCAGACATTTTGAGTGACCCTTTGGGCCTTTTGAAATAGACACTTATGCTTTAGGACTTTGCTCTAGCCCCTTATCCCTTCAAGACTTTTTTCCTAGCTCCTTTTTCCCTTCACACCAACCTTTCATGAATTTAATCCCGAGACTTTATCTTTTGGCCAATTCCTTCAAACATTTTTTCTGAGACATCATACCCTTCAACATTTTTGAGACCATCCCTTCAAAACATTCCTTTAGACATTTTATCTAAGAGATTTTATCCTTCAAACATCCTTCAAACATTTTTTCCAAGACATCATATCCTTTGGGACTTTTGTCCCAAGCTCTTACCCTTTGAAAATGACCCTTTGGGACCTTTTTCCCAAGAATTTTTCCCTATAAGCTAATTCCTTTAGACATTTTATCTGAGAGAATCAGGTCTTCAGGAGAATTATTGCAAACATTTTGTCTGAAATAATTCCCCCTATAAAAAAGTAGCAACATTTCCTTCATAATAATTACCTCAAAATAAATACCATACTATCAAGTGACATCCTTGCTTAGAGAGCATTTTATTATGTCTTGAGATTGATTTAAGATTTTAGACAAGGGTCCTAATCATATTTTCTTCATACAACTAAGACTTTAGGCTAGAATATCTATGCAAGGTCCTTTATACATATTTCTTAATATATTATGTTAATTTCCTCTTTTCATTTGTGTTTGCAGAGTAGAGCAAACTAGAAAATGATAAGTGTCCAATTCATAGGGAGTTAAAGTGATGTGAGGGTCACATGGACATATTTAATAGTTTTACAAACATCAAAATTGAGCTTAGAAATAAAAGGACATGGCTTCCAATTGTGATGGTCACATGGAAATTATCGATGGTTGTGAGGATATCTTTGATAGTCATGTGGATGTTAAATTTAAGCTCATAAATTAGCTATTTAGAATCAATGATTAGTGGGCCCAAGTAGATCAATGGATATCATTAAATATCATAGATGATTAATGGTGAAAGGTCAATATAGAAAATTCAAGGGTCCTAAAACTAGTGAAAGACTACCACTTGGCATAGAAATGTTTGAGCTATGACTATAAAGATCTCAAGAAGCCTGTAGAACTACCAAATGGCATGCTCATATTATATCATGTATAAGGATATTATGGTGTGAGTCCCAAGTGAAATTTTCAAAGGTATAGACTCAATAAGAGGCCCAAGAAACATGCAATTCATAATAATGTTAGATTAATCATAGTTAAACAACATCACTAGTTCTAAAGGATTGATACAATGATATTTGTCTTCAATGCATATCTGATTCCATTTGAAGGTGGTTAATATAATATATCTAACAAGTTGTTCTCATAACCTATAAGGTAGGCATGTATAGTTTTGTAAAATGGTGCATATATTTGTAGTTTACATGTAGTTCGAGCTATCATTGTAAAAATTTCCTTCATCTTCATACACATGCACATGTTGCATAGCTTTTGAAAAGGCTATTACAAATGGATAACTACAAGTAGAATTTTATATGATTTTAGACCATAGTTAGAACTCATGTTCTAACTATCACATATAGTGACCTTTCATGAACTTGGAGGATGAGGCGACCCCTTCCCCAAGTTTATATAAACAATTGTAATCCAACTTAGATTTTTGTCAGAGAATTTTTTGAATACAGGAGAAACATCAATTTTTATTGTTAGTGAATGTAGTCATGAATTTTATTTCCAATTTTTATGTAATTAGTTATTAACTTCTTTGGTTGTATGTTTTAATAATTTTAGTGTGCAAAAAATGTGAATGGATTCTTGATTATTTTGATTGATGTACTGATATGTAGATGTGAAATAGCTATTGAAAGATTGGTAATATATTAGCTAAGATAGTCAAGTTCAAATTAATTCATAATTTTGATTTTTCATGAGTGGTTTATTGATGTATTTTTTTGTGTGTGAAAAATATACCTCAGATACTTCAGTAGCCCAATCCATAATCTCCTGATTAAGGGTATGCAATCGCTACTCTAAAAGGAGTAACCTTTATCTAAGGCCTATGAATTTCTTACATTTTTATCTGCTTATACTTCTTATCCATGTCTAACTATGTGTGTGAAATTGATATTAGAAATAGGCATAGGTTTTGAGAACACTTTTCCTTTTAGAAACCAACTAGGGAATTGATTCCTGAAAACCATAAAATCTTTCTTTTTTGCCTTACCCTTCCCTCCTTTTTTGAGTTTATAAGTTTTTGAGACCTACCCAATCTATATTATCAACCATCCACCCATCCAACTCACATAGATATTTACTACCTTTTATGAACCAAACTTTTATCTTAAAAAACCTTGTCAACAACCTACATGCCCTACCATCTATTCCATCAATAGGTTGTAATAAACCACATACCTACAACTTGTGCTCTAGAGTGTATTTTACCTCCATTGAGATCTTAAAATATTAGAGGCTACCTTGTTAAGGCTATGGTGTGCATAAAACCCACATCAATAGTTCCACTAGTACTAGAAGGAGGGCTAGTATCTCTAATTGTACTATTTTTTTTATAGAATGGATTGGATTTACAAATAACCCATAGATATCCTAGGTATTCAACATGATTTTCTTGATGACCCATTTACATACCTTTTTAGGTTCCATAATAATCACCCAAGAGATGTTGAAGGGCATCTCGCTGCCTACACATATGCTATGCATATTATGGATATAAAATATGAGGATGTAATCTGTAAGTTATTACCATTCATGCCAGGAAAAGAAATGTATGATTGGTTAGGAGAGTTGGCACCTAGTTCTATTACTAGTTGGAGTGATCTTGAGGAACATTTTTTGATTTGATTTGGTCCAAATATTGATGTTCATGATTTTAAAAATAATTTAACATATTCAATGAGGTTATCTATAGTAGGTATGTTAGATATGAATTGTACATAATCTCTCCAAAGATAAAGCTTATTATTGTTCCAAGTAGGAACATAGTGGAAGGGTTTCCTTTTAATCTAGGCACTACGCACAAAGAGGAAGAAGAAATCCTAGATGAAGAGCATATTGTAACCATCAACGAATAAATTATAATGCTACAAGAGAAATTAAGATACCAACAAAAAGAAGAGGAATACATCAAGCTAGGATAATTTTATCATATTGATTCCATCCCTATATTTGATGAGATAATTCAAGAAGGAAATGAAGACAATGAGGAAATTTCAATTTAGAAGAACATTGTCAACCTTTGCAGTAGCTCTATGAGATAAAATATACTTAGGTAGAGGATCAATTACTTTTCCTTGAAAAAGAAGATATTAGCTATGAAGATGGTGTGATGAATCTTGTGACTACTGGTTCACATCAGAGTCTCTATCAGAAGACTCGTTTGATGATCATTTTCCTAACTTGTTCTCCTCTAATATTGTATGCTTTAATGTTGAAATTTTAGATTATGTTATTCCTAAGGTAGGTACATATTTTTATCATGAGGAAAATGTAAAAGGTATGTTAGCTTCCCCCAATAATTTTGATTCTATTTTTGAGTTCCCTTTCAATGGAATTAATTCACATAGATGTTCATGCCTTGATTTGATAGATGTTGAATTCAATTTAGTGGCTTAATTTTAATGTGTAGGACACTATGGTTGATTATGTGATTTAATAGGAACCCTAGTGTGTGTGGACATCAACATCATTTGACATTGAAGTAAATACCTTTGATTACACATATGATTCCCCTAAAGTTACATATCTTCCAAAGCATAACTATTCAAAAGAGGCAGATTACTCAGATGGCATAATCAGAGTTTCAATTCAAAAGAACAACAAAAGGATCAATAATAGGTAGTGGATTGGATGATCCCTCTAGAATAAATAATTAATGAATATCTCACTCATGAAATAAGAAATAGTGAGCCCTATGTAAGCATAATTTTTATTCATAATTTGGAAAGTCAAGAGCTAATTCATTCCAAAAGTGAAGGTCACACTCAAAATGAGAGTTTAGATGAAGTTTTTGAGGAAAATTTTGTTCATGATTATACTTATGATTCTAATTATATATTTTTGGACCTTCAGCATAATGAGTTCATAGAGGATGATGATTTTAAAGACTATATGTCAGATCTAATATCCAATTTAAGAGACACTTTGCATGAGTTATTTATTTATTGTGTCTAGGATGTCCCAATAAGTAACCCTAATTTTTTGTTCTATAATATGAGGGAAGGATAAAAATTCTAATAAATGAATAAAAGGATGTCCCTTCCTATTGGGTTATTTTAGTTAATTCCACTATGACACTGAATCTTTCTCCCAACAAGCTAGTGCCTTGGCCCTATCTCATGAGAGGTAAGTCTCACATGCTCACTCGAAGCACACATTGAAAGACTAGTTCTTGAAGGATTTGAAGCATATTATTATATGTTTTTTCATCTCTCATAACACAAATATTAATTTATTCAATACCATAAATATACCACTATTATCCTTATTTTTCTAGATTTAACTACTATGATAACTAGGATCACCATTACTATTCAACAGTAGCAATAAAAGAAAAAGACGCCCATGACTTGGAAATAAAACATGTTCATGAATCATCACAAAATATGGTAAACACTAACTATTCATTGTTTTCTTAATAAATTATAAGACATAGTGTTGTATCTATTCTCTAAAATACCATCCATGCAAATGATTAAAATAGGGTTTTTATACTTGTTTGGCCCTGACCAAGTGTCATTATTATAACTATCATGAATAAATGGAATAAAGACTCCCAATAGGATGATTCATGGCTCTTATAACTAGTTATTCCTATAGACTCATGCCTTTATGCCCCTATATACTTTCTCTATGCTATAATCTGGTGGCCAAGTATTTTGTTCCTCATGGGTTGGTATAGAACCTCCAATCAATGGGGTCAAAGTATCTTACTTGAGTTATTATTCTAAATAATCTCATGTCCCTCATGTTTCACTTCCCATGTGTTCCCCTAGTCTTTCACTTCTTGTTTTGAGTCCTTTATTCTTAGGTATCTCATGACACATTCTTCCTTTGACTGGGTCCTCTTGTGCTAGGTCTCCTATGCCTTTGTCCTTCCATGATACTCCTATGTGCCATGGTCCTCTTGTGCCATAGTCCTCTCACATCGTGTTGGTTCTTACATAAAAATGGATAATGGTCCCTCTATGTTGTGTGCCAAAAATGGAACAATACTTATTCAAAATTTAGGGGTCAACATCACCCCACACTAAATCCTTAGTATATCCTAGACTAAGCCACACTAGTGTCCTCCAAAATTTTTTGCCCCTTCTGCTTGAGTTCCTTCTTCAACCCATCCTTTACTTATTTTAGCTTCTCAGGTTAAGTTGGAGTCTTGATCTTTTTCACCTATTCATCTAGGGATACATTGGCTTCTTTTTGGATGTCTTCTAATTTGGAGACCTCCTTGTCAACCTATCCTTAGAGTATAGAAAAACTTGCATTTATTTATTTATTTATTGAAGATGGTTATTAATGACATCTTCCATCATTTCAACATCCTTAAATGCTTTCATGCACTCGGCATAATCTTTTATTAATAGGGTAACATCATCTAATTATTACCTTAGGACCTCCTCGTCATGGAGGTAGGCTTCCACTATTTTATTTAGGTGTGTTAGGAATGCAAAAATGCCATCCAAAATGGGGATGTCTTCCCTGACTTTCTCCAAGGTACTTTTACAAATGTCTACCATTTTAGTGAATTATTTAATTATTTATTTAACCTCGTCTCTGGGTGTAGGGTACTCCTTATTTTTCTTGAGCAATAGATCAACTAATGTTTCTAATTTTTTGATGGCATCTCCATCCAATGGTACACCATCCTCAAGTGTTGAATCCTCTTTCAAAATTATCTTTCAAAGGTTTAAAACCCTTACCTTAGCATTAGTTTCCTCTTTATTTTTTTTCTTCAAGGAGGCCACTTCCTTGGCAAGCACTTACTTTTATACATATGATTTATTATACATTTCTAAAACTCTACCATGTTTCTTTTCCACCATGTACACATCAAATTTTGAATTTTTTTTTGGGTGCATCATCTCCATGGCTAGTTTTAAAAATGCAAAACTTGTCATTAGTGGAGAGAGTTGTTGTGGATCGATCTTCATAAGGTTTGGTAGACCTAGAGCATCTGAGCCATAAACAATGCAATCTAAAGGACTATCAAATTGGGGCTCTTCACTATACATTTCCAAAAGGAAGGATAATTGCTTCCGTGTTTTTGGGGTTGCTTCTTTCGGGTGGAAGTGCTTCCAAAGATAGAGGTTCTTGTCTTCTACACTGAACTAGTATCATTCACATAGAGTGAATAGCCCTCTCTATTCCTATTACCCCTTAGTTGGATCCTTTCACCTTTCTAAGTCTCTCTCAAGTTCACCCTCTTGATGGTTTTATAAGGCCATCTCATCCACTCCCATTACATCAATATAAATTTGATCACCAGATGGACCCTCTTGGACCAGGGATGGAGTCTTCTTAGAGTCTAATCTCAAATTATGAATCTATTCCTGAGAGGGGTTTATTTGGGGTACTTGACTTAGAGGTTATTGTGGAACTGATCTAATGGTAGTCTTTGGAGAAGGTGGTCATGGAGGTGGAGAAGGTGGGAAAGTTAGATGTGGAGGTGAAGGGTTTGGGGTAGGTGAGTGGGAATGAGTGGAATGAGATGGCAAAGATGAAGCAGATGGTGATGAAGTGTGAGATGTAGATGGAGATGGAGATGGTGGAGGTGGTGAAGGTGAAGGATGAGGTAAATGTGGATGAGTCATAGATGGTCAATTAGTGGGTTTGGAGGGCTACACCTCCACCATCCTCTATCATTTTTGAGGGGCCTACTACCCACTAGAAATGGCACTTAGATCTAGATTCTTCCTCTATTTTTATGGTGCTTGGGGGAGCCTCTCTTTAGGGTCTCCATCTTGAGGGTACTGGCAGGGGCATAACATATAAAATAACTTGTGGACCTACTTCCTAACCAAAATATTCTTAACCTTGATATCATTTAAGTCTATTTCCCCTCTCTTCAAAAATGCCTTTTTTCTTGGATACACAAACATATTCTAGAGGGTATGACACTCTACATTGATTTATTCTACCTATAGACTGATTGGCTATTCATCATAAATCTTTTTGATGAAATCAATGAAGTAACATGTAGAGAAGGCATATGGTAGTTTAATCCATGATGAAAGTTCTCTCGAAGGGTTCATGTGAATACATGATAGGGATTAATGCTAATTTATAATGATTTTTTCTTGGTTTATAATCAAGGGGAGAAATCCTTTAGAATACACCATTCATTCTTTAAAGCCACCTTCATCCCATCAAACTAGCACCTCATCTTTAACTTGTATGTTGGGGTGATGTGCTGGGGACAAGTGAAGGCTTTGAAGTGCTCGATGGGGGACTTGTGAGTGGGGGTACACCCACTTCAATGATCCTAAGTTATAGTTAAACACCCTAATCTCATAAAAAACTAAAAATAAGAGGATTGCTTCCTAAATAAACCTATACTTAGGCATTTTATTCACCTTCTCTACATCTTCAACTATCTTCTAGGTCAAATACAACACCTAATTATACTATGTGCCCTGAACAACTTGGTGAGCAATGTGTAGGTGGGACATGTCCACCTCCTTCCATTATTTAGTCCCTTTAACCTTGGTGTAAATTATCCACATTACAACTCTAAGAATGGCATCTTATAGGTTCCTTATTTGCATTGCATGCCCTTATTTTTGGTACATTAGTGCGGTGGTAGTTTGTTGAATCTCTTCCATGTCTATCAAGTTATCCAATACATTCACCCCCAAGCACTAAATCCCCACGAATTTTCTTATCCTCTCCACAATGATCTTCATGTTGTATCCTATAAAGTGGATGTAATCCTCATGGATGAATGAGAGAAGGAACTAAACTACCTTAGTAAGCTTGCCAAAGTATGGCAGTTCAAAGAGTTGAAAGAGGCTGGCCTTGTCTAACTGGTTCTTGATGGATAAGTCATAGACCACTTGATTCCTAGTGTTGGTATTCTATACTTGATAATAATTTGTAAAAATTATTATATTTGACACCTTGGAAACCCAAATCTTTGTGCATAAGCCCTACTATAGGTAATACATATCTTCTATTAAAAAATATAGAGGGGGGATATTGGGGTGTTTTATGATTAAGAGGCATGTGTCTACATTCCTTTCTTTACCATCTTTGCTTCTTCTATGCTCTCCCTCACTTCTCCTTTTGCACTTTTTCTCAAGACTCTTGCATGTTGCACTTGTTCTATTCTCTCTTCTAGGCTTCCTGAAGCCTCTTCTCTTATATGGAACCAAGCTCCTCCACTCACCTCTTCCTCCTTTGGTATGGTTAGAATATTTTTAAGTCTCTTAGCCTTTTTATTTAGCTACATTACCCTCCATGGTGCTTGAAGGTTAATACATGACCATCCCACATTTTTAAATGAATACATGATGGTAGCCCAACTTGCTTTGACTCTCAAGCTTCACACTTTGATAATGGTGGAACTAAAACCTAAAAACTCAAAAATCCCCTCCTATACATAAATCCAAACTCATCAACCTCTCCTCTTGCCTTATAAATAACCTATCGTGTCTTTTCCAACTTCATAATAATTTTGCTCTACTTAGTTTCAAAGGAATTTGATTGTATCACAATCACTGGTTTACTAGTTCACCATTTATTCTTAGCACTCAAATATTTAAGCAAGGTAAAGTATAAAATGGCTTCATCAAGCTTATTTATAGGCCATGCAGGGGGGGTTCACCTCCATTAATTATTTCCCTCCCCTTATCATTTCTAGTCGTTAATGCATATCTTTTAATGGCCTTTGTACTTTGAATCTTGTAGTGAGCATTTAGCGCCTTAACTAATTTGTCCTATTATTCCACTCTCATGCTTCTCACCATAACTAACCTTGTCACATTAATGGTCCATCCATTCTTGTGCCTTTCTTGGAAGTGGATGACAAATATGTCTAACCTTTTCAATGAAGTGGAAGATATCTATCACCCAAATGGTGGGAACCTTTAAAAATTCTTTCAAGGTGCATTGAATGACTCACATACCCTTAATCACTTATGTGTCATACATGACTCTTTCACCTTTATAATTTTCATGCCTACATATCTTTACATGCCCAATTATAACTTTGAACTTATAATGATTCATCTACATGATGCCTTACCCCACACTAAAAAGGTTCATGGTCCTCTATGAAAACACAAACATAAACTCAAAATTACATTAAAGAGTCATGTGCCTCAAGGACTCCACCTTTTTTATTGAAAGTTGTAAATTCTAACCTAATGGCCTTAAGCCTTATCGATTACAAAAGTTGAATTAAGTGGAATCACAATATGACCATAGCTAACTCCTATTATAATATTTTGGGAGGAACTAACCATCTTTATACTTTAATCGATAAGCTCTAGTAGGTCAAATGCTATGTATTATGAATGGACCATCCCAATGGACTCAAAGCTTCCTAAGGTGGCACATAAACTTAGATTCATATAACATAACTTTCATGCCTAGATAAATTACTTTATTTTTTAGATGGTGATCATGCCACTCTTTTTGTTTACATTTCTCAACATCCTAACTCTAGTGGGTGAGGAATCGAGCCTCATCTAATTTCATCAAATCATCAAGCCTAGTTATCAAAGAGGATTCATCATCTAGGTTTCCCACACATGTTATCCAAAGAGATGGAATCAAGGACTCCACTGGCATGACTGTTTCTTTGCCATATACTAGGTTAAATAGTGTAATTTTGTTGAGGAATTTATACATAGTTTGATAAGCCCATAGTACTATAGATACTCTATTATCCCAATCAGTCTGGCCAATATTGCATTTTTTTGTAAAAATGGTATTGAGGATCTTATTAAAGGATTCAACTGTTCCATTGGCCTGTGGGTGGTATGGTGTCATCTTATGGTACATGATATTAAATGTGGCCAACAAGATGTGAATCATCTCATTCAAGAAGTGGGTGCGATGATCACTGGTGAAGCTTAAGGGACATCCAAATAATGTTATAATATTCTCCAAGATGAATCATGTGATATTTTTCATAGCATAGTATTTTTTTGGTATTTATTCAACAACCCAGTACATGAGGTAGTCGATTGTTGTTATGATCTATCAAGAGCCCATTCATTATCCTACTAGAGTGATAGTTCCCATAAAGTCAATAGCCCATTTTTTGAATGATTCTTGAGAAGGAATAGGGCACAATGGCATAACATCTCTTTTATTTGATTTTCTTATGTGTTGTTAGACATCACATTGCCTAACATAAAATTTTGCTTCTTTGAATAAAGTTGGCCACCAGAGTCCACTAAGAAACACCTTGCATGTGATAGCCTCTCCAACATAATGTCCTCTGAAAATAACTTTATGGATTTATTATAACACCTGAGTGTGCTCATGTTGCATCACATAGTGGTGAAGCACCTCATCATGATCTATTTTGTATAGATCACCTACTATGAGTTGATAAGGTGTGATTCAAGATACAAGTTACTTTTTATTTTGTAAAGTAAGGGAGATATGTGTGTAGCCAGTGTTGAGGAATATTACAACATCCTCTACCTCTTTAGGCACTTGAGAAACTCAAAAAAACTATAAATCAGGAATATCATCTTCTATGGCATGTGGGGGTTTTCCATTGTCAATTTAGGATAAATGATCAGGTCCATAGTTGGTCTTTCTAGGCTTTACTACTAAAAAAACTAGAATTTTTAGAAGAGTATAATCTAGTGGTAAATCCTTCCATGTTGTACTAGCTTGTTGACAAGATACTTCAAGGCCTCATGGAGAATATAAACTGAGTGGCCAAGAGGTATTGCCTAAAATTTTGTAGAGCATAAACCATAAATAAAGCTTCAAACTCGATGGTGCTATAGTTCTATTTTGCCAATGTCAGCTTCCTACGAGAAAAGTAAATCAGGTGATCTAAGTTTATTTCACCTAGTTATACAAGTATCATGTTGACTATCATTGTAGATGCATCAACATGGACATGAAAAGGCTTTGTCTAATAAGGGAATTACAAGATAGGAGCAATAACTAACCTTTATTTGAGTGTTTTAAAATATCCTTTACAATAATTAGTCCATATAAATTATTCATTATGCTTTAGAAGCTCTTTTAGGGGCATAGAGATCTTGGCATAACCCCAAATGAAATTTCTATAGTATCCCATTGGTCCTAGGAAGGTTTGCACCTCATGTGAAGTTTTGGTCACTCGTAGATGGAGAATAATAGAGACCTTGGCTAGATCGACCAAGAGTCCCTCCTTATAAATGGTATGCCCAAGAAGTACACCAAAACATGTCAAAAATAAGCACTTCTTCAAATTTAGGGAAATTTACAACATTTAATAGCACTCAAGTATGAGTCTCAGATTGGCACAATGGTCCTTGACCAACCCATACATAGTCCAATCATCTAATTAGACTTGGAGAAACTTATGGATAAAATCATTGAAAGCCTCAACTACTATCTATGAGAACACCACCAGGGGTATTTTTCAATCTAAAGGGCATGATGATATAGGTAAAAGATTCCCATTCAGTAGAAAAATTAATCTTGTATTGGTCTTCCTTAGCTATTTAGCCTTGGCGGTATCCTAAGAACCCATCGATAAAAGAGTATACTTCACAATCAACAACACCCTCTAAGATTTCCTTTATGAAAGGTATTGAGAAAGGATTTATCACATAAGATGCATTTAAAACATAGTAATCCACATAGATCTCGATATGCCCATCCTTTTTTATATTGATCACCATAGGACTGACCCATTAAAATTCATCAATGGGAGTAATTACTTTAGCATAGAGCATGTTATTGATCTCCTCTTTCATGCATGCCTAGAGGTTAGGATTCATCCTATATGGACATTTATTTATAGGGTGAGTGCCATCAATCATCTTTATGTACATCTTCCCTAGAGAAGGGTGAACCCCTTTCATTTTTATATAATTGCTCAAAAATATATCCTAATACTCTTTCAGTAACTCAAAAATCTATGAGATTTCTATCTTAGTCCAATAATTTCTAATTATAACCATCTTAGGATCTTGCTCCGTACCAATGTTAAGTTGAATATTTTGGATGGGCTCATGATAAGGGTTTTCTATTGGATAACTTATGTGTTGAATAGTTCATAAACTAGTACTGGTAGGGACATCTAGGTGGTTTGTCAAGGGGTCAAGTGAAGTAGATCCTTCACCTTCATCTACTTAGAAGATGAGTTTTTTCTTGCCCATACATATCTCTTCTTATTATTTTTCATTAAGAACTAGAGTAGGCACAAAAATTAATTAAGTGAGAATCTTAGTGAATAAGTGCAAGGGTTATTTAGGTTCTTTATGAATATGTTGTAGGTGATCTTTGATGGGACTAGGATCCCCAAAAATTTCTTCCCATATGTCTTGAATGGTGAGGTACAAGTCCATCCTTGGGGAAGAGTAAGAAAGTGCTGACATCATGTTCTCATTTAGTAACTATAAGAACCTAGTACCCATGTGCCTCTCTTTATGAATGTACTAAACCGATGCCCAAGTGTGTAAAGTCCCATAGAATGCATAGAACTAGAGGTACTCAAGTAAAAATGTTTCCTTAGCTTACCATAGTATCTCACAAACCAAAAAGTGAGGTTCAAGTGCTTGCACATTATTGTAACTTAGTATCCCTATGATCTTATTATCATGATGAAATCTATGATGTAGAGAATCTCAAAATTTATCCTAATAAAAAATGCACTCTTTATGAGTATGCTACCATCTAGTGGTGGTTCCATCAAAAATGTGATCTAAAGACCTCATCTGATCATTTATGGTATCATAAAACTCTTCGATGCACTGGACAAAGTCACACACCTTCATTTTTACTTAGAACCATGGAGCTTCATCAATTCTCTCCAATGTTGGTCCTTCTTATGGCCCTCTCATTGCTAAACCCATGAGCACACAAACTTGTGATGTTTAGGAAGCTAGTGTAGAATGCTTTCTCCTCTATTTACGATGTTGTATGACCTTTTGGTGAGATTGTAGTCACCATGGATCTAATAGTTGTAAGCATTACTTGTAGTATCTAAGATAGACTAGTTGTCCATCAACTAGAGAATACCATCTATCATTGGATCATATTGTTCATCATTTCTAATAGTCACATTAAATAAGTTGTTGATGTCTTTATCAGTGCTCATAGGCTTGATATAGGGAGGTCCCTGTGCTTGGTCTAAAGGTATTACTACATGTTTATTGATATTCTCAAAGCTAATGTATCATTTTTTAAAGCTCAAAATCTACATGATTCTCATATCACCAAGGCCTTCCTAGTAAGGCTAGATAGTCATCAGCTTCTACTAACTCTAAGACCTCAAAATCTACTTTGAAGGGAACCTCAACTATGTCAATGGTGGCATTCTTGAGGACCCCAATAGGATGTACTCAAGTATTATTCACCATAAAAAAGACATGAGGAGAGGGCTATAGGGTTGGACTAGACATTTTTTGCCACATATTTAGTGAGAACATTAACTTCTATGTTGGTATCTACTAGAATATCCTAGATTACCCATCCATTAATAACAACATTAACCAATATTTCTCCATCTTTTGGGGAAGAGGAACTAGGACTTTCCTAACATTAGGCATGCTTTAAATAGTGATATATGATTTGACAATTGAGGGGAGGGTGGGATTAATTTTGTAGGTAGGATTGATATTTAATCCAAGCACTGAGCGAGGGAAAGATGTCTTCATCAAACATACATTTTCATAATTTCTAAAAGTTGTCTCACACCATTGGAGGTTTAGCTTCCCTTTGCATTATGGTGCACTATGTGACATCTTTATCCTTGAGGTATTGAATCTTGCCTTGGATATCTCACACAAGTGTTATTATATCCTAAAGGACATCCTTTTACTATTGTGCATTAGGGTACTTCCTTGCTCATGGTTCTTCTTGATGTACCTTCTTGACTAGGTTGGTTATGGATTGAGTTTGACCCCCACTACAAGTGGTGATATTTACTTACTACACTATGGGGATGGTATATCATGCACACCATTATGGTTTGTCTATGTGAATCATGATGATAACCTTTTCATTATGGTCCTTAATGATGGCTACATATAGATTAGGACACTCTTCCAATTGATGGTCTTTTTTGCAAAATACACAAGTTGGGTACTCTAGGTAATCCCTTTGGTAGTGGTCTGGTGAACCACATTTATAACATGTTCTTGGTGGAAACCAACCACCACCTCATCTTATCCCTCACCCATAATATCCACCATTATATTGAGTATTGGTGATCAAGGTTTGGTGCATGCCACATGCTCAAGATTCATGAATATCACTAATCAATTAGCAATCATTAGTGTCATATGTGTAGGCATAAAAAATATTGCAATACTTAGATACCTTAATGTTCGTATCTTAATACAAAAGTGGACAAGAATTAACATCATGTTCCTCATGATATATTTCATAACTTTATTTTAGTACTACACATATGTTCTTATGTAGGTAGTTATTCCTTGTATGCCCTTCAATCTCATAGTTGATACACCAGACACCATTGTGTGTCTCATGTGCATTATTTTCCATCAACTTCTCAAGTTATGATGCCATGGATGCTATTTGTGCCTCTATAAAGGGACTAATCCTAGTATCCATACTTTTAATAACTTTAACATAGAGGGTAGTTTCTAAAGCCTCACATGCACTTTTGAAGGTTCTTTATGTCAAGGTCTATAAAAAAGGTAGCAATAATCCTCCCACAAACCATTATGGATGTTGAGAATAATTGATATCAAATGACAACTTAGAAATTAAGGTTTAAAATTATGCATCATATTCATGTACATTCTCTATAAGTTCTTGCTTTATGTCTTTCAACACCACTATACTTTGCTACTTAAACTCAGGAATGTCAAATTCCTATAGGAAGGCTACTTTGAGCTAGTCATAGTTAACCACTACTTGATGAGGGTTGAATTTGTGATACCATTTGTGCATGCAATCTAAAAGTGTGGTTAAAAACTTCATTTCCTTTCATTCAAAATACATGATACCATGCACTTTATAAATTAATTCACACTTATAAACATGCTCAACTGCATTTTCTACCCCATGGTATTTAGGTAAATGCAATGTCATCTCATATTAGACCATAGTGGGTTGTGGTTGAGTGGGTGGTTACTCGGAAGATCTAGCTCTAATTCTAAGAGGGGGTCCACTTCCTCTAACACCTCTTAATCCCTCTCTAATGCCTCCAATAATAGTGCCCATGGGAAGGGGCATAGTAGAGGGTTGATTTCCAAAGTTTGGGCCTATATTCTAGCCTTGAGGGCTAGATCCACCAGGCATCCTAAGCTATGTCATAAAATTACCTTAAATAAGAAAAGATAATGTAGATTTTAGATGATTTCCTAATGTCCTAGTTTTAGTCTCCCTTGTTCAAATTTTGACTCTATACTATCTGTATCCTAATTTTATATATGCATTCTATCTGACTCAAAGGCATGAGCATGAACTATAGTAGGTGAGCTTTATTGATTCATACTTGGTTCCTCAATTCTTGAAGTCTAGCTTAGTTCTGCTTCATAAGATAGAAGTGGCAAAGAATGTGGCTCAAAAGTGATGGGTTCCTCATACGTATCCACCTCTCTACAGCTCTTCATAGCACTCCTCAAGGTTTCCTAATATTTTCTCATGCTGCTAACTCCCATAATTCTCTACCAAGATTCATCATAATTTCATTTCCATAACTATCATTGGCTTGCTACCATGTTGAACCCAAAATCTTCAATCAACCACTAACCTCCCCTTTCAAGTATGTAACTCATGCATAGGGGATTTTAGCCTTTCATGGGTAGATTTTCCAATCCAAGGTCAAAAATTAGCATCTTAAATTTGAAACCAAACAACAAGATGTAGTGTCCCCTAATCTCTCATAAAAATTGGAACTTCATCTCCTTAGGACAAGAATAGGTGGTCATCATATACTCCAAAATGTAGCTATTCTAAACACCTCTCCACCAATAGTTAACCACTCACATCTAGGGAACTCCAAGTCATGCTAAACTTCTCCACAATTCAAGTGTCCATGATTGCCTTCATTTAAGATTTTGGGATCATCCCTAAGCATATGCTAACATCTAAGAATGTAAGAGAACTAGGATTTAAAAAAATAAAGTCTTATACAAAGAGCTATAGATATTCTTCTCTAGCCCCTGTCATATATAAATTCTTGGTTCAAGATACAAAACCATAAAGTTTTCTTTGATGTTGGTAACCCATTCTTCAATATTATCTAATGTAATGTGCTTAAACATTTCTCATGTTCATGCTCCAATCGCTTTAGGTCTTGGAAACAAAAATAAAATGTTGGGTGCTTTTAGTTAATTTCACTATGGCACTGAAGCTTTCTCCTAATAAGCTATCACATTGACCCTATCACACAAGAGGTAAGTCTCGCACGCTCACCCAAAGCGTGCAGTGAAAGGCTGGTTCTTGAAGGATTTAAAGTAAATTATTATATGTTTGTTCATCTCTTGTAACACAAATCTTAAGTTATTCAATACTATAAATATACCACTATTATCCTTATTGTTCTATATTTAACTACTATGATAACTAGGATCACCATTACTATTCAACAATAGCAATAAAAGAAAAAGACACCCATGACTTAGAAATAAAACATATTCATTATTCAAAACTTAGAATGTTCACAAATCATCACATGATATGACAAAAACTAACTATTCATTAATTGCTTAACAAATTACAAGATAAAATATTATATCTATTCTCCAAAAGATCATCCATGCAAATGATTACAATAGGGTTTTTATACTTGTTTTACCCTGATCAAGTGTCATTATTCTAATTATCATGATTAGATGGCACATAGAATCCTAATATGCTAAGTCATGGCTCTTAAAATTATTTATTCCTATAGACTCAGGCCTTTTCACCCCTATATACTTGCTCTATGCTATAATCTAGTGGCCAAGTATTCTATTCCTCACAAGCTAATACAAAACCTCTAATTAATGGAGTCAAAATGTCCTACTTGAGTTTCTCTTATAACTACTCCCATGTTCCTCATGCTACACTTCCCACATGCTCCCCTAGTCTTCCACTTCTTGTCCCGAGTCTTTTGTCCTCGAGTCCCTCATGACATGTTCTTCCTTTAATTGGGTCCTCTCACACTGGGTCTCTTGCACCTTTGTCCTTTTTCACTTGGCAAGTTATGTGCCATGATATTCCTATGCACTATGGTCCTCTTATGCTATGTTATTACTTGCATCAAAATGGACAATGGTCCCTCCACATTGTGTGCCAAAAATGGAACAATACTTATTCAAAATTTAGTGGTCAACACTACCTATCTCAAAACTTTAATGGGGAAAACCTTGTTATTACTAAAGAGTGAGAAACATACCAAATTTTTTTTCCAAATCCATCCTCCATCTTATTTGGGTTTTTTTAGAGTAGGATTAGGTTAGGTTTCTTATTTTCTATCATTTGTTTTCATTAGATTAAGTTTCTTTCTTTCTTAGATTAGATTTTATGCTTTCTAGACTAGATTTCAATGCTTTCTTAGTTTAGTTCCTTGATTTATTAGATTAATTGTTCTTTGCTTCCTATGATGATCAAAATTGGTTTGAAAACTGAGCTTATGACTTTTAGAAAAGGGTAAAATTAAAATCTTGACACTTTGGGACTAGTTTATAGAGTAGGTGTATTTTTGTGTTTTTGAGTCTTTAGGATGAAGGTAGGTAATCATGGATTGTTATGGATTGTGTCACAATTGAATACTTTTACTAGGTATGTGGAAGTTGCTCTCAAATTAGTTCATACAAATTTAGAAATTTTTCTTGTTTTATTGGATCAAATTCACTTATCACATTAAATACTTATTGGAAATGATAATTCTAGGTATAGATGTGGCTAGTAGGGATGTTCTAGTAATGATTTGTTTTATAATTATACCATCTCACTAGGGTTCCAACTCTTCTCTTTTCCATTCAAGAACAAAATAAGTTTTAAATGAAAACAAAATAATAAGGAACCAATGGATTTAAAAGAGGAAAAAAATTTAAATAAAATCAAAAAGCTCACATGATAAAATAAGGTCAATGTACCATGCATCATGATTAAAATAAAATAGTGGAGAGAGAAGATAAGGAGCCCAAGGTATCTCTATCAGGGCTATGGATGCCTAGCTGGTAGTAGATCAATGCTTGATTTTCCCTTATTTTTGAGCTTTAATAAATAGGAATAAAACCTAAAGATTTATCAAGCCTTTGAAAAACTCATCGCAGTAGGGGTTAAATAAATTACATGTTTGACACACACAGATACAAGAAATTAGAAAGAAAATATGTTGTGTAAATGAACTTAGGAGTCTCTTTCATGTTTATGATTTAAGTATTCTTCTATGTCACACTTCATGATTTATTTAAGATTGCAAACAAGAGTTTTGGGTTTTTGAATACTTGGGAGTATCCCCCCTGTAAGTCACCATTTATTATACCCAACATTCCCTCTTTCTTTATGTAAATGGGGACCCACTTTTTTTAGACTATGGTCTTGAATTTTATCCCCTCTTCTATATGTTTATGCAAAATCTAAGAGAAGATTAATTATTAGCCTTTTTATACATTAGCAAAATGGCATTGGTATTGTGTTCATAGACTAATTCTTTCTATCAAGATTATTCTATTAGGCTTATGTTTTTTGACTTATCTTTACTAGACTTATGTAATTTGTCTTTGTCAGGTATTTTATCTATTATTTGAATTCCTTTTAACTTTGTGTTTTGGAATTATTATTGTGATATTTTTTACCACAAACTTACTTTTTTTAGGGAAATTATTTTAGACATTTTGTCTAAAGTAATTCCCTCAATGGAATTGGGTCTATGGGACTTTTGTTATGCCCATTTTGTCTAAGATATTGTGCCTTTTTCCCTTTGGCCCGTCCATTTGAACATTAATTTAGCCTTTATGTTTTGGACTTATTCTATCAGGGAAATTATTGCAAACATTTTATTCAAAATAATTCCCCTAAATGAATTATGTCCCAAACATTTTATTCAAAATAAATTCTCTAACAAATTTCATTTAGCCCTCTAGACTTATCCTTCATCCTTTACAAAGTATATCTTCTAGACTTTTATCATGGATGAAATTCCCTATGAATTAGACCCTTCATATTTCTTCTTGATGAAAATGACCCTTTGACCTTAACCCACCTACCCTTTGACCTTTTTGAAAGTGCCCTTCGGCCTTTTGAAATTATACTTCAGGAATTTTATCCTGGGCATTTGTCCTCCAAAACCATCCTTTGAACATTTTGTCTAATAAATCATTCCTTTGGTATTTTTGAAACCATCCCTTCAACCAATTCCTTCAGACATTTTATCCAAGACACCATTACCTTTAACCATTTTGAACTTATCCTTTGGGACTTTTATCCCAATATTTTTTTCCCTTCGACCCCTTTTCCCTCTGACCCTTACCCTTTGGGACTTTTATCCTAGGATTTTTTCCCTACAAGCCAATTCCTTTAGAATTTATGTCTTAGGAACTTTGTCTGATGAAAATGACCCTCTAGACTTTTTATCATCAGACATTTTGTCTGATGCAAAAGGCTTGAAACAATTCCCCATAGTAATTTTGTTGATACAATTTTGTTGAAATAATGATCCTAAGGGCACATACCCTTTAAGATTTGTGTAACCTACCCTTTGGGACTTTTGTCCTAGTCCCTTTCTCGATTGAAACTTTACCTTATGAAGTAGACCCTTTAGGAATTTTTACCATGAAGTAGATCATTTAAACCTTTTTCACCTACCTTTTAGATTTCTTAAAATGACCCTTCGAACATTTTGAGTGACCCTTTAGCCCTTTTGAAATATCCACCTACCCTTTAGGACTTTTTCATGGCCCCTTATCCCTTTGGGACTTATCCTTTGATACTTTTATCCTGACCCTTTTTGTCCTTCACACCAACCTTTCAAGATTTTTGTCTTGGGACTTTGTACTTCAGCCAATTTCTTTAGACATTTTGTCTGAGACATCATGCCCTTTGGATTTTTTGAGATCATCCATTCAAAAGATTCCTTTGGAAAAAATTTATGAGATATTTTGTCCTTTGAACATTCCTTCAGACATTTTGTCTGAGACAACATATCCTTTGGTACTTTTATACTAGGCCCTTGCCCTTAAAAAATGACCCTTCAAGATTTTTATCCCAGGTATTTTTCAATATGAGCTAATTTTTTTAGACATTTTGTCTGATATAATTGGGTCTTTAGGATAATTTTTGTAGATATTTTATCTGAGACAATTCCCCCCACACAAAAAGGATACAACAATTACCTCGAAACAAATACCATATTGCCAAGTGACACCCTTGCTTGGAAAGTATTTTATTTTATCTTGAGCTTGATTTAAGATTTTAGCTAAGGGTCCCACTTGTATTTTGTTTATACAAATAAAAATTTAGGATATAATATCCATGCAAGGTCATTTATACATACTTAAAAAATTATTATGCAATGTCCTATTTTCATTTATGATTACACAATAGATAGAACTAGGAAATGATAAGTGTTCAGCTCACAGGGAGTTAAACCAATGTGACGGTCATGTGGACATCTTTCACAATCTATGAATGTCAAAATTAATCTTAAAAACAAAAATACACATGTTCAAATTGTGGTAGTCATGTGGACATCATAGATGGTCATGAGGACATCTTTGATGATCATATAGATGTCAAATTTAATCTCATAAATTAGTTATTTGGAATCAAAGGTTAGTGGGCTCAAGCAGATCGATGGCCAGCATTAAAAAACACAGATAATTGATGATGAAAAGTCAATATATAAAATTCAAAGGTCTCAAAACTAGTGAAATACTACCACTTGGCACAAAAAATGTTTGAGTTATGACTATAAAGATCTGCAGAAGCCCATGGAGCTACCAAATGGTATGCTCATGTTTCATCACAGATAGGGATTTGATGGTGTGAGTCTCAAGTGTAATTTTCAAAGGTCTAGACTTAATGAGAGGCATAGAAAACATGCAATACATAGTCATATTAGATTAGTCATAGTTAAACAACATCACTAGTTCTAAAGAATTGATACAATGATATTTGACTTTGATACATATCTGAGTTTTATTTGAAGGTGGCTAATCTAAAATATCTAATAGGTTATTCTCATAACCTATAAGGGAGGCATGTATAGTTTTGTAAAATGGTGCATATATTTGAAGTTTACATTTAGTTTGAGTTATAATTATAAAAATCACCTTTATCTTCATACACGTGCACATGTTGCATAACTTTTACAAAGGCTATTATAAATGAACAACTGCTAGTAGACTTTTATACAGTTTTAGACCACAGTTAAAAATCATGTTTTGACTATCACATATAGCGACCTTGTATGAACTTGGAGGATGAGGCGACCCCTTCCCCAAGTCTATATAAATAATTTTAATCCAAATAAGATTTTTGTTATAGTATTTTTTGAATATAAGAGTAGTATTAGTTTTGATCATCAGTGAATGTGTTCATGTATTTTCTTTCAAATTTATATGTAATTAGTTGTTACTTTATTTGGTTATATGTTTCAATAATATTTAGTGTGAATTTTTTTTGAATATATTCTTTATTATTTTTATTGATGTACTAATCTATAGATGTGAAATAGATTTTGAAATATTGGTAAATATATTTTTTAAGATAGTCAAATTTAAATTGATTCATAATTCTGATTATGCATGAATGCTTTCTTGATGTAGTTTTTTGTGTGTGTGTAAAAGCTACCTCAAATACTTCAATAGCCCAAGCCATAATCTCTTGATTAAGGATGTGAAATAGCTGATCTAAAAGAAGCAACCTTTGTCTGAGGCCTATGAATTTCTTGAATTTTTATCTCCTTAGAATTCTTAGCCATGTCTGACTGTGTGTGTGTGTAATTGCTGCTAGAAATAGGCATAGGTTTTGAGAACACTTGTCCTATTAGAAAGCATTCAGGAAAGTGATTCTTGAATACCATAGAAGTTTTCCTTTCTATCTTACCCTTCCCTCATTTTTTGAGTTTGTTTTTTGAGACCTACCCACTTTATATTAGAAACCAATCACCCATCTAACTCATGTAGACATTCACTACCTTTTAGGAACCACACATCCGTCTCAAAAAACCTTCTCAACAACCTGCATACCCTACTAGATATTTAATCAGTAGGTTATAACAAATTTCATACCTATAAATCATGCCCTAAGATGGAGTTTACCTCCATTGAGATCCATTAGAGGCCACCTCATTAAGGTTGTGGTGTGTATAAAACTTGCATCAACAAGAAGATTATGACTTGAGCTAGAAAGCTCGTGTAAGCATAAAAATTTTAGAGAATTATTTTGGCATGTAAAAATAAAATTTCACATGATCCTTTAGTTTGTGAGGGATTCTTGAGCATATTTATAAAATGTGTAAGTACGCTGGTCCATTCATGTCTAGAAGACATCCTGGTGATGGTCTTGTCTGTAGACTTACATAATTCATCCTTTGATCAATCCTTCAAGGTTTTGATGGATTCTTAAGGTTTGTGTAACCTATTCCATGCTTTTGAATGCTTTAAACATATGAGAATCTACTCAGATCCTCCCCATTTTGCAATCTTAGACCTATTTAAAATCTTTGGTCCACCCATTCCACATGAACTCTGCTAAGATTTTCAAAGCTTGGTATGTGGGCCAAAAATGGCCAACACCTACCATTAGGAAGTTTTGATTCCTCATCCCTTAGAGAAATTAAAGATCCAATCTTAACAAAGGACTCTAACATTGAAAACTAGTTTAAATCTTTGCCAACCATTTTATAAGATAGTTTGACCCTTCTTGTGGAAGACACTACAGAGGTTAATACTAGGAATTTAGATGACCCAAAATGGATCAAATTAGGCACATATTTCACTAAGTAGGAACATGAAGTATTTAACACTATATTGAGTGAGTTTATTGATATATTGTCTTGGGCCTACTCTAACATGCTAGGTTTGGACCCCACCTTGGTTGTGCATCACCTTATGATACATCCTAATGCCAAACCTATAAAATAAAAATTATGCAAGATGCATTTTCACATTATTATATTAGTGAAGAAAGAGTTAGAAAAAATCTTGGAAGTAGGATGTATTCAATCGATCAGCTACTTAAAGTAGATCTCAAATGTTGTATTATTCAACAAGAAGCTAGAAAGAATCAAGAACTATACTAATTTCAAAGACATAAACAAGGCATGCCTAAAGGATAATTTCCTCTAAAGAACATTGACATGATAGTCGACTTGATAGTAGGTTATGAAATGCTTTCACTAATGGATGGATTTTTAGGGTACAACCATATCTAGATTACACAAGAAGACCAATATAAAATAGCATTCACCACTCTATGGGGAACATTCTATTATCAGGGTATGACATTTGGTCTTAAAAATATTGGGAACACCTTCCAAATATCCATGACCATCATATTTCATGATATGATATATGACATTATTAAATACTATGTCAATGACATACTAGGAAAATCAAAGACCAAGGCTAATCATCTAGCATCACTACGAAGGATATTTGAAAGACTACATGAATACAAAGTCAGGCTCAATATTAAGAAGTGTGTTTTTAGATTTAATTCAAGAAAATTGCTTTGATTTATTATGTCTTGTTGAGGCATTTAAGTTGATCCAACAAATGTACAAGCCATAACTTAGATGATAACACCAACCACTTTGAAGTACCTCCATAATTTCTAGGGTAAGATCCAATTTATTATATGCTTCATATCACAGTCGATCGACAAGTACCATCCTTTTACACACCTCCTAAAAAAGGGTGTCACATTTTATTGGGATTACCAATGCTAGAAATTATTCCAATAATTGAAGGGATATCTAGTAAATCCACCTATTTTATTGCCACCAATGTTAGGAAATCCATTTTTACTATACCTATCATCTACATACAAAGCTCTAGGGGCACTTCTAGCTCAACATGATGATAATGGAAAGGAACATGTCATGTACTATCTAAGTCATACACTAGTCACATATGAGCATAATTATATGCCCATTGAAAAATCCTATTTAGCTATGGTCTTCATAGCTCATAAACTATGACATTACATGTTGAATAATAAGACCATGGTCATTACCAAAGTATATCTAATCAAGTATCTACTATCTAAAATAGCTTTATAAGACTGTACGACTAAATGAATCGTGCTTCTTAGTGATTTTAAGATAGAATACATCAATCAAAAAGCCATCAAGGGGCAAGTTATTTTAGATCAACTTGTTGAATCACCCCTTATAGATACAAAACAACTAGCATTACAATTCGTAGATGAATCCATTATGACCATCATTGACACACCTCTTGAGGAATAACATTAGAAGTTATATTTTGATGGATTATTCACAACACATGGATGGAGAGTAGGTCTTTTATTTATTACACCATAGGGGGATCTAATCCCTAAGTCATTCAAGATCAACTTTCCTTATACCAAAAACATAGCCAAATATGAAGCACTTATTTCAAGGCTTAGACAAGTAGTATAATGAAACATACATCATCTAAAGGATTATGGTGATTCTCAGTTAATCATCAATTAGGTTATAGATCATTTTTATACCAAGGATGATAAAATGGTACCATACAAGGTCATGGTCAACACTCTTAAATAGTATATTATCAATGTACAATTTGAGCATATACTAAGGGCCAATAATAGAATAGCTAATGCCATGGCCACTATTGGATCATTGATTCGACATATAGACATGGTAAAAGAATACTAGTTCTTCATTAAAAATTTGTTAGCAGTAGATCATGAACCATCAACCATTGCAATGATCTATGATATTATTGGTCCCATATCTATATGGTATTTATACCTTTACACCTATATTCATGACCAAATATTGCCACCAGACCCATACCATAAGCAATCCAAATCCTTTATCCATCATGTCTCATGTTATACCTTACTCGAATCAACCATTTACCTCCATAGTTTCAATATAAGTTTACTTCATTGTTTAACTTTGTTAGAATCTACATTAGTGTTTAGGAAGTTCATGAAGGGGTATGTGGATCCCATACTAGTAGGGCCATCCTATCCAAAAATCTCTTACATACCAAATACTATTGGCCAATGATGGATGAAAATGCAATTACATATGTGAAAATGTGAAATAAATGTCAATAACATACCAATCTAATTCATGACCCAAATAGGACTCTAAAACCAATGCTTACACCATGGCCATTTACTACATAGGGCCTCGATCTCATTGGGAAGATAAACCCTACCTCATCCGATGGACACAAACATATCCTTATCATTATTAATTATTTCACTAAGTGGGTTGAAGTTATACCCCTCACGTGACTAGATAGAAAATTTCCAAATTCATCTTCAACCATCTCATTTTTTGTTATGATATTCCCTCTGACATTATCTCTGATAATGGTGAATTATTCAAAAATAAGGATGTCAAATCACTATGTGTCAAATATAAGATTACTCAACATTTTTCTATGGCATATTATCCACAAGGTAATATCCAAGAAGAAGCATGTAACAAAACCATTATCAACATCCTTAAAAATATTGTCAATAATGTGGCCACAATTGGTACCTCCAAATATTATGTGCCCTCTAGGCATATCATACCAATCATTGTACTCTAATATGAGCCAATCTGTATTTACTTGTTTATGGCACTAAGGCCATTCTTCCCATTGAGGTTTAGTTACCTTATTTGTACATATCTTTGAAGCATGTCCTAGATGTTGAATACTATCAAGTAACTCACCTACAAGAGATGGAGTTACTTGGTGATAGATGTATGGCCACAATCAATAATCTTCAAGCATACCAAAAATGAATCTATAGACACTAAAATTGATATATCAAACACAAATAATTTGAGCTTGGTGAAATTTTCCTTTAAAAAAACCAATAGAATACCATGACTAAGAAGAAACACAAAGGCAAGTTCAAACCTAACTGGATAGGCCCATTCATCATTATCACAAACTATAACACTAGAGCATATAGGCTTGCTACACTAGATGGGGATGAACTTGATGAGCTGATGAACATTATACACCTCAAGCATTACTTCACTTGAGAGACTTGGTATATAATTTGTGAGGCCTATTTCAATTGTACCATAATATTGACATTCTCCCTTATACCATATATCATTTTACCATGCCCTTTCTTATCGATCAAGTGGATTTTTTATTTATATAGATCAACATTGATCCCTATGTGAATCGACACCAATCTCTATGTAAAAATAGATAAACCCAAGAGCTTGCATTTCAAACCTTATTTTCTAAATTTCAAATGTGTTTCAAAGTAGAAGGAAACCCTCTAAAAATTGCAGGTCATGCATGGAAAAGGGACAAATTTGAATATGCTTAAGTATAGAAAATTCCCATTTGGTGCTTAAAATAAATTTATATGGTTTATACTTAGATTTTTTGTGAAAGTTTTACAAGTTTTAAATTAAGGCCAAGGGACAAAAAACTTCACAAACATATCAATTTGGTGCATAAAATAAACATTCACTAAAATTACAAATTCTTTGAAGTATTTTATTTTATGCTAGATCATTTTATACTTGTGTGATTTTCATAAATGAGGGATGTGTGTATGCTCTCCCCCCATCCACTTTAAGGAACTTGGGTGACCAAAAATGTTTCTTCCTTACAAATTGTGCCTAGTCTAAGACATGAAAAGAATGTTGTTAAGGCTCTCCCCAAAACCCATATGGTTTGGGTGATCTAAACATAACCTCTAAAGTCTTTTTACTTAGTCATTTATTTTATGCAACTTGTCTTGTGAGTGGGAGTTCATAGCCTCCTCATAAGTTATTTAGGGGTGTTTTGACCCAATAATTCATCTCCCAACATTATAACATCCTTGCTCCATGGTGGGGTATATAAATCAAGGCACATATATTATAATTACTAAAGGGTTGAGTGGCTAACCTCTCCAGTCATAATGAAAACTTGAGTCATATTTGGTTAACCAGAGAATTACACTAAATAATACATAAATAAAATCACTATGAAAAGGAATAGACCCTTGCATAGTAAGTTAATTGGTATAAAATCAATTGACGTGAGGCATCTGTAGTGTTAATCAAACTTTGGACCATCTAGATGGTCGATAATTTAAGTTTTAGAATAATCCCACTTACAACAGACATATTACTGATGTAGGGTGAGTAGCCTAAAGTTTTATTTTGCCATACAATATATTGGGAGAAGGGGGTGTAAAATCCCTACTACTTCATGCACTTTTTTTATATTAACACTTAAAATCCTTCCAAGATCACCTATATAGATAGAATTTAGAAATATGATGCAACCTTGTCAATTTTAGGATCTAAGATGTTATACTTAGTTATATTTAGTATTTTTCCTTTACTTGCTTGGTATTTGAGTATAAACCATTTATTTGTTTTTCCCACATCAAAATGAGTTTTGTGTCCACATCATTTCATTATTTGAGGAGGCATTATGCCATCCATTTGACACCATACTTTTGCCAAATCCTAAACATCTAAAAAATCCAAATCCTAAACCTCAACCACTTATTTATCTTAAAGATTATGGGAACCCTAGATATATCATAAGAAACCACTTATCATTTAGTTTCCCCATCCTTCTTGGCCTAGTATCTCACACTCTCACTATTTTGTGAGCCCATTCCCATATTCTTCTAGCACATCCATCATGTTTTTCTTCTTATCATCATTTTATTCTATCCCATTTCCTAGGAGAACTACATTTAGCTTGAAGTTTTTGTTGGATACTATATCCATGAAACTATGTAGGTAGCATCCACTTGCCTAGTGCATTTGGAGATAACTCAGCCACCCCCTCCATTTTTTCTATTCCCCCATTCTGTTTATTTTTTTCATTGTCTCTTATCATCTAGGAGCAATGTTCATCATCTTGTTTGTGTTGTGCTATTTATACTAACATTGTGATTAACCATTTTTTTTTTTTTTCATTTTATTTCTCTATGTTTTGTATTATTCTTCAGTTTATTGATGTTTTATTTATTTATTTGTTTGCTTGCTTTCATGTTGTGCCTTGATTCAGTCTATGTGCATTCATTAGGTGATTTATTATGCATTATTCTTGAATCCATCCATATTCATATGTCCACATTATCATCATGGTTTTTATCATTTATGAATTATTTTCAATTTAGTATTAGATCGTGTGTTATTCCTTATGTATATTTTAGCCAATTTATCATGGTGTTCTATCATGATGCCTATCATTATGTGCTACAGTAAAAATCAGCTTTAGGAGTATACACGATAATATGGTAATGATATATCTCCTTGGCACTAAAAAAGTTCTTGACTTAATCCAAACCATATCCTACATAGAGTAATTAAATAATGAAATATTTTTTCTACTTATTAGTTTAGACAAGCGTATGCCCCTACTCACAAGTTTCCCAAATTCATCTTTCTCCTCTATCCCAATTTGTCATCATATTCCATCTCATGTTTTCCATAATCAGAATACCAATGATTATAACTACCTTTAGGAAAATCATTGTATACCATCCCACTTTCATTATCAATTATTCTAACCTTCTTTGGGAAAATCATTATGTTTCCATCCATTTGAAGGTTAATGATTATAACCACCTTTAGGTAAATAATTATCTTTCTTCTACCCAGTTGTGGCATGTAATGCTTATAACTACCTTTGGGCAAACCATTATCTTTATCCACCTAGCTAAGACATGTTTTTATCCTTTATAAACACCTTTGGTAAAAATCATTATTTTATTTTTAAATGATTATAACCACCTTTGGCCAAATCATCTTCTTGTTACCCTAATCCTTTTTCAATGATTATAACTACTTTTGGTATACTCATTACCTTTTTCTATCACACCTATGTCGATGATTATAACTACTTGTGGGAAAATCATCATGTTTATCTATCCATCCAGGGTAGCTCCATAAGCCACTAATTATAACAACCTATATTCAAATCAATATTTTCCTCCCCATCATTTCTTCCTTTCAATGGATTGATTGCCGACCCTTTTTGTTGATTGCTCCCTTGAGGGGGCACGTATAGTTTATCCATTACCAATGAAGTCATATGCATATAGGACCTTTTAATTTTTTGAGAATAAACTATTATGCCTATAACTTGAAACATCTTCCTAAACAAGGTAAAATTGTAGACATCTAAAATTGACCACCATTGGCCTTCAACCGAAATTTAAACTGATTCCTACTAACCTTTACAAATTAAGTCTAAAAATCACTGAATGTCCCAAATTTTCTTGTGCATCATTAATCAAAACTTATAATAATGTTTAGACATCCATAATTTGGGTATCATATTATATGTAATCATAACCTCTCATAGATTCATCCCTAATCATCCTACAACATCACAATAGACAATTTGGCCTATAGACATATTAAGTGGGGCACATGAATAAATAATAAAATATTAAAAGAGATAAATTTCTAATAAAAATTAATCAACAATATAAAATAAATTAAATGCCTAGTTTAATTATCCATGTACAATTAATTAATAAATAAATAAAGGAAATTCAAAAATATGAAATATCCTAGCTTTTCATGATTACCTTTGCAAGTTGTAAAGCCATTTGGAAAATATCCTAAAATGAGACCCATGTCTATTAATTGAAAATAATTATTACTTGATAACTATTAACTCTACTAGGGTTAGTCTTGACTCACTTAGGTTAAGTTTGAACTCATTTCAGTCTTTAACTCCACCTTGACTTACCTTAGGTTGGGGTTAGATCCATTTACTATAAATACAAACCATTACCTATTGAATTTAGAAGCTTGGAAATTATAGAGTTATAATGAAAGTTTTGTTGTATTAGATTCATATCAATAATATTATAATGCCAAAATATTGAGCCAAGTTAGACCAAGCCAACATAAGCCACCATGGTGCCAAGGAGAGAAGAAGATACACAATCTCCAATGTCAAATACTCTTTGAGCACAAACCAAGAAAGCCACACAATAATGCATATGGAGATCTCAAAGAAGCTAAGATATTTGATGTATTTTTCATTTTATTTGTGATTCCATTTGTATTTTTTTCATTAAGCTCACCACTAAGATCTAGTCTTGTAAGTGTTAGTGTTAGTGTTAGTGTTAGTGTGTTTTTATTGAGTTTTATTTACTTATTCTAATAGTCTAGTAACCTCCCTTCTTGGATTATTATGATCACACAAGATAGTTAAATTTAAGGGATTATCCCACCATGGTCACCAATGTATTATCATATTTTTTAGTTATGAATTAAAACTACTATATATAGCAAATTTAACCCAAAATAAAATAACATCAAAGGGAAAGATTATGGAAGCAAATCAAAAATAATAAGAAGATTTCTATCATTTAATTTCTCATCTTATACTCTCTCCAAGATCTTCAAACCGATTCTTCAAAGATTATTGATTTTTCTTGTGGATTTTTATGGATAAACTTAGAAATTTGACATAATGATAACTTGATCAATGAATTTGATTATAGCATGAATTTCTTGCACATTCCTTGGTTATTTAGAATGGAGGGAGATGGAATGTTTAAATATGAAATGGAGGGAGCATTTTCTAATGAATAAAAAATTCGTTAGAAGTTTCTAGATAAGAAGACTCTAAAAAATGGGGGAATTCTAAGGTAATTTAAAATTCCTTAGATTTCTCTAGAAATAAATATTTATAGAAAATGTGGAGGATGAGGGAATATTTTAGAGAGTAGAAGCCTCTAGTTTCATGTTAGGATTGATTGAGGATTATAAGGGGATTAGGTGAAGATTAGGGGCTAGGCTTGTAGGAAAGCCTAGGAGTAGGTAGGTAGGTGGGTCATGGGAATTTGAAATTCCCAAATATTAGACAAGTGGGATTAGTTAGAAGATAATGATAATTTAGATGAATTGATGAATAAGTTAGAAGGGGTTAGGTTAGTATAATGAATAATAATGAATGGGGATGGGATTTAATTATTTAACTAGGACTATGGCTATGTAATTAATTAGGATAAATAGAGAGATTGGTAGAATGGTTAGGCCAAGTAAATTTAGGTGCATAAAGAAGGTACTCTAAATTTAGTCACTAAGCCTTTATAAAAGTCAAGAACTGAGTTTTCACTATCTTCCTTGAGAGATATGGCTTCCATACACCTTGTGAAGTAATCAGTGGATATAAGCACCCATTTATGTATACATATTGAAATTGTATTTAAAATGTTGGACATAACCTAACCCATGCATATCAGTCCTAAAATAAACTAGGCTAGTAGTACCCATCCCTCATTACTTTTGTTATTATTGTCTTAGGTGCAAAGTGGCCTCTAACTAGTTCATCATGGAATTATTATAATAGATTATCAATCTGATTAGTTTCAATGCATATTAATAACACACCATTAATATATATCCTAAAAATAAATCTATACATAAGACATAAGGTATATATTACAATCTAAAGTGTCTCCTCTTTTCTCTATCCAAACCTATAGGACACTCACCCATTTGAAATAATCTTACCATATTTTATGTCTAACTTGGAGAGAGTGAAGGTACATATATAATAGGGTCATATTTCAATGCCAAAACAACCTCATTTTTCTCTTTAATTTTTATTTCCAAGTGTTCACATAGCCCTCACCATCTTACCAATTTAATGGCTTTAATCTCCACAACATGTTCCATGACTTTGGTTATTCATCCAACCCTATTTTCATTAAAATCCTTATTAAAGAAGAAGTCTATTATGCTTGTGTGGGTCACCATGACATTAATCGTGTTATTATACACCATATGACTAAACTTATTGATGTAGGAGTATCTCAAAGCATCTCCATGAGGACATGGTCAAGGTGGAAAGCATCAAACATGCAAGTTTAAGTTATGTCTTAGTTTGAATTTGAATTCCAACTATTGTATTTTCCATCCAAAGGATGTTAAAGGAGGATTAATTGTAATTGTCAAATTAAAAAGAGGGTAAAAGGTAAAATTTTGTTAAGAATAATCTTCCTACGTTGGAGGCTTATTGAGAAAATCAAGGGAATGGTTGAAACCTTCCAACCATAGTTGTTCATTAAGAAATATTCTAAAATAAGTATGATTGTTGGATAAAAAATATTATTTGAATTATCTTGAATCCAATTTGGATGTAGGAAGAGAGGAGGAGACTCTTTCAAAGAAGTAATAGATGGAATGAAAGAAGGTAGAGGTACGTAGAGAATAGGAGAGGAAAGATAGATAGGGAAGGACCTCTCATTTAAGCGAAGAGATGTAAAAAAAAGAGAGAGTTACATAGAAATAAAGAGAGAGAGATAATCTCTCATTAAAGGAGAGATATAGAGGTGAACCAAGGGATCAAAACATGTAAGAATGTAATAAAGGAAGAAGGAGATTGCATGTAAGAACAAGAAGGTATGAAAGAGTAAATAAGGCTTTGTAAAGCCATTGGTTATTGAGTATGAAACATTGATCACAGTTTATGTATTATATTTTAAGTAATATTTATTGATTAATAAGGATGAATATTAATTATAATATTTATTAAAAGTGAATTATATCCTTGGTATTATTCTAATTTCAACAAAGACAGGCATGTGTATGCATGTGCATGGATCTCTATAAAGCATAGGCATGGAATGCCAATTTTATGGCATGAATTAAATGTGAATAATCCTTAACACTATTTTTATAACATTTTATATATTTTTAAATATGATAATGAAGTTTATAATGCATGAAATGTTGTGGGAAATAATGAGAAGAGTGTGAACAGGGTACTTAGGCATGCATATCTACCATCCATTGTCCAAGGTAAATCAACATGTGAATATTTTCATGAGTTTATAAGACCATGGAGATAGTTATATGAGGTAATATTAGACCTAAAATAATTATAAATAGGTTTTATAAATCCCTTTGATGTTTTAAGACCCCAAGAGTTAACTCTTAGGTCTGTAGGTGACAAGTGCAGACAAATACACAAAATTTTGCATGTTAGAAGACACAAATGGATTGATTTTAATATAATAACATGATTATGAGGAATAATAGAGTTATAATAAAAATTTATTATGATTATAAGGCTAATTACTATATGAAATGTGAAGGAAACTCATGAACTCTGTTGGCTATCATGCATATATAGTTAAAGACAACTAAGATTTCCTGCTTGAAATGTATAGGAGGTTGGTATGATATGGATGATTATTGGATAAGGTGTATGGTATCTATTAAGACCATAATAAATCAATTATAACTATTTAAATATGATACAACACTCCCAGTTGTATTTAATATGCTCTCAACCTTTGTAAGTCCTTAGAAAGCCCTAAATTAGGGTTTGACCTCTAAAATGAGTTCTAACCATTCAAATTGCATAAAAATCTGATATATTTACCTTTGAGGTGTTATTAAACTATTTTAAGTGTTTTATATATGGTACACTATGGATAAGTATGGAAAAAGGTCAATTTCAAAGTGAGTCTTAGGTGCATACAAGGAGAAGGGAGTAGTCCAATATAGGAAAAGTGGGTTTCTCCAAAGAAGTGCACCAAAAAACATTTAATTCAAATTTAAGGAGGTAATTGGTATCTATAATGGTGATTATTTTGATCAATAAGTTTGTACAACATTATGGACAAGGAGGTTTGCACAAAAGGAGGGCTAATTGAAGCAAGGCCTAAAGAAGGAAGCTGTTAATCCATACAAAGTAACCTCAGGTGATTTTTAGGTATGTTGTGTAAGATAATAATGGGTATCCATAAGTTTTTTTTACATTCATTATTGAGATAACCTACAAAAATTTATGGTCAATATATAAAGGAAACATGGCTATAAGGGAGGTCTACAAGCAAACAGGGAAGATGAGAGTTTTGAGATTTCAAACAAGGAATGATTGATATTGATAGGTATTTTAAGGTATTTTGAGCTATATTAAGTGTCTAAAAATGTTTATATTAGGCTAAGTGGACCATTTGAGTAAATGTGGGTTTTATTCCTATATAGAAGGTAGTCACCAATAAGAACATTGGTGACTCAATTAGTATATTGGCCCTAAGTAAGAGAAAATTTCATCATTGTAAAGACTATAGGATGAAGTTACATGTTTGGAAGGTAATCTAAGGTGTAAAAAATATGAGGTTGGCACCACTTCTTAAGGCTTCTTATGATTGACAACACTTGCTTCTCAATGAAGGTTTATCTCTCTTCATACTCTTTTAGCCCTTGACTAAAGACGACAATAGGATGATCAAGACATTTGTTATTATTAACATGGATGAAATTTTTTTAAGGTTATAAAAGTCATACAATAAAAAAATCCTTAGATAAATTAGGATTAATCAATTTTGTTGCTTGTGTAATGGCTTATTCAATGGCCTCAAAACTATTTTTTCCTTCTTTCTTTAGTCCAAACAAAGGATTGGTTCTTATTCAACATAGATTTAATAGGATTTAAAAGGTTATAAAATCCAAGTATAAACCTTCTCACAAAATTTATTTTCCAAAAAAAACTTTTCAAACCTTTCTTATGCTTAGGTAAAGACAAAGCCAATATGGTACTCACCCTTTCAAGATTTATAACAAGCCCATATTTAGAGATAATATGGACTAATAACTTACCTCATGAAATGAAAAATCACATTTTTGGGGGTTTATAGATATTTAATTTTTCCTACACCTTTAAAAAAACAAACATGGGCTAGGTGATCATTATCATTCTTAGATAAATATGTTTTGTCATCAAGGTACATTAGCACCATTTGATTGATCAAACCTTGGAAAGCCATATCCATGGCTATTTTAAATGTATCTTATACATTAGACAACACAAATGGAAATATCTTATAGGCATATATTCCCTATTTAGTATTAAAATTTGTCTTATATTGATCTTATTATTTCACCAAGACTTGGTTATAACCTAAATAGCCATCCAAGAGAGAGAAGTGTTGAGAACCTACAACCACTTAAAGTATTTGATCCATAGAAGGTAAGGGATAATGATACTTCAATGAAACCATATTCATGTCTCTAAAATACACACATAATCTAATCTCTCCACTCTTATTTCTCATAAGAACTAAGTTGGAAACCCATAAAGAGTGTTTGATAGGGAAAATGATTCTTGATTATATCAACTTGGTGAGCTCTTTTTTCATTAGCATCTCAACCTTAGGATTAATGTGCCTTTGTATTTGCCCTATAGGATTGGAATTTGGATTAATATCTATAGTTTTTTGGGATAATTTTGGATAAAACCCCTTAATATCACTATATTCCTAAGAAAAGACATAAGAAAATTATCTACATAACTCAACAAATGCAGCTCTCTCAACTTAAGTACATACCTTTCTAAGATTAAGGAGCTTATCTTTGAATATGGCCACCTTATCATGATTTTACTCTTTATTATACATGCTTAATTTATCCCTTATCATTTTATCACTTTCATTTAATATGTTATCAAGAATAATCAACCCTTTGGGAAACTTAATAGACCTCAATTGTGCAATTTGATCTCCATATCGGTGCTAAAATGTGGCCTGGTTTTTATAAGAAAAATCAACTTCTTGCTAGATGAAACATGTTATTTGTTTGTCACACTTAAATACTTTCCAATTAACATCATTATCTATTATTGATGGCCTTACTACCACCATGATATGTGGCTAAGTTTTTGAGTTCTTAACATCACTGGGGATGTTAAATTTGAGCTCCAACTAAAGCTAACCTATCATCATATTTATTCTCTTCCCTTATAACTATTTTGACATTGAAGGCCTAAAAATATTCAATAAGGTCCCATAATATATTTTTTTATGACTTCAATAATGTGTTTTTGGAATCATTATTACCATTTATTTGGTGGAAAACTAGTTCACTATATCCAAAAGTTTGTACTTACTTCACTCCTTTCTTTCTTTCTTTCCAATTTAAGACCAAGTATAAGAGCCTTATACTTAGTTTTATTACAAGTAAAACTAAACTGAAATCTAATTATAGAATAGTACCTTTCATTTGATGGAGAAGCTAGCATAATACATGCCCTTACTCCATTCTTGATTCTTGAGCCATCAAAGAATTTTTTTTATAAGCCATCACTATATTCACTTAGATTAGAGAGAGAGTATTTATGTAACTTATTCATGAAAATAGTAGATGCCAAGACCAACCTCTTCAACACCTTTATATGGATCATACTCATGATTTTATACCCCCCACTCATCAAGGAAGAGATTTGAAATTTATTTAAGAGGAACAATTGGTTTTTGATCATTAGGATTATCATCTTCCTCAATGATGGTGAAATTTCCATTAGAAATATTTGGCTTGTATGTCTCCAAATGAAAATTATACATATGTACAAATCTAATGGCAACCTTGGTGCCATATCTAGTTCTAAAAGCTATGTATGACCAATCAGATGATAAGTATCCTCCAATCTTGGTGATGAAATATCTTGAAAATAAAGAGAAAATAATAGTTGAAAATATACTACAACCACATATTAATCAATAGAGAAATTATGAAAAGAATGAAGAGTAAGGCTCAAGCCTTTTATTACACCCATGTTCTTAGTAACTAAACCATCTAGTTGTAATACACCTTTAACATTATGCTCATACTTTAGGCCTAACTTATCATCTATTTATTTAGGCATCACTAAGCTACTTTACCCACCATTTATAATAAAATTATGTACTAGGATATCTCCATTGATAAATGAAACATAAAAATGAGGTGGTTTACCATATTTGCTTAGTTTCTGACTAGGAGGTGTAGGATTGATTGTGAAAACTGTACCTTTTCTTTTAGTTGATGTTTTTACAAGGTTGGGATTTGATAATTAATATTGAAGCATATCTATTTATCTAGGAAGATCCAATTTATCCCACATAGTAATGGTTACATTCACCTTCTTCATTTGGTCTACAATATTGATACAAGAGTTGTTAACCCTTGGCCATCCTCTAGGAGCTATCATATTATTTTGGGGCTGTATAGTTTAGGTAATGAAAGTAACCTTCACATTATAATTTCCTTGAGTTTATTGGGATTTTTGAGATGCAATAATGTACCATGTTCCTTGATTCATATAATATATGATGGCTGCACTTTTATCCATCTCTTGAGCATCATCAATTACCCTCTTTTTAGACCTTATACTAGCTAATATAGGAGCATCACCAACCTTATTTTTACTTCCCAATTGATTGATTACATAATATTCTCCCTCTTTTAAATTGACCAATTATAGCATTGGATTAAACTTGATCTTCATTTATCATAACCTGGTTTTAAACTTCAACTTGTGTCAAAGATGGAATGGTTCCATTTTGTGCCATATAAGTTTGATTAAATACCTAACTTTGACTAGAGGGCTGATTAGGGGGATATTACCATTGAGAAGATCAATCATGCTCTTAAAATAAGTTGTTTTTATTAAGTACCAAGGCTCTATAAGTGGAGGAAACATTGGTATTATAGCTACTATCTGGTCTCACATAAGGAATTTTCTATTTCCCTTGAGAACTACCTTGAAAAGGTGGTTTGTTGGGTTAATATAAATGATTAGATTGGTATGGATCTTGATAAGGTCTATTAAATTAATTTTTATGCCTTTGATCCAATGATATAACCTTGTTTTTAAGGTACTTATGCAATCCTTTAACATCATTTTATTTTATTGGTTGACTATAAGTAGCCAACTTGTCACCATTCAATGTAGAAATGGGAGCAAGAGTGGGAGTAGGAGGTTGTATATTAGAAAAAAATGGAATGGGAGGCCTTGGGGATATATTTTGAGCCTATATGGTATTATTTTCATCTTTGATGGTAAGGTCATAGGATTTTGGTAAGGTCCCTCCTCCCATGGATTGTATCATAACATATATGTCACTATTCAATGCCTTGAGATAGTAGAGGAATGCATAATTTAGAGTGGGCCTCAAAAGTATTGGGATCCTATCCCATGTCTATTGGAACTTATAATTGAATTCTTTCATGAATTCTTATGGATCTCTCTTGATAGTAGTTAATTGTTTAGCTAGTGATAGATGATCACTCTTGTTTTCAAACATCTTACTCAACCTATCTCCCAATTCATCCCATGAGTTAATTGAATTAGGGGCCAAAGTCCTATACCAATTAAATTATGTTCCCTTGAAGGATATTTCCAACAACCTAATGGCTACATTCTCTTAGGTGACATTATGGATATTACAAAATTTACCCATATCTCTTATATGTTCAATGGGTGTAATAGTGTTCTCTCCACTAAAATATGGGATACTCTAAAGGGATTCCATAGGGATTTCATAATATTTTTCAATGTTTAGAGGAGACCCACCATTGAATGGCAAAAAGGAATATTTTTAGCCATATTAATAGCCTTGGGAGAGCTTGGAGTACATAGAAAATAAATATTTCTTTTAGGTGTCTTGGTATAAGGAAGAGTATGGAGAAATATCTTTCTATTGACTAAAAATAAAATTAATCCAACAATATCAAGAGGAATACATTTGACCCTTAACCTTATTTTCACGTTTGGCATGAAAAATAGCTTTTTAGTCTACAACCAATTGCTAATAACTTGTTGGAGTCGCCAGATGCTGCATGAAGGAGGCTATTACAACTGAAAATTTGCTAAGACCAACATCAATCTTAGACAACCTTGTTCAAATTAAGTCCCATTGAGTATGCCATATTTATTATCTATCTAAACTACACCCCTAAGAAGGTTTCTCAAGCCTCCCTAACTAGATGATATCATAGGAACAATCCTAAGATGCTTCACCCAAAACTTCTAACAAACTTATCACACTTGCAAATGAAAAGGGGTAGAAATGAACTAAAACTAGTAAGCAAACATGGAGTTGATGCACCAAATATAGAGTCCTCAACTTGCTATTATTTGTACTATGAAGAGACAAATTACAATCAAAGGTAGCTCCTACCACACTAGTGTTTATATATGAAGGCTATAGTTGTTACAATAGCTAAGGTTAACAATAAAGAGGCCTAAAAGTAGAAATTATTGATTTTTCAACACTTGAACTTAGAAAACCATGTATTACACATCATATTACCTTTGGAAAGGAAAATAATTTACATAGAGGCATAAAAAATAAATATAAATGCATGGAAGTAATCTCACTATCAAAAAACATTCATCAACAACTCACTCAATATCATTGTATGCAATATGAAAATGATATAACTCAACCTGAATTACTTTCAAAGTCAAGTGCAAGTCTTAAAATTGGTAGGGCTTCACCATAACCAGCTTGAGGATACATTTAATGCCTCTCAAGGCTTCATTTATGGATGAATTAGAAGAAGAGATAAGAATAGGATAAGAAGAGAAATTCATGAGATGCCTATCATAATCAGATCAGTTACAAAATAGAGAAGGAATGACATCAATATTGCAAATAATGTGTTGTCATATTCTTTCTTAGATTTCTAAGACATGTGTTAGATTAACTCTTTATAAGGGTGGCGTAGGAGGTCTTCTTAGAAGTTTTGATGCCTTCTTAATCATAAATCCTTGATGAGTTACCTATCTACTTATTTTAATAGTTACAAGCTCCTCAATTGACACTTGGAACCTTTGAATATCTTCCATGCCAACATTTGTCCCTTACAATTCTTCTTCTTTATGAGGTTTGCACTTGAAATTCATGTCTTTTCTTTTCTACCAAATTCTAACTCTAAAATAAGGTCTGATTTTGTACTTTAGATACTTTTAATGTGGATTATTACTTTAAGGAAGGAGTTTTAGCAGTTCATGAAGGTCTTATATTAGCCTTGGAGATCAACTTATAATTGCATTTAATGCATGTTTGTCAAGAAAGTTGTGAAGAGCCTTTATGCTTAGAAGCTCCAAGTGATCTTGAGGGTTAAGAATGGCTTCTATATATTTCATCATCCATTAAAACTCTCATGGGTAGTACTAGGTGTTCACTAAAATGTTTTTGAAAGTCTTTTGAGCTTTAAGTCCTTGTAACATGTCAACACCTTCTTTCTTGATGGAAGATGGGTCACATCTCTTCATTGAAGCCTAGTTATCAACTTGAAACCTATAATATGACTCTATAAGATTCTTGAATGATCTAAACATGATGATAACACCTCTATATTTCCTAAAAAACTCTCTTCAGTTGATTAGTGAGGTTTGTTCAATCCAAAATCTATTAAGGATAACTAGGTTAGTGCTCACATTTGTGGTGATCAATAGTGTTTAGGTTAGTAATAAAATAATGTAAGGATTATTACATGAAGTAATAATCAAATAGGTTAGTACTCATATTATATTATATTGTAAGAAAATAAAAAAATAATGTAATTGAGTTGATAATACAACTCACATAGAATGTTTTAATGGAAGTAGGAGAGATTTAGGGATAAGGCTAAGTAATATATGGAGATATTGTAGAGATTAGGATGATTATTATGTCCTTAGTTATAAGATATATTCCCCCTATAAATGTGACTTTTTGCAATTTAATAAGTGTCTTGATTTGATGGATTAAAACTTGGTATTCTCTATTATCTGGTATCAAAGCAAGTTCCTTGGGCCTCTCTATATTTTGGATCTTGGTCTTCATAAGATTTTGGAGTGTGGACCACATCAAATTATCTTTTATTTCAATAGATCCTTATTATTTTTTCAAGAGATATATAGTGCAAACCACTCTAAATTTTGTTGGTAATATTATATATATTTTTAAAAATGAGAAAATATATATAATATTACATGTTACCACATCATATGGAGTAGAGAAAATAGTTTATTGAGAACAATATTTGCATATATTTTGGATTTGTCCCTATTTATATTTGATTTTAAAGGTCAATCATACAGTTTCCTTTGCAGATGAGGGTTTGAATTAATTTATACAAGTCACATATCTTTCAATTTTCATTGGATCAATGGTTGTATTATCACATATACATCATAGTTCTATTAAAAAAATTATATTTTCATTCATGAGGATTTAATCTAGGGATTGTATTGAATGCCATTAGGCATATTGTTGTTGATTCAATATCTTGGGTATATTACTTTTGACATCAACCCTCTATTGAAGAATCACCTGGTTCTTATTGCATTATCTTTCAACATTTCCAAACTTCACCAAGGCTTATTTTAGGTTTTACTCTACCATTATGTATCAATTTTGAGACCTCATATTTCCAATGCCATTTGGAGATTAGAGTAAAGTGTGAACAAACACGGATTGTCATCATGTGACATTATGATCAGATCTTGATTTAAACTTTACCTACCTGATGGTATTTTGTGAAATGTGTTTAGTTGCCTATTTGTAGACCTGAGTACATCCCTAATCCCATCCATGGCCTTTGCACCTCAGATTTTCCATCAAGAAAACTCCTCCATTCCTTGGCTATTGCCATACTTAGGTCATGAAAATTATGTCAAAAGGATGCAACTTTTAGGTTTTACAAATGAGTTTAGGTTTTGATCAATGGTTTTATTTTTTCTTTTTTTTTAATTAGTTTTATTTAAGGTTTTATTTTATAAATTTCCATGGGTTTGAGTATTCTTAAGTCATTAAACTTTATTTTATTTTATTTGTGGTCTTTATTAGGTTTAGTTTTTATATTATTGCATTTTAAATTTATGATTTTTTAAGTTTCATTTTATTAGTTTGTTGTAAGTTTATTTTATTTAGATTTAAATAAGTTATTTTTATTACATAATTTTTAATATTTTATTTTTTTAGTTTTATTTTATTATATTTTTAAATAGTGTTTATATGTTTTAAAGAAATACAGTGAGTCATAAGTTTTTTGAGATTGAATTTTATTTATGTATTTTATAAGTTTTTATATTATTTAGTATTATATTATGCATTTCATTTATCATAATTCTTTTCTATCAATAAAGGTATTTTTAATGAGGTTAATTTTGTCATAGTTTTCCTTGTGTCATTTCTTTTTGAAGATTTTCAGTGTCAAGTCCGTTTTTAGTGACAAGCTTCAAATAAGCCTTTCAAAGGCATTCTCAATAAAACAAGACTATCTGTGATCTTTTTTTGTAATAACTTCTCCTCTCCAATTTAAAAGGCTCATTTATTTTAATGGATGCATTTTTAGTTGAAGCCAAAATCCGTAAGATAAAATTAAGGGGGGGAATATAGTCATGTGATTCCTCTCCCCATATGAGAACTAAGGTGGGGAATGTTAAGGATAACTAGGTTAGTACTCACATTTGTGGTGAGAAATAGTGTTTAGGTTAGTAATATAATAATTTAATTGATTATTACATGAAGTAATAATCACATAGTTTAGTGCTCATAATATATTATATTATGAGCAAAAATAATAATAATTTAATTGAGTTGATAATACAACTCACATAGAATGTTTTAAGGGAAGTGGGAGAGATTTAAGGATAACGCTGAGTAATATAGGGAGATATTGTAGAGATTAGGATGATAATTATCTATTTATTTATAGGATATATTCCCACTATAAATTTAACTCTATTTAATTGAATAAGATGTCTTGATTTGATGGATTAAACCTTGGTGTTCTCCATTAAAATCATGCACACAAGATCAAATAAGAGCTTTTTAATCCCTTTTCCATACATATCTATCTCACACATTACAAAATTATAATAAATTAGATGACTAAGATATTAATCAAGGTATTTCAAGTGATTTAGAGGCCACTTCAATCCATCTTATGTGATTAAAAGTCATATTTCTTCCATTAGGTCACATTCAAGGTTTAAAGAGGGTTTTTGAGCACTTAGAGTCTTAAGGATAATTCATAAAGTTGAGGGACCTAACCCAAGAAAAAATGAAAATAATATTTAGTATAAAACCCCATAATTATTTAATTATGGGCTTAGTATCCCATGCATCTCCTCTTTTGAGTTCACACATACTAAATATTAACTTTTCTAGCCATACCAGCATGGTTGTGTAGTCAAAGAAGATAATTTGGAAAGAACATGCTTAAAATCACTTGGAATGGATTTAAAAATAAAATATAGGGTATGTGAAAAAAAATTATGATATATCCCCATGGTTATCTAAATGATTTTACCTTTCAAAAATTTGTAATTTGCATTAAGCCCTAAGCAAGTGTTTATACAGTCTTACTCAATTGACCCTAATAGGCCTTTACCCACACTTTCATTATTTATAAATGGTTAAAATATTCATGAATTCATCCTAAAAATTATCACTCATCCCTTTAGGATCCTAAAATTACCGAACACCTCATAACGTGCAAGTTTTTCAAGTCCTCACACACAGGCCTATGCATGCTCATTTAGGCCTTTTAGGCCTAATTAACCCCTTTTTAGCCTTTCACTACTTTAAATAACTTTTAAACTCAATGGTAATCTTGTGATAATTTATTATTCCAACTAATATACATCTTTCACTTTCCTTTACCTCATTTTTTCAACCAATGGTAAACCGATTTCCTTCATTCACCTAAAACCTGCCTATATGTGCTTATTAGGTCTACCTTGACTGTAGTATGAGCGTTATCCTCTCATTAGAAATTTGGTGTTTTTAATGATGATAAAAATTTTCTCATATTCATATTTACAATTTTCATACCTTTATAACCTTTTTCCTCATCATAAACACCCTTTTTCCTCTATTTTCTTATGATAAACCTGTAATGATGGTTTTGGTTTGTCTTGATTATTGATGTTTAGGAATCCATTTTAATGGATTTTTACCTCATTTATACCTATTAAAATATATTAATAGCCACCCTATAAATATTTAAAAACTCAACTAACCTCTAATTCTCCATCAAACACATAAAATTCATCCTGATATAGGCAAGCTTGTAGGTGTTGATTAGGGTTGCCTAACTATAGGTTTGCCAAACTTGAATTTCATAGGTTAGAAAAAATTATTTGATGGATTTTCATCTCTCAAAAATTTCACTCACATATTTTTTTTTACTTTACTCATCCTCCCAACCCTAAAACATCCATCACTAGCATGCCTTTTTGCCCTACTGCCTGTTCTAGGCATTTAGGTGGCCATTTGGGTAAAAGTCTTGATTCCTCCTTGTTTTGGTCCTCTTTGTGTTAAGTTGAATAATGGTGAAATTATAGAGAATGGTAAGTCATTTTTTGTCATATTTTATTGCTTCAATTATGTTCAAATCACCTAGATCAACTCTTGAAACACTTCACTCTATTCCTCTTAGGCTCACACATCCATCTTGACTTACACAATCTTCTTTACTCATATAGTGTATTTGAGTGAAAGATGAATGAAGATATGAGATTACATAGGAAAAATAGGTTACTTTAAAAAAAATTACATTACCTTAATAAGGTTATTTTGAATACCAACAAAGTTTTATGGGTGTTACTCTCTTGTAGAAGCATGATTGTATTTACTAGTATTGCTTGGTGTTGCCTTGAACCTCATTAACTCACTATGAACCTAAAGAGGTTGAATCATCAAGATTATAGATACTATTGAAAATAATTATAATACACTACCATGTTTTTTATAGACCATAAACATTCTTATAAATAATTTTTTGACACCAATGGTGACCTATAGGTCTGTAAACCTTTAGGTTCACAAACTCTTTTTGGATTAGATCTGAAGAAAAACCTACAAAACTTGGTCTATAAGGCTTGTAACCAATGAGTATGGTCTTAAATATTATTTAAATTTGACATTTTTTATTTAAGTATTTTATATGATGAGAACAAAAACTATGTGATTTAATAGTTTTGGGAATATTGGTGTATTATTCCTAATTTAGTTAAAGGTCTGGAATAGGAAATCAGTAAATAAATATGCAATAATTAAGCTACTAATTTATAATAATTTGAATATAATTTTAATCTTTCTAAAAATATTAATAAGGGAGAGAAAATAATAATTAGCTAGAAACTAACTGAGATGGCTACTACAATGTCTAAAATTTACTATACAAGACTAGGACATTGTTGCAAATCAAGATCTGGGCTTTATTTATTGATTGGATAGGAGCAACAAAATAGGACACCCTAGGGTCTGGTGTTCTAGTCCTCTTCTTCCACTATTGTCTAGAAGACCTAAGCTTTCTAGGTTTTGTTCATTGTGTCCGTGTGATCCTGATTGTGTAATTTTGACTGTTAGATGTTCGTAGAACTACTTATAGAGTTGATTTAGTCTTAAAACCCTAGACTCCATTGTAATTTAACAAAAATTATGAGAAAGGGGGGGATTTAGTGTGTTTAAGATGCACTTAATGAATATCCACACCCCTTGTATGGGTATTCTTCCTACATACCAATACTCTGAAGAGGAATCAATCCATATGTAGTTCTCCCACTTGATGTGCTTTATGAAATTATGTGTATGAAGATGAAAAATACTATAAATATGTGTGTACTTGAGGTGGCTAGGGATTGGTTTAAGTATTAGAATAAGCTTGTATTAATATTGGTTGGATAGATGCAGAGAATAGGGAAGATTGAATTACTAGTCTTACTTGTATTCTTGCTTGCTTTGTGATATTTGCCAACCCTTTCCAAATTAACTTTAAATGAGATTTTATAAGGATCTATTGGTCATAGGTTGAATGGGAATCAGTGAAAATATGCCTATGAGGGTCATGAGATCAATCAAGAGAGACCTATGGGTTGGGTGTCATTAGCCACACTCAAGTTACCAATTTTCACATTTTATATGACTACATTTGCCCCCTTTTATGCTAGTGATGTAGCAAAGTGAAATATTAGGATAAAATAAAAATAGAAAGAGTACCTAAACTTACCTATAAGGGTAAATCTCATGAAGCTATGTGATGCTAAGTGTATGTAGAGAGAGCACGTTGTGAAGTGTAAATCTAAAAAAAAACAAAGAGTAGATCAATTCTTACTAGATACACTATATCTAAAATAAGAATGTACAAAGTTGGGTAAGAAAGAGAGAGGAAGATAAATGAATGAATACACCTCACTAAGTATGCACACCAATACAAAACTTATTATGATGCTGAGTGATGTTGGTTAATGTTGAGTAATGTTGGATGATGTTGTACCAAGAGTAATATCATGAATATAATTAAGTGCTCAATTCCCTGAAAGTGGCTCAAGAATGCAAAGGTTGGCCCTTTGGCTCCATAATCACCCACTAAGTAAATTTATTTGATCATGCATGTGTTAATTGATGTTTGGACTCTATGTCCAATCCCTTTGAGTAGGTGGCTTAAAAATACAAAGGCTAACTAGACCTTTAGCTCTACTATTGCCTCATGAAGTGAAGCTATGAACTGATACCAGTATGAAATGTTATGTCTTATGAGATGGCTTTTGAAGCTCATGAATGTATTTTAATCTAAAAATGTTGGCATGGATATCCAAATTTATGCTAGAAACTAGGCCACTCTTGGCCACTCTAAAAGGGTGAAGATTAAGCTTATATGAAAGCCACTCCAAAACTGAGCACTAGGCTTATATGAAAGCCACTGTAAAAAATGATGCCAACCACCTACATATAGAATAAGACACATAAATTTTGAGAATGCTTGAGTAATGTACTAAACTTGGAAAGATAAGAAGATAAATATGCTATGTACATTGCCCCCAATCACTGGTGTCTAAAACATGGATTCTGATTTGGAAGTTATACCAAATGTCATATCTAAAACTATAAGAGAGATCCATCATGCCATGCATGATACCTCCTATATATATATATATATATATATATATATTCTATGAGAAAAAGTGTACTAAAAACTACTGATTTTAAACTAGTCTAAATGTGCAAAACTATAGTTGAACCTACTTTTCTACCTACTTCTAGAAAGTATGATTTTTTTACTGTTTAGACAAGAGCATCAAAAGTAGACACTAGAGAGTCTAACATTATAGTCCAATCTTGGAACTATTGTCTTGGGATAAATCTAATGACTATTCTAAAATTGTCACTATATGCCTAGTCTAGTCTGCCTAGTTTAAAGTTTGGTTGTTATTTTAGGTGTTCTGAAAGCTAAATTTTTTACTATTAGGAGTTTTGATCTCTATGAAAAAACCCTTATTTATTTCCCCATATTCTAAGGGTAGGAATGAAGACCATGCAATGACTACCCTCAGAAGAAAGAGCCATGTAAGTGTGTTATGCTATAAAGATACATGATATAGTAATGATAATTGACAAGATATCTCAAGATATAACATGGTTTGTAATGAGAAATTATTAGATCAATATGGATATGCCTAGATAGATATAATAATGTAATATCATGTGTAATGTAGTAAGATATAATTGGAAGTCTATTTAGTTGTTATTAGTTATCAAAGAGGGATGGAACATAATGTCTATCATGGCATATAAGAAAGCAAGATAATGCATGATGTGGATCATGGCATTGTAAACAATTAAAATGAAATCAAGTAACAAACACACAAGGTAATAAGTAAGAAGCATACAAGAGTGACCAAGGGACCAAACAAATAAGGGACATGGTCACATGTCACTCAAACTAGAAATCAAGCATACAAGGCATGTTCAAATGCCACATACACATACAATTAAAATAAGTAAGATTGGTGTGAAAGCCACAATCACATAGAAGAGTATAGGTAAAGGACATTGGAAAATATCATAAGGCACACACAAGAATATAAGCAAAGTACATTGGAAAATATCCTAAGGCACATACAAGAGACAAAACAAGAATTGATAAATGCAATCATATCTAGCTATGCAAAGCAAGAAATAAAGCATGTAAATATTGGAAATACAATAAAATCTAACTAATCAAAGTAAGAAATGAAATTATGTGAGACATGTAGTACAATAAAATGTATATGCTAAGAAATACATGAGTTCTATATACTAGTGAGTGTCGATAGAGTAATCTATGTAATCTAGTAGGTAATGTACATCAACATGATAACTAGAGTGTGTGGTGTAGTAATGACATAACCTAGATGGTATAATTATATAAAATATGCCCCCAGTGGGTAGATATATCGATATGTGTCTCTAATGTATAAGTAGGATGCCCCCTCAATGGGTAGAGTGAAGCAATCAAGGATTTGGATGTCACTGCACACACTCAAATAAGATCAAGTGAAGCATGGTAATATAGATAAATCACAAAACAATAACATATAATAGAAAATGTAAGTCTAGCATGGTAGTAAAAATGTAAAGTATGGATAATGCATACAATTAAAATGTTTTTGGTGTTTTTGAGTTATTTAGATATTTTTGTATTTTGAAATTTTTTGATATTTTTTGGTATTTTGGACATATTTGAATGTTTTTTGGTATTTTAAAAATTTTGTATTATTTTTTATATTTTTGAAAAAATATATGTATAATCAATCAAATAGAAACTATGTACAATTGATATGGTAAATAAATGATACTAACCAATGAGTCTCATGTGAGACTCCTTATCATGGTATCCTATATCAAGGGGAGGGATCGTGCATGATCATGAAGCATAATGGAAGGGTTGAGACTATGGCTCTGAAAGTTGTAAATGTTATAAATGCTCTAAAATCTCTCATGTAAAAACCAAATGTGGAGTCCCATTGTAAATTTGAGAAGTGGATTCAATTATAGGGCTCTTAGGGACCCATATGGTAGTGGGAGAAGCTCTTTAAACATGTGCTCTATGTGTAGAGGTATGAGATCTCAATGATACTACCCTAGGTGTGAACACTATAGTTAGAAGTTGTCTAGAATCTTAAAACTATGGTTGCTTTAAAAAAAACCTCTGTGGAAGTGTATAAACTCTCTATGTTGGTGATGGATACCTCAACTATGTTAGGTTCACTAAATGATTTAATAGTTTTGGGAATATTGGTGTATTATTCCTAATTTAGTTAAAGGTCTAGAATAAGAAATCAGTAAATAAATATGCAATAATTAAGCTACTAATTTGTAATAATTTAATTATAATTTAAACCTTTATAAAAATAGTAATAAGGGAGAGAAAATAAGACTTAGCTAGATACTGACTGAGACAGTTGTTGTAGGGTCTAAAATTCACTATGAATGATTGAAACACTATCAAAAATCAAGATCTGGACTTCATTTATTGATTGGATAAGAGAATTTAAATAAGACACCTTGGAGTCTGGTGCTATAGTCCCCTTCTTCCACTATTAACCAGGATACCTAAGCCTTTTGGGTTTTGTTCATTGTGTCTGTGTGAATAATCCTATGAAATTTTGACTATTAGGTGTTCACCAAACTCCTTATAGAGTTGATTTAGTCTCAAATCCTAGACTCCATAATGCTTTGACAAACTTTGGGAGAAAGGGGGGAGTTAGTGTGTGTAAGATTCACTGAACGTGTATCCACACCCCTTGTGTGGTCATACTACCTACATAACAATACTCTGAAGAGGGATCAAGCTATATGTAGTTCTTCCACTTGATGTGCTTTATGCAATTATGTGTATGAAGATGCAAAATGCTAGAACTGGGTGTGTTTGAGGTGGCTAAGGACTAGTGTAAGGATTAGAATAATATTATAGTAATATTGTCTGGTTGTATGTAGAGAATAGGGAATATTTCCTTAGTAGTCTTGCTTGTATTCTTACTTGCTTTATGATATTTTCCAACCCTTTCCAAATGAACTTTGAATAGAATTTTATAAGGATCTGTTGGTCATGGGTTGAATGGGAATTAGTGAAAATATGCCTATGAGGGTCATGAGAGAAATCAAGAGAGAACTATGGATTAGTTGTCATTAGCCACACTAAAGTTACCAATTTTCACATTTTATATGACTATAGTTTGATAAGATCTCTCTCAACCATATCTACAAAATCACATAGTCCAAATGTGTATGTAAAAATCTTTATCTCTCTTGAAGATCATATCTCCAATGGTGCTTACATATATTTGTGATGTATTTAAGATATTATATCAACTATTTATTTTATCATTTCAACACAATAATGCATTCAAAACACCTCATAGATCCTGCAATTTGATTGTCTTGAGCCAACGAGCGAAATAAGACTATTTGACCATGCACCAAACATGAACATGAATAAAAATGAAATAAAATGATATTTCAAGGGTCAAGGAGTGTTAAATACACCATTCCCATTCTCATACATTCATCTGACTTCATAACTCTGCACTTAGTGAAAACTGACTCTGGTGGGGTTTTGAGTCCTTTTTAGGCTCTTTAACTTCTTAATGATTGTTCATAAATTTAAAGAGCCTAACTAGCCAAAAAATTCCAAAAAGTGGAATGGAATTAGGGTACCCTCCTATGGAAAAATATTGGATCTCAAATTTCTCTCTCCTCAAAATTATAAGTGAAAATTGGTTGACTATTTTGAGATGCGAAGAAACCTGATGGATAAATGGAGTGGGTTTTTGCATTTTTTGGCTATAAAAATCAAAAAAAATATGGATTTGGATCTAAAAAGGCCATGGGGACCCTTGAAATATTTTTTACAATATCATTCAACATAAACCCCTACAAAATACTTTTAAAATCTTACTTTCTTCATGAATCTGACTATTATGCCCTTTAGAACTATTGGAGATGATGAACCAAGTGACTCCTCAGCTTCCCCTAATTTTTATGGAGATGGAAGAATGTTGAAAAAAATTTCCCACCAATTTTTTTGTAAAAATATTATAATAACTCCTCATTTAGCTGTTGGAAATGATGAATGATAGTTACAAAAAAACTTCCAACTTTAGAAAGCAGTTATATAAAGACTTGGGGAAGATGTACAGACACATACAAGCATGATATCATCATTTGATTTTAGATGACTTTAAAAAGTCCTCTATTCAAGAACTAAACCTTCATATTTGTTGTTTACTAGTAAGTGTCATCTCAACATTGGAATGCCAAATAAGATAAAGTAATAAAAGACCTTAATCTTTTCAAAATTACTTTAAACTCTACAAATTTATTGAATAATAATGTGATCAACCTACTATTTTTGCTTCTTTGACCATTTTGATCAGCTTTAGACCTTATTTGTTCCTTGAAGGTTTACCACCTTATATCCTTGATCATGCTTATTCATGGACTTGATTTCCACTTAACCTTAACTTTTTCAAACTTACCTTAAAAAATGATAAACACATAATGAAGGCTTAAAAGAATGAATCTTTGATGACAAGATCAAGTGACTTAGCCTAATACTCATTAGATCATATTAAATGACCTTTTAAGCTACTAAGGAAGATAAAGTACCTATCATCCTAGATCATTAATGACCAAAACAAGACCTCCATAATGGTTATCAACAAAGTTAAGGTCAAATACATCAAAGTTTTGAATGAATCCCATTCATGATGTCCAAATTTTGGCTGACAATGGATGCATAGTGTTGCCCTATAACTTGTTGGAGATGATGATTACTATTTTAATCATTGAAGAATTATTCTTATGGTTGAGCACCTTTGGATAATTAAGGGTGATCAATCCCCAATTTATGTAACTAAGGCAAGATAATGGGTTTAGAAGGCAAATGCCACAACCCTTATTTAAAAAGTAAAGGGAGTAATACCAAGGCCATTGAGTGTTGTAGAAACCTCAACTACACTAATACATGTAACTAATCTTGTGAATATCGCAATCCAAATATGAAAGGCAAGATCCACGTATTGGGTGTGTGGGGTAATGTCAATGCTATTGAGGATAATAAATCACAATTTTATTACTCATTTTAACATAAATTAATTACTACAAATAGAATTATAGGTTCAATGTTTATCACTATTGGTGTAGATGATATTTATTAGTTATATACCACCTCAATCTTGTGCACTTGTAAAAATTAGACCTTGGTTATTCCTCTTAGTTATAGACATATACAAGTTATGGACCTATACTTAATTTTATGCTTCCTAAACACTTGTGTCCCAGTCATACTCCTACATAAATGCAAGTATCCTTAACTGACACAAGTGTCCAATGCCCTAAAGGCATCTAATTTTCAAATGAAACATATCATAATAGTTGGCCTAAGTGTTATTATCTGATATATTTTCCAAAGGGATTGTTATAAATATAAGATCAACCCTCATTCATTCCTCACTTAGTGCATACTTAGATTCATACTGAAGAGCATTCAAAGAGATTTCAATTAAGTAAAACTTCCCTATTTTATCATATTTTCATATCATTGATAGGGATAACACATGTATAGGTTTTAATTATTGAAGGAGTAGCCAAGGTTTATATTTTTCAAATTACAAGCTAGGTCACTATTGTACTTAATCATCATGCATTGCATGATTCACATAAAAGTCAGCATGTAGGGGAGAACTATATAAGTATGAGACCTCTTAAGAGTATTATTTATGTAGGTAACACTCATTGATAGAGGTACCTTTAGGTTAGCTCAACACTAGGTGCTCTTTAACCCATTTTTCCCACAACCACTATGAAGATGAAGAACTGGGGTTTGATAATTTAATAATAAATGATTGTCCATGACCTAGATTTGAATAAACCAAAGAAAAGGATGAACCTAGAAGCATATAGGTGATTTTATCTTATTTCAATAGTTTTAGATTAAGGTAAAAGCAGGTTTTGAAAGGGCCCCGAAACCCTTTACAGATCAAAAAAATAAAAATAAAGCAATAACAGCCCACTGAAAAATAGTAAAAAACCAGGTTTTACTTGGACCTGAAACCACCAATATAAACTAGACAAAGCTCCCCAAGTTTTACAAGGACCTGAAACCTAAACAATAAAACCAAGTGCTATGACCTGAAATAGGAACCCAAGTTTTACAAGGACCTGTAACCTTTAAAAAATCCATGCATTAAAAGATCTACACATTTTCAAGCCGCATTAACACGAGGAAGGGTTTATGGGAGCCAAAATAACATCCGCCAAAAGACCCCAACCCCAACCAAACAACAAAGAAACAATCCCCAGAAATAGTTCCGCCATCGCCTCAAACGTCCATCCGGTCGTCAGCCCATTCTCCCCCTCTACAAAACACAAAGGCAACACCACCTTGGTAATCAAAATTTCATCGAATGACATCTTGAAGCACTTCAACATGAGCAACAAACCTATAGATGAAAAGTAATGGCAAAAAATTGGTTCTGGCCACCACCCCCAAAAAACTCATCTTCAATCATGCCCTTAGGGTTACAGCAGAAATAGAGCCCCTCCTAATCTACTTTTGACACACCATCTAACACCATGGAGATCCGTTCAAGGCCCTCCCCACAGCCAAACCCTCACTAGGCTCACTGGTCAAGAAAAACAATGGCCAACACCACTCCATGCGCTGGTGTTGACAGTTAAAATAGGGAGAAAAGATTCCCCCAACACGCAGCAAAAAAGACCCATGCCGCCTTGTGCCATGCCCAACACCATGGTACCCAATACCATAGGGACCAGGTCTCCAAAAACCACGGCCGTGCTCCCTCCATGGTGAGAGTTCAGCGCGGCCATTTCCACAGCCGCGCTCCTGCGTGGCCTTTTTCAAACTAAGTCCACTTTCAATAGTTATTTCATACTAGACACTTATGTTTGATCTAATTAGTAACATTGATGTAACCATCCCAAGATAACATAAGTGTACAAAATATAGAGGCACTTCATCCAAAATTTAGTGGTTTTTCTAGGATATATTTATAGTCTAATTCCTACCTATTCTAGATCTAAATCTATATTAGCATCATAACCAATTAATTATCTTGTTTTTATTAGCATTTAAATATCTAGCATAGTTGTACTTTCCATTTTTAGTATATCTCAACATAATAAATTTAAGTATATGTTCTATCTAAGTTTTTTAATTAATTGACCTACTATAGATATGTTTATCACCCTTGTTCTTATTCATTTATATACTCTTAACCCTATATACCTATAGTAGGATCCATATCTAATTTAGGGTTAAAATATTTGGTGAACTTGATTCGTATGACTGCAAATTTTTTTTATTCCTAAGGTTTTTAGTCAGCTAGGATTTTAGATTACTATACTTTTTCATTTTCTACTTATATTATTTTTTATTCAACCTAGGTATATCCCTAGATTGGGATATGTACCTATTGAACATATTGAGCTTCCCCTCCTACCACCTAAAATGTCTCAAACCACTAAAGAACCTAATACCATAGTCCATGATGATACCCATGTTGAGAATGAGTAGCATGTTGATGAAGTTACCATAGAGAAAGAATCAAAAAATGAAAACCATGAATCCAATGAAACCAATGAACATGAATAAATAGAACATGAGCAAGTAAAACCCATTGCATTATTTTGTGAGCATATTCATCAAAACCCTAAATATCTTGATGAAATCTTAAAAACTATATTATAAACTAAAAAATAAAAAATCATAGATAACCAAAGAGGTCCATCTATTTATCATGATATTCAAGTTATGGGTCATCCCCACATATCAATAACCCTATAGATATGTTTATCACCTTTGTTATTATTCATTTAAAGACTCTTAACCCTATATACCTATAGTAGGATCCATATCTAATTTAGGGTTAAAATATTTGGTGAACTTGATTCATATGAATGCAAATTTTTTTTATTCCTCAGGTTTTTAGTCAGCTAGGATTTTAGATTACTATACTTTTTCATTTTCTACTTATATCATTTTTCATTCAACCTAGGTATATCCCTAGATTGGGATATGTACCTATTGAACACATTGAGCTTCCCCTCCTACCACATAAAATGTCTCAAACCACTAAAAAACCTAATACCATAGTCCATGATGATACCCATGTTGAGAATGAGTAGCATGTTGATGAAGTTACCATAGAGAAAGAATCAAAAAATGAAAACCATCAATCCAATGAAACCATGAACATGAATAAACAGAACATGAACAAGTACAAGCCATTGCATTATTTTGTGAGCATATTCATCAAAATTCTAAATATCTTGATGAAATCTTAAAAACTATATTATAAACTAAAAAATAAAAAATCATAGATAACCAAATAGGTCCATCTATTTATCATGATATTCAAGTTATGGGTCACCCCCACATACCAATAACCCTACCCTTGAGCACATTATCACTTCATACTTCTAATGGGAGCATAGGATATGTATTTCAACCTTTGTTTCCTAAAAACATTATTGCTACATCTACCATGGAATTATTAATTGTTTCAACTCAAATACTAGTTTAAATGCCTATTACTAATCAAACCATGTTCATTTATACTTTGGTTACTACTAAACTTACTAATGTAAATTGCAATGGATCTACAGTTCAAACTCTCCTTTAATTTATAAATGCCTCAAAGGACAAGGTTACAAACACTAAATAAAAGGATTTAAAGTCTCCTCATGCTATTAATTCCCAAGATGTGATGCATAACCCTCTTACACTTGATATATATGTGAACCCTTTTCCAATTACTTTTATTGCACCTAAGTCCCATTTTATGATGGTAAGGGTGATCTTGAGTAGTATCTTTGATTTTTATATGTGGCATGCCTTGATTATTCCTCCAATGATATAATTTTGACCAAATTATCTCTAAGGAGCCTTAAAGACTATGGTTTGAGGTGGTTTTATGATTTACCTCTCTAATTTGTGAAAGCATTCAAACCTATTGTAGATCATTTTTTTGCATGACTTATCTCTTAACATTACTGAAAAGGTTTCTTATGTCCAAATTGTAAAAATAAAATAATGAACTAATGAACCTATCAAAGAATGTCTTGAGGTATAAGAAGATGTTGGCTAAAATGACCAATCCTATGGCAGATAAATAAATTCAAGACATCTTCAAACAAAATTTGCTTGTTCCTTTACATGAATCCATCATTTTTTAAAAGTTTAAATCCTTTGGTGACTTGTGCCATGTTGTTTTGCATCATGAAATGAAACTTATCTCATTTAACAAAATTAAGTATGTAGCAAACACACCAACTACATCCAAAACAAATACCCATTTTACAATCAAACTAAGTTATAAATTAGAACCTTCTAAGCCTAAAAAGGAAATAACCACCATGGTTAATGCAATTTCATAGTAGCCTAATTATCTTTTCTTATCCAATATACTAATTAAATAGTTCTCATGCTTATCTAAGTCTTCAAATTCATTAATCATATGGTTATTGGAGTGTCAACCTATATATTTCCCTTATCCTATATAGGTTGATATAATTATAGATTTACCCAAAGGATATGATACAAATGCTTATTGTGACTATCACCAAGACCATGGGCATTATATGAATAGATGTTTATCATGAAGCATAATATCCAAGACCTCATCGATGACCAAAATATTAAATTTGATGATAATCTAAAGGAATCAAGTTCACAACCTGGTGATCACCAAAAATAGAAGATATTTAACAATCCTTTGTAAGGCCATTCTAATAGAGATGTTGAAGTGTAAATGGTATATAACACACATCCTCATCCATAAAAATATGAGCACCCATTAGATGGGAGTATTGGTACCTATATGCTATAAAAACCTCTTATGGTTTAGAGACCTTTTACTTTTAATGATAGTGAGATTAAGGATGATGACTCTGAACTTCATTATTTGTTCATTTAATCATACCTTGACCACTAGCGTCTACGTAGTGTTATGATTGATAATGTATAATAAATAATTTTTATACCATGACATTACTTACACACTTGGGTTATATTCATCATGATTTACACCCTTCTACTAGATTAGTTAGAGAATTATATGGGACCTCATAATTGGTTCTTGGTGAGATTGACTTACCTTTATAGGTGAGTACAACACATGTGGTTACTACCCTTTTAGTTACACCTTCCATGAGTGGATTTGATATTTTATTAGGATGGCCTTGGATACATACCCTTTGATAAGTAACTTTTGTAGTGCATGGGTGTGTTAAATACATTCATGTCAATCAGCTAATTATAGTTTTTAGAGTTCTATATGAGCATCCTTTTTAACAAGATAAATTTATACCTAGACATAATTATCAATCCTCTTGAGGATAATACACTGTAAAAGGGTAAGAAATAGGCAATCCCCTTTACTAGGCATTCAATACCTGAGAAACCATCACATTAGATATCCATAATGGATTCCATAAAATCCTCATCTACTACATACTACATTTAGATATTCAAATCACCAACACATTTTCCTATTACTCTTATTCCAAAGAAACCATATAACACTCAACAATGGGTTCCATGAACCCATACTCCTATTACTTATATACTTTTTACTTCCAGACCATAGAGTCCTATTTTACATATGTAGACCACCATAGATACTATAGTGATAGATATTGCACCTATACATGCTCCTTGATAGCATCACCAATTTATTACACCAGGTTCAGTGTGGGGAGATATCTATAAACATCCTTTATATGGGATCATAGGGTAGTTTCTTCACATATTACAAAAATACCAAAAAAAATCAAAAACCTAAAAATATTTTTGGCATCTACACATTTTATTGGCTACTTGGCATCTGTGTGTTAGTTCTATGTTGATGGATGACATATTAGTTACTTCTACATACACATGTTTCATACTTTTATTTGATTATGATACATTCATACATAGATACATTATATATGCACTTTTTGATGTTAGGGTTTCCTCTTCTCACATCACTAGAACCTTAGGGCAATCCACGTTATTTTATCATAATGCATATAGGTTATATCATTATATGGTCACTTTACATTATCATTTTTGAGCTCATATATGTACTTACACATGATTCTATCCATGTTTAGATCTTTCAAAATGGATTTTATATGTTATGTACTTGACATTTTTTGCTAACACATATATCTAAGGATTAATTTAATATGTTTATGTTAGTTTCATATGCTTTCATTTATGCACTTCTTTGAGTTTGTTTTCTTGATATTATCTTTTTTTAAGCATTTGAATATGTTCTATTGTTTGTGGATTATGTGCATTTGTTTGTTTCTTTGGCATTTGAATATGTCATTATTATTTTTATGTAAATTTGAGTATGTAATTCTTAGTTTCATATACATTTGACTAATTCTTTTCCATTATATTATGTGACATTTGAACATGCCCTTTATTTGTGGTCTCTTTGGACCATTGTTTATTGATATTATTTTGAGTGCTCTTGTATATGAGATTTATTTATTTTCAATATTGTACTATTACTATCTCTAATTTACCATGAATACTTAGGCCTTTATGTGATCACATTATATTTACTTTAATGATACATTTATCTAGACATGTTCTCTTATATGCTACATTGTTCATTCACAGTTCTATGGTTATATTATCCTTTTGAGGTGAGGTAACTACCAATTTATATCTTCCTTCACCTCAAAGGGAGGAATATTAGTGGGGTAATTTAATAGAGGCATGGATTTCACATGGTCACTATTTCAAATTCGATGGGGGCATGTTTTGAAAACATATTCTTCACACTTACTCAATATGCAACTTACACAGATTATAATGGGGGCATGTTTTGGAAATTTGTCCTCCACATTGGCATTTATATCAATTTACAATTTCAAATTATAGTGGTGGCATGATTTATAAGAAATGTTATCCAAACTTACATAGTTGTAATTTGGGCAAATTACCTAGTTAAATAATTTAGATACACATTTGTGACAAAATTCTATAAATCAGTGTCATTGTTATACACAGTTTCAATATGAGACATATCTAAGTTATATATGGCATGCCATGTGTGCCCAATATTCTAAAATAAAATTAGCTTTAGATTTATAACACTTTAGGGGTTGTCACCACCCACCAAATTATAATTTTACTGACTATATTTAGCCAATCTACTACAGTAGTTAGTTTACTTTTTGGTATGGTTGTGGTGATTAAATCACTTAGTCTTGCCAAGTTTTTAGGTTGGACTTGATTATATCATCCAACCTCACCATTTTTATAGTGTGAGGTAGCTTGGTTTGCTCACACTAACTAGGTTATAAGTATTATTTGGTTGCATGGTTGAGTTAGTCTCAACTTCCAAGTGGCAATCCAACTTTTCTCCAAGGTTGGGGGTATGGGCCCTCATCTCTCTCTCTCTCTCTCTCTCTCTCTCTATATATATATATATATATATATATATATACTTAAATATGTACACTTTTTAGGTTTATATTTGTCCTTATCTTTATTTTATTTGATTTTTAATGATACATATTTCAAATGAAATTTTCAAAAGGCACCATGGTTTCATCGATACATAGATGTACTCCTAAAACTTTCTCTTTTTCAATTTCAATCATTTCAATACTTTCAATTTCAGATTATATGCAATATATTATAACATTCTCTTGGTTGAAAGTTAGTCACCATCAAAGCACTCAAGTTGGACTCAAGAAAAGGTAAGTTATGTTATACATGCCTAGGTATGCATTCCTTTCCTTAAACTAGTAATTCATTACTATATTAAAGGGGGTAAATGTAGATGATATTTATGAACTATATAGTACCTCAGTATTTTACACTTGGTAAACTCAGACCTTGGTTATTCTTCTTAGTTATAGACCTTTATTGCTTTTAAAAGTATTGTATCTAAGATATTTTATGCCCCTTGGCATATCTCTTAGTCTGGTCAATTTTATGTTGATGACCCAAGCCTTATATCTTTCCTAGAATGCCTAAAACTTTTTTATCTTCCATCTTTGTAGTTCTATACCTATACCTACTTTTATGCATCCTAGACATTTTCATCTTAGTCAAATGCCTATATCAATGCAAATGTCCTTACCCAATGTAAGTGTCTAGATCTCTAAAATAATCTAATTTTCAAATGAAATGTATCCTAATGGTCGACCTAAGTAAAATTTTGTGAGATATTATCCAAATGGATTGGTATAAATATAATATGAATACTCATTCATTTCTCACCTAGCATAGATTTAGATTCATATCAAAAAGTATTTAAATAACATTCAATTAAGAAAAGCTTCCCTATTTTCTCTTATTCCCATATCAGTCATAAGGATAACATATCTATAGGTTTGAAGTGCTTAAGGAGTAACCCAAGATCTATATTTACCAAGTTACAAGCTAGGTCACTCTTGTATGTTCTTATCACACATTGCATGATTCACACACAAGCCAACATGTAGGGTATAACTACATAATTTTGAGGCCCTCTTCAAATTATTTACTATGTAGGTAGTGCTCATTAATACAAGGGTCTTTGGGGTATCTCTACACTATGTGCCCACTAACCCATTTTTCTCACAACCAATATGAAGATGAAGAACTAGGATTTTGATCATTTGACCAAGAGTGACATTCCATGACCTAAATTTGAATGTACCAAATTTAAGGCAATGATGAACATAGAAGCATATAGGTGGTTGCATCATATGTTAATAATTATTTCATACTAGACACCTGCATCTAATCTAGATAATAGTTTGACAGTACCATCTAAGGCTAACACAAGTGTCTATAGCTACAAAGGCACTTAATCTAAAATTTAACAGTTGTTCTAAGATATTCTTCATGTCTACCTCCTACCTATTCCATATCTAGATATGTATTAGTATCAAAACCAACTAATTATCTTGTTTTCATTCTCATTGTAATATCTAGCATAGTTTTACTTTCCATTTTTAGCATATCTTAGCATAATAAATTTAGTATATATTCTATCTAAGTTTTAAAATTAATTGGCTTGTTATAGATCTATTATCTCCCTTGTGATTATTCATTTATATATTATTAACCCTATCCACCCATAGTAGTATCCATATCCAATTTAGGGTTAAAACAATTAGGTACCATGGAATGTTCTTAGAAAATAACAATTGTAAAAGTGTGAATGTGCATGAATAAGCTTTGGGCCCCATAATCAATGTTAACATTATTTAGATAATATGTATGCATCAACCAACATAATGCCTCATAATTTTAACTTTAGGTACCAATATGATATATAATTACATGCATCTATATTATATTTGTGTTCCATATCTAAAAAATCATAAAACATGTATCTCATGTCCTATAAAATGAGTGCATATTCCTTGCATATGCTCATAAATGTATCTGAATATGTGCATATTTGAAAAAATCATAAATCATAGCCTATAAAGTGAGTTCATATTCCTTTCATAAGCCTCCAAAATGTGACTAGATTTTTTCAATATTTATCCCACTCTGATATTTGAACCACTTGAAAATATCTATAATATGTATAATTTATGCCAAAATATGTATTCTTTGCTCATGGAAACTTATGTATCTATGACAATCCCACTAATATGCCCCCCCTTTTGAGGTGAGGTAAATAGCCTACGAGTCACTAATCTCAAAATAAATAGTTAATTATATCATGTTATGTATAAATATGTAATCATATACAATTATGTCAACATGTGGAAAATATGTCATAATAAGAAGTAATATGTCATCAAATAATGTATGAAACATATGTAATACAATTCATATAAGTGTCATGTCAAGATGTATATATCAATTAGGTACATAATAGGAATCATTATTAATAAATTTATTAAATAAGACTATGCAAGAAAGGGACATGATATGGATCATGACACTACACAAGGGGGTGTGTGATATGGATCATGGCACCCACAAAATAAATAATCATAACAAACTCAAAAATCAATTTCATGGCCATGAATCATAGATAAAATTAAATTCAATAGCTTACAATTTCACACATAAGGCCAAGGGGCCACAAATAAGGAGAAATAAATTCAGCACACATAAGGCTAAGGATCCATAAATAAGGGGCAATAAATGCCACATGCATAAGGCTAAGGATCTAAAAATATGGGGAAATAAATGTAACACATAAGGCTAAGGGGATACATAAAATAGACAAGCAATGGCTAGCCTATTATAGAAAGGTCATATAAATATATAACATGTAATAGTGTAACCTATGAAACAAGATGCCCCCAGCATTAGCATGGTCCCTGGGTAAATAAATGGTCCAACATATATATATCCAAGTATCATGTGTATTTTTATGCTCTACATATCACTCATGTATAACATGAAATTCATGTGTATATAGAAAATGATATGTAATCTAACAAACATGTGATAAATAACATATTTAAATAATGTAAACTTTCAATCATGTCATGCTCAGGTCCTATTTTTTTTTAAATGAACATTTGAATGTCTTTGTATTTTTTTTTTTTGTATTTTTGGAATATGTGCTCAAGGGAGATTTTAATAAAATAACCAATCTAAAATATGGTCATGGGAAGGTTATCTATCATACATTTTAAGGGACACCTCATGGGAATAAGTAGTGTGATGCCGAAATAGATGCAAATCCAAATCTTAATTTGAAAAAATGATCTCATGTTGTACAATAACACTCATCATCATCACTCACAGTGTCATGTGTATGATGAATAGCTCAAGAGTGTAACATATCTTGTGAAAAATATTGTATATTATGAGAACCTTGTACATGTGTTTATTTTTAAACACGTTGATGTGAAATTGACTATAATATAGGACATGGAATGAATATTGGTTGTTGTACATCATAAATGACTCTCTAATGTAATGGGTGCTATAATATTTATCATCTAAGAAAGTTCACTAATTTCCTCTAAATGGTCTATGTATAATAACCCTGAGTAAGATGTATAATTTATTATATAGAATGATTTGGGGCATGGGGAATAATTAAATCTATAACATCATGAATAGGTGTAGTAAATAACTCTATATAATTATCTTGAATAGGTGTAATAATTATATCTAGAGAATAATTTTGAATAGGTGTAACAATTATATCTAGAGAATAATGTTGAATAGGTGTAACAACAAACTATGGTGGTGGTGGGGGTGAAGGAATAAATGCCTTTGGTAAAGTATGGTTCTCATATAGAATAATTGGATTTGTCACCACCATGTTACAATGTATATAATTTCCACAGTAAAGCACTAAGGATGGTACTATGTTGAGCTTGTGTATCCTAGAGTGTCCCAATAACATTGTTGACCATTTTTTGCCCAATAGGCCAAAAATTGGTCCCCTTCTGTCCCTGCTATTCTAGGCCATTTGATTTTTCAATTTTGCATGAATCTGTTCATTTCTATGGACTCTATAGGTTTTGGATTTCTATGGACTCTGCAAGTTAGTCCTTTGGCACATGAAGGATCAGTTCAAAGAGTTCTAGGTTTTACAAGGCTTCTTTATGCTCTAGTCTGAAGAAAATCACGAAGAAGGTTGGCATCATTGAACCATTGAACCTAGTTAAATGCCTTGGTTCAATGCCTGGTTCAATCACTTGGTTCAATGCCTTGGTCCAATCGGTAGTTCAATTACTCCTTTTCAAAGCCTGGTTCATCGCTTCAAGTCCATCGCTTCAATTTATAGGCTTGGTTCATCGCTTGCTTCATGGCCATTGATTCATCGGTGGGTTCAATGGGCTTGGTGGCCTTCATTAAACTGTTGAACTAGTTTAATGAAGTGGTTTAATCATTTGGTTCAATGCTTAAGTTCAAGTGGCATCAGTTCAAAATGCCTCCAGTTCAACATGCAAGTTTAATGACAGAAGCAAACAAGGAAAGATCAAAGGCTAAGTTTAATGGGCTTGGCACGTAGCTTTAAACCATTAAACCAATTCAACTAATTGGTTCAGTCACTTGGTTCAATAGATGGATCATCAGTTAAGTTCAAGCGGCTTGGCACGAAGTCTTGAACCATTGAACCAATTGTTGGTTCAACAGCTTGGTTCAAGGGTGTGCCCTAAAGTTGAAGGGCAGTTCAAGATCCAAGAGGCCCTTATGGAGGGTAGGGAGCATTTCAAATGGAGCCATAGGGTTTTCAAGTGATGACAGGTGTGTAAACATAAAATTTTACACCATGAAAGCCAAAGCACGAAAGGCACCATGTGGCAACCATGGAGGACTTCAACAGGGTTTTTGGGAGCAACAGAATGTGCCACATGTCCCTTGCAGGGCTTGATGGAAGCTAACAAATGGAAACATTCATGGGTTTCTCCTATTGGATTCAAAGAAGACTATGGTGGGCCTGAATGAGTTGCTAAGAATTATGTGAAGCATGCCAAGTGTCAGTGTCCATGAGTACCAAAAAAGGGCCCAAAAGTTTTCTAAGGTAGCTAAAGGCTCTGCGGAAGTGGCCACGTGTCAACTTCTACTTGACTCTCAAAAGACCCTCTAATGTAAGAAAATGCTACCACATCTCATTATCATCTTAGCAAAAGCCACCACGTGTCAATTTCCATGTTTCAAAGTGTCTTCTAAGTGCCCAAGCAGCAGACTATGACATGTGTCAAAGGCAAATGCGCTCTCAGTGAAAAGGGTAAAGTAGGAAGCTGAAAGAGAGTCCAAGGGCGATGGTTGCATGAACTTCAAATTTAATGCAGTGAAGTAGCCATTTGTTTTGAACTATCTGAGTGCCAAATCATGGAAATAGCCTGAGGAATGCAGTGACCCACCAGAAGATCACCCCTGAGGGCTGAAAGAGCAGGAAGAAGACAAGGAGTAGAAAAGACAAAGCATTCAAGTGGCGAAGGGAAGGTGAGTTATTACAGATGAGCAGTGTGACCTATTTTTCTCTAGTTGGCATTTATGAGGGGACAAATAGTAATTTGTTTATAGAAAAGAGGTGCAGCCATGTTCTTATATTAATGTTTGAACACCAAAGTCAATTTTGGTGATTGTATAGCATGGTTCCAGTAGGCCTTTTCTAAAGAATGACATCAATAATAGTGGTTTTCCTCTTCCCAAGGTTCAGAATGCATATGGGCCACTTACAAAAAGAGCACCAAAATCTTTCCCAGGAAGTGCCAAGTTTCTCTTCCTCTTTCTATAAATTATAAACTTCTCATTTGAGAAAGGATCCACTCTCAGCCTTAAGACAAAACTCTGCCCAAAAATCTCTCAGGTTTGTAAGGCAGAGCTCTGCCAAAATTTTACCTTGAATCGAAACATAGCATTTTACCTCCATTATAATTTTTTGCATCTTTAGTATGTGTCTATGCCTTGATTCTATGTTAAGTCATCTTCTTAATGCTTTTGCAGAATGATTTTAGCATGTCTGGTGTATTTTTGAGTTTTCCTTTTATGGGTCTGTTAGAAGTGTCCTTAGAGGAGTATAGGTGAAGTGGATAGGCTACTGCAGTGTGTCTCTGAATGGCTCTAGTAGTTATTTCCTCCCTGTATCTCCATGGACCACTGGCCCACTTATACTAAAGGTTTTCTCATGATAGATGAAGTGTATGGGAGTTGGTTCTTAGTGAAAAGTGTATGTTCGAGCCTAAGTGGGTCACATTTTTCTTGTGTATCACTCTTTTCCCTTTTTAGGTTAGGTTCTATTTTTAACATCTCTCTCCCTTTTCATCCCCCCTTTTTACATTTTGTTTGTTAGCAGTAGGAGAAACCAAGGCCTAAATGATACATCAGAGGGAGCTATCCCTTATCTAGAGACTCTCCCCTCTAACTTCATTAGTCCCACAGGTGAGAGGGGAGTTTCCATTATTGTGTGAAGAAGCCAGGAGCTCAGCCTCCTACCAAGGGTTCAATCTTCAGCATCAATAGTTTTTGGCATGCCTGGTGGGACCAACTAAGACAGGTTTTGTCTAAAGAGTTGAAGAATTTTTGGTGTGTTCTTCAACCAACCAGCCTTTGGAGGTTTTTACATTAACACCAATGGTGACTCTGAGTTGAATTAGCTGGTTAAGCAGCCCTGGTGCCACTAAGAAATCACTTTTGTATTATAATCCCTCTGCACAAAATCATGGACCTTTTTGTCCTTCCTATAATTTTGATCAAACTCAGCCTCTTTATGGCATCTCCCCAAGTAGCCCTCCTAGTTGCCCTTCAACCAAAAGGGAAAATTCTAATTCCAAGATCTTTCACCCTGATGGCAACCTCCTGACCTGGGGGAAATAGTGGAATCATGGGGTAGGAAAGAGGAGAAGAAAAGTTTTGCTCAAAACCTTAGAAAAGATAAAGCTACTCCTACCCATGATTCCTATGATCTACAAGAAAGGCTCTTCTAAGAAGATCTAGCCAAGAAAATTGTAGAGTTGGATCTAGAGAGAGATTCCTCAGCTAGTGTGTGATGGATAGTTCAGACCCAATGACACATTCCATGTCTGAACACACCCCACCTACACATTTCCAAGAGAGATATCAGGTTGCACCTGATATTGATGAAGTGTTAGCCAAGTGGAAAGAGGAGAATCATTTGATTCTAGCTCAAGGACTACTTCCTCCTCCACATGGTTTTCCCACTTCACCCTTTCTCAAGGAGCAACCTATTCTACAGGAGGTAAGTGAGGAGCAAAATATCCAATCTATAGTTCCCCAAGAGGATATCATGAGCGGTAATGAAGGCAAAATCATCATGGAGGCTCCTTGTGAAGACCTCATCAGCATTGGAGAAGATGTAGGTCACATGTACATGCAGATGTTCCAGCAATATGAGGAGGAACAAAATCATGGTGAACTCTCTCCCATTTTGTTTGATGAACTTCCTTGATGCTTCGATGAGGACAATGACTATGCTGAGGTCCTAATCTTTGAGGAGGAAATGGAGAGGTCTATCTTCCTTAAGGAAGGCCTTGAAGAAGAAATCTTTGAACAAAGAGGTGATGTTCTATGGGATGAACAATCATTTTGTGATTCCATTCCAGACATCACAACTGTCACCCTTCTTCAAGAAGGCTAAGAGGAAGTAGAGGATGAGTCTGACATAGTCTAAAATGAAGCAAAAGGAAATGAGTTAGACCATGATGCACTACAAGGGAGTTATACATGTCAAAGGGCTAACGGTGATAAGCCAACAACCACTAATTTCTTGGTGAAATGCACCATCATGAAGGACCAGCATTCAACAAGCCTCCAGGGACAAGATAAATACATGTATGTTGGATGCATGTTTGAATCTGATCCACTCAGATACCAGCCAACTCAGGTGACAGGCAAGAGGAGTAGGTCACCAAATCTCCATTTCTTTTAGCCACTTTTTGGCCACCATAAGTCTTCTTGCCAGAAAGGGGACTTAAGAAATTTTCCCTTTGATCTAGGAGGGGGTGAACATTCTTGGTTAGCTATATATAGTAGTTTTTTTAATTTATATTTCTTGTTTTCCCTAAGTGCAATTTGCACAAGTAGTGTTTTTAGCCTTGTGTGTTTCCCTTTACGTGTGGGGTAAAAAGCTTCATGTTTTGATGCTTAGATCTTTTGGAGCTATTGCTAACACTCTTTCATAGTTGCATCTAACTTCATGCCCAATAGATTGCAAGGCAATTGGTCTTTAAGCATAGCAGGCATGTTTCCCCTGGGATTCACCAATTTGTTGACCATTTTTTTTCCAACAGGCCAAAAATTGGTCCGCTTCTATCCTTGTTATTCTAGGCCATTTCATTTTTCAATTTTGCATGAATCTATTCATTTCTACAGACTCTATAGGTTTTATATTTCTACAGACTCTGTAGGTTAGTCCTTTGGCACATGAAGGATCAGTTCAGAGAGTTTTAGGTTTTACAAGGCTTCTTCAGGCTCTAGTCTAAACAAAATCATGAAGAAGGTTGGCATCGTTGAACCATTAAACCTAGTTTAATGCCTGGTTTAATTACTTGGTTCAATCGGCCTTGGTTTAATGCCTTGGTCCAATCAACAATTTAATCACTCCTTTTCAAAGCCTGGTTCATCACTTCAAGTCCATCGCTTCAATTTCCAAGCTTGGTTCATCACTTACTTCATGGCCACTGGTTCATCAGTGGGTTCAATGGGCTTAATGCGCTTCATTGAACCATTAAACCAATTCAACAAAGTGGTTCAATCATTTGGTTCAATGCTTAAGTTCAAGTGGCATCAGTTCAAAATGCCTCTAGTTCAATGTGCAGGTTCAACAGTAGAAGCAAATAAGGAAAGATCAAAGGCTAAGTTCAATGGGCTCAGTGCATAGCTTTGAACTATTAAATTGGTTCAACCAATTAGTTCAGTCACTTGGTTCAATGGATAGATCATCGATTAAGTTCAAGCGGCTTGGTGCGCAGTCTTGAACCATTGAACCAATTGTTGGTTCAATGGTTTGGTTCAAGGGTGTTCCCTAAAGCCAAAGGGTAGTTCAAGATTTAAGAGGACCTTGTGAAGGGCAGGGAGTGTTTCAAAGGGATCCATAGGGTTTTCAAGTGATGACAGGTGTGTAAACATAAAATTTTACACCATGAAAGCCAAAGCACAGAAGGCACCAAGTGGCAACCATGGAGGACTTCAACATGCTTTTTGGGAGTAGTGGAACATGCCACATGTCCCTTGTAGGGCTCGGTGGAAGTCGACAGATGGAAACATCTATGGGTTTCTCTTATTGGCTTTAAAGAAGACTATGGTGGGCCTGAATGAGTTGCTAAGAATTATGTGGATAATGATAAGTGTTAGTGTTTGTGAGTACCAAAACAGGGCCTAAAATTTTTCTAAGGTAGTTAAAGGCTCTGCAAAAGTAGCCACATGTCAACTTTTGCCTGACTCTCAAAAGACCCTCTAACATAAGTAGATGCTGCCACATCTCATTATCAACTCAGTAGAAGCTGCCATGTGTCAACATCCATGTTTTAAAGTGTCTTCTAAGTGCCCAAGTAGTGGACTATGACATGTGTCAAAGGTGGATGCGCTCTCAGCAAAAAGGGCAAAGCAGGAAGCCGAAGGAGAGTCCAAGGGCGATGACCGTGTGAATGTCAAATTTAACACAGTGAAGTAGCCATTTGTTTTGAACTGTCTGAGTGTAAAATCATGGAAATAGCTTGAGGAATGCAGTGACCCGCTAGAAGATCACCCTCAAGGGTTGAAAGAGTAGGAAGAAGACAAGGAGCAGAAAAGACAAAGCATTTAAGTGGCAAAGGGAAGGTGAGTTATTGCATATGAGCAACGTGACCTATTTTTCTCCAGTTGGCATTTATGAGGGGACAAACAGTAGTTTGTTTATAGAAAAGAGGTGTGGCCATGTTCTTACATTAATGTTTGAATGCCAAATTCAATTTTGGTGTTTATACAGCATGGTTCCAGTAGGCCTTTTCTGAAGAATGACATCAGTAACAGTGGTTTTCCTCTTCTTAAGGTTTAGAATGCACATGGGCCACTTGTAGAAAAGAGCACCAAAATATTTCCCAGGAAGTGCCAAGTTGCTCTTCCTCTTTCTATAAATTGTAAACTTCTCATTCGAGAAAGGATCCGCTCTCAGCCTTAAGGCAAAACTCTGCCCAAAAATCTCTCATGCTTGTAAGGTAGAGCTCTGTTAGAATTTTACCTTGAATCGAAACATAGCATTTTTACCTCCATTCTAAGTTTTTGCATCTTTAGTATGTGTCTATGTCTTGATTCTATGTTAAGTCATTTTCTTAATGCTTTTATAGAATGATTTCAGCACATCTAGTGCATTTTTGAGTTTTCCTTTTACAGGTCTGGTGTCCCTAGAGGAGTATAGGTGAAGTGGATAGGCTACTGCAGTGTGTCTTAGAATGCCTCTAGTAGTTATTTCCTCTTTGTATCTCCATGGACCCCTGACCCACTTATGCAGAAGGTTTTCTCATGACAGATGAAGTGTATGGGAGATGGTTCTCGATGAAAAGTGTATGTTCGGGCCTGAGTGGGTCACATTTTTCTAGTGTATCACCCTTTTCCCTTTTTAGGTTAGGTTCTATTTTTAGCATCTCTCTCTCCATTTTCATCCCCACTTTTTACATTTTTTTTGTTAGCAGTAGGAGAAACCAGGGCCTAAATGATACATCAGAGGGAGCTAGCCCTTATCTAGAGACTCTCCCCTCCAACTTCACCAATCCCACAAGCGAGAGGGGAGTTTCCATTGTTGCGTGAAGAATGCAGGATCTCGGCCTCCTACCAAGGGTGTAATATTTAGCGTCAACAAACATATCAAAGACCCATGTACTTATTAAGACTAGGAATGGAGTGGGAACTATTTTTAGGGCCTACCTTAAGAGGTAAAACAATGTGTCCCAAGGGTATTTGTATCTATTATTCAAAATATTTTACAATATTGGTTTTTTATATTAAATATTTATGTGTGTATCTAATAGAATGTAAAAGTGTCATTATACAAGCATTTTCACTTGAACTATTGTCTACCATGACACTATTAATGGGTTGAAAGTCCACATAATATCATAAAAATAATTATTTTAAATTTAAATCATCATCCCAAAACTCAATATCATTGAATGTAATTGTAGGTCTTCATATTATGACACCTGTCAATGTACCAATAATATTTTCTAAGGGGTGGTCATTTATAAAAGGATGCAGATGTGTATTGTATGTTTAATGCACCTGAGGAAAATCCTTTGTTTTTGTTTGTGATTCAAAAGAAGATTATAAAATATTTTTAAATTTGAATTTCCATTATATTTTGGTCTTGAATCCTCTAGGGTTGTGTTAAGCTCAATAGTATTATCATCAATGAGATTTTGTATCCTATGCCTTAGCTTGTAGCATCAAATTGTAGAATGTCTGACACATTGGTAGTAGTCAAAATATGCATTATTTTAATAATTACTAGTTAATTATAAGATTTTATCAACCTATTATGTTAGATGAATATTCTTGAAGTTGTAATCAGGTAACTTTTACAACAACATGGTGAGGCTGAGGTAATTATAAAAACTACCTCTTTGGAGGGGTGTATAAGAGAATTTGATTTATAGTTTGTGGTACTACATTAACTATTGTATTATATTCATTCTTGGTATAATTTTATTTAATCTTGTAGATTTTTTTACTTTTAAACTTATAAGTTGAATTAGTTGTGGCATTAGGTGTGTACTCAATTTCGTTCAAAGGTATGAGTTTTACTTCTCGATCTCTAGCTCTATGACATGGTTAATCAAAGGACTTGAATTTATTGAATACAAAAGACTCATGGAGTGGTGAAATAAAACTTTGATTTAATATGTCTTGGAGCTTATTATCAACCATAGGATTGGTATTTTTGATAACATGGTCTTATATTGCAATACATAGTCACTAAATGGATCATTGGATCCTTGCTTGAGTTTAGCAATTTGAGCCTATGATATCTTTTCATTGATGTTAATGGAAAAGTTTTATAAATTTTGATCCACCAAAGGATTGAATTTATTTATTGAATGAGATGTGAGATCATAAAACAATTTTAGAACATAATCCTTGAGATTGAATATAAATATATTGATCAACAATTTTTCAGCAGATACATAATCTAAGCATGATGTGTGGAAGGTTTTGAGGAGTTTATTTGGATCCCCATTACTGTAATATAATGTGTATGAACTTAAATTTAATCAATTTATTTATCATCACTAATATTATTATTACTCAACTCTAACCTCACTATTTTCATCTAATAATCACTAATCTTTCCCAACTTTGGCTAATTCATCATTAATAATCATCTTCTAATCATATCTCTAACATGCCCTCATCATGATAACCGTATTCCTACCCCATAAGTTAATTAATACTTCTTCTAATGTGTCATTTATCTTCTAATCTTATTCTAACCCCACTTGTCCATTATATTGGAATTTAAAATTTCAATCCCACCTACCCTAGCCTATTCATAGGCTTTCCTACATCCCTAGTCCCTAATCACATATCTAGTCACCTAATAATCTTGTTTAGCTCCTAATGAATTCTAGAATTCTCCAATTCTAGAATCCTCCTCTATTCTCTCAATCTTCTCTAGAAACCTCTAAATTTATAGGCTTCTTAGTATTTTTTAGTTCCTATTTATTCCCTCCACTTATTCTATTTGAATCCAACCATTCCTCCACTTTGAATATAACCATGAAATCTATGATCCTCTCATGCCACACCAGTTTACTTGCCAATATCATAAGTGAATACATGTAAAAAATTCTAAGGCTATGATAACAATCCTCCATCTATAATCATTTAGTATTCTTTTAATATGATATGGAGCATTTAGCTTTAGGTTATAATTTTGATATGATTGCTTAATTTATTTGCAGTGTAATCCTATTGGATCTAAATTTTGAAGTAGATTGATGTTTTGAGTAAATTTTGATATAATTTACATATCTAAATTCCATTTCTCAAAAAAAATCATCTCACATTTGGTGACCACAATGGGAGCCTCCTTTTAGATAGAACTGGTGTTTGTAAAGTATGTGAATTCATCTTGTATGTTGGGTTTAGGAAGAATTTGGGCTCAAATCTTAAAGATTTAAAGTTCAAGGTGAAAAAATATTTTTCTCTATAAAAGGTAATTTTGCACTAGCGATTTTGACTTTGACAATCACAATTGTGCACTAACCATAGTAGTTAACTATTAAAAGTTAAGTTACTTAACCATTTTGTTGTAATTACACAAAATGTTTATCGATAATTGTGATTTTGATTTCCATTTGTGGTTTTTTACATTGTATTTTCAATTTTTATTTCCAATTGTGATTTTGAACATTGTACTTATTATTTTGATTTAGGTCATAAACTATCTCTAATCAGACTATTAGATATTATAATTTTGTTTTTCTATAAATTTTGCTATTTATCTAACTTAGTTGTAGGAAATAGGAAAGAATTTTGTCAAACTAAAATCATAAGATCTCAAACTTTAAATCAAAAACATTTTTATCTAGTTAAAATTTTGACTCCTAATTATGATTTTGAACAAAGTTAATTAAACCTTGCTTAAGTCTTAAGAACTAGTGTAAATATCATAATTTGGTGACATCATACTTAGATAAGTCCTTTTAAGATCATTTAATCTCTTTAAATCTGTAAATAACTCATTTTATTTGTAGTTCTCAAGATCATCTCTAGTAAATCATTGTATTAACTTGGTAATTGTGACTTTGATACTAGTATCTGCATTTTTTACAATCATATGTCATAGAATCCATTCCTTTTTTTAATTAATTATTCTTAATAGTACTTAGCATAATTTATTATTGATATCTATAATTATGTACATATTGGACATAACATAACAAATTTAGCTTTAATATAGTATGTTTTAAGCATTCAAAATCTCTTTTGTGTTTCTATGATATTGCTTCTTAATCATGAGTTTACAAATTCTATAACTGATTTTAAACTAACCACCCAATAATTATGATAGTTTGCTTGAATTTTGCATTATCACTTGTATGTATCTTGATTTTGAATTTCCATAAGTGATCTTGACTTTTTGTATGTGATTTTGACTAATAATGATAGTGTATTTATGATTTTAACTACTATGGTAGTGATTTTATAATTAAAATTCCCTTTTATTTGCCTCAAATTTTGTATTTTTTAAGTGCCCTTTTTAGATCACTTTCACTGAATTTTGAGTCATTTCTAGATATCTCATAAGTCTCAAATTATCCATAATTAGTAGACCTTACAACTATCAATAAAATTTTAACCCCATAAGGGGTGTTTCCCATTATCCCTATAAGGGGCACTACCCCTTGACCTTATTGGGGGATACCACCCCTAGACCATCATGTCTTGGCCCCTCATTCAAAGATTTATAGTGTAAAAACCACAATTATTTTTAGTATTTTTATTGAGACTTATTGAACTAACCTTTTGTTTGAATTCTTATAGGGGTAAATCTAGTGGTAATTTTATCTTCCTTAAGACTAATAACATCTTGTTTTGCAAGTAAATTTTTTGTCTAACATCTTGTCTTATAGGTTTCCCCTCATGATTTCTAAATTAAAACTACTAATCACTTACTTTACATGTTTCTTATTAAATATTTTGGCATTTTAAAAACCATCTCGTATATATCTTTGTATATATCACAATTAATTAGTTAATCAATTTTTTATTTGCTTGTTTGTTCTCAAGGGCTACAATGGTGTATGATCTCCTCCATGCATCCTTGCATCGAGTCTTGGAGGATCAAAAATCCCTAACAAACCCTCCCATTTTTATTTTTAAGGAGGTAAAGTGATGTCAAAGTTGTTAGTGCCCAAAATTGTACTAAAGTAATTGGGCCCTTATCAAGTGTAAATGACTATGTCTTTAGCCCAACTTCTATCTCCAAGTGTTCCTCTAAAAGGTCAAGTTCATGTAAAAATTGGCTAATTCCTAATCTAGTCTTTGCTTGGTGAATGTGTCTTTTCCTTAGACTTTTTTAGGCTTTTTACATGAACACAATGTTCGATGGAAATAAGTCTTCAATATTTTTGTCTCGAATAAAAATTCCAAAGACTTATTTTTGTTGGACATTTTATCCACTATAAAAAGTCTAAAGGAATTCAATGTCTTATTTTGCATTGTGTTAAGTGTTTCAAAAAAGATATAATAGGTTATTTGTTTCATATTTTTTAATCTACGATAAAAATTCTGAAGGGCACTTACCTTTAGGGTATTTTACCCACACAAAAAGCTCGACAAAAATCATTTGTTTTGAAAAAGATGAAAAGTCTTATTTATTTTATACTTTTTATCTAGGTAAAAATTCTAAAGGTCAATTATCCTTTGGGCCTTTTACCCACACAAAAATCCCAAAAGAATTGTAAGGACTTATTTACTTTGACCAAAGTATCTACAAAAAGTTCAAAGGGTCATTTTGCCTTTGCAAATTTTTTTAAGGGTTACTTCCTTCAGGCATTTTGCCCTTGCAAACTTTTTGAAGGATACTTGCATAAGGGTCATTTTGCCTTTCTAAAATCTTTGAAGGATCATTTCCTTTGGGCATTTTTTCCCTTGTAAAATTTATAAAGGGCACTTTCAAAAAATTTGAAGGATAAGTCTGGAGGGTGAATAACACCTTCAATAAGTCCGAAGGGAACTTTCAAGAGATCTAAAGGGCCATTCCAAAAAGGTGAAGAGAAATTCTATAGGGAAAGTTCCATTGAAAAAAATTCTAAAGGGTATGTTCAAAGGTCTCAAAGGGTACTTTTAGCAAGGTTGTTGTGAAACAAGAGTCTTATTCCCTTCAGACATTTTGCATGTGCAAAAGGTCCAAAAGTGTTAGAATTAGCTACAAGATCTAATGAATCTAATAAAAAGTATAAATAAGAGATAAAGTAGTAATAGTAATAAACAATAATTGTATATTTGAGATAATAATAAAAATGAATAAATAAATCAAATATGATGAATTACTCTAATAATTCAATATTAATCTGATATGAAATACATAAATAGCCATTACTTATATAAAGCAAGGTATGCATGATAAAGATTAGGGAACTCACACAACACATCTAGTTCAACTGATATCTATCTACATGAATAGTGGAGTACAACTCCACACTAACAAAATAGATGTCTAACTTGTGTAAATGATCAACACAAGTTGACTATTAGTTAAACAATCTTATCCTATCTTACCCTAAATAGTGGAGTGGAACTCTGCTGTAATAAGATAAGTGTCTAAGTTAAGTACTAGCTAATCAATCTTATCCTATCTGGTGAAAATTATTAATAAACATAATAAACTAATTACAATAAGTAATTAGTGCACCAAAAAAATAAATAATAAATATAAGTAAATGTAATAAAGTAAGTAAATACACCAACACCCCCCCCATAAGCAAAGCTTAGGTAGGGCTATGTAGATAAGAGTCCTAGCAATGTGTAGCCATATTAGGTACTCTGTATAAATAGATGAGGATAGGATAAAACTTGAAGGAAAAAAAACTCTTCCTCAAAATGAAGGTCTAGGAGAGCCCCCCTAAATAATTGAGGTTCCCTAAAGAACTAATGTCCTGCACCCCCAAAAGAGATCAAAAATGAAGATACTTGCTCTCAATGAAAGGTTTGGTGAAAATATCTATAATATGCTCCTCTGTAGGACAATATTGAAGTTCAATGATCTCTACCTGAATTAGCTTCTTAATAAAGTACATATAGATCTCTATGTGTTTAGTTTTCTGATGATGAACTCGATTTTTTGAGATTTAGATAGTGCTTTGGTTGTCATAGTAGATGATTGATGGATTTTGAAATAGAACACCAAGCTTAGTGAGAATATTTTGAAGCCAAATAGCCTTAGTAGTGGCATTAATATCACCACGATACTCAGCCTCTATATATGAAAGAGAAATAACATTTTGTTTCTTACTCTACCAATAAATGGGGCCAGATCTGAAGTAAAAGCTATAACCAAAAGTGGACTTACGATCATCATAATTGTCAACTCTATCAAAATCTATGTATCCTACCAAGTCTAAACCTATACCTATTTTATAGTGAATCCCATATCTGATAGTGCCCTGAATGTAGCTCAAAATGTGATTGGTGGCTCTCCAATGAAGCTCGTGTGTTTTTTGCATAAATCATGAAACCATACCAACTACATATGAAATGTCAAGTCATGTATGAGTTAGATAGATGAGTCTACCTAGAAGTGGGTGATATAATGTGGCATCAACCAAGGGAGTGTAACAATGAGACTCAATTCTAAATCCATATAAGAAAGAAGTTAGTGTAGGCCTATAATCAGCCATGTAAAACCAAGCTAACAAGTCCATGGCATACTTGGGTTGTGAAAGTGTAATCTTAGAAGAAGACTATGTTATTTGAATCCTAAGAAAATAACACAATAATCCCATGTCTGTCATAGAAAACCTATCATGAAGTGTGATCTTAACATTGTTAATGATGGATGTTGTGCTCCTTATAATAATGAGATCATCAACATAGAGCACCAAGTACAATAGTGAATCCTCTTACCATAGAATGTAGAAATTTGGATCCAAGTGACATCTCGAGAACCCAATTGAGAGAATAAATATGTCCATCTTAGAATACCAATCCCTAGGGGATTATTTTAGACCATAGAGAGACTTGTTCAAGTAGCATACCAGTGAAGAATCCTGAATGAACCCCTATGGCTGCTCCATATAAATCTCCTCATGAAAATCCCTATGAAGAAATGCACTCTTCACATCCATCTGATGTACAACCCAACCATGAGATACACTAATAGCTAGTATCAAGTGAATATAATTCATCTTAGCAATAGGCACAAAGGTTTATATATAGTCAATGTATTATACTTGGGAAAAACCTTTGGCCACTAAGTATGTTTTATACTTATCAATATTTCCATCTACTACAAACTTAGTCTAATATATGCACCTACATCATACTAATTTTCTTCCCTTAGGAAGAGGAACAAGATCCCAAGTGTTTTTACTAATCAATGAGTCATACTCTTCTTCCATCGCTAAATTCCACTCAATTGTCCTTGTGGATTCTTGAAAAGATTATGGATCAGAAGTTGTGGCAATGTAGGAATGTAGAAGATCATGTTGTGACTATGTTCTCCTTCTATCCAATGGATCCCTAACAAGAGGGTCTACATCCACCAAAGTTTTTCTAGCCCACAAAGGCATCAATGGGTGAGGATACAGAGGAGTAACATGTCCTACTAAACCCTATTGGGGAGGAATTACCTCATCATCCCTTTGAGTAGATGAAGAAGGAGTATCATCATCATTGTTATCTAATTCTTCTAAAGAAAAAGAATGAGAAATGTTGGAAGATATGTCTGAAGGAATTTATTCAAAGTAAACACATCTTGATATAATAAGCTCATGTGAATATAGATCAATGAGTTGATATCCCTTAACATCATCAAGATATCCCATAAATATGTAAGTTTGGATTTGATTTTCTAAAGCACGATGCTTGTTTGAAGGTATGTGATCCCATGCTAGACTACCAAAGACTCTGAAATGATGCACATTTTGATTCTTATTACACTGATCTTCAAGAGGTGTTATCCCCCTTAAAGCTGTGTGAGGAACTCTATTCTATATATATGTATCACAATTAATCACTTCTACCCAAAACTCAGGTACTCATGATTTTACATGAATCATAAAACTTTCCATCTCTTTTAAGAATATGTTCTTCCTCTCTACTACACCATTATATTGAGGTGTGTATGCAATTAAATATTAAAGAACAATTCCTTTAAGAGCATAGAATTATTCAAACTTATGATTCACATATTCCCTCTCATTATTTGTGTAGAGAATCTTGACATACTTCCCAGATTGTTTCTCTACTAGAGCTTTAAACTCTAAAAATATATCAAATACTTCACTCTTGAGTTTCAAAAAATAAACCCAAGTATATCTAGAATAGTCATCAATAAATGTGAGAACATAGCAGGTTTTACTAAAAGACAAAGTAGGTAATGGACCCACTAAATCACTATGAACAAGTTTGAGGACTTGTGTAGCCCTCTAAGCCTTCCCTTTATCAAACTTATCCTCTAAATGTTTGCCTAAGTCACAACCATGACATACACCCCCTAAAAATTGAATGTGTGGAAGTCCTATAACCATCTCCTACTAACTAAGTTGTTGTAAATAGTGATAGTTTAGATGACCAAACTGCTCATACCATAACTTACTCACTGAATTAGTGTGTGAGAGAAAAGCTATAGAGGAAGATTGAGGCACAAAGTGGGAGAATGAATAAAGTTGAGTATTATTGTCTATTTTTCCCACTACAACTAAGGCATTATCCTCCAATTTTTTGATTGATACAGAATCAGGTGTGAACTCAACTTTACTATAGTATCAAAGTGAGTGATTTGGTAGACAAAAAGAAGGTTAGTTGATAACTCTTGCACACAAAGGACATCCTCAAATACACCACTATCAGCATCAACTATACCTTTTCCTATAACATTTACCTTAAAATCATCACCTATGAGAATATGAGGTAAGGAACTTGGTTCTAATCTAGAAACTTATTCTTGATCAGAACCCATATGGTGTAAAGCACCTGAGTTAATGACCCATGACTTGGGAGAATTTGCCAGTGCAACTAGTGCCATAACTTTCCCTTTTCTTGAATTTGGAGTAGAAGAATCCTTTGAAGAGGATTGATTGATGTTATTCTTTTTGAGAAGACCCTTAAGTTCATCAATCTCTTTCTTCAAACAATATTGTTCAATATGAAACTCCTTTTTGTAATAAGGTCAAGGAGTGTCAGTCCTTTTTTGTGAATCCCCTTTCTTATTAGTGTATTTATAATCTCCTTGTGAGGAAGATTGTTGCCCTTTATTCTTATCTTTCTATGACTTATTTTGATTATTCTACTTTTTAATTGAACCTATATTTGATGTTGATGTTGAAACTTACTTATGTTGAGATTGACTTGCAACTAGATCTTGAAATTGGATGACTTGATTAGACCCATAACTATTAATTTTTCTTCTTCAGCCATTAGAATCTCAAAGAATACCTCAAAGGTGGGCATTTGATAAGATGTGCCCAACGTGAGCCAATGAGTCTAAAAGCTAGAGACAAAGGATGAATATTTAAGACCTAATTTATGTAAGGCACTAAAAGTCAATTGAATATCTTTTTTTTATCAATTTTACATTTAGAAAAGTGTGCTCTAAGATCTATGACTTTAGTGATGTAGTCTTGTATTATAGCATAATTCTTAGGATCTAAACTAATGAGTTCATTGTTAATTTGGTAACCATGAACCTCATCTATTTTTCCAAACAGTGATGCTAATTTATCCCAAGTCTCTTTGAAAGTTGTATATTTGTCAAGATGGAAATTCAAATCTAAAGACATGTAAGACTGAATGCATCCAATTACTTTAGTAGTTTCAAAGAGAAAGTGTTGTAACTCTTTTTCATTAGTAGGTGGAGTAAAAAGATTTGTTATGTAAGGCATATATCCTAGCATCATTAATACATTCCAAGCATTTTGTTTCTATGTATTATAGTTTTATGCTATTAATAGTGGGAACTTAGGATTCCCTATGATGTAATAAAAAATAATGTATCACAAAGCAAAAATCAAAGTACAAAATACACCACAAAACCCCCCTAAATTACCTAGTTTTATCCCACCCATAAATTATTTTTGGCACTTTATAATTGAGTACAAGTACAAGGTTGGATTATAATTTTTCCAGTTTAAAAAAATTTCATTTAGGCCCTCTAGTCTAAAAGTACAAAAAATATACACTTTATTACAAAAATTTCTACACCAATATGTTTTTCTCAAAAAAATATTAACTTTAAAAAAAATGAGACCTCAATTTGAGGTCGTATGTGAAATTTACGAGCCTCTGAAGTTGAAAAAGTGAGGATGGGCAAGAGCTATTGTATAAAAATCTAAATTCTACAAAAATATGGAAAAATCTAGAAAAAAACTAAAAGTACAATAGTGAAGAGCATGAAATTTTAAGCTATTTAAAAAAAATTGCTCAAAAATACCTCTCAGTGTTCAAATGGTGAGCTTCTAAATTTTCCCTTTCAAATCTACCTACTAATCTGTGAGGCCTACCAAAAAAAATTAATTTTTTTTTGGTCTGCACAGTCTATACGGCCGTACTTGGGAGTAAAAAAAATTGTCTTTCAAAGTGACTATGTCCAAATTGGACAAATTTTATATGGATATGTAGGTTTTGATGTCTTTTTAATGCAATCATGAGGTCCATTTTGCTCAAAAATGCTTTGATTTTTAGGTACCCATCAGATTTGGGCATGGTGATTTTGGATCAAACCCTTGCCAATTTCACCTCCTGTGCCTAATTTGGAAAAGATTATAGACAATTATGACTATATCAGACACTCTAAACTCAATGGTGAGCTCAAAAATTCTCCATAAAGCTCCAAATTGTATCTATATACAAAATCAAAAAACTAATCCTGTATCTAGATATTTTTGTCTTGAATATTTAGCAATCTATAGATTCAAGATAGCTTTAGTACCATGTTAGAATTAGTTACAGGATCTAATGAATCTAATATAAAGCTTAAATAAAAAATAAAATAGTAATAGTAATAAATAATAACTGTATATCTGAGATAATAACATAAATGAATAAATAAATCAAATATGATGAATTACTCTAATAATTCAGTATTAATCTGATATAGAATACATAAATAGTCATTGTTTATATAGAGCAAGGTGTGCATGATAAAGATCAGGGAACTCACACATCACATGTAGTTCAACTGATATTTGTCTACATGAATAGTGGAGTACAACTCCACACTAACAAGATAGGTGTCCAACTTGTGTAAGTGATCAACACAAGTTGACTATTAGTTAAATAATATTATCCTATCTTACCCTGAATAGTGGAGTGGAACTCTATTGTAACAAGATAAGTGTCTAATTTAACTATTAGCTAAGCAATATTATCTTATCTGGGGAAAATTATTAATAAACATAATAAACTAATTACAATAAGTAATTATTGCACTAAAATATTAAATAATAAATACAACTAAATGTAATAAAGTAAATAAATGCACCAATAAAAATAATTACATTTCTTTGAGAAAAGTACCAAGTTTAATTTCTACGAGAAAATTATTTCAGATAAAATGTCTGAAACAATTGTCCTAAGGAAGACAAAAAAGTGCAAAGGTCCAATTCCTTCAACAAAAGTGCAAAAGACTATTTTCTTTGGGGGAATTGTTTCAAACAAAATGTTCGAAACAATTATTCTGACAAAGGCAAAAATATAAAGGCAAAATTATTTCAAGCATCTTGCACATGTAAAAAGTCCAAAAGAATTGCAATTCTTTAGGAAAAGTGTAAAGTTCAAATTCTTCAAGAAAATTTTAAAGCTCACTTTCTATAGGGAAATTGTTTCAGATAAAATGTCCAAAAGAATTGTTCTAATGAAGATAAAAGGCTGAAGATTCAATTCTTATGGGAAAAGTGTGAAGTCAAAATCCTTCAAGGAAATTATCTCAGACATTTTTATCTGAAACAATTATCCTAATAGAATGCCTAAAATAATTACTGTGAGATAATTATGCCAAAGAAAATCCCAAAGTATAAGTGCCAAAGATAAAGAGAAGCTAAAGACAAAAGTGTTGAAGCAAATACGAATGTTGATGACAAAGAACTCACTTATCAAATTGTCATGAAATAAAGTCCCCAAAGAAAATTCCAAATTATAAGTATGATAGTCTCATGGATGTCTTTTAATAGGTGTGTGAATGTCAACTTTAAGCTATAGGGACTAGTTGTTGGGATCAAAATGTTCAAACACAATCACATGAGCATCATTTTTAGACCCTGTTGTCCCCCAAAAATATCACTCATTTTTGGGACAACATTTGAACTATTTTGGTCCTACAAACCAAAATTGTCTCTTTCCTTTTCGAAATTTATCCTGAGCATTCAAATTCCTCATTTTTCAAGCTTCACAGGAATCTACGGACTCTGTAGGCCAAGTTCAATGGGCTTTATAGGTTGATTTCTTCAGACTTGGTTTCTACAAACTCTGCAGGTAGGTTCATTTTTATAGGTTCAAAGGCTTTTGTAAATGGGTTCAATCAAAAGAATTAGTTTCCAACACTTAGTCATTTTTGGGATTGGTTTAACATCTTGGTTCAGTCAAAAATGTCCTTCGGCAAGCATCTAAACAAAGATCCAACCATTGAACCATTGAATCATTAAACCTTAAACCATTTTGGTTCAATGGGCTCAACAAGTTCAAAGGTTCAATATCATCAACAAGAGTTAAGCACTTCATCAAGGTTAAAAGTTCAACCGCTTCAATTGGTTCAACGCTTTGGTTCAACCAAGCGGTTTAATACTTTGATTCAATCAAAGGGTTCATTAGCTTGAACCATATTGAACCAAATTGGTTCAATCAGTTGGTTCATGTGGTCAAGTGGAACACAAGAAGAAAGCGATTGAACCATTAAACCTTTACACCATTGAACCTTAGTTGGTTTAATCGATCGGTTCAATCAGCTAGTTCAAAGGAATTCCCCAAAGTGAAAAGACCAAGTGCCCTTGCAAAGGGCAGTGAAGAAAAGATGACTTCGAAGAACAAAGGAATGAATTGTTGAACCATTAAACCATTAAACCTTAAGCCAAATTAGTTCAATAGGTTCAACAGGTTTAATGAGTTTAATGGATTCGAAGAGATCAAGGGACTTAGAAAAATAAAGAAGCGATTGAACCAGGAAAGTGATTGAACTAGGGAAGCGATTGAACCATTGATATCCCTGCAGACATCAAATTTAAGATAATGAAATATTTGTTAATTTTCAAATACAGCGCAAACCCTATGAACAAATTTAGTGATCGGCCAAAGAGATAGCCCCAGAGCTTAGATTACACAGATAAGGACAAAATACAGCAGAAGTTGCCACGTGTCCCTTGTAAAACTCGATGGAAAGTGTCAAGTGTCAATGTCTGCCATTTCTTCCTTTTGTCTCATTATTGAGTAAGGACTGTGGTGGGTCTCAGGTGAATTGTAAGTTAAGCGGAACATGCCAAGTGGCATCATTCGCATGAATCCAAATGAATCCCGCATAGTTATATAGTGTTTCTAAAATGCAATGGAAGCCACCATGTGTCATCTTCTATAGGACATTCAAAAGGTGTACAAAGCTTCTATAAGTTCAATGGATGCTGCCACATGTCCCTTAAAAAGTCACACCTGAAAGTGCCATGTGTCCTCACATGTTTCATAGTGGATGTTACCACGTATCATCCATTGAGACACAGTATCAAAGCAGTGGAACCTGCCATGTGTCTCTCATCAAATACAATGGAAGTTGCCACGTATCATCCTCCATGAGAAACTAATATAAGTATTGAAGACTTTTCAAAGGTAGCTAAAAGCTCAGTGGAAGCCACCATGTGTCATCCTCTGTAAGATTCTCAAGAGGCAAGCAGAAGCTCCCACCTTTTTTGTTGTAACTCTGTGGAGAGTGATAAGTGTCTGCACCCATGATTCTAAGTTTCTAATAGGTTTCAAAGCCTCTATCAATAAACATTTCTCAGAGTCCCATGGAAGTTTCCATGTGTCTTCACCTATTTAGTAGCAGAATGTGCCACGCGTTAATTCCTAAAGACTAGTAGAAAGTGACTAAGGAACATAGCATCAAATTGAATCTAAGACCCGATTTAAATAACTAAAAAAAGAGGAACGATGAAGAAGGGTCAGATCACCAGGTGGACATTGAAAAATGCAAACATTCAATGGCATGACCCATTTCTTTGCATTAAGAAAAGCAAATGGGTTAATGACCCTAAATTCTAGCATGTCTTCTTAACAAAATTCAATGCAACATGATGTGTTACTGTTCCTGAGTCCTTCTTGAAGAGGCTATATAAGGGACTCTCTTTTATTGTAAATGGATCTCTCTCTGATGATCAAAAACAAAACTCTACCCAAATTGAAAGGCATTACTAAGACTTTGAGCTCAGATTGTTAATCATATTTTGTTATTGGAATAAGAAAGCAAGTGACTTTTCAGACTTTGTGCTGTGATATCTTTGTTGTTGGGGAAACTATTCTTATGTCTTTTTCCTTAATATATTTTGTATTCCTTTAATTCAACAAGTAGAATTAGTGAAAGTAGTCAGGAAGGTGTCCTGAAGTCAACTATGGAGAGACTTTGTGCCCCCATAGTTGCCTTTAGTGTGTTTTCTTTTTATTTCTATGTAAAGGACCTTAGGATGACTTTGTGCCCTCATTGTCCTTCGTATCTCACTCTTGGGCAATTCAGGTGGAGACTTTGTGCTACATCTCAATTTGATGGTTACTACATCCTTGGTTACATTTTGCTTTTACTACTAGGAGTATTCTTGTGGCTTACTAAATAGTATTTTTGAAAGAAGAGGAGTGCTTTCTGTCATTTCCCTTGAGTTTTTCCTTTGATCCGCACACATTATCTCTAAAAAAAGAGAGATGGATGGTTTATCCTACCCCTGAGTATTATTTTCTATTTATATATATATAACATATCTATAGGGAACCTCCCCTTGATGAGAGGAGAGATTAGTCCCCTTTTGATGTGGTAAACCTACACATTTGGATGACAAATCTTCCTACTTTGGCTGATCAAACCTATTTTGTTTATCAGTACGCTGATCAATAAAATATTCAACCAACAAACCCCATAAATTAGTCATTTGTTTTCAAATGGAGGTAGATCTAATGGCATGCATTTACATAAAGCAGGATGATCTAACAATGTGTGATCAAATTTGAATAGTCAAAGGAACCCAGGGCAAGCATAGGCATGACAAGTGTCAAGCTCATAGGGCATGATTTAAATTTTGTGCATGTTCTAAAGATTTGATGGTACAAGCTAACAATTGATAGTTCAATGAGACCCGAGATCAAGTGAGATATTTCCACATGGTGTGGGGGCACTCAAAGTAGTAGAGACAATTATAAGGTACACATGAAGCCCATAGGGCTGCCAAGTGGCATATCCTTGAGGACAAGTAAAAGGTAGTATTTAATAACATTCTATCCCTTAGATCATGATATGATGAAGTTCATTTGCTCACCCTAGATAGATTTGATGGTGTGTATCCAAGGTTGAAAAGTTAAGGATCCTATAAGAAAACATGAAAATGCCAAGTGGCATAGTTGCATGTCGTAAATGCAAAATTGAGCATTTCACATAAGATATATGGCTCACATTTTCTTAGGAAAGGATGATCCAATGATGTGAGCTAAGTGTACTTTTCAAAGGGGTCATATTGTATGAGGAAGTGAAAAGTGTCTAGATTGGAGATAATCAATCAACTTAGTCACTCTTAGGCCCCACAAATGCCCTATTAGATCCGATGTGGTGTGCCAAATGTCAGTATGTGGCAAGAATTAGTTTAAAAGCTACAATTGATGATTCTTTCATGGATATGGTAATGATTTGAAGCATAGAATAATGTCTAACTACCATTCTAGAGTGAATATTTCCAATCATGATCATGGATCATTTTTTGTTTCATGTCACAACCAGATCAACTCCTGAGCCATCATTGTAGGTAATGGGCTTTACTTGGCATGCACAAAGAATATATTTCCTATCCATAGGTTTATATGATTTATAATTGATTAACATAGGATCATTTCCAAATAATTTGCATATGAGGACAAAAATTTGTTTGGCTCTTTGAATAATTTTCTCCCTCCGGCTGTGTGAGTAGTCAAGAACACCTCCATGTGGTTACATATAAAGACAAGGTTTGTTTGGCCCTTGACCATGAATATTCTCCCTCCAAATTGAATGAAGATATTTCCAACCATGAAATCAAATATTTTGTTACAAATATCCATCATTCATTGTTAGGCAGTTAGAGCAATGATTCTTTTCTTGCAAATAGATGAAGATCTCAGGCATGGCATGGAATATTTTCTAGCTGGAAAGTATCTTGGTGAACTTGAAGGCTTGTTCTGTATTTTTTCAAGTTGTGACCCATAGTTCCAAATTCAAAACATGTATAAATAGGGGCTTTTTCCTCTATTCTAAGGTTGTTTTTATTATTTTTTTATTGTTTTAGGTTTCTATTTTAGGTGTCTATTTTCCCTAAGTCTAGGTACTATAGAATTTTTTTTGATCAATTGTTGTGTGTAGATCTTGTCTCCCTTGATAAGGTGGTTTCATCTATATATCCATTAGAAAGATTTAAGATCATGTTTATATTTCCCTTTTCAAAATAGAAATCTCACCATGCTTGTCCCCATGGTATCATATTGAAGTGTTGATGTTTGCAATATTTCTTTTCAAGTCACTGGAAAATATTTGTGGTTTTTTTATTATATCATATTAATGAAATGCAATAATATGTTTCACAAGTTATACTAATTGGATATTTAGGTTTGTGTTCATTACTGGTTGCCATTCTAAGCTTATACTTAGGTAATAAATCCCTCTCTATAGATATATTTGCAAATGTGTTATTGAATACCTTTTAAGGGCACCCTGGGTTATTTGCAACATAAAGTATTTGAGATTATAGTTTTAGTGTATGTTTTAGGTTTCAGTGTATGTTCTAAGATTTCAAGGATCATTTAGTGTTTACCATTATCTTGCATTTGAATTTTTTTGCATCTTTGCTAGGAAATAATTGTCATGAAATTTTGCCAGACACCCTACTATTTGAAAGCCACCAACATGCCACCCTCCATTTTATAATTATTTAACATATCCTACCCTATCCTACCCTACAAATAACACATCTTGTTGCATATTATAAGTGTTACTTGCCTTGAAAATGTATAAGATCTTTCATATTTGAAATGTGTTTGCAGTTTATGCTTTAAACTTTAGTGTTGTGGTTTTCTATTTGACCCTTGTTGAATATTTTGTAGAATGATGATTGCATTCATCCCCTCATCTATGTTTATTATCTTGTGTATGACATAGAGCATTTGTGCATTTCATGTGACAACCCTTCATGGGTGAAGTGTGCAAACTTGGTTATGCTCTGGTCATATTTGTCCATTATGCTAAGAATCCCTATGGAGATTAAATTTTAAAATCCCTCCATGTGAGAAAGCTACCCCACAGGTTCTCTCATCTTAGTTCAGGTAGTGCTAAAAGTAGCAAGGAGATAACCATACCCTCTATAGGTGCCTCTTAGTCATTTTATACATTTGATCTAATCTTGATGCAAAACCATTCCCTAGCTACAAGGACATTCTAGTGGGTTTTTCCATCATTACTTGTCATTTTATTTCAAGTGTGCAAGGTCAAGTGTACGAGGTGTACAACTAGGAACCAACACTCTTCTAGTACTATTTTCAAGGACTAAACTAAACTTTTGGTCATTTGTGTTGCTAAGAATTCTTGTAAACAGGTGTGAGTATTTCATCTTATGAATTTCTCTATTGTTACTACACTAATCTGACTATCTTGGTTGTCAACATCATAACACTCCACTGGGGACATGTCTGGAAGTTTTAAGACTTGACAATTTGAATTTTGTTAAGTCTATTATAAAGAACTATTAATAATGCATGTTGTAAGGTGTCTTTTCCCTTTTCAACATATTCTAAAAATTATAGTATCTTTTTTTTCTATCTCATTAAACTTCAACAAGTTTAATTTAAATAGATATCACAATAGTTTGTCAACTATTATATTATAGAAGTTTGATTCTAGTGGTGACTTCAAATTTATTTTCTAGTTTCAAGAAAGATTGGTGCCTATCCTCAATATTTTGCTAACTTTTAGTTTTGAGTATCTTCTTATTTGCAAAACTAGAAGGATTGAGATCATCTTCAAAGGAGACCCATCTAAGTGATTTATTCCACCCTTAAGTATTCCTCAAAGAAGAAGGGGACAATTCTAGAGGCTTGTCAAAGGGAAAAGTTTAGCTACTCAAGACCATCAAGATCTTGCTAATCTTGAAATATTTATTGATCCCACCATCATTGAGGATTATCATAGCTCTTATACTAATTTTGAAACACATAGTCCTATTTATTTTCTAGCTCCTTCTCAACTAGTTAAATCCTCTTCCAAGTCTGATCCACCAAGTCCACCTTGTTCACCTCCTCATATCCTTTTTTGATTTATTCTTGAACCTCCTATTGAACCAATCATGAGGCATAAGGACCAAGATGAGAATGCACATCCTACATTTTTCATTCCTAGATTTAGACCTATTAATTTTATGAAATGGTAGGCTATCCTAATGAAGTCCCAAACAAAGTGAGGAAATGCCTTTCAAAGTTCCAAGGGAACAATGTAGTGAGTGGTGATCATCACCTATGATCCTTCCAAAATATTATTGAATATTATGAGGTTAAGTATGAATATGTGTGCATCAATTTGTTTATGCACACACTAGAGGAAGATGCTCATGAATGGTTCAATTCCCTTCTCACTAGATGCATTGATTCATGAGTAGAGATGCATAATGTTTTTAAAGTTTAGTATGGTGATAGGATTGATCCAAGGTTTCTCTTGACTTAATTTGAAAATATCAAGAAGAATCCTAATAAGTGTGTGTAGGACTTTAACACCTGGTTCAACAAGACTATGATGTAGCTACCCAAAAACATTAGGCCCAGTGATATAGCATGCTTGATAAAGTATTATGATGCTTTTGATAAGAAGGTTGCATACTACTTGAGAGACAAGGATCCCATTAACATGTGGATGGCATTCTATATATCCATCCAATTTGAGAACATCAAGGCTATGGAAAGCCCCTAAATAAGTGGGATGATTTGAAATTGGTCAATCTAGAAAAGACATAGTCCATGAAGCTATCCAACTTGGAGGAAACTATAAAAAATTTAGCCTATGTTGTCAAGGAAATGTCATACAAGTTGGCTAGAGCTAAAAAGGGGATCCCTTAGGTGTCTACCAACTATGAGTGGGATCCAAATCCAAATCAAGAATAAATGGGTCCTACTTTACATAATAGAGATAATGGTATAGAGAAGAGTCTTACACGTGAAGAAAAAATGGAAATAAATCATAATAGAGGGGCCAAAAAATAAGTGATTGATCCTTCAAACACCAAGGTGAATGTTGTAGAGTGTGACATTGATATCAATTGGTGTGACAAGTGCTTCTTTCCACATATCCCATGTGATATAGATATATTTATTGTTAAATATTTAGATGAACTTGAGTCTACATCATTTGATGATGAGATCTTGATGTTTAATTACCAAGGCCCCCAAAATGAGATAACTACCTCCATATAATTGTTGAATGATCTACTTTGAATCAATTTTGGAGTGCAATTGATAAGGTGAATGTCCCAACTCCTAAATGTGCTTATGATGTTAATATGGCAAAAGCATATGAACTAGTCATTCATGATTTTGATTTCTTATGTTCTATGATGATCAATAAATATGATGGAGGATTCCATCAGTTGAGGATAGGTAGTTTCTAATCAAAGCAATAATTGCCAAAGAAAATGAGTATCACTTGAGAAGAAAATATCAAGATGTATCTCCTCAGGACACTGCCCCTATAAATATAAAGGTAGGGGATACAAATAAGGATACTAGTAAAGTGACAATAGCCCCTAAAGCTTCCAAACCTATACCTATTTTCCAAACTGCTAATCCAAGAGGTGATCTAGTGAAAAATAGAGTACCCATGCTATCTAGTATCCCTAAGGATTATAATGATGTTAAAACTAATATGCCCTTGAATTTTGATACTAAAAATGTTAATCCATCCTAGCCTACTCCACTTCAAACCTTAAGTGATTGCATCCTATCTAAAGGTGTCATTACCCTTCCACCAAATATGCCTCTTCCTCAATATAACGTGTGTGATATGGCCCAAGTGTTGAGCCAACTGAAAATCATTGTGCCACTTGTTGAGATATTTAGAATACCTAAACATAGGAGGAGGGCCTTTGAATATTTGGAATTTGGTGAAAGTTCAACTATAAATGAAATTGAGTTACCCCAAGCACCCCTAAAATAAGATGAAGAATTAGAAGAGGTTATTGAACCCGTTCTATAGGTCTATTTTGGGACTACACTTGTAGAAAGTCAACTAAATGTGGATTCATTTTATATGACTCTATTGATCAATGGTTTGATTATTCACAATTGTATGTTTGATTCTAGAGCTTTTTTTAATGTGATGCCCTTGGGTGTTCTCAATGAGATTGGACTCACAAGAGGTTCTAGTTATTGGACAAGTCAAGGGAATAGTTGTGTAGTTTGCAATTCATCATGGTAAGTATTTGAATATGGACATGGTAGTTATGGACTACCTACCTAAGTGGGGGATGTTTATGTCATGAAAATGGGCTGATAGCATGGGTGGAAGTATACATATGGATCTCTCTTATGCAACCATTCCATTAGAGGGTAAGATGGTCAAGATTTATAGAGAGCCAAAGATGTTCCATGTCATTAAAGATCTGAAATGTGCTCTTAATGAAGTATTGTACACTGATATTGAGCTTGGAAACTTTGATAGGAATGTTGATATTAGTGAATAGCATGTCATTCTTGATGTAGAACCTGAAAAATAAAATGTAGTTTGGAACATGTGCTTTGATGGATCTTGTTCCAACCTTATAAATGGAGCTAGGGTTGTCTTTTACACCCCTAATGGTAAATTCTTTATGTTTTATTTTTAGCTATCTTTTGAGTGCACTAAAAATACTACTGAGTATGAGGTATTCTTGCTTGGTTTAAGGATTACCCATGAATATGAAATAAAATGTTTGATTGTCAAGGGTGATTCCAAGCTAGTGGTAAAACAAGTCCATAGTGATTTTGCCATAAAAAATAAAAGGTTGAAATAGTATCAAAATGTTGTTTGGGACTTGCTTGAATTTTTTGATGCATTCAATCTATGGTTATCATGATAGGAATTTCAACCAAGAAGTTGATATACTTGCAGGGCTATGTTCTCAATTTGATATTTAAAATACAATCTCTCACTATCAGTATCAAGTGGAGGTGCTTGTTAGGCCTTTAATCCCATACAATTTTCATCATTAGCAGGTCTTTGATGATGATGAACAAATTAAGAGGTTTATTAACTATGAGGCTAAGTTCCATGATCAACTCATAGACTTGGAATCCATGATTCAATTTTGTGATGGAAAGGAGACCTTGTTTTGGAAAGACATCATTCAATTGAAGAAAAACACAATCCTAAAGGTATTGGTGAGTTTGGAGGCATCTTTTGATGGAGATGATAGAATCAAGTTGAGAGACTCATTCATTTCAAAGGACATGACTAAGTGTAATTTGGGTTCTCATGAGAATCCAATAAAATTTTGGCTGGGTACTCACTTAAGTGTAGTTGAGAATAAAGCTTGCATGCAGTTGTTAAGGAAGTACCAAGATTATTTGGCACGGTCTTATTCTAAGATAAAAGCATATAGGGAAGGATTATTTTAGCACATCATTCTATTACATCCTAATTACAAGCCTTTCAAGTAGAAATAAATACTCAATAACTCCATCTTGGCCACCAAGATGCAGGATGAATTAAAGAAGCTAAGTGATGGTGGTATCATTCAGCCCATTAAGTATTCATCATGGGTGGAAAATTTAGTCCCTTTAAGAAATAAAAATGGTGGCATTCACTTATGTGTGGATTTCAAAAATCTGAACAAAGCTTCTTTAAAAGATAATTATCCCCTATCCATGATGGAAAACCTTCTCCAAATAATCACTAGATCAAAAATGTTGTCTACTTTAGAAGGCTTCTTAGGTTACAACCAGTTTGTGGTGAAAGAATATAAGAGGTTTAAGATTGTGTTAATAAAGCCTTGGGTCACGTATGTATTTATGAGGATGCCTTTCAATTTGATGAATGTTAGCACAAAATTCTAACTAGCTATGGACATCACTTTTGTAGGGATAATTAACTAGTTTAATGTTGTGTATCAAGACAACATTACTATATACTCCAAGACTAGAGAAGAGCATTTGGATCATATGGAAAAGGTGTCGATCAGATGTAGGGAGTTTTAAATTTCACTTAACCCAAAGAAATGTCACTTTGAAGTATAAAAAGCCAAGTTTTTGGGACATATAGTGTCCAAGGATGGTGTCATGATCGACCCCAAAAGGGTTGAAGCCATTGATAAAGTGCCTATCTCATAGTTCAATAGAAGAATTCAGTATTTTTTTAGATAAATTAACTTTGTAAAGAGTTTTGTGTCCAATTTTGTAGAAATTACTCTGCCTATTGCTTCCATGATGAAGGAATAGACCATCAAATGGGAAGAGAAGGCCATGTAAGCATTCAGTGACATAAAGGGAGCTTTAAAGTTTGCCCCTATTTTAGCTAGTCCTAATTCCATAAATAAATTATATATATTCTCTTTTGCATCATATAATGCTATTTTTGTTGTTTTATTGCAAAGAAATGAGGATGGTCATGAGTAGCCCATAGTTTTATTTAGAAAAGTTATGCAGGGTCTTGAACTAAACTATACCATTATGGAAAAACAAGCTTTCACTCTTTTGAAGGCTATTAAAATGTTTAGGACATATATTCTAAGTTTAATAATCATTGCCTACATCCTACACAGCATGGTGAAGGACATTTTAACTCAGACTAAAGTATCCAGCAAGAGGTGCAGGTGGGTCAACAAGTTATAAGAGTATGACATGGATATCTAGGCCACCAATTTGGTAAGGGAGATGGTTATAACCAAGCTTATGGTTGAGACCAATTTGTAAGTTCTTGAGGTAAATACTACTATTTTCAATGTCGATGATTATTTGAGTCAATTTAACACATCTTTGTGTTATAGAGACATTGTTTACTACTTACAAAATCTAAACTATCCCCCTAACTTGGATAAGAATAAAATAATAAATCATAAGATTTTGTGCCATAAATACCTCTTGACTGAGGATGGACTAGCATGGAAGAATTCATATGGACTTCTCCTAAGATGTGTGTTAGAAGAATAGACTATTATCCTGATTGAAGACTTTCATAGTGGAGTCTATGGTGGCCATTTTTCACCTAAAGTTATAGCTCATAACATTGTAAGAGCTAGTTATTGGTGGCCATCGATGTTCAAAGATGTTGCTCAGAAAGTTCTCTGTTGGGAGGATGAAAGCTTTAGGTTCTCTTCCCTTGCAACCTATAATGATTGAAGGCCCATTCAGATAATGGGGAATGGATTTCATTAGAGAAATTTTTGATTCATCAAGTTTTGGGTATAGATGGATAATAGTTACAAATGACTACTTCACAAAATGAATCGAAGCAATCCCTACAAAGAAAGTAACACAATAGGTAGTTATGGATTTTTTTTAAAATCAGATTATTTGTAGATTTGGTGTGCCTATAAATATAATTGTTGATAATTCCATGAGATTCAAATCTAAACCTTTGATGGCATTGTGCAAAGACTATGGGTTTGAATTGACCTTTGAGTATAATTAAAACCCTCAAGTAAATGGGCAAGCTAAATCAATTAACAAGAACTTATTCAAGATCATTAGGCAAACATTGGAAATAAATAAGAATAAATGGGGTGAATAGTTAAAGTTTGATTTATGGGCTAACAAGATCATGCCTAAGAGAGCTACAGGTAGAAGCCCTTTTGAGATTGTTTATAGAGCTCAAGTAGTTCTACCTATGAATTTATAGTTGCCCACCTATCAACTCATGTAGAAACTAGAGGATGATGAGTAGATCTACCACTATTAAAGTAGGATGAACCAAATTATTGAGCTGGATGAAATTCAAAGACAAGCTCATGAAAGACACCTCAAGTTCAAAGAGAAGTTGAATAAGATATTTGACAAGAAGCTCACTCCATGAACCTTCCAAGTAGGTGATCTGGTTCTACTTTGGGATAGCAGGTATGAGGAAAAAGGAAAACATGGCAAGTTTAATGCCTTGTGGATGGGTATATATTCCATTTACTATAGGATTGGGGAGCATACTTTCATCTTGAGAGACATGGATGGTGAAATACTAGAGCTACCAATTAATGGTAGACATATAAAACACTTGATTAAGTCCATAACATGTGTACCATATTACATAGTATTTTTTTGCTTTGTCCTTTTATTGTTTTGTTGCCTTTCTATTTTGGGCCTTATTGTATAGTTTCCCTTTGTGTTCTATTATGTCTTCATTTCCAGATCTTCTTGATCTATTTTTTTAAGTTTTCCATGTTTTATTGAGCCTTCATGGATGTTTGTTGAAAATTGATAAGTCTTTACTCCATAACCCAATAATTTGGCACCTGGTCTTATAGTTTGTGGTTCTTTGCACACCCATAGGGGGTATGCATCCCTAGGAAAGAGCTAGTGTTAGTGCCTAAAATTGCATTGAATCAATTGGGCACTTATCAAGTGTAAATGACTATGTCCTTATCCCAACTTATGTCTCTAAGTGTTCCTATGGAAGGTGAAGTTCATGTAAAAATTGGCTAAGTCCTAATTTGATCTTTGCTTGGTGAATGTGTCTTTCCCTTAGAATTTTTTGGGTTTTTTGCATGAACACAATATCTAATGGAAATATATCTTCAAGCTTTTTGTCTCAAATAAAAATTCTGAAGACTTGTTTCTGTCAGACATTTTGTCTGCTACAAAAAATCCAAAGGAATTCAATGTCTTATTTTTCATCATGTTAAGTGTTTCACAAAAGATCAGATGGGTCATTTTTTTTGGAATTTTGTTTGTGGTAAAAATTTTGAATGGCACTTACCCTTCAGGCATTTTTCCCACACAAAAATCCTGATAGAAATCCTTTATTTTGGAAAAGGTTCAAAGTCTTATTTTTTTCAAATTTTCTATCCGTGGTAAAAAGTTTGAAGGGCACTTATCCTTCGAGCCTTTTACCTACACAAACATCTCAAAATAATTGTAAGGACTTATTTTCTTCAGCCAAAGTATCTACAAAAAGTTTAAAGGTTCATTTTGCCTTAAAAAAAAAAATTGAAGGATTATTTCTTTTGGCATTTTGCCCTTGCAAAAATTTTGAAGGACACTTGCAGAAGGGTCATTTTCCCTTCGCAAAATATCCAAAAGATCATTTCCTTCAAAAAAAATTTCCCTTAAAAAATTCCCAAAGGGAAAATTCAAAAAGTTTGAAGGATAATTTTGGAGGGTGAAGGACACTTTCAATAAACGTGAAGGGCACTTTCAAGAGATCTAAAGGACCATGCCAAAAACCTGAAGGGAAATTTTGTAGAGTAAGTGTCTTTGACAAAAAATTTGAAGGGTATGTTCAAAAGGCCTAAAGGGTACTTTTGACAAGGTTTATATGGAATAGGAGTCCTATTTCCTTTAAACATTTTAAACATGTAAAAGGTTTGAAAGAATTGCAAATTTTAGGAAAAATACCAAGTTCAATTTCTGTAAGGAAATTGTTTCACACAAAATATTCAAAACAATTGTCTTGACAAAGACAAAAAAGTGCAAAGGTCCAATTCCTTTGGCAAAAGTGTAGAATAATATTTTCTTTGGGGGGATTATTTCATGAAAATGTTTGAAACAATTGTTCTGATGAAGGCTAAAATCCAAAGACTGAATTCTTTCGATCATCTTGCCCATGCAAAAAGTCTAAAAGAATTACAATTCTTGGGGAAAAGTGTAAAGTTTAAATTATTTGGAAAAATTGTAAAGCTCACTTTTTATGGGGAAATTGTTTCAAACAAAATGTTTGAAACAATTGTCCTAATGAAGACAAAAGGCTAAAGACTCAATTCTTGTAGGAAAAGTGTGTAGTCAAAATCCTTCAAGGAAATTATCTCAAATATTTGTGTCTAAAACAATTGTCTTGATAGAATACTCGAAAGAATTATTGTGGGATTATTATGATGAAGAAAATCCAAAATTATAAGTGCCAAGGATAAACAAAGCCAAAGATAAAAGTGTCGAAGCAAATAGGAATGTCTAAGACAAAGATCCTGCTTATCAAATTATCATGGAACAAAGTCCTTGAAGAAATTTTTGAAATATAGGTATGAAATTCTCATGGATGTTTTTTGAAAATCACACAAACATAAACTTTAAGTTATAGGGACTAGCCATTGGGATTAAAATGTTCAAATATGGTCATAAAAGTGTCATTTTTAGACCTTATGAAGTAGCTATTTGTTTTCAAATAGAGGTAAATCCAACATCACATGTTTGCATGAAGTAAGATGATCTACTGATGCATGATCAAAGCTAAATATTCAAAGGAACCTAGGATATGTGTAGTGGTATAAGTGTCAAGCTCACAGGGTATGATTTTAAGCTTGAGAATGTTCTAAAGATTTGATGGTATGAGTTAGTAGTTGATAGTTCAATAATACATGAGATCAAGCAAGATACTTCCACATGGTGTGAGGGCATATAAAGAAGTAGAGACTATCTACAAGGTACATAAGAATCCCATAGGGCTACCAAGTGTCATATCCTTAGGGCCAAGTAAAAGGTAGTATCCAATAACATTCCAACCCTCAGATCATGATCCAATAGAGTGTGTTTGTTCACCTTGACTAGATCTGATGGTGTTTAACCAAGGTTGAAAATATAGGGATCTCATGGGAAAATGTGAAAATACCAAGTGGAATAGCTGCATACCAAAAATGAGAAATCAAGAATTTCATGCAAGATATATAGTTCATGTTTGCTAAAAAAAGGATGATCCAATGATGTGAGTCAAGGTGGACTTTTCAAAGAGGTTAGATTTCATGAGGAACTGACAAGTGTCTAGATTAGAGTTAATCAATCAACTTAGTTACTCTTAGGCCCCATAAATGCCCAGTTAGATCTGATATAGCATGTCAAATTTTAATGTGGTAAGCTTTGGTTTAAAATCTATAATTAATGATTATTTTATGGATGTGACAATGATTTGAAGCATAGACAAATGTATAACTATCATTCTAGAGTGAATATTTCAAATCATGATCATGGATCATTTTCTATTTGATGTCACAACCTAATCAACTCTCGAGCCATCATTGTAGGTAATGAGATTTCCTTGGCATGCAAAAAGAAGAGATTTCATGTCCAAAACTTTCCATGAGTTACAATCAATCAGTAGGAGAGCATTTCCAAATAACTTGCACGTGAGAACAAAAATCTGTTTGGCTCTTTAAATGATTTTCTCCCTTCAGTTGTGTAAGTGAGCGATCAAGAGCATCTCCAAGTGGTTGCATATAAGGATAAGGTTTTTTTAGCCCTTGACCAATAATAGTCTCCCTCCAGCTCAAATGAAGATATTTCCAGCCATGAAATTAAAGAGTTTATTGTAAATCTCTATTATTCATTATATAGGTAGTTAGAGTAATGATTCTTTTCTTGTAAATAGATGAAGATTTCAGGTGTGAAATAGAATATTTTCCAGCTAAAAAGTATGTTGAAAGATTTAAAGGCTTGTTCTGTAATTTTGCAAGTTGTGACCCAAGGTTCCAGATTTAAAAAATGTATAAATAGGGGATTTGTCCTCTATTTTAAGGTTGTTTTTATTGGTTTTTGGTTGTTTTAGGTTGCTATTTTAGGTGTCTATTTTCCCTAAGTCTAGGCTCTATATAATTTTTTTGGGATCAACTATTGTGTGTAGATCTTGTCTCCCTTGATAAGGTGGTTGCATCTATATAGACATTATCAAGCTTTGAGAGCATGTTTATGTCTCCCTTGTCAAAAGAGCAATATCACCATGCTTGTCCCCATGGTAGCATTTTGAAGTGTTGATGTTTGTGTAGACACCTAAATTTTATTTAGTGTTAAAATGTACCTTAATCATTCTTCCTAATTTTATTAATCATTCTTCTTAATTTAATAATTAACATTTATTCCTAAAATCAATTAATTGATTTATTCAAATACTTTTTAAAAATTTAATTGTGTACCTTTTATTATTTATTTTAATTATTTAATTCTTTAATTTACCAATTCAAACTTTTCCCACTTTTCTCTCCCTCATCCCAACCAAATCCATGAAAACCTCCACTTCCTATGACTCCTCCACTTAGTTGTTAATCCATTTTGACTAAGTTTGCTAACCAACCCCTCCTTTTCTTCACCTAGTTGAAATAGTCTCCATCCTCATGGATGAGAACTCATCCTCAATCATTGATCATTTTGAACCTTGAAAAAGTCCAAATGATCCTCCACCATTGGATCATTTTCTAGGCTTCTATAAATAGGCTTTAAAATATCCATTTTCAATCATCCCTTTTGAAATCATATAATCCCTTTTTTGAATGAGAATCATTTTCCATCATCAATCATCCCTCTTGGGAGAACTACATTTGGTCTGATATTCACACATAGACATTATCTAAGTGGGTTATGTAGGTAATGCTTAGAGACATGGGGTCTCTAGGGTCAGCTCGGCTACCACCTTTACTATCATCTTTTTTGAGAAAATATTGCATCAAAAGCAAATCAAAGTTAATATTTTGCACCAAAACATTGCTCATTTCACCTTTGCATTGGAGGAGTGAGCACCACATTTTAATAGAGCAAATCAGATTTGAATCGTAATAAAGGATTCTTGTGTCTAAACTATGAAGGTTTTTTATTATTGTTTTTTGAATTTGTTTCTCTAACTCTAATAGAATTTAGCTTAGAATAAAAAATTTATTTGTCTTTAAACTTTTTAATTCATATATTTTTGGCATGCCCAAGGATACCTACCCACATCTTTTTAATCTTCTTGTTTTCTTTGTGTATTTAGACAATATTGCTTTCTTGGTTTTTGTTGTTTTTTGTCTATCTCTTGCATTTAGTTCATGTGGTTTTTGAGCTGGTATGGACTACAAGTTGTTGTCTAGGATTTCATGTTCAGTTATATGTTTTTCCTATGTAACAGTGATTTTGGAGCACATTTTAGTAATTTCATTGAACTAAATAGCATTTTTATCACTTTTCATGCATCTTTGTGTTTTTTTTGTCTTTTCCAAGTTAACAGTAATTTTATACTAGAATAGTGACTTCATCCAAGCATAGTGATATCATTCTACCCTATAGCAATTTCATCATAACTCGCAGTGAAATTGTCATTTTGTGTAGCAATTTCATATTTTTTGCGAGCAATTTTGTCATTTAGTGTAGTGATTTCATCTTTACCTACAGTGTTTTTGTATGATAGCAATTTTGTTATTCTATGTAGTGATTTCATTAAGCATAATAGCAATATTGTTTCTATAAGCCTTTTTTGTTTTCTATCTTTTTCTTGCATTATTATTTTGTAATTTTGCTTTTCTAACTAACTATGTAACAGTAATTTCATCACAGAGGCTTATTTTTAATGTGTTTTTCATGGTTTTTCATTTATTTTTACAAGTTATATTATTCCTCAACCCAAGAAAATCAAACTTACACCTTGTTTGCAGAATGTTGGCCAAAGAAAATTATAAAAACAAAAAATCAAACCAACTTTATTTCATTTATTTTCACTAACATCTTTCATTTTTAATCTTTTGCATTCCTAGTAAATAAATCCCACTTTATTTTCTATAGAGTAAATATATTTGTTTTTTTTGTCTTCTTATTTAGTTGCAAAGGTTGTGTATGATCTTTCCTTGGCATCACATAGGTGAAGATACCTAAAAATTAAAATCCATCTTGTAACTTATCTATTACCCTAGTTAATCTTGTATGCTCTTTCCTTAACATCACGCTAGTGATGATACTTGGAAATCAAAAATAAATATTAACTCTTTATTTTTATTTTATTAAGGGATTTATTGATCATGGATTTCATCACCACACAATATTCCAAACCTCATTTTTTTATAGGGTATATAAATCAAGACCTAGTCGTTTCAATTGCCTAAGCGGTCATGTGTTTTAAACACACCATGATGTGAAGGGATTTAATGCTTCAATAATTAGGATTTCAATAGCTGACTCAAGATCTAATATTGTAAATTTTCAACACATTGAGACCCCTACAATTATTTTAGTCACTTTGGTAAAATACCTAATAGTGTATGTCTTCATATCAATCTCTTCCATATTTTTATTCACCCTAGATAAGCCCGTGTATACCTTAATCTTAGGATTGTCTCTTTATCATTCAACTTTGGTGCATCAATTATCAGTTAGCACCAAGAAGTTAAATTCCACACATATTTAAAATTAGATTCATTAAACCATGGGCATGGTAGGATCCTCCATGGTTAGTGCCTTGAATCATTAGGCCGTAGCTAAGAGCAAAGATGAGTAAGTGACAATGAAAATCCCAAAAGTTATTCACAACCCTTTATCCTAGTTTTCACTCTTTATGTGCAATTTCTTATTTGTTTAGAATATAAATTATTTGTTATTTCATTATGATTACCAAGTGTTTTAAAATTATTGTTTGCAAAAAAATTCTTTTGAGTTTAAATGTTATCCTAAAAATCATAATTTTCCCTCTACAAGCTCAAAAGCATTTAGTTAGTAATCAAACTTTTAGTCACTTTAGTACTTTGCTTTACTAGAGTCTAAATTGAATTATTTTTCATTGTTGAGTCAATTATTTCCTTATTAGTGTCATCCATTAACCTAGGATTTAATCTAACCAATTTTGATTCAAATCCATATTTGAAACAATGTCAAGTCAATCACTAAGTTAATCTAAATCCAATTTTGAATGTGTATTCATCCTCATCCATCAATCAAATCCAAAATTTAAGTCACTCAAGTTTTCCAAATTAGCCTTTCTATAGTAATCAAAATTAATCATTTGATTTTGCATCTAGTTCACCCCAAAACTCAAACCTGAACTTCTTCACCACTCCATCTTTTTCCAACCTTAGAACCAATCTAAATCAAACTTTTGATTTAACTTCACCATCACTTTCAAATATATATTTGAACCAAATTCCATTCATAAATTAATTCCCATTCAGTCTAATCTAAATATCTTCCATCCCAATCAAACTATCAACTCTTACACCCTTCAAAACCAACCCTTTTATGGTCATCAAAATCAATCATTTGATTTTTTATCCAACCCATTCCCAAACTTGAATTCACATTTGTTCACAAACCCAATAGATTCAATTCCATCAACCTTCACAAATCCATCCTCCCAAGATCAAGCTACTTCTCTAGCTAGGGAATCCCAAAACATTCCATATCAACATCACCTTATCACTAGTGAGCCTATTTTACAAAATCAACCAAGTCTAGCCTCCACTAGTTATAGCCTTAATTCTAACAGCCCATATCAAAATAGCAAAGGGAATCTAATTCTAGCACCACTACCATCTAGTGTCACTCCATCCCCAAAGTTACAACAATTACAAAACTTCCAACCTATCAAAACCATCATCATGCCTATCAAGAAAAAATTCACTCCTTTAGGGGAACCTTATGATGTATTATATCAAAAATTAGTCTTTGAAAACTTAGTCACATCTCCAAACACCAAATACTTTGATCCAAATGTTCCAAAACCTAAGTGGTAAAGACCTAATGAATGTTGTGATTATCACAAAATTGAAGGACATTTTATAAACTACTTTATGAGACTAAAGCATTATATCCAAGATCTGATTGACAAAGGGTACATCAAGGTAAATCCAAGTGTATCCATGTCTAAAAATCATAACTTAGGGACATGCCAAGATGTATTTTTTGATCCTAATCAATCCACACCACTTCCAAGTCAAGGTCATAATCTTCCATCCATTTCTCAAGATCTCACACATCCATTTTCAGCCAATCCGTAACCAATCAACCTGCCTTTGAAAACCATGGTTTACCATCCATTTTTTATGAAGAGCCTATTTTCAACCAAAAACCTATCTTTGATCAAGATCTTATTTTTTACCAAGATCACATCTTAGACAAAACCTCCTTCAACCAACATAGCCTATTACCCATTATCCAAACATCCAAATCCTTATCACCTATTGAATCTCCCTTCACCCTACAACATGCACCCCAAGTGATATAGGTACTTACAAATAAAACAATCCATGAGAAAGGAATTATCAAACTTGTCCATTGAAAAGTAAATACCAGATCCCATAGCATCAGTTACAAACCATTTGAAAGTCAATGTAAAGATTTTAGCAATAATTTTATGGTTTTTAAGGTAACTTCATCCATAATTGAAATAAGATCTATTCATAGTCTCTACAAATACTTTGTTACCATCACTCCTTTCATAAACATTACCATTCCTACCTTCCATATTTCAAGCCAGTATCCTACACCATTTTATTAGGACCAACTATCTTAAATTATGGTTAACTTCTTTCCATGATAATAACATAATTTCCAACTTCCTAGTTGATCTCTTGCCAGAAGAGTACCAAGAAATATCTGCATATTCTAAGGAATGACAAGTGTACTTCAATCAAAATAATTTTTTTAATCAAAATATAAAATCCACACCCAATATTGAAAACCTCTTTGAGACACTATCAGATGATCAAAATACAAATTATAGTCAAAATCTAAATCAAAATATAGAAAATCAAAAATATGAGTCCCTTTGTGAAAACCTCTTTGAGGTGCTATTGGACAATCCTAATCTAAATCCTAATCAAAAAATCAAGAAAAATCCTTTGGTGAAAACCTTTCTAAGGCACCAATGGTTGAGAAAATTAATACATCCTCTGCATTAGCACATTTCCAGGATGGATCCCCATCACAAGTTGAAGATATCATTGAAGAAGCATTAAATTCTTAAATCAACCAACTTGAAATTACTCCTAGTCTTGTTAAATGTGAGATTATTAGTCCATTCACCCTTTACATCATGACCCATATACTCATCCTTAATATAATTCCATCCCTTCAAATATTTGATGCTCTCAACACACATCCTTCATCCAACATACTTTCTACTTCACCCTATCTGGCAACACCCTCTATCATAGGGACTATGACTATATCCTAGTAAATTTTGAAGAAGCCAACTTATAAATAAATGAAGTTACTAAATACATCTCTGGAGAACATACCTAAAATATCAATAGTGGTAATCATCATTCATCTCACACCCTTTTGTAATTGAGATGCCAAAAAGCAAAAAAAAAAAAAAAAAAGAGAAAGAGAAAAAAATTCGTCCAAAGTTGAAAACCATATATATGGCTCCTTGGTCAAGTACCATGATGAAAACCAATTTTTGGCATCATGCATAAAATAATAATTTTTTTATAAATACCCTACACTTGGAGGTAAGATCATCCATTCCAATCCTATGCATTCTAAATCATCCCACCATCCTTACCCATCCTACAAAATTTTTAATCCCATCATGTTACTCTAAACTCATCCATGGTTATTTATCCCAAGTTATCCTAAAGCATACTTACCCATCCTAAATCTATCCAATCCATCCTAAGCTCATCCTCAACCATCATATACCATTCTTGACTACCCATAACATATCAAAACTCATCCAATCATTGCCATTATAAAACCATCTTTACTCCCATTTTGACCTTGATAAGGAAGTGGAAACATCTTGAGACATGTTCTTAAACATCTTGGTGTATCCTCAAAAATGTTATTTTTATGACTAGACACTTGGTTCTTACATCATGTGTTACCTAGAGTTATCATCTTAATTCCAATCCATTCCTATTTATCCATACTCCATATATAATGTGTTTCTTCCATCCCCTACCACTCACTTTTTGGTGCTAGAATATGGTTTTCCATTTGTTGGTATTCCTTGTATATACACCTACAAATTCTAATAAAAACCAAAAAAAAAAATTCCAAGCTCCAAAAAAAATCCAAAAACATTAAAAAAACTAACAAAATGCAAAATCCAAAAATAATATCCAAACAGCAATCAAAATTTCCCTTGTCCTTAGTTATGTACACTAGTCATACCTTATATAGATTACTCATCATATAGTTCAACATTATCAAAAATCACTATGTCAAAGGGTTCTACTCTAGCCAAGGACATCCAAGAAAAATTATTTGCTTACTTGTTTTAGTCATTTGATTACTTATATTAATCATGTGTTTACTTGTTTTAGTCATTTGTTTACTTGTATGTATAGTCATTAACTTTCTTTTACATCATGGGTGTTTACTTACTTCTATAGTGTTTGTTTACTTTTGTGTTTTTTTTACTTACAACATTTTCATTTTTTCAAACATCTCTTTTATCTTATTTTTATTGTTGTTTCTTGTGTCTAGATCACTATGTGCATTACTAATGGTGTTATTATGATCTTCCATATCATGATGAACTAAGTTTTGTCCTTCTGAATCTATTAGTCCTTACATGTATTACATGATAGTCATCATGGTTTTTCTATACCATTACTGGATACTATCATACACAATATTAAAAATTAGGTGGCTCAACTCTTACTCAAATAGAATTATTATTAAAAATCCAATGCAAAGAACAAAATAAACACAAGGTAGCTATCAAACCATCTTACATTCTCAAGTCAATGCCTCTATGTTTCATCTCTCTCTTTCATTCATCCTTATCTAATCTATGTTGTCAAATCATTTGATCCATCATTGTTAACCCGTGTGATCACTTCATTTATTTGTTAATGTTTGCATATTAATCATCCACCATCATTTCCTAATCTTTCCATTTAATCCCCTACACATGTCCATTTTGATCATCCACTCATAATGTGAAATAATTAACTTAAGTCTAGCATCCATGGTTGAATCTTACGTTACTTCATCACTTCTCTTACTGCATTGGAAGAACTACATATAGTCTAATATCCATGCATAGACATTGTCTAAGTGGGTTATGTAGGTAGCACTTAGAGACATGGGGTCTCTAGGGTCAGCTCAGACATCACCTTTCCCATCATCCATTTCATCCATATTTTCTATTGTCATTTAATCAAAGTGTTATATCTCCTTATCCATGCTTGCAAATATCAATTTTATAAATCTTTATCACCAATTATACAATCTATATTTTTCATTTTTTGGCATGTGGCTTACCATCGCTGGGATATATTTTTCCCACATCTACTCAAAACCCTTGATTCCAAGCACAATCCAAGCATTCAGTATTTAAAGTGAGATATGTACTTTTTATAATATATTATCTAAAATTTAATAGCTAGGGGTAAATAGTTTTACACATACCCTCTATAGTTTTACAACATAGTATTGAGGCAATTATATGTATTATTGATGATAGTTTTCTCATTTCCATTCTTTCATGATACTAATTCTTCATCCATTTTCAAATTTAAGACAACATTAAATCACATTATTTCAAGATTGTTTTCAAAATTTTGCAATTCAACATAAAATCCACCAATAATTTGTGAGTCAATAAATTTTTTATGTTTATCAATCCATAGTTTATTATTGTTGGGTTATATCATTCCCACACCCACTACTTCATCCCCTGAGCCATTAGTAAACAAAAATAAGCATGCAATCTTTGAATAGTTTAAATTGTTGGTTTTCAAATCAAAATACCTAGTATCACCTTACTAGGGGTAACTCTTTTACATTTCAAATACATTCCAAATTTGACATCAAAACTAAAATAAATTGATTTTTCGTTCGACCGCTTAACTATTTCCACTTCTCATCAATTTTGAGCATTTGTCCATTACTTGCACAAACTCTCGAGGGGACATCATCATACTCATTTTCATTTATTTGGGGCAAATTATTGTTTTTATAGCATCAACACTCTACTTCTTCTATTCTTCAAAACAGTATTACTTCACAACACCATTTCAAAGAGGGGAAAATATAAACACCTAGATTTCATTTAATGTCAAAATGCATCTTACTCATTCTTCCTAAGTTTATTAATCATTCTTCTTAATTTAATAATTAACATTTCTTCCTAAAATCAATTAATTGATTTATTCAAATACTTTTGAAAAAGCTAATTGTACACCTTTTATTCTTTATTTTAATTATTTAATTCCTTAATTTACCAATTCAAACTTCTTCCACTTTTCTCTTCCTCATCCAAACCAAATCCATGAAAACCTCCACTTCCTATGACTCCTCCACTGAGTTGTCAATCCATTTTGACTAAGACTAACCAACCCCTCATTTTCCTTGCTTGGTTGAAACAGTCTCCATCCTCATGAATGAGGACTCATCCTCAACCATTGATCATTTTGAACCTTGAAAAATTCCAAGTGATCCTCCACTGTTGGATCATTTTCCAAGCTTCTATAAATAGGATTTTAAATCTCCATTTTCAATCATCCCTTTCAAAATCATAGAATCCCTTTTTTGAATGATAATCCTTTTCCATCATCAATCATCCCTCTTGGGAGAACTACATCTAGTCTAATATTCAAACATAGACATTGTCTAAGTGGGTTATGTAGGTGGTGCTTAGAGACATGGGGTCTCTAGGGTCAGCTCATCCATTGCCTTCACTATCATCTCTTTTAAGGAAACATTTCATCAAAATCAAATCAAAGTCAATCTTTTGCACCAAAATTCTTCCCATTTCACCTTTGCATTGGAGGAGTGAGCACCACATTTTAATAAAGAAAATCAGATTTGAATCACAATTGGAGGATTCTTGTGTCTAAATTGTCAAGGCTTTTAATTGTTGTTTCTTGCATTTGTTACTCTAACTCTAGTATAATTTAAATTAGAATAGACTAGTTCTTTGTATTTGCACTTTTTAATTCATGCAGTTTGTAATATTTCTTTTCAAGTCATTGGAAAATATTTGTGGTTTTTTTAATCATATCCTATTAATGAAATGCAATAATTATTTCACAAGTTCTATTGATTGGATATTTGGGTTTGTGTTCATTAATGGTTGTTATTCTAAGCATGAACTTAGATAATAAATCCCTCTCTATATTTATATTTGGAAATGTGTTGTTAAATACCTTTTAAGGGCACCCTAGATTCATAAATTTAGTAGGAAAAAGTATTTGAGATTCTAGTTCCAATGTATGTTATAGGGTTTTAGGGATCATTTAGTGTTTACCATTACCTTGCATTTGATTTTTCTTACATCTTTGCTAAGAAATAATTGTCATGAAATTCTATAGACACCCTATTATTTGGAAGCCACCAGCATGCTACCCTTCATTTTATAATTATCTAACTTGTCTTACCCTAAAAATAACACACCTTATTGCATACTATAATTGTTATTTACTTTGAAAATGCATAAGATCTTATATATTTGAAATGTGTTTTTATTTTGTGCCTTAAATTCTAGTGTTGCAATTTTCCATTTGGCCTTTGTTGTTGAATATTTTGTAGAATGATGATTGCAGTCATCCCTTCATCTATTTTTAGTAGCTTGTGTATGATATAGAGCATTTGTGCATTTCATGTGACAACCCTTCATAGGTGAAGTGTGTAAATTTGGTTATTCTATGGTCATATTTGTCCCTTATGCTAATAATCTTCATGGAGATTGAATTGTAAAATCCCTCCATGTGAGCAAGCTATCCCAGAAGTTATCTCACCTTGGTTCAAGTAGAGCCAAAAGTAGTAGGGAGATAACCATACCCTCTATAGGTGCCTCTCAATCATTTTATACATTTGATCTAATCTTGATGTAAAACCCTTCTTCGACTACAATGAAATTTTAGTGGGTTTTCCATCATTTCTTGTCATTTTCATTTAAGTGTGAAAGGCTGAGTATATGAGGTATATAATTGATAACCAACATAAGTGACACTCATGCACTTGGAAAAGTCCTAGGGGATTGTGATTGTGTATTTCATCACCACACATAAATCTACACTGCATGTTCTAGTAGAGTCTAAATAAAAGGGAAAGTTGTCATTAGGCCAAATGGGAGACCCCATACAGGATCTTGTGAAGGTGATGAATGAATTCTCTGACCCAAGCATCGAATATCACCCTATACAAAGTCAAGCCCCATATACCTAGTGTATATTGGGGATACCCGTAATGAGCCTATATAGCCTAAAATAGGACTATCAACCTTAATAGTAAACTTGTTACTAGAGTCAGTATCAACTCCCATAGTGACCATTATGTGCAAATGGGTTGAGAGGGTTTGAGATATTTTTAATGGGTTACTAGTCTATAGCCTCACCTATAAAGTTTTTAGATGGTGCAGTCATTGAGCTACAATCTCATATCATTTTACTAATCTTAGGTTTGTGGTTTGATTGATTTGGTGTGTGTTGTGTTATACCAGTGTTATTTGTGAGCCTATTCATCCTTTTACCCAATCCTATACACACTTATATAGGTTTATTTCATAATATCCTCGTGTGTATATTTAATTTATACATTTGGGTACATCATTTTAAGCTTGTCTCATCTTGCATATTGTCCTATCTATCATAACCCACCTCATCTTAGTCACATACTAGTTTAGTATTATACATTTTAACATTAGCCAAACCTTTACCACATCATCTCTTCTTAACCTAATCTAGTCTTAACTATTTTATCCTATCCCTACCATAATCTTCCATTATCTCCCATAACCTAGTCATACCCTAACCTTATTTAATCATACCATTATTAACACATCATTAGTATTACCCTTTAGTCTACCTAGACCACATCCTTATCTTGTATCTCACCCCATCCTATTCATAACCTCATTAACTCATTTTTAGTCTCATCATCTAGTCTAATCTTACCTTGTCCCACCATTATCTCATCTCAAGTCATATACTCTTCATATCCTTTGGTCTTAACCCAGTCATCCATACACCATGTTTTACCTATACCCTCTCATCTCCTTTATACATTCTTATCTTATATAACCTAAATCATATTATATATCCCAAACTTGTACATTCTAAATCATCTTGTACATCCTTATCTACTTTATCAATCATCATATCTTATACATATTTATCTAATTTATCCTTCATTATATCTTATGCATCCTTAATCTTGTATAATCTTGTATATCTTTTACATATTATCATCCCATATTAGACATATCCTAATATAGTTTTATCTTGACATCCTTCTATATATTTATCACCTTATCTAGTACATCTTTATCTTATCATTATCCTTCATTTCATCTAGTCTTACCTCATCTAGATAGATCCCATCTTTCTTTATCTTGATTTTTATCCTACAACACATCTAGATAGTTTTTTAGGTCACACACTTATCGAAACCATACCCACCATACCCCTAATCATCATTACATCACCACCCTTATATACTTTTCCTAATCTCAATCCCATCATCTTTAATCCATCGTATTATCTCATATCCATCCCACCTTAAGCAAATTGGTCTAAGGCTTGAGCTAGTCCTTTATTTTCCTTACATATCATCCTATCACTCTACTCCACCATCATATTTTCTATCACCTATTATTATATCGATTTCCCTACTCGATCAATACCTTATTAACAACCTATCACTTTGTTAGTTTCAATCTAGCATCCAATTTTCCCTAATCCAATCATATCTAATCTAGTCATCTTACCTATTTATAACTAGCACCCATGTAATCATCATCTTGCTAGTTTAGATCCAGGCACTAGTTAAATCCCCATCCTTTTTCTAGCTTAAAACTATGCATTATTGATCGATCATTAGCACCTTATCATACTATCAATTTTAAATCTGATCCTAGTTTGATATCATAATCCATTTAATCTATCTCATCCTCACCCATCACCAGTCATACTTGCTCAACCATTCATACTTACTTTATCCAATGACCATATTTTTATCCATATTCACATTAATCTACCATCACCCATTCATCATCTGGTCCACATGGATCTAGACCTAGTTTTAATATATAAATACCTACTTGCCAATAAAGATGAGATCCTTTTACATGTATTAGAAATGGTTTCCCACCTACCTATAGACCTTGATCCCATCAAACCTAAATTAATGTCCCCTATCATTCCCCATCATTAATATTCATGTACACCTAGCCTAAATGTTATCCCACCATGGTTAACCACATCATCCATTCATCATAACCATAGTCATAACATCCCCCAGTATATAAGTGATGAGGTCTCCCTATTTCACAAATATATCTTTGACAATAAGGATGAATGTCTTTTATGACTATTAGAAATGGGTACCCACCTTCCCAATTATTTTAAACCCCTAAACCTAAGTTCACTACCAAATAAGTGCCTCATCAACCCCTATATGTATATAATTCTTGTGACAACCAATCCCATTATGATCCCCCATCCACTAGTCCTAGTCTTTGTAATGACCTTTTTAGTCAATATACTAATAAAGAGATTACCTTATTTAATAAATATATTATTTCCAATGAGGATGAAGTCCTCTTTCATCTCCTTGATATGGGTTCCCAACTTATTAAAGGCTTAAAACCCATTCATCTAACCTTACCTCTAGTTTGTATATGTCCATAGTTGAATCCTCCATTTACTAGTCATATTCCATTACAAGTTCCCCATTCTACTAGCAAAGGGAATCCTAGCTTATCAACCTCATCTGATACTAATTCATCCCCTAAAATACCTCATATACCATGATCCTTCCATATATTGGCATTACACCACCTTATGGAAACATCTAGTCTGAAATCAAATGCTTCCACTCCTAAGTCCAAGGCTTCCACATCCAATCCAAGAAGTGAAGAGAGGCCCTATAATTATTTTTCTATATCCTTATAATCTCTCTACCACAAACTCATTTCCACTGACATGATGGTTTATCCACCCATAAGGTATCTTAATCCAACTAATCCTACTCCCTCTTGGTATAAATCAAACTAATATAGACTATATCATCGAACTTGGGGGTGTATTATTAATCAATGCTTAAATTTTCAAAATTTTGTTCAAGACCTCATGGACTATGTGTTGACCAAATTTGACCCCAAGTCAAATTTTTCACCCCTATATATTTCAAACTTTCAAGGTATTTTTATTTGGTCATGTCATACCTTATATGGTCCCTAAGAGTCCTCGTTTAACCTTGTTAGCATTGTTTAGAGTTAGTTTAGATAAGTTAAGGTAATTTCATGTTGTGATAATATAGTGGTCTAGGGCTGTCATAGAGAGATAAGGCATGATCAAGTTATGTCATAGGTTATTAAGGTTATATTAATGTAATTTTATGTCTTAAACATCCTATCACAACATTTCATGATGTTTTGAAAATTTTGAGTTTCATTTTCTAGTTCTAAGGTGTTGAAAATGTAATTTTTAGCTAACTCAAGTGTATGTCAAAGTTCCCTAAGTGAAAAATTCATACCACTCACCTTATAAGGTATTTATATCAGTTACACAACTACCACACCTATCAATATGTTAGAGAAAATTTAGATTCTTGGATTTCAATGCCATCTTGATGAGTTAGATAAGTTGTACATGTGAACAAGGAATTTGATGTAGAGGGGAGGTTAGTCTTATGTTAGTCTCATAAAATAAATGAAATGAACACAATAAAATCCTAGATCCTCCAGCCTAGACACTAGGGAGAGCTTAGGTAAAAAAAATTAAATGAAATAATAATAAAAACATAAAATAAATAACTCTTTTACCTTCCTTGGATCTTCAAATGGCTTGTTGAATGGCTTGTTCAACTTGTGCATCAAGTCTTTGACAATGGAGGTTGCTTGGCTTCTTCTCTACTTGGCACCTTGGATTTTATGTTACTTGGCTTAATATTTGGGAATGGTAACACTACTTGAATGAGTCTTATGGAACAAATCTTGCATAATAACTCTACAATATCCAAGCTTAGAAATGAAGAGGTATGGCCTTGTATTTATAGCATTAGGAATTAAATCTCACCCAAGATGAGTTAAGGTTGTGTTTAGGCTTGAAATGGGTTACTACTAAACCTAGGTGAGTTAAAATTACCTCCAATTGAGTTAATAATTATCAAGTAATTATGATTTTTAATTACTAAGTATGGCTCTCAAATTAGATATTTTAAGATATTTTTAAAGAGCTTGACAACTTATAAAGGCAATGACAAAAGGCTATGATATTTTGATTTTTGAAATTTCCATTTTTAGATATTCATTAATTTAAAATAGATAATTCAACTAGGCATTTAATCTTATTTAGATTTTTAATTGATTTTTATTAGCCTTTTTGCTCTTTTAAGATTTGATCAAGTATGAAAGTACGCTATTTAATAGGTTCATATAGGTTCATAGGCCAAATTCATAGTTATGATGCCTCAAGATGATTAGGGATGAATTTATGAGAGTTTATTATTGTATATGATAAAATACCCTAATTAGGGATGCCTAAACATTATTTTAAGCATTGATGAATGATGTGTAATTAAATTAGGGACATTTAGTGATTCTTAAGCGTAATTTACAATGGTTGGTAGGAATCAGTTTGAAGTCTAGTCGAAAGCTAGTTATGGCCAGCTTTAGATGTCTATAGTTTTCCCTTATTTGGTAAGGCATTACAATATATAGGTATAATAATGTCTTCTCAAAGAGTGAAAAGGTCATGTATGTATACCCCTTCAATGGAAATGGATGAGCTCTAGATGCCCCATTAAGGGAGAGATCGGTGATCCATCCCTTGAAAGAATAAAAATGATGGGAACAAAAGATAAAATGGGTGGAAAAGATTGATTTTCCCATAGGTGGTTATAATCAATGGCATGGTGAGCTAACCTAGTTGGGTAGTTAAATAGGATGATTTGCCCATAGGTGGTTATAATTATTGACACAGGTGGGACAAAAAAGATAATTATTTTCTCATAGGTGGTTAAAATAATTGAAAAAAAGATAAGAGTAATAAAAGAATGATTTCCCAAAGGTGGTTATAATCATTAAAAGGGAAAACAATGATTTTCCCATGGGTAGTTATAATCATTGGTAAGATAAAATATGCCCCAATTAGGTAGATAGAGATAATGGTTTACCCAAATGTGGTTATAAGCATTATCATAATGAAAGCATGCCCTAGTTGGGTAGAAAATGATAAGGATTTTTCCATACATAGTTATAATCCATAACATCTAGATAAATCAAAACATAAAGATTTTCCCAAAGGCAGTTATAATCAGTGGCTCTATGGGTGGGATGATACATATTGATTTTCCTAAAAGAAGTTATAATTAGTGGTACTATGAGTGGGATGATATATAATGATTTGCCTAGAGATAGTTATAATCATTGGTAGAATGATGGGGGTAAAATGGAAAATTTGTAAAAGTTGGCTTACGTATTGAATCTATACTCACAGAGTAAGAGTAAACCAGTATGGAGGAGAAAGATGAATTTGGAAAACCTACTAGAATGGAGATGCACATCCTAACTAGCAAGGATCAAAATTCTTTCATGATTTAATTGATTTATTTGTGTGAAATGATTTGGGCAGATTGGTAATTTTCAAGTGCCAAAGAGAAATATCATGGCCTCATTGCTTGTAAGCCTTCTTGAGCTGATTTTTGTTGTAGCACATGACGGTATGCATCATGATATAAAACCATGAAAACTTATCTAAAATATGTATAAGGAATGACACATGATCTAACAAACAATTTAAAACAATACACCAATGATAAATACCATGATGACAATCTTAACAAATGAATATGGATGGATTTAAGAATAATGCATAATGAATCACGCAATGAATGCACATAAATTGAATAAAGGCACAACAAGAAAGAAAAAAAAAACGTAAACAAATATAAAGACAAAACATGAATAAACAAAAATGCACAAAACAAAATAAAATAATGAGAATAAAAGGAAAAAAACACATCAATGGTTAATCACAATGTTAGTACAAATAGAGAATAAATAAGATGATGAGAATTTCTCCTAGACTATAGGAGACAAAGAAATAAATAAATAAAATGGGGGTAATATAAGAAAAGGAAGGGGTAGATAAGATGATTCCATATGCACTAGGAAATTGGATACTACCTACATAGTTTCATGGATGTAAGATCCAACATAAACTTTAGGCCAAATGTAGTTTTCTCAAGAGATGGGATAGAAGAAAGATGATGATAGGAAAATATGATTGTGTTCTCACAAAATGGTGAGAGAATGGAATTTTAGGATAATAAATATGGGGAAACTAAATGATAAATGGTTTCATGTGAAATAGCTAGGGGTCCCAAAATCCTTAAGGAAAAGAAGTGATCAATGATGATTTTTAGGATTTTCTAGATCATTTTAAAAATATTTTTGGAAATTCTTAGGTATCTCATCTCGATGGAGAATGATGAGATACTAAATGGTCCAACTCACAAAATGTTGAGAGTGTGCAAACTAAAATTTATCATAAAATGGAGAGGACATGGCTTATATTACTCATAAAATGGTAAGAGTATTTCAACTAAAATTACTCACCTTGTAAATTTGTCTTGGATAGTAGATACTTGAGTGGATCTACTTTTGAAATAACCTTGGTATTGTTGTTTAGCATGTAATGCCAACGTGTTTGAGTTACAAAGACCATAGCTAAATAGGCTTTTTCTATAGGCATATAATTATGTTCATATACAACTAGTGTATGACTTAGATAATACACATGTTATTTTAAATTATCATCATGTTGAGCTAGAAGTACCCCTAGGGTTTTCTATGTGGTAGATAGGTAAAATAAGAACTACTTTCCTAACATAGATGGCAATAAAATAGGCAGATTGGCAAGATAATCTTTGAGGTGCTAAAAATATTTATAGCATTCATCATCCCAATGAAATGTGACACCATTCTTTAGTAAGTATGTAAATAGATGGAATGTATCAGCCAATTAGGAAATTAAGTGTTGGATAGACTGCATCTTTCCCTATCAAGTACAGAGCTACTTTAAATTGGATGGTGGTGGCATCTTGATGATGGCTGGACTTTGGAAGGATTAAATTCAATGCCTCAATGAGAGACAATGAAGCATATCAATTTTCTTGAAGTAACTCCAAAAACACACTTTTTAATATTGATTTTAACCTTATATTATCATAACCTCTCAAATATTATTTGTAGTGTGGCTAGATGATTGACCCTAGTCCTTTATTTACCCAATATGTCATTGATGTAGTCTTCAATAATGATGGTCATGGATCTTTGATACGTGGCCCCAACATTTTTGAGACCAAATGGCATAACCTGATAACAAAACACTCCCTATGGAGTGGTGAACATTGTCTTATGTTGATCTTTTGGTGCAATCTAGATCTAGTTGTATCTGTAAAATCCATCCATCAATGAAAGTATTTTATACCCTAATTTGGACTCAAATATCATGTTAATGTTTGTTAGAGGAATCTCATCCTTGGGGTAGGCCTTATTTATATCTCTAAAATTAGTGTAGATTCTGATTCCTTTTGGCTTCTTGCTAACTAGCATAATATTCAAGATCCACTCTAAATAGTCGATTGATCAAATACATCTCAATTCTAAGATTTTTTCCAACTCTTTATTTACTAATACAATAATGTAAGGATGTATCTTACATAATTTTTACTTCATAGGTTTTGCATCAAGATGTATAGCAAGTTGGTGTACAACCAAGGTGGGGTCCAAACTTGGCATGTCAAAGTAGGCCCATGCAAATATGTTAGCAAATTCCTCCATAAGGGTTGTAAATATTTCATGTTCCTCCTCAATGAGGAACACATGTAATTTGATCCATTTTGAGTCATTAGGAGTCTTGATGTTGACTTATGTAGTATCTTCTACAAGAAGAGTCAATCCATCCTAAAAAATAGTTGAAAAATATTTGAATTGGTCTACAATGGTAAAGTCCTCTAATTGGACTAGCTCTTCAAGTTCTACTAGGCAAGATGAATTAGAATTTCCCAATGGTAGGGATGGCCATGTCATAAATACTATTGGAAACTCTTGAATAATTCAATCAAAGGAATTTTTTTAGTAGAATTGAACTAAGTTCTTCATTGGTGGTTTCCTAAGCTATGTTTGAGGAAATGTGAACACCCCCATCTAATGGTGCCTAAAACAGGTTTTCACCAAAAGACTGGCCTTTCTCTTTACTTTTACCCTAATCCAAAAGTGCCTCAAAGAGGATTTGACTTTGAAAACTCAGTTTTTTATTTATTTTTTTGTGGCTAAGGTTGTTCATCCATTCTCTAAAATAGGTTGCAGGATCCAGTTTGATTAAAAACCCTTATTTGTTGTCTCCCAATGGAACATTGTCTCTTAGGCCTAAAAAATCATAAAAGGCCTCATCATTCTCAAACTCATCTAAAGGCACTGTGGAATCTTGTTGGTCCCAAGCTATAAGTTGAGGGTGATAAAGAGGAAGTGGATTGTGTTAGTTGAGGTAAGAGTACAAATGGTACAGGTGTCAAATAGATTGGTATTGGTCAGGACATCATAAAAGTTGTGATCAGACTTTACTTCATTGTCACTATTCATTAGAATTAGAACATGAATAATATATGTGGGGTTACCCCCAGGTGATTTAAATCTGAGACCATAGGTTCATTTGTACTGAGTGATGGATATTGGCTCAAGACTTCCCTATTGATTTGGCTTAAGGCCTCCTCCTTCATAGTCTTTATTCTCCATGATCCTATTAGAAATGGGGTATTTGATATTTTTGTAGCAGTCAACCAATTTATCATTATATTACTAAGTTTCATCATTTTCAAGTAGGTCCTATTCTTGGCTTATGGATGGTGTAAAAATGATAGTATTTGTACTATGAAATTTTCCATTTCCTTTTTACTACCATTCCATGCAAGGTGGCTTGGATTTATGTCTTCCATAGGACTTGGGGATTTGTGTAAGCTTGACAATATGAAATGTATCATGGGTCAAATATTCTCTTGGGCTATTGGTTGTGATGGTAAAATGATTAGATGTTTTAGGAGGTGGCATATGAGAAGATGAATCAATGGTATTTGGATCTATGTAATTGGCCTCTAGCAAATCAACAAGTATTTCTTTCCCTTTGTCCTTACTAGGCACTAGATCTAGGCTAAACAAGTAGTTAAATATTTCATACTCAACCTCTAAATGTTTACAATGTTTGTAGGGCTATAAATCTCTATGGATGGTTACCTCCATACCTGAGTGAGATAACTTGAGACATTGGTGTAATTTGAAGGGATTGCATGAATTTCATGTATATGAGGTCTTCCCAAAATCAAATTGTATGAAAAGTCTAGGTCTAACACATGGCATAGTGTATCATGGGTTAAGGGCCCAATAATAACTAGCAAGATGATGGTGATTTGTGATTCCCACTCTTCATTGTCATAGTCTTTGATAGTGATCATTTTTTATTGGAGATCAGTTATTGTGTATCCAAGATGTTTGATGAGCTTTAGAGACATAATATTTAGGCTCGATCCATTATTTATAAGAATATGTTTCACTTTATACTACATTATGACAAGTTTTATGTACAATGGATTATTATGGAGAGGGATAAGGGATGACATATCACTTTGGTCTAAGGTCAACTATTGGCCTAGGTATATATGTCCAACCAAAGCTTGGAATTTTTTTGAGCTTATGTCATTTGGAACTTGGGATTGACCTAATAACTCCATTAAGATGTTCTTATGGATGGTTGATGTATGTAATAAATCCAAAATGGAGATTTGTGTAGATGTCTTCTAAAGTTATTTTATAAAATCAAACATGTTTTCTAACACAATGGTATATGGTTTGTTTCTAGCTAGAATGGTGGGTTGGATGGGTTCGGTGGCAAATGGTTGTGGGCCTAGAATGGTAATATTTGACTACCAAATTATGAATGCATAATTAGGATTAGATATAAAACCATTATTTCTAGCAAATGATGGTGGAGAGGGACCAAATAGGATAAGTTTTGGTTTCTAGTACACTTGTATGTCGTCACAGAGCTAGGATTATTTATTAGTATTATGATCATAATAATTTGATAATAGAGATGAGGTTAGAATAAGTGTTAGTTTCACCAAAAAAATGAAATCAACACACTAACAAGATAACATCTCTAATCCTACATCTTAGGGGGAGCATAGTGAATAAAATACATATGAAAGCACAACTAAGATGAAAATAATGATAAAGCCCTTACCTTCCTTGAGAGATTAAGTGATTTATTCATGTCTTGCTTGGCTTATGCTCAAAGATTCTTTGGCAATGTAGTTTGGCTATCTCCTTCTCTCCTTGGCACCATGGTTGGCTTGTGGCTTATTACCTGTGATGGCTTGGCGTGGCTTGGCTTATGATTTTGGCATTATAACACTATTTCTTAAATTTTTCTATAAAATCTAAATTATAACTTTACTCTATTTAATATCTCTAAATAAAGAGGCAAATGCTTGTATTTATAGGCTTAGAAACTAACTCTAACTCAAGGTGAGTTAAAGTGTAGTTTAAACATGGAATGGGTTAAAACCTAACCTAAGTGAGTTAATTAACATCAGTAGAGTTGAAAGGTGTCAAAAACTCATGATTTTTAATGAATATGCATGGATGATATATTTTGAGATATTTGCAAAGGCTTGACAACTAACAAAATGTAATCAAGAATATCCTAGGTTTTCATGATTACCTTTTGTGAGTTGTCAAGCCTTCACAAATATCTCACCCATGCCTATTCATTTAAAATCATAAGGTTTTGACACATTTTAACTCTATTGGAGTTAATTAACTCTCTTAGGTTAGGTTTGAACCCATTCCATGTTTAAACTACACTTTAACTCACCTTAAGTTAGGGCTAGTTTCTAAACCTATAAATACAAGAATTTGCCTCTTCATTTGGAGAGATTGGATAAATTAAAGTCATAATGCAATTTTTATTGCAAGATTAAAAGAAATAGTGTTATAATTCCAAAATCATAAGCCAATCCATCACAAATAATAAGCCACAAACCAACCATGGTGCCAAGGAGAGAAAGAGATGACCAAACTCCATTGGCAAAGACTCTTTGAGCAAAAGCTGAGCAAGCCACAAAAAAATCACTTGAATTTCTCAAGGAATGTAAGAGATTTGTCATGATTATTATCCTGGGTTGTTTGTGATGCTTACACTTGGACTTGGTTTTGATTTTGGCCATTATTTTGGTTTTGATTCTGGTTCTAATTGGATGAGGTAAGTTTAATGATCTCTTTTTTATTAAGGGATATTTAGACCAACAAACCTTTATCAATTATTTCCTTAAAAGTATGTGCACATTATAGCTCTAGACGGTAAGATATCTCACTATGTAAATTTTTGGTTAACATAGAAGGTAGTTGCTTGTTTAGTAGATTGTGGGTAAATCAGCTTGCAAGGGCTCTCCATTACTACAAATAAACTGTGAAACTTTAATCAACCTTATATTTGGCTTGCATTAAATATAAAAATGAAATATCATGTTCAAGATTATAGGATAAGTGTTTCACAAACTTGTCTAAAATATCATCAAAATTAGAAACTTAATTCTTGGGTAGTTTCATAAACTATTCCAATTATTGTCCTGCTAGAATCCTTGGAAATAATAGTAAAAGGTATATGTCATTATAGGCCACTAGTTGGAATGCAAAAAATAATTCTATCAAATGGGCCTTAGGGTCACCTTTCCCCTTGTATTTTTTGAATTTTGGTGGCTCATACCCTAGAGGAAATGGTATTTATAGATACTCTATATTGAATATTATGATCCTAATGTGTAGATTTCACTAACACCTCAAGGTTTTAGTGTAACATTTCATTACATTTGATATAATATCCTCTACCCATGTTCAATTCATAGAGTGGGTAGCTACACTATAATGCTAGTATTCATTTAGGGCTCGTACATGTGGAGGATCCTAATGTACAAGCATAAATCTAGCCTAGAGTCTGGGCTTAAAAAGTTTGGTGCGATATTATGATCCTAATGTGTAGATTTTACTAATGACTCAAGGTTTTGGTGTAATGGTTTATTAAATTGAATGGGTAGGAACACACATCATCCAACTCAAATTTTTTGGTCTATTTCCTAGCTTGGATGCTGGTAATTGCATCCTTCATTTATTGTAGTTCTTAGGCTAGGAAACCAGTGGGAACTTTGGCTTGAGGTGGAGGTTGGGTGATCAAAATTAGATCACTATGACCTGGTTATAGTGGAGGTATTTGTTTTGGAACATTAGTTTGGTTTGGGAATGGATTAGGAATTTTCATATGTGAATTAGGGTGCGATTGTTGACATTGTATGCATTATTGTGAGATATTCTAGTTAGGATTGGGTATATATACCTAACTTTGGGGAAATTGAGGCTAAGATGAAGGGATATGGTTGTGTTGTGTCTATTGAGGTTGAATAGGGACATGTTGTTGACTATTCAAACCTTTTTTATTGAGGGGAAATTATAAATTAAGACCCTATCATTGAACTTGTGGCACATTTGGCATGAAAGGCAATTATTGCCTAATTAGTACTTATGGAACATTGGAACCCTTTGGCTACACGAATCCCTATTAGAAATTAGATGCATGTTGGATATTTGGTATTTATCATTGACCAATACTTTTACATTTTTTATTAGACATCATTTATGATTAGATTGGCATGTTGGTCTACAATTGAATAAGTATGTTAATCACTACCTAGCAAAGTGGAACATTGGTTGCCCCATGTTGAGGTGGTAAGATGTTTTGCCTATACTACATGGGTACATTAGATGATGTCTATTATTGTGGAATGTTACTCATCACCTATTTTGGTGGAGTAATATTCATCACATTTTGTTGAGGCATCACACTGGTCATTGTTTGGCTACTTAATCCTTGATGTTGGGTACTTGAAGAAGCAGTTGGTTACATAGTAAAGGTAGTTTATTAAGGTTTCGGGGTATAAATTCCTACCCCTTGAGTTTTTTAACCACTCATGGTGTTAACTAGAGGCACATTTTATTATTGACTAGTTGTTTGTGTGTTTACATCACTTTGGTCTAGATTGGATATTGCTTACACATTATTGGCTAGGTTTGGCTCATTGTTCTACATAGAAGCTAAAGACACTTCTTCAATGGTTGGGGTATTGAATAAGTTTTCTATTGAATTAATTTGTAGGAATGGGTTTATACCCAAATTTTTTTGGCCTATCAACTCAATTAAGAATCCTATTAAAGGAGCTATCTCAATAAGAGGAGCACTTGACATGGTTATATTATTAAAGTTATGCATAGGTATAAATATGTCTAGTATGGTATTTTCATATGTATGAAATGATACTCTATGATTCCCTTTCCTGTAATAAGTATATGAGGGTCCTACTATGACATCGGCATAATAGCATGAGTATTGATAGAAGAGGCATGTTCAGTATTTTGACTATAAGACATGTAAAGATATCTTAATAGACTTGGTAATTTTTCATAGGTAAAGTCTATCAAAAACTTATCCCCTACCTTTGTGTTTTTGATTAAAACTTCATCTTTATTTATAATCAAGTGACGACCAAATAAATAAGGATCATAAGTTGATGGCATTGTAACATATTAAGGTTGTTGTTGGACTTGTTCTACAATCGAAGTTATGTTAGCCAAGTATTGTGCCATTTGATCTTGGTCCTACTCCAACTATAGAGGCATGCATACCAAATAATGGGCCAAAGGATCTTGACTTTATTCCCTTGATTGAGTGTTATAAGGTGGATAAGGATCCATCTCATAAATGGCATCATCTCCATAAGGGTATTAAACAAAGTCTTCTTGTGCGATAATATTTTCATATCCTAAATTATACATGACACCACTACGTGTATAGTGAGACATGGTAAAATCTATGGTAATGTTTCATGACAAATGGGATATATTTATACAAATTTTGAAAAATGATGTCTAAAGGACAAAGGGTTCACACTAGGTCTAACTTGGTCTAGGGAAGCTGTATATCCAAAATGATCTATGACAAAGTATAAAATATTATAACATCAAATGTCTAATGTTAAATGTCTCATACAAATAAGGACAATTGGATGAACTTAAAACAAAATTCCAAACTCTAATGACAAAATGTTTCAAATAGGTCTAATCTAGGAAAGGAAAAGTTTCTAGATCTTTTAGCCAAACATGGCATCAAAAGCTACACTCAAACAAGGAATGTGTTAGGAATTTTGGTCAAATGTGCCATCAAAATCTAGACTTAAAATAAAGGGGTATTTAATCTAACAGACTTATAACACTAGCATAGATGAGGCACTTGACTTTAAACATGAACTTGATCAAATTGACATGAGGCACAAAACAAAAGACACTTGGGGATAGACTATTTTCTCTCAAATAATGATACAAACAAATATTTTTCAAATTTGGGTAAATAATTAACCTATGTTACGAAACCCAAAAGAGAAATATTGGTATGTAAGCCGTAATTAGATAAAGCCTAAATAAGAATCAATCAATGTTTGGATTCTAACTTTTCAAGGTTAATTAAAAACTCAACTTAGGAAAACTAGGCTTTTTGATCACACAAACTAGACAAAATTAAATGACATAATGGCACTAGACAAAGATCTTGAAGACTACATGGTTTAAAATGTGAAATTTGGACACAAGATAAGATGATTCTATGAAACAATTTGAGTAGCATAACAACATTATCACTCTCTAAAGGTATAAATAATGGTATGTTTCAAGACTCCAAGGCACAAACTTGAAATTATTTGGTTAGTGTAACACTACACATTTCAATCAAGTGACACACACAACATTTTTGACACAAAGTCTAAGGCAAAATCACAATTTCAAATAAAAAGCATAATGCCTCCTCAAATAATGGAGTATTGTGGACACAAGACTCATTTTGACATGGGATGACAAATAAAATATTAGACTTAAAAACCAAGTAATAAAGTAAAAATACCACGACTAAGTAAATCATCATAAGCCCTAAAGTGACAAGGTTGGTCAAATGGGGTTGACTAAAACTATAGTTTTTGAACATCTAAATAGGTCCCAAGTGTGGCTAACATAAGATATACATCACGTCAATTGATTTCATACCAATTAACTTACTATGCAAGGGTCCATTCCTTTACATAGTGATTCCATCTATGTACTGCTTAGTGGAATCCCTTGATTAACTAGACCTAACTCAGGTCTTTGTTACAAAAGGAGAGGTGAATCGCTCAACCTTATAGATCTTGTAGTATGTATGTCCTAATTTATATACCCCACCATGGAGTGGGGTTGAAATACTAATAGGAGATTAAATATTGAGTCAGTGCTTCCTTAAAGAAATCATGAAGAAGCTATGAACTCCCCTTCACAAATCAAATTGCATGAAAATAAAACTAAGTGGAAAGACTTTAGAGGTTGTTTTCAGATCATCCAAACCATATGAGTTTTGGGGAGAGCCTAGACAACATTATTTTCGTGCTTTGGACTAGGCATAAATTGTAAGTGAAAAGGCACTTTTGGTCACCCAAGTTCCATATAGGGGATGGAGAGAGAGCATACACACACTTTTCATTTTGCACAAAAAACAAACACAAGTAATAACACTTTCAAGAATTTGTAATCTAAATGAGTGTCAATTCGATGCACCAAATTAAATGTTTGATTAACTTCCTTGGCTTCTTGGCTTTTTTGAAAAACTTGTAAGAATTTGCATAAAATAACTTAAGAAAAAACACCTATGTTTATTTTAAGCACTATAACCAAATATTTAAGACTTAACCATTTTTTTTAGGCACCAAAATGATTTGTTCAAGATTTAAAAATTTTAGGTTCCTTTTAAGCCTAAAATCAAATGTTCAATATTTAGCTATTTTTTTTAAGCACAAAAATAAGTTGTTTAAGACTTAGCTAAATTCATTTTAAACACCCAAAATGAAATGTTCATGAGTCTAAACTTGTAAATTCATGTTCTATTCCTACTTTGAACCTACAAGGGTTAAATAATTTCATCCTAATTTGAAGCACTTTCAATGATGAGCAAACAAGATTTATGAATATGGCTCTCAAGCTCACTCTATATTTTTCACACAAAGACCGATGTCAATAACCTGTGATCGATGTTGGTTACCAAAGAACCAATGTCAATTGGTAATAACTAATACCAATCGATAAGAACCAAGATTGGTTGCCTATGAACTCAAAGGCAAAATAAACATGATTTAAAAACATTTAGTTAGCTCAAAACTAGATAAAAACTCCTCAAAACCTACAACATGGTAATTGAACAAAGAGTATAAAGGTCAATGAAACCAAGAAATAACTAGTAGGAATGATATGAAGATTCAAAATGCAAGTTTTGTAAACTATGTATTCCCTTACACTCTAATCAATGATGGTCACCTAAAACTAAACTTGGTTAGGTAGAACCAATGATGGTTAAGCAAAATTGGTGTTGGTTATGCCCGATCGATATCGATCTCTATGTAGATTTAATTTAGCACAAAAATTAAAAATATGGCAAAAATAAAGGTAAAAATCTAATGTTGAAGATATTCAAGCATTCATTTGAAAATTTATGAGTTGTATCTTGGTCTTCTTGGTATGTGGGATGCATTTAGGTCCCACCATGCATGCCATTTATGATCATAGGAATTTTAAAATAGAGAGGAGGTTAGAACAAGTGTTAGTTTCACAAAAAAAATGAAATCAACACACTAACAAACTAACATCTCTAAGATTAGATCTTAGGGGGAGTGTAGTGAATAAAATACATATAAAATCACAAATAATGATAAATCCCTTACCTTCCTTGAGAGTTCCAAGTGATTTATTCATGACTTGCTCGGATTATTCTCAAAGAGTCTTTGGAAATGGAGTTTGACTATCCCCTTCTCTCCTTGGAACCATGGTTGGTTTTTGAATTATTGCTTGTGATGGATTGATGTGGCTTGGCTTATGATTTTGGCATTATAACATTATTTCTTTCAATCTTTCTATAAAACCTGCATTATAACTTTACTCTATCCAAGCTCTTCAAATGAAGAGGTAAATACTTGTATTTGTTTCAATGAATTTCTTGCTTATTATGGAAAAGAGGAAAATAAAAAACTAAGTATGGGTATGATTAAAAAACCTAATTGATTGTGTATGCATTGAATCAGAAGATTATGGAGAGCCCCTTTGTGGCTTGGGAGGATGTCCTATAGATAAGAAAGAACTAAAGCAAACTTGTTTGTTAGACAAATAGTTCTGATGGATTGCCTAGTAATATCTAGATCTTGGAAGCAAGAGCTTCCTTAAGGGTTGTTAATCCACATGTTTTAAACAATTAAGTTTATAAATAGAAAAGAAAGGTACTTGCATCTATGAATCAAAAGGTGTTGAAATTGAATACAAGAGTGCTTGCTAAGAAATATGATATAAATGATTAAATTAGTGATAAACTAATTAATACTAGTGTTAGAGGGATGGGGTATGCTTTAAAATATTAGAAAGGGGTCTGTGGACAGGCAAAAACATAGAAAATTGGGTTTGATTGGGTATGAATAGGTAAAATCATCTTATTAATTTTTGATGCCATAGTGACCATTGATGGTTGGGCTAACCATCAACAGTTAAGGTGACCGTCAATAATCAAGGTGACCATCAATGGTTGGGTAGACCATCAGTGGTTGAATCAACCATTGATGGTTACTATGTAAGGAACTAAGTTGGTAATTTGGTTGATTAATGAGATCCAAAAGATGGATTTTGAGAGATGGGTAAGACCTAGGTTGATTGTAAAATGAAAATAAAGTAGATGAATGGTAAGAATCAAGTAATTATCTTAATAAAAGTTAATTAAGTGGATGATTGAGGTGGTTGATCTATTGGTGGAATATAGCTTGATTTTGATAGAGTAACGGTACCTAAAGGCTTAGTAGAGAGGTAGTGGCAAATTAACTCTTTGATATAATTGCTAGATTGTTAATGGTAATTGACATACAAGAAATAAACTCTTAGATGCAAAAATATCTTGATAAAAATTATATATTTGCATATGTTTTTAGATGTTTGTATATGGATTTTCACCCCTTTACTCCTCTCTCTTATAGGCAAGGTGAGAGAGTTACATGTAGAGTAAAAATTTACTCTATGTTGCATTCTATTTTTCAGCTGTGTACTACCAAATTCTGTCCTCGCATTCATTGGTCCAAGATGGCAAAGTCATGATATAGAACACGGGCTCTATTTTACTTTTGATTCATTTTTGCCTAAGTGTTGAAGTTGAGTGGAAGTTGCCAAGTGTTGACATCTGAGGCATCCTTTCTCAGTAGAAATTGTCAAGTGTTGTAGTCTGAGGCACCTTCCATATTATCTGTGAGTTGGTCAAAATGTGCCATGTGTCTCATAGTGGCTCAACAAAATGTGCCAAGTGTCATCATCTATGGTTTCATATCGGCACTCGCATTTCATCTCTTTCTAGTGAGAGGTTTCAAAAGCTAAGTATCAAGATCAAGCAAAAAGTGCCAAGTGGTAGTAGCAAAAGGTCTTAATGTTACTTTTATAAAAGTGACAGAAGATGCCACATACCCCAGCAAAAGAAAGTGGAAGCCACCACATGTTGTGGTCTGAATTATCTTCATCTTCACTTCACAAATATAGTAAAGATTGTGGTGGGTCCCAAGTTTTTTTTCTTAAGTGAGCGGAAGCCACTAGGTGTCGTTGTCTATGTAAATGTGAAATGAGACCCAAATTGTTTTTATGGTATAAATACAAGCAGCAAAGACCGCCATGTGTCATCTTTCATAGGTTTCTAAAAAGGCAACTATAAGCAGCAGAGATCACCACGTAACCCAAGTAAGAGAAGTGGAGATTTCCATGTGTCTTTTAATGAATAAGTGGAGTTTGACACCTATTCTGGTGTCCCTTTTAAAATAAATGTTGAGAATATTATTATCCTTTAAGTTGTTGGAGTTTCAAGAAAGCAGATAGCGACAAATGTCAAAGGTAGAACATGGCTGAGCGAAGACACAAAAGAGTATAAGTTACGCAGAAGGTGTCGCGTGTCTTCAATAGGTGATATGAAACATGACAAGTGTCATCCTCTAGTGTTTGCTAAAGCAATAAGAGGAAATTGGCTATCACCTAGCACTTGAGAGAAGGGAGCGTCCTGCAATCTATTATAGCCAATGACTTGCAAGAAGACAAAGCATTCCAAAATCTATAAGATATCTTCTATTAAACATGATTAGTTAGGGGAGATTTGATTTGAGCCGTTAGATTGGGAAAAAGTAGACAATTTGGAGTGGATTTGAGGCTGTAAATAAAGGTGCAGAGGTCACCAGAAGGAGGAATTATCAGAGATAATTTCTGAGAGAGAATTATTGTAACAAGTTTAGACTTTCTAGAGTTGTGGCTAAGTAATATCATTTGCTTTTGTCTCATTTTATTGAGTTGAAAGGTTTATATAACTGTACATGTTTTTGCACCTTTTGTATGACTGGAAGATTCAAATAAGAAGATTGAACCCTATGCCTTTGTTGATATTATCTATGTCATTTGCAAAAGTAATCTAGACTATAGATTTTCTAGAGTTGTGATTAGGAATGTCATTTGCTTTTGTCTTGTTTTCTTGAGTTGGAAAGTTTACATAATTGTACGTGTTTCTATGCCTCTTATGTAATTGGAAAATTCAAATAAGAAAATTGAACCCTATGCCTTTATTGACATTTTTTGTATCTCAGCAAAAGAAGTCTATGCTGTGAGCCTTTGTTTCTATTGTTTTCATCTTTTACATCGATCATGCATTTGTTTGCTCTTAAATGTAAATGAATCCTACATATAGTCTCATTATGCTTAGGATTAAGGTCAAAATTACATTCAAGTGCATCACCATAGATTATATTTTCTTTCTTGCATTGTGTTTTTGTTAAATTTCCTACCCTTTTCCTAGTATATACTTGACTTAAAGAAGAGTCAGCTTCTCTAAAATATGGAGGTTGTTTCAAGACACAAGTCCCACATCTTAAAACTTCCCATTATTGTTGATTATAATCAAACACAATTTTAAATCATCAACAATTTTTTGGCACGCCCGATGGGACCAATCTTTCAAGGAGTTGAAGAATTTTTGGTGTATTCTTTGGCTAACTATCCTTTGGAGGTTTTTATTTTATCAACACCTCCAGTGACTATGAGTTGAATCTACTGATTAAGCAGTCCTGGTATCATCAAGAAATAATTGTTCGATATGTATAATTCTGTTACTCAGAGCTATGGATCTTATGCTCCTTCATATATTTTTAATCAAGATCAGGTTGCTTGTAGAATCACATCAAGTAGCAAGGATGCATATGGTTATAATTTTTTCCCTTCACAGGTCTTGTATGACCAGCCTCAGCCCTGTCATGAGCCATATCAGTATTATACCCAATCTTCCCAATATGTTACATCTCATACTCAACCTAATCTCATTTCCACCTTCAAACAAGCATTGCTGGGATATAAAAAACATGTATTAGAGTTTGACAGCAAAAGGGGATGTAGCCAAGAAATTCCTAATCATGTCATCTATCAAGTAAGAAATGTAGTAGATCTGATTAAAAGTTAATGGGATCCCATTGAAAGAGCCAATTAGCAAAGGCTTACATATGAAATGTTGGATGTGTGTGGCTTAATTACATTCTTAGAAGAGAAGCTAAGCATTCATGAGAGACAGTCTTACCAAGTCTATCAACCTGCATATTCACTGCCACAAGTTTCATATCAGATATATGCAGCCCCTGCTCTTGAGCCAAGTCAAACTTGTCAAAGTCCTTTCCCCAATAATGTCAAATCTATGTTGGCAGCAAGGGAAGTAGAGTCCAAACCCTCACTTCCCCCTCAAGTCCCTCCCACCCTTCCTCAAGAAGCTTCTTATTTTTCACCACAACCTTCATGCACTCCCCACTTCTATGATGATTCCTATGAACTCCAAGAAAGACTCTTTCAAGAAAATCTAGCTAAGTAAGTTGAGGAATTAGAGGCAAAGATAAGATTTCTTAGAGAAAGAGAGATAGAGCTTTCAAACTTTAGAGAGGAGCCTACACCAAAAAATACCTCCTCTACCAATCCTTAGATCTCTCAACATGATGTCCAAATTTTGAGTTGGAAGAGGGAAAATTATGAACTAGCTAGGGATCTTGAAGAAGATAAAATTGATACCTCTTCCCAAGGGAAAAGTTCTGATCACAAGGTCATGAGTTTGAAACAAACAATGGAATAATGGGATAGAAAGAAGGAAGAGAAGGGTTTTGCTCAAAGCCTTGAAGAGGTCAAGGCTGCTGTCACTCATGATGATGATCAAGTAGAAGATCCTACATTTGAACACACCCCATCTACATCCCTCCAAGAGAGTTATCAAGCTACATCTGATATAGATGAAGTGATGTACAAATGGAAAGAAGAGAATCATTTGATTCCAACTCAAGAATTATCTCCTCTTCCACATATGTATAATCATCAGTCTTCTTCTTTACCCCTTTTCAAAGAGGAATATATTTTGGAGGAAGCAAATAAGTATGCAGAGGAGTATGCTCAGTTCATGGCTAGTCAAGAAGATTTCATGAGTGCAGATGAGGAGGAAATGATCATAGGTACACCCTTTGATGAACCAAAGGTTGAAGTCATCAAGGAGGATGATCATGCAATGATTCCTGAGAATGAAACTGGTCATATTTTGAATGACTTGTTTGAATTTATTGGGGCAAGTTACACTTTTCTTCAAGAAGGTTGTGAGCTGGCTTCAGGAGGAAAAGACAGCATTAAGACTCAGATAAGTATGCAGAGGGGATGCAAGATTTTAGACTTATCCTTTTAAGAGGTTGAAGTCATCAAGGAGGATGATCATGCAATGGAACCCAAGCATGTGGTAGAAGGAGATAAGCCAAAAGATGATGTATATCAAAAGACACAGAGTGGAGAACCAACAGCCATCAATTTCTTGATGAGACATGACTATATGAAGAACCAGCATTTGACAAGATTTCAAGAACAAGAAGAGTATGTATATGTTGGGGACATGTTTGAACCTGATTCACTTAGATGCAGGCCAATCAAGGTGGCAAGTAGAATGAGCAAGTCACCAGAGCTCCATCCCATTCAGCCATTTGTCTGGCACCACAAGTATTCTCACCATAAAGGAAACTTCAAAAAATTTCCTTTTGATCTAGGAGAGAGGCAAATATACTTGGTTAATGTAGTTAGGTAGTTTCCCCTTTCTGTATTGTTTTGTTTTCCTACCTTGTTTTCTCATTTTTGTTTTCCCACTTTTCTTTTAAATAAGTTTTCTTTGAACACGTAGTCGACAGCTCAAAATTTCAATTTTTTCAAAAATTCTCTAATGCATTGAATATCTTCCAAATCTTTAGAAATCCCCAAGGTAATTTGCGCTGCCACTTGTATAACATGTCTATCCCACTATTCCATAAAGATTGAGTAGTATCCACTAACGGTTATCTGAGTTTAATGCCATTTTGAGACTTAATAGGTCAATAAATAGCTCTTAGCAAGAGTTAAAGTTTACAAGTTCTCAAACATTCTTGCATCTACGTGAAAATATCCTGCTACTTTCATTTTTTGTGCTTAGTAAACTTGCTTCAGCAAAAGTGCCTCTATTTTGCAAAAGTTCATACAAGTTACCACAGAGAAGATACAAAGATGGAAGGGGCACAATCTTCACAATAAGGAGTTGGGATGTATGAATCCCTTGATAAGTTTCTTATAAGTAAATCATATGCTTCAGCTCTCGTGCAGCTGTTGAAGACCTATCCAAGGACCAAGTTTCCTGAAGTTGGCCTAGCAAGTGATTTAGTGAAAATAAAGGATTATGTGGATGGCATCATGGACACAGTTCTTTAGAGAGCTAGTAGCAAAAATCTTAGAGAAGGGGCACATCAAAGGTGTCTATAAAGGGCTAGATTAGGATAGTTTGAAACATTCACCATGAGGATATGGACCTCAAAATTGGCTTAGTTCATTGTCCCAATTTTGCATTCATGCCCTGACCTGGTCAAATTATGTGCAAACTTGATCCATGCACCTTCATGCACCATTCAATGAGGCCCATTCATAGTGAAAATCACACTGCAAGCTATCAAGGATATGTTAGCCCTGCATCATGATAGTATACCTACATTTCCCACTATCACCAAGATGTAAAGAACATGGGAAAATATCAACACTCAGACAAGGTTCTTGAGATCTAAGTTACAAATGAGGGATGATGACACTACAGTACCCACACTCCCTGCACCAAGAGCTCAATTTACATAGGCTAGCCAAGATGCATTGTCTATGATGGCTCTCATATTTGGCATGAAAGATGATATGGCAGTGTATGTAGAGAAAATGGCTATTCTTTTCAGGATAAAGACCATTGACAAAACCCAAGAGTATCAGCTTGACTTTTCTAAACAAATTGCTTTCTCGATGGTAGAATAATTGGCTCATTTCAGATCAAAAGGAGTGTTCAGGTATTCTTCCTATTTGTTCCACCTCATTCTTTTTCAGAACTCTAAACTCTTTGCACAACATATGTATCTTAATATGTATGACCCAAATTTTGATCTCCAAAGGACCATTCATGTGTCTGCATGGACACACATTTTGTCAAAGACTAGTGACCCATATGAGTTCTAGGAATTATTTGTCACTCCTACTTTTTGCCACCTCGGTCCTGAACCAATTATGAATAAATTATTCCCCAGTGTTTCAAATCTTTTGGCCAGCTTCCCAATACCTTATGATTTCTATTTTGGATCCCACCATATCATTATATGAGTCCATGGTTTTTATGGGGAACCCATATTGCTACCTAAGATCTTGACTCTTAGGTTAGCATTCCTAGAGGTCACTAGGTAGGTGTCCATAATTGACAATGAATTTGGCTCAGGGAAAAGGAAAAGAAAAATGTATAATCGACCATGGATGACCAATAGCATGGTTTTGGAAACCAGAGATACTGAAGTTGTTTTGCTCAGAAAGCTAACCTTTCTGGGTTTCATTCTATTAGAAGACAAACGGGTTTATGACCCAATGATTTCATAGCCTCTTGGATAAGAACTAATAGATTTGCAATTAGAATTGCACATGAGGGCCACCCTTTTTGGGAAACTAGGAAAAATCCTAGGGAAGACACTCCTGGATTTTATGTTGAGTTAACAGACTTACCCCTTCCACAAAATAGGTCGTGGGAGACATTCTATGTTAAATAGAGAGAGTATGATCCTAAATTCAGAATGACATCTAGCTTAAGGAGAGAATTAAAGAATAAAGATTGGGATATTGAGAAGATAGAGGCCTATTGGAAGTATAGATAGAAAATTTGTCAAACAACTCATTCTTTCAGGAATGTAGACATAGATGAAAGATGGGAAGAACTATGAGATGAATGTCATCTCTCCCCCACATCTAGCCCAGAGATAGGTAATTTGCCTACACCAATTGAAGAATAGGAAGCTAGGGCTGGGTCAAGCCAAGAGTCACAAGCCTTAGAGTAAACTAAAGCTATAGCAACTGTATCAGTTTGGCCTCCATCCCTTAGCATCATAGAAATGCAAAAAAGTATGGTGCCTTCACCATCACAAGCTTCCCCATCAATCTTGATTATAGATGTTCCCAGTTCCCCATAAGCCTCATTGAAAGGAGTAGAAATACAGCCAGAAGAAGAGACACCCAAGAAATGAAAGAGGGTGCAGTTTCAATTAGCTTCAGAGGAGGAGATGGACACCACATAGTGCCAATTATAGGGCACTGTAATTGTGTCTCAGGTAAGCATTATTCCTCCCTCTCCTTCTCAGTCTATTTCTTCTCTTGTTGGCATGATGACTTCATCTAGCTAGATGATATCCCCTGCCACTTCTGTCATTCCTATTTCTCACTTCATCCCATTTGTGTCACCTCAAGCCTTAACATTACCTCATTTCTCCCCTTATATTCCCAAGAAACCTTTCCCTCAGATTGCCCATAGCCAACAATTGGCTATTCAATATGGTCTTCCACAAGGACATCCTTTTTTGGGTGGGCACATTGCCTCTCTTTCCACCTTCCAGACCCAAGCAGATGCTGCTAGGTAGGCAAGGGAAGCCTGAAGGGAGAAGAAAAAGATTAAGGAGAATAAAGCTTTGGCTACACCCCATTTGTGGTCATAATTTAACCCCATCCAATAGCAATTGATGGTGACTCATTTGTCACTAAATGTCATAAAGCTAATGGAGTAGATGCAGCTGGAAGATTATATGATGAATGCAGTAGCCATCAACATGTCACTCTTCAGGCCACAGGACAAAGTTGAGCTACTGACTAAATCCACTTCTGTAGTTACTGAACACTAATTGAAGATATCAAGAAGGCTACAGAAGATGGAAGCTAAGCTAGCCAAAGTAAAGGCAAACTGTAATAGTTTGACCTCAAAAATCAATAGCAAAAACAATGAGGTAGAGAATCTGAATAAACAGTTGCAAAATATTGTTTCTCTTCAGACTCACTGGGCAGTTCAAGCCCAAAATGATTCTTTAAAGGTAGGGCTCACACAGGTAAAGGATGCGGTGATGACCCTTAGGTGTGAAAAAGTAGCATTGCAAGAAAAGAATGAGGAGCACCTATTGCAAGTTACCCAATTGCAACAAAAGCTATTGGCTGAATAGAATAACACTACAGTTATAATAGCCCAATTTCACTTAGAGTAATAGAAAGTAGCACAATTGACACTAGAGCTGGCCAACAAGCCAAAGAGTGTCAGAGTATTAAGTCTGGTAAGGGATCTATATGAATCCATGTGGAAGAGAATCTCTTCAAAGATTAATTAGCTCAGGCCTTCTCTCACCTTCCTACTAAATGCATAGAAATTATGCAAAAAGGTGGAGAGTTCAGTTGTAATACTCTAGCTACAGTCTCTAAGAGAGTAATGGATTTAGAAACATTACTATAAAAGTTGTATGATGCAATGGATGCAACATTGTTAGTGGTAGGAATCAATGATAGAATGGTCACTGCCAAGCAAATAAATGAAATTCTCAGTTGCAATTCTACAGCCAATAGTTGTCAGGAGCTTGTGGATGTCATGAAGGAAGGAATTAATGAAATGAAATAGCATGTTGAAGATCTAGTACAATTAGGTATTCCTTCTTCATTTCTTGATGATGATACCATGCTAATGGTAGAAGAAATTGAATCGTTGTTGTTGGCCAAATAGAATGATCAAATAGTTTTCTAGGATCTCAAGGATGATTCATCAGTCTCTGAAATAGAAGTTGTCTTGGTTCCTATTTCCCAACTCAAATTCAAATTGAAAGCTACTATTCAAATTTTGAAAAAAAATTCACACAAGGATATCATTAACCTTGATTTGGCCTTCAATGAATTGCAGAATAAGCAAGGGTTATCTGATGAAGAGTGGTCCGCCTACTAGACAACATTGTTGAAGTTGTGATTTTGAATTTTTGATCTAGCGAGAGTTGTGGATTCTTTTTGAGCAGGAATTCTATTTTTTAGTTGCGTACTACCAAATTTTGTCCTCACATTCATTGGTCTGAGATGGAGAAGTCATGATACAGAACATGGGCTTTATTTTCCTTTTGATTCATTATTGCCTAAGTGTTGAAATCAAGCGAAAGTTGCCAAGTGTCGATGTCTGAGGCATCCTTTCTCAATAGAAACTACCAAGTGTTGTATTCTGAGGCACCTTCTATATGTTCTATGAGTTGGTTAGAATGTGCCACATGTCTCATAGCGGCTCAGTGGAATGTGCCAAGTGTCGTCGTCTGTAGTTTCATATCGGCACCCGCATCTCTTTCCAATGAAATGTTTCAAAAGCTAAGTATCAAGATCAGGCAGAAAGCACCAAGTGGCAGTAGTAGAAGGTCTCAATGTTGCTTTTATAAAAGTGACAAAAGATGCCATGTACCCTAGCAAAAGAAAGCAGAAGCCACCACGTGTTGCGGTCTGAATTATCTTCATCTTCACTTCACTGATATAGCAAAGACTATGGTGGGTCCCAAGTTTTATTTCTTAAGTGAGCGGAAGCTACCAGGTGTCTCTATCAATGTAAATGTGAAATGAGACCCAAATTATTTCTATGGTATAAATACAAGTAGTGGAGATCACCATGTGTCATCTTCTGTAGGTTTCTAAAAAGGCAACTACAAGTAGCAGAGATCACCACGTAACCTAGGTAAGAGAAGAAAAGATTGCCATGTGTCTTTTAATGAAGAAGTAGAGATTGACACCTATTCTGGTGTCCCTTTTAAAAGAAATGCTAAGAATTTTATTATCCTTTAAGTTGTTAGAGTTTTGAGAAAGTGGATAGCAACAAATGTCAAAGGTGGAACATGGCTGAGTGAAGACACAAAAGAGTATAAGTTATGCAAAAGGTGCCGCGTGTCTTCAATAGGTGCTGCGAAACATGACAAGTGTCATCCTCCAGTGTTTGCTAAATCAATAAGAGGAAATTGGCTAAGTGTCACCTAGCACTCAAGAGAAGGGAGCATCCTGCAATCTATTATTGCTAATGAACTGCCAGAAGATGAAGCATTCCAAAATCTATAAGATATCCTCTGTTAGACACGATCAGTTAGGGGAGATTTGATTTGAGCCATTAGATTGGGAACAAGCAGACAATCTAGAATGGATCTAAGACTATAAATAAAGGTGCAAAGGTCACCAGAAGGAGGAATTATCAGAGAGAATTTTTGAGAGAGAATTATTGTAACAAGTTTAGACTTTCTAGAGCTGTGGCTAAGTAATATCATTTGCTTTTGTCTCATTTTATTGAGTTGAAAGGTTTATATAACTATACATATTTTTGTGCCTTTTGTATGACTAGAAGATTCAAATAAGAAGATTGAACCCTATGCCTTTGTTGATATTATCTGTGTCATTTGCAAAAGTAGTCTAGACTATAGATTTTCTAGAGTTGTGATTAGGAATGTCATTTGCTTTTATCTCATTTTCTTGAGTTGGAAAGTTTACATAACTGTACATGGTTTTGCGCCTCTTATGTGATTGGAAAATTCAAATAATAAAATTGAACCCTATGCCTTTGTTGACATTTTCTGTATCTCAGCAAAAGAAGTCTATGTTGTGAGCCTTTGTTTCTATTGTTTTCATCTTTTACATTGACCATGCACTTGTTTTCTCTTAAATGTAAATGAATCCTACATATAGTCTCATTGTGCTCAGGATTAAGGTTGAAATTACATTTAGGCACATCGCCATGGATTAGATTTTCTTTCTTGCATTGTGTTTCTGTTAAATTTCCTACCCTTTTCCCAGTATATACTTGATTTAAAGAAGAGCCAGCTTCTCTAAAATCTAGAGGTTGTTTCAAGATGCAAGTCCCACATCTTGATACTTCCCATTGTTGTTGATTAGTATCAAGTGCAATTTTAAATCATCAACATTACAATAGCATGTGAACTAGCCCTTCTAAATTTAACTCATCCATGTAATAACTCATAATTAGAATTAAATGGGCTATTTTTATAAAATCAAGGTTGTTGGTTTCCATGCTTCTAGTTAGGGTGGTGCCCCTTGACCATCGATGGTCAAAGTGATCATTGATGGTTACCCTAATAGTTAAAAATCAAGTATCAAGGGGTAAAAAGGGATAAAAGGTAAGGTTGATCCAGTTAATTTAAACTAGTTATGGGCTAGGTTGATTAAGGGTCAGAAGGTGATATTGGTCTTAATGGGGGCCTAGGGTAGTCTAAGGGGTATTTTAATACTCAGAATCATAGTGTGTAGATTTTTGGTGTCTATATTTTTCCCATTTTTATTATGTGACTTTGAATTAACAAGCTAAAAAATAAAAATAGAGTGTTGGTCAAGGGTCTGATTGCCCTGAGTATGGAAGGATGTGTTCCCCCTCAAACTGAGAGTCGATGAGGTGAAACTAAAATTGAGTTGAAGTTTCATAAGTAGTACATGGTAAGGCACAAAGAGGTGACAAAAGGTAGTTGGGCATTTGAGACAAAAAAATGTGCACAAAATGTGACTAAGTGTGACAACCAAGATCACACATAAACTAAGGTTGCCAATGTTGGTAAAAATAAGGCTGGTTCTAGAAGTACAAGTGATGGGGTAACCAAGCTACAACATTAGGCATAGCTGATCAGGTTATTCCTATCAAGTCTCTAGATAGGGTCAGTGTTTTCATAGGTATCTAAGGTAAGAAGTGTGCCTTTGAAAAACATAATTAATATGGTCATGCACTAGGTGGTGCAAAATTCAAATGGTTAATAATGCAAAAATGGTTGGTGTAGTTAAGAAGACCACACAAGGTCATTACAAAACACATGATAGTTTGGGTCAAAAATAGCCAACATCAAGGTGGAGGTAGCCTAATAGATGGTTAGAGAAGGTTAATCTCCAAAAATTTCAAATTTGGTATGGGGGAGATAGGTTGATCTACAAAATTTGGCATTTAGGTGCCAAAATTGAAAAAGTGTGGGACCCTAATCATTGACACTTAGGGGTTCTCAGGGTTGACCATTGATGGTCACCCTAACCATTGACAGTCAGGGGGAAACCTTAAAAAAGTGAAACATAAAAAAGTGAAAATGAGATTTCATTTTCACTTTTGACATTTGACCTCTATGCATTCCATGTTTTAAAAAAAAATCACATTGGCATTTTTTGAGAGATTGTTTGACTAAGTGTGTTGGCTGAGGTGAAGTTTGTCAATTTATTAAGCATGTATGTGAAGGTGATCAGTGGGGACCATAATGTAGGGTGGATGAAGGAATGGTCATGTAGATGGACATAGACTCTGACCTCAATAGGGATTGAAGAATGAGGTAGGTGATGTTTTGTGAGATTATAGATTAGTTAATTTTGTTATTGAAGTAAAATGTGGGTAAATTAATTATTTTGGAAATGGGATTGAGGTGGTTATGCCCTAGTTTAATTTTTTTGGTAAAATTGGAAAATGTAATGGATGGATTTCTTTTATGAAAGAGGATTCAGATTAGGGGTGGGTTGTAGGAAATTTTAAAGTAGTTTAGGTGTGTTATTTTTATTGTATTGTATGGTTATAAGGGAGGTTGGATTTATGGTTTCACCACTTGTGGTCACACAAAGTGACCATTAGTGGTTAGACCCAACCATCGATGGTCAAGTATGACCATCAGTGGTCGACCACCGAAGGAAGATGTTGACATGACCATCGATGGTTGCAAGTACCATTGATGATCGAGAAATTAGGAAAGGTGAGTTTAAATGATGTTGGAATGTTTGAAAAAAAGGTGTTAAGGGTAGGGAAAATAGCTAGGTAGGGTAATGAAAATAGTCAGATAAGATAATTGATAATAGGTGGAATGTTGGATTTGATGGGTTTGGGTTGGTTATAGGATAATTTTGTGGTTTTAGAGTTAGTGTTGTTAGGGAGAAACATGATGTGCTTAATTTGATATGTTTAGGTAGGTCATGAAATATGTGGATGTTTGGTTATGAAATAAAGTTAAAGTTAGGTGGGTCTAGGTAGAATGATCAAAAATGAAATGTGTGAGCTAATTTGATCATTTTATAGGCACAAGACCAGATCCATATGAGGGATTAGGTCCCTAAGATTTTCATGGAGATTCATGATGGGATGACTATGGATGAGTGGAGGCACATGAAGGAGGTTGGCCTTGGGGCCATGGTTCATTACCAACACCTACCATGAGATGTGGCTATGATCATGGCTCTTATCGATAGATGGGACCCAATCATTAACACATTTTTTCTACTGATAAGGGAGATCACCATCCTACTAGAGGATGTGATTAGGATTACATAGCTACCCATTCATGGGGAGATGATCTACCACATTGCGAGTAAGGAATGTGATGACCTCATGAAGTTGATATATGGTGAGGATTAGGTCCATGTCAAGTGGTATTTTGGTGGCTTTAGCTATAGGCCATTATACTAGAGGGCTCTAATGGATCGATGTCTCATGATGATGATGATGGTAATGTCTTGTTTTGCATTTATAGATTTGTGTAGCAATCAATTTTCATATCTTTTGTTGTGAGTATTAGTGGAGATTATGCTAGGTAAAACTATGTTTGGATGGGATCCTATTTTGTTAGTGCAAATTTATAGGGAGTTCTAGGCATTCAGAGCTCATAGACAATATGGGATTAGTGTTGGGTATGTGCTCCATTACTAGTCATATGATCATATTCAAGTTTTGAGGCCACTAGGGTTACCATGGGATGGATACATAGAGATACACTTCATAATAGGCTTTATGTCATGGAAGGGGACTATGCATTGACTAGAGAATGTAGAGGTGCTAGGGACATTGATTGGTTTTTAGATGCCTTAGATGGTTTACTTGTGGGTGATATCATTTGGAGGCCATATGTGGGCTAGCCTAGGTGGGTCTAGTATAGTTACCACACCCTATCCCTATAAAGTTGGTGATGGATGCATGGGAGGAGAGAGGGGGAGATGAAGTCGATCCCCTTTGATCAATTTTTGTGATAATTTGGTCTTGTATAGGGGATTCATGTTCTTTCTCATAGATATAAGAAAGAGGATGTAGAGTTTCTACTTCCAAAGCTTTATCCATAAGATGTATTACTAGACTATGAGGAGCTACCAGTCAGAGCAATTATAGATGACATTATTTTTGAGGATGGATATGTAGCACGATACCAAGGCATATATGTAGTAGCTAATTTTGGATGGGGTGATGGGGCTCAATAGGCCATGTATGTGGATCTAGCTAGGGCACCTATACAAGGTAATGGTTAGGTAGTGGTAGCAATAGCAGTGGCATAAACCTAGATCATAGGTTTATAGGGATAGGTGGCCACTCTTCAAATATAGATCATCATTTTATAAGGTTAGGTTATCAATATTATAACTTAGAGAGATTAGGTGAAGACCACCCTTGGTTTAGTGACTCAAGAGAGTGATACCCTGAGGCAAAGTGTAGGGGTAGTGGTAATATAAGAAGTGTCACTAAGTTTCAATCCTATAGCCTGATACCTAGTTATAATAGAGGAGTTACGGTATTATGAGGCTATTATTTTGGTACAATTGTCAAATGAGCTTAGATGGGGGGAGTATAGAGCTAGTCTAGTAGGTGGTCCATCTATGGCTACTCTAGGGTAGTGGGCCTCTACAGTGAGTTGACATATAAGTGTCTTAAGAGGACTAGTGCCTGATGATAGTGTAGATACAAGAGCAGGGAGGTAGTGGCAATGGTGCTCTAGGGGCTTGATATTACATGCATTTATATGTTGTATGTACATGATTTTAGTACTAGCCTACATGCCAATGATGTGAGATGTATATGAGAGAGTGAGATTTTATACATTTATTGCAAGTATTATTCACTTTAATGGACATGATATATATGACGATTTTATCTTTCATGATGTGGTTTATTATTATGGTCATTTATGTTCATTTTATGATGTTATTGGAGTTATATATGTGATATTTGTTTATTTCCCATGCTCATGGTGTATGATTTGCATTTAGTGTTTAGTGCTTATGATGTGATTTGCACATTACTTATGGATCATGCTTATGTTTTGGATGCTAGACATGGATGTAGACTCACCTAGTTAGGCATGAGATGGATATTATTTATGGTTATGCTTATTACATGTTAATTTTTAATGATTATCTTAAATTTCATTATGTTTATAAATGTTAACATTGGCTTTATTGCTTATGGATGAGATTATCATATATGACAGGGTAATATGGATGGTTATGCTTATGCTTATGGTTCTTTGTTGTTTATTATTTATGATAAAACACATGAGATGGTTTAATTAATAACACTAGATGGATAATAGAGAATATAATCAAGAGGTGAACACCATAATGAAAATATCAACTAGTCATGATAGGATAATCAGAGAGAATAGTGCTTCTTTGTTGATAAGGACTAAAACAAAAACTGAAGTTAGATTGACTTAATGAATATAAGCCCTTAGAATACTTCACATTACCATTTTTTAGTTGGTTAAAAAGGTTTATTGACCATGTAATTTTAAGTAAGCTCAAAAATCCCTTGCATATAGTGGAAAAGGGGAGATGGGTGAAAATAGAACCCTAGTGTGAGACTGGCAAGCCTCTATTGTAGGTGTCTGAAAGACCAGGGTAAACAAGCCTATGTCAAATTATATAGACTAATCAATGTGGGAAGTCTACTTGTAAAATTTGATTGTGGATTCTACCTTATTATGGTATCTTGAGAGCTAATTATAGCTTTTGAGATCATTTTGCTTTTGTTCTGATTATGATAATGGGTCCTCTACAAATTATTATATGTGGGAAGTTGATCGATGTGGAAAGCTTCCAAGAAATTGCTTTGATTTTGACAAATGCTTACTCATCCATCCTTCAATGGAGTGGTCTAAATTTATGTATTTTGCTTAATGATTTTTTATAGTTGTCCTTTAAGGGATCAGTCCACCTTATAGTTTGACAATTTCAAAGAGGTTTATAATAGTCCTTCAAAGGAGTAGTATGTGAATGTTAGGAATGACCCTGATTATTGGTGATAAGAAGTTTTTTATTTGGCTTTGATTTTTCTTGACATATACTTTCTTAGTCTAACTTAGTGGTTCACCTTCATGGATGTGAAACCAAAAGTGTAAGAAGGTTGGTTAGATGTAAAGAGGTTTAGGTGGCAATGATCATGGGGATCCATCTTTGAAAGGGGTGGAAAGTACCATGAGAACCATGCCATAGGAAGAGCCATGGTACCCATTATTCAAGATTAGGCCATGACTATGATGGATAATCACATGATTCATCTTGATCTATTACCCCTAAAATAGGGGATAAATGTGGGTAGATAGCAAGGGATGAGCTGAAGTGAAACAAAAGGTGAATTTGATCCTTCCTAAAAAAAGAATGAATGCATATGTGAAGCATTGAGGGGATCAAGTTATGGGTGGCCTTTGAGAGAATATAATTGATAAGTTCTTGATCCATACTTGTGGGTTATGATATAAGGTCCAAGTCAATTGAAATCAAACTTACCCACTTGATTTTTTCCATATAAGTGACATGTTGATTTTCCTTTAAGACAAAGTCTCTGATATTGAATTATCACACTTTAAGGTACTTACTATAGGCATGTTTGATATGTTATTGGTAGACATGAATATGGGTGAGGGATGTTAGGTGACGCTCATCAATTAGTTTTAGATAGGCTAAATGATGATGCTGATGATAATCACTTTTAAAAACAAGATCTTTCAAATATATGCAAAGAGAGGGGATTTGGACTTCAATAGGCAAGACAATGTCTACTCCAAATATAAGACAAAATGGGATAGCACCCATAGGGGTTATAACACTAGTGAAATATGCCCATAAGGTGAAGGGGATGTGCAAATGCCAGTCCTGACCAAATGTATTGACCATTTTAGTTATCATGTTATTAAGATTTTTGTTAGAGGATTCTACCTATCCATTCTCTTGAGGGTGATAGGGTGAGGAGAAACTTAACTTAATGCCAAATTCATCACATAGACTTTGGACTTGCTTATTCTTAAAGGATTTACTATTGTCAATGATAATTTTATGAGGAACATCAAACTGATAGATAATATGATGGTTGATAAAGTTGACAATATTTTCTACTTTAGTTGAGACTAGAAGAATAGCCTCTACCCACTTGGTAAAATACTTGGTTGTTGTGATGATATAATGGTGTCATTATAAGGAATGGAGATTAATTTACCTAATAAGATGTAGATCCCATTATGAAAAGGGTCAAAAATTGGTAGAGATGCGAAGGCTATGACTAGGTTCATGATGCAAATTAGCATGTTATTACCACTTAACACACTTTTTCACATAATCATAGCAATCTTGGTTAAGGTTAGGCTAGTAAAATCTTAGATGGAGGATGCACTTAGCTATAGTGAGGCCACTAAAATGACCCCCATAGATACCATCATTTATTTTTTTGATAGAGTGAGAGGCTTCATGACTATGCAGGTAATAGAAGAGGAAGCTAGAAAAGCTACGTTTATAAAGAATTACTCTCATAATGGTATAACATGAGTTACTCTAACTAAACACTCATTGAGCATTCATAGAGAGGCCAGAGGGAACTATGCCAAGGTTAAGATAGTCAAAGGTTTGTTGATACCAAAGTTCAGGTTGGGTCTCCTCCACATTTAAAATGGTGGGAGAATCTGATTTGATATAGGAAGGTTGGGTAAGTCCATGGATAATGATAGATAACTTAGAGTCTAAAGGTGAAGATAGGATCTATGAGGAAAGGGAAGCCATGGTGCCAATGAACTTGTTTATAGATCACAGGGTTGATTAGATGTGGTAGTGCTCAAATGATGCTAAAAGTTCATTAACTAGTTACTTGTACTATTGCAAAACATCATTCTTGCACTGGTAAGAGCCATTAATTTGATTGACCACAAGTTTAGAGTTACCAAATATATTGATCATTTTGACTCCAAAGGCTAAGGTAATCTGAAGACCTATCACTAGGGCTTCATACTCAACCATGTTGTTAGTAGATTCAAAATCAAGCTTGAAGGACAAAGCAAGAGGTTCACTATCAAATTGGATAAGGATGATACCTACTCCCCTACCATGTTAACATTTTGATTGGTCAAAGAACATGGTGACCTAATAGGTGAAATTTTCTTGAGATAGGGTCACAATGGACTCATTAAGGAACTCAAGAGGAGGAGGTTGATTATCTACTAATTATGCTATAGCCAATTGGTCAGCAATGATTTACCCTTTAATTGACTTATGATAGAGGAATTCAAAGTCAAACTCTACTAAGATCATGAGCCACTTAACCATATGTTGATTTTGATATGCCTTAGAGTGAATTTATTTGAGTGGGTTGATATTGGTAATAATGTAGGTTTTGTGGTTAAGAAGGAAGTGAAAAATCCTGGTGGCCATAAAGACTAAATCTAAGTAGAGTTTCTTAATATGAGTGTACTGAGTCTCATACTCTATAAGTTTGAAACTAATGTATTACATGGATTACTCTTTATGTTGTTCATTTTAGTGAGCCAGCATTACCCCTAGGGAATGGTTGGTGGCAGAGATATATAGGTAGAAATGTTGGTCATCTTTTAGAAGGGTGAGGATAGGTGGAGACAAAAGGTACCTTTTGAGTGAATCAAAGGCCTTTTGACAATTGTTATTCCACTTAAAAGAGATATCCTTCTTTAAAAGGTGGTGAAAAGGTTGACACCAGTCTAAAAGCTAGGAGATAAAATGATGAATGGACTAAAGCTTTCCCTACATGCTATGGTGTTGTTTGAAGTTACTTGGAGGGGGAATGTCTAGGATTAGTTTGATTTTGGTGGGATCAAATTTGATTCCATGAAGGGAGATAATAAAACCTAGAAGTTTTCCTAATAAGACCCCAAAAATGTACCTCTTGGGGTTAAGGTAGACGTAATAATGGATAATCCATTCAAAGATGATTTAAAGGATAGCCAAGTGATCTTTTTGAAGATTTGATTTTTTGAGAAGGTCATCGACATAGTCCTCTATGATTTTATGGATAAGGTCATTAAAAATGTAGGTCATGGCACATTGGTAGGTTACACCAGTGTTTTTTAACCAAAAGGCATGAATCTATAGTAGAAGGTTCCTTAAGGGGTGGTAAAGGCAATTTTATGCAGATATTTAGGGTGATTAAGATCTAATTATAACCCAATAATCCATCCATGAGAGATAACACCTCATGCTTGGCTATAAGATAAACAAGTTGGTCAATTCTAGGTAGAGGAAATTCATGTTTAGGGAAGGCAAGTTTGAGGTCATGAAAGTCTATACAAATGCATAGTCCCCCTATGGCTTTAGTGATAGGTATGACATTTGAGACCCATTGGGGGTAGTCAATAGGTTTAATGAAGTTGATATATAAGACACATTGAAACTCTTCTTTAATAAGAAGGGATATATGAATATGCATGCATCAGAGCTTTTTCTTGATAGGTTTGGCATCATGATGAGTAACTATGTTATGGGTAGCAATGGCAAGGTCAATTTTGTGCATATCACTATAAAACCAAGTGAAGGCTATGTTGTGATCTTAGAAGAAAGAGGGGAATTCTTAAAGTTCTTCAGTATTCAAAGATTGGCACAATTTGATAATGTAGAGGTTATTTAGAGTACCTAAGTTGATATCCATAGTGGCTTCATTTAACATGGTTGAGGTCTCAAGAGGAAGTGATTTGTGGATTGAAAAATTTGGGGTACCTATGTAGGTGAGAATGGAATCATCATCCTAACACTACATAGTGTTAATGGTAGGAGAGTCATCCCCTATCATTTCAGGATAAATCAAATGGATTGTTACAGTTGACCCCTCTTTTTGATAAGTCAAGGGTCCAAGGATGATCATGTTGATAGAAAAAAAAAATTAGGTGGGATGATGTCATCATCCTCACATGTGGTTAAGGGAGAATTCAGTGAGGAAGGTGTATCTTCTTCAAAAATAGTGTTGGTAGGTGTTTTGGGCTGATTTTTGTTAGGTAGGACAAAACCAAGGTTGTGATTTTCATGAGGTTTCCTAGTCTCAATGGAAACTAACTCATATGGGCCATTTTCATACTACCCAAGACCAAATCCTTTCTAGGCACACTGATGAAGGTATGTCTTGATGAAGCTTGGTTTGTCAAGGTAAGAGAAATTGGTAGTGAATGGTCGAGATGGCAAAGAGGTGGTAGGAACACTAAGGGATTTTTTGAGTCCCTCATAGATAAAATGGGTCTGACAATTATGAGGTCTAAAGGGAATGATAGTTATAACATTGGGGTCATATCCTAGTTGGTTGATAAGTTGACCATACTCGTGAGGAGTAGGGAAAATGTCAAGAGCTAAAAGGTGATACTCCCCTAACAAAAGGCAATGGAATATTAATTATAAAAGTTCATTAATGGATATTTGGTTTAAATGGATGGAGGGTCTAGTTGATGCCTCATTGGTATGAGAGATATAATATCCACTTTGGTAGTTGAAGGTTGGGTTGTAGTTATTGGGGGTGTGTTGGATTGGGGTATGAGGACATCATTAAGGTGATAGGTCATGTTGCATGTCGATAAATTACTTACATTAGCTTAGATGGTGATAACCTGGTCCTCATGCTCAAACTTAATGTAATGGTAGAGGGTAGAGTGAATATAACCCATGGAACAAATCCAAGGTTGTCCCAATAAGACCTTGTATTAGAATTCACCTTCTATAACATAGAATAGTTTGGGAAGTGTGTGAGGTCCTATATAGATATGAAGGATGATATTACCCAAGGTAGTGACAATGGTATTATTGAATGAATGAAGGATGATCAAGGATTAAAACATGACATTACCTGGCAGGTCAAGTTGGTTTTAGGCATGAGAGGAGATGATGTTTATGCTAGCTCTCCCATCAATCATAACTCATTTAATGTAGGTTTGGTTGATATAATTAGTGATAAAGAGAGGAATATCTAGGTCCTTAGGATGGGTGGAAGGTGTCTCCAAATATTTGAAAGTAACAAGGTTGGAAATTTGAAGGGCACCAATAAAGGTGGTTAGAGGTTGGGGGTCCTTAGGCTGGACCTTAATGGATTATAAAGCCTCTATTAGTGTTTGGCGGTGATGAGGAGAGGTAGAGATCAACTCATACAAACTCATCCTCATTGAGGTCTAGTGAAGTTGCTTAAAGATAACTCTCCTAATGGATTTTGAGGGGTTAGATTGGGAAGCACTTAAGATAGACACATAGAGTTTGGTTGAAGATGGATAAGGTTGGGTGAAGGTTGGTTGGGAGTTTGAATATGGATATGTCCATAGAATGGACACCTTTTGTTTCCCTTTATCCTTTTTTTGTGATCTAGTGACCACATTGATGGTATGGATAGAAGGAGAGGTTGATCTAGATGATTGGTCAGATTCATCTTCACTTTAAGGTGAGAGTGGAGGAGTGGGTGAGTGTTGGGTAGGAATGATGGGTGGTAGGATTCGTATGGTCCTCATAGGAGGTCCATCTCTTAATATATCATCCTCATCATAAAGTTGATGGATGATGGTTTGAAGAGATTTTTAGTTCTCTATGTCATGGCTAGGTGTTTTATGATAGGAACACACATGGTGGTTATTGTACCAGGTAGGTTTTTAAGCTAAATGGTCATAGGGCTTGATGGGAGGTAAGGATAAATAATAGGTTTGTAAAAATTTATGGAGAATGGTCAAGTAGGACTTGGATAAATGTGGTAAAGGTGTAACAGTCTTGGCTTTGGTTGTTGAGGTGAAAGGTTATTTGTAAGTAGGTTTGGCGATAGGTACCTTAAGTAGGGTGGTATATTTGGTGGATGGCCTTGGTTTAGGTTAGGAGGTTTATGAGTTAGAGGTGGAAGATTACAAGGTAGGTAACTTAGGTATTATTGGTATGGTGAAAATAGGTGAATTGAAGAAAAACTATGAAGGTGTAACCAAAAGAGGTGGTGAAGTTTTGGTAGAGGTAACTAGCTTCCTACTCAAGGTAAAGATATGAGACCCCAGAATGGAGGGAGAAGTTGAAGGAGGTAAATTTTAGGCCTTTTGGCCTCTGCGTGGCTTTGCCTCTTTATTTGCTTTGGTATGGCATTAGGTTGGTGGGTTTGAAGGGGTTAGGTCCACTTTCATAGATGTATAACTAAGGCTTGGTATAGGAAGGATACCAAGATTATTGGTAGACCTAGTTGGGATGATAGGAGAGAGTTTGGTTATTTGGGTCTTTGTTGGCTCAATTGGTTAGAATTTGGTTGGTTTTGTGTATGTTCTATTTGGTTGGCTAGAGGTTTTGGTTGTTTGGGTGGATATGGTAAAAGGTTGGTTAATGGGTTGGTCTAATTGAAAAAGGGTTAGAGGTTCCAATCAGGTAATGTAAGGGAGTCCTAATTACTGCTAGAAGGTGGATCGATCTGTGTTTGGGTTGGAGATAAACTCTAATTTCCACACTATCCTAGAGAATGTTTTTTAGGTTGGCTTAATTTCTTGAATGTTAGACCTAAAAGATAGGACACTAGGTGGGGACACAAGGATGTTATCCTCAACCTTTTCCCCAATCAAAAGATGTGAGGTTTTCATGGGTGTCTCCTCTATGGGAGTAGTAGACATATGGATTTTCTCCTTGAGAATGGTTTTCAAAGGGTGAGTGGTTTTCTTGATAGTTAAAGGTAAAGGTGAGGTGGTGATGACTAGTTATTTTGATGTTTTAGTTAATAGGGTGGCTAGTAGCTCCACTACCTCAATCAGTGGAGGGAGAAGGGATGGTATTTCCTTAGTTTGAGTATCCAAAGGAAGGGAAGGTGTGCTACCTCAATATATGGAGGAGGTGGAGGATCAAGAGATTAGGTACTAGGTACTTCGATAATGACTACATCAAGGACCATGTTAATTATATGGGTATCATGAGAACACTGGATGTTGTTGCTCTCATTCTTGGTAGGATCATGGTTTGGGAAGGGTTGCTTAAATTTATCAAGGGCTTGGTTTGATGGTGCATTGGGTTTGTCCAATGTGAGCTCCCCCTTATCAATGAAGGATTAGACAAGACTCTTGAAGGTGTTTCACCTAATGATTTCATGTCCTATCACTCAATGAAAGGCACATAAATCATTTTCATTGTAACAACTAGGTATGGGATGAGAGGATTCAAATTTTTGGGTTGGTTTGATAAGATTAAGTTTAATAATGTTATATTTTAATAAATTCTCCAAGATGAAATCATAGGATTCTCCAAATGGAGTGAATTGCTTTTGGTTATTCTAGCTTTAGTTCCTTAGATTTTGATTTGAGGAACTAGGGGAATTGGATCGATTAATGGAAGGTGAAGGAGTGGATTTTAGGATAATCACATTTGTAGTTCCCTTATTCTTGATGTTGGTATTGGGCTAGTTATTTGACTTGGAAGAAGAAGCCTCATTGGTTTTATAGGTTGAGTTCTTGTTTTTGAGCCTAAGATTTCCTTTGTCAATGGTTCGGTTATCAAAATTACATGCCATGGTAAAATATTCATCAAAGGTTTGAAAGCTTTTGAAATACAGGGTAGAGGAGATATTATTGGCACATTCTTGGAGTAAAGATCTCTATGAGTTCAGGTTGGGGTAGGGAGAAGGATAGTTGGTTGATAAGGCTCCTCTAATGAGCCACAAAATTGGAAATGGATTCATCCTCAAATTTTTGGATAGAGTAGAGGTCGATGATAGACACTTTCTTGGATATATTGATCAAAAAATGGTCTAAGAAGGTTTGAGCTAGTTAGGTGAAGGAGAAGATGGAATTTTTAAGTAAGTCATTATACCAATCTAAGGTTGGACCAGCTAAAGACAAGGGAAAGGTGTAGAGAAGAAAGGAATTAGCATAAGTGATGAGATAACAAGCACACCTAAATTACCTAAGGTGTTTTTGGGGATCCTCCATACTTTAAAACTTATAGAACTTGGGAATTTCCCATTGGGTAGGATATGGCTTAATAGGTATAGATGGATGGATAGGCTCATTATAAATTTAATCATATGATAAGATGTTGTAAGCACCTGAGATGGGTGACTCTAAGGTGTCATCTTGTCCATAAGCATCTTCATTAGGTTTTGATGGTGTTGTGTACCTGAGAGGTTATAAGATGCATATTACTAAGGTGGTTGAGAGACATACAGATAGTGGGTAGAAGGTTAGGAGGTTGCCACATATGGGTAAGTGGATGTCAATGGTTGGGTGGAAGACACTTAAGGGTAGGTAGAGGTAGGCAGTTGGGTAGTGGGTACATGCCCTTGTAGATTATGGATGTAGCCAAAGGTTGATTTAATGGATGCTTGTTGGATATAAGTGGTAGTTGGGTTAGTGACCAATGGAAGGGTAGTGACCCTTGTACTGATCGATGGTAATGTAGAGGGTATGGACACCACAAGGATTTAAAGCAGAGTGGTGGTTGATGGGTTGAATTTAGATAAAAGGAGGTTGGTAGTGCTAGAGGTAGGCATTCCTATGATGGAAGAGTGGTTGTTAGGAGTATAAGGTATAAGGGTGGTGGTAGTTTGGATTGGTTGGTTTTCAATGGTAGTCTTAAAGGGTTATTGGTTGATGATAAATCTTGGGTAGTTAATGATTGTGTAGTAACCATGGCAATGGAGGTACTCCCCATGAGGTTGGGGGCATACCATAAGATGGATCTACATATGGGGCCAAAGATGGAATACGGTAAGATGTGGTTATAAGTTAATGTTTTAATGCTACAAGATTATTGTCTATGAAAGTGGAAAAATTTGCATCTCCTTGAAGAACCTCTCGAGGGAAGGTAGGACTTCCTAAAGGGTGAGGAGAGTCTATTGGTTTGGAGATATAGTCCATGGATGAAGAGGTAGAAGAGGTAGGTTGGCTTGGTGGTGGGTTTTACTCTGCAAGGTCTCTTTGTTGCTGACAAATAAGAACCATATGAGATAAGGGAGATAGAAAACACAAACAACCTTACTACTCAAATAAAGATAAGACAAGAAAATGATCAAATAAATCCAATCACACTCTAAGAGAGACGTTAAGCCCTAGAGTTTCAATTAATCTCACTTTTGGCTTATGCCTTAAGAATGTATGTAGATGAAATTGGTTTGTAGATCGGGTACTAAAGAGGAAATATATGGTTGGCTTTAGGTTGTGTTTAGGCACTCAAAAGAGATCTATATTGGAATCAATACATGGCTTGATATTGGGGCCTACCCCCTCACTTAACACACTATAATGATAAGGGTGTTGAGTCCTTAGCCAAAATATATTGATATCCAGAGGTTATACTCAACTAAAGATCTGACTTGGTCCTCCCCTTGTTAATGACCTCTAAGTAGGATCGTCAAGAAAGGGTAAGGTACTGCTAGGTGATGAAATCTTAGTCAGGCCTTGTCTCAAGTATGTTTGATGTTTAATTAATGAAAGTGGTTTAGTTTAGGTGTGTGAAACAAAGATTAAAGCTATGATAGATTAATTTTCCTTTAAGTTTAAGTTATGTGAACTAAACCTTCAAGTAGTTAATGTATGCACTTAATTTTAAGCCCAAAGAAATTTTTGATTTTTCTAATGAGCAAATACTAGAGAGTGTAAACAAATAAGAACCCAAGTAAAGACACAAGGGTCCCATCAGGCATGCTAGAATGTTTCTATGAATTTATTGCTTATTATGGAAAAGAATAAATTAAATATAGGTATGGGTGAAAAACCTAATTGATTATGCACACCTTGAATCAAAAGATTGTGGAGAGCCCCTCTTTGGCTTGGGAGGATAACCTATAAATAAGAAAGCACTAAAGCAAAAAAAATTATTAGATAAATAGTTGAGGTGGATTGCCTAGAAATAACAAGATCCATAAATCGAGAACTTCCTTAGGGGTTATCAATCCAAATATTTTAAATAGTTAAGTTTATAAATAGAAAAGAAATGTACTTGCATTAATGAATCAAAAGGTACTAAAATTGAATACAAGAGTGGTTGTTAAGAAATATGCTATAAATGATTAAATTAGTAACAAACTAATTAATACTAGTGTTAGAGGGATGGGGTATGCTTTATAAAATTATAAAGGGATCTATGGATAGGTAGGAGCACAAAAAATTGGGTTTGATTAGGTGTGAATAGGTGAAATCAGCATGCTAGTTTTCTAACCATCAATAGTTAAGGTGACCATCATGGTCAAAGTGACCATCAATGGTTGGGAATACCATTGATGATTGAGTTAACCATTGATGGTTATTATGTGAGGATCTAGGTTGGTAATTTGGCTAATTAACAAGATCCAAAAGATGGATTCCAAGATATGGGTAAGACCTGGGTTGATCACAAAATGGAAATAAAGTAAATGAATGCTGATATTTAGTACTTGTCTTACCATAAGTCAATTGAGTGGATTATTGAGGTGGTTAATTTATTGGTGAAATCTATCTCAATTTTAGTAGAGTAATAATACCTGAAGGCTGGGTGGAAAGGTGGCATTAAATTGACTCTCTGATATAATTACTAGATTACTGATGGTGATTGACCTGCAAGAAAGAAAATCCTAGATGCACAAAGCTCTTAATAATAATTATAGATTCATAAATGTTTTTAGATGTATTTTCACCTCTTTATTCTTCTCTCTTATAGACAAGGTGAGAGAGTTATAACAACATGTGAACTAGACCTAAATTTAACTCATCCATGCAATGAATCATAATTGGAATTAGATGGACTATTTTTAGAAAATCAAGGTGGGTGTTTTACATGCTTATATTTGGGGTGGTGAAACTTGAACATCAACAGTTAGGGTGATCATCGATAGTTATGCTGACCATCGACAGTCAAGTGCTAAGGGTAAAAAGGGCTAAAAGGCAAGGTTGAGCTAGTTACGTTAAAGTGACTATGAGCTAGGTTGATTAGAGGATAGAAAGTGATATTGGTCCTAAGGGAGGCCTAGGGTAGTCTAGGGGGTATTTTGATACTCAAAATCATGGTGTGCAAATTTTTGGTGTCTAAAGTATTTATAGGATTAGAAACTAACCCTAACTCAAGGTGAGTTAAAGTGTAGTTTAAAAATGGAATGGGTTCAAACCTAACTTAAGTGAGTTAATTAACCCCAGTAGAATTAAAAGGTATCAAAACCTCATGATTTTCAATGAATATGCGTGTGTGATTATTTTGAGATATTTGTAAAGGCTTGACAACTCACAAAACGTAATCATGAAAACCTACGATATCTTGATTTTTAAATTTCATTTTTTAGAATTTCATTAATTTTTCATGAATAATTCAATTAGGCATTTAATTAGGATTATAATTTTAATTAATTATGTTTATGCTTTTAGAATTTCCAAGATTTGATTTATTTTAATGTGTGCACTTTCCCCATTTAATAGGTCTATAGGCCAAATTGCATGTTGTGATGCCGTAGGGTGCTTAGAGATGAATCTATGAGAGGTTTTTGTTGTTTATGGTAGGATACCCTAATTAGGGATGTCTCAATGAGATTCTAAGTTTTGACAAATGATGCATAAGTGAATTTATGATGTTTAATGATTCTTAGGCTTAATTTGCAAAGGTTAGTAGGAATCAGTTTGAAGTCCAATTGAAGGCCATTGGTGACCAATTTTAGGTGTCTACAAGTATAAGGTCTAAAAGTAGTGATCCTTGTTTGTTGGTACACCTATATGTAGTCTCATGTCAAAGAAGGATCACTATCATAGGTTGGTTGGTTAGAATTGATTAGAAATGGTCATATTTTAGTAGTAATTGGTCTTGGATTAATGTTAATGGTGGAAATGCAACCTCCCACAATATGGCCTACAACTTTGTTATAGTCATTTGCGACTACATGATAATTCTATTGGTTATTGGTATCATTTTGGCCTTGGTTCTATCCATTTAATTGACATTGTTATTGTTTTTGTTGGTATTATTATTGTCTTGACTATTAGTACTATTATTCTAGCATTTGTTGTTGTTGGTTATTATTATTGTTATTGTTATGTTGTGAAAAGGGGTTTTGGTAGATACCGAGGTTTTGATTAAATGTAAAAGCTCTATTATCTAATGTTATTTATTTTCCAACATATTTTTAATGAGATGTTTGATCTACACACAATGGCATAGACTATGTTTGTGAACATGATGGTATTCATAGAACTCATTTTCTTGGTACCAGTCTTGATATGGAATGCCCTCACGATAGTTTTTCGGTATTGGCCAACTAATTAGATTTGATATAGCTAGATTTCAAAACATTAATTTAATGGGATATTAGAGCTCACTGAAGACTCAATGAGTAGTCACATTTCTCCTTAGCTGAGGGGCTTGCAAAGGTAATGGTTACTGCATTTGTTGAGCTGGTCTAGGCTACTACAAGGTTGCACTTGTAGAATAGGTTGTTGGTGAGTAGTAATTTACATTTGTGATGTAAGATGAGCAAATGATGTTTTCACCATTTTGACATGATGCAAATTGGTTACTCCATTTCTAATAACAGTCTTGTTGTAGTTAAATTTCTTATATTTTTCATAATTATTGACCTGGGTTAGTGCCAATGCTTGCGCTTAGAATTGGTTTTGGTTTTATTTTGGTCATTTCCTTAGTTTTGGTTCTGATTTTGGTTAGATGAGGTAAGATTAATGATTCCTTTATTAATAAGTGTTTTTTAATAAGTAATCCTTTGTCAATGATCTCTTTGAAGGTATGTACACATTATAGCTCCAGATGGTAAGATTTCTCACTATGCAAACTTTTGGTAAACATAGCAGCTAATTGCTTATCTAGTAAACTATGGGTGAATCGGCCAAGTGCTCTCCATAATTATATATAGCTTGTGAAACTTTCATCATATTTCTATTTGTCTTGAGTCAAGTCTACCAATAAAATATCATGTTCGAGATTATAAGAGAAATGTTACATAAACTTTTCTAAAAGGTCATCAAAATCAGATACTTAGTTCTTTAGAAATTTTAGAAACCACTCCAAAGCATATCCTGTTAGACTTCAAGGAAATAAAATTAGGAGGTATATGTCACTATAAGCCACTGGCTAGCAAGAAATAAATAATTCCATCAAATGGGCCTTTAGGTCTCCTTTACCCTTATATTTTTCAAACTTTGGTGATTTATATCCTAGAGGAAATGGTATTTGTAGATACTCCATGTTGAATGGGTAGGAACACACATCATCTAACTTAAACTTATTGGTCTATTTTCTAATGTGAATGGCATAAATTGCATCCTTAATTTATTATAGTTTTTGTGCCAAGAAATTGGATGGTACATTAGCTTTAGGTGGAGGCTGAGAGGTCAAAGGTGGATTACCTTGATTGGGTTATAATGGAGGCATGGTTTGTTGTAGAATGTTAGTTTAGTTGGGGAATTGATCAAGCATATGCATCTACATATTAGGATGTGATTATTAAAATTGCATGTGTTTTGGTGTGATATTCTAGTTAGGATTTAATATGTAGGCCTAGTTTTGGGGGAATTGAGGCTGAGATGGAAGGATATGGCTTTGAGTGAAGTATTGTGCCTACTGAGATTAAATAGGGACTTGATGTCAACAACTCATACCTAGGTGAATAAGTAAAACTTATTATGAAACAAGACCTTATCATTAGATTTATGGCATGTTTATAACAGAATGAAATCATTGCCTAATTGGTACTTATGGAATATTAGTACCTCTTTGTTACACAAAAACTCATTGTGAAGTAGGTTCTTGTAAAGTATTTGGCATTTTTTACTGACCAATGGACATACATTGTTGATTAGATAATGTTTGTGAAGGTATGTTGGTTTACAACTATTTAGGTATACTTATCACTACCTGAAAAGGTGGAACATTTGTTTCCCCCTATCGAGGTGGTAGAATATTCTATCTCTATTACATTGGTATACTAAATTTTGCCTATTATTGTATAATGTTAGTCAACACATGTTGTGGTAGAGTAACATTCATCACATTTTGTTGAGGTACGACATGGGATTGAGCTTGACTATGTAATCCTTGTGGTTGCATGCTTGAAGAAATAGCTAATTGAGGATTAGAGGTAGTTTTTTGTGGTTGGGATGTAGGATTTCTTGACCCCTATTATTTTTAACTAATCATGGTATTTACTAAAGGAATTTATTATGGATTAGTTGTTGATACATTTAAACCACTTTTTCATGGATTGGATGACACTTATGTGGTATCCACTATGTTTGGCACATTTGACTACATTAGTGGATACTTCTTCAATGGTCGGAGCATTGAACCTGTCTCCAACTAAAGTAATTTACATAAATGGTCCTATACCCAAATAATCTTGGAATTTGATTAATAATCATGTTGAAGGAGCTAACTCGATAATTGGAGTGTTTGGCATGGTCATCTTATTAAAATTATGCGCTAAGTTCAAATATGTTTGAAATGTTATCTACATTTATAAAAGTGGTCCTCCATGAGGCCCTTTCCTATGATAAGCATATGTGGGTTCTGATATATCATCGGTGTGAGTGATTGAGTATTGATAATAGATTCATGCTCGATGGTTTCATTATAATTCATATTAAAAGGCACTCTAACAAAACTAGGCAAATTTTCATGGGGTATGTCTACTAAAAACTTGGCCCCTACCTCTACAGCTTTGATTAAAACTTCATCCTTGTTTACAATCAAGTGATGATAAAAAAATAGGGATCATATGTTGATGGCATCATTATGTAGTATGGTTGTTGTTGAACTTGATCTAAAATTGATTGTATGTTATCAAGGTATTACTTTATTTGTTCTTGGTCTTGCTCTAAATATGGAGGCATGTTAACCAAATAGTGGGATAGAGGATCTTGTATTTATTCCCTAGATTGAGTAGTGTAAGGAAGATAAGGATCCATCTCAAAAACTACATCGTCGCCATAAGGGTCTTGAATAAAGTCATCTTGTGTGATGACATTAACATATCATAGATTGTACATGGATCTACTATGAGTATAGTGAGACATTTTCAAATCAATGATGAATGTTTCATGAAAAATGCCTAGAGTTCTATAAACTCTTAAAAATAATGTCAAAAGGACAAATGGTCAAAACTTAGTCTAACTTAGTCTAAGATTGTAGTTTTATCTCCAAAAGGTTTGTGCTAAAAAATTGGTCTAACATAGTCAAATGTCTAACGTCAAATATCTCACACAAAAAGGTTAAGTGGATGAAATAAAACTAGAATGCCAAAATCTATGTACAAAGTTTTTCAAACAAGTCTAATCTAAATAAAACAAAAAAATTTAGGTCTGTTGAATAAGGCACAAAAGCTAGGCTTAAAACAAAAATGTGTTAGATCTTTTGGAAAAGGCACAAAATCTAGACTTTAAAAAAAACAAGGTATGAGATTTAATCTAACAAATTTTAAGCACTTTGGCATAAACTAGGAATTTGGATTTAAACATGAACTTGGTCAATTGGTATAAGGCATAAAACTCTAGGAATATCAAAGCTAGGCTATTTCCAAAAATCTAGGCACAAACAATAGTTTTCAAATTGAATAAGAAATTAGGTTAAGTTACACAACCCAAAAGAGAAAGATTGATGCTCTAAGCCAAAATGACATAGAGCATATGTATAAATCAATCAATGTTTAGATTTGAACCTATCAAGGCTAATTTTGAATTCAACTTAGAAAACTAGGCTTCTTTAAACAAACAACAAGCTAAACAAGATTGAATAGTATAATGGCACTAGGTATAGACCTAAGGGGCACATGTGGTATTGGTTTTGAAATTGGAATTTAAACACAAGACAAATAAGTCTATGACACAATTTGAGCAACGTAATAATGCTATCATGCTCTAAAGATGTGATAAATGTTTTTTTCAATAATCAAAGGCATAATAACTTGGAAAGAATTGGGTAGCATAATGACACCCTTTTCAAACAAATAACACACACATAGAAGTTGATAAAAATATTAAGGTACAAGAACAATGTCAAATGGCCAGCATAACGCGCCCTCAAACAAAGGAGTAATGTGTGAACAAAACTAATTTTTGATGTGTTAATGTAAATAAATAGTTTAGACTCAAGACCAAGCAAGTAAAAAGGACAAAATGACATAAACACCTAAGTGTAATGTCCTAAATCCTAAAACTTACAAGGTTGTATAATACTGTCAAATTTCATCAATATACTCACTCTTGAGAGGATTTTAATTGTTAATTAAAAAATTAAAATCACATGAAAAGTAGGGTTTTTATGCTCCCTCTTCTCTTAAGATTTTATACTACTACATGGAACTTTTGGCTACTCACCCTACATCAATAGTATGTTCGTAGCATGTAGGTCTATTTTAAACTATTAATTTTCACTCATTTTTAGATGGTCCCGAGTGTGGATAACACTAGAGATGCAATCACATCATTTGGATCTACATTAAATGGCTTATTGTGAAAAGTTCTTGTCCTTTTCACAACCACTACATCTATCACTTAATCAGTGTAGTGTGATTTCTAAGTTGATCATACATCCTAAGGGCAATAGTCACTAACGGAGGTAGTTTAACTACTCAAACTACCATCCTAGCAATTCACTAGCTCAATTTATATACCCCACCATGGAGTGGGGTTGAAACAATGCTAGGAGATGAATTCTCAAGTCAATGTTTTCCTAAAGAACCCATGAGGAGGTGATGAACTCCTGATCACAAGCCAAAATATATGAAAATAAAAATAAGAGAAAAGACTTTATGGTCATTTTGTGGGCACCCAAATCATATAGATTTGGGAAGGGCCTTAGCAACTTTATTTTCAAGATTTTGGAATAAAGTGATGAATTAAAATTAATGAATTATTTTGATCACCTGAGTTCCCTAAATTGGATGGGGGGAGAGCATACACACCTCACTCATTTATCTAAAAACAAACAACTTCAACAAACAAGCATAAAACAAACAACTCTTGGGAATATGTAACAAAATTTGAAATTTCATTTTATTGCACCAAAACAAAGCATGTTGTGAAATTTGAACCTCTTGGCATTTGTGGTTGAAATATTTAAACAAAAGGAAAATGATTTAAACAAAAAAAAATTTAAAACACCAATTTGAAATGTGAAATTCGTAAGTTTAGAAGTTTTTTAAATGTCTCCTTATGTCATTTGGGTCCTACAAAACATGTTAGAGGGTCCTTATGATTAGAAGCACATCTTAAGAAAACAAATGAATTCCCAAATCTTGCTCTTAGGTTTATGGTTTTTTACACATAGTGAAAAAACATAAAACACAATAATACTGCAACTCCCTTTATAAAATCGCTATTATCAAAACAATACCGTAACTTGTATAAAAATAGAGCATTTAAAGTAAAATTTCTAGTTTAATGATAAAATCACTAAAATAAGGGTAATATCACTACTATGAGAATAGTGATATTTCAACTTAACCAAAAATAATTAGCCTAATCACTAGTGGATAAAAATCAATATCATAAAACTTTAGGTAATATCATTGATTTCTTGGTGATATCATAACTTTTGAAATTATGGTATTGCGATATTGTGACTTTTAATGTTGTGATATTACAATATCATATATTCCCCTCTTATCATGAAATTATTATTATAAACCTTGATAGTTAACCACAAAAATTCAATAAAAACTACTTTATCACAACTGTGTGAATAGTGATATTTTGGTAATATCACGATTCTAGAGAGCAAAACTATGACTGTATAAGACAACTTCACAACTTTTAGAAAAGCATATTTTGGCCTCCAATTTTCACCTAATTTGATCAGAAAGCTTAAATGTTTACATGAAAATCATTAGGAGAGTACTCTAAAAGGCCTTATGAGCAATGTTTTTGGGTGCACGTCCCACTGGGCATGCCAACATGTGAATAAGGAATTTGATGTAGAGGGGAGGTTAGTCTTGTGTTAGTCTCATAAAATAAATGAAATGAACACTCTAAAATCCTAAAACCTCTAGCCTAGACACTAGGGGGAGCTTAGGTAATAAAAACTAAAATGAAATCACAACAAAAACATAAAAAAAACTCCATTACCTTCCTTGGAGCTCCAAATGGCTTGTTGAATGGCTTGCTCGGCTTGTGCTTCAAGAAATCTTTGACAATGGAGGTTGCTTGGCACCTTATCTCCTTGGAACCTTAGCTTTGATGTTGTTTAGCTTAATATTTGGGCATGGTAACACTACTTGCATGAGTCTTGTGAAATAAATCATATATAATAACTTTAAAATATCCAAACTTAGAAATGAAGAGGTATGGCCTTGTATTTATAGCCTTAGGAATTAACTCTCACCCAAGGGAAGTTAAGGTTAAGTTTAAGCTTAGAATGGGTTAAAAATAAACCTATGTGAGTTAAAAGTACCTCTAATTGAGTTAATATTTTTCAAGTAATTATGATTTATAGTTACTAGGCATGGATCTCAAATTAGATATTTTAGGATATTTTTAAAGAGCTTGCAACTCATAAATGCAATGATGAAAGGCTAGGATATTTTGATTTTTGGAATTTCCATTTTTATATATTCATTAGTTTTAAATGGATAATTCAACTATGCATTTAATCTTGTTTAGCTTGTTAATTTATTTTTATTATCCTTTTTCTCTTTCAAGATTTGATTAAGTGTGCAAATTCTCTATTTAATAGGTCAATAGGCCAAATAAAAAATTATGATGTCAGAAGGTGATTAGGGATGAATCTATGAGAGGTTATTGTTACATATACTAGAATATATTTATTAGGTGTGCCTCCACACAATTTAAAGAATTTATGAATGATGTGAAATCAAATTTTGGATGTCTAGTGATTCCTAGGCTTCATTTGTAATGGTTGGCAGGAATCAGTCTGAAGTCTAGTTGAGAGCCAGTTGTGGCCAAATGAAGGTGTCTATAGTAAAATTTTTTGAATTCATGTGCAAGTGAAAATATTTTAAATTTGTTCTTTCATCTCCTACAGGTCATTAATAATCTTTTAAGGAAGTTTAAAGTTCAAAAGTTATATAAAACCACTTCTATCTCCTATCATTCCATTCACAAGCTAGTGAAGGCCAAATTCAAGCAAATGTTACATGTCAAATAGCTAAATCTATGGGCTGATATTTTTTCCAAATTTTGGGAACCATATGGGATTCCAATTTGAAATATTAATCATTATATTGGTGTACTTATCTTTATTAACAATCGCTAAGAACCCAGACTTCATTTTTAGAGCTCAAAACCTAATAGGCTGAGTTTAGAGTAGATGCAGTGCAAAATGTGAATCATGTCTACATAAAACTATTAAAAATGGGTTTTCATATGTTTTTATATTCCTCTCACACAGTCATTCATCATTATGGCATGTTTGGATGTCCTTTTAGCATGAAAAGTGGTTCTTGTGCATATTTGAAGTGTCTGGTAGTTTTTTGTGATTTTGAGTTCTCTAGGTGGTTTGGTGAATTTGAGGGATTCTTCATGGTATTTTATCATCTTCACAATCCATTCATATCCTATGATTTATTTAACATTTCGTACAAGTCTCAATAATGATCACTTCTTCATTCATTTTATGGACTTTGTTTTATGTGTATGCATAACAGAGGTGATTGGAAAGGTTTGAATATGTATTTTTAGGAGCCTGATAGTTTATTTTAATTTAAATATCATGTTTATTCAATGAAAATAATACACTTTGAGTCTAAAAATCATGTTTTTCACTTTTCAAGCTTCAAACCTTTCATACTCAGAACTCTCTTCAATGGTCACCTACATACCTATAGATCTACAACTTCAATGGAGGTTCATGGTGTCAATGTCTCAAGAAGGTTGTCTATTCCATGAAAACATTGTGGTGGTTAAAGTTGATAAAGGATCCATGGAAATGTTTGGATATTGTTTTAAAGGTCTATAAGGCCCTGCACATAGTTAACTCTCTCAATCAACCACCTATAATCAGTTCAGAAGTTTGTATTGAAATAGTAGCAAGGTTGATGGAAACACTAAGTTTTAAGGAATTTAGAGAAATTATTAGTTCATCAATAACATGATAGAGCATTGGTAATCTTGAAAAGTGATAGGAAAAGTCTATGCAGCACCATACATAGACAATTTTGTTCAAACCAACACCTACAGCTACCTAGTTAAGAGAATGGATCTTGAGATATCAATCTTGAGGAGATTACTAAGTTTTCAAGGTTTATAGAAGGTCTTATCTATCTCAATAACATGACAAGAGGTTAAAGTTTTTAGTATTGCAAATAGGGTTCTTCAAACATCAAGTGGGTAGACCAATTCTAAATGCATACACTCAGGCAAATACACATACATGTAGGTTGTCTTAAGTAACCTAAGGACTCTAAAAAGTATTTAGATAGTGGTGTGATAGGATTTTAAGGATATTTAAGTTATTAAGACACTAAGTAAATAGTATCAAAATAGGGGTCATAACCATGTCAACATAATTTAAACATAGTTTTGTCTACTTATTCCTAAGAAGTAGTTGCATTTTTGGAAGGTTGGAGTGACTGAGCCAACTTTTACATAGTATGACACAGTTTTAGGGTAATTCACATAGTATGATGTCACTTTATGAAACATTAGACCCTAAGCTCAAATAATAATGAGATAACATAGTCAGCCTTATATAGCCCTATATAGACCTAACACATACACAGACTTGTTTAGGCAGTTAATCCCAATATGAGATGGCTAGTTATATTTAAGATCATTTTGGATACCCTAAGAGTATAGTGAAGGGTATAAACATCCATTCCATAAGGTTAAAGACCTCTAACAGTAAATAAATAAGGCAAACCTTCATATTCTACCTATAGTCCAAAGTGCACGCATAGGCCCATATAGTCAGTCAGGCCTTGAAGAGATGATGATCAAGTTAAGTTAGTCATATTTGAAATGAGGACTTGTATACCTAGTAAAATGTTGAAATATCTATACAAACACTTCATATATAACTCAGACCCATACTCAGTCAAGTAGAGTCTTGAGTGTATACATAACTTGTATGGGTAGTCAGTTGAAGAAGTGGTAAAGTGAGGTTAGTAGAGGTTAATCTGAGATCATTGGGAGACTTGAGAAAATTATTAATGACATATAAAAATACTTCATGAGATCTTTTACTCCTATAAGTAAGAAAAAATGGAAGAATACAAGCAGTTAGGGTATGGTTTGGCTTAAGAACCCTAAGTTTGAGTGGATGACATGCAATATAGGTTTGGGGAATGAGTGTGACAAGATAGACATTGGGATGTGTTAAGGATAACATCATAGACCTCATAAAGTTCATTGGATCTAAAAAAAACTTAAGAATGCTTCTCGCTAACCAAATTCTCTTTCAAACTTCACAAAATGCCCAGTTGTAACTCAAGAGGATAGTTTCTCTTGTTTGGTATGGATCACACATGTTTCATGAGACCTTAGGATCCTAGGGTAAATTAAATACCCTATTACACCTATATTTTGTGTAATTTTTTGGTGGTTTCATGCTTCTAACTTTATGAACCATCCTTAAGAAGTTAAAATACTTTTAGGCTACCTAGGAGAGCCATTAAGACCTGATGAGAGAGAAATCCACTTCATGTCTTTAGATGGATCAAAAAAACTTACAAACCACCCATAACATGTTCAATACTCCCCCAATAATTTTCATATGTCATTGGTTGGTATAGTACTTTATGGAACTGTACAAAATAGGATTAAAAATTTTGATTTTTGTTATTTTATAGGTTTGTACAAGTTGTCAAATCTTAAAATTTGGAATGGAAGATGGGAGGATGTTATCTAAATAAATAAATAACTTTTTTGGGTTTGGCACATGTGGGAATCTTGTAATACACTTTTCAATCTTTTGGTAGGGAGGCATAATTAAGGCCTAGTTAGTAGAGAGAAAGGGAAAAATGAGATATCTCCACTAACTCTCAGAGCATGAAATTGAACCAAGAGATGTAAGGCCATACTAGGTACTATAATATTCTCTTATATTATTATCATCCTTTGTACTTTTCTTGACATAAGTAAGTTTTCATCATTTTAGGGTTATAAGAAATGAGGCCTAATTGGGGATTTTGGTAGAGAATGACTTGTTAGGGATAGTTTGAGACCTAAAACTAGATTGTTTTAGGTCTAATATGATTTTAATATGCCATCCATGAAGTTTACATGAGTTGAAGAAGACAAATCCAAGTTTTGACACTTGTGTGTAAAATAGGCCTAAGGAGTTAAGAGTCCTCTAAACACCTTACAATAGATTGAGGTGATGTGTCAAATAGAACCTATTAGGGTTAGTTGATAAGTGTCAATAGTAGATTAAAGAGGTAGGATAAACTTATCTGACCATAAATAAGTCCATGTGTCCTTCAACATGCCAAAACAAAGGGGAGTTTCAAGAAGCTAGTCAAGGTGTCAAGAAAACATCTCAACTCTCATGCCACTTAGAGAGTTAGAGAATCTTTAGAGGAGATAAACATTGCATTATATAACTATTGAGGTATTTTAATAACTCCTATTCTTATTGTAACTCATATTACACTTGTCTACTCTTTCTCTCTCCTATGCCCTTCTTCTCTTCTCTCTCACTTATGTTATAAATTGAGCCACTTTTGGCTAATTTTGAATCCTCCACTTGAGTATGATGAATCCCTGCTCATTTTTAGCCTTTGAGAAATAAAGAACAACCTAGTTTACCTTATCCATGAGTTGTTTCAATGTGTATGTTAATTTATATGATCTTGCTAAGTGATAATTTCTCTCACTTGTGTTATAAATTGAGCCACTTTTGGCTAATTTTGTATCCTCCACTTGAGTATGGTGAATCCCTACTCACTTTTAGCCTTTGAGAAATAAATAACAACCTAGCTTACCTTATCCATGAGTTTTTTCAATTTGAATGTTAAGTTAGATGATCTTGATAAGTGATAATTGAGCCACTTTTGGCTAATTTTGTATCCTCCACTTGAGTATGGTGAATCCCTACTCATTTTTATCCTTTGAGCAATAAAGAATGGCCTAGTTTACCTCATCCATGAGTTTTTTCAATGTGTATGTTAATTTAGATGATCTTGCTAAGTGATAATTGACCCACTTTTGGCTAATTTTGTATCCTCCACTTGAGTATGGTGAATCCCTACCCATTTTTAGCCTTTGAGCAATAATGAACAACCTAGTTTACCTTATCCATGAGTTTCAATGTGTATGTTAAGTTATATGATATTGCTAAGTGATAAGCATGTTGTCCTTGATTTCATTCATATTAAGCTTTGAATGTCTTTTGCATATCTCTTTGAATTGTTCTAATGAAGTTTTCATGAGTTTCATTGATTTGTCTCTCCACTAGTGTCATGTTATGACCTTTTATTTAGTCTTCCTAGATCTATTTTTCTTCACAAACCTCCATGAGAAATATTAATGCAAAAGGTATATTTAGAGTAGTGTCATATGTAGATTAGGATTTTGTTTGAAGTGTAATTGTAATTGGTTGGGAGTGGTCAAGTTATAATTAGTGCGTCACCTCAATAAGATAGTTTACTCTATGTATTATCTCTCCCTTTTCATCCAAATTATATATTAATATAGATGATGAGATTCAATAGACAAACCAATGGATTTTTCCCTTTAATCTATAAGTTTACTTATACTATAGGCAACCCATAGGCCTAGGGGTAATCCCATGTTTCATTAAATTTTAAATAAGGCTTGAAATACCTCTCCAAGGGTACAAAATTAAGTGATAACAATATGGTAACATTAAAATTGAGGGTAAATCTAATGCATCCACACCTAGGAGTATGCAAAAAAGGGTATGCCAAGAAATACTTCTTAACCATAATCAAGCTTCATCCCTCCTCAACCAAGGTCATGACCCCAATCCTATCCATACCATAACCATCCATGATCAAACCATCCTTATATCTTATTCACATCAAATCCCCCATTTTCACAAATCCATTAAGCATAAAGCATCCATTCATAAACCTAAGGTGAAGAAGGTACTTGTGGACAATGATTTTATCCAATAGGCCCTCTTTATGGCTACTATCAAAAAACCATCTATTTTCAACATCATCTCATCAACATCCATGTCAGATTTATCATCAGAATGGTCATCTTCATCATGATCATGTCCAACACTATCATATGAGTCAAAATACATGTTAGAATCATCATCCCTTATAGATAACTAAAGTCATGCCAATACCTATCTTTTTTAGGATGTCTCTAATTTGAATGTTGACTAGTCAAAAGGCATGACTCTTGATCCATCTTAGGGTGATGAAATCATAAAATGATTTTTGGATGTTTTATTAGTTTAATATCATCAATATGGATATGAATTAACTTTATATGTTAATTCTAAAAATATTCATAGTGATCCTTTTGAGATTCTTGAGGATACTTTCTCCAACATTGAGGTTAGGTCTCTTAGTAGCTTTTATGATGACTATGCTTCCCATCATCCCCTTAATCTACCCCTTTCACCACACATCCATAATCATCCACCTTCTATTAAAAATCCCTCCATTCCACTCCCCAAATGGGAAAAATAGGGACACATGTCATTGGATTCCCCTCAACATGAAATCTTTTGTGCCAAATCTACAAAGATGCAATCCAATAATCAATTAATAAAGTCAAATATTCAAGACAACTATGATCCAAAAATAATCAATTGAAGTCATGATAAGTCTCATAATTGGCCAAGTAAAAAGGCATTATCCCATAGTAAAAATATCCTTGATGTTCTAGAGGACCATCAAAGTCAAAATAATCATCATCTATCAAGTCAAAGATCACAGTCCTCTAGTGAAGCCCAAATTTAGGCACCAAGGGGTAATAAAAATCCAAGTCAAATATAAAAAAGTCAAAAATATTTCAAAAGTAATAATATTATCTTGATAATCCTCCTAATATTTAGATCAAAGAGAAAATAAGTTAGAAGGTTTTGTATCCCTTAACCTTATTTAGCATACGGCACCAATCAAAACTACCCCCTCCACCATATCCAATGGTGTATGTAACTATTGAACCCAATTTCTAATCTCCTCCCCATCACACCATTTATCATCATATCACTCATCCACATCCTCTACCTAAATATTAAAACCATCTAATTCCATCCCTACCACACATCACTTCCCTTAGTAGCATCGTCTCTCATAAGCATTATAAAGACACCTGGTTGAGATGTTTGGATAGATCTACTTCAAGAGTCAATGAAGGTCATAAGGATATCAATGAATCCAACATTGATAACATGGTCCTAGCATCACAAAAATTTATAATAGGTGTTGTCTAAAGATAAATAAACTATTTTCATTCCTTCATCTTGTACCCATATATAATAAATCAAGATTCCATTAAAAATGTCAAAAATAAGAGTCAAAAAAATCATTCATCCAATGGTGAAAAATAGTCTTTTAGCACCTTGGACAAGTACCATGCTGAAAACTAGTTTCCAATGTCATGGTAAAATAATTTTTTATCTACATTGTACCTCACCACTTTGTGTAAAAATCCACTTCATCTCTATGGTCATATCCCACGTTCCTTGGCAACCCCATCCATGTCATAGTCTAAACATCTTTGTCTATCATATCCATTTATCCCTTATCCCTATCTGATATGTCATTCCTTCCTATTTTGACCTTTGTAAATATGTGGAAGATGTCTTAGGAAATGTTATATAATAATATTGGCATATCCTCCAATGGACACTCATGAAATTAAATATTTGGTTCCCTCATGATGTGGTCATTAGCAATCCCTAGTCCATTCTTCCTTGGTCCTCATCCCCTTTCAACATCACCAACATCTTTTTATCATCCCATTTATTATTCCATCCATATTTATCCTAGTTATTAGGCTTAGTATTCCCTTTTCTATTAAACCCCTTTGTATAGTGTACATACATATCCCAAAAAACCTAAAAATTATAAAATTCACAAAAATCCAAAAATCACTCAGTTATCTTGTCATATGTCGTAAATATCCTTAGTCATCCTATTTAATGACGTAGTAGTCTTATCATCTTACCTTGTCTTATGTCCTAGTGGTCTTAATAATTTTGTCATCTTGTCTTGTCCTATGTCTTAATCTTGGCATCCAAGTCCTTATCTATAACCTTATCCTAAGACAAGTCACTAGTCTACTCCAACTCCATACCCATGTCTAAGTCTATAACCTTAATCTAAATTCACATCATCACAACCAACTTAGTCAAACTTATCACCTGATCAATAATGGCATTAACTCTCATTAAGACAATAGATAAGACACTAATCATAATGTGTCTCTATGTAGATACTTGATGTATGTTACTTATATGCTATGTGTTATTTGACTTGTTTTCATGTCTTTTATCATATACATCTACATGTCTTTGTTGGATTTTCTCTATTTGTTTTATTTTATTAATATTCTAATTAGTCTTGCATCATGTCTCTTTTTTCAAGGGTACAATGAATGAGGATGCTATGATGGAGCAAAAAAATCTATAATAATGATTTTGGGCTCCTTGTGTAGAATTCATCATTTGCCCCTTTTAGAATCATGCACTTTGGCACAACTTCCTCCTAGCCATACTTATATCATGGGGCATACTTCTTAGTGATATATTTACATCAGATTTCTTAGACTATGATGAGACTTGTCATAACAATGATGGATTGAAAATAGACACACTCATCATTTCACCTATATTTTTTCACATGTCTAAATGTCTAATCATCTTAATCCCATCATCAAGTTGATCATCTCAATCTACTCATCTAATATATAATCATTCCTCTAAGAAATTTATCATCCCACATCTATATCCTCTAGTTACTCATCTATCATATCTCTAATTATCAACATCTAACATCTCATCTCCCATAATTTTTCCTAGTCCTCTATCTTCATGTCTAACATCTAAATCATAGCCTCTATCTAAAAAATAACATGTCTAAATTTTATTATCATCCTCCGCTAGTCTATCTTGACATCTATCATGTAGTTTAAACTATATTGTCCTGAGGTCTTCTTAGACTATGTATGTAGTGCTCTACCACATGGTGTACTTGAGGTTAATTCAACCATTCTCTCCTCTTTCCCCACCATTCATCATCACATCTCATTTATCCCTCATCATCCTTAAGTCTCACATCAATCAAATCCTTGATCTATAATATCAATCAATTTATTAATCAATCACCATTCCCACAAACATCTCCCTAATACTCCATTCAATCACCCACGCCTATCAATTGGGCCTAAAAAATCACACCATCCATATTTTCTTCCATCAGTCATCCACTATCACTGATTGGTCAATTCAACATTTAAAGTTTATAGTTTCCTATTTTGATTGGGGCATAATCAAGACTGTAACTTTATTATCATCTTTTACTCCCTTGCATGTGTCCTTGAAAGGGGCATCATCACTATTAATCACACTGTAGCTTATTGATTTGATGTATTGAAATCTAATTCTTTCCCTTCATCCTTTGGTCACTCAATCATATCATTTCTTCTCTCTCATCTTTGTCATATTATCATTTGACTTCAGCTTTGAGCTACACTCATCATTAATCTTATTAAATCATTATATTATTTTATCTTGATTCTCTCTCATGTATGTGTCCTTAAGATATGTTGACATCTCATGGCCTTCTCTATCAATCATCTCTATCCACAGCTCCCTTTGGCATGTGTCCTCACCTAAGATGAATTCAAAGCCTATGGCCTTTTATCTTATCATCATCATGTTATAGTTGATTCCCCATTAGGATATGTTGATAACTGTGATGTAGTCATTTATGCTCCTTAAATATAGGTATTTTCTAGGAGCATCATCACTTTATATTTCACAACTGAAGTCGAGTTCATTTTCTTCATCATCGATCTCACATCTAGCATCCCATCCCCTTGTATATTTAAACTTCTCACCCCTCATTTATTATTTTTGAGTGTCCATCTACCTCCTTCCTCCCCACATGTATATACTAAAATCATTTACTAATAGTCATCCATGAGTGTCTTTCTTATTTTAAATATCATTACTCCTACTTCATTCAATCATAATACCCTTTTCGGCAAAATATATGCACTTAAATTTTTTCACTTCATTTATCTTCACTAATATTATTATTATTCAACACTAACATCACTAATTTCATCTAATAATCACTAATCTCACTCAAATTCATCTAATTCATCATTATTAATCTCCTTATAATCATCTCTCTAACATTCTCTCATCATGCTAGCATTATTCCTATTAGTGTAGGTTTTTATTTTTCCCTATTATTTAATTAAGGAAATTATATTTGTACATACACAGAGTTTTCTTATATCTATGGGATAGGCTAGCTTATGTGGAGATGTGTGTCATAGATGTGTCATAGGTGTCATAAAAATGTCATAAGTAAGTCCCTTGATGGGAGTTACTTCTCTATTCTTAGCACCTTGTCACCACCTTTCATGGAGGAGTTACAGTCTATTCTTGGGGTGCCTTGACCACCTTTTGTGGAGGAGTTACGTGCTCTCCTATATGTATTCTTCACTTTGGCCATCTCATGTTAATCAGATATTGGATTTTCTCCTATTTGTCTTGTGCAATTTATCTTTTTGTATAATTTCAAATTGCTTTAGCATCTATGTGGTGTGCACTTGCTTCATCTCGTTTGATCATGTATCCATTGCATTCACATTACTTGTATTCTGGCAACAACTCTGATATGGTATCAGAGCCACTACGGTAATTGTGTGTCTAGTTATGCTATTAGTTTATTCTAAAATTCTTACTTTGCTTTTTTAGTAGTTATTTTGTTTAACTCCATTGCATTTGAGAGTTTTGGTAGAGTTTCTTGAAAACTCATGCAAATACATACGGAAATCTGTTAAAAAAATTACTTCTGTTGAGTTTCATTCAAATCTCCCTTTAGATATCTGAGTTAAAATTTTCCAAGACATCTTGTATAGATCTGTTGTGGCTACAGCAAGGCAATTTGTGGAAATATAAGTAGCTTGGCGTCCATTTCCAGTGGCTTGGCGTCCATTTCCAGTGGCTTGGCGTCCATTTCTAGCAGCTTGGCATCCATTTCCAGTAGCTTGGCATCCATTTCCAGCGGCCTGGCATCCTTTTCCAGTAGCATGGCATCTTTTTTTCTTGCATTAACTTTGTCTCTTCCCTGCTGTGCATTGAGATCTATCTAGTCTCCAGATTCAATATCTTTCTTTTGCCCAGCAAAATTAGAACGGCACCACTGTGTGAAATTTTTTTGCTGTCAAGAAATTAGAAGTGTGCCCTTATTTTGTCTGTGTTGGAAGTGTTAAAGTCTGCGTTGTAAGTGTTAAAGTCTGCATTGGAAGTGTTAAAGTCTGCATTGCGTTGGAAGTGTTGGAAGGGTGCATGTTCATTGGTAGAAGCCCTGATCTCATCTTCTTGGCAGTGCCTATCAAGGCCTAAGACATCACAACAATAGCTATCCACCTTCCTTTCCTCTTATAAAAAAAAAGTAAAAAAAAAAAAACTAGCTGGAAATTCTTTTTTTTTTGCCTTACTAGTATTTTTTTACTAAAAGAGGAAGGTAAACTTGTTTTCACGCATATCGAGACAATAAGTTAAACTTAATTTTACAAAGACCTTTTTTGGATTCTTTGCTTTGTGTCGAGTCCAATGAGTGGTTGGAAGGCCACCTTCTCTCTCAAAATAGGCATTTTCTTAATGTTTTAGTGTTTTTTTTGCAAAAACACTAGTTTACGGGAAAATTAGATCTTTAATATCTTGCAAACGGTAGCTCATATTTGGGTGACATTTTTTGAAAAAGTGTTTTTAATTCAATTCTTCATAGTTTAGGTTTGTTATTTGTCAAAAATGCACTACTTTATAAAGTGCCAAAATTTTGGGTCTCCCGGTGTAGACACCGCAAACGTGTCTGCACCTTGGTCCTCCCCCTTGGCCTTAAACCCCTATCCTAACCCCTGACCTTGGCCCCCTTTCCACCCTACCCTTGCCACCTTAGATCCTCCCTTGAATCCCTCCACCTTCCCCCTAGCATTTATTAGGCCAAATCTCTTCTTTATCTTCCCCCCACGCCCATTTTGGCATCCTCGTGACCGTTCTTCCCATCCCCCCTCGCTCGGCGGCATGCAAGAATGGGCAGAGGCTATTTTTAGCCTCTGTCCCCATTCTGCGACCGCCGACGTCGATGACCCTTCGGCCGACGTCGGCAAAACTGCCGGCGTCGGCATCCTTCATTACCCCTTTCTGCATCCGTTGCAGCCCCCTGGACCCTTGAGCTCGAAAACGGACTTCTCTTGGCGCTTTAGCTTTCGTCTCTCCTCTGTCTTGACCTCGTGCAACAGCAGCAACAGGTGAAAAGGCTCTGGATCAGGGATTCTCTTCTTGCAACAAGTCTTCCGTGGCCCCAACAACAGCACCTCCTTTCTTCAGTCAGCAAAAAGGTAAGCAAAGTCTGGTTTTTTCATTTCATTTATTTAGTTTTCAGTAATCTATCCTATCTATTGTCCTCTGCTCCCTCTGTTCTTCCCCCTAAGAGGCTGCAAAGCCTTCTCAGGTCCTGTCCTCTGTGTCTCTTCCTCTTCTCCATCCCCCTGTCAACAAAGACCTTGTATAAGGCACCCGACTAGAGCTAGACCACTCCCCAGTCCATCTAAATTTGTCCCTGAACTCTGTCTCGCCTCCGTTCATGAACCAGACCCGTCCACAATCCAGAAAGCAACTCAGACCCGACTACAGGCCATAACCCCGACCGACGCCGGTCACTACCCCAACCGACGTCGGCAGGATAGCCGACGCCGGCAGATCAGATAACCGACGCCGACAACATTTTTGACTTCGGCGACTGTCTTCAGCCCAACAGCTCCTTCAGGTAATCATTTTGGCCTTTTCTTTCCTTTCTAATTTCTTTGTCACTTTTGTATTCTGGCATTCTATCTTTTTATCAGTCACTTATCTTATCAAAACAGTGGGTTGACCTCCCTTAAGGAAGTTTTTACACTTCCGAGAACAAGCTTTTGCTTGGTAACCCACCGCCTATTCATCTAACATTTTCTTGTCCAAGTTTCCTTTTTTCTTGCAGGTGTCATTCCTCCACAGCCAAAGAGGAGTGCCCACAAACGTCTGGATTTACGGTGCGCAATCTTTAGTCCAGGTACTTCCCAAGCCTCGTCCATTACCTTTTTAGTTTCTTCTTCCTCTTAGATCTAAAAGCGAATTTTGAGTGGAAACATTCTGGCACGCCCGATATATCTTGGCTAAGCGAAACCAGCTAACCACTGGAATTGTGAAGTGAGGGGAGCTTGCTCCTTAGCACCAGGCCACGTACTAGACCCTAACACAGATCTTTGAGCACCTAAAACAACACCCGAAACCATCTTTAGACTGCCTTCTTCTAGGACCCATTTTTCAGCCAATCTCCCCAAACATTCATCTAAGGCATAAGCCATAGTTTCTAAGGTTAATTCCTAGGATTTATCGCTTAGGCTTGTCTGTCTTTCTCTATTTTCTTCTTCTCATCTATTTGTTTGAGTGAGTGAGGTCGCTTTCTTCATTGTTTTCCAAGAACCTTTTGGTTCTCTGGAAAACACAATCGCCGACATCAGTTCTGCCACCGACGTCGGCCTTCCCCTGCCACCGACATCGGTTCTAATACCGATGTCAGCTTAATCTGTTACCGGCATCGGTTATCTGACCGACGTCGGTCTCTGTCACTGTCCTTTTTTTTAAAACCAGCAGCCTGAAACCTGTCCTTTCTCTGCCAAAGACTCCATCCTAGTTTTCTGAAACTGAGCAACACAGTTCCTGAGACCTGAACCTTCTTTGCCTTGCATGGTTTTGACTCGTAGCCAAGCCAAAGCTCTTGTCAACCACGCTAGCCGTCAACCACTTCCGTCCACCCCGTCCGTGACCAAGCCTATAATGGAGTTCAACTCGGAGACCGAAAGAACTCCCATTCGTCCAACCCCGCCGCAGACTCCCATTGTCCAAGAAGGGGACCAAGACTTCGAGCAATTCTTGGACCTCAACGTCAAGGCCTTGCAACATTATCTCGCGCATAGCCGAATGCGAGACTCCTTGGGCAATCCAATCTATGGAATGCCAACCTCCCTTGTCGCGACTACGGCTGTATCGATAACATCCATAGTTCAACCTTTGGACACCCAGGCCATCGTTTCGACCACTGACCAGACTCAGACTTTGACCAATCCTCCAGGTGTGGCCTCTCTCTCTATCATTGGGCCCACTTCCACCGGGGTTCTGGCCCCCTGTCAACTTTAACCCCCTCAACCGCTATCCACTCCTTTTCAAAACCTTATCGTCTCTATTCCGCCTACCCTGGCCCCTATCAACACCAGGGTGGCTTCTTATCCATTGGTCCCCGTTGCCACAGTTCAACCTCTCGTGGCGACAATGGGCCCAGCTATGTCTTCCACCCAACCACCTTTAGCTTCCACCTCTGTCCCTATGATTAGTCATCCGTACATTATACAACTGACTATGTCGCATACCTCCCCTAGCCTCTTCCAAGCGCCCTACAACTTAGGGGGCGTGCAACCCGTCAATCCGTCGGCAGACATCATCAAAATGCTTATGGACAAGATGACCAGTCTTGAGACCTCTGTTTTCGGCTCGCGCAACACTCTTTCATACGAGCAGATCTGTAATGAGCCCATTCATCCTTCTGTCCCAATCAGACCATATCCTAGCCAGTGGGAGCTTCCGAAGTTTTCTCACTTTCAAAATAAGGAAGACCCCCAACAACACTTGCGGGCATTCAGACATGCCTGCTACCTCATTGGCCATGATGATGCATTACTCTTACGCACGTTTCCTATGTCTCTCTCGGGTGCTGCACTTGACTGGTATAGCTCCCTTCCTAGCCATTCTCTCTTCTCGTTCACACAATTGGCCCAGCTCTTCCTCGATCACTTTTCCATCAACATAACCAAGAAGGTCTCAATCACAGACCTCTATTCTATCCGGCAATTCGAGGACGAGTCCATAGCCGACTTCGTTGCTCGATGGAGAGGCCTTATCAACCAACTCTCCTTCTCTTTACCCCAGGCCGAGCTTATTGAACTCTTTTCCCAAGCCTATGCCAGACATATCTCTTCCACCCTGAGGGTTCAAACCTTCCGCACTTTTGACGAAGCCTTCACGATGGCTCGCAAACTTGAGTTGTGTGCCATCGAGGAGAATAAAGTCAAGCTGCGGAGCAAGAATCCTAGCTCTAAGACCAATGACTTTTCCTCTGCCAAGCCATCATCATCCAATTCTAAATCCAAGGCTTTAGCTAATGCCGTGGTTGTCAGACCTTCATCTTCTTTGACCAATCAGCCTGAGCCATCTACATCTCAGAGTGCTACCCGCCAGTTCCAGCAAAGATACGTGCAGCGGCGATATACTCCTCTCAGAGAATCATATGCGTCTGTGCTGGACAAGCTTCTCAAACAAGGGGCCCTCAATCTCCCTCAAGCCCGACCTCCTCCACAATTCGATCCCTCTCACGCCATCCTCGCGTGGTATAGGGAGCATGACTTCTGCAGCTTCCACCGTGTTAAGGGCCATGACACGGAAAACTGCAAAACCTTTAAGAACATAATCCAAGACATGCTCAAAAAGGGGGATCTCATCTTAGACAATCCAAATGCACCCCCTAATCAGGCCATTGACATCTTCAAACAACCTTTCCCCAATCATCTGCCAACTCAAAACAACGTCCAGACCTTAATTGACGACAATCATGAGCACAACGTTCGAACAGTCAATACGGTCTCTCCCTTCATCCCCAATCAACCTCAAGAGGTTAGTCCATCAATCAGTCCATCACATATAGACGAACCTCTCTCCCCGGCTAGTTCTCCACCGACCCCTCTTATCTTAGAGGACACCTCGGCTTTACCTGCACCACCGGTCTCGCCATCCTCCGTTTTACTACCTATGGAGGACCTGACCCTTCCTACTCCTCAGCCACAGGTGGAGAGCACCGTCATCCCTGCCCTTTACCCGCTCGGGGAGCCTCGCTTTTCAGATTCTTCTCCACCTAGGGAAGAACCTGTCTCCCCTTCGTCTTCATCTAAATTTGCCATGACTTCACCACACCAGGCGTCTAAGACCACTACACCCATCTCATCTTCAACCTCGCAACCATCAACATCTTCTTCTCAGCCATTTTCCCGGTTAGTGGAGAAAATCGCGCTTCTCCCTCCAAGGAAAGTGACGCCTCAGGTGTTGTGGGAGCATCTTAAAGCCCTTCAACATACCCGCGCCCTCTCATCACATGCCGCTAATCCTCCTAAGGCAGAATCTCGTCAGACTCTTGACAAAGACCAGACTCTCAAACCTCAACCAAACCCATCCAAACCGAAACCTGCATCTACCTCGTCTAAACCCATCAAGTCATTTGGCGTTCGTCCTGTCTCCACCCTCACTCACCCGCAAGTGAAGGTGGACCTAGGCCAGACCTCGACCAACAGCACTCTTCCAACCAAGTCAAAGAGGGCTGTCAGACCATAGAAACGAACGCCTCCTTCTCCATCACTATTGCCATCAATTTTGGGCCCTCATCCTTCGACCTTGACCAGCATTCTTCCCACTCCGGCCTTCAAACAAAACTCGTTGCCTCCTCTGCTTCCTTTGCCTATCTCCAGTCGTCCCTCTCCTAAAAAGGCGTTCTCAATCACCAGGCCAAAGCCATCTCCATCTGTCACCGTGCCATCAACCCATAAGGTGGTACGGAAATCTCCTCTAGCCTCGTCTAAGCAAAAGTCACCAACCTCACGCATATCAAATAACACGGACCCTCTATTGGGCTCATACTCGTTGATATTGTGCCGACTTCTCCAGACTTCTGACATAACCCTTCCGCCCATCAAGCCTTTCCAACCTCTCGGATCCAAGCCCTCCTGGTTCGACGATACGAAAATTTGTTTATATCATCGTACACCAGGACATGACATCGAGACTTGCTGTGCCCTCAAGGCCGTCATCCGCCGCCATATGGAGAAAGACACTCTTCTCCTTGAGGACAGTCTCGACCAGACCCCGACTCCTTTCTCTTCAAACACGTCAACATCTCACCAGCAAGACATGACCCCTTCTTCACCTCCCATTTTCGAAATCAATGCTATCCGTATAACCACTAGGTCACAACAGGACAAGGCCAAAGCAAAAGCTGCCATTCTTTGGACCTATCCCTTCGTCAAGCCACCTCTTGCGCCCAAGCCTAAAATTTCTATCCTTGGCACATCCCAGCCTTCTTCGTCTTCCTCTTCTGGGCTAGTTCACGACTCCATGCTGAAGCAGCTTCATCAGACACCTGTGAAGATGTCTCTTTATGACCTTATCCAAACCTCACCTCAGCACCGTCAAGCCCTTATCCAAGCCTTGTAGGCAGCGGAGGTCCAACCCGAGGACCCCCAACCACTCGCTGCCCTCGTCCATTCTTTATCTCCCGTCAACTCCATCACATTTAGTGATTCTGAGATTCCCACATCCAACACGGAAGATCAGGACGCCGCCCTCTTCATCACTGCCTATGTCGATCGGACACGCATCAAACGCGTTATGATCGACGGTGGCGCTAGCATCAACATAATCTCTACTCACGCCTTTGATCAGCTGTCTCTTCCTAAGAATTGCGTCTCCAAAACTAACGCGATCTTACGCTCTTTCAATGACACCACCGCCATGACCATTGGCACAGTCATCCTTCACATCCGTGTTGGCCCACGCACAGTCCCGGAGCTCTTCTATATCATCAAAGGAGAGTTTCAATACAACCTTCTACTAGGCCGACCTTGGATCCGTGCCATGGCCTGCATTCCTTCCACCCTGCACCGTTGTGTGAAGTTTGAGCATGACGGGCAAGTCCATACCATTCCCGCTGACCCTTCACCCTTCAAGACTTGCAACACCACCTACCGTCCCAACAATGTCCTCATTCCCATCAAACCGTCAACTCCAGCACCGCCTCCATCTGCAGAAGCTTCGACCAATTCGCAATCGGTGGTTGCCCTCACCCCTCCTCTTCAAGCGCCGACCAAAGACCCCATGGAAGACATCTTTCAATGATTATCACTTGGGGAATATCGCTTGTTGACCCTCGACATGTTCCAAACTCCGCAAGAGTATGGACACCTTCACCTCAGTCCCAATTACGACCATCAGATCAGGACGGTCATACCTTATGGTCCTCCTCACTTCCAAACCAACTTTGTCTATGGGGGGCTTAACCAAGCTCCTACCAATGGCAATTCCCTTTCTTCACCCCAACCTTTCACATCTGATTTCTCATTTCTTGGCAACCCCGCCTTTGCACACACTTACCTTCACAGGTGTGCATGGAAGGGTTTTGGTTTCGGACGTTATGAGCAGGGCTCCCATCAGCCCATCGAGCCGCTCAATGATCACGATGTCAAGAAACGGTATGGCCTGGGATATCATGACCCCACTCAGGCTCCTTCCGACCTCTGTCCCGAGCCAACCATCGACCAATCTCCTCCAGACTCGCCCATTTCTCCTTCGTCACCTACGGAGTCGGTGGTTTCCATCCCTCCTAGTTTTTTTTTTCCATAAACACCATCCGCCTGGAACCCCTGACCTATCAGCTCAATGGGGTGTCCAAGTCTCTCCCTCTCATTTTTCCTAGCATGGTAGAAGATGAGTCGGCAACCATTCACACTGTCCACTGCATTGACGATGATGCCATCCTTTCCTACATGGGTGTCGACGACTCTTTCATCCAGCGTTTTCTCCCTTCTGAGACCCAGGTTATGTTAAATGAATCCACCATTGACATCAACCTCCCTTCTTCTTTCGATGTTCCTCACGTCTTAAAGATTGGCCAATCTTTAGACGCTCAGGAGCAGCTTGACTATGCCCAGTTCCTTTCCAACCATAGCAAGGCCTTTGCCTGGACTTACAGTGACATGCCTGGCATCGACCCCACCATTGCTACCCATAACATTGTCACCAAACCAGAGGCTAAGCCTGTTAGGCAGAAGCTTCGAAAGATGCATCCTCACGTTGCGCTCCTTGTCAAAGAGGAACTTCAACACCTTCTTTCTGTCTCCTTCATCCAACCCATCGATTATCCACAGTGGGTCTCTAACATCGTCCCAGTTACTAAAGCAACTGGGGGGATTCAGATCTGCACGGACTATCGTGACCTTAACCTAGCCTATCCCAAAGACAACTTTCCTCAACCTAACATTGACCAGCTTGTTGATCTCACGGCCGGCCATGAGATGCTATCTCTCATAGACGGGTTTTCAGGATACAATCAAATCCTGATCACACCAGAAGATCAGCACAAGACTACCTTTATCACCCCATGGGGGACTTTCTGCTATCGGGTCATGCCTTTCGGCTTGAAAAATGCTGGTGCCACCTATCAGCGTGCCATGACCTACATTTTCCACGATCTCCTCCACAAAATCATGGAGGACTATGTGGATGACCTTCTCAGCAAGTCCAAACTTCGCTACGACCACTTGACCATTCTCACAATCATCTTCTCTCGCCTTCTTCAATACAATGTCTGTCTCAACCCCAAGAAGTGTGTCTTTGGGGTCCTCTCAGGCAAACTTCTCGGCTTCATCATTTCCTTCCGTGGTATCGAGATAGATCCCGCCAAGATCCGCGCTATCCTCGAAATGCCACCCCCGACCAATCTCAAGCAGCTTCACAGTCTACAAGGGAAGCTCCAGTCCATTCGCCGTTTCATCTCGCAACTTTCAGACCGCTGCCAACCTTTCCATCACCTCCTTAAGAAAGATGTCTCCTTTAAATGGGATGAGGACTGTCAAGAGGCTTTTAAGGCCCTCAAAAGCTATCTGGTCTCCCCACCAGTCCTCATTCCACCTAAGGACGACCAGCCCTTCTACCTTTATATCTCTGCTACCAACCATTCGTTAGGTGTCATGATCGCGCACCGAGACGAGCATCATCATGAGCAAGCGGTTTATTACATCAGCCGAACACTGGTTGACTATGAAACTCGATATACCCATACTGAGAAACTCTATTTGGCATTAGTCTTTTCTGCCACCAAGCTCCGCCACTATCTTCTCAACCACAAAACCTTTGTCGTCACTCACACTGACCCTCTTAAGTACATGCACTCCAAGCCATACCAGAACCAATGTATGGCTCGGTGGCTCATGCTGCTTGTGGAGTTTGACCTCGAATTCATCCAGCAGAAATCTATCAAGGGGCAAACCATCGCTGACCAACTGGCAGATGCCCCTCTTCCCGACAACCAACCTTCCCACTGCAAGTTCCCTGACGAGTCTATCGCTACCCTTTCCACCGATAACACTGTCTACCAAATGACCATGTTCTTTGATGGCTCCAAATGTCAACTCGGCGGGGGTGCGGGGGTCATCCTCATCCCACTCGAAGGGGAGCCCATGCCTCTATCTTTCAAGCTTGACTTCGATTGTACCAATAATATGGCTGAATACGAGGCCTTAATTTTGGGACTTCAGACTGCTCTTTCTCTCCACATCAAGTCTATCAACATCTTCGGCGACTCGCAGCTCGTCATTAATCAAGTTAACGGTTCATATCTCTGTAAAAACAAAGTTTTACAGAGGTATAAGAATCGTGTTGACCTTCTTTTAGCATCTTTCGACCATCACCTCTTGCAGACTATTCCACGCTCTACGAATAAGTTTGCCGACACCATGGCTTCTCTTGCTTCACATATCCTGTCTTCATCATCATCATCTCGCCTTTTTGTCACAGTGCATCGTGTACCTTTGCCTTCATACATCTCTCCTCACATCGACCATGTCAACACTATCAATTCTAGCCCACGAGATGACTGGTATAAGTAACTCGTGGACTACTTGTCTCTTTCTGTCACTCCTCCCAACCTCTCTAGCAATGCGTGGCGAGCTTTCATCAAGCGCACAGCTCGCTATACCATGCTAGGGGGTCTTCTCTATAAACGAGGCTTTGACAGCCTCCTTCTTCGTTGTCTAACCTCCACTGAAGCTCCTCAAGCCATAAAGCAAATCCACGATGGGATTTGTGGTGGACACTTCAGTGGAAACTCGGTTGCCAAGCGCATCCTTCACCTGGGTTATTATTGGCCCACCCTTCATCAAGACTGTAGCGACTATGTTCGACGTTGCATCAAGTGTCAGCAGCACTCTAACCTGCTTCATCTCCCCAGTCACACCTTGCAAGTCGCTCAGGATTTTTGGCCTTTCTCTCAGTGGGGCTTAGATCTCATCGGTGAGATCAACCCTCACTCGTCTCTTCGTCATCAGTCCATCATCACTGCCACTGAGTATTTCACCAAGTGGGTGGAAGCCATTCCTCTTGTCTCCATAAAAGCCAAAAAAATTGCCGACTTCATCAACAGCCACATCATCTGTCGTTTCGGTGTCCCTCACAAAATCATCACCAACAACGGCAAGTCCTTCAAAAACAAGACTGTCCAAAAACTATGCGACTCATTTGGCATCAAACTCAGCTTTTCTTCGCCTTACTACCCACAAGCAAATGGGCAGGCAGAGGCTTCCAACAAAATTCTCACTAAAATTCTCATGAAGGTGGTCGACGATACAGGTAGGGATTGGCACATTCATATTCCCTTCGCTTTGTGGGCCTACCGCACTAGCATCCGAACCTCTACGGGTGCTACTCCCTTCTCTCTCGTGTACGGAACAGAGGCTGTCTTACCTCTCGAAGTACAGATCCCGTCCCTCCGCATCTCCCTACATGACATTCTCTCCAACGACGACTTTCGTCAAGATCGCCTAGCTCAACTTGAGTTACTCGACGAGCGCCGTCTTGCTGCCCTTAATCATCTCCATGTCTACCAAAGTCGCATAAAGTGGGCCTACGACAAAAATCTGCGAGAACGAGATTTCAACATCGGAGACCTCGTCCTCAAAGAGAATTAGCACGTGACCAATATGGAGCGAAGTAAATGAGGCAAGTTTGCCCCCAATTGGCTTGGACCTTTTATCATCATGCACAAGTATGGGTCAGGGACTTATCGTCTGTCTTCCCTTGATGGACGGCCAGAACCTGAGCCTCTTAATGCGTTACATCTTCGACCATTCTTCTGCTAGTCGAGTACTCGTCTACTTGACACGTAACTTGAGCTCGTCCCTTGAGCAATCCTCGTCCTCTTAATCCTCATCCCTTTTGACCCTATTTCCCTTTAACAAGTCCTCTACAACCCTTTTATGATGCATGGATGCTTTGTCCTAATAAAAGGGGCATCCTTGAACTTCTACAGCCTTGTCCACGACTCTAAATCAAAAAATAAAAATAAAAATAAAAATATATATATATATATATATATATATCAAGATGTCAAAACATATCCATGGTCACAAAATCAAGTCAAAATCAAAAAGACAGACTGCTCCCTCGAAGGACAGCTGTACTATCATTGCTGTATTACTAGACTGATCCCTCGAAGGACAGCTAGGCCAACTTATCAAACATTATTAAGCAAAAATATAGACCACTCCCTCGAAGGATGGCTATGACTAAATCTTGCTACAAACAGCACCTTTCTTAGAAGCTTCTTGCATTGATCAGCTTCGCAACATGACCACTACATCAAATGACATCTCTATGTAGGCTTCCCGCATCGATCAGCCTGCGCAAAAAAAAAAAAAAAAAAAAAAAAAAAAAAACGGGTCATGGACTTGGCTTGTAGTTGTCTCAGGGTCTCCTATAAAAGGGGCAAGGTTATTCCTACTCTTAAACTGGGTTACCCTATCCTCTTCCTGTCACCTGCTCAAGGGACTTTGAGCTCACTTTAATGTCAAAGTGATTCGATTACCGTTCTAACTCAACACTGGTCAACGACGTAATGCATGAACGGGGCTTTTGTTCTAATAACCCCTATCTATGCCTCCTTTCTGGTCCTCGTCAATGAAAGAGCGATTTGCCTTTCATCTTTTCTCTTCACTTTGGTCACATTTAACCACATCAATCGGCGACTCATCTCAAACCCAGCCTTTTTCATCATTTTCAGCTGACATCATCCTAGACCATTTCACATAGTTTCTATGGACACCAGTACACATGGAAACTACCGACTAGACCCAATTTATGTTAAGCATAAACCAATACTTGCTAAAGCATAAATAGACTTCTATTCATTCTTAGCATACATCCATCGCAACTATGGAAACTTGCTAGGGATGAAAGACTCTCGACCAATTCTATAGAATACACCATCTGTAGCATCATTTTATCCTCATCTTACCCTCGTCATTTCAACACATGACCAATCTCATCATCGACCAATTTTCTCAATTTGTCTGAACTACATTGGTCTGAGGCCCTATGACCAGGGCTATGTAGGCAGCACTCAGATAACACATCCTCTGAGGTTAGCTCGACCACCCCCGTTTGTTCGTCTCTTTGATGAACAAACCTTCTCTTCTGCGACCTTGACCTTAACCAAGACCAATCATTTTCTTTTGACCAAGACCAATCATTCTCTTTGACCAAGACCAATCAATCCCTCTGACCCTCCCTCCCTTTTAGGGTGAACTACATCGGCCTGAGGCCCCTACAACAGGGGCTATGTAGGCAGCACTCAGTTGACATGGGGTCTTCTGGGGTTAGCTCGGCCGCATCCTTTCGTCCATCCATCCTCTTGACCAACGACCGTCCTTCGACCTTCGACCACTTCCAAGACAATGTTGCCTTGGTTGTTTTTGCATGTGTGCTACCTCACAGTGGGTTAGCAGAATTGTCCGCAGACTATTTTTGACCCTTCGCAAGTATAGGATCGCGAGCCAGTTGATCCCTACTACTTGTGGCTTTTTCGTGTTTTTGAGAGCACTTCCTGAGCCCTGGATTCCTGGAACACGATGACCATTTAGAGCTTTAGCTTAAATTGAGTGACCCGATCAGTAGACGACTAAATGCTGGGGCCCGGTTACTTCAATTTTGGCACTCCTTGACCCTCGACATGCGACAATTTGACCCGACCATCCCGTGACGTGGTATACGTGCAATCACGACTTTTGCAACGTTTTCACTCATTTTTCATCTTTCTTATCCATTTCTCTGTCAAATTGACACTCGATCTTTGGTTCCCTTCTCTCGATTATCACTTTGAGGGGGGAACACCTCATCCCTTTTCTGGGGCAACCAACTCCTGTTTTTGTCTTGCAGTTCGTCTAGAACAATCAACAAGACAAAAAGGGGCAAATGTAGACACCGCAAACGTGTCTACACCTTGGTCCTCCCCCTTGGCCTTAAACCCCTATCCTAACCCCTGACCTTGGCCCCCTTTCCACCCTACCCTTGCCACCTTGGATCCTCCCTTGAATCCCTCCACCTTCCCCCTAGCATTTATTAGGCCAAATCTCTTCTTTATCTTCCCCCCACGCCCATTTTGGCATCCTCGTGACCGTTCTTCCCATCCCCCCTCGCTCGGCGGCATGCAAGAATGGGCAGAGGCTATTTTTAGCCTCTGTCCCCATTTTGCGACCACCGACGTCGGTGACCCTTCGGCCGACATCGGTGAAACTGCCAGCGTCGGCATCCTTCATTACCCCTTTCTGCATCCGTTGCAGCCCCCTGGACCCTTGAGCTCAAAAATGGACTTCTCTTGGTGCTTTAGCTTTCATCTTTCCTCTATCTTAACCTCGTGCAACAGTAGCAACAGGTGAAAAGGCTCTGGATCAGGGATTCTCTTCTTGCAACAAGTCTTTCGTGGCCCCAACAACAGCACCTCCTTTCTTCAGTCAGCAAAAAGGTAAGCAAAGTCTGGTTTTTTCATTTCATTTATTTAGTTTTCAGTAATCTATCCTATCTATTGTCCTCTGCTCCCTCTATTCTTCCCCCTGAGAGGCTGCAAAGCCTTCTCAGGTCATGTCCTCTGTGTCTCTTCCTCTTCTCCATCCCCCTGTCAACAAAGACCTTGTATAAGGCACCCGACCAGAGCTAGACCACTCCCCAGTCCATCTAAATTTGTCCCTAAACTCTGTCTCGCCTCCGCTCACGAACCAGACCCATCCATAGTTCAGAAAGCAACTCAGACATGACTACAGGCCATAACCCCGACCGACGCCGGTCACTACCCCAACCGACGTCGACAGGATAGCCGACGCCAGCAGATCAGATAACCGACGCAGGCAACATTTCCGACCTCGGCGACTGTCTTCAGCCCAACAGCTCCTTCAGGTAATCATTTTGGCCTTTTCTTTCCTTTCTAATTTCTTTGTCACTTTTGTATTCTGGCATTCTGTCTTTTTATCAGTCACTTATCTTATCAAAATAGTGGGTTGACCTCCCTTAAGGAAGTTTTTACACTTCCAGGAACAAGCTTTTGCTTGGCAACCCACCGCCTATTCATCTAACATTTTCTTGTCCAAGTTTCCTTTTTTCTTGTAGGTGTCATTCCTCCACAGCCAAAGAGGAGTGCCCACAAACGTCTGGATTTATGGTGCGCAATCTTTAGTCCAGGTACTTCCCAAGCCTCGTCTATTACCTTTTTAGTTTCTTCTTCCTCTTAGATCTAAAAGCGAATTTTGAGTGGAAACACCCGGGACGCATTTTTGGTTGAGTCTGACGTCCTGTTTGCTTAAATTCTTGCACTGATTTCTCTAAGACCCATTCTCAGCTGAACCCAACATCTTTTGAGCATGCACTTGCATATTTTGGGGGTGCTCAATATTTCAGGGGAGTGTGATTGCTTTTCACAACTTACAAATATTTGCTTTCATTCTCTTTTCTGCATAATTTCACAACTTGCAATCAACACAACTTCACCTAAATTTAGATTAAAATGGATTCTTTTCAACATAAACCCCTAACATCCTTCAACTATCATGAATGGAAGGTTAAAATGTCAATCATTCTTAGAAGCAAAGGGTTGTATAGGATTACCATGGGTACTAAAGTAGAACCCAACAATGATGCTAAAAAGGTCAAGTGGTACAATCGTAGTGATGAAGCCTATGGATTACTAAGCTTGTTCGTGTCTCCAAAACTTCTCTTTCATTTAGAAATTTCCAAGACTCCCAAAGACATATGGGACACCTTAGAACTCTTATTTGGGAAGCTTGATGAGATGAGAGGTCATGAGCTCGAAAATGAACTCATAAGTCTAAGTCCTAGCAACTTTGACACTCTACAGGACTTCTTCACTAAGTTTAAGGCCCTTAGATTGCAATTGAAAGAATTCAAGATAGAGAATAAATATGATCGCTCATCCTTTCTATTCTCACAAAGTTAGGTCCAAGCTATTCAGTCTTTGTCTCCACTTTTCATGCCACAAAAAGTGCCCTTGGCACTACATGGAAAATGCCTTCTTTGGATTCATTCATTACCGACTTGACTAGGGAGAAAGATAAGCTAATTCAAATGGGCACAATGAAGTCTACTCAACCCCAAGCTTTGATAGCTAAAAATGGTAAGGACAAGACTTCAACAAAGGAGAAGAAGAAAAAGAACAAGGACCAAGAGAAGAATAAAGAAAACAACAATCCTGCCAAAAAAAACACTGAGTCTTCCTCCTCCACTACTAAACCTAAGAATGAGAAGGTTAAGTATGCCTATTGTAAGAAGACAGGGCATGATGAACACAAATCCATGAAGAAACAAATAGATCACCTAACTCATCTTCTAGAGAAGCACAACATAGGTGTTCCTGAGTCCATCAAGCAGAATTCATCTGCCCAAGATTCTACCAAGGCAAAAAGCAAGGGTAATGAGAAAGAAAAGGGCAAGGCCCTTGTAGCTACAGCAACTTCTACATCTTCATGGGTCATTGACTCGGGTGCTTCTCACCACATGGGCTCTTCCCTAGTTGAGTTTTCATTTTTAGAGCCTTGTAGCATAACTTCAATTAGTTTGGGTGATGACACATCAGTTTCTATTGCAGGGAGAGGGTTAGTTTAAATGGAAGGATGAACATTCAATAATGTTCTAAGTGTTCCTTCTCTTTCAACCAATCTCTTATTAGTGTACCAAATCACTCACATTGGTCAGGGCATGAGAGTTGAGTTTTCACCAAATTCAGTGGCTATCAGGGAGTTGCATAGTGATACTACAGTGGCAGTGGGTAGGGCAGATCACCAAGCAAGGTTATACACCTCACATTTTTCACTTGATTCTTCTCCAATAACATTGCTGACTCATTTAGATGGAGTTAGAAAATTATGGCATAAGCGGTTTGGCCACCTTAACTACCGCTACCTTGATCAACTTTGTAAACATGACATGGTCATTGGCTTGCCTCATGTCCAATTCTCAAAAGGACTTTGCGAGGGGTGCTCCCTTGGAAAGCATCCTGAAGCAAAATTTGACAAAGGCAAAACCTAAAGGGCTTCACAACCTTTGGAGTTAGTCCACAGTGATGTATTGGGACCCTTTCCCAAACCATCTTTCACAAGGGCCAAGTACATCCTCGATTTCATTGATGATTTCTCTAGGTACACTTGGATATATTTTCTCAAACAAAAGTCTGAAGTGTTTGAAAATTTTTTAGACTTCAAGGCTCTTGTTGAGAAATAGAGTGAGAAATCCATCAAGGTTCTTTAAATTTATAATAGAGGGGAGTATGTCAGCAATAGGTCTAAGCAGTTTTACACCACAAAGGGGATTGATTTATAGCGCACAGTCACTTATATTCCTTCATAGAATGAGGTTGTAGAATGCAAAAATAGGTTCTTGAAAGAGATGGGTAGCTGTATGATTCACTCCAAATCTTTAGCACCACAGTACTGGGCCAAAGCCATCAATTGTGCTTGCTACATTTAAAATAGGGTTCCTCACAAAGCTTTAAAAGGGATAACACCCTTTGAAGCTTGGCATAAAAGGAAACTTGATGTTGAGCACCTTAGGGTTTTTGGATCCCCAGCCATGTCCCACATTCTAAAGAAGAAATGCAAAGCTATGGAACATTAGTCCAAGCCTTGCATCTTTGTAGGATATCTGGATGGTATTAAGGGGTATCACCTTCTAGATCTATTCACCCATGAGTTGTTCATCGAGAGAAGTGTCCATTTTTAGGAGAGTCGTAGAGACTCAACACTTGACACTTCTTCTTCCTCATCAGATCTACTTCTTCATGATGGTTCCTCATCAAATTTAGATCAGCCATAATAGGTTCCTGAGCCAGAGACATCTTCTTCGAGTTCAGATAGCAAGGATAGTGATGCAGAGTCATCCACCTCTATTCAATCAATGGATGAGTTAGCACCTAACTCGCCCACTTCCAAGCCACTTTGGGCCAGATAGACACTTGAGAGTGCTGGCATTTGGGTAGGAGATCCCATAGATGATAGATGTACTAGGGGGATTTTCAGAGAGATCCACATGCCTTCTTTACTTCAGTTTCAGATCCACAGACTTTTCAAGAGGCATCGGGGGTACTTGAGTGGGATAGTGCTATGGAGGAAGAATATTCTTCCTTAATCAAAAATCACACTTGAGATTTAACTTCACTTCCTAAGGGAAGAAACATGGTTCGATGTAGGTGGATATATCAGACCAAGTTTGCAGTAGATGGGTTAGTTGATAAGTACAAGGCATGATTGGTCACCAAGGGTTTTTCACAGGTGGTAGGCATTGACTACTTAGAGACCTTTACACCTATTGCAAAGATGACTTCTATCTGACTCACCTTGGCTATTGCCATAGCACATGGTTGGGATGTGCACTAGATGGATGTGAAGAGTGCCTTTCTTCACAAAGACCTAGAGGAGGAGATCTACATGGAGCAGCCACCAGGATTTATTTAAGATTCTTCCTTAGTATGCAGACTTAGGAAATCTATTTATGGCCTCAAATAGGCCCCTCAAGCTTGGTATGCCAAGATGGATTCTTTCCTTCTCATAGCAGGTTTCACTAGGTGCCATTCTGACCCCAATGTCTACTTCTTATGGTAGGATGATTCACTCCTGATTTTGGTTCTATATGTTGATGAAATTTTGATCACCGAGAGTTCTTCATCAACTATTGCAGCAGTGAAGGCATCTCTCCAAGATAGATTTGACATGATAGACTTGGGTTTGTTGCACTACTTCCTTGGCATCGAGATCTCATAGTTAGATTCATGGATTTTTCTTGCACAGCCTAAGTATGCTCTTGACTTATTGGCTCAGTTTCACATGGTTGATTGCAAGCCATCTTTGACTCCCTTTCTATTAGGAGTCGAGCTTGAAGCTAATTGTTCTTCACCATTGGTTGATGCCACTTGGTATCGACAACTTGTTTATAGTCTCATCTACATGACTCACACTAGGCCTGACATATCATATACAGTGGGACTTGTCTCCAAATTCATGCAGGAACCTCATGAGCTACATTGGAAAGCAGCTAAGAGGATCTTGCATTACATACAGGGTTCACAGAGATATGGGATTCATTATAGATTTGGCATAGAGGTTGACTTGGTTGGATATACAGATTTAGACTGGGTTGGTGATTCACAAACTCACAAGTCCACTTCTGGTTACAGTTTCTCTCTAGGTTTTGGTCCTATCAGTTGGTCTAGCAAGAAGTAGAATGTTATTGCTATATCATCCATAGAGGTAGAGTAGAAGGGAGTTGTTAATGCAGTTACTAAGGCTATTTGGCTTTAGGGGATACTTTTTGAGTTTGGCATTCCTATCAAGTAGCCCACCATCATTTATTGTGATAACTAGAGTACCATTCAAATTTGTAGGAATCTAGTTCAGTACTAGCAGACCAAGCACATAGAGATTCGCATGCATTTCATTTGGGAGCTTATTCATAGTCAAGTCATTGACTTGATATTTTTCTAGTCTTCAGAGTAGGTTGTAGACATCTTCACCAAACCTTTCATCGAGAGCAAGTTCATTCATCTACGAGCTCTTCTTGGGGTGCGGTCCACATCTACAGCAACATCATCTTTGGGGGGGGCCACTAGCCTCTTCATTTCTTTTATGTCTCTCTTGTGGGGGGGGATTTTTTTCCTATGGGTTTTCTCCTTTTCTCTATCTTATGGCAGATTGCATTTATACATGGGTACCTCATCAGGCCTAGTTGCCGGGACCCATTTTTATATTTCCACACTGCCCACCTAAGCTGCGCTTATGGGGGGGTATTAGTGTAGTTTTTTATTTTTCCTTATTATTTAATTAGGGAAATTATATTTGTGCATACATGGAGTTTTCCTACATGTGTGGGATAGGCTAGCTTATGTGGAGATGTGTGTCATAGATGTGTCATAGGTGTCATAAGAATGTCATAAGTAACTCCCTTGATGGGAGTTACTTCTCTATTCTTAGCACCTTGTCACCACCTTTCATGGAGGAGTTATAGTCTATTCTTGGGGTGCCTTGACCACCTTTTGTGGAGGAGTTACTTATGTGATCTCCTATATGTATTCTTCACTTTGGCCATCTCATGTTAATCAGATATTGGATTTTCTCCTATTTGTCTTGTGTAATTTATCTTTTTGTATAATTTCAAATTGTTTTAGCATCTATGTGGTGTGCACTTGCTTCATCTCATGTGATCACATCTCCATTGCATTCACATTATCCAGATTCTGGCAACAACTCTAATAATTCCTACCCCACAAGTCAATTAATCCTTATTCTAATATGTTATTTATCTTCTAATCTTATTTTAGCCCCATTTGTCCATTATATTAGAATTTAAAATTCCAATCCCACCTAACCTAGCCTATTATTAGGCTCTCTTACGTCCCTAGTCCCTAATCAAAAATCTAATCACCTCATCTAACCACCTACTAATCTTTCTTAGCTCCTAATGAATTACAGAATTCTCCAATTCTAGATTCCTCCTCTATTCTCTCCATCTTCTCTAGAAACCTCTAAATCTAGAGGTTTCTTGGGAATTTTTAATTCCCATTTACTTCCTCCACTTATTCTATTTAAATCTATCCATTCCTTCACTTTTAATTTAACCATAAAATCTATGATCCTCTCATGCCAAACCAATCTACTTGTCAATATCACAAGCCAATACATGTTGTCAAAAATCTGAGTCTATGATAATAATCATCCATCTATAATCATTTATTATTTTTTTAATATGATTTGGAGAATTTATATTTAGGTTATAATGATGATATGAATGTTTAATTTTTTTTCATTATAATTCTATTGGCTCTAAATTTTGATTTAGATTGATGTTTTGGGTAAATTTTGATATGATTTTCATATTTAAATTCCATTTCTCAAAATTTTCCATCTCACACAATGGAATATTAGGAGATACAAAACCCATAGGTAAAAGGTAAGATGAAATTTATAGGGGTAGTGTATTTTGATTCAAATAATGTGAATCCATATAATCATTGGATTTAGATGCACCTTGCTCTAATTGTAGTATCTTGGTCTATGGAGCTACAACAACCTACTCGAGAGATCATGTAGTAAGTGAATTTGATGATGTAACATGATTATTCATTTTAGTATTGGCATAGGTTTGTTGTATATAAATAAGCATGTTAATTTTAGATAACCCTTGGGTTTCCCTCACACCTTGGGTGGGAAAGACATTGAAGTAAGTGTTTATACGTGGGCATAGTAGTATGGTAGATGTCTAAATGCCCATTGTGGAAATGGTACCTCCAAAAGGCTGATTAATAATATTAAATGGATCATATGTTATTATTCTAATTTGATCACCTTATATTTATGCACAACTTTAGATCAAATTAGGTTTGTGTAACTTTGGATGCTAGGTTTAATTAATAAATCTTGTCCAATTCTTGAGGACTTTGGTATATTCTATCTCAAAATTTTGATGAGGCTTTAACTTGATTAAGGTTTATCTCATTAAGTTAATTGGGATTAATTAAATATTAGTATTCATTATTATCTTTCTTATAATTTTCTACATTAGGCATGTCAACATAATTATTTATTTTCACATATTCATTAATTATTACAACATCAAAAGAAAAGGAAGAAGAATGAACATTCATTGAATTTAATTTAACCATTTTAACTAAAACTAAAGGAATTTGATTATTTTCAACATGAAAACCACTTAATCTATCATTTTCCTTAGAGGGACAAGGTAACTACCCTTATTAGATGGCATATGATAAAAACATGCAAGTATGTAGAAGACTATGACCAAAAGACAAAAAAGATTAATTATTTTTTGTATGGGACAATCATAAATCAAAATTGAAAATCAGATATATATATATATATATATATTTGAAACCCTAGAATGGAGGAAAAAACCCTAAGGGAAATATATCATTTGGAGATGTTCCATAGAGTACTTGGGTTCAATAAATGTTTTACCTTATTTTTTATTAATGCTAACCATAATGATATAAATTGTGTATTAATTCATATTTTAAATATATACAATGTAGAATAAATATGAATGTAAAACCTTGAAACTACTTTGGTACTCTAATTTGGTAAATATAAAAAGTATAATAAAGGATATAACACTTAGTGGTTTATTGTATCATGTAGGAATGGAAGTGTAGGAAGTATTAGTAAATTGTACTATGGGTTGCTCTAATTAATATCTATATCTTTATGTGCACATTGATAGTAACTTCAACCTCTGGTTGGTACCATTAGTCACTATGTTCATAGTCTAACTATTTTGTCTCTATACATTTGGCCTCTCTATTTTGATACAATCAGGTGTGTTTGTTTGTCTTCCAATTATGTGTGTAATCCCATGGTTTAAATATGTGTGTGACTCACATAAATATATCTCCTTGACTTAAAACCATAGGTCCACTTACAATGATAGTTTTAAGCCTACAAAAAGGGATGAAATGTGGGTTTAGTTGACCCCAACCACTCCCCATTGAATGGTTAAGCTTTGTTTACATATTCAATACTTTAATGTGGGAGTTCAAATTTCATGTATTTATCCTCATTAGGTGAACATGTGAAATAGTGCTCATTTAATAAATTCAACCTATAATGTATCTCTTGAGTGTTTCAGACTTGGCTAAGACCTACTCTTAGTGATTTATTGGTAAATTGAGAAGAATATGGTAGTCCTCTTGAATGTGAAAGTGTTTGAGTATGCTTGGTAAATTTTTGATAGAGAAGTTATAGATTATCAAAGAAATTATACCAATTTTATATTTATACAAGACTCTCTAGGTGCTTTCTCATGCCACCTACATGTAAAATGTATGTGTTGATCCCTAGGGGTTATTTGAATTTAAATATGAAATTTGTTTGGCATAGGATGAAATAATCAAACTCATACACTTTTATCAAATTATATGTTGTGATTCTAACATTATTATACAAGATATAGAAAAACTGGTATAATGATCTAGAGATGTTTGAGTATGATAATTAACTAGTTTAACACAAACTATGGTATTTAATATAGGTGACTAAGATCAACTTTTGAAGGTTAGACTTGTAAAAGGCATGTGGATGTAAGAGAATATAAAATGAGTCATGTATGTATGCACAAGCCATGTAGGATGAAGGTAAGTCAAAACTAATAATACTAAGTATCAAATACCAAATTTTAGTACATTTTTAACCCTAAATTCTAGATGAAAGGATATAGGGTTAAAGGGGATAAATATATCCTAGGGCACAAGGGTGATGAACTATTTCTATAGAGGGATAACTAATTATAAACTTAGATAAATAATATTCTAAATTTAAATACTGAGATATGCTAAAAAAGTAAGCAAAACCAATTATTGATATTGCAATAAATAGAAACCAATGTACTTATCCAAATTATAGTGCACATGTTAATCTATTATGAAATAAGTTAGAAATAGATCAGATCTAGATTCTAAATTAGTCATTAAATTTTAAAAATTTAACCTTTGTGACCTTGGACACTTGTGTTGACCTGGGACAGTTGTGTTGATTTTTCTATCTGACTTGGATATAAGTGTCTAGTATAGAATACCTATTAGATTTGGATGTGACTACCTAGAATATTCTAGGTTATATGTCACTTTCACTCTAGTGTATTCAAATCTATTTCATGGACTATCACTCTTTTTGAATCATGAAAACATTAGCTCTTCATCTTCATAGTGACCATGGGAAAAATAAGTTAGTGGGATCATGATATTGAGCTAACCCCAAATACCCCTCCTATCAATGAGTGTCACCTACATGGCCACTACTCCAAACAAGGCCTTAGACTCATGTAGTTCTCCCCTACATGTTGGATTGTGTGTGCATAAGGATATAATATGTGATAATCAAGAAAAATTATGACCTAGTTTGTAACTTTGAAAATATAGCTCATAGAGTGTTCCTTTAGTACTTCAGACCTGTAGATATGTTGACCATATGATTACTATGGAAAATAAGATAAAATAGGGAATCTTGGCTCACTTTAATTCTTGATTGAATGCTTTTGGTAATTTTCCTTGTGAGAAGTAGGAAGTTGTTAGGTGGGGAATGAATGAGGATTGATCATGTATTTATACTAATCCTTTCATGAAATATCTTACAATTAAGCACTTATACTGACCATAAGGATATATTTAATTTGAAAATTTAATGACTTTATGGTACTAAACACTTATGTTGGAACATGACACTTGCATGAAGATAGGCATCTGACTTGGATGCAAGTGTCTAAGTATCTAGAAAGTAGGTATAGGTCCCAAAATTACATAGGTAGATGATAAGTAGGTTTATAACATTTTGAGAAAGATATAAGGGCTGGGTCATCATAATAACATTGGTCAAACTAAGATATAATTAATGAGCATAGAGATATAACAAATATGAGCCTTTTATTAGCAAGAAAAGGTCTATAATTAAAAATAAAAACCAAGGTCCATATTTTGCAAGTGTGCAAGACTAAGGTGATATATAATTTAGAAATAGTGTCTGCATTCACCCCCTACCCTTAATCTAGTAATGAAATTACTAGTTTAAAAAAAAGCAATGCATACCTGGGCATGTATAACACACCTTGACTTTGTTGAGCCCAACTTGAGTGATTTTTCAGTGACTAACCTAAAACTAAGAGCATGTTATAATATATAATAAATGCATATAATCTAAAACCAAAAGCATTGAAATGATTGAAAGTAAAGAGATCAAGGTTTAGGAGTACACATGTGTATCAATGCAATTGTTTGCCTTTTAGAAATTTTATTTAAAAATATGTATCATTATGAACCATTAGAGTTGAGATTAGGACAAATATAAATTGGGAAAGTACATAAATATATAAATATTATAGGACACATGCCTCTAACCTTGGAGAAAAAGGTGAGTTTTCACTGAGCAATTGATATTATTTCAACCATGCAACCCAATCATACTTTTAACCTAGTGAGCGTGAGTGAACCAAGTCATATCACTATAAATATGATGAGTTTAGATGATGTAATCAATGTTAGGAACCCCTTATCCAACAGAAGCACAATTGATTACTTTCTTATAAGCAATTAAACACAGAATTCTACCAGAATGATTAAGTAACTAGAAACTTGAGACAGCAAAGAATTTGAGAGACAATACACACTCTTGTATTAAATATTACTAGAAGAATATACAATAAGGAAGATGCCACTTCTTCCTCCACCTCAAAGGCTTGCCACAGCTCAAGAACTTCTTCCCTCTCTCTCTTGCTCAACACAACCAACTCAACAACTTGAGTTGTTATCCCCTCCTTGAATACTTCAGCTGATTTCCTTGACCTTACACCTGTAGATCTCCTTGACCTTGCTTCAATGCTTCAATGCTTTTACTTGCTTGCTTGACTTGCAATACATGCCTCATGGGTCTTTAAATAGAATCCCATACATACAAAAATAGAACTCTAATTACAATAATTAGGCACATAGCTCGTGACTATAATTAGTCATTTAACATGTAAACACTCACTTCACTTAACTGACTATTCATCAACAGCAGTTTTGGAACACACAGGTGACTGACACCGGTCCCTACTTGCCTGGTGTTGCCAACGTCGGCCGACTCCCTGCCGACGCCGGTTTCCTTCTGCACTGGTAATGACTGACGTCGGTCATGCTACTAACGTTGGTACTTCTGGATCTTTAGCAACCTCTTGTTTCTTGGTGTCTGCAATAGTTTGAAGCTTTTAGCTCCACACCCTAACAATCAAGTCAAAACTATAAATTTTTCTATATTGAGTGATTTAATCACCTCAAACATACCAAAAGTGAACTAACTACTATAGTAGATTGGCTCAATACATTCTATAATAGTCCAGCCTAGTGAGCTAAAGTCTGTAGAATTATTTTGAAATATGAAACTAATTTTGATTTTGTAATTTAGGTGCTCTTTTCATAACATATTCACCTCATATATGTCTCATTATAAAACCTAGGTATAAAAATGGTACCAATGTATAGAATTCTACCACAAATGTGTATGTAAATCATATAATTATGCAATTTGGATAATTTTCAAATTGTGCAAGTGTGGAGAACATTTTTCCATAACATGCCTCCACTATAATCTGAAATTGAAAATTGGTGTAACTGTGGATAACATGATTTTGAAACAAGCCCCCACTATATAGTTAAAACTATGAAAAATGTGGAGAACATGTTTCCAAAACATGCCCCCACTATAACTTAAATCTATGAAGAATGTGGAATTTATACCTCTATGGCATGCCTACACTAATATACACCTCTTTTGAAGTAAGTGTAAGTAGAAAATAGTAGATACCTTACCTCAAAAGGATAATATTATCATGTAAATTGTGTGAATGTATCATATAGGAAAAACATGTCTATGTAGATATATTATTGAAGTGCATAAAAAATTGGGATCACATAATGATGTGAAAATGCATAATATATATCATGAAAATAGCTATAGAGTAACAATAAAATCTCAACAAGAAATCAAGCACACACACAAGAGCACTCAAAAGCAAGTCAAAAGATAATGGTCCAGGAGACCTCAAATAAGGGGCATGTTCAAATGCCACACAAATTAAGGGACATGTCTTAGTCCAATGTCCATAAATCAAGGAATCACATATTCAAATGTCCATAAAACAAGTAATGATATATAAAAATTTCAAAGAGGAAAATAAAAGTATAGGGTCATAAACAATAGAGCATATTCAAATGCTCAAATAAGAAAGATAATAACAAACTCAAGTAAGTGTAGAGATGAAATCATAAGCAATTAACATAAACATAGCATACTATCTCATAAATCATATCTATTAGCAAATTATTTAATTACATAGCATATCAAGTATACTAAAAAAGATATAATCATGGATAAAGGCATGTGTAAGTACATAAGATCAAACATGATAATGTAAAGTTATCATAGAATAATATAAGCTAGATATATTATGATTAAATAAGCAGATGCCCCTAATGTCCACATGACATGAGTAGAGGGAAGTCCCAACATCTAAAAGTGTATAGATCATATATTTGTGTATGCTTGTATCACACTCAAAAGATGAATGAAACACATGTGTATATAGAAATAAATGATGTTCTATTTAGTAACATGGAACTAACAACATAGATCCAAAGGAACCAATAAAACATGTAGATGTTGAAGATATTTTTGGATTTATAAATTATTTAAATATTTTTATATTTTTAGAATATTTGATATCAAATAACTATCATATGATCTCATCCAATGGATACTCATACATATCTCCCCACTATGAACCTAGTACAACAAACTAGTGGTATTGCCAAAGAGCATTTATAGGTACAATATATGTCACTATAGTATATGTGATGTTCTGCATATGTATAATAAGACTCTATGGTCATGAAGAAATAAAGTTTTTAGAACCCATCATTGAATGGTATGTGGTTTTTGTAGAATAGCATTAATAATAACATGTGTAGGTGCTCTAGATATCTGAATATGGTATGCAATAAGTAAGGATTCTATGGAACCCACTATGGGTATCTGATGCAATGGTCTCTCAAGCACTAGCCACTTAGTAAATGGGATTGATTTTTTCTTACCCTTTTCAAAAATATTAACCTTAGTAGGTTTGATAACTAATTTCTTGGCTATAAATTTATCTTATTATAAAGGATACATGAAACTCTAGAAACTTTAATTACTTGATTGGCATGAATATATTTAACACACCCATAAATTGTATAAGGCACTACTCTATGTGTATGTATCCAAGGTCATCCCAATAACATATTTAAAACACCCATGGAAGGTATAACTAAGAAGGTAGTAACCACATGTTTGAGACCCACCTATAAAGGTAAATCAATCTCACCAAGAACCTATTGTGAGGTCCCATCAAATGCTCTAATTTCCCTGATCAAAGGATATAAATCATCAATTGTATAACCCAAATGTGTAAGTAATGTCCTGGTGTAAATTTTTTCACTTGCACCATTATCAATCATAATATTATGTATCAATTGGTGATAAAGGTACTATCAAATAAATAAGGAATGAATATCTAATTCATCATCCCTGGTTTCACTTTCATCAAAAGTAATAAGGGCTCTTTGAACCATAGGAGGTATATGCCACATATAAGTACCAATATCCCATCCAATGGATGCTAAAATTTTGATGGAGGAGGATGTGAATTATATACCATTTTTACCTAAGGATCCTTCTTAGAATGGTCTTGTAAAGGATTGTTAAATATTTTTTGCTTATGGTGATCACTAGGTTGTGAACCTAATTCCTTTGACGGTTCATCAAATGTAATCTTTTGGTCATTAATGAGGTCTTATATCTTATGCTTCAAGGTAAAACATATGTTCATATAATGACCATGGCCTTGGTGATAATCAAAATAAGACTTTTCATCATACCCTTTGGGTAGAGATATACTCATATCAACCTCTATAAGATAAGGGAGAGATATGAGATAACACTCTGTAAGTCACATGAGTAATGAAGCAGGAGACTTTGATAAGTGGGTAAATTGTCTCCTTGATGAGTTAGATATAATTAGTAGATTAGGTTGATGTGATATTGAATTAACCATGGTGGTTTTTTCCTTTTTAGGCTCAAGAGGTTTTACTTTATACCTTGGTTTTATAATAAACTTAGCATTGGATGTAGATTTAGTCAGTGTGTTTGCTACATATTTAAGCTTATTCAATGAAATAAGCTTTGTTTCATGATCTTAAACAATATGACATAAGTAATAAAAAGATTTAAATAATTTGAAAATAATCGGCTCATGCAAATGAGCAAGCAAACTTTACTGGAAGATGTATTTAATCTCTTTATCTACCATAGAATTAGTCATTTTTACAAATAGTGTCTTCTATGTCAAGACATTCATTGATAGGTTCATTGGTTCCTTCTTTGATTTTTTCAATTTGGGCATGGAAACCTTTTTTGTAATGATAATAGATATGTGTGTAAAAAACTAATCTACAATAAGTTTGAATGCCTTTACTGATTGGAGAGATAAATCATAGAACCAACTCAAAGCATGGTCCTTGAGGCTCCTTGGAAATAATTTGGTCAAAAATTTATCATTGGAGGCATAATCAAGGCATTCCATAAAAAAAAGATCAAAGATGCTATTCAAGATCACCCTTGCCATTATAAAATGTGAATTTGGGTGCAACAAAACTAGTTGGTAAGGGGTGAAAATATATCTTTAGTGAAATAAGATTATGCAACAAATTTTTTGAATCAACAACATGAGGATACTTTAAATCCTTTTGTTCAATGTTGTTGACCTTATCCTCCCAGGTCTTTATAACTTTAAGGAGAGTTTAAATTATAGGCCCATTGGGATTTAGATAGATGAGTAGTCACCAAAGGGAAGTAAACATGATTTTAGTATAAATAGGCATTGAAAATAGTATTTGAGTTGAATCATTTAGTAATCCCATGGTAGATGTAGTAATATTAGTTTTATGAAGCAAAAGTTTGGAAAACTAATCCATTCCTCCACTAGATGTTGGTAGATTGATTGGAATGGAATCAATTATATTAAATTATAGGTATTCACCATCACTAGGTGAAGAAGCCTTGGCCTTATCATCTTTAATGATTTTGTCTCTTGTAACATATAAAATGTATCCATTAAGCCTTTGTTATTATTAAGATGAGTGACTAGTGATTCTTTATCTTCTATTTGAAATCAAGTTTTTTATTAACATTTTCAATTACTTACAAATGAAAAAAATTATAATTTGAAATAGAAAATTAAAACCCTAGCTGACTAAAATCCCTAAGAATTAAAAAAAAAATTACATTCATGAAAATCATGTTCACTAAATGTTTAACCATAAAATCTGGATTAAGGGATCTAGGATTAAATGGGATAGAGATGACCTAGGAAACAAGGGTGATAAATTATCTCTATGTTTAACCCTAAATTTGGATAAGTATCCTACTTAGGTAGATAGGGTTAATAATATATAAGTTATAATGCACAAGGATGATAATTAGATCTACAATAGGCCAATTAAATGCTAAACTCGGATATAATATATGTTTAATTCATTAAATTGAGATAAGGTAAAAATAGTGAGTACAACATATGTTAAATATGAAAATGACAAAGAAATAATGTACTTATCTAGTTTTGATGCTAAAATAATTCTGGATTTAGAACAAACAAAAAGCCTATTGGAAGAGGATTCTTGGATAGTCGCCAAATTATAGATTGAGTGCCTCTAGAACCATGGACACTAATTTTAGCCCTAGATGTTAAAATATATCTTATGTTTGAACTAAATAAAAGTGTCTTGTATAGAATACATATTTGAAAAGGATGAAACCACCTGGATAATTTTGGGTTTGTCTTTGCCTTCACTCTGGTGCATTCAGATCTAGATCATATACAATCATTCCTTATGAAATTGTAAAACCCTATTTCTTCACCTTCATAGTGACCTTTTAAAAAATGGGTTAATTATCTCATGGTGTTAAGATAAATCCAAATACCCTTCTATCAATGGGTTTTTCCTATATATCCACTAATTTGAAGAGGGTCTCATACTGATGTAGTTTTCCCCTACGTATTAGCTTGTGTGTGAATCATGTAATATGTGGGAATAAAATACAACAATGACCTATCTTATAACTTAAAAAATATGTATTTTATGCTAATTTTTTATTAATTCAAACCTATGTATGTGTTATACCTATGATTGATATGAAAATAAGAGAAAATAGGGAAGTTTTGCTTTATCCAATGTTTGATTAAATTTACCTTGGTCTTTTCTAGGTTAAGAATGAATGAGGTGTAATTTTGAATATATACCACTCCTATTGGGAAATATATTTCACTAAATCTCTTAGGCTGACCATTAAGATACATTTAATTTACAAAATAAATGAATTTAGGGAATCAGACACCTGTGTCAGGGTAGGACACTAGCATCGATACAGTGGTCTAAAACTGATGCTTGTGTCCTAAAAGTTAGAAAATGGGTACAATTTCAAAAATTATTAGGGCATAAGATAATAACATTTTAATATTATGATTAATAATAAGGTTTGGTTCATTAACATAAGACTAGTTGAACAAGGAGATAGGCCAAGGGGCACAAGATAGAGCAGATGTATGACTTTTTAAAGTGAGAAAGGTCCATAACTAAGAGGAATAGAGAATGTCTAAGTTTATCAAGTGTATAATATTAAGGTGATATATATTTCATAAATATCATCTATATTTTCCTCGTATTTAATCTAATAATGAAATTATTGGTTTAAAGGAGAAGAAATGTGTACTTAAGTGTGTATAAAACACCTTACTTTTATGTGAGTCCAACTTGAGTGCTTTGTTAGTGATTGACCTGTAACCAAGAGCATGTTACAATATATAATTAGTGCATATAATCTAAAATTGAAATCATTTTTAATGATTAAAATTGAAATAACAAGGTTTAAGAGTAAACATGTATATCGATGCAACTACCTTACCTATTGGTAACTTGATTTGAAAGATGTATTATTATGAATCACTAAAATTGATATTAGGACAAATATATAAATTTGGAAATCATATATATCTAAGGAGATATAAATATATTGGAAGGAAAATGCCCCCAACCTTGGATAAAAGGTGAGTTTCTACCTGACAATTGAGATTATCTTAACCATGCAACCCAATCATACTTATAACCTAGTGAGTATGAGTGAAACAAATCAACTCATACTATCAAACTAGTGAGGTTGGATGATACAATCAAGTCCCACATAAAAACTTGGAAAGATTGAGTGATTTAATCACCTCAACCATACCAAAAATGAACAAACTACTATAGAAGATTGTCTTAATATAGTTGATGAGTGGTGACAATCCTTGAGAGTGTTTTGAAATCTAAAACTAATTTGTCTTTTGTAATATTAGGTACACATTGCATATCATATGCACCTTAGATATGTCTCATGATAAAATTATGTATAATAATGGTACCAATATATATAATTGTGTGTTTTGGATAATTCATAAATTATGCAAGTATGTGAACATGCTTCTAAAACATGCCCCCACTATATATGGATAAATATAAAAACTAAAATAAGTTCCAATGTGAAGGACATGTTTTTAAAACATACCCCACTAAATATAGGTGTTCTGAATAATAAATAGGTGTGGAGAACATGCTTCTAAAGCATACCCCCACTAAATCTAAAAAATGTGCCAAATACTAAATAATTGTGGAGAACATGCTTCCAAAACATTCCCCAAATTTGGGTGTGTTGAATATTTAATGTGTGGAGAACATTCTTTCAAATCATGCCCCCATTGAATGTAAAAACTATGCCAAATGTGGAGAACATGCCTCTATGACATAACCCCACTGATATACCCCCCCTTTGAGGTGAGGGAAGAATATAAACTAGTAGTTACCTCACCTCAAAAGGATAAGATAATCAAATAATTTATGAATGGAACCATGTTGCATTTATAATAACATGTCTAGGTAAATGTATAATTGAAGATCATAGAATAATGTGATCACATTAAATCCTAAGATGCATGATAAATATCATGGCAATGTCTAGATAGTAATAGTACAAGTTTAAAAATTAAATCAAGCACACGTACAAGATCACTCAAAATCAAATCAGCATATAATGTTCCTATAAGACTGGAAATAAGGAGATGTTCAAATGATGCACAATAGAAGGGACATGACTTAGTTAAATGTCCACAAAAGCAAGAATGACATTCAAATGTCCATACAACAAATAATAACATAGTCTAATGTCAAATAATGTAAGCAAAGGCATGGGGGATGCAAACAAAGGAGCATATTCAAATGCTCAAACAAGCAATACAATAGCAAGGCAAGACTCTCAAGGAAGTGCATAAAATAAATTTAAGGTAACTAGCATAAACATATCATAGTAACCTATGGATCAAATGTATTATCAAAAAAATGTTAAGTTCATAGCATATCAAGTACCCTATGAAATATATAATCGTGGATAAAGGCATGTGTAAGTATGTATAAGCTTGCACGTGATAATAAAAAGTGATCTCAAACCATATAACTTATGAGTATCATGATCAAATAATTGGATGTCCCCAATGTCCACATGACATGAGTAGAGAGAAGTCCCAACATTCAAAATAGGAATAGATCATGTATTTGTGTATGCCTATATCACACTCGAGTAGAAGTGTGACACACATGTGTATGTAGGAGTAAATGATATGAAATCCATTAACATGAAACTAACACATAGATGCCAAGGATCCAATAGAGTATGTAGGTGTCAAAAATATTTTTGGAGTTTTCAATTTTTTTTCTTTTTTTTGTTATTTTTAGAATATTATGAAGAGGAAATGTCATCCTATGATCTCATCCAAAGTATGGTCATATGTATCTCCCCACACAAAACATGGTGTAAATAATTTATGGTACTTCAAAGCAGCATGTATAGGTGCAATATTTGTCAGTGTAGTATAGGTGATGTTTTATGTATGTATAAGATGACTCTGAGGTTGCAATATAAATATAAGGAATAGAGGTTTGTGGAACCAATCTCTTTGTGCTCTACGGTTTCTTTATAATAAAAATAGTAGAAACACAGTTAGGTGCTCTAGATGTTTGAATATTGTGTGTAATATAATATAAGGATTTCATAGAATCCATTGTATGTCTTTGATGTAATGGACTTTCAAGTATTGGCCACCTAATAAAGGGGATTACATGCTGCTTACCCTTTTTTAGTGGATTAACCTTAGTAATTTTGATAATTAGCTACCTGGGTATAATTTTTTATTTTTCATGAGGATGCTAATATAGAATTCTTAAAATTATAATTACCTGATTGGCATGGATGTATTTAACACACCCATGTACTATAAAAGGTACTGCTCAAAGAGTATGTATCCAAGATATTCCCAATAACATGTCAAATATTCTCATGGAAGGTATAACTAAAAAATTAATAACCACATGTGTAGGAACAACTTATAAAATTAGGTCAATCTTTCCAAGAACCTTATGGGAGGTCCCATCGAATGTTCTAATTGATCTAGTAAAAAGATGCAAATCTGATGAGTATAACCTAGATGTAAAATTAATGTCATGGTGAAAACATTTTCACTTACACCATTATCAATCATAACACTGTGTATAGTTTGGTGACCAAAGAATGCTCAAATTAATAAAGAATGAAGATCATAATCATCATCTTTAATCTCATTGTCACCAAAATTAATAGATTGTCTCTAAACCATAGGAGGTATATGACATGTATAAGTACCAATAATTCCATCTAATGAATGCCCATAATGTGATGTAATAAGATGTGCACTATATGCCATTTTCACTTTTGGTTCCTTCTTAGAATGGTCTTGAAAAGGATTGTTAATTGTTTTCTATTTTTAGTGATCACCAGGTTGTGAACTTGATTCTTGGGAAGGATCATCAAATGTAATCTTTTGGTCATCAATGAGGTCTTGGATCTAATGCTTCAAGGTAAAACATATGTTTGTACAATGTCCTAGTCCTTGGTTATAATCATAATAAGCATTAGAATCATATCCTTTGGGTATAGGTCTATTCAGATCAACCTCTATAGGATTAGGGAGAGATATAAGATGACACTCTACTAGTCATAGGATTAATGAAGTGGGAGACTCAAATAAGCATGTAAATTATCTCCTTGGTAAATTATATATACAAACTAATTGGGCTATTATGAAACTATGTTAACTATGGTGGTTGCTTATTTTTTAGGCTCAAGAGGTTTTACCTTATAACTTGGTTTGATTGTAAACTTAGTACTAGATGTAAATGCAATTGATGTGTTGGCTACATACTTGAGCTTATTCAATGAAATAAGCTTCATTTCATTGTCCCATACAACATGGCATAAGTCATCAAAATATTTAAATTTCTTTAAAATAATGGACTCATGTAAAGGAGAAAGCAATCTTTTCTTGAATATGTCTTACAACTCTTTATCTGCCATAGTATTAGTTATTTTAGATAACATTGTCTTGTATCTCAAGATATATTCATTAATAAGTTCATTTATTCCTTATTTAATTATGGAAATTTGATCATAGTAAACCTTTTCAAAAATATTAATGAAAAAGTGTGCCAAAAAATGATTTACAATAGGTTTTAATGCTTTCACAAATTGGAGAGGTAAGTCATAAAACCACCTCAAATCATAGTCATTGAGATTTCTTGGAAATAATTTGGTTAAAATTTTATCATCAAAGGCATAGTCAAGGCATATCACAAAAAATTATCAAAGATGATGTTTAGGATCACCCTTGCCATCATAAAATGTGAAATTAGGTGTAATAAAACCAATTGGAAAAGGGTGCAAATATATCTTAGGTGCAAGTGAATTATGTCACACATCTTGGGAATCAATGGCATGAGGGGACTTTAAAGCATTTTTTTCAATGGTTATAACCTTATCCTCCAAGGTATTTATAAATTGAATGAGTGTTTAAATTGTGGAACCATTTGGATTTAGATTATCAAGCTTAGTAACCAAAGGGGATGTAATCATGGTTTTAATAGGCATAAAAACTAGTTTTTGAATTGTAACATTTGTTAGCCCCATGGTAGATGTAAAAATAGTAGTTTTAGAAAAAAAAAGATTATAAGATATAATCTATGCCTTCATTATAAGTATTAAATTGTAATGTGTTTATGGGGAGGTTTGTTGGTATATGTGGATAACCCATAGTTCTAATACCATGATCAATAGATGGACCTATTTGGTCATCTATGCTTTTTGTGTTCTTAGTTTCTAATATGGATTTAGGATTTCATCAAGATCTTTAGGGTTTTGATGAATATACTCATGAAATAATGTAATTTTTTGCACTTGTTCATGATGTATTTGCTAATGTCTATTGGTTTCATTGGACTCATGGTTTTCATTATCAGAATCTTCTTCTATGATATCCTCATCAGTATCTTTTTAATTCTCAACATTGGCAACATCATGATCTATAGGATTAAGTCCCTCATTGGTTTTATATATCTTAGGTGGTACTAGGGGAAGCTCAATGTGTTGATTAGGAACACCTCCAAATCCCTAGGTTGCATGCAAAATAATATAAGCATGAAATGAAAATTACAGCAATCTAAAACCCTAGCTAACTAAAAACCCTAGGAAAAAGAAATGTTTACATTATACGAATTGAGTTCACCAAATGTTTAAACCTAAATTTAGATAAGAATCCTATTTGGATAGATTAGGTTAATAATAGAGAAATGACAATGCATAAGGGTAATAATCAAATCTACAGTAGGCCAATTAAATTCTAAACTTAGATATAACATGTGTTGAATTCATTAATTTAAGATAGGATAAAATAATTAATTACATCATATGTTATATATGTAAATGATAAATAAATAATGTACTTATTTGGTGTTGATACTAACATAATTTTAGATCTAGAATAGGCAGGAAGTAGACTAGAAAAGGATTCTAGAATAGTCACCAAATTTTGGATTGATTGCATCTAGAGCTATGGACATTGTTAGGTATGTGATGAGATTATACAAAGATATAACTCATATACATAATGATAAATACAAATACTTAGATAATAATATGCACACCATTATATTTCATTCAACATATTATATGAACAAAACATTGGCTATTATATAGCTAAGGAAATAGCCAAAATAACTTTCTAATAAATAAGAATGACTAATAAAAAATAACCCAGTATATATATATATATATATATATATATAAGAAGGACTAATAACAAAAAACCCAGTAATGTGTGTGTGTGTGTGTGTGTGTGTGTGTGTGTGTGTGTGTGTGTGTGTGTGTGTGTGTGTGTGTGTGTGTGTGTGTGTGTGTGTAACCAATCTAACCATTAACCTATATATGAAATATATTTTCTATAACAATATATTTGTTTAACCATTAATAACCATATTAACCATATGGTAACTAAGTAAATAGTACACAATAAAATGATTTTACAAATGGTGAACCAACAACCATGACAGCATAGTTTTATGTATGGTTAACTAAGAACCATGAATATCATGATGTTACAGTACTCTATCAGCTCTCATTACTATCTTAATTCAAGGTATTACATTTAGAATTGTTCACATATTACAATTTTGAATAGGTATATTGTCTTTATTCTTATTCACACTACAATTAAAATCAAACACAAAATTGAAAAAGGCATCACCACATCACATGGGCCCCATTGTTGGTGACTAATGATAGGCTTTGGAAACCTCCTTCCTCTATTGCCTCTGAACTCCTTCATGTGAAGTTGCTTACTTAGTCAATGAAGATTTGAAGCTCAGACTTTGAATATCATTTTTTATGACAAGGCCCCCCACAATTTAGATGTTGCATACAAATGATAATACATCTGTTATAATAAAGGGTTTAAATTTGATGACTAAAAGACATAAATGGCATAGACAACAACCTAAATAGATAAGTGACAACTTTGATTTAGACACTAACTTTTTAAACATAAAACCGCTATAATGACTCATTTAAATTTAAGACTATTTTTGACATTTTCAAATTTTTGAAACCTATGACTATATAGACTTAAAAAAAAAAATTAGAATGAATTTTTATATGACACAAAAAATATTATAAAACTACAACTATATTAGGCAATTCTTAATTGACTCAAAAATCATAATAGTAAATGCCTCACTACTAATAAACTTAGATGCACTATAGAAATATAAACCAAACTTAAATAAACTTAAGACTCAAAGCAAACCATTAATTTATCAAAATAAAAGACATTAAACTAATCATAAATATTAATATTTTGACTCAAAATTTAAAACCTGGTAAAACTCATGACTAATAAAAACTATACATACTTAATTGTTTTCTCATGGGCATTACTTATATTATCATACTCTCATTTTTAATGCGATTCACCACCAAAATTATACAAAGATCACCACTCATTGGGAAGTTCAAACATGCAAAAGTAATGTAAAAGGCTAAATCTACATTAGGTGAGGCACTTTAAAAGGAAATTGAATGCATTTAGGTTCAAATCGTGCACTCATAGTTCTATATATTTAAAAAAAACATAAAAATATCCCAAATTATAATGAACAAACAACATGAAATAGATAAATTCTTTTAAGAATGATGGAATTTGATTTATATGCATAATCAGATCCAAGTTGGAGAATATGCTTAGGCCTATAATATGCACATAGCTATTGATTTTATGGAGATTCATGACTTGATCGATGGTTGACTTATCACAATGGAGATTGCATGAAAAATGCAAAAATTATATATGGATAGAAAGCAAGCTTCAGCAGACCAGACGTACAATGCCTTCACACCAAATCTATACACCTAATAGTTCAAATGACTAGACTACCCAAAAATGCACAAAGCTATATAGAGGTATTAAATCAAATAGTAGAAAGTAGTTGTATAAGATGTTCATGGATCCTTTGAATACACACACTCCTTAGAAGGCAATTCTAATACAAACTAATAAAAAATAATTTAAACTTAATTTTTACAAATTTTATTCTCTTTGAAATAATACCATCTACTGGGGTATTACATGCTAGATTGATTTCCCCTATCAATCCTTAGGATTCCATAGTTGCTCTAATACCAATGTTAGGTATCTGATGAGCTTATATGAAGCTTTAACTCATACATAGAATGATAAAGACAAATCCTCAGAGAATAATATGCATGTTATTATATTTCATTCAACACATTATGTGAACAATACATTGGCTATTATATATCCAACGAAATAGCCAAAATAACATATTAAAAGATAGGAAGGACTAATAACAAATAAACAATAATACTCACAGGTATAACCAATCTAACCACTAACCTATATATGAAATATACTATTTACAAAAATATAATCATTTAACCTATAATAACCATATGATAACCAAGTAAATATTATTTTACAGAATGTAAATACTAATCCTCAATAGACACTAGCATCAACCTTGGATGGTTATGTTGATGCTACCTTTTAAACTAGATGTAGGTGTCTTATATGAATACTTGTTATAAAAATATACAACCACCTAGATGATTCTAAGTTTGTCATCACCTTTGATTTGGTGCATTCATACCTAGGGCATGGATTGTTGTTCCTCATGAAATTGTAAAACCCTAGTTTTTCATCTTCATAGTGACCTTGGGGAAAATGGGTTAGTGTGCACATAGTATTGAGATGACCCCAAAGACCCCTCTATCAATGAGAACTACCTACATATAAAATACATTGAAGAGGGCCTCATACTAATGTATTTATCCCATATGTGTTGGCTTGTGTTTGAATCATGCAATATGTGGAAAGCAAGTACAAGAGTAACTTAGCTTGCAACTTAGAAAATCAAACTCTTAGATTACTCCTTTGTAATTCAAACCTATGTATGTGTTATCCCTATGATTTATATGAAAATATGAGGAGAAAGGGAAGTTTTTATTTATCAAGTGCTTGATTAAATGCTTTGATAAGTTACCTTGGTCTATTTTAGGTGAGGAATGAATGAGGAGTGATTTTGAATATATACCACTACTATCAGGAAATATCCTACATTAAAGCACTTAGGTTGACCATTAAGATACATTTCATTTGTAAATTATATGACTTTAGGGCACTAAATGCCTTCATCATGGTAGGACACTAGCATCAAAGTAGGGGTCTTACATTGATGCTTGTGTCTTGGTAGTTATAAAATAGGTACAAGCTTAGAATTTGTATGGGCATAAGATAAACATATTTTAAGAATTTTGAGAAGGATATAAGGTCTGGGTAATCAACATAAGACTCTTTAGACCAAGATATAGCCCAAGGGGTATAATATAGAGTATATACGAGACTTATGAAAATGGGAAAGGTCCAAAACTAAGAGGAATAAATAAGGTTTGAGTTTACCAAGTTTACAAGATTGAGGTGATATATAGTTCATAAATATCATCTACAATCTATAGCAAGCCTATTAATTTTAAACTCAGATAAATAATATTTTGAATTTAAGTACTGAGATATACTAAAAATAGTAAGTAAACTATTGATTGATAATGTAATAAATGGAAAATAATGATACTTTATTAGATTATAGTACACATGTAAATATTTTATGTAATAGGTTAAAAATATATCATATCTAGAATCTAGATTAGTTTTCAAATTTTGGAAACTCAAAGATTTCAAACACTTGTATCGACTGGAATGGTTACATCAACTCTTCTATCTAAATTAGATGTAGGTGTCTAGTATGAAAGTCCTACTAGATCTGGATGTGACCACTTGGATTTTTTTGGGTTTTGGGTCACCTTTACTTTGGTACTTTATATTTAGCTCATGGATTATCACTCTTATTGAATCATCAAAACCCTAACTCTTCATCTTCATAGTGAATCTAGGAAAAATGGGTTAGTGGGATCACAAAGTTGAGCTAACCCTAAAGACCCATCTATTAGTGGGTGTTTCTTACATAGACACTACTTCGAAGAGGGCCTCAAACTCATGCAGTTTTCCCCTATGTGTTGGCTTGTGTGTGCATAAAGATGTAATGTGTGATATTCAAGTACAATAGTGACCTATCTTGTAACTTGGAAAATATATCTCATATATTATTCCTTTATTACTTCAAACCTATAGACGTGTTGTAGTTATAAATGATATGGAAAATATGATTAAATAAAAAATATTGGATCACTTTAATGCTTTATTTAATGCTTTTGGTACTTTTCCTTGTGAGAGATAGGAAGTTGATAGGTGAGGAATGAATGAGGATTGATCATGTATTTATACCAATCCTTTTGGGAAATATCTTTCAATAAATCACTTAGGATAACCATAGGGATATGTTTCATTTGTAAATTTGATGACTTTAGGGCACTAGACACTTACATTAGAATATGACACTTGCATCGATGTAGGCATCTGACTAGGATACAAGTGTTCAATAATCTTGAAAGTAGGTATAGGTCCTAAACTTGTAGAGATAGATGATAAACAAGTTTATAGCATTCTAAGAAAGATAGAAGGCTTAGGTCATTAGAATAACATTTGTTAGATTAAGATATAAGTAATGGTCATAGAGATATCGTAGATTTGAGACTTTTGATAGTGGGAAAGGGTCTATAATAGAGAGGAACAACCAAGGTCCATATTTTCCAAGTGTACAAGAATGAGGTGTTTTATAATTCATAAATAATGTCTACATATATATAGTGTGTTCTATGGTGTTCCTATGATTGCTCAGTTTCCTACATGTGTATGCTTGTGTATGTGTTGTATGTTAATGTCTTATTTAATCTTTGTCCATTAATGAACCTTTAGTTGTCATTTCATGTCACAACATTTATTGTACATTCAAGTCCTCACATGATGATTTACAATTACTATGTAGTTATACATACTATTATGTTAATAATTTCCTATATACCCATATTATATGATATACTATAATTAGTTCTTGATCCATATCATGCATACTACTACTTGAGATATACTATGTTAGGTGCCTACTTTTCCATGGTCCTTATATTCATGGGCTATGATGACCTACAACTATCATCTTTCTTTAAATAGACTAGGATTCAAATAAGCTCAATAAAATAGATCTTGTGATACTTAGATGATCAAGGACCAATGAATTTCATAGATATAGAAGAGGGTTACCTACAACACCAATGTCATTTAGAAAGGGTTCTAAAGCCTAATATTGTATCATAAGGATGTAACTCTGACTATAACTCAAAAAAAATATTATGGTTGTAAAATAAATGATTATACAAGATAAAATAAACCAAATGATTGGCTAGAATTATTGTAAAGGGGTAAGGTGCCATGGTCATCCAAATGGGGATCTAGGAAACCAAAACTAATTTATGACAAGTCTAATAAATCATATATCCACTCCATATTGTTAGGTATGAATAAATCCTAAACAAGGATATACATACATATAATCACAAAATAATAATCAACATCTAATCTACTAAGTAAATAAGTTAAAGAGTATAAGAATATAATATACTTACCTTGGGGTGGACCTATCAACACTTCAATCTTGCACTTGGATCAAGTATATTTTTGAAAGATATGTTGTAGGTTAAAGACCTCAAATGTTTGGATGAAGACCTAAAATATACTCAGCTATGAATTCCCAATGATGAATCCTATTTGGATTCAATGACACTATAAAATAAGACACCTAAAAATAAGGTTCTAAGCCACTAACTCTCCCTAATATACCTAAGGCCAAACTGTGAGTGAAATCAAAGTGAATAAATGGTATATGACTGATTAGGAATGAAATATGACCTTATATATAGTGTTTTAATACCCAAAACCAAACCTAAAGACTAAGTTAATGGTATCAGCCTGACTAATATAGTTGAAATAATTTTGTTGTCACATAATGGTATCAGCTAGACCCATACAATATATATTTTAAAATACATACTCATAATTGTATCATATTATTCATTATAGTACAATAAGGGTGAAGCCACAAAATAAATAGAATCAGCTAGGCTGAAACTATAGAATAAAGGGAAGGTATCAAATCTAGATAAGATATATATAGGAAAGGTAGATAAATAAACACTTAAAGGAGGTAAAATTGATAGTGATTATTGTTTAATCATGACATAATAGCAACATCTCTCGCAAAGCACCATGAGCCTTTCTCACCCCATTCCTAGTGCACCCTTTAAGGCATATACTCGGGGAGATTGATGCATTGACAAGCTATCACAAGATAAAGTGTCATTGAATTGAAAAATATTGTTGTATATAGTTCTTGCCATGCATATAATGGGGTATGCTACTATTTATGTGTGTGTTTATTTTTTATATCTATCCCTCATAGGGACGTTGCTTTTCTACTAGGGGCATCTTACCCTTACGAATTTCCTTGAGCTTATTATTATACATATATTATACACATGTAACTCACATTGGGGAATAAATTCATTCCACATCATATTATTATATTCAAGCATGTTCCTTCCCCCCACTCTCTCATCCTCACATAAGGTTGCATCCTAATATTTAGTGTTACATGATAATATTTTGCCATACCTACATATATGTGTTTTAACATTTTTTGAATGATTCTAATAGCTTGGGATATATTACTTGATGACACATGGTGTACATAACTATTTATTTTGAGATGAGTGATTGTAAGAACAAGTGTATAATCCTTCACCTCAAATGATGCACATGAATATCTAAATATTTTAAATTCATATTTTTATGATTGATTGAAAGATTAAGTGAAAAGGGTGTCAAGAATAGCCAAATGGAAAGTATCTAATTCCCTTATCAAGAAGAAGAATTGATTTTTCAAACATACTTTAAAAGTTATAGCACCTGAGAAATCATGAAAATATTTTATCCTTAATTGTAGTTACTAAGAAATGACAACATGTTTCCCATACTATCATGTGTATTCATTCCTATGCTCATTTTTTTAATTTATATTTTCTATATTCATAGTGACATGTTACAACATTTGATTTCTTGTATTTTTTTAGGATAAAACTACATTTATCAATCTATCATCAATGTAAGTGGAGATTCACCCAATAATTTAGTCACTTCATCTATCCTTCCCTAGGTAGGTGCATGTGCATGTTTCAATTCATTAATTTAAGTTGATGCACATATTCATTCACATCACATACATACATCAAAGTAGGATCATTATGTAGACACCTAATTTTGGTACAAGACCCATTTTTATATTACGTATTTTTCATTTTTTAGCACACTTGGTCAATTTGTGTATATTTAGCTATTTTCAAATAGATTCCCACCAACACTAGAGTCTATTCAACCTTGATCCAACTAGATATTATTAACTTAATGTTATATTTTTTTATAATTAGCTCCTATACCCCACTCACACACTTTTTAATTAGTCTCATCTCCATTATAAGACTTTATTTTTCCTAGTACATCATTGGTGACCTATTGATTCTACCCTATATAAAATTAGTTACCTGTCCATTCTACCTTGTATAAAATTAGTAACCTGCATATTCTGTCCTATGAGTTTTTGTGGGTTATATCGTATTACCTTTATTTCCTATACATTTAATTTCACTTAGCATACTTTTCCATGGTTTTTATTTATGTGTTGTGTCCTAAAGATCCCTATATAAAAATCATTTTATATTCATTTACCAAGTGATATTCAATTGATAATAAAACAAATAAGCTTCTTCAAGTTTGAGATATGAATTGATCAAATATATTACTACACTTATGAGGGAGCCTACACATTGAGTCTACAAAACATATATATCACTTGAAGTCTTGTGTCATCACCATATTGTACCAAAATAAAGTTTAGGTGAATGTTTATGTATTTGTATTAGATTTCCTAGGGTGAGAAGGTGAAGACCTTTCTCTGAATTACACTTCACTCACATTCATAAGACAAATACATTGGCTTTGATTCATAAAATGTAGGATATGTAGCTACAACCCCTCTAGGATAAACCTGAGTTAGCCTTGCACAGACCTATTTATTACTATTGTTGAGGGATAGTTTAATGAGAAAAAGAGAAACTAAAACGTCACATTTTCTCCACCAATTCTGCACATTAATTACATAACCTTACTCACTACTAATTAATGTGTTTGTCTATAAAGTTACAAAATCTAAAATTGAGCAAAGAATGCAATCAGATACCAAATACATATTTAATAGTAGTATGGGTTTAAATTCAAGGTCTTATAAATTTCATCAAGTAAATATTTGGTGACCCACAATTTTTTTCCTTGTATAGTCAATATTCTAGGTTTCACATAGTCACCCTTATAGCCAAGATCTAGTGTCAAAAATCTAGAACAAAACATAGGTGTTAGATTATATCATTATGCTTTACTTTCATTGTTCTTGCTTGATTAATCATTAAGTTGTTCCATTTATTTATGTTTCTATCCATAAGGTAGTTTTTATTACTATTTTAGATTATTTTATCTTAGATATATCTTATGCCTTAGTTTTAATTCAATGTGCATAGTTTAATTATCATTATGTGCATTTCAATTAAAATATGCAAAAATAAGTTAAATTTTATGACCCAAATTTTTGGCACCAACTTGACACTTTAATTTGGTTCATGTGGTCTAATCTCCATTATGGATATGAAAGAGTGATTAAATGTCTTTATAGGGCCATGATGTCTTCATATTTTTATTTAATTCTTATCATCTATTCCTCAAAAAATGTGGATGCTCGCTTGATGTTTTCCTTTCTGACCACTTTCTTAATTGGTACTGCATTGAATGAAATTTCAAATGGTAAAAAGTTGAAAAACTCAATTTTTTATTAATATTACTTTTTTTAATTATGATGACACTTTTACACATATCCAATAATTTTAAATCTTTGACACATCCCTTAGGTAAAACATGTTGGATGTTGGTGTTTTAATGCCATCACTTGCATGGCTCAGTTTATTCACATTTATGGGTGTCAGTTGGCATGAATCTACCTCAAGTATTACTCTACCACCACCTTTGATTTGAGCCTTGTAATGGACACTTTATATTTTCAAACCTTTTTATGAGCTTAAACAAATGTAAGTAGCATGGCTTCAACACTGTATCTAAGTTTCATAACTAAACAATGCTTGGGGTACTCAAATCAAAGCTAGAGTGTATTCTCTTAAGGTTGATGAAAAACTCTCTATGGATGTTTTTCAAATGATTAAGGAAAACACTATTTTATAAAAATAAAACCCATTTAGGAAGTTGAGTAATGACCAATTAATTTTATAATATCATACAAACCTTTGCCTACCATTATCAACAATTTTCTAATGTTCAGGAGTCCTCTTCTATGTGAGAAAAATATATCTAATAATGGACCCCTAAAAGCCTTCTCAATGTCACATGGTTTACATGTGATTGGTTACTCACCATTGAATAACTTCAAAAATCCACCATGAATATGTCCAATAAAAAAAACATATGGGTGTGTTTTACCCTAATTTATTTTTAGAAACCTAATAAGATAGAAACTAGTATGTGAATTCATATTACTAAATATGGCATATAAACATGAATCTAAATGTAAATATTGAAATATATTGCATTGGTTTGACAAGTGGAATATTTTAAATATAGTAATTATAATAAATCTATAATTACTTAGCTTCTCTTACTAACTATCTAACTATGACTGTGTTATAACAGTGGAAAATAGAATGAAGTAAGCATGTGATTTATCCAAATCTAAAATTGTGTTTGTGTTTATTCTCAATCATTTTTATTAGCTTTGGTTCAATTCAAAATATCGATATTGATATTTAGTATTTGATAGTGACTTGTGTATAAAATAGGGTTTGTGACCATACTTTTACATTTTTACTATCTCTAAAAGCTTTGTATGTGTGATGATCAAACCTTGATGATGTGTGTTACTCTATAAATTAGCCTCCTTCACTTAGAAACCCTAGGTGTAATTGTGAGGGATATAAACCTATTAATAATAGAAAAGTGTGATGGACTAAGATGACCCTAATGACCCCCATTGATGATTGACTATTTCCTACTATCCAATACTCTAAAGAGCAAAATCATGTCACACATAGTTCTCCCACCTAGTGTGATATGTAATTGTGATCCCTCACTATTGAATGCATCTAATGATTTATATTTAATACATGATAATTTTTTATTTTCATTCACTTTATTATGCTTAAGAATTGTCTTTTGACTACTCTTAAAGATTTGTTTTAAAATCAGGAGGGATATGGAAATTTTGCTCAATGTAAAATAGTGTATCGATGTGTACAAGATAAGTGCCACATCCCCTATCAAGTGAGACCTTGATTTGTGTATATGTAAGTATAATTGGGTAATTTATAAATCCACTAACATGTTATTTATATGGGATGAACCTAAGGAAAATATTTTATTTTAAAAATTAGCCATTTCTAAGAGAGGATCACTCTCAATAGGCACATGTTAGTATTAACTAGTGATATCCACCCAACACATGAGGATTAAGCTGAGCATTTAGGTATGTTTGTGTAGGATATTATGTAGGTTTGAAACATATAGTAAGGTTATAAAAGGTGTGTAACAACATTTAACGAAATGGTGAAACTCATAAGGTAGCATGTAGGTGTGAGATAATTGTAGGTTATGATCATACTTGTGTGCATAATTCATGCATAGTAAATGTATATCAAGTTTGTCATTTTCAAGTATTTAATACCAGATTTTAGTATCTATAGGATGTAATGCATTTCCCTATGAATTTTACAAAATTTTATGGGGCATAATAGGAGAATATTTATATCAATTTTACCTCAAAGCTTTTCATGCAAGAACCTTTGGCCAAATTTTTGACAAGGATCATATTAAATTCATACCTAAGGCTAGAGATCCTAAGTATATTTTTAATTGGTATCCCATCACGATTCTTAAAGTCTATTATAATATTATTTCCAGAGCCCTAGCTATATGAATTTACAATCTCCTCCCATTGATTATTAGACCTAAATAAACAAAATTCATCAAAATCATTATAGTTTGGAAAGGTATGAAGTGGGTTTATAACTATATGAAATAGATATAGACATATAAATTTGGTATTAAACACTTATAAATATCAATTTTGACCTATCTTTTATGTACATGACTTGTGTATACATATTTTACTCTTTGTGACATTTCCTCGAAGCCATTCATCTATCTATGGACTCGACCAACATAAATTTCCATCAATCATATACTAGATCCCCCTAGTATATGTCATATTATTCTATTATTATTATAATATTATCAACATATGCCTATATCACTATTTATTCCTTTCTAGATAGTGTTGGCAAAATTTAGATGTATCAATCACTGACAATGTCTACCTTCATCAATAGTATCCTAGATTCCTCAAATGATTATTTTTTCAAATTTAAATCCCTCTCTTAGGTTGGATTACACATTTTGCATGTCAATTATGGATGAAAATTACCAAAAGAGTCATTTATTTGTACATATCAATCTCTAGGCTATTCTTATATATCTCTCACTTGGACACTAATCAAAAAACTACTTTCACATTGAGATATCGGTTTGTACATTCTTGAGGCACTATCCTAAACATCCAAATTATAAAACCTCTCAAAAGAACAATCCCTAAGCAAGTAAAAACACCTAAAACAAGTTAAAAATTGCATATTGTTAGGGGTTGAAATCCAAATAGTTTCATTGCATTATAGGTAAACATAATTGAGCACACATACACATAGGTGGGAGAATTACATGTGGTTTGATCCCTTTTCAAAATATTGGAATGTAGGCAATACTCAATGAATCAATGGGGTGTGATTTGGCTTATCAAATCCATGGTTCTAGTTGAAATTATAGATAAGGATTAAAGGATAAGGATGATAAATTTTTAATTTTCACACAATACCGATGGCAAATAAATACTCATAAAACATCTTGATAGGCAGGCATAGTGATCTATGGCAAAAAAAGACTAGCAAAACCTCCAAATATAGTTCTAGAAAATAGAGGAAATGTCAAATTACCACAAGTGTTTGAGCATTACCAACATCATCATAGAAGATTTTTTTGACTATGTTTCCTAAATTCAATAACCACATATTCATTTCAAAACATTTTACATGGTTGTGCCTAAGTAATGAGCAAAACATAATAGAATATTAGTTAAGTTTATTATCTCTTGATCATTTCTATATTTATAAAGTGAAATAATTCTTTGTTTAACAATTCATACTTGTGTGTTTTATGATATATATTATGCAATATTAATTTCAATAGTTTAATACTTGTTTAGATATCCTAAATTCAAAAATAAGTTAAAACATTTTGGTGAACCCAATCTTAGCCTTGAGAACCACAAACCCTAGGTTTTCCTTAGTGTTTCATATATGATTATTAGGGTTTCATAAATTTACATTAGAGTATAAAATATTATTTTTTATTTCTCCTTATTCACATAAATAAATCATGGTTATAATAGATATATATTTTGTAATTTCAAATTCAAGCTATGATTGTCATTATTACATGTTGCTTCCCCGAAATGTGTAATATGTTTAAAAATCATGTAATGAAATGGGTAAAATTTATGTGCAATAAAACTAAGGCTGAAATTAATGATGAATAATATGTAGCTCTCCTTAGTTACTCATATTATCTAAATATCCAATATGAGATGCCTCTGATTACCACTTAACATCAAAGGGCATGTATAACTCATTTTGTTTCACCTCACCTAAATGTCAAGGTGGTGATAGATACCATCTCAATGACTTTATTCACCATAAGATTATATTTAATTTTTATGTCCATGTTATCTCAACATGAAAAGTTAGGGTGCCCCATCATGTGAGGTAGATTGAAGGTAGTTAAATTATCCCTCCTCATCCCCCTCCACTCCACCCCTTGGATGCCCTCTAATCCAACTAAAGGGTATGAAATCATTGACCAACTTAATAATAATAAAAGCTAAGGTATTTATAAAAAATTTGCTTCAGAGGTCCACTGTCTACAAGGATATTCTATATGTAACATTGTATGCTATACATTTACCAAATGATGTGAAACCTAATTTTTTTGCATCCATTGTTAATGCATTAAAGAGAATTGAAGGCATGATTTTTTTTAAGAAGATTTTCCTACCAAAAAAATTATAAATAAGAATTTCCCTTAGTTCAATCAATTAATAATCTTAAATAACGAAGCCAGGTGTGTCTTGATAGTTAATGGATCAGGATTGAATATTTACAACATCACATTTACATAAACATTGGGTATCGATATGGATTATATTCATAAATCATATAAGAATACCATAGGCTTTGATAATTTTCCTTTCTAAGTGCTAGGATCAATTACTTTAGATATGGAAGTGGACCTTAAAACACTAACTATTGTATTTCATGTCATGCCAAATCATATACATTATAACCTACTCTTAGGTAGAGTGTGGATTCATATAATGGAAGCTACACTATCTACCCTACATAAATGCCTAAAATTTGTCCAAGAGGGATGTTTTCATACATTTATAGTAGATAATTAACCTTTAAAATATTAAAAACTAGAAAAACCTAATGAGGTATGTATTCTACAATCAGAAATTATGCATTCCTCCATGATAACCCCATCACAGGTCATACCAGTAGAAATAATAGATACATATGAATTTGGGGATTACATAAAAGCTACTAAGAAATATTCAAATCCAAGTATATCTCTAAATCAATAGATAATAAAGGAATCACATAATAGTTTTGAAACACAAAAAAAGAAGATACCAGATCTTCATTTGGTGGTAAATTCATAGAATCATGATTAGATATTCCTAAAAAAAGATGATAGTGATGATGATGAGAATGAAGTTCTAAAAAACATAGATGAATCTTTGTCACATATAAATTTTACACCCATTGGGTTAGGAGAATATCAAGATGATTTGAACGTGATGAGCACTATTATATTTGGCAAAGGGAAGGCACCCCTTCCAAACACTCATGAGGATACCAGTGTAAATACTTATTGTTATATCAATTCATAATAGGATATTTCAATGATAAGTGATCCATTAAGACAATACTTCATCAATTAAAGTAGGAATATACCACAAGAGGCATAACACATTGCATGATGTATCAAAGATGAATATTTAGTGTTTGAGATAGATTCAGTAAATAATGTAGAGATTTTGAATACAAAACCTACTATTAAATTACATATTAATAGTATATAAGATAAATTGAGCATTATATTACAAAATTTAATTTACAATAACTTGATTACTTTACCTTACACTTAACATAGATTTGTGGGTTAGTTATCATATCAAGAGGGGAAGTAATTTTGTATTTATTATATAATAACTAGGCATGAGATAGATGGTTTTATAGCCTTAAAGAAAAATATTTTAAAGTTTAATAATGAAGGGATCAAAATATAATTCAAGAACACCAAAATCCACTAATAAAATTTACTAACAAGACTCAGTACAGAAGTAGATCACGTAGAGAATACAAGTGTCCATGAAAGGACCCAATAAATATTTAGGTATACATAGAGGGTATTTATTGATAATAAATTTAAATTGAGTAGGGCAAGGGGAAAATACATATATCATCACATTCTTACAATAGTTGGGTTATAGGGTAGTTGAATCACAACACAATATACATTGCTACAAATCGAAGACATATTACACTATTGATTGCTTTTGGACTAAAGCTTGTTGATATATTGATATTTTTCATACATACTAGTGAGATATTTTGGGCTACACTTTTACATCAGTGGTTGTAATGATTTATAGTTATAATTTATATTACAATTAAGTGTATTACATTCATTTTTTTAATGTGATATAATCAAAAAGCACCTTGATGGAAATAATGAGCTTCAAAATATTAAAGACTCAAGGACAAATGAAATGGAATCATTTCATAAGACTAATCCTAATACCTTCTATATAATTAAATAAAATTCACTAAGTATTCATAACATCTAGGAAATATCAAAAGGAAATATGAAGCTAATTGACATACACAAATATTATGATGATATGATGATTACATATGGACATTTGATGAGATCTTATATCCAAAGTTTAGCAATTTATCACTAGACTATCCATATGAATTTTTGCATCCCTTGGATGCCATATTAAGACTCTAAACTTCACATGATTCATATTTTTAAAAAATTAAAAAATATTATAAAAGGTTAAAATATTGAAAAATAAATGGGACATATACATGGCATGATTTGATAAGTTACATGATTGATTTATTTTATTTATAATATATATGGTAAATTACATGTATATTCTCTACATGGTATACATGAGTAGGATGCATGACATATGGATTATATGTGACACATACACATATAGATGCAAGACATTACTTACACCTAAGGGCTATCTTTCTACATTGGGGGAATTCTTACACTAGGGGAATCTTGGTACTTGTATGCAACTTATATCTTTCTATAACCATTCCATTGATCACATAGAGCTAAATAGACTAATTATACATGAATCAATCTTGTGTATACTCTTTAGTGTGTTATATTACATGATATTGTATTTTTATATGATGTAATGATGACATATATTATTTGTGTAGTCTAACATTACTTATTCTATGCATGTTTGATGTTGATGACTATTACATAGTGTGATATTTTATTGTGTATTACATTATTTTGTGGTGGTTGTGCATGGCATTATGTGTTTTATGTGTGACCATCGATGTGTTTTACATTGCATTTTCTATGTGTGACTATCGATGTGTTTTACATTGCATGTTATATGTGTGACTATTGATGCATGTTACATTGTGTCCTTCATGGGTGACTATTTATGACTGTTACATTATGTGACCATTGATGTGTGGTACATTTATTGTTATCTTACATGTTTCTAAGAGTGTATCAATTTTGTCTTGTAATAGTATGCATCATTGATGTCAAGGATCCTCTATCCCATGTCATGGACATGTTTTTTGTGTTGAGTTATATTCCAGTTAGAGTATGTCACATATTGAGTGCTTGTGTATGTCATGATCATGACATTGTTTTCATATGTGTATGTGTATCTACATGATTTCTAAGCTTGAGGTTAAATTATTTATATCATGCAATATTATAATTGTGTGTAATTCCATGATTGTTATCATGTATATTATGTGTGCCTTATGACTCAATGTTTATATTTTTTATGATTATTATTGCATGCCTAAAATCTATATCTACTTGACATGACACTTTTATGCCTTATTATACATGTTTTATATGTATGTGAATGATAAAATATTTATATAATGACATGATATAATAATTTTACACATGACTTATATGATTACATATTTATATATAAAATTATGCGTATAACTCTTTTATTTTGAGATAAGTGATTCATATGATTCATCCCTTACCTCAAAAGGGGGGCATACTAGTGGGTTTGCCATAAACAACTAGGCACTTGATAATTTAGATCATGGGACATATTATGATATAAATTTGATAGATTATGATTTAAATTGGATCAAATTATGATTCAAATGGGGATTGATTGATACATTTACACATTTGAAATAAAGGTGGGGAATTTTACATGATCATGATAGATATGTGATTAGTTTAATGGCATGATGAGACATAATACATGCATATAATTGAGAAAATTTATAAGACTACATGGGTTAGATTGATTAGGTTATCAAATTTATCAAACTGAATAGAGTGACATATAAATTTATGACATTCTATATCATATTGAGGTAAATATGGATCATATTTTAGGTTATCATACATGCATTTTTATATTTTCTATGATGGAAATGATGATATTACAAAATCATTTTAAATCCAAAATTTATGTACATTAATTGATTAAAACTTCTCAAATTTACATACAATCCTCATATAAGGCTCCACCTTCTACATACAAACCTGGTATGGGTTCCACCAAAACAAATATGATGATATTTTGAGTAGTGCAATTGAGATTATGTGATGCTCAACTACTATCACTTTTTAGTCTCCACTTAGGGTTAAGGCATATTCTTCTCAACCCATGTTTTTAATAGTGTCATATCCATGGGACATAATCATTCCATTATTCAATTAAATTAGAGGATATGTTGGTTGACATACCCACAAGTGTATTTGTTCTTTGATTTTGATTTTTTAATTTTGAATATTTTATGATCTAGATTGTTTCGAATGTATAATAATATAGATTGTTTAAAATTTTGTATCATGAATGGACATTGATTTATAAATTTTTCTTTGTATATTTTTCTTATAATAAGTTATATATTTGGTGCATACCTGTTAACATCAAATTTTATTAACCATAGGTACCAAATTTCTTCTTTTATCCTTTTAATCTAGAATTTTCAATACAAGACTAAAAGAGGAGTAATTGTAGAGACACAAATTTGTTATTAGATACTAAATATTTTTTACCAATATTTGATATACATGAATTACAAATTTGACACTTTCTAACATTCCCTACTCATGATTCATTTATCTATAAACTCAGCCAACCTAAGTTGTCATCATTCATATATAGGATCTCCCTAGCGTGAGCCATATTGCTCTATTAAACTAATAAAATGCCATCATTCATATTTAGGATCTCCTTATCCTAAGACATATTACTATATTATCAATATTTCCAAATGCCTAAATCATTGTTTCCTCCTTATTGGATAATTCTCACAACAATCAAATGTTGTTGATTATTGATAGTGTTCACCTTTGTCAGGGAGTGTCCTAGGTTCTTAAAATAGATCTTTTTTAGATTTTAATCCTTTCCTTGAGTTAACTGACATGTTTTTCATGTTGGTTATGAAGGTTAAATTACCCAAAGAGTCATATATGTATACACATCAAGTTATTGTTGGTCCTAAGGATATTCCTATGTAGCTTTCACTTCATCACTACTTGGAAAATTATTTGCAAATTGAGATATCTATTTGTAAATACTTAAGGCACTATCATAAAGCATTCAAATCTACAAACCCCTAAAATTAATGTTCCCTAATCCAAGTTTTAATACCTAAAGCAAAGCCAAATTTTTGTATTTCCAAGTGTCAAAAACCAAAGGGTTGCATTGCATTCTAGTGAAACACTATTTAGTAATCATACACATTAATGGGAGAAATACATGTGGTTTGATCCCTTTCAAGGTATTAGAATGTAGGAAATTATCAACCACTCAACTAAGTGTGGTTGGGAATATACAAGCCATATTTCTAATTCATTTTTATATGTTAAGCAATTGTTGAAAATGACGTTATAATTTCAAAGTAAAGGAAAATAAAATTTGAATATGCACATAGGATTGAGAACAAAATTTTACTCAGAAAAAAAATTAATAAGGTGTAATGAGTTATGGTAGAACAGGGTATCTAGTGTAGACCTGAGTTTTCCCAAGTAGTGGGAGTTGTCAGAAAGTAACCTACAAAGACAATTTTGGTAAATAGTGGACACTACTTGGTCACCACAGTAGAATCTAATTGCATTATCTCCAAGTGGGAGATTGTTGGGTTCTAGGATGCAAATAGGAGGAGTTATGGAGGTTGCAGAGGTTGCGAAGAGTTTCAAAACGAGTTAGTCAGTCTGATCAACCGACGTCGGTCAGATAGCAGTGAAGAAGCAACCGATGTCGGTTACCAGTCGGGACATCGGTCAGGGAGGAGCTGACGGTTAGTCTGTAGTGAACATGCAGTTTGCATGTTGATTCCAGAGAGTCTAGACTATTAGTTTGCATACTCTATTTCCTAAGCTAAACAACCACATAGCCACTTCAGAATATTTCAGTCGACTACATAGATAGTGAGCAAAACATAATAGAATATCAAATAATTTCCTTATCCCTTGGTCATATTAAAATTTAGCAAGTGTAATAAATCTCTATTTAATAATTCATATTTGTTTATTTTATGTTTTATCTTATGAAAATTGAATTTCAAAAAATTTATAATTATTTAGATCTCTAAAATCTGAAATAAGTTAAAATAATAACCAATTTTCATCAAAATTGACTTTGAGAAAGCCTATGACTATGTTGGAGATTAATTTATTTGGGTTCACTTATCCTAAATCATTTAAGTTAATGTAGGTTAATCTTAAGTCTATTTTAGTTGTGCATTTATTATTATAATAAATTCACTTATCCTATATTTATGAGGTGTCACACCACTTTTGTCTTTTTTAAATAATCTTAGAGTTATATTCACATGTAACTCCTCGCACTTGTCACACACATCCTATCACATTATGGGGATTGAGGACATTTGGAACACACTAAAAATGTTGTGAAAGTAAATCCTAATTATTCCTATCTCTATTTATTGAGCTAGCTCTTCTCTCATTCTATATTTGAGACACTCTTTCACTAGTCTATCTTAGGATGATTTTTCATGGATAAATGTCATTCTTATTTATTTTATTTTGTCTTCTATTTAATGTTTTACTTTGAGATCAATCTTTTTCAAGCCTTCTCAATATATGTGGGTTTTTTCTTCATGTGATGGTTTCCCTTATTGACAAATCTTATTTCTTGTATTTATGGTTTGCTTCATATTAAGGTAATATTTTTTCATTTATATTCAATTTTTTTAATATTTTCAATGTTAATCTATTGATCTTGGCATAAATCCTTACATGGTATTATAGTATGTTCTTTTTTCATTTAATTTGAGTGTGTACAGGCTGTTTCAATAGATAAATTCAACTTTTTTTACATTTTTCTCGCAAGGGTTTGCACCCTTGCAAGCCATTTTTAGTGTTTTTCATCATTTCTCTTACCCATAGACTAAAAATTATTAATTTTTTTGGCCTATTTACTCTTTAACTTTGTCTTGCAGGTTACTCACAAAGTATTTTTTTATGTTGATTCTAGTTTTTAATCCATTTTGATTAATAAAAAACATTAATTTCAATGTTAAATTAGTTTGAAAAAAAAAATTCAATTGGATAAAAAAACATCCTTCATGAGTGTTATTCTAAGTTTACTTCTATTTTGGCTTAGTTTGTTGCTAAAACGTAATCTTTTACGGGTTATTATTAATTTTGTAATTAGTTTCTTATCTTTATTAATAATTGAATGCTTCATTTTGGTTTCCTTGAGTGGTGTTATCTCCATCCAAATTGCCTTCTTTCCCTTATTTGGTGATTCAATTGAGTAGTTATATAATTCCTTTAAGTAAGGTGTTCTATGTTACTCTTCTAATAAAATTTTACTTGATCAAGCTTTGTGCTAGCCTTTATTATTTTCAGAATTCTATTATGTGGCATTTGTAGGAACTATTTTTTAATTATATAGCACCTTAGTATTATACACTTGGTAAACCTTGATAGATGGTTGTTCCTCTCAGTTCTATATATTTCTTGTTTCTACAAGTCTTGCATCTACTCTCTCTTGTGCCCCTTGGTCTATCTCTTTCTTTGAATAGTCCTATGTTAATGAATCAAGACTTTTATCTTTCCCAAAATGCTTAAAACTTGCTTATTTTATGCCTCTAAAAGTTCTAGTCTTGCACTTATTTTCCTCCTCCCTAGACACTTGCATCTCAGACTAACACCTATGTTGATGCAAGTGTCCTGATATGACATAAGTTTCTAGTGACCTAAAAGTCATCTAATTGGAAAATGAAATATATCATAATGTTTGTACTAAGTGTTTTAATGTGAGTTATTCTCTAAGGGTATTGGAATAAAAATAAGATCAACCCTCATTCATTCCTCACCTAAAAACTTCTTAACTACTCACTAGACAACTTACCAAAAGAATTCAATCAAACACTAAAGTGAGAAAAGCTTCCCTATTTTCTCTTATTTTCATATTAATCATAGGTACAACACATATATAGGCCTAAATTACTAAGGTAATAACCCAAGAGATATATTTTCCAACTTAAAATCTAGGTCACTATTATACTTGCTTATCACACATTACATGATTCACACACAAGAAAACACGTAGGGGAGAAATACATAAGTCTAAGGCCCTATTCAAAGTATTGGCTATGTAGGAAACACTCATTGATAAAGGGATACTTATGGAAACTCGAAACCATGCACCCATTAACTCATTTTTTCCACAGCCACTATAGGGATGAAGAACTAGGGTTTTGTTATTTGATAAGGAGAGATAGTCCATGACCCAAATCTAAATGTACTAGAGCGAAGGTGATGAAAAACCTAGAAGTATCTAGGTGGTTATATCCTATTTCAATAGGTATTATATATATGACACCTATGTGTGATCTAGACATAGTCATCAACATAATTATCCCATGTTGACGCAAGTATCCACAACTATAGAGGCACTAAATCTAGAATTTGGTGATTGTTCTAGAATACCCTCCTAGTTTGCTTCCTATTTATTCCAAATCCATATTTTTATTAGCATCAGATCCAATTAAGTATCTTATTTATTTATCATTTTAAATATATATCATATTCACACTTTCCATTTTTAGCATATATTAGTATAATAAATTCATTATATGTTCTATATGAGTTTCACAAATAATTGGTCTGCTATAGAAATAGTTTATAACCTTAGTGCCCTAGGTTATCTCTATCCCCTTTAATCATATATTAAATTATATATGTTTTAGGGTTAATAATTTGGTGAACCTTATTTTTATGAATGCAAACATTTTTTATTCCTAGGGTTTTCAGTTAGCTAGGGTTTCATATTTTTATACTTTTTCATTTCCTGTTTATATTATTTTGCATGTAACCTAGGCATATCCATAGATTGGGAGATGTGTCTATTGAAAACATTGAGCTTACCCTCCTACCACCGAAAATGTATCAAACCAATGAGAAACCTAATCCCATGGTCCATGATGATACCCATGTTGAAAATGAGTAGCATGTTGATGAAGTTACCATAGAGGAAGATTCTAAATATTAAAACCATGAATCTAATGAAAATAATGAACATGAACAAATATATCATGAGAAAGTGTAATCTATTTCATTGTTTCATGAGTGCATTCATCAAAACCTTTAATATATTAATGAAATCCTAAAAACCATATTAGAAACTAAAAAATCAAAAAACATAGATGGCCAAGAAGGTCCATCTATTGATCATGTTATTTGAGTTATGGGTGATCCCCATATACCAACAAACCTCCCCTTTATCTTATTACTAATTCATACTTATAATGGGGGAATGAGATGTGTATTTGAACCTTTGTTTCCTAAAAAACACTATTTCTACATCTACCATGAAATTACCAATTACTTTAGCTCAAATACTAGTTTTAATGTGTATTACTACTAAAACCATGTTCACTTCCCCATTGGTGACTACTTTACTCGTTAATTTAAACCCTAATGGGTCTAAAATTTAAATTCTCTTTCAAGTTATAAATACTTTAGAAGATAAGGTTATAAACATTGAAAAAAATGCTTTAACATTTCCTCATGCTATTGATTCCCAATATGTGTTGCATAACCCTCTTCTACTTGAGATATATTTTCACCTTTTGTCAACTAGCTTTTTTACACCTCTCCTCATGCTATTGATTCCCATTTTATGATGGAAAGGGTGATCCTGAGTATCATATTCAATATTTATATGTGGCATGCCTTGATTATGCCTCCAATGATAAAGTTTGACAAAATTATTTCCAAGGAGACTCAAGGATTCTACTTTGAGGTGGTTATATGATTTACCTCTCCAATTTGTGAAAGCATTCAAACCTCTTGAAAATAAATTTTTAGCACACTTATAAATTTAACATTACCAAAAATGTTTCTTATGACAAAATTTAAAAAAACAAACAAAGAACTAATAAACCTATTATTGAATATGTCTTGAGGTATAAGACAATGTTGGCTAAAATGACCAATCCTATGGTAGATAAATAACTTCAAGACATATTCAAACAAAGTTTGCTTTCTCCTTTACATGATTCCATTGTTTTCAAAAAGTTTAAATTACTTGATGACTTATGCCATGTTGTTTAGGACCATGAAATGAAACTTATCTCATTAAAAAAACTTAAGTATATAGCAAACACACTGACTACATATACATCCAATGCCAAGTTTACAATCAAACCAAGTTATAATATAAAACCTCTGAAGCCTAAAAAGGAAACAACCAACATAGTTTATGTAATTTCACAAAAACCTAATCAACTTGTCTAATCTAATGCACCAAGGAAATAATTTACACACTTGTTTAAGTATCTCTCTTCATTACTCTTACGACTAGTAAAGTGTAATCTTATATCTCGCCCTCATCCTATAGGGGTTGATATGAGTCAACATCTACCCAAAGGATATGATGTGAATGCTTATTATGATTATCATTAGGGACCAAGGCATTCTAAGAATATATGTTTTACCTTGAATCATAATATCCAAGACCTTTTTTATGACCAAAAGATTACATTTGATGATACTCCAAAGGACTCAGGTTCACAACCTAGTGATCACCAAAAATAGAAAATATTTAACAATCTTTTGCAAGACCATTATAAGAAAAAACCAAAAATGTAAATGGCATAAAATGCAATCCTCCTTCATCAACTTATGGGAACCCATTATATGGGATTATTGGTATTTATACATGGCATATACATTTTATGGTTCAGATACCTTCTATTACATTCAATAATAGTGAGATTAAGGATGATGGTTTAGATCTTCATTATTTATTCATTTGAGCATACCTTAATAGACACCATATACATAGTGTTATGATTGATAATGGTACAAGTGAGAATGTTTGTACCATGACATTACTTACATACTTGGGTTATACACATCATGATTTACACCCTTATACTAAATCAGTTAGAGCATTTGATGGGACCTCACAGCAAATTCTTGGTGAGATTGACTTACCTTTATAGGTGGGTCACACATATGTGGTTACTACATTTTTAGTTATACCTTCCATGGGTATCTTTGATATGTTATTAGGACACCCTTGGATACATATTATTCTATTAATACCTTCTACAGTGCATGGGTGTGTTAAATACATTCATGTCAATTGGGTAATTATAATTTCTAGAGTTCCATATGAGAATCTTCTTGAATAAGATGAATTTATACCTAGGTTTTTAATTATCAAGCATACTAAGGAAAATCCACCATAAAAGAGTAAAAACAAAAAAATCCCCTTTATCAGGTAGCCAATACTTGGATACCATTACATCAGAGATCCATAGTGGGTTTCACGAAATCCCATCTACTACCACATTCAAATATTTAGAGCACCTACATGTGTTCCTATTATTGTTATTCCAAAAAAACTACATAACACTCAATGATGGGTTCCACAAACCCCTACTCCCATTATTTATTCACAACCACAGAGTCCCATTATACATACATAAATCATCATAGATCCTACAGTGACATATATTGCATATATACATGATCCTCAATAAAATCATTAGTTTATTACACTAGGTTCATAGTGAGTAGATATCTATGAGCATCTTTTAGATGTGATCATAGGTTAGTCTCTGCACATATCCCAAAATACCAAAAAAATCAAAAACATTAAAAAATACAAAAATATTTTTATCATATACATATTCTATTGGTTCTTTAGCATCCATATGTTAGTTTCATGTTGATGGATAGCATTTATTACTTCTACATCCACATGTTTTACACTTCTATTTGAGTGTGATACAAGCATACACAAATACATGATATATGCACTTTTGGATGTTGGTTTTTCTTTCTACTCACATCACTAAGACATTGGGGGTATCCACTTCTATGATCATGATACTTACAGGTTATGTAATTATATGGTCACTTTAAATTATCATGTTTGAGATAATATATACTTACACATTCCTTCATCCATGCTTATTATATCTTTTGAAATGTACTTGATATGTTATGTACTTTAAATTTTTTGCTAACACATTGGATCCATGGGATACTATGATATGTTTATGTTGATTGATTATGATTTATTTTATGAACTTCCTTGAATGTCATGCCTTATTATTATCTCGTCTATTGATCATTTGGATATGTTTCATAATTTATGGCCCATGTGCCTTTATTTTCCTCTTTAACATTTGAATATGTCATTATTTATTGTATGTTGACATTTGAATATGTCATTTCTTGATTTTATAGACACTTGACTAAGTCATGTCCATGTGATTGTGCTACATTTGAAAATGCCCCTTGTTTTTGGTCTCTTTAGACCATTGTCTTTTGACTTGCTTTTGAGTGCTCTTGTGTGTGTGACTGATTTTCTTGTTGAGATTTTAGTGGTACTATCTATACATTACCATGATTTTTATCATGCATATTAAGACTTGATGTGATCAAATTATATGTGCTTCAATGATACATTTACCTAGACCTCTTCTTCTATATGCTACATGGTTCATTCATAATTATATGATAATCTTATCCTTTTGAGGTTAGGTAACTACCAATTTTTATTATTCTGTCACCTCAAAGGGGGGAATATCAGTGGGGGCATGTCATAGAGTAATGGATTCCACATATTTACATTCATAGATTTAGTAAGGGCATGTCATAGAGACATGGCTTCCACATATTCATAGTTTCAAATATGTATTAGGGGTATGTTTTAGAAACATGTTCTCCACATTGGAAATTATATCAATTTTCATATTTATCCATGTATAGTGTGGGGCATGATATGGTAATATGTTTCCCACACTTGTTCAACTTTTTAAATTGACCAAAAACACATAGTTATATGATTCAAATACATATTTATGGAAAAATTCTATACATTGGTACCATTATTATACATAGTTTCAACATGAGACATATCTAGTGTGCATGATATGCAATATGCACCTAATATTAAAAAATCCAAATCAATTTTAGATACTAAACACTCTCAAAGATTGTCACCACCCACCAAGTTGGACATTTATGAAATATATTAAGCCAATAGATTGCAATAGTTGGTTCACTTTTTGATATGGTTGTGTTTCAGTAAATTTCAACTTATATTTTGGAAAGGGAAAAAAAGAAACTAAATATGGGTAAGGTTTAAAAATTGTTAGGACCCTTTATCCTAACCATCTATTTGTAGTTTGTTTATTTAATAAAAGGTTATGGATGCATATGCTTTGTAAGTCATCCCTCAAGCTCATTATAATAGTAGAATGTAATAGCATAATAGTAGATTAATCCCATATTCATGGGGAGTAGTAGTTATTTAGTGATAGATTACTTTAAATAGGAGCTTAGTCTAGTATGAAGGCATCCATGAATTGTATTGAATTGAGCTTTCTCAAAGGAGGTTTCCCCCTCAAAGAGGACAATGATTCTATAATTTTGATATTGTAATTTATTTGTGTTTATTTTATTCAATATATTACTTATTTTTTATAGTTTATTTCATGTATTTGAAATTATATTCTAATTTATTCAAGAAATATCCTCACATCTAGTATCAAAGTGTTTTCCAAGGAATTTTTTTCTATTGCCCATCGTATGCTCTCAGCTTGTTGTAATTGGACCCTGGTGATCAAAAAGTGGTAAAAAATCTATTCCCAGCCATTTTGTGTGATAATGTTGATCTAAAATTTTATTTTTGAAAGATATCATCATCAAATATCATGATTTTATGCTCTACCATATTGTGATTGTGTTCTACTTCAAATTTTATCTTCTATTTCGAATCAAGGTAAAACATATCCACATAATTGTGGGAAGTACTTGGATGAAAGACCTAAAACTCATTGTGAGGAGTACCACAATAACCCTAAATTAGCTATCCCATTGAGAGGAATTTCTAGTGAAATGGGTAATGACCCCTTCCTGATTGACTAGTTTCCACCCGTGAGGAAAACCAAGAACTATCATTAAGAGGTAAATCTGTGGCCAAAACTTTTTTGGGTAAGAGTACTCACTAAAATGGTATTAGTGGTTAGAGATATTTCAAAAAATATATTTTAGGAAACCATTCAAAATTGGGGTCTATTTCTACTAGACAGAGTAAACAACTAGCAGGTGTTGTATAAGCTTGGCAAGAGAACGCCTGGTCGAGACAGTCAAAATTTGCGAATTGAAGCTTATTCTACTTTCACTCCATAAAGAAATCAATTGGTGGAATTACACTAAATTTTATTATGCTCTACAAGATACCCTCTAGAACATTGGTAATCTTCAATTGGATGAACTAGTATGTCAAAGCCTGCTCAAATATTTCTTGTTCGACGTGCAGTGCCAGGCACAAAAAATTTGGGAAAAGCTCAAAGAAGGCTACACTAAAAATGATGAATACATAAATAAATGCCCCAAAAATTTCCCATGTTTAATTTCATGAGCATACTAAGCCCATATTTTTGCAACATATCATCTTTAAAATTAGAAATCAAAAACCTCAACAGAGCAGTAGAAAACTAGAAACTAAAAGTGTTAGAATTTTTTTTTTTTTTTACAATATCTTCCCATCTGTAGCCTCGTTTCTTCTCAAAATTTACCAAGACACATAAATTTCCATTCTCCATGTTTCCTTCCTTGAATTCTTATATCCTCATTCGACTCTTAATTCTTGCAAATCTCATTTTCCCTTTTTTTTAGTTTTATCATCACTTTTTAGTTTTTGTCTACTTGCCTCAAAAAAATTTACAGTGTTCATCTCCCTTTTATACTTCTTTGTCCCTCTTTGATAATTTTTTTAGTTTTTCCATTTTCCCTTCCAAAATTGTCCTCATCTTCATCAATCATACTCATATTGTGCAAAAAAATTAGTACAAGTACCTTTACACATGATTTTATCTAAACAAATTTATGAAAAGGTGTGTCCCAATAATTTAGGGAGTGATTTAGAATCTAAGGAATTACTTTTACTTCCTCTAGTTTTTTTCTACTCACTTCTCCTAATTGTGGTAAAAAGGATAGAAGAAGATGCAAGACAAATTCTTAAAAAAAGTAGAACAAGGTTTACAGGTAAATCAAAAGTCAATAACTAGATTCTTTCCAGAAGGGTGAGGGGTGGAATGCCCCTCATGAGTTTCATGATGAAGATACACATGGAATGAATGGAGAAAAAACTATGAATATGGAATCTGAGTATGGTAGTGTATTATGGTATACATAATCAATAGATAAATCACTATGGCTATGCATGGAAACCAAATAATAACTAATATGGTCATGCATGAAATTAGAATAATGCAGTGTAATATGGAACATGGAATCAAAGGAAGAATTATTATATGGCTGACCAAGATATTAATAATCATGAAGGCTCTATAAATAGTGAAAATAAATGAGATGGTTTCTAGACTGGTGTAGGGCTTGTGTGAGGGGAGTAAATCCAAGAGATGAATCTCTCATACGTCCAACTCAAAACAAACATGTAGTTAATCCATAACATCACAACATGTATATCATAAAATAATGCTAAAATAAAAAGTCAACATGATCATAATGTAATGAATATACATTATAGCTAACTCATAAAAATGTAATCATAGAACCAAATAAATTAAAAATAAATCTTACTAAACATGTCTTAAATTTAGTTTTCCCACCCATTATCAAAAAAAATCATCACAGGTTATGGTAGTCACACGTGCAGGCACCAAGATCATGGAAGAAGAAATTGTAGCTTTGACAACCTAAGTCACTAACTTAGTTGATTTGGTGAGTGAAGTGAATAACACCCATGCCCTTTTACTCAGCAAATTATAGAAGTCTTCTTTTGAGCATACTTTTTCATCCACCTACCCACCACATGGGTCCAAACTAGACTTTCCAAGGTTCAATGGTATAGACCTAACAGGTTAGATTTATCATGTTGAACAATACTTCAACCTTCATAATACTTATCACATCAACAAAGTCCCCATTCCTTCCTTCCACTTACAACTAGAGGCAATCCAATGGTATTTTTGGTATCTCAAATCCAATAATGAACCTGATTTGACAACTTTTGCATCCCTACTTTTGGATAGATTTGGTCCCTCAACATTCAAGGATTTTATGGGAGCCCTCACCAAACTTTGTCAGACAAGCACTATTCATGATTATCAAATTGAATTTGAGAAGATGGCTAATCATACTGAAGGGTTATCAAATGACCTTTTCAAGAGTTGTTTTATTAGTGGCCTCAAAGATCCCATATGCTCCAAGGTCAATATGTTCCAACTTGAGACCATGATGATTGCCTTGGGTCTCACAAAGATCACTAAAGAAAAAATCACCTCCTAGTATTGCACTTCTAATTAGTCACCCTCTAAGCCCTCTTTCCAATAGCCCAATACTAGGACAACCCCTATTAAATGTCTCATAGGAGCTAAAATGTGTACACGTCATGAAAAAGGTCTTTATTACAATTGTGATGATAAATGGGTTCTCGACCACAAATGCATCAGCGAAAATTTTATCTACTAGATGTTGATTTTCCACTAAATATAAAATCTTATGAGGATGCTATCAAGGAGATCACACCATAAGCTGGTAATTCTAAACACTCAAACTCCACTCTTGAGATCTCCATGCATGCTTTGGTAGGAGTCACCACTCCCTAACAATGCATGTCAAAGGGTTTTTTAAGAAATAACCACTCACCATTCTCATCGATTCTAGTGGAACTCATAACTTCATTAACCATTAGTTGGCTAAATAAGCAGACTATTTTATACACCCTTGTTAAGGCTTTGAAGTAATGATTTCCAATGGTGGTACCTTACCATGAAAAGGTAAGTCCCATAATGTTCAAATTTCTTTGAGTGACTATAACCTTAGGGCTAAGATATTTGCTTTATCCTTAAGAGGATGTGATTTTATCTTCGGTGCCTAATGGTTATGCACTCTTGGCCCCATCCTTTGGGATTCTTCTAAACTACAGATGCAATTCACTAAGAATGGTCATCAATACACTCTGCAAGGCCTTCTTCCTAGATCTACTAGTGTTATCATCTCTCACCATATGGAAAAACTTCTTAAGCATGAGTCTCATATCATCATTTCCAACATTTCTCTTTACACACTACTCCATTGGATTCCAACCAACCTTCAAATTTATAAGACATTTTGGTCAAGCATGCAGTTGTCTTTATAAAACCAACAAGATTACCACCTTACCAACCTAAAGACCATCATATTTAGCTTCTCCTTGGTAGTACACCCCCCAACATTTATCCCTACCACTATCCATTTCATCACAAGGCCAAGATTGAAAAGATGGTTCATGACCTTGGCAACTCTGCATTAACTATCAGGACTTCAACAAGCTAACAATCAAAGATAAATTCCCCATTTCAGTCATCGATGAGCTTCTTGATAAACTACATGGTGCATGATTTTTCTCTAAATTGGACCTCCACTCTAGCTATCATCAAATTCATGTTCATGATATAGACATTCCCAAAATAGCCTTTGTCACACATTATGGTCATTATGAATTCTTGGTCATGCCATTTGGTCTTACCAATGCCCCCTCCACATTCTAGAACTTAATGAACCAATTATTTTAGTAATTTTTATAGAAGCTTATCTTGGTCTTATTTGATGACATACTCATCTATAGCCACATATGGGAGGATCATCTCCACCACTTAGATATAGCTTTGGGAATTCTAGGTGCACACCACTTATGTTCTAAATATTCCAAATGTTCTTTTGGGAAATTAGAAGTTGAGTACTTAGGATATATTATTTCTTATGATGGCATTCATGTTGACCCCACCAAAATTAAAGCTATGACAACCTAGATGACACCTTCCACACTCAAAAGTCTATAAGGATTTCTTGGTCTTATAGGGTACTATAAGAAATTTGTCAAGAATTATGGAAAAATTGTAGCACCACTAACAGTTATGCTCAAGAAAGACCTTTGTATGGTCACCTACATTTGTTACAGCATTTAATAGTCTCAAACAAGCAATGTGCACCACCCCCATCTTGGTCAAGCTTGATTTCTCACAACTATTTATTATTGAGTGCGATGCATGTGGCATGGGTTTTGGTGTGGTACTCATGCATCATGATCATCCTATCACCTTTACTATCAAGGCACTCATTAGGCATAATCTAGCATGCTCTACATATGATAAGGAGATGATGGTTATTCTCGATGAAGTTCATAAATGGCATCCATACTTGATTGGCCAAAAATTTTGTATCAAAATAGACCACTAGAGTCTCAAATACTTTTTAGAAAGGGTATCTTCTCTAGATCAACAAAAATGGGTATCTAAACTCATGGGGTATGACTATGAAATCAATTATAAAAAAGGTAAGTAAAATGTGGTGGTTGATGCTTTCTATTTCTAGTTTGAAGACCCAGTGCACCTATGTGCAGTCTCTATTCCCATTTCCACATGGCTCCATGATATTCAAAAATAATGGCATAATGACATCCCAACTCAATAGCTCATTCTTCAACTATATGTGGATTCATCTACTAAACCTCACTATACTTGGGATGGCCAGACATTGTGATATAAAGGTCACCTTTTATTTATAGCAAGATCCAAGTTCAAACATGCCATTTTATAGGAGATGCATGCTTCCCCTTCAAATGGACACTCTAGGTTTCTAAAAACATATGAGCGGGTTCATCACAATTTCTTTTGGGCTGAAATTAATCAAGATATCAAAACATTAGTTGTTAAATGTGATATTTGCCAACACAACAAGGGTGAGATAGTCACTCCACCTGGTCTACTCTAACCACTTCTGATTCCAACACATATTTAGATAGACATTTCCTTATATTTTATTAAGGGTCTCCCAAAATCTAGAGGCAAATCAGTGATTCTTGTTGTAGTTGATTTCCTTTCTAAATATGCTCATTTTTGTGCTCTGGCCCATCCCTACACTATTCCATTATTGCTCAGATATTTCTTGATCAAATATTTAGACTCCATGGTGTTCCTACCTCTATTATCTCAAATTGAGATCCTACCTCCACAAGCCATTTTTGGCAAGAACTCTTTAAGCATCTGGGTACACATTTAAAAATGAGCTCAAGATATCATCCACAGACTAATGGCTAGACTGAGATCATTAATAAGTGTTTGGAAAAATATCTTCATTTTTTTGTCACTGAGTATCCACATTAGTGGATAAAATGGTTACCTCTTGTAGAATGGTGGTACAACACCTCCTACCACATAGCTACCAAACTCACCCCATATGAGGTTGTTTATGGTCAAAAGTCACCTTCTCTTATTTCATACTTACCAAGAAGTTCTACCATCCAAGTTATTTATTCTACCCTCCATGACAATATCCTTCACCTCCTCAAGGATAATCTTCATATGGCACAAAATTACATGAAGCAACAGGCAGACCAACACTACTCTAAGCGATCCTTTCAAATTGGAGATATGGTTTTTCTTCATCTACAACCTTATAAGCAATCCTCCTTGAAGCTCAAAGCCCATCAAAAATTAGCTCCAAAATTTTATGGGCCTTATAAAATTCTCTATCAAATTTTACATGCCACCTATAAGTTGGAACTACCACCTTCATCATGTGTACCCTATTTTTCATGTCTCTTGCTTAAAGAAAGTACTTGGATGCAATGTCAACACTTAAATAGTGCTTCCCAAACTTGATGCAGAAGGGTCTTTCATTTTACAAGTTAAGTCTATCATCAGCAAGTGCTCTTTCTCCCTCTACAATTGGGTCATCACTGAAGTTCGCATCCAGTGGCAAGGGATGCCCCCAGAAGATGTGACTTGGGAGCCTCTTCTTTCCATTCAATAGCAGTTTCCTCACTTCAAGCTTTGAGGTCAAATATTTTAAGGGGGAGGGCATGTTAGGACCCTTTGTCTTAACCATTTTTTTGTAGTTTATTTATTTAATAAAAGGCTATGGATGCATATGATTTGTAAGTCATCCCTCAAGCTCATTATAATAGTAGAATGCAATAGTGTAATAGTAGATTAATCCCACATTCATGGGGAGTAGTAGTTATTTAGTGATAGATTACTTTAAATAGGAGCTTAGTCTATTATGAAGGAATCCATGAATTGTATTGAATTGATCTTAAGGTTCCCCCCTCAAAGAGGCCAGTGATTTTAAAATTCTGTTATTGTAATTCAATTCTGTTTATTTCATTCAATATATTGCTAATTTTTCATAGTTTATTTCATGTATTTGTGATTATATGCTAATTTGTTTAGGAAGGATCCTCACAAAATTCTATTTGATTATGTGCACATTAAAATAAATGGTTGTGAATAACTCCTCTTTGGGTTGGGAGGATGACCTACAAATAAGATAACACTAAATCAAATGGTTGGTTAGATAGATAGCTGAGTGAATTGCCTAGCACTATCTAGATCCCAGAAGTAAGAGCTTCTTTGGGGGCTATCAATCCATGTATTCTAAATAATTAAGTTTATAAATATTATATAAAGTACTTACATCAATAATTAAAATTTATTAAAATTGAACACAAAAAATGCTTGCTAAAGAAATAGACTAGAAATGACTAATATAATGATAAACTAGTCAATACTAGTGTTAAATGGCTTGGGTCTACTTTAAAAAATTAGGCAGGGATCTATGAACAGGAAAGGACATAGAAAATTAGATTTTTCTAAGGGTAGGTAGGTAGAAATATGTTTCTATTATTTCATACCATAGTGACCATCGATGGTTAAGGTGATCATCAGTGATTAAGGTGACTATCGACGGTCAGGCTAACCATGAATGGTTATTTTGTGTAGGTCTAGGTTGGTAAATTATTAGATTAATAAGATCACAAATTTGGATTTTGAGATATGGGTTGGTATTGGGTTGAGTGTGAAAGTAAAATAAAGCAAATGAATACTAAAAAATAAATACTTATCTTATAGCAGGTTGATCAGGTGGTTGATTGAGGAAGTTTAGCTTGTTGGCAGATTTTGACATGATTTAGATAGAGTAATAGCATTTGATGATTTGGTAGAGCAGTGTTGGTAAGTTTTCTCTCTTACATGATATCTATATCACTAGGTTGATGATGATGTTTGACCTACAAAACAAAGGAACTTTGTATGCACAAGCTCTTGATAATAATTATAGATGGATTTCACCTCCTTGTTCCTATCTACTTATAGGTAAGACAAGATAATTACAAAAAGATGTTAACTGGGTCTTCCAATTATAACTTGCACATGTAATAGCTCACATGTGGATTTAGACAAGTTATATTTAGAAAAATAAGGTTGGTAGTTTCCATGTTAGTGGTTAAGGAGGTACACCCTAACCATCAACGGTCAAGGTGACCATCGGTGGTCATTGTGATCTAAGAATTTGACTCAATAGAGGATGGTTAGTATGGTGTTAGTTCTAAAATGAAAAAAAAAAGAAATAAACACACTAATATCATAACATATCTAGGCCTAGACACTAGGGAGAGCTTAGTTAATAAAAATAATTGACAAGCATAACTAAAAAGTAAGGAATAAAACATAAGAATTCCTTCACCTTCCTTGAATTCTCCAAATACTTTTGTAGTAGTGGCTTGCTCAGCTTGTGCTCATGAAGTCCTTGGTAATGGAAGCTTGGCTACCTCCACTCTCCTTGGCACCTTTGGCTTGCGGCTTCGCTTAAAATCAATTTGTCATGGTAACAATAGTTTTTTGAAGCTTTTAGAACCAATCATGCATTATAACTTTGCACAAATTAAGATTTTTTAAATGATGTTGTGAGGCCTCTTATTTATAGATTTTTGATAATGTCTAGAATTAACTTGAACCGTCCATCTCAAGATTGAGATGTGTGGTTGAGGATTAATTCAATTTTTGGAATTAAGTTTTTGATTATCCTCATCATGACATTGGAAGAAGGGGTAATTAAGAGGCATGGAGGGCATGAATCCTGATATTTATGGCCTAGGGATGTCTTCCCAAGAAATGAGGTCACTTAATGATGTAAATATTCAATATTCATTTTTAAAAATAAATATTCAACAAGTTTCCATGGAATTTTTTATTAGGCCTTGATTTGGGTTAATTAGCTCTTGAGTATGATTAAGCACTTTTTGCACAAATTACTCAAATTGATTAGAATTCCTTGTTATTGGTCCAAAATTCAATTAGATTAGAATTGGAAGGTAATGTTAGATACGTTGGATCCATTATCCCATTTAGGATGTTACCAACAACAAATAATGAAGGCATGTATCTTGTGCAAAAGATTTGATAGGAAAGAGCAATCCAAAGCACATGGGTGCAAAATTGGCATTTTGACTCGAAATGATCTGATCAAAGTTAATTGGCCCATAAATTCAATTGCCCCATTCAGGGATACCCTATCCAAAATTGGCACTTGAATATGTCAATTTCAAATCTTTTAACATGTTTTAGTATTTTTAAGCAAAATTATGCATTTTAGGTGGAAATTGGTAAAAAGCCTGGTTGGAGGTCATTGGTGGCCAATTTTAGGTGTCTATAGTTTGTCCCTATTCGGGAAGGAATTGCAAGCTATAAGCACAATAACATTTTCTCAAATAATGAAAAGGTTATGTATGCCTACAACTACAATCATGATAAACTAACTGTATGATGCCCCCTCAAGGGAATGGTTGGCACAAGCAGGTCAAAAAAGGGTCCCTTAAAAAGAAAGAAGTGACATGAGGGGACCAAATAAAGGAAAGATGATGGAGTGAAAACACAATGATAGTGAAAAACTAGTCAAAATCATTGAGAATGCAAGTGGGATAGTGTATAATGGTTTTCCCAAAGGTGGTTATAAATATTGTACCCTGATAGTGGCAACATGGTATGATAACACAATGAGTTACCCAAAGGTGGTTATAATCATTGAGAAGATGGAGTGGCCCTAGTGAGGATAGACAAATAAGATAATAACATGCCCCTGTATAGATTTAAAAAAATAAAGTGGTGATAACATAATGATTTGCTCAAATGTAGTTATAATCATTAAGAAATGCAGGTGGGATGGTGTGCAATGATTTTCCTATATGTGGTTATAATCATTGGACCTTGATTATGGTAAACATGATAAACTTGGTTGAGGATGATGAAAATTGAACATAGAGGGTAATGATGAATTAGAACAACCTACTAGTAGGGAGATGTTCATTCAAACTAATAAAGGTTGAAATTATTTCATGGTTAATTACTTTGTTTAGGATATGATTAGGATGGAATCAGGATGTCAGTGTCAAAGAGATGCCATCATTTCTGAATAGACTTCTTAAACATGAGGTTTATTATATCACATGTCAGTAGGCATCATGAGGACTTAGCCAAAATATGCATGAGGACTGACTCTCATAATCCAATTCTTAATAAAAAACAATGCACCAATATAAGAAACCATGATGACAATGTAAACATATAAATATGGATGGATTCAAGTGTAAGTATGAGACAAGGAATTACCCAATGAACACACATAAACTGAATCAAGGCAACAATGTTGAAAGTAAATAAATAGACAGATAAAATAAAATAAGCAAAAATAAACAAACAAACAATGCAATAAAAACCATACAAACATTGCCCCTAGAAAATAGGTGACAACTTAATAAATTAACAAAATGGGGGAATAAAAGAAAAGGAAGGGGGTAGTCAAATTGTATCGATGTGTACTAGGAAAGTGGATGTTGCCTACATAGTTCCATGGATGTAATATCCAATAAAAAGATTCAAGCCAAATGTAGTTCTCCCAGAGAATGAGAAGAATGTGATAACTAAGGAAAATAAATAGAATGGGTATGATAGAAGAATAGGAATGGTCTTGAAAATGGCAAGTGTATGAGAGAAAAAGGTCAAACAAAGATGGGGAAACTAAATGATAAGTGATTTTCTTGTAACTTAATAAGGGTTCCTAGAATCCTTAAGGCAAAGAAGTGGTCAATGTTTTTGTTCTTTTTTAATGATTTTTTGAATGTTTTTAGAATTATTTTGGAGTGTCTCAACTCAATCGAGAATGATGAGACACTAAGAGGTTCAAGCTCACAAAATGGTGAGAGGATTCAAACTTAGGTTGCTCACAAAATGGTAAGAGTGTGGCTTAGGTTACTCATAAAATGGTGAGAGTATGGTGGAGAAGGGTGACTGAGCTGACCTCAACAAGTATTGAGTGTTGCCTATATAGTTCCAGAGTAGGTCCTCAAGTCACTATAGTTATACCCTTATAACAGAGGAACTCGACTAGTGTAGCAGTTAATTCAAACAAAATAGGTATAGTTGGTAAAAAGACACAGCGTGGAATAGGAAGTGGCAAGTTGGTATGTCAAGGCTTAATATTTCCCCTAGCTTACCCATAGGTAGTTATAACTAGGACACAATGGCATAGATCAATGGTACTAATCTTCCCAAAGGTAGTTATAATTAGTATCAAGACTAGAGGTAAGAAAGGCATAAAAAATGAAGGATGCAATTGTTAAAACTTCTATCACACTATCCCAAAATATGCTCTCTATCTGAAGTACTTAAACTAACTGATGAATTAATTAGATACCTTGATGTTGAAACTATCTAATGAATGACAAAAACCAAGCTCAAATGGGCTAAGTTTTAAAACACATTGGGTCAATAGAATGGAAGTGGAAAGTGGATATGGCAAAGAATACAAATAAGGATGGTATTAGTACAAAGAAAAGTAGTGACAAAATGGCATAACTAAAATGGTCCTTACAAACAATACACCTTAGTGCTCAAGCATAGTACTGCTTGAGATGAATAATATTCATTGGCTCAAGAAGTTTTTCTCCATCTAGTGTGGTGAGCATGTATGCTCCTAATCCATAATCTATAGTAATGATGAAAGGCCCTATCTAGTTTGATTTGAATTTCCCTTTATGCCTCTTCTTAGTCATGGTATTCTTTTGGTTTTCTTTAAGAACAAGATAACCAAGTTCAAATGTTTTATACTTAACACACTTATTATAGTGGCCTTTGAGTCAATTCTGATATGCTTAAAGATTATTGAGCATGGCCATGCATTTCTCATCAAGGAGATCTAGCTCATGCAGGCAAGCTACTCGATAGTCATGACCATCTAGGACATGCTTGAAAGAGATGTGTAGTGAAGGTAATTCAACCTCAATGGGAAGGATAGCTTTAGTACCATAAACAAGTGAGTATGGAGTGGCTCTTATAGGGGTATGATGATTGGTATAGTATGCCCAAAAGGTAGGGAATATCTAGAGGTGCCAATCACAACTGACATCATTGACAATCTTATTGAGAATGTTGACAATGGTTTTGTTGGATGCCTTGGCTTGGCCATTACCTTGAGGATAATATGTTGTAAGAAAAATTTGTGTGATGTTATATTTATTACACAACTAATCTACATCTTTGTTCTTGAATGATCCTCCATTATTAGATATAATGTCAGATGGGATACCATAGTGCCGAATAAGGTGGTTGAAGATGAATTTAGAAATTTGCTTTCCAGTTACATAAGTGATGGGTATAGCTTCAACCCACTTAGTGAAATACTCTATGGTGGTAAGGATATGTTTATGTACATCAGATGAAGTGGGGTTGATCTTCCCAATGAGGTTAAGTCCCCATGTAAAAAATGGCCATGGCATCAACATCAATTTCAGAGTTTTTGTTGGGGCATGAAATAGATTAGCATGTTGTTGACATTTGTCACACTATTTTACATATGTAGTGGAATCTCCATCTATTATGGGCTAATAGTGTGCAAAATATTTTTGGATAGGACTAACCTACTAGAATGAGCTTCACACACTCCTTTGTGAACTTCTCTTAATGCTAGCCTAGACTCTACTGAGTTTAAACAATGGAGTAGAGTTCCATCAAAACTATGATGGTAAAGGGTGGGTCCAAATAAAGTATAATGATTAGAATGATGAATGAAGGCTTTGGTTTGTTTATGAGATAGGTTAGGTGGTAAAACTTGGTTATGAAGGTAGTTGTAAAGGTCTGAGTACTAGATATAATTAAGACCAACAATATCACAAATTATGGTAATAGTTGAAGGTTCTTGAGCTGATGCAGACAAATTTTTGATGAGGAACTGATACTCTCTATCTTTATTTGTTTGTTGAATTAGAGAGCCAATAGTAACCATAGAATCTATAGTTCTTTTACTAGTTCTTGGTATGTGCTCAAACTGAATGTTGGCAATTTATCGCTTAAGAATGTTGACCATGGCTTTATATGGAACCAGCTTGTCATCTTTGGTCTAAAAATGATTTATAACCTAATTAATCATTAACTAAGAATCACCATAAACTTGGAGATGAGATATATTCTAATACACTACTTGTCAAAGTCCTACAACAAGTGCTTCATACTCAGCTATGTTGTTTGTATAAAGAAAGTTGATTCTAAATGACTTAGGGATTAAATCCCCTTGTGATGTAATAAATAATAGGCCTACCCCTAATCCATGTGTAGTGAATGAACCATAAAAATATAGCTTCCATTACTGCTCCTCAATGGGTGTGTCAATGATGGTCATGATAGATTCACCAATAAATTGAAATGTGAGTGACTGTGTATCTGTGAGAGGTACTTCAATAAGTTGATCTGCAAGAACTTGACCCTTGATTGCCTTCTAGTTGACATAATCTATGTCAAATTCACTAAGAAGCATAATATATTTATCCATTCTTCCTTGCAAATTCGTTTTATATAGTAGATACTTGAGTAGATCTACTTTTGAAATAACCATGGTCTTATTATTCAACATGTAATGATGCATTTTTTAAGCTACGAAGACCATGGCTAGACAAGATTTTTTAACAGGTGCATAGTTATGTTCATAAGTAACCAAGGTACAGCTTAGGTAGTATATAGTGGTCTCTATTCCTTTGTCATTATGTTGATCCAAGAGTGCCCCTAGAGCATGATTGGTAGCTAATAGGTATAACAAAAATGGCTTTCTTAGCATAAGAGGTAATAAAATAGGTGTATTAAGAAGATAGTCTTTGAGTTGTTGAAAAGTTGTTTGGCAGTGATCATCATAGTGAAATGCAACTCCCTTATTTAAAAAGTGTGTAAATGGATGGTACTTATCTACTAACTGAGAGATGAACCATCAAATTCACTGGCTCTTACCCTGCAAACTATGGAGTTGCTTTAAATTGGTTGGTGGTGGCATCTCAGTTATAGCATGAATTTTAGCTAGATCAACTTTAATACCTCTATGAGACATGATGAATCTAAGTAATTTGCTTAAAATTACACCAAACACACATTTCTTTGGATTGAGTCTGACTTTTTACTCCTATAATCTTTCAAATATCTTATGTAGTACTGCTAGATGGTCGACCCTAGTTTTGGATTTTCCTAATATGTCATCGACATAGTCTTCAATAATATCACGCATCATATCATGAAATATGATGGTCATGGCCCTTTGATACATAGCTCCAGCATTCTTAAGACCAAATGGCATCACCTAATAACAAAATGTTCCCCATGGAGTGGTGAATGTTATTTTATGTTGATCTTCTAGTGTGATTATGATCTGGTTATATATTAAAAATCCATCCATGAGTGAAAGCATTTCATAACCATCCATGAAGTCAATGATCATGTTGATATTAGGCAAGGGGAAATCATCTTAAGACAATCTTTTTTGATGTCTTGAAAATTAGTACAAATTCTAATCCCTTAAGGCTTTTTACTAACAAGTACAACATTAGAGATCCATTCAGAGTAGTCAATGGATCAAAAACATTTTACTTCTAAGAGTTTTTCCAACTCTTTCTTTACCAATACAACAATGCAAGGATGCATCTTATGTAGCTTTTGTTTTAATGGTTTGGCGTCAGGGAAACCACAAGGTGATGCAGAACTAAGGTGGGGTCTAAATTTGGCATGTCAAAATAGGCCCATGTAAAGATATCTACAAATTCTCTCAATAGATCTGTAAAGATGTCACATTCCTCATAAGTGAGGGACTCTCCTAATTTTATGCATTTCAAGTCTAATGGAGTCCCAATATTTACCTATGTTGTATCTTCTCAAACTATCTTCTACGATAGTGGGTAATGACTTGAACTATTGAATTATGTCAAGGTCCTTCATTAGGACTTGCTCTTAAAACTCTCCTAGGCATGATGAATCTGAGCCCCCTAATGGAAGATCTAGCCATGTGATAAAACTAGTTAGAAATTCTTGGAGAATTTGATCAAATACTTGTTGTTGCCAAAATCTAAACTCAGATCCATAGGCAAGTTCATCGTTGGTCTCTGATCTAAATTCAAAGAAGAATGAACACCCCCATCTAATGGCACCTAAAATAGGTTTTCACCACTAGACTAGCCTTTATCTTTCCTCTTTCCCTAGTCAAAAAACACCTCAAAGAGGTTTTCACTTTGGGACCTCAATGTTTTTTTTTATTTGTTTTTGGCTAAAGGTGTTCACTCACTCTCCAAAATAGGTTATAGGATCCAATGTGATTGAGAATCCTAATTTGTGATCTCCCAATGGAACATTATCTCTAAGGCTTGAGGAATCATAGAATTCCTTATCATTCTAGAACTCATCAATTGGCAGACTAGATTCTTGTTGGTCCCAATCTCTCAGTTGGGGATAATATAATGGCAATGGATTGTGATGAATGGCTAGGGTAAGGGTATAGATGGCATTATTATCAAACAAGATGGTTTTAGCTAGGTTATCAAAGGTGAGACTATGATTAGACTCTACTTCACTACCAGCATCATCATCACTAGTCACTGGTGATGGAGTTTGAATAAGATATATGGGGTCACCCCCAAGTAGTTTAAATCCAAGTCCATAGGGTCTTTCATACTTAGTCATGGAAATTGACTTGATGATTCCTTTTTGATTTAGTTTGAGGCCTTTTCCTTCATAATTTTGATCCTCCATGATCCTATTAGGAATAGGATACTTAACATTTTTATAACAATCAGCTTGGTCATCATTGTATAACCATGATTCATCCCCTTTAAGAGGGTCAAATCCTAGGCTAAATACTGGTACAAATATGATAGGTCCCGTATCTTTGTTTTTTTGTTGCCAATGCATATGTGGGATAACTTTAGGTTGCCCAAAGTTTTTTAGATTCTAAGGAAGATTGGAAATATGAAATGTACCATAGGTCACATACTCTCTTAGTTCATTATCTGAAATGGTGAAATGATTAGAAGCTTTAAGAGGTGGCATGTGGGAAAGGGAATCCAAAGTATTAGGATCTATGCAATTATTTGGTGAAGGATAAATATATATTTTCCTTTATCCTACTTAGAACTTGGATTTATATTGTACTGATAATTATATCTTTGAAATTTTTCCTCAAGATGCTTGCAGTGCTTATATGGGTGTAAATATCCTAGAATACTACTTCCATCCCTGAGTGGGAGAACTTGATACATTAGTGCAGCATTGATAGGACTACACAAATATCATGTAACCAAGACCTATCTAGAAGCATATTATATTATAACTCAAGATCAAGCACATGGCAAAGTGTATCATGGGTTAAAGGTCTAATGATAACTGGTAAACTAATGGTGTCTTCTGATTCTCTTTCCTGATTATCATAAGCTTTGATGGTTATTGTTTTTGGTTGGAGATCTATCGTTGCGTACCCAAGAAGATTGATGAGATTTAGAGACACTATGTTCAGTCCTGGTCCATTATTGATAAGGACACATTTCACTTTATGTCATCTAATAAAAACTTCTATGTATAATGGGTTGTTATGGAGCAGGCCAAGGGAAGACATATCACTTTGGTTGAATGTGACTTGTTGGGTTGGAGCTACGTGTCTAACCAAAGCTTGAAATTTATCAAGGGATATGTCACTAGAAATAGTGAATTGGGTCAAAAACTTATTCAAGATATTCTTATGGATTATTAACGTTCGTATCAAATCTAAAATAGAAATTTGTACTGGTGTCTTTTTCAATTGTTCCACAATATCAAATTTTCTATCTTGGTTAGTAATGAATGGTTTATTCTAAGGCTAAATGGTTGGTTGGATGATAGGCAAAGTGGTAGATGGTTGTGGGCCTAGGATAGTAATCTTCAATATTTGAGTTGTGATTACACAATCAAGATTAAATACTGGACCATTATTGCTAACAAATGCTAGGAATGGTGTGGGACCAGATAGGACAAGTCTCAATTACCGGTGCACTTGCATGTGGTCACATGGCAAGAATGAGTTGTCACTATAAGATCCAAAAGGGGGAGTCCTATTTTTTTGGTTTGCCTGTATGCACTTCCAAGTCAAAGAAGGATTATCCATGTAATTTGGTTGAATTTTTTTATTTAGCAATGGTTTAGGTTGATTAGTGTTTGGTCTAGGATTAATGGAGATGGTATTAATGCTACCCCTTGCAATATGACCTACAAACCTATTATATTCATGTGAAATTACATGGTAGGTTTGTTAGTTATTATTATTTTGACCTTAGTTTTGTCCATTATTCTATCATTGTGGGTTCTGCTACTAATTTTGTTGGTTCTGTTGGTTCGGCCTTTGATTTTGATACTGTTGATTTTACTATTGCACTAGCTATTGTTCTTGTTGTTGATTATTATATTGTTGTTGATTGTTATGTTAGGGAAATGGGTTTTGATAGATCCCAAGAATTTTATTAGAAGTGGAAGCACCATTATCCAATTTTATCTCCCCATTCTCTAGCATATTCTCAATTAAGTGCTTGATTTGGACACATCTTCATAGATTATGCATGTTGACCTGATGATAGTCACAGAATTCATTCTCACGATACCAATCAGGATAATGAATACCATGTAGATAATGCTTTGGTATAGGCAAACTAATTAGATTATCGATATCAATCTTGTGAAATATATATTCAATAGGTTCTCCTAGGTCACTAAAGACATGATGTGTAAGCACGGTTCTTCTAAGAAAAGGGGTTTGTAATGGTAATGATTATTGTATTTGTTGTGTAGGTTTTGGTAGTTGTGCTTACAACATTGGGTGGATAGGTTAATGGGTAGGACTAAGCTAAAAGGGTGGTGCATATGATGTCTATACCATTTGCACATGATAGTATTTAGTTACTTTATTTCTCACAACATTATTCTTTCAATTGAATTGCCTTGGTCTTTTATGGTTTATGGCTTGTGTTGGTTGTGATGATTGTGCTTGGATGGGATGTTGGTCATTTCCTTGATTGGTACCTTGATTTTGATTAGTTGAATTAATCTTGATAACTCCTTTATTGATGATCACTTGCTCAATCAACAAGCCTTTGTCAATGATTTTCTTAAATGTATGTGCACATTGTAGTTCCAAGTGATAAGTTATTTCACTATGCAAATTTTTCATAAACATAGTGGCTAATTGTTTATCTAGTAAAATATGGGTGAAACAGCTTACAAGGGCTCTCCATCACTATAAATAACTTGCAAAACTCTCACTAGATTTTTGCTTTGCTTGCGTTAAGTCCACTAATGAAATCCCATGCTCAAGATTATAGGAAAAGTGTTGCACAAACTTATCAAAAAGATCATCAAAATCTGCTACTGAGTTCTTAGGTGACTTTAAAAACCACTCCAAGGCTTGTCCAGCCAAGCTCCTCATAAATATCAACAAAAGGTATATGTTGTTATATGCCACCGGTTAACATGTGATGAAGAATTCAGTCAAATGAGCCTTAGGGTCACCTTTCCCTTTATATTTATCAAATTTTGGTGGTTCATATCCTGGAGGAAATGGTATCTACAAATACTCCATGTTGAATGGATAGGAACACATGTCATCCAATTTGAACTTTTTAGTCTACTTCCCAGCTTGAATAGTAGTGATTGCATCATGCATCTATTTTAATTCTTGGGATAGGAAACTAGAAGGAATATTGGTTTGAGGGAGAACATTGGTTTGGATAAATGGTTGGGAGGTTAGAAGTGGAACACTTTGACTAGGGTATGATGGAAATACCTACTAGGGTACATTGGCTTGGTTGGGGAATGGACCAGGAATACGCATACATGGATTAGGATGTACAAGAAATTTCACATTTGGTTATGTGATATTCTAGTTTGGGTTGGTGATAAAGGTTTGACTTGTAGGATTTTTTGGTTGGGATGGAGGGATATAACTATATTGTGCCTATTGTGGTTGAAAAGGGACATTCTACTAACTAATCAAACCTTGTTGTTGAATGGGAACTTGTGGATCAAGACCCTATCTCTGGATTTGTGGCACATTTTGAACCAATAGTTATCTAGTAGGTATTTGAGAAACATGGGGACCTCCTTATTTCACGAATACCTGTGAGCAAGTAAAATTAGGTTGTAGATTTGGCATCTATCACTGACCAATATTTATACATTATTGACTAGTCATTATTTGGTTTTGGATTGGCATATTAGTACATGACTGAAGAGGCATGTTCATCGTTACCTGGCAAGGTGGAACATTGGTTGCTCCTAATTGAGGTGGTAATGTATTTGTCCTCTATTACATTGATACACTAGATTGTGCCTGTTATTATGGAATACTACTTATTACTAGTTGTGGAGGAGTAGGATTCATCACATTCTATCATTGAGGTGTGACATTGGCCATTGTTTGATTACCTAATCCCATAAGTTGTACACTTGAGGAAGCAGTCGAATGAGGTTGGGGTGTAGAAATTCCCATTCCCTAGTATGATGACCTATTCATAGGATTAACTATAGGCACATGTTGTTGGCTAGTTGTTTGTGCATTAGTACCACTTTGATCAGGATTGGATGTTATTTTCACATTGTCCACTATGTTTGGCTCACTGTGTAGTGTAGAGGCTAAAGACACTTCTCCAATAATGGGCATATGTATCAAGTTATCTATTGAATTAGTTTGTATGAATAGGTCAAAACTTGAATTATCTTATCTAGTTAACTCTATCAACACTCTTGTTGAAGGAATTAGGTCAATAAGAGGCTTACTTACCATGTTCATATGATTAAAATCATGTGCTAGATTTAGGTAGGTTTGATATGTTGTTTGCATTTGATTAAAGTGCTCTTCTATGATGTTTTTGCCTTGATCATATATATTAGGATCTTGTTACGTTATTTGGACTAGAGCCATAGGATTGATAGAAGAAGCCTATTGATCGTAAATGATATTATGGGGCACTTTTACTAGACTTGGTAAATTTTCATGGGGGAAGTCTGCTGGAAACTTAGCCCCTACCTCTATGGTTCTAACCAAAATTTCATCTTTGTTCTCTCACAAATGTCATTGAAACAAAAAAGGGTTATACATGGAAGTCATATTAGTAAAATATGACTATTGAAGTACTAGCTCATCCACTGCAGGTATTGTAGCTACGTATTACATGGTTTGCTCTTGGTAATATTTTGAATAAGGTGGTGTGTTAACCAGATAGTTGGCCAATAGATCTTGGCTTTGTGCCCCTGATTGATTATTATAAGAGGGATAAGAATCCATCTCATAAGTAATATTATCTGCATAGGTGCCTTGCACCATTTCTTCTTGCACAACCACATTACTAATCCCTAGATTTTACATGAGTCCACTACGAGTGTAAGAATACATATTGGGATCCATATTCAATGCTTTGCAATAAAAGGTCAGAGTTATATAAACTCTAAAAAGGTTAATGTCTAAAATAGATTATGTCCCAACTTGGTCTAGATTTGTCAAAAGGATCAACAGGTTTATGAAAAGGTTTTGTGAGGAAACAAGCCAGGATGAAGTATCTATCATCTCACTATTCACACAAAGATAAGCAAGTAAATGGACCTAAAATCAAAATGCCAAAATCTAAGGTCGAAGTATTTCAAATCAATCTAATCTAGGAATTTAAAAGTTGTTAGGTCTTTTGGCCAAGTGTAGAGTCAAAAGCTAGGCTCAAACAAGGCATGTGCTAAGACTCTTGGCCAAATGGTGTCAAAAGCTAGACTTTGAAATAGATGAAAGTTTTAATCTAATATATTTGAAACACTTCTAAAAAACAATAGGCATTTAATTCTTAGACATGAATTTGATCAACTAGGTATAAGGTATGAAACAAAAGGCACTTTTAAAAATAGTTTATTATTGTTAAGGTGTGGAGCCTAAAAGCTTCACCAAGGAGCGCATTACCAAAGTTGCAGGTTTACACAGTCATCGGCGTCGGTCAGGAGTGACTGACGTCGGTCAGGTGTAGTTTAAGAGATGCTGGTGTTGGTAGGGGATTGGCTGATGTCGGTCACAGGCAAGCAGGCAAAAACTGGCATCGATTATCTGTGCGTCCAAAAAGCTATTTTTGTGGACAGAACCGAGTATTTGCATGATGAGTTTAAGTCTTAGTCTTAAGTCTGCGTCTCTATTATTAGTAAGACTATTTTTAGAGCCCTTGTTCAAGAGGCTTAACTGTTGGTTTCAAGTGCATGCTCAAGTCTCCTAATTATATATGTAGAATTAGATCTTTTTAGCTTATTGTAGTACATTGATTGTATGTTGAAAAATAGTATAGAATTGTATAGGTGAATCATTCCAAGTTGTTGGAGTTGATTATACTTGAGAGAGAGAGCTCTTGAGGGAAAGAGATCTAAAGAGAGATCGGTACATCTGAGAGAGGTGTGGAAGAAAGAAGTTTCTTCAATTGTATTCCTTTTGTAAAGAGTTTAATACAAGTTTTTAGTGTGGTTTCTTGTATCTCTTGTTCTTTGCTATTTATCATTCTAGTTACTTATCTATCTAATTTATTTCTGTGGTTTATAGCTTTTATAAGTGTAATCAAATTGTTGGTTGATCCCCAACAAGTGGTATCAGAGCCTTAGTTGTAGGTTTAGAGCTTGATATCCAATAAGTGGTATCAGAGCTCAGGTTCACTAACAGGTGGTTCAGATCTGTGTAGTGTGTATTGATTACAAGTTACTCACAAGGGTTTCTGTAGGGATTTCTATTTGAGTGGGAGAAGCAATGGCAAAATAAAGTAAATTGAGAATGGAGAAGTTCAATGGCAAAAATTATCAACATTGGAGAATGCAGATAGAGGACTATCTGTATCATAAAGATCTATACTTACCATTAGGTGGGATTGCAAAGAAGCCCACAGACATGGATGACGAAGAATGGGAAGTTCTTGATAGAAAGGCTTTGGGGTCTATAAGACTGAGTCTAGCATCTACTGTGATATCTAATTTATCACAGGCAAAAACAATGGTAGAGTTGATGACTACTTTAGCAAATTTGTATGAAAAACCCTCAGCTTTTAATAAGGTATATCTTATGAAGCAGTTATTTAATTTGCATATGAATGAAGGTGGATTTGTGTCTACTCATCTGAATGATTTCCATAGAATTGTAAATCAATTAAGTTTAGTCAATATAGTGTTTGATGATGAAATAAAAGCTCTTTTAATATTATGTTCTTTGCCTGAAAGTTGGCATGGCTTAGTAATGGCAGTTAGTAATACTGCATCTACATCAAATATTTTAAAAGTAGAGGATGTTGTTAGTGTTATCTTGAATGAGGAAATTCACAGAAAAAGCACAGAGGAAACATCAGGGAATGCTTTAAGTTTTGAGAGTAGGGGAAGGCAAAAAGAGAAGAGCAAGAAAGGGAGATCAAGATCTAAGTCTAAGGTGAGAGGTAGATCTAAATCCAGAAATGGCAGGAAGCCACAATGCTGGAATTGTGGAAAGATGGGGCACATAAGCAGAGATTGCTGATCAAAGCCTAAGGAGGACAATTAGCATGAAGGAAAAGAAGAAGCAAAGGTTGCAGGTATTGCACAAGATGCTTTAATATTCTCTTTGCATAATAATATAGAATCTTGGGTGTTAGATTTTGATGCATCTTTTCATGCTACCCCTAATAAGGAATATTTTAGTGACTATATCCATGGAGATTTTGGAATAGTGTATTTCTAGGGGATGATGAGCCTTGTAAAATTATTGGCAAAGGTAAAGTGCAGCTGAAAATGCACAATGGCAACACATGAGTGTTGAGAGATGTGATGCATGTTCCTAGCTTGAAGAGAAATTTGATTTATGCAGGAAAGTTAGGGAATGAGGGTTGTACAGTAACTCTCACAGCTGAATCTTGGAAGGCGACCAAGGGTGCACTTGTTATGGCCAGAGGTAAGAGAGTAGGTACTCTCTATTTATGTAATTGTGTTACTAACAATTCTCCTTCTGTATTATCTACTTCAGATGTGGATGCAAAATTGTGGCACTCAAGGCTTGGCCACATGAGTGAGAAGGGAATGTCAATTCTTAAGTCTAAAGGTAAGCTTTTAGATTTGAAAAGCATAGATCTGGATTTTTGTGAGCACTGGGTATTTGGAAAATAGAAGAGAGTTAATTTTCTCAAGATTGGGTCTACAAAGAAGAAGCATAAGTTGCAACTTGTTCACATAGACGTGTGGGAATCGGCTCAGGTAGCTTCTATTTGAGGATCACAGTACTATGTTTCATTCATAGATGATGCTATAAGAAAGGTATGGATCTATTGTATTAAGAAGAAATATGATGTATTTGAGACTTTTAAGATTTGGAAAGCTATGGTTGAGAATGAAATAGGCAAAAGATTGAAGTGCCTAAGATCTGACAATGGTGGTGAGTTCTACAGCTATAAGTTCAACTAGTATTATTATATGCATGGGATTTGTAGGCAAAGGATGGTTCCAAGGACACCTCAGCAGAATGGAATTGCTGAAAGGATGAATAGAACAATCATGGAGCGTGCAAGATGTATGACATTGCATGATGGGTTGCCCTTAGAGTTTTGGGCAAAATTTGTTGACATTGTAGTGTACCTGATTAACAGAGGACCCTCTACAGCTCTGGATGGTGGAATTCCAGAAGAGGCATGGACAGGTAAAAAGGTAGATCTCTCTTTTCTCAAAGTTTTTGGTTGTGAAGCCTTTGTGCATGTTGATAAGGAAAATAGAAAGAAGCTGGATGCTAAGTCTATGAGGTGCACATGTATTGGCTATGGCTCAGATGATTTTGGTTTTAGATTTTGGAATCTAGGAACTAACAAGATAATTAGGAGCCGTGATGTTGTTTTCAATGAAAAAGTGATGTATAGTGATCAATTGAAGAAGCTAAATTAATCTGGGCAAAGCAATGGAGAATTGGATGAGGTGACGGTCTAAAATGAGCTCACGAGAAAAAGAAATAATCACTTGCATGAAAACACAGAGACTGACGTTGGCAAGGTAAGAACTAATGTCGATAGGACAGAAACTGATGTCGGTCATACAGAGACCAACGTCGATAGGATAGGCACCGACGTCGATCAGGCAGAATTGACGTCGGCCAGTAACAGGCCTAGAAGTGACCGAGGTCGGTCACTGTCAGAGAATTTGGGTGGACAACATGTTGTGAATGAGTCTCAGACACCCATCAGGAGGTCAAAAAGGGTAAGTAAGCCTCCAATTTGATATTCCCCTTCATTATTCTATTTATTGCTAACTGATGGTGGAGAACCAGAGAGTTTTCAAGAAGCAATACAGGTGGAGTCCAAGAGTCAGTGGGAGCATGGCATGGTTGAGGAGATGGAGTCCTTAAAAGAGAACCAAACATGGGAGTTGGTTGAGTTGCCAGCAGGTAAGAGGACACTGAAGAACAGATGGACCTACAAATTGAAAGAAGGTGAGAATGGATAGATGAGATATAAGGCCAAGTTGGTAGTGAAAGGATTTGCACAAAAGCTAGGTATTGATTTTAGTGAGATTTGTTCTCCTATTGTTAAAATGACTTCTATACGGATTGTACTATCTTTAGTTACTATTGAGGATTTGCATCTTGAGCAGCTTGATCTTTTGACAGCGTTTTTTCATGGAGATTTGGATGAGGAAATATATATGGAATAGCCGAAAGGATTTGAGGTCAAAGGTAAGGAGAAGTTAGTGTGCAGATTGAAGAAAAGCTTGTATGGCATCAAGCAAGCTCCTAGACAGTGGTATTTGAAATTTGATAGGTTTATGACTGAGCATGGCTATAGTAGGTGTCAATCTGACCATTGTGTGTATTTTAAGAGATTGGATAATGGTAGATATATTATTCTATTATTGTATGTAGATGATATGTTGGTTGCAAGATCACACATGCACGATATCTCTGAGCTTAAGGTGAAATTAGCTCAAACATTTGCTATGAAGGATTTGAGAGCAGCAAAGAAAATCCTTGGCATGAGCATTAAGAGAGACAGGAAGAATCACAGGTTGATTTTGTCTCAAGAGGATTATGTGGACAAGGTGTTGAAATGGTCCAATATGCAGGATGTTAAACCGGTAAGCACACCTTTGGCTGGACATTTTTAATTGAGTAAAGAACAATGTCCTAATTCACATGATGAGGTAGAGTACATGAGTAAAGTTCCATATTCTTCTGTAGTAGGGAGTTTAATTTATGCAATGGTGTGTACTAGACCGGATATTGCCCAAGCAGTGGGAGTTGTAAGTAAGTATATGGCCAATCCAGGAAAGGAACATTAGAAAGCAGTTCAGTGGATCCTTAGATATCTGAGAGGAACCGACAGTAGTCATTTGTGCTATGGAGGTTTAGATACTTCTCTACATGGTTATGTATATTAAGATATGGCAGGTGATTTGGATGGCAGGAGGAGCACCACAGGATATGTTTTCACTGTAGGTGGAACGGTGGTTAGCTGGATATCAAAGTTGCAGAAGATTGTTGCCTTGTCAACTACAAAACCAGAGTATATTACAGCCACAGAGGCTAGCAAAGAGATGATATGGATGACACGGTTCATGAAAGATCTTGGAAGGAGCAAGAGAGTTGTAGATTGTATAGTGACAGTCAGAGTGCAATCCATTTGGCTAAGAATTCAGCCTTTCATTCAAGAACAAAGCACATATAGCTAAGGTACCACTTCATACGACAGGTATTGGAGGATGGTGAGTTAAAGCTGGAGAAGATCCATACAGATAAGAATCCTATGGATATGTTAACCAAGTCGGTTACAAAGGAGAAGTTGAATCTTCATTCAACTTCTATTGGTCTTCATGATTGAGTTGAAGATGGAGGAGCTAAAAGATGTTGTACAGGTACTGGTGTAGTTGTTTATCTCCAAGTGGGAGATTGTTAAGGTGTGGAACCTAAAAGCTTTACCAAGGAGCGCATTACCAAAGTTGCAGGTTTACACAGTCACCAGTGTCAGTCAGGAGTGATCGACGTCGGTCAGGTGCAGTTCAAGAGACACTGGTGTCAGCAGGGGATCAGTTGACATCGGTCATAGGCAAGCAAGTAGGAACCGGTGTCGATTACCTGTGCATCCAGAAAGCCATTTTCATGGACAGAACTGAGTGTTTGCATGATGAGTTTATGTCTTAGTCTTAAGTCTGCATCTCTATTATTAGTAAGACTATTTTTAGAGCCCTTGTTCAAGAGGCTTAATTGTTGGTTGCAAGTGCATGCTCAAGTCTCCTAATTATATATGTAGAATTAGATCTTCTTAGCTTATTGTAGTACATTGATTGTATGTTGAAGAATAGTACAGAATTGTATAAGTGAATCATACCAGGTTGTTAGAGTTGATTGTACTTGAGAGAGAGAGCTCTTGAGGGAAAGAGATCTAGAGAGAGATCTATACATCTGAGAGAGGTGTGGAAGAAATAAGTTTCTTCAATTATCTTCCTTCTGTAAAGAGTTTAATACAAGTTTTCAGGGTGGTTTCTTGTATCTCTTGTTCTTTGCTATTTATCATTCTAGTTACTTATCTATCTGATTTATTTATGTGGTTTATTGCTTTCATAAGTGTAATCAAATTGTAGGTTGATCCCCAACAATTTTCTCACAAAAATGGTATAAAACTTGGTTCTTTTGACAAACAAGCTAGACAAAGGTAAATAGTATAACAGTTTTAGACAAAATATCACAAAATCACACTTGGATTGGTTTAAAAATGTAGGAAAAAATTTGGAACTTTATGCAAGAGGATCTATGAAACAATATTCAAAAATGTTTTGGGCAGTGTAACGACGCTATACTACCCAAAAGGTATGATAAAAAGGTTTGTTTCAAAAACTCTCTAACGAAAAGATGCTTTCCTACAATTTTGATAGCATAACACTATTTTTCTTGACTCAAAAAATGTTATGGTGCATAGACTCAAAGTGCAAGTGTTTAGCACAAAATGTCTTAAGTCTATCAAATGATGACAATGATTATGAGTCTTAAATGGCCTTCAACCCAAATTGGAAATTAAACCTAAGTTCCCTCAACTTTAGTGCAAATGGCAAACCCACTTAACACATTAACCCTATGAACTTATAAAGGTGTAATTTTGAATTTAGATTATAAGTGAAGGACTTAAACAACTTTGATAAAGGTCTAGACTCATTTGGGCAGCATAACTGCACCAAATTGGATGATATGACTCTTAAGCTTTTGATGAACTTTTGAACAAGGCAAATTGATGATCTCACATGGACAGCATAACACCTCTTTGTTCAAAGGAAAAATTGGACTATGTGTTTGGTTTGAATTATTTATTTACACCAAGTTTTAAATCCAAACAAGACTTTAATCTAAGACAAGACCAACTAATTAATCTCCCTTAGATCCTAAACTGACAAGGTTACTTGGTATTGTTGGAATCCATCAATATACATCATTTGAGATGATTTTAAGTGTTCATCCAAAAGTAAATGCACATATTATAGTAGGGTTCTTACACCTCCCCTTCTCTCAAATGACAAAACTAAAACATGGACCTTGAGGTGCACCTTGCACCAATAATACTAATGTGGTAAGTGGGGATTTGTCTAAGATTTAACAAGTTTCTGAATGATCTAGGGGAATCAATTACATAATAACTTTCACACCAAACAATGAAAAATAAAAGCATGAATTTTGGGTCCATATCACTTGGCTTGTTGCAAAAAGATCTATTCCTTTTTACAACCACTACATCCTGTTAATCACTCAGTGTAGTGCAATGTCCAAAGAGCCACTATGTCCCATGTGCAACTCCAAAGGATCCAAATGAAGTCAATGTTAAGAGATGAAACCCTGGGTCAAAGCTTTCCTAAAGAACTTGTGGGAGGTGATGAAGTCCCCCTAGCAAGCCAAGATGCATAAAAATAAAGAAAGCATGAAAATAGAAAGACTTTAGGGTCATTTTCAAGGTCACCTAAACTTTGATGAGTTTTTGGGGAGTGCTTTAGATGACTTTCTTTCTAAGCCTTAGACTAGGCTATTTGTAATAGAAATGGTGTTTTTGATTCCAAGAGTTCCCTTAGGGGATAAATGGAAGAGCATACACACAACATTCCTCTTTTTATCAAACAAATATTTGATTAAACAACTATTGAAAACAAAAATTGACAAGTGTGTTTAATTTTAAGCCTAAAATGAAAGATTTGGTGGTGTTCATTTGACCCCTTGGTCTTAGTTACAAACTTTGAAAACATTCACTAAAACATCTAAATTCTTTGTTAAACACCAAAACAAGGTTTCTAATAGATTTTTAAACATGCAAATGTGATTTAAACATGTTTTGAACAAATATCAAGTTTGGTCCTACAACAAAATTGTTAGCATGTCCTTTATCTTTGAAGATCTTTTTAGATTGAAACAATGAACTTTGAAAAAGTAGCTCTCAGGTCTATGTTTTTAGAAAAACATAGTGATCGACATTAGTTATTACCACCAACATTAGTTACTCTAGCTAATCAAGATCTAACTAATGTCAGTTTTGTTAATCAATGTCAGTTAAGTAGGTAATCGATGTCGATATTCTTGCTAATGTCAGTTATTGTGTAAAATTGTGGCAAACAAAAATGGTAAAATAAAGTTATAAAATCAATTTGCAAGAATTTTAAAGGCTCAAATAAATATTTTAGAGTGTAAAAGTGATCTTATTCATGTTTAGGATGTGTCTGGTCCCATTGGGTGTGTCATTAGGTGATCTAGGAATTTGACTCAAGAGAGGATGGTTAGTATGGTGTTAGTTCCAAAATGAAAACAAAATGAAATAAACACACTAATAGCATAACGTCTCTAGGCCTAGACACTAGAGAGAGCTTAGTTAATAAAAATAAGTGACAAGCATAACTAAAAAGTAAGGAATAAAACACAAGAATTCCTTTACCTTCCTTGGATTCTCCAAATGCTTTTGTAGTAGTGGCCTACTCGACTTGTGCTCATGAAGTCCTTGGCAATGGAAGCTTGGCTACCTCTATCTCTCCTTGGCACCTTTGGCTTGTGGTTTGGCTTGAAATCAATTTGACATGGTAAAACTAGTTTCTTGAAGCTTTTAGAACCAATCCTACATTATAACTTTGCACAAATTAATATTTTTAAATGATGTTGTGAGGCCTCTTATTTATAGATTTTTGAGAATGTCTAGAATTAACCTGAACCGTCCATCTCAAGATTAAGATGTATGGTTGAGAATTAATTAAATTTTTGTAATTAAGTTTATAATTATCCTCATCATGACATTGGAAGAAGGGGAAATTAAGAGGTATGGAAGGCATGAATCTTGATATTTGTGTCATTTATGGCCTAGGGATGTCTTCCCAAGAAATGAGGTCACTTGATGATGTAGATATTTAATATTCATTTCCAAAAATAAGTAATCAACAAGTTTCCATGGCATTTTTTATTAGGGTTTGATTTGGGCTAATTAGCTCTTCAACATGATTAAACACTTTGTGCACAAATTACTCAAATTAATCAGAATGCCTTGTTATTGGTCCAAATTTTGACTAGATTAGAATTGGAAGGCAATGTCAGATGTATTAGATCCATTATCCCATTTAGGATGTTACCAATAATAAATAATGAAGGCATGAATCTTGTGTAGAATATTTGATAGGAAAGAGAAATCTAGAGCACGTGGGTGTAAAATTAGCATTTTGACTCAAAACAATCTAATCAAAGTTAGCTAGCCCATAAATTACATTGCCCCATTTAGGGATACCCTGGCCAACATCAACACTTGAATATGTCAGTTTCAAATCTTTTAGCGTGTTTTAGTATTTTTAGGATAAATTGTTCATTTTAGGTGGAAATTGGTCAAAATCCTAGTTGGAGGTCATTGGTGGCCAATTTTAGGTGTCTATAGTCATTCTGATCATCAACAGTCGAGGGTAAAGGGAAAAAAGTGGGTAAAAGCTAGGTTAAGTCAGTTGGTCAATCTTGACTTAGGTTGGGCTTGGTTAAGGGTCAAGGGGTTAGATTGGTCCCAAGGGGGTCTTAATGTGGTCCAACGGAATTTCTATATTTAGAATCACAGTGTGAGGATTTTCAATGTTTATATTTTGCCCCTTTTTGTTATGTAGCTTTGAATCAACAAGATACAAAACAAAAATAGATTGTTATTTAAAGGTTTGATTGCCTTGAGTATGGGAGGAGGTGTTCCCCCTTAAACCAGGAGTTAATGAGGTAAATTAAAATTGGGTGTGTATTTGATAAGGTGGAAAAAGGTGATGATGAAGGTGTATGTCATGAAGGTGGGTGATAGGTTGGGTACTTGGAGTATAAATGTGTGCATGTAGTGCAATAAAAATGTGTGGTAGTTGAGATCATACATAGACTAAGTTGCCATAGTTGGTAAAAATAAAGATTGATGCTAGAATAGCAAGTGACAAGTGGACCGCATGACCCTATTTAGGTGTGGTAGCTGGGTATACTCACAATTCTCCTAAATGATGTTTGTGATTTGGCGGGTATCCAAGGTAGGAAGTAATCTTGATGAAAACACAAACTTGGTCAAGTGTCTTAAGTACCCAAGGTAATAAGTGATCTCAAGAAGACATAAGTGTGTATCATAAGTGTGAGGTGACATAAGTTCAAAAAAAAATTAACATGGCAATGTTGTCACTAAGATTAAAAATACCAGGTAAAATTCATCATAAAATGCATGCTAATTGGGTTGAAATGAAATAATAACAAGATGACAAGGTGGTTGGGGTGAGTGGGGAAGGTAGTCTCTAAGGGTGGGTGTGATGTATTTATGCTAATAAAAAAGGGTCTGCTTGTAGGTGATTACAAAAAATGTGAGCCTCCTGACCATCAATGGTCAGGGTGCTCAAGGATGACCATTGATGGCCTGGTCAGGGTGGAAACCCTAAAAGTCTATGGGTCAAAAGTGAAAAGTGTGTTATTTTCACTCATTTTCACTTTTAACTATGGAACTCTGGCTTTGGGCATTTTTGAGTGAAAAACTTACTGATGATGACTATTGAGGTGGACGTACTGAGTAGGTGTGATCAAGAGGACCCAGGGGATCAGTGAGAATGCAAGGAGCACATAGATGTGGACAAGGATTGGCCAGTCTACAGGTGACTTTGTGATAGTGGTCATAAAATGAGGTAGGGGATGTTTTGCAATTGGTAGCTTAGCTTGATTTGGCAATTTTATTGGGGTTTGAGGGTAGGTTAGGGTTTTAGGTGCTTGGGTTTAAATAGTTATGCCCTAGTTAGGGTTTTTATAAAGTTGGGTAAATTTATGGGTGAATGGTAAAATTGAATGGGTGGGTAGATGAATAAGGGTGGGTAGATGAATTAGGGTAGTAAAATAAAACATTTTACATGTTTGGTCAGTTTTAGGGGAGGTTAGGGTTTTAGGTGTTCCATTAGCAGAACACCCATAGTGACCATTGATGGTTTAGTATGACTGTTGATGGTCAATACCCATAAAGCGAAGGACACCTAACTATTAGTGGTCACTATGACTACCAGTGGTCAACTCATCTAATTTTTGTGTAGATACTAGAAAAGGGTTTGGGGTTAGGTTTGGTAGGAGATAGTGTTAAATTTGTAAATGGTTTGGGCTAGGTGGGTTAGGTAAATATTTCTAGATGATAGCAAATATAAAATGGGTAGTAAAATAGGTAAAAGCTAGTAGGGTGATGGTCAAATAGGTGAAAGGTAGGTAAAGCTAGTGAATATTATAGGGAACTAAGTTATGTGCTAATGAACATTCATAGGCCTAGGAGTAGATACAGATGCATGATCTAGTGGCATGCATATTCATGAAGGTCCACTAATGGATGACCTAAATTGACTATAAAGGAGGTTAGGCTGGGAGAAATGAGGCATTATTAGTATGTGCTTCAAGATGCATCTAAGATCATAGCTCTCATTGAGAGATGGGATCCAGCTATGAACACCTTCTTACTATCAACTGATGAGATGACGATCTTGCTCAGGCTATACATAGGATCACATGGCTTCCTCTCTAGGGTGATCCGATCTATAACATAAAGTGAAAGGAGTGAGAGGATCACATTGAGATTTTGTACAAATATGATAATGATTAGGTCAAATAGCATGTTAGGGGGTTTAGTTATACCATATTGTATGAGAGGGCACAGGGTGAGTAGAGATTAATGACCATGCTCATGATGGTCATCTCATGCTTTGTTCTTCTTGAATTAAGTAGGGGGAGGTTCCTATATTTACTACTAGGGGTGTTGGTTGAGCTACTCCTAAGGTGGACTATATTTGGTTGGGTACATGTTCTCTTAGTATAGATATACAAGGAGATATAGGGGTTCAAGGCCCATAAGAGGTATGGTATCAGTATCATCCTAGTTATACATTATTTATCCTATAAGTACATTTGAGTGTAGAGGCTAGTGGGATTGTTATGGGTAGGATACATACAAATTGAGTTCCCAGTTGGATTCATATGGTGGAGAAGTGACTTCACCACTTCAGGTGTAGGGGAGGAGCACATAATGTGGATTGGTTTAGGGGTACACTAGTGATCGATGACATTATCTAAAAACCATATGTCTAATTTCCAATATGGCATGGTTATAGGAGGTAGAGCTTATCCTTATAGAGTTACAAGTGGATTCTCAACTAGACAGATGGAGACGGTGGAGCTCATCCCATTTGATAGGGTTTAGAGGCATTTTAGCCTTGTATAGGGTATTTTAAGTGTATTTCTTAGATACAAGTGTGAGTATTCAGAGATCTTATTGATAGAGCCATATCTTATACCAACATTTCTAGATCATGAAGAGCTACTATCTAGGTTACAGATAGATGACATAGGCTTTGTAGATGGCTACATGGTATGGTACCAAGCACTATATACGATAGTGGATTTTGGTGATGGTAATGGTAGTAAGGGGCCTATAAATGTGGACCCAACTAGGAGAGGGGAACATAGTGCATAGGTATAGGGGACTAGCCCTGATGGATAGGCAAGAGTGACACTAGCCACTTCATAGGCATAAGGCACAACACTATAGCATTAGGTGGTTATTTTATAGGGTTAGGTTGTTACTCTTATAGGTGACAAGAACTAGGTAAGGGCTTCCCTAGCCTTAGTTACATAGGAGATAGACTCCTTAAGGTAGACAGGAGGAGGGGTAGTGGCATTGATAAGACCACTAGGCACCATCCCCATGACACAATACCTAGCTACAATGGAGGAGTTATAGTATTATGAGGCTATAGTTTTAAGGTGGTGTCTTGATGAGCCCTGATTGGGTGAGTACATGGTGAGCTTGGTAGGCGATGCTAGTGTGGCAACACCAGGGTAGGGGGAACCATTTATAGGTGGATAGATAGGTGTTATAGGTGGGTAAGTATAGGAAACCAGTGGTATACCAAGAGATAGTGGTGCCCCATGGGCATAGACATGACAAAGTTCATACATATTATGTATTACTATATATCATTTTGATTTTGACCTACGAGCTAATGTGATGAGATGTACATTTTGAGAGGGAGAGACATGAATATCTATTTGTACACATTATGATGGTATTTAACTCATGAGTTATATATATGGTATTTTTTTATTGCTCATATTCATGGTCAATGATGTGCATTGATGTTTAATGCTTATGATGTGATGTTAGATTATTGATGGATTATACTCATGTTATGGATGTTAGACATTGATGTAGACTTACCTAGCTAGGCATGAGATGGCTTTGATTTGTGGTTATGCTTATGATATGCTAACTTTTAATGAGTATATGTTTCATTATTTAGATTTAGACATGTGGTGAAAAATGGTTGATTGTTTTTATTGCTCATGGATGCTATGGTTTTATTATGCTTTTTATGGTTGTGAGTATGGTTATGTTGTTGCTTGCGACACATGTGCATATGCTTGTTGTTAATTTGTTCTAGAATAAAACACATGAGGTAAGTTAATTAACAACATGAGATGGGAAAATAGAGAATATAATCAAGAGACAAATGCCATAATGAAAATATCAACTAGTCACGATAGGATAAGAAGAGGGCACAATGTTTCTTCTTTGACAAGGACTAAAACAAAATTGAAGTTGGATTGGCTTAATGAACATAATCCCTTTGAATGCTTCATATTAGCATTCTTTAGTTGGTAAAAAAAGGTGTCTTGACCACATTAAGTAATCCCAAAACCCCTTGTTTATATTGTATAAAGGGAAGAATAAATGCCTAAGAGCCAGTATAAATAAGTCTATGTCATACAAAGTGTAGACTGATCGATGCAAGAAGTCTACTTGTGAAAACCAATTGTAGTTTCTACCTTATTTTGTTGTGTGAGAGCCAATTGTGACTTTTGAAATTAGTTTACTTTTGGTGTGATTTTTAAAATTGATCTTTTGCTTTATTGTTTTACATGGGAAGTTGATCGATGCAGGAAGCTTCCAAGAAATTGTTATGATTTTGACAAATGCTTTACTTAGCCATCCTTCAAGGGAGTGGTCTAAGTTTATGTGCATTTTTCAAGGATTTGTGATATTCATACTTTAAGGGAGAGGTTTACCTTATATTTGTGTAATTTTAGTATGCTTATGTAGCTATCTTTCAAGGGAGTAATCTGTGAATGCTAGGAATGACCTATGATTGCTATTAGTTTGGATTTATTTTTTCTTGTTTGATTTTTCTTGACATGGACATGCTTATATAGGATTAAGGGTTCACCTTTATGAAGGCAAAACTAAAAGCACAAAAAGGTTGATTAAGTGTAAAGAGGTTTATGTGACAATGATCATGAGAATCCATCCTAGGAGAGGGGTGGAAAGTACCATGAGAATCATGTCATGGGTAAAGCAATGGTACCCATTATTCAATATCAGGCTATAACTATAATAGATAATCACATGATTCAATTTTCATTGGTTGCCCCTACAATAGGGAGATGAATATGGTATGAAATCAAGGGATGAGCTTAATTAGATAGAAGGTGAACTTGATCCATCATTAACAAAAGAATGGATGTAGATGCAAAGCATTGAGGGGCTTAGGTTCTGGGTTACCTTCAAGAGAGGACAATCAGTAAGCTCTTGATCCATACTTTTGGGTTATGATATAGGGTTTAAGGCAATTGAAAGCAAACTTACCCTGCTTGTTTTTCTCTATATTAGTGACATGTTCATTTTCCTTTAGAATGAGGTCTCTGATGTTGAATTCTTGCACCTTAAGGTGCTTATTATAGGAATGTTTGACATGCTCTTTATAGACATGGAGATGAGTAAGGGATGCTAAGTGACACTCTTCAAGTATTTCAAGTTGAGCTAAATGGTGTTAATGATAATTGTCCTCAAAAATGATATATTACAAAGATATGCAAAGAGAAGGTATTTGGACTTTGAGAGGTAAGATGGTCTCCAACACAAACACAAGATAGAAAGGGGTAACACCTGTAGGATTTCTAATGCTAGTATAATATGCCCATAAGGCAAAGTGAATGTGCAAATGCCAATCCTAACTAGATGCATTAACCATTTTAGTTAGCATGTTGTTAAGAGTTTCATTAGAGCCCTCAGCCTATCCATTCACTTGAGGTTCATAGGGTAAGGAGAAGCTTAAATTAATGTTAAATACGTCACATAGACCCTGGACTTGCTTGTTCTTAAAATAATTACAATTGTTGGTGATAATCTTGTGAGGAACACCAAAGTGGTAGATGATGTGATGGTTGATAAAGTTGATAATATATTTTGCTTTAATCAAGACTAGAGGAATAGCCTCTACCCATTTGGTAAAATACTCAATCACGGTGATGATATAATGGTGTCACTATGAAGAATGGGGGTTAATTTCTCCAATAAGGTCTAGACCCCATTGTGATAAAGGTTAGAAGACAGTGGAAACATGATGACTATGGCTATGAACATGATGCAAATTGTTGTGTTATTGACACTTAACACACATTTTCACATAATCACAATAGTCTTGGTAAAGGGTAGACCAGTAATATCCAAGTTGAAAGATGTGCTAATCCAGATCAAGGGCACTAAAGTGTCCCCCATAGATATCATCATGCATTTCCTTGATAGCATGAGAGGCTTCGTGATTGCATGGGAAATGGAAGAGGAGCCCATCAAAGCCATGTTTATAAATAATTCCTACCATAATGGTGTAGTGTGAGGTACTCTTGATAAATTTTCTTTGAGCATTCTTGGAAAGGCCAGAAGGAATGATGGCAAGGTTGAGATAATTGAAGGTCTATTGATAACAAAGTTTCAGGTGGGGTTTCCTCAACATTAAAAAAAGTGGGAGAATCAAATTTGACATAGGAAGTTTGGGTAAGTCTTTGGATAAAGATAGATAGATTAGATTCAAAGGGTGCAAATAGGATCTGAGAGGTGAGGGAAACCATGGTATCGATAAACTTATTAGTAGATTGTGGGGTTGACTAGATGCGGTAATGTTTAAAGGATGCTAACAATTTGTCAACTAGTTATTTATACTATTGTAAAACATCATTATTTCATTGGTAAGAGTCATTGATTTGATTAACCATAATTTGGGAGTCACCAAAGATGTTGATTATTTTGACTCCTAGGGCTAAGGTAGTCTAAAGTCCTATGATTAGGGATTTATACTCAGTCATATTGTTGGTACATTCAAAATCAAGCTTGAAGGACAAAAAAAGAGGCTCTTTGTCAAAAGGAATAAGGATGATATCATCTCCCCCACCATGTTGACATTTTGATCCATCAAAAAACATGGTGACTTCCGCTTGAGACAGGATTGCAATGGAATCATCATGGAACCCAAGATGAGGAGGTTGATTGTCTACTAACAGTGCTTCAACCAATAGGTTGGTAATGACTTTTCCTTTATTGAATTTTGATAAAGGAACTCAAGGTAGAACTCTATTAAAAGCATGAGCTATTTGGCCATGCACTATTTTTGGTATGGCTTGGAGTGTATATACTTGAGTGGGTCAGTATTGGTTATGACAAGTTTTATGGTTAAGAAGGTAATGGAAAAGTTTGGTAGCCATGAAGACTAAAGCTAATAAAAGTTTCTCAATAAGGGTATAATGAGTCTCATACTCTACAAGCATGTGACTAATGTAGTAGATGGATTGCTCTATGTGTTATTCATCCCAATGAGCAAGCATTACCCCTAAGGAGTGGTCGGTGGTAGAGATATAAAGGTACTTTTTGAGTGAATCAAAGGCCTTTTGACAGTCTTTATTCCACTTAAAAGAGACATCCTTCTTCAAAAGGTGGTGGAAGGGTTGGCATCAGTCTAAAAACTAGGAGATAAAATGATGAATGGATTGAAGCTTTCCCTGAAAACTATGGATTTGCTTAAGGTTGATAGGAAGAATCATGTCAAGTATTACTTTAATCTTGGTGGGATTGACTTTGATTCTGTGAAAGGCTATAATAAAACCAAGAAGCTTTCCTGACAAGACCCTAAAAATGTACTTCTTGGGGTAGAGGCAGACATGGTAGTGGATAAGTCGCTCAAAGATGATCTTGAGAATGGCCAAGTGATCCTTTTGGATTTTTGATTTTTTAAGAAGGTCATCCACATAGTCCTTTACAATCTTGTGGATAAGGTCATAGAATATATAAGTCATGGCACATTGGTAGGTCACACCAGCATTATTTAATCTGAAAGGCATGATTCTATAGTATAAGGTACCCCATAAGGTGGTAAAGGTGGTATTATGTTGATCTTTAAGGGTGATTAATATCTTATTATAACCCAAGAATCTATCTATGAGGGATAACATCTTTTAGTCGGCTATAAGATCAATTAGTTGGGTGATGCTCGATAAAGGAAAGTCATCTTTAGGGTAAGGTTGAGGTCATGAAATTACACATAAATCCATAGTCCCCCTATGATTTGGTGATAGGTATGACATTTGATACCCATTAGGGATAGTCAATGGGTTGAATGAAATTGAATGATAGAAAACATTGAAGCTTTTCTTTGATGAGAAGGGCTATGTGAGGGTGCATGCATCAAAGTTTATACTTGATGGGCTTGGCATCATGATGGGTGAATATGTTATGGGTAGTAATGGTGGGGTCAATCCCACACATGTGGCTATAAGACCAAGTGAATGTTATGTTATGGTCTTGGAGGAAGAAGGGGAAATCTTGAAGTTCCTCAGTATTCAGTGATTGGCTGATTTTGACAATGTGGGGGTTATCCAAAGTGCCCAAATTGATATCTATAGTGGATTTATTCAATGTGGTCTAGGTATTAGGAGGAAGGGATTTATGGATGGAAGAACCTGAGGCACTAAGGTAGGTGAGAATAGAAATCATCCTAGCATTAAATAGTGTTAATGATAGGAGAGTCATCTCCTATCATCTCAAGATGGATCAAAGGGATGGTTATAGTTTTCCCTTACTTTTGATAAGTTAGGGGTCTGAGGTTGATCATGTTGACAAAATAAATTTAGGTGGGATGGTGTCATCATCCTCACACATAGGTAAAGGAGAGGTTGGTGAGGAAGGGGTATCTTCCTTGATAATAGTGGTGGTAGGCAATGTGGTTTACTTCTTGGTGGGTAGAATAAAACCAAGGCCATGATTATCATAAGGATTTTTGGTCTTAATAGAAACCAATTCATGTTGGCCATGCTCATATCACTCAAGACCAAATCCTTTCCAAGCACACCTGTGAAAGTATGTTTTGACAAAACTTGGCTTGTCTAGATAAGAGAAGTTAGAGGTGAATGGTCAAGGTGAAGAGGAGGTGGTGGAAGCACCAAGGGGCTTGTCAAGTCCCCCATAAATTAAATGGGTTAGATAATAGGGAGGTCCAAATTGAATAATGTTTCCATCATTAGGGTCATACTTAGGTTGGTGGTTAAGTTTCCCATACTCTTGGGGGTATGGAAAGTGTCAAGGGTAAGGAAGTGATATTCCCCTAGTTAAGGTGGTGGAATGTTGATTATAAAGTGTCTAAGGTGGGGATCTAATCAGAGGGTATGGATGAATTGGTCGATGCTTTATTGGTAAAATATGGTAGGGCTTCCTCTTTCATGGTGGAGGTTTTGTCTTTGATTAAGGAGGGTGTGTTAGATAGGGGAAAGAGGATGTTATTGGGTTGGTAGGTCATGTTGTATGTCAAGAATGGATTTGGGTTAGTTTGGATGGTGATGACCTAGCCCTCATAATCAAATTTAATGCAATTATGAAGGGTAGAGGGAACACAACCCATGAGGTGGATCTAAGGTCATCTTGGCAAAACATTATATTGGAACTCACCTTCCACTACATAGAAGAGTTTGGGGAGAATATGAGGTCCTACATAGATAAGAAGGACAATAGTCTCCAGGGTAGTGGTCATGGTGTCATTAAAGGATCAGAGGATGGTTGAGGTTTTGGACATGACATTATCTAAAAGGTTTAGTTGGTATAAGCATGGGAGGAGATGATAGTAATACTAGCTCCCCCATCAATCATGAACCATTTGATGTGGGTTTGGTTGATGTAAGTAGTAATAAAGAGAGGGGGATATAGGTCATCTAGGTGGATAGAAGGTATTTTTAAATCTTTGAAAGTGATAAGGTTGGAAATTTGAAGAGCACTGACAAAGGCTATCAGAGGTTGAAGGTCTTTAGTTTAGACCTCTACCGATTACAATACCTCTATCATTGCTTGGTGATAATGAGGTGAAGTAGTAATAAACTTATATAAGCTCATATTCATTGAGGTTTGGTGCATTTGTTTGAGCACCACTCTCTTGATGGACTCACAAGGGTTGGATTGGGAGGAACCTAAGATAGATACCTTGGGTGAAGGTGAAGGTGAAGATGTTTGGATAGGGTTTGGTTGGGAGGTATAATATGGGTATGTCCATGGAATAGACACTTTAACCTTCTCCTTATCCTTTTATTGCACTCTCATGACCACATGAATGGTATTTATAGAGGGAAGAATTAGGGTTGGAGAGTTGTTTGGTTATTGGCCACTCTGAGGTGAGAGTGGATGAATAGGTAGGTTTTTGGCTAGTGGTTGTTGGTTATTGGATTAGTAATGGGACTATGGGAGGTTCATCTATTAAGATATCATCTTCATCATAGAGCTAATGAATAATGGTTTAAAGAGCTTTGTAGTTCTCCATGTCATGGCTTGGTGTCTTATGATAAGAACACAGTTGGTGGTCATTATATCAGATTGGTTTTAAACCAATAGGGTTGAATGGCTTGATATGGGGTAAGGTCAAGAAAAAATCTTACTGTGACCTTTGTAAAATGGTGGAGTAGGATTCAGCTAAAGATGGAGAGGCTTTAGCAGTTTTGGCCTTGGTTAGTAAAGTAGAATTCTTTTTGGGAGTGGGTTTGGTGATGGATGGTCTGGGTAAGGTGGTGTGTTTGGTTGGTGGTTTGGGTTTTGGTAAGGCATAGATTGATAAAGTGGAGGTAGAGGGTTTCAAGGTAGGTAGCTTGGTCATTGCTAGTTTGGTGAAGATAGGTGTGTTAGAAAGCAAGTGTGCTAGTATAACCAAAAGTAGTGGTTGGGTCTTGGTTGGGATAGCTAGCTTCCTACTCAGAGTAGAGGGGTGAGGCCCCAAGATAGAGGGAAAGGTAGAGAGAGGTAGGGGTTTGGCTCTTTGGCCTTTTGTTATTTCTACTCCCTTGGTTGATTTAGGTTGGTGTCTTTTTGTCAGGTTCGGCAAGGTAAGCCCCACTTTCACATATGGGTGGTTAAGACTCTATGTAGGGAAGGTGCCAAGGTTTTTGGTTAGTTTGGTTGGTTTGGTTGGAGAAGGTGATATGGTTGCTTGAGGTTGAAGTTCCTTGGATGGCTGAGGAATCATTGGGTTGGAAGAGTTATTCATTAGTTTGGTTGGTAAAATAGGGGTTTGGATAATAAGAGTGGTGGGTTGGTTTGTTAAAGGAATGGTCAGAGGTTCTTGCTTGGTAATATAAGATAGCCATAATTATTTCTATAAAGTGTCTCAATATATGTTAGGGTTGAAGACAAATTCTAATTTTTGCACTAACTTAGAGAATGGTTTGTAGGTTGGTTTTATTCCCTAGATAGTGGACCTAAAAGATAAGCCCATAGGCTGAGATGAAGGGGTGGTAAACATGTCCTTTTCCTCAATAAAAGGATGTAAGGTTTGAGTGGGTGAATCCTATATGGTAAGTGCATACATGGGATTTTTCTCTTCATAAATGATCTCTAAAGGGGTAGTAAGTTTCTCAATGGTCAAGGGGGAGGTAAAATGGGTGCTTGTTATATTATGTTAGTCAAAAGAAGGGTTGATGGCTCCACTACCTTAATAATTGGAGGAGGAGAAAGAGATGGTTCCTTGGTATGGGTCTATAAAATAGGAGAAAGTAACTCCACTACCTCAATAATTGGAGAGAGTGAGGAATAGATGGGTTAGGCAGTAGGTTCTTTAGCAATGAGCATGCCAAAAACCATGTTAACAGTATCAGCATCATGAGAGCACTCAACCATTTTACACTTGGTCTTTGTAAGTGCATGATTTGGGAAAGGTTGCATAAAGATGTCAAGGTCTTGGTTTTGAGGTGCATTAGGGTTATCCAACACAAGCTCACCATTGTCAACAAGAGATTGGACAATGCTCTTAAAGATGTTACACCTACTAATGTCATGTCTTAATACATATTGGAAGGCACATAGATCATTCTCATTATACCAAATAGGTGTGGGATTATAATAATAAAATTTCTAAAGTGGTTTTCTAGAGAGAAGCTATATTATGTTGTCCTTCAATAACTTCTTTAGGATTAAAGCATAAGATTCTCCAAGTGGAGTAAATTGCTTCAGTGTGTTACAGTTTTGGTTCCTTGTATTCTACATTGAGGAACCAAAAGAACTTGGTTGATTGGAAAATGATGGGGAATCATATTTAAATAAAATCACATTCATAGTTCCTTTGATTTTGGTCCCAGTATTGGTTTGCTTACTTGGTTTAGAGGGAAAAGACTCATTGGTTTTATAGGTGGAGTTCTTATTTTTTAGTTTTAGCTTTCCTCCATTGATGGATCTATTCTCTAATTTATGTGCCATGGTAAAAGCCTCATCAAAGGTTCAAAATCTCTAAACATGTAATGTGGAATAGATGTGCTTGACACATGTCTGAGCAAAGAGTTTGATTAATTCATGTTGGGGTTAGGACAAGGAGAAATAGTTGATTAGGCTCCACCAATGAGCTACAAGATCGGTAATAGATTCATCATCAAACTATCAGATAGAGTAGAGGTCAGTGATATAAACCTTCTTGGATATATTTATTGAAAAGAGATCCAAGAAATTTTGAACCAGTTGGGTAAAGGAGAAGATGGAATGTTTGGTTAAGGCACTATACTAATCCAATGTCAGTCCTAAAAAAGACATAGGAAAAGTGTGACGAAGGAGGGCATCATCATAATCAATCAAATAAAATGAGTTCCTAAATGACCTAAGGTGATATTAGAGATCATCCTTACTCTAAAACTTGGAGAACTTGGGAAGTTCACATTGAGGAGGATATGGCCTGATAGGCACAGATGGGGGGATGGGCTCATTATAGATCTGTTCATATGATAGAATGTTATGAGCTCTAGAGATGGATGACTCTAAGGTAGTCATCTTATCCATGATCATATTCATTAGATCTATTTGGGGTTAACCTAAAGGGTTGTAAGGTACATACTATGGTTGGGATTAATTGACTTATTGATAATTTTCCAGAGGTTAAGAAGTTGTCACATAGGGTAAGTGGTCACAGGTGGTTAGGATAAAGCCACATATGAATATGTGGTCACAAGTGTTTGGGTAGAGGTTATGTACTACTGAGTGGTCATGAGTGGTTGAGTCAGAGCTAAGGGATAAGTGGTAACCCTAGTAGCAATGGGCGATAAGGTAAAAGGTATTAGTATTACTATATTTTGAAGTAGAGCAGGGGTAGCTAGAGGAATGGTAGTGATTGTGGTAGTGGGTACTCCAACATTAATTTGGGTATGGGTAGGTAAAATTTGGGTGGTGGCCATGTTGGAAGAATTGTTAGTTAGGTTAGGAGTGTTTGGGTGTTATAAGGTTGAGTTGGTTAGTTCTGCATGGTTGTGTCAGATGGGTTACCAACTGAGGCAGATGATTGAATAAAAATGATTGGGTGGTGAAAATGACAACATAAGAGTTTTCTAAAAATCCCAATGGCATGCCATAAGGTGGATCGGTAGGTGGTGCCAAAATGGGTGTATGGTGAGTTAATATGCTAAGATAATGTTATAAAGCTACCAGGTTATTATCTAAAAAGGCAGCAAAGTTTGGGTCACCTTGGGAGACTATCTAAGGCACACTAGAAGTGTTAGAATGATGAGGAGAACTCTCAGCATTTAAGATATAGTCCATAGATAAAGAGGTAAAGGAGACTAGATAATTTATAGATGGGTATTGACTTGGTAAGTCTCTTTGTTGTTGATGACTAAGAACCATGCAATTAGGATGAGAGAAAAACACAAAGAATCTTACAACTCAAATAGAGAGAAAGCAATAAAGTGATCAAGAAAACCCAACACACACTAGAGTACATTAAAATCCTATGGTTAATTTTAATCTCACTTTTAGCTTATGCCTTAAGTTATGACTCTGTTTAGGCTTGGTTAGGGGTCGAATGGTCATATTTATCCCAAGGGGGTCCTAAGGTGGTCCAAGGGAATTTTGACATTTGAAATCATGGTGTATAATTTTTTGGTGTCTCCAAGTTGAGATGGTTAAATCACTCAATCTTTCCAAGATTTTAGGTTAGGAATTGATTGTATCATCTAGCCTCACCATTTTGATAGTGTGAGTTAACTTGGTTCACTCATACTCACCAAGTTATAAGAATGAATGGGTTTCATAATTGATCTAGTCTTAACTACTAGGTAGTGATTCATTTTTTATCCAATGTTGGGGGAATGGGCCCTCCTATCTCTCTCTTTCTAAATCCCCTTATATATATGCACTTCACATATTTATATTTGTCCTAATCTCAATTTTAGTGATTTTATAATAATACATATTTAAAATCAAGTTGCCAACAGGTGTACTCCTAAACCTTGCTCTTTTAATTTCAAATCATTTCAATATTTTTAATTTCATATTATATACATTAATTATATATTGTAACATGATCTTGGTTACAAGTCAGTCACCATAAAAACATTCAAGTTGGATTCAAGCAAAGACAAGGTTTTTTATACACACCTAGGTATGCATTCCTTTCCTTTAAACTAGAAATTTCATTACTATATTAAAGGGGGGTGTAGACACTATTTCTAAATTATATAGCACCTCAATCTTGTACACTTGGAAAATTCAAACCTTGGTTATTCCTCTTAGTTCTAGAACTTTCCTACTTATACAAGTTTCACATATGCTCTCTTGTGCTTGTTGTCTTATCTCTTAGTCCAACCAATCTTATGTTGATGACCCAAGCCCTCTATCTTGTCTTGAATTCTTAAAAAAAAATTATCTTATGCCTCTATAAGTTTTGAGCCTATACTTATTTTCCTCCTCCCTAGACACTTGTGTCCTGGATAGACACCTACATCAACACAAGTGGCATACTCTGACGTAAGTGTCTAATGCCCTAAATTTCATCTAGTTTATAAATTAAATGTATCCTAATGGTCGGCCTAAGTTTTTTAATGTGAGTTATTCTCCAAATGGATTGGTATAAATACAAGATCAACCCTCATTAGTTCCTCACCAAGAAATTTCTTACCTGCTCACAAGGTAACTTACCAAAAGCATTCAATCAAGCACTCAAGTGAACAAATCTTCCCTTTTTTTATTTCTATATTAGTCATATGGATAGTATATCTATAGGTCTAAATTACTTCAGGAGCATACCAAACACTATACTTTCCAAGTTAAAAACTAGGTCATTGGTGTACATGCTTATCACACATTACATGATTCATACACAAGCCATAACATAGGTTAGAATTACATAAGTCTGAGGTCCTCTTTAAAGTATTAGATATGTAAGTAGCGTTCATTGATAGAGAGGTCTTTTGGGCAGATCGACATCATGTGACAAATAACCCATTTTTTCCATACCAAATATGGGGATGAAGAACTAGGGTTTTGCTATTTGACAAGGAGTGATAGTCCATGATCTATATCTAAATGCATTAGAGTGAAGGTGATAAAAAACCCAAAAGCATCTAAGTGGTTTCATCCTATTTAAATAGGTATTCTATATAGGACACCTATATTTGATATAGAAACTAATGTCAATGTAACTATCTCAGGCTGACATAAGTGTCCATAGCTATAGAGGCACTAAATCTAGAATTTGGTGCCTATTCCAAAATACCCTCATAGTTTACTTCCCAAATATTTCAGATCTAGATTTATATCAACATCAGAGCCAACTAATTATCTTATTTATTTATCATTATAAATATCTAGCATAGTTGTACTTTCTATTTTAGCATATATCAGTATAATAAATTAATTATATGTTCTATTTGAGTTTCAAAAATAATTGGCATGTTATAGAAATAGTTTATCACCCTAGTGCCGTAGACTATCTCTATCCCCTTTAACCCTAGTTTCCATAATCTATATTTTAGGGTTAAACAATATTTTAACATTTTTTAAGTAATTTATATCTATTGTCCTCTAATTTATCTTTAGTGTATTTTTACCTCTCATGATATTTGTGAACTCTGTGTGGCCTTTTTTGACATTTGTACCCTTTTTTGGCATTAATCTTGCCTTCTCCTTTCGATCTACATATTTATCACTTTTTTTTCTTATTTTCTTACCTTCTTCATTTAGTTGATAAATGTATTTATCTTATATTATTATTCCTTTTTTTAGCATCTAGTTATTTTTTTTGACAAGCCTTTAGCATGGTGTTTTAAATGCATTGTGTTGACATTTACCTTGAAACCTCCCTTATGCATTTAGGTTCTATTTGTCTAACTTTTAATAGATGGCAATTTACTCTTAGAGTGGGAGAATTACTTAATGATTTGAATGAAATGTGAACTTTGTCTTTCTTTTATGCACATCATACGTTAATTCAAAATGACAAGTAAAGTTTTTAAAGTGTTTAAAATAAAAATACAAGTGTTGTACTATTCATTTAATTGATAAGTTTCTTAAATCAATCAAATTTTTTTAGTCAAATCTTTTAATAATTAATCAAAAGTCCTTTGCCAATATTTTTTGTCTTATGCATAGTTAAGATATTATATTATATGTGAAACCTTACTAAACTTACACGTATCTTTATGTCAAAACAAAAAAACATTCTTACTAACTTTATTAATCTTGGCATTTTTTTACAAAATTGTGTTTTTTTAATATAAAACAAACACATGGCATTTTTTTGTTTATTTAATTTTTTGTATGTGTTTAATATAAACATTTTATTTAGCATTAGTTAGCATCATTTTTGAATAAGTGTAAAAAATTAGAATTTTTGTGTATTTAAGTCAAAATTGGTCAACCAAAGTCAAAATAATTCTAAACTTGGTCAAAAATTTAAAAAAATAAATCCTTAAAGATGCATAATTTGAGTAGTGTTTTGCACCCCCTAGAACCCAAGACATGCAAAGCACCCTATGGAACCTAAGATGTGTAAAGTACCCTCTAGAACCTGAGACATTCAAAGCACCCCATAGAACCTGAGACATGAAAATTACCATATAGAACCTGAGATATGTAAAATACCCTATAGAACCTAGATCTTGTTCAACACAATTATGCTTTCCACCATTAATCTAACTCTGCCCTCCACACACACAATTAGTTTTAAAACCTCTTTGCCTTTCATTTTTCCTCATATTTTTCTCATTTTCACTTATAATATTCACATTCATGATCATTGATATATAATTATATTCATTTTGTCTTGCTTCCAAATGTGAGAGTCTAGGGTTTGCCCTATTGATCTGATACATAGTTGTTTGGAACTAGTATGTTATATACAAAGTTTTTCAAATTTGGGTTTTCTTTGAAAACATCTGATAGTGTTCAAAATTTTCATACATTGGTGGAAAACTTGATACAACAAATTTTGGGTCTGATCTACATTCTCATTATCTTAGAATTATATCAAACCCTTACTAAGCACTCCCACATACTCTGACCCTGCTATATACTTCATCAGGTTTCAAGTCATGTCTTGCACCTATCAGACTCTAAGCCATGATCAACACTTATCAGACTTTGATCCATGCTTAACACTTTTTAGACTCTAATCCATGTTCATCACCTGACATACTTCAAGCCATGCTCAACAACTATCAAACTCTGAACTATGTTTAGTACCTGTCAGATCTCAACCAACTTATTATCAAACATTTCATATTTTTCCTATTGTTTGAACATACTCTATTTTCCACCTACTCTTAGGATCAATTTAGATATTGTTTTTCTTCTCACAAATTGTCATTCTACATCAGATTTTAATATTTAGAACACCGATCAAAATAACCCCAAAGAAAAATCCTCTAAATAATACTCCTCTAAAAAAGGGTTCTCAAGGTGAAGAAGGTACAAATATGACGTATCTATTTCAAATAATAATTCCTCTATTACACTTGGACTCCAATGTTGAAAACATATCTAATATTGATTTATGCCACATCCAATTTCCCCTATGGATATTTGAGGGATTATTCAGTGGATTATGTGTGGATTATTGGCATATATGTTGTTTATTTTTTAGCTAAATTGTATATATTTTTTGGTTGACATATATATTTCTTTTAATAGTTATTACATATGTTATATTATACTTATGATCATGATTTTTATAAATTTCTTACATTAAACAGTTGTTATGGTTATATGCTGATTTTTATCATGATACAAGTTAACTATGGGTTTGTTTGATGAGTTAGATGCAGGATATTTTCAAACTCATTGACATTGTAAAGGAAGAGAATCATCAGAGAGGGGGAGTAGATAGATACATTTGGGATAGAGAGATAAATTTTAAATAAACCCATGCACACACCACTATCATCTGTTAGAATAAATGATGTTTGCACTTATTGTTTTATACATTGCTTGCATTGATTTCTTTATCAGTCATAGTTTGCATATAGGTGTTAATTATTATTCTAAAATGATACTCCTCATTGGATTATACCTGGTAAGATCACAATTGTATCAATCTAGTTTAGTTTTTTATACATCATGTTGGTTGATTTTCATTTTTATTTTAATATATATAACTTTGAAATTGATTACTCGGATTTGAATAACTTGAGGTTGAAAGGCAATTCTCTTAATTGATTTGATTGATTTTCTTTAGTTAAACATTTAAAATACTTTTGTTGTGCTCAAAATATTAAGAGCATTTTGGGTAAAAATATGCCCCCCAAGTAATTATTCTAGTTATTACTTCAAATCTTTAGACACAATGAGCTTTAGCATATTTTAGTGGATAAAAAAATTGAGGCATTAATTTAGAACCTTCGTGACCCTCTCATCATGGAGATCCATTTTTACAAAATAATAAAAAGGATTAGTTTTTTGGTTATCATTATGATTAGGTTTGACCTTGTAATGGATGTTGTAAATGGATCATCTATCGAGCTCACATGCAGAGAAGGGAACTGTTAGTTGGAAGAGAGTGGTGGAGTGAAGCATTAATGGAAAAATGTTGCATGAAGTTTGACTGGCAAAATAATAGGGGTCTTGTGGAAGTCATGCAAAGAATGCATGGTTTGGGAAAGATAATAAGTAATATGGGGAGGAAATACAAAGGCATATATGTCATTATCATTGAATGAGAAGAAATAAAAGGTAGAAAGAAGCTCGATCATTGTAAAAAAGGAAGATGACTTTAGGTTTATTTAATTACTAGGTCAGTCATTTTCTCAGCTTTGTTTTAAATAAGTTATGTGGTTTTGGAATAGGGGTTTTGTTTTAACATGTAAAAATATTTTTAATTAATCTTACTTCAAACCCTATCCTATCAAGATTATTAACTTGAGGGTGGGATTTTAAATCCCATTCTCGAGCCTATAAGGCTGAGGGTGTTGAGCCTAGTATCACGAGACCTGGACTATGTTATTTTACTTGAAGATTGTTGCTCAATTTTGATTGAGTAACCTAAGCATATTTAATGACCTTTATTTTTAATCTCTCAAGCCTATATTATTATAAAAATTCTACCTTAATTGGGTTGTAACTCCTCTATTCAAATGATCATACCAATGAAAATATGATAGTAGATTTATAGATCTAGATACACATTTAAGACTATGATTTAATATCATTATCCTTTACATAGATATGGGTAAATATGTGTGTGTGTGTGTGTGTTATTTGGATACATGCATGTATTTAGAGGATATTTATAAACCCTTTTGTATTTGAATTTATATAATAATCAAAACTAGGTTGAGGGTTGTGTAGTTAAAATTATAATACAAAAATCTAAGTCTTGTACTCTTACTTTACTTAATCCCTTAGCTAGTTTTGTGATACTACCAAAGGACTTGTAAGTGATGATAATGATTAAAGAGTTAGATTTTAATTCAACTCTATTTATTTTTATGGAATTAAATATGATACACTAAGATCTAGAAACCTCATGAATTAAGAATGATTATTTATAGATCTAAGAGCAATCTTTTGTGAAATCCAAGCTTAGTTATGCGATACATTTTTGAGAATATCTCCTTGTAGAAATCCAACTTGGTATAGCCAATAAAAATATTTATGAGATACATAGTAAAATAAAAATACTTACGCTAATGTTAAGCTTGAACTTACAAGTCATTTATTTAATAAACAATTGAAGTTTTAGTTCAAAGTCGTATACCAGATGGTTACACTTATATGGAAATAGAAGTAAATTTTGTAAAGAAAAGTTGAATCTAGAAAAATGAATCCAATAATATTTAGTGATGCATTTTTAATACTATGAGGAGATTAAGTATAAATTTAAATTGTATAAATAGTTATAATAAATTAAATACTTGCCTCATTAAGGGTATTTGAACCAAATAGATAATATACCAACTGTTTGTTATGAGTTGTGGATATTAAGTATCAATATAGGTAATAAAAATGAAAAATATACCATGTGTCTATTTGAACTTGACATAATACCTATTCCAAATAATGTATTACAATTGTGTTTAGGAATCATGTTTTTTTCATAGTAAACCTGAGGAAAATTATGGAGAAAATTTGTAGACTCTAGTATATTTTTATAAAATGAAGTTATGTATTTATGGAGCATCAAGATAAAATGGTAAGCAACTATTCCTTGAATTTCATAATATCTAAAATGGCTCTATAAATGGAGTAAGGTAGTATGAAAGAATATAAATAGTATAGATTGTATTGACATATGGGTTTATTGTACATTTATTATGTTGAAAAGGTTTTATTATGAATTTGATGGATTGCCTGGGAATTTCATATTGACTGTAGATTGTGTTTATTGTATTATTAGAATTAAAATAGAAGGATATGTTTAAATAAAAACCATAGAACAACTTGATTCTTATTCTAGATTAATAAACATATCTGCTATGGAACTAGTTAGTTTCAAGATTTATGATTACTTATATCTTTCATTGTTGCATAGTACTTATTGCTCTACTTTTGGAATCTTTATTTATATACTATGTATGGATAATAGGAGGTACATATATGATTATTATAATGAATAACTCATATATGTAGCCCCTATTATTATTATGTTAGGATTCAATAGTAAAAATTTCTATGTGAGTGAAAATAACTCAGATTGTTAAATCTAAATTCTATAATGAAAAATTTGGCCAAAGTAATGTTATAGCTAAGACATTTTCATTTCACTGTAATTCTAGTTTACATGTGTTTTTTTATATTAGTTAAATAGAGGAATGAATTCTATGGTTTATTTGATTGTTGTATGTAATAGTGATAGTACACACATAGGATTTTATTCTTCCTTGATATCCACACTACTCTTATCTACCCCTATGTGAAGGGAAGGGCTACTCCCAAAAGGGAGGTGTGCAGGACACTATTGGTTTGTGGTTGGAGGTAAAGCACTTAGATGATACTCTCCCTCTTTTAGTTTATTTAACCAGATGGAATTACACTCAAGCTAAGCGATGGATCATGAAGCTATTTTTAGCAGCTCATATTCTACTTCTACTTTTTTATGCATATTTGGCATTATACCTCATTATAATTTACTCTAGATGTATATTCAACATATCAATAGTTGTGTACTTGTATATTATTTTGAAAACAAAAAAAGGTAATGGTTGTAATATATTATGACTGATTCATGGAGTATATCCATATTTGCAGTACTTGGTTCATTTTATTGCATTGATGATCAGTTCTTCATATTATTGTTTGTTTAATGCTTGAGTACTAAATGCTTTTTAATTTGCCAATAGGATGATGTGATTATTGCATCTACTATTTAAACTTCATTTGGTTTTCAAGTATTAAACTATTAACTATAATTAATCTCAATAGTAATTTTAAAATAAAATAAGTGTATTTATCAATTAACCTAGTGGGGTCTAACATTTAGGTCACATTGACATGGATTAATTTTGGAAAAGAATAAATGAGATCCACAAGATAGAATATGATCAAATCATTCATGATAGTGGACCAGCTCAAGTATTTGCCTTGCCAACATTAGTTCAATGTCCAGAATTAGTTCTAATCATGGCTAAGCATTATGAACTCAAGATGAGAATATGTTTTATGCATAGCACCAAAACATATTAAAAATTTTCTCCAATTACTAGATATGGAATCCTTTATTGACCTTAATCTATATTCTATTCAACAACTCTAGGAATATTATACTCTTTCATGTTCCAAATGGGTCAACAAGTAATGGTTGATAAAATGAAAGTAATCGACAAGACTTCCAAAGTCAGTTTCTAGGTTTAAATTCATAGATGAATTTAATGATATGATTACACTCTTTCACAGGGTAGTATTAATTCCAATTGCATGGATTTTTCAAACTAAGATGTACATATATATTTGGATCATTCATAAAAATAATAATATATCAATTGGGGATAACTCATCAGTGATTCTATTCACAAATAGTTGATAGAAATCAACATGACATCTAGGTTTTTCATGACTTCCTACCTTGTTTATGTTGTTTTTAGGAGGATATTTTATGATGTATTGAATATGGTATAAAATATGAAGACTTCAAAGATACTTGAGTTCTATCCTCAACTCACTTTGAAATAAAATGCTCATCATTTTTCATAGAGTGTATGATGCATTCCTACAATATGTAAGTCATATGTTTGAGCAAGAACCCTACAATATGAGGATATCTATGGAAGATTATAAAGCAATTATGACATGGGGAATATGGTTTATTCATTTTTTAACTTTCACTTATTTACAAGTTTATGGATGTGAAATTGGACCATACATGCTCCCAAAATATGTTGATGATAAGTGGGTTTTGATGGAGTTGGTTAGGTAATTAAATGAAACACATAATTTCTTGGAAAACAAACATAAATATGGAGTGAAATTTCCTATCATTATATTAAGGTACACTTGTGCATCATTGGTAAAGGAAAAATCCATTGAATATATGACATGTGTCACCATCTGATCATTTGAAAGTAGACATTTTTTGACATTTGAGGTCTAGTTGAGAATATTATGGGTCCCACATATCAATGTATACCTCATTTTGAAGACTATTAGATATATTTCCATGATTATAAGTTAGTAATAACTTGAGATAGCTCTTGGTTCTATTTGAAACAAGCCATTGCATTTGGTATTTCAAAAGTCTCCAAAAACATTGAAGATGATGAAGATGTATTAGATCAAGTATTCAAAAAGGAAGAAATTAAATTTAAACCACTTCCAAAAAATTGACTAGAGTAAGAAAGATTCTACTTTTCTCATAATTATAACACAAACTTTTATTGACAGGACACTCATGTGGTTGAAAAGTAAAAGAGTAAACATTGATGAGGTAGGATTCCCATCACCATAAAAATAAGTTCAACTAGGTATTTGCCAAAAACAACATCAATTAGAAATGAAACATCACAAACAACCAATGTAAGCAAAGACACTACATAAATAGAAGAATAAATAGAAATCAAAGTTGTTTTAATATTGATCTAGTTCGCATGCCTATCAAACTCAAGATAAAGAGGTTAGGAAAAAAATCTTGTTCTCCTAGTATTTCTATTTTAGAAGATGTTCCACTTAATAGTTTTGTTCAATCTCACACATTAGTTATAAATACAACTCAACAATTCCATGCATAAAGTACTTCATTATTGCTTACCCCTTATTCTTCCTCAATTTTACACTTAGTTTCTTCCACCTCCTCCCCAAGATATTGAATTGCCTCTTGCACCTTCACCCAAACCTTAAAAATATACCTTAAAGAAAGAAGAAGGTGAAATTGCATTAGAAGAGATTCAAACCTTGAAAACTCCCCCATATTTTTCTCAAACTCAAACTAAATTTGATTCTACTATTATACAATAACCTCCTCCCAGTATAAAGATTCTTGAATGGTTGAATGAAGTGGTAAAGAAAAGAAAGAAAAGTTTTAATCTTGAAATTTTGACTTCGGTATTTTGGAAACTCTTCATGAATAATGAAGAAACCTAAAATTATGCCAAGAATAATCTCATATGATAAGGGAGACATATATGTCGAGGTAGTAGTTCTTCCCAAAAAAATACAAAGAGAGTATCAGTGCTTTAGATTATCAAATATCAAAAGTATATTTGGGGAAAGCAACTAGAGAAGGAATGAAAGAAAATGTTCAAGCAGTAATTGGTATCTTATTTGAAAATATGGATCAAGATAAGGTGACTAAAGATCATCTCAAGGAAAAAATTTAGTAGTTAACATCAGTAATCCAATAGTTGATCAATCTAATTCAATCTTCTTCCTCTTCTATTCCCTCACAAATCATTTATGTGGAAACACTCAATGTTGTAGAAGAAATTGGACACATGGGTAGGGAAACAAAAGAATAGTCAGAGAAAATTCTACAATGAGGAGCTACTTCAATTGATATAGCTATGACTATATACTCTGAGATCCTATTGATGCCTAAATGTGTATCACTAGGTCAGCATATAGTGTTTAAGAAACACTTCTCATTTTTGGATCCAAAAAATCCATTGCATGAGTTGTTGGTTGTGATCTTCCTGAGATATTTTATGGAATAGCGGCCAAGCTAAATGATTGTTTCACAAAATGAATAAGTAAATGGTTTTTAGGAGTAACTGTGGTCCTAAAAATTTGTGAAAATGAAAGTGATTTGAACTAAATCTAATGAATGTTGTCTAAAACCCAAAGTATAAACCCTAAGCTAACATGGATATTTAAAATGACAAGCTCAACTAAAGTGGTCTGATAAAAAGGAGCAAAAAGAAGGGTAGGGAAGAAAGAAGGTGTTTTTTATCTTTAACCTAGACATTATGATAAAACTTAAATTTCATCAAGACATGCACTAAACCTATATATAGCATGAAATTACATAGTCACAGATCCTACTATATATCAAGAAAATATCTAAGGAAAGGTAACGCAAATAAGAAATCAGGTTCACTTTAAGAATTTTACCCCTATAAGCAAATAGAATTAACCCAGATGCAAAAAGATCAAATAAAACAAAGTAAACCTAATAAATTTCAATCAACCTATCATAATCCCAATTGACAATTCTGCATTAACATGTGCACATCTAGGATCCATAAAAATAGTTTGAATCTAAATATCAAACTAGAAAAATGAAGAAACAGTCATGATAGCAAACACATAAACAAATATTGGACAAAATTTTCAAAATTCCTTTCTTGTACTTCTTGCTCCAAATTTATAAATTAATTTTGGCTCTAAAAACTCCCCCCTTTTACAATTGAAAATACCTACTTTATATAGACAATTCATGAGATATGTTGGTCATTCCTTCTCAACATGCAACCAGAAAAGTGTCAGCATGCAATTAGATAAGTGTCATCATGTGACTGGACAAGTGTCATCATGCAACTTGACAAGTTTTATAGATAAGCATCCCTTTACAGATGCTTTTTTATGCTCCTAGCCTCTGCAATCTTCTCTTATGTAGTAAAGATCATGTCCATGATCTTTATGTTATCAGTCCTAGTCTTTCCTTGGCTCTTGCTATTTACTTCTTACATAGACTATAATTCAACTTTCCTTATCTCAATAATAAACATCACAGGGTCAAATTATGGATTCTATATATTCTAGGGATTTCTTGAAGGTTTGCATAGTGCTTTAATGGCAATATCTAGTTCAAATAATGTGAGCTTCATGTCATAGATCTTAAGATTTATACCTTTGATTTTTTGAGCTCACAAGGTCTCCTAATCTAAATTGGCACTTATGTGGCTCCACCATGTCACATAACTCATTAATGTTTAAAATTTGACCATTTGTCCTTTGTACACATGTCACTATTTCATTAGATTGAGGCCTTTGAAAATTCCACCTTTACCTCGCACCTTTAATCTACATCTAGCAAGTCAAATGTTATTGGTTGATATTTTTACTTGGCATCTGAGATCATGCCACTTGGAAGCTTTACGAGCTTTTTTCACTCTGCACAGTTAGTCTCTACCAATATAGTGCCCTTTACCATGTGGTGGCTTCTCATTTGGCTTTAGTTATTTGAAAAGTTAACTTTCCTTTTGCACCATTAGATACTAGTTGTATGGATCAATGCACTCTATTGGATCTTCTTATAGAGTTCCCATGTGGTGACACTTATCACCTTCTCACTTGTCCTAGGGCTTTGTTGATGTATTGACTCAGCACACATCATTAATCAGAAGGTGTATACTTAGCTGCATACTATCAATCGATGGGAACATGCTCAAGCTTTAATCATGATTTGTGGGCTTGACACTTGTCACTTCTTGGTTTGTCATGGGGCTTCATTAAATTGTCCACCTTTTCTTCACATCATTAGATCTTATTTTTCAATAAAACTTGCTTCATTAGATCTTGCCCATCTAAGCAAATGCTCTCTGTCGGATCTTGCCTTTAAGCTCTGGGATCCTACCACTTGGTGAATTCTCACTTGTCTTGAGGCTATTGACTTTTAAACTTACGCTCTCTATTATATCTCTAGATCAAATCTAAGATGGTGACACTTTTCACTCTCACATATCCCTTAGAACCTTTGACATTTCAACTTTGATCTCATGTTGTTGGATCATCTCTAAATGAGTAAATGTGTACCATTAAATTTTTATCCACTAGGTTGGGCATGATTAGTTCCTAGGAATAATGAAGATAATTAAGTTAGAGCTTGAAAAATATATAAAAATTAATCTAAAGTCTTGTATAAAGTTTTAGGCTAAAGTCTTTAAGCTAAGTTTTAAGACATAATTAAAAGGGACTCTGTGATTAATAAAATTGACTTAGCTTAAAGTTTGTTGTATTAACAAATACAATTTAAAACTTTGTATAAATTTTAAGCTAAGCTTGTAATATAATAAAAGAGACCCCATGATATATAAGATGTAAATGACTTAGTATAAAGGTTTTAGACTAAGTTTGGAGTTGTATTAATAAATATGACTAGGACCTAGGCTAAAGTTTAAATGAAGTCTATAATAAATTGCTTCCCGTATAAATTTAAATAAAATGACCTATATAAATTTGAATCCCATTTTTTAAAAATTAGGCTAAAACATTTTTAGACTAAGGTTTTACATGATTTAGACATATATTCAATTTATTAATTAAAGACCAAGTGTTATTCAAAGTAAAGAGTCAAATTAGCATTAAATCATGAAGATCAAACATTGTCCATTCTGAATGAACTCCATTAATCCTGCCTCCTAAAACATAGCTATCCAATGTTAGCAAATAATATCAAAGTCAAATGAAGACTATGTGCTAATAGACCCATGTCAACTAAATCAATACAAGATATTTAATGTTGGTTCCTGATCAAGTTCAATTTTAAGGTATAAATTTGCATAGTTTGAAACCAAGGGTCTCCATTTCTCAGAAATTGGTTTATGTTGACCTCAACCGATCCAAGAAAAATATGATGAGGAAACTAAAGATAAAGATAAGTATGTAAAATAAATATCAAAGGGGAAATAGATGCTTCCAAAATTAGAAAACTTTTCATATACAGATCTAGATGATCTCATTCAAGGACGCGTTATAAAATTAGAAAAAAATGTAGAACTTGCTAAGTTTTTAGGAGGTTTAAAATTTATAATTCTCATAGTTAAAGAATTTATTAATAAATTTAATGAATCAAAGTCAATAAGGGGTTATGCCACTCTTGATATTTCATGAGCAATTGATAAATCGAATTGGTATTCAAAGAAGTTATGGAGAATTTTGATGAATACAAAAAGAAGAAGCAAAATTCAAAAAAAGAGAGGATTCAAATAATCCTAAGTGAAGATGATAAAGAATAGTTCTACATCAAATTTTAACCTTTCTTATAAACTTGTATCTCTTAAATCATGTCTGTAATTTTACATTGCACCTTCTTGTAATTTTTAATTCACATATTTTATGTCATACAAATGTACTAAGTTCTTTTTGTAATTTTGAGTTGTGCAAATTTTCCAATGTATTTTTGCAAGTTGTGCAAATTTGTTATTCTACTTTTACAAGTGGTGAAAAAACACCAATGCATTTTTATAAGTGTAAATTATTTAGCATGTTTTTGAAAATTTTAACTTCAGTAAATTAACTAATTTGCTTTTGCAAGCTCCCAAAAATGAAAAAAATGTGGTTATGCACCATAACCACCCATTCTAAACTATAAATACAAGTTTGGGGCTCATTGTGAGGGATTTTGATAGAAATACTTTTTAGCACACTTTTGAAAGATGAGATTATATTTACGACTCAACAAATATCAATATAGAGAGATTTTGCAAAAAAATTATTCAAGATTTCTCCATGGACTATGTATGTGTATATTGTCTACATGTATTCAAATCTTTGCTTTCAAAATATTATTTCAATTATTATAAACTATTCAAAACTTAGAAATTCTATTTTAGTGTTTATTTTTTGAACCTGCATCTATTATTTCCATCTTGGTGAAGTCTTGGTGGATTAAAAGTAATATTTTTGTTAATTTTATTTCGAAATATAAAATAATCATATGTTTCTATTATCAATAATAATTGACTATTTTGATGTATGTTACATGTTCTTACGAACACAAAAATGTCTTTCCTACCCATTAAATGATAAAGACTTCCTTTTGTGAAAATTATCCTCCTTCCTAACATTTTTAGGAAGTTTCAAAGTTTAGCCTGATAAATTTGTCAATCCCGTTATATATATCTTCCTATCTTCTATTTTATTTTTTATATTCCTTTATGTAGCCTTTATGTACTTTTTGGTCAAAAGTATAACCTCATAATGAAAACCATTTTTGCTATGAATATTTTACTTTCCAGTTTCATTTTAAGTTTTTAATAAATAAATATCTGCCTACTAATAGGAGAGGGACTTTATCCCGTAACTATTGATAGAATACCTTTATTTATCCTCTCGACAAATTTGACATCAACACGTCATGATAAGATTTAATTCTTAATGTGAAATCATTAACATTTTTTTAACATGATTAATCTTATTTGCTATCACATGGATTTTAAACTAACTTTATTTTTAGCATTTAAACACATTATGAAAATACTTACTTTCAAAGATAATGAAATACATATTCTTAAATTTCAAATAGAATTCTAAAACGTGACTATTAATGTTTTTCAATCCTCCTTTAATAAAAAATTGGCAAATATGCAAAGCTATTTTAATGCACACATGGATAATATGCATAATCTTGTTAACACATTTAATGCAAAACTTATATCTTTTTACCTTAATAACATCTCTAATATTAAATGTGCTTATATTGAAGCTTTCACTTATTTTCACCCTCATTCTTCTAACTCAGGTTTGTGCATCATGCACTTGATGGGTTATAATGGAGGTAGTCATGGAAAAAATGAAAAAATTGTTGAGACTATTTTACTTGAAACTAATGTGAATTATGCAAGGCTCAGTTTTGTTTCTTCTCAAGATAATTTTTATTCATAGTGTCCCCCTCAGCAAAGGACTTTACACAATAGTGCTCCTCAAAATCATGACTTCTTTTGATTATAAATCTTCTTATGATAATTTGGTTAAAAATCATAAAATTTATGAGCATTGTGGTAAACATGGGTATAACATTTTAAAATTTTAGAAATTGAATCCATGTAAAATAAATCAACTCTTGACATTTTATATTGTTGGAAAACCACTAAATCACCTCACTCAAAGGTTAAAACAATTTGGATCATGAAACCTATGGTATCTTATCAATACTTTGATGTGTCTTCTTATGATAATTCTCCAATTGATTCATGTAGAATATCTTTTTAAAACAATGACATCTTCTTTGTCTTCATTTTGATAAGTTTTGAAATAATTTATGCATTCTTTGCATTTATGCTTAATTCTTATGGTAAGTTGTAAAGGAAATATGCCTTGATTAGAGCTCATTATGTTTTGACTAAATTCTTTTCCATGTTATATTTCACACTTTATGATGAAAGTTGTCTTTTGCTCCATTTTAACTTGTGTTACATATAATTTTATTACATTATTTTTATGTAAATCATATCTTTATGTCAAAATTATTTACTTAACATAAATATTGGTGTAAGAATTTTTTTTTCAGGTTTTATTGCTCATCTTGATCATCTCCTTTCTTGTTGGTCCTTATTCCAAAATGGATTGACCTTATTACACAAAGAGGCTTTAGGGAGATTGTCAATGATCACACCTTCATACTTGATCATTTTGGTGACACCTTCTCTTCTTTTTTATCTTGAAATATTGTAATTCCTCATGAAGGAAGTTATCATCAAGGGGGAGTGTTATTTAATGTGAACTCCCTTTTTTGTTTATAAGGTTTTCTCCAATTTTGAAGACAAAACTAATCTTAAGGGTAAGTTTTGTATATTAATATTATTTGGATTCACTTATCCTAAGTCTTTTAGGTTAATTTAAGTTAATCATAAGTCTATTTTAGTTGTGCAATTCTTATTATAGGAAATTCACTTATCCTATATTTATGAGGTGTCACACCTCTAATCCTTTTATATGGAATCTTCAATTAACATTCACATGTAACTCCCCACATACTTTTCACACACATCCCCTCACATTATATGTATTATGGCATATGCTAATAAGGTTGTGCAAGTAACTCTTATTTCTTCCTAGCTCGAGCTCTCTACTTTCTCATTCTACGCTTTAGACATTCTTGCATATTCTATCTTGAGATGATTATTCATGGCTTAATTTCATTCTTATTTCTCTTTCTCTAGGATTATATTTGATATTTTACTTGGACATCACTATTTTACAAGATATCTTAATAGATGTGAAATTTTCTCTGTTTGACAGTTTCCCTAGTTGACAAATATTGTCTCTCACATTTATGGTATGTTTGATATTAAGGTAATATTATTTCATTTATATTAATTATTTCTATGTTTTTCAATGTCAATCTATCGATCTTGGCATAAATAATAACATGGTATTAAATAAAGTTGATTTTTAGCATTGAATTTAAGTGTGTGTAGGCTCTTTGGTAGATAAATATAACTTTTTTAGCACTTTTATTTGCAAAGGTTCACACCTTGCAAACTATTTTTAGCATTTTTAAACATTTCTCTTACCCATTGACTAAAAAAAAAATAGTCTATTTTCTCTCTAACTTTATCTTGCAAATTGCTCACAAAGTGTTTTTTATGCATATTTTAGATTTTAATTTATTTGGCTTAATAACAAGCATTAATTTCAGGGTTAAATTAATTTAAACTAGTTTAATATTGGCTAAAAATTATCCTTCATAAGTTTTATTCTAGTTTTACTTTCGTTTTGGCTTAATATATTGCTAAAATGTAATCTTTTACCTATTATTATCAATTTTGTAATCAGTTTTTTGTCTTTACTAATGCCTAATTGCTTTCATTATGATTTCCTTGAGTGGTAATTTATCCATCCAAAACACATTTTTCCCCTTATCTATTGATCCAAATAAGTAGTTATATAATTCCTTTAAGCAAAGTGTTCTCTTTTTCTCCTCTGATAATGTTTTACTTGATCAAGTTTTATGTTATCCTTTACTACTACTAGCATTTTGTTATGTGGCATTTCAACATTTTATTAAGTTATTTCTATCTCTTGTCCTTCATTTTGTCTTCCTTTAGTGGCATTTTACTTGTCATGGTATTTGTTCCCTTTACATGGCCTTTTTTAGCTGTGTGCCCTTTTTTGGCATTATCTCATCTTCTCCTTTTTTTAGTCTGCATATTTATCACTATTTTTTTCTTGCTTTCTTACCTTCTTCATTTTGCTGACAAGTGTATTTGTCTTTGTGAGGCATTTTTATTTTTATTTTTCAATAGTTGGTTAGTTTTTTTTTTCAAGCCTTTAGCATGGTGATTTAAATGCATTGCACTAGCATTTACCTTGAAATCCCTCTTATGCATTGGAGTTCTATTTATCTAGATTTTGATACATGGTTTTTTATTCTTAGAGTGGGAAGAATTGCTTAAATCTTTGCATGAAATGGGAACTTTTTTTAAATTTCATGCACATCATATGTTAATTCAAAAATATAGCTAAATGTTTTCAAGTGTTTAAGACAAAGACAAGTGGCACACTATTCATTTAGTTGATAAGTTTTTTAAATTAGTCAATTTGTTCTAGTCAAATCTTTTAATAATTAATCAAAAATCCTTTGCCATTATGTTTTGTCTTATGAATAGATAAGCTATTATATTTTATGTGAAACCTTTCCAACCTTCCACGTATCTTTATGCCAAAGAAAAGACATTCTTACCAATTTTATTAAACTTCGCATTTTTTTTACAAAATTATGTTTATTTTATATAAAACAAACACTTAGCATTTTTCTTTGTATTTAATCCTATGTGTTTAATATAAACATTTTATTTGGCATCATTCAGCATCGTAATAAGACTTAATTCTTCATGTGAAATCATTATCATTTTTTTTAATGTGATTAATCCTCTTTATTGTCACATGGTTTCTAAACTGACTTTAGTTTTAGCATTTAAACACATTACACAAAAATTAATTTCAAGGATAATGAAATACATATTCTTAAATGTCAAATATAATTCCAAAACATGACTATTAATTATTTACAATCCTCCATTAATGAGAAATTAGCAAATATGTAAACCTCTTTTAATGCATACATGGATAATAGGCATAATGTTATTGACATGCTTAATGCAAAACTTGTGTCTTTTGACCTTAACAGCACTTCCAATATTAAATGTGATTCTAGTGAAAATTTAACTTATTTTCACCTTCTTCTTCTAACCTTATTTTGTGCATCATGCACTCGATGGGTTATAATGGAGACGATATTGGCAAAAATGAAAATAACATTGTTGACCCTATTTTGCTTAAAACTAATGTGAATTGTGTAGGGATTAGTTATATTGATTCTCAAGGTAAATTTAATTCATATTTCTCCCTCACTGAAGGAATTTTTACAATAGTGTTCCTCAATATCATATGACTTCTTTTGATTATATACCTTCTTATGCTCATTTGGTTAAAAATTGTAAGTATTATGGTAAATATAGGAATTGTATTTTAAAATGTTGGAAATTACATCCATGTAAATATTATGGTAAATCAACTCATGATTTCTTACATTATTTTAAAATGACTAAATCCACTCACTTAAAGGTTAAAATAATTTGGATCCTGAAATTTATGGTTTCTTCTCTAGACTTTGTTGTGTTCTTCTTGTGATAATTCTTTAATTACTTCATGTAGAATATATTTTGTAAACAATGACACATCCTCTTTCTCTCTATTTCAATATGTTTTTATAGATGATATTTGTGGATTATATATCACCTCAATCTTGTACACATGGAAAACTCAGACCTTGGTTGTTCCTCTCTGTCTAGACCTTTTCCTACTTCCACAAGTTTCACATGTGTTCTATATTGTGCCCCTTAGCCTATATGTTTTAGTCCAACCAGTATCATGTTGATGACTCAGGCCTTCTATCTTTCCCAGAATGCTTAAAATTTTATTATCTTCCACCTCTTCAAGTTTTAATCTTATACCTACTTTTTTGTTCCTTGGACACTAATGTTCAGGATAAACACTAGCATCGACACTAGTGTCCTAACTTGATGCAAGTGTTTTTAATCCTAAAGTCATCTATTTTTCAAATGAAATGTATCCTAATTATCATCCTAAGTTATTTAATATGATTTTATTATCCAAAGGGATTTATATAAATACAATATCAACCTTCATTCATTCTTCACCTAGAAAAGACCAAGATAGACCAAACCAACTTATGAAAAGCACTCTATCAAGCATTCAATTAAAAAAATATTCCCTATTTCCATATCAGTCATATTTAAAACACATGTATAGGTCCGAAGTACTAAAGGATCATCTTAAGAGCCCTATTTTCCAACTTATAATATAGGTCACTATTGTACTTGCTTTCCACATATTACATGATTCACACATAAGCCAATGTGTAGGGGAGAACTACATGAGTCTGTGGCCCTCTTCTAGAGTATTATAAATATAGGTAGTGCCCACTAATAGTGGGGTATTTTGGTTTAGCTCGACATTGTGTGCCCTCTAACCCATTTTCCCCAAGGTTGTCATGAAGATAAAGAACAAAGGTTTTACAATTTCATGAGGAGCAATAGTCCATGACCAAGATCTAAATACACTAGAGTAAAGGATAGGTCAAACCTAGAAGTTTCCAAGTGGTCACATCCTTTTCCAAAAGTTATTTTGTATAGTACACTTACATCGAACCTAGACAATAGCATTAACATAACCATCCCAAGCTAATGTTAATGTCTAAAGCTTCAGAAGCGTCAGATCCAAAATTTAATAATTGTTCTAGAATCTCCTTCTTGGCTATTTTCTACTTATTCTAGATCCATCACTATGTTAGAATCATAAATATCTAATAATATTACTTTTTTGTCATTTTCATGCATAGCTTAGTTGTACTTCCTATATTTAGCCTATACTTGGCATAATAAATTTAATGAATGCTTATATATGAGTTTATTATTTAATTGGCATGTAGTAGATCTAATTAATACCCTTGTGAGTTATAATTTATATATTCGTAACCCTATTATGGTACCAATGTCAGATATCCCACATAGCCAATTTAGGGTTAAACATTTGGTAAACACAATCTTTGAACATCAAACCTTAGGTCAATTAGGGTTTTCTGATTTTTCTATTGTTAAACCTTAATTGATATAATATTGCAATCATGTTTGCCATGGACATATTTGTAAATTATTTCATTGTCCAATACCTTATAGTTTTTATGGTTTGCTACATTAGTTGTTTGGTTCAAACCATCTGATCTATAAGGTATTTAAAACATGTGTTCCTGTATGTTCCTTCTTATTCTAATGTTTACAATAAGAGGGTTTTAAAGTAGAAACAACACTTGATCTCTCTTCAAAATTATTTTTTCAATACCAAAGAACCATTATCTAGATGCCAATGTGCATGCTCTCAACCATTCATTCTACCTAAGTCTTGTTTGGATGATAGCTACCATCTTGAACCCATTATTCTCCCACAACTTATATTAGATTTAGCATTCCATGTTGTTATTACTCAAAAGGGTAGGATTATTAAACCTATTCCTACACTTATTAATATACAATTGGTGTCTCATAAACATAAGCTTGTAATAAAATCTAAGGGATATGACATTATTAACCAATTGAGCAATACACATACAAAAATTTCAATCCTTGAGCTCCTAAAGCAATCTAATGTCTATAAAGATATCATATACGAGGAATTGCATGAGACACAAGTTCAAAGTGATATTGAGACTAATTTTTTCCTAGATATTATGAAAGATATTAATAAAATTAACAAACTCATCACCTTTGATCCAATAGATTTGCCATCCAAAGATATTATTGACTAGAATTTGCCTTTGTTCATATAAATGAAAATGCAAAGTAAAGGTATCAAAAGAGTGCTCATTGATAATGGATCGGGCCTAAACATTTGTAGCATAAAATTCATAACCACCATGGTTATTAACACAAACCTTATTCAAAACAAAATTATTCATATAAAAGGGTTTGATAATTCACATAGCCCTCTGGTTGGTCAAATTACATTGGATGTGACCTTAAGACCAAAAATAATTTCAACTACCTTTCAGGTCATGTCTCAATTCTTACACCAAAATTTAATTTTGGGTAGACCTTGGATACATTTAATGGAATTTATCCCATCAACACTTCATTGATGTGTAAAATTCATACATGAGGGGACATTATTATCTATGCATATTGGTGATGAGCCTTTCAAATTTTATAAAATGATACATTCTAAAATTGAAGGCATCTCTATAGTATCTGGCTTATAATTTTAGAATGACAATGATGAAAATTATGTCTACATTATGTCATTCACAATAACACCATATTCTACATTCTAACCACAAAAATCTGAGGACATGGGTTGACAGTATAACACTATGTTCCCCACAACTCACTAAGTTCGAGCTAAAATATAACTACCAATATCCAATAAAAACTCCACATACCAGTTCAACTCTCTATCGATCTCCCATGGATTCTACCAAAAAAATCATAGCATTGACTAAGGGTTAGGTCAAGCTCAACATTAACAAAAAAAAAATCCATGTGAACCAAAGAAACTACTTGATGGAGGGAAGCTTCTAAGCTCATGCCATCATGACCTAATCCATAACAAGGTCAACACATACTTTCATAGTAATACCATCTCCACTTTAATACTAATTCCATGAAATCAAAATACTCACCTCAAAACAAACATTCACTCACTTGCTTCCACCAGAATGTAGGTAATTATGGAAGTGTAGTTATTGTTCCAACCACTTGTTCCCTTCTTCTCCCATCCATGCATGGAGAAAAAATGAAAAAATATGTCCTTCATAATACCACCATAAGATGAATTCCAGTTGGAAAAATCTAAGGACATGGATCAATAGTATAACACTATGTTCCCCATTAATTGAATACTATCCATGCTTATAGATACAAACTCAGGTTTTAGTCTAGAATGTATATTGTGTTTAATTTATTGAAATCTATGCTTATTAAATAAATATATTTTCTAAGTTGTATGTTGTATGTTTTGAATGTCATGCTTAATCTTTCAAAATTTGGTAGTCTACTTTGTGTATTACCCCATATTGGGTTGATATTCTCACTCATGTAGCTATCTCTTATGCTTAGATATAGTTGGTATTGTCAAATATGTTGTTTAAAACCATCTAATCTTGATTTTTACTTGCATGCATAATAGAAATCTTTGGATCTCATGTTGTGATATGGTTATTATGTCGATTAGAAATTTTGTATAAAATCTTGTTTTGGTTACAAAGTTACATGGGGTTTGTTAAGGTTGTATACATGTGAAATATTTGTAATTGTGAAGATAATCAAGGTCTTTTTTTCCTTTTTTTCTCACAATCTCACTTCTCTTATATTTATGTCTTTTTCATTATGTTATATTTTGTCTCAGTGTGCCATGAAGGTTAATAATGATAGTGATTCTTGTACACGTACTATTTTTACATTTAGTTTCGTGCATAAGTAAAGTTTGAGTTTTTCTCCTATAGCTTTCTTTGTCAACTCTAAATATAAATTGGGATTTTTGGTGTTGAAATGTGTAAGATTGAAGAGTTTTGAGGCTCATGTAGTTTTTAAATCTCTTGAATTGCATGTAAACATACATAGTGGTTTTAAATCTCCAAATACAAGCTCTATATAGGAGCTTGCATGAATTATTGGAAGGATTATTTGAAGTTTAGAATGGATGGTGCTTTGCATACATAGATCAATATGCAAAATAATTTGTTAATATAAAGTTTGAATATCATTAAAGACAAGGCTAAGCGTACTTGCAGAGTATAACATTATTTGTGAAGTTTTGAAGTCATTATGACAGTAGTTGAAATATTTTTCTCATTTGGAAAATTATGTTATTTTGATTTAGGTAAAAACATGATCAAGGTGTTCTTGACTGTGAAATATTTTCATTGGAAGGCTTCATTCCTACAATTAGCTTGGGAAGAATACATGATTTCATATCAACATATGGTTTCATCAGCATGCATTCATATATGTTGATCAAATACATTTCCATTTGGTTTTATTTGATTTAGACTGTATTATATATAAACTTATATGATATTTACTATAGTTAGTAAATAATAATTGGTTTGTCTACAAGGATATTTGACATTTATTATTTGAAAGATACTTATCTTTTTATTTATAAATACTTCTCAATTAAATTTTTTTAAGATGTTTTTCATTTGAATGTTCTTATTTGAATTCTTGAAAACTTAGAACCATGTCAGTATGGACGCCAAATTCTCTGTATTTTGGAATAAATGGAGAAGAGGTAATAGACAACATGGTGGTGGTGCTCCTTCATAGGGTATTCATCATGAAATACCTTTTGGGTCATAGGGTTGTCAATACCATATCTCACCATTTTAATCATGGAACTCATATTTCTATCCATTTTGATGTGAGTGACCTAATTTTTTGAAATTTATTGGATAATATACCTTCTTCTTTTTGAGGTAATGTTTTCCATATAAAGTTTAGATGAGCCACTTGGTGATCTTAGCCATTTGAATGAGGTATGTCAATTTAATATTCCCAATATATGCACATAACTCTTAAATCTATACCTAACACAAACCTTGTTTTCAACTATATTGATTTATTTATTGAGTTTAATCCTAATCTTACAAATACAAACCTACCTTTGTGTATTGTTTCTACTACCTGATGATCCTCCATTCTCAAGAAAAAACTATTTTTTCAGCCATACATCCCAACCCATGGTGACCCATGTGTTGAAGAAGGTGAAACTTGAGATAGATGATGATGGTAGAGGTACAAACTTGGTTGAACTCCCTATTCTACTATTGGAATACATAGAGTACAAAATAGATAAGGGATCTCCTTTGATTGATTTAGTTTATAGGAGTGATTCAGATTCATAAATTGTAGTATAGTGATATTTTTTATATTGGCTCAGTTATTTATATTTTTTGTTCAGAAACTTGCTAAGTTGTTTATACTTTTAGTTCTAAACTCTTTTTAGTATATTTATTACTCTATATACTAACAATTTTGAGAATACTTTTTATTTTTGATATCATGAGTAAATGTTTAGGTTTTCATCAGTGGCTTTAGTTATCATGCTCAGTTTTGATGGTGGTTTTTTAGTGTGTTCATTTAGTGGTTCTTGCTTACATAGTTGACTTGTTTGACATTTGATCATATGATGTATACTTGTAAAATACCATTTTATTATGGATTATGATGTTATTTATTGTTTATATTATTGAACATAAATTATTATTGATCATTTATTTTAATGTATATGTTAATAATTGTTTAATTATGTTAATGAGTCAAGTGCCCCCACCCATTAGAGAATATTAAGTCAGTCTATATTATTTAATTTAATCTCATGAACTTTATTCAAAAATTATAAACATGAAGTCAAGTTATAAACTTTATAACTTATAAATCAACTAATTATAAAGTAGTTGACTTTTAAAGTTAATTGACTTTATAACTATAATTAACTAAGGTTTAGTTACAACTTCAAACATAACCACCTTCAATGAAGTTGCTTTATAAGGAGATTGAATGCCTATAAAAAAGGGATAAAACATACAAGTATTAATAGCTCTTCAATTTTTAAAGCTTCTATACTTTGCTTCTTCTATGTAAGCATCTTTGATATTTAATAATCATTTGTAGATAGACCAAATGATATCTTCTCTAAAATTGAAATAATCTATCTGAATAACATAGGTATATCCATGTTTTTGTATTTAATTATAACTGATTATCTAAATATTATCAAGTATTAATGTCATTAATGATTCTAGATATGCATTCATATGTACATAACTTCATGTACTTTTCATGAATAATAATGAAAATATCACATTTTAAAATATATTGTTAATCTATCCATTATATATTGATATTTTATTGAAATATTTTATTTTTAATTAGACTTATTTCAAATTTTTCTCTATATATTATCTTTTCATACTTCAAATTTGATTTTTTTCAAAGTATCAAACTCTTTATTTTACTTAGTTGTTTTAGTTTGGTTCGGTTACTGAGTTGTTTAGCTTTATTTTATGTTTTAGATTAATCCTTTAGATTAAGTTGATCTTTACCTTATTAGTGATTCTCATTCTTCTTGCATCTTGATTTATTAGCCTTAGTTATTTAATTTAATAAGTATTAAGTTGTTATTTATCTTTACTTTTGTATTATGTCATTATTTCATTATTCTAGGTTGTCATATTATTTACTTTATTTGATCTTCATTTTTTTAGTCTTGTTACTATAGTTTTAATCTTTATTTAGTATTTTTTTAATCTATTTATTTATTAGTTGTTCTTATATTTACTGTTAAAATTATTTGTCTTAATTTTCTTTTTATTTATAATTAGTTTCTAGATAAATGTTAGTTTTCATTCCTATTTCTTTATTTAGTTTTTTTTTTTGTTTATTTTATATGTCTTTTGGTTTTTTGTGTTATTTCTCTTTTAGTTTTTACTAGTTTGTTATGACATTGAGAATTGATACAAAAAGATACATTTATTCATAACGGATCAAAGATCTTTCTTTCAAGAGATTGCCTATATCATAGGCTTTACTTTGTTAGATATGTTAGATTATATCTATTTGATCAAACTCCAAATTTTATATATTAAAATAATTAAAAGTATTTCTTAAAATAATGATGTTTAATTAATTATGTATTATGCTAATTTATTCTTAAACTTATTCAAAAAATCCATCTGCAGATCTTAGCATCAATATTTATTCATTAGATCTCATACAATTAAACTAGTTTGATTCTATCTTGACCATCACGATGGGAAAAAAGGTTGAGTCATTAACGTGACATTTTTTACTATCAACAAATTGGTGACTTCACTCAAGAGTTTTCAGAAATCATTTTATTTTTACTTCCTTGCTTTTTTTTAGTCTTTCTTTTCCATGACCATTACCGGTCACCCTTTCATCATCCAACCTAAGTTTGATAATTTTGAAGATAAAATTGATATTACTTATAACCTAGTTTGTTTTTCTTGGTATTAAAAAATATTATGATTTACATCACATTCTTGAAGTTATATCCAAATAAGAAGATGAAGAAACCTTTGAAATAAATTATCATGTCCCCAAAAGAGATATTTTGAAAAATTATTGAAAACACAAAATTACACATAAAATATGAATCATAACATTAATTTTAAACCTCTCTCCAAATACTTTGGAAATATAGAAAGAGGTCCTTGCATAAAATTAACAATTTCCTTCACAAACTGGAACCCAGATTTGACAAATTTTACATAGTAACTTCTGAATCTTTTCCTATTTCTAAAATCTCATTTATAAAAATGTGATATTATGTTACAATAGAAAAAAATTTAAACCACACATCTACAAATATGAAATTCAAATCTCCACATAACTGCAACAAACAGGTTGTTCCTAATGCCCTAGATTTGGCAATTTTGGCACTAAATTACTTCAAACTTCCCATAAATCTAAAAATCAGCATCTTGGAAATTTATATAGTGTAAAAGTACTGATATAAAACACTTATAAAAATGTGACCAACACAATAACAAAAAATATAAAACTCAAACCACACCATAAAACACCTTAAAATATGCAAACAACTCACTAAAATCTACATTAACAATACCAATCAACTCCAGTGTAATCTCTGGATGAGATCACCTCTTTAAATCAAAGGAGATACATCTTATGACTCTTGAAATCAATTTATTTTCATCCACTAATATCATCACCTAAAGGTTTCCATCCTCAGATGTAAAATTAAACTATAAAATCCAATAAGTTGTTGAAATGGCCAAAAGATTCCACACTGATGAGGTTGCTTATCTTAAACAAGAGTTGGGGCACTAATCCCAAATTCACTAAATATCAAAAAATAATAATAATATAATATTTCCATATTCTATCTCCAATCATGGGTAATAGAAACTTTCCATATTATATCTCCAACATGGGTAATAGAAACTTTCCATATTCTATCTCTAACATGGGTAATAGAAAGTTTCCCAATTTTGACCCACTTATATTGAGGATAAGAATGTAAGAATAAAATAGAAAGTTTCCTTAGAAATCCATCATTATCCTCTCTTATAAATCCATGCCCTAATTGATAAGTTTCCTTAGAAACTTATCATTGCCCTCTTCTAGAAAATCACATCCCACTTTAGCTAATAAAATAATATTTATCCTCATCCTTATTGATTTCTTTGACATTTTTAATTCCTAGTAAATACTTAATTACATAATTGATCTAATTTCCTTCCCACTTATTCTCCTATAATTATAAATCTAATTAATCAATTACTAAGTGGGGATTTATTATAAAAAGAGACATGACAAGTCCTCCCTCCTCAAAATTGCTTATCCTCAAGCAATTCAAACTTAGATGATTTAAATTATCTAAACCTTCCCAAATGGCATCCTCAATTTGAAATCTTTTCCAATGAATTGAATATTCAATGAGGTCTCTCTTTTTGATCTCTTAACCCTGGTATATATCATCTCTTCATGAATTAGGATCAATTTATCCTCCTCATCCAAAGATGGCAAATATATGGAGGGTGCAATATGCTTCCCTAAAGCTCAAACATCACAAATGCAAAAATTTGAATGATTTGTGATGTGATGCATGATTATATTTTAACATATTTTACTTAGGTTAAGCAATAAAAATCCAACTATACTAACTCTTCTATTTTGAATGTTACCAAAATCCCAAATCAATCTCAAAAACTCTTTACCACACATCCGTTATACCACTCTGATATAATTTGGAATTTCAATATGCCAACTCTCTATTTTCATTTCATATAACCCATAATAATAGTTATCCTATTGAACCAAGCTAAGATACCTACAAGATCTGGATTCATCCTCTAATAAATAGAACACCCCATTCCAAAGTGTCCCAATACAAACACCACCTACAAACCCACTATTAATCATGATCCTGGGTATCAAAAAAATTAATCTACCTTAATGAGTAAGCAGGATACTTATAAAAACTCGTTAAGGATCCCAATTCCTTCCAATGAATCTCTTCACACAAAAACTTCCATGATTTAGTAGCCTTAAGAGAATTATTCTTACATTTATTCCAAACTAAAAATAACAACTTATTGGCTAGTTTCATAAAAATTAGAAATTAAAAACCAACACCACTACTACAAAAATAATTTATTTTTATATTCATGGATAATGGAAGTAATAGAATAATGAAAAATATTTTTACTACAGCTAAAAAATCATCACAACTAGTCACCATTTAAAATGTGCTCTTTCCCTCATCCATAAATGTCTGTCATAACACCTTTAAGTACTTAAATGTAACTTATTGGTGGCTAGACTATATCAAAATAGTTGCATTAATGATGAAATTCAAACTTATAAACCTATGTGAAACCTTATTATTTTCATTTTTAGCTTCTAACACCATCAGTCGATGCTCTCTTGCGTGAAAATGGAATATTGAAATGGTACCCACATGCTTATACTTTGCCATTCTAATATCGATGATGGCATTCTTATAGAGAAAAAGATACTCAACATAGCTCCTCAAGCTAACATGGTATTGATTATTCCAATTACTTTGTAAACTCAAACATTTAAATTTAAATGCTAAGTATGATGTAACACAGATCAAGTTCTATCATATAGATAATCTATAAAAAAATCCAAAACAGCATACCTTGCTCTCATACCAGAAGTTATCTAGAGGAGGTGTCTTCAAGATATCTAAAATGATGAATTATTTTTGGGTCATCATACCCCATGGGAAAACTTCACCTACAAAATCAATTATATCTTCTTTACTGGGGAGTCTTCCTGTAAGATTACCAACAAGAATCATATCATGCTTGTTCACATGACTCTACATATCATCATGATTTGATTTTAGGTCTTCCTTAATTATCTCATCTGGACCAAGGAACTGATCATTAAGAATATTTTTTAGTCCCTTAATCATCTCATGAGACATAATCTCATGTTTGAAAACCTCACCTGGATCCTATATCCTATTTTTAACACTATTTATGCTACTAAATTCAATAAATGTTTTAGCACTTATTGCAAAAAGTGGATTATCAAAGGATAAATTTACATCCATTTCAAATAGTGGATTATCAAAAAATTGGAAGTTATTTTCATTTTTCTATTTAACCCAAACCTCTTGTTGTCCCATATCTGAATAAGTAGTTTTAGGAAGTTGTTTCAAATCAAGGTCTTCTTGAAGCTTTTCAAGCTCATCAATCACCTGCTTGGTTTTTTTAGCCCTATCTTCATTCTCTTGTTCCCTAAATTTTATAATAGTAACAATTTGATCTTCTAATTTTAATAATCCTATTTGATTGCTTTCCAAATAATTATTAGTTAACTTAATCTCAAAGGTGAGCTTATCAAACTTTGTCTTGGGTTCATCTATAATTTTTGTAGCCATGTCTCTATCTTTAATCATGTGCAAGTATGTTGATTTTATTTCTTCCATCATGCTTATAAATATTTGTAAATTTGAGTAGGTGCTAATTTTTTCATGCTGACCTATTTATCCCTTTTACATTAGTCCTTCAATAAAACTTTTTGTGTTGTCCATCCTTGATAGAATTTGCACTTCATTATCGGTTGTCACCATTAATTGATTTTCCCAATCTTCTTCATGAATGTTAGAATCATGAAAATATAATCAATTACTATTAGTACATATACCAAAATTATAATTTTCTTCATACCTTATAATGGTGTCATCATAGGAACCATTAGTCTCATGTGCTTCTCCTTCAATTTATGAATAATCTTCACCAAATTGATCTATGTATTTATTAAAGGTTGTTGCTATGAAATTTACATCAAACTCAATTCAAGAATTCATAGCTACAAATACTTCAATATAATCAATCTAGGACTTTACCATGCATGCTTCTTGAAATAAGACATTTTCTTCTTCAGAAGAAAGTTTTGAATGTTCTTCCTTCTTAAATTTTGGTTCTTCTCTTTCCACTTGCATGGTGGATTCCTTCAGGGGCTGATCACTAACTTCTTTTGGATCTAAATTTTCTTAATTTCTAATTTCTTGAAAATCTACTTTTCCTTTATGCTTCACCACCATACTTTCTTCCTTAACCTCTTGTGGTTTTGTGGTCTTCATTTATGGGTCTTTTGATTCTTTTTCTAATTTCACCTCTTTTTTGTCCCAACATTTGTGACTTGTCTTCCAAGGTTCGTTATGCTGACCAAAGTTGGATGCCTTGAGTTGAGAAAAATATTTTATATTTAAAATATATGGATCCAATTATAAATCTCTTTTAATAGATTATTGGAGTGAATATGGTGTAAAATCCTTGATAATACCCTTGAGGGGTTCCAACAAAACTTCAACAAAAAGAAAAATATTTTTTTCTTCAGGTACCTCTGGTACCATCATTGAAATACATTGGAACTCTACAACATATGATTCCACTGAGTTTTTTTAACATATCCTTGAAATATTTCTAAAATATTAATTCTTATCTTGATATGTTTTAGTTGGAACTAAATTTTTCATGCTATCCAGAAATATTTGAAGTAATTGGATTATTTTATCTTGGCTCCTTTGTATCTCCATCATTTTATATTCAATAAGATCTATATTTTTTCCATATTTTAAAAAACTCAAGAATCCTCCCATGATAAACAAATCAATGTGCCCATTTAAATGTCTAGTTTCTCTCTCACTCAAAAAAAAATCTTGAAACCCTACAGGCTAGCAAGATTGTGACTCTGATACCACTGTCATGTCCCCAAAAGAGATATTTTGAAAAAATATTTAAAACACAAAAATAAAAATAAAATATGAATCATAACATTAATTTCTAATCTCTCTCCAAATACTTTGGAAATATAGAAAGAGGTACTCGCATAAAATTAATAATTTCCTTCATAAACTAGAACCCAGATTTGATAAATTTTGCATAGTAACTTCTTAATCTTTTCCTATTATTGAAATATTATTTATAAAAAAGTGATATTTTTTTATAACAAAAAAATATTCAACCACACACCCCTATAAATTTTAAATTAAAATCTCCACACAACTGCAATAAACAGGTTGTTCCCAATGCCCTAGATTTGGTAATTTTGACACCAAATTAATTTAAACATACCACAAATCTGAAAAGTGGAATCTTGAAAATTTATATAGCATAAAAATATCAATCTACAACACTTATAAATTCAACCAACACAATATCAAAAATTTGGAACTCAAACCCCACCATAAGACACCTTAAAATATGCAAACAACTCACCAAAATCTTCATTAGCAATACCAATCAGCTCCAATGTAATATATGGATGAGATCACCTCATTGAATCAAATGGGATACATCATATGACTATTTAAATCAATGGTTTTTCATCCATTGATCTCCTCACCTAAAGGTTTTCATCTTTAGATGTAAAATTAAACTATAAAATCCAAAAAGTTGTTGAAATGGCCAAAAGATTCCACACTGATGAGGTTACTTGTCTTAAATAAGAGTTGGAGTGCCAATCCCAACATCACTAAATGTAAATAAATAATAATAATAATAGAATATTTATATATTCTATCTCCAATCATGGGTAATATAAACTTTACATATTCTATCTGCAACATGGGTAATATAAACTTTTCCAAATTTGACCCACTTATCTTAAGGATAAGAATGCAAGAATAAAATAGAAAGTTTCCTTGGAAATCCATTATTATCCTCTACTAGAAATCCATACCCCAATTGGTAAGTTTCCTTAGAAACTTATCACTATCTTCTTATATAAAACCATGCCCCACTTTAGCTAATAAAATAATATTTATCCTCATCCCTATTGATTTCTTTGACCTTTCCAATTCCTGATAAACACTTAATTACATACTTGATCCAATTTTATTCCCACTTATTCTCCTATTGTCTTAAATCCAATTATTTATTTATTAAGTGTGGATTAATTATAAAAAGGGCCATGACATAAATTGGTATGCCACCTTACGTTATCAAACTAAGTTTCATATTCATTAGCAAAATCATCGCATTCAATGAGAAAGGGAAAAAACCTTAGTTGTTAATCCTTCACCTAAAACTCATTTCCTTTCTAAAATGCTTCTTAATGACAATTGTATTTTTCCTACTGATCCTAATAGGATTATAGAATCAGCTGACCCTAGTAGAATTGTAGGACCTAGTGAATCTTCAAATGGAAGAACAAGTCAAAGATAAAATTAAAGATCTTATTCCTGGGTTGCATAATGATAGAGACCAAGCTGAATTAATTAATAATGAAGTTGATTCTGATGTATAAAATGATCAACAAGATTTAAATCCCTGTATTCATGTAAATCTAATCAATATTGTTAATTGTCTTATTAAGTTACCTTCACTTAAAGGACTTAATGTCCCAAAAAAATTAGGAGCCCCTTTTGAGTCTCGAGAAGATAATTTATATGCCTTTAATCATATTTGCATTAATATTTATATAACAAATGAAAAGGTTTCTCTTAAAGCATTTTCATAAACTTTAAACTATAAAATATACTGATCCTTTATTAGTCTACCTGTAAAGGTGATCAACACATGGAGAGATATAAAAGATTGGATAGAATTCTATTTTGGTAAGCCTAAAGAATTTTAGAGTTAATAAATGAAATCTTTAACATCTCCATTGATCTAGGTGAGACTATTTATCATTTTATTATTAAATTTAATAAGTTGCATCATAAAATTCCATATGACATGAAACCATCTAAAATTTTATCTAGACTATACTTTTGTAATGCATTGACTTTAAAATAAAAAAGGGATTTAAAGGATAAAAACATGACAGAATATGATGTTATAATTACTTTTTGCATTGAATATGAAAATAAGTTAAATTTATTAGATTTAAAGATTGAGCTTATTCTGGTTTAACTTTTGATAATGCATAAATTTTGAAAGAAATATATTATCTTGGTAATGAACTAGTTATCATCAAGCAGCAGGTTAATGATAAACCTTCAACATCAAGTAAAGATTATTATCCTTTAAAAGATAATAAAGAAGAAAAGATCCATTTTTTTCACTTTTTTGAAATAGATCATGATCCTAACACATGTATATACGTTAAAAAATTTAAATATTCTACGAGAAAGATAGTATTGAATTTTTCTTGGTTGATAACATAAACATATGTGGTTCTGATGAATATTCAAATGATATCAAAAACTCTAATGTTTATGTTGTTCAGATGAGGAAAATTGATTATGACTATGCCCTAAAATATAATTCAGCTATAGATAAAAATCAAACATCTACTTTCAAACCTTTCATTCAAGATAAAGGTAAAGTTATGCATAATATTAATATTATAGATAATTCTACTACAAATTCTCACAACCTAACCCTTTATCTACTAGATTCAATAACTCTTAATATCTTCTTTATAATCCCCAAAAAACTACTCATATATGTGATCCTAATGTTGGTGCTTATAATATTATTGATGATAAGGTAACCATTAAAGACAATCTTTCTATACTTTAAGCAGATGGTTTACTCGATCAGCTCCAAAAAATTAACAATGCCATTAAAACCCTATATCCCAATAATTTAGTATAAATATAGGAATAATCTATTAATAATGAATTATGTTTTATTTTTGATTTATATAAGAATCTTCTAACTAATTATATTCCTCTACTTTATATTTCTGTTAAAATTGTTGATAAATTTATCCATAATTGTATTTTTGATATAGGGGCTTTGAAGAACAAATGTCTAAGTTGATTATTGATCAAATGGGCATATCTTATGAAACTAATAACATGAAACTTATTGGTTTTGGTTCTCATCGAACCAACAACTACGTTAAGTTTAATGTCATTTTTATCAAAATAGTTCATGATGAAATAATCAGGTGCATATCAAATGTAAAAGTTTTAAACATTCCTACTAACTATATTACGTCTCTAGGTAGAGATTGGTAAAAACTAAGTAGTGATTTCACAGGTAAGGATACCACTTGGGTCCTTATTGGTAAGGAAATTGCATTTATTAATAGAGAGGAATGGAATAGTAATCCTACAGAGTCCATATTAACCATTGTTGCATATGTTGAAACTAGAATTAGTGCTTATGAGTTGTTAACGTTGGATGAGTCTGATCAACAATAAATAATATTTTTTTAGGGAGACCATCTAGTCTTTGTACTTTGATGGAGCTTGTTTACAACATGAAAATGGTACTAAATTTGTTTTGATTTCTCTCGTAGGTAAAAAATTTGGTACGCTTGTAAATTATAATTTGAAAACACTAATAACACAATTAAATTTGAGGCTTTGTGTTTAGGTCTTGAAAAAACAAAATAATAAAATATCAAACATTTAGATGTGTTTAAAGATTCTGAGTTAATTATTAGGCAAGTAATAAAAATTTATAAAACAAATAAGACTTGTCTCCATAAATATACTCAGAAGGTTTGGTCACTTACTGAAAGCTTTGATGAGACCTTTAAGAGACACACACATAGAAGTTATCTCAAGCTCTAGAGGGATAATTTCCTCTATGCCATAGATGATAGAATAGGGTCTTTCACTTGTAGTTGTCATGACACTCATAAAAAATTTTCAAAAGGCATAGATAGCTTTATTATGCCAATGTGTACCATGCTTATCAATAATTTTACAAAATATATTGGTAATTGTCTTATTTTTAGCCCCATCTTGGCCATCCCATTAAAGGTTATAACAATTAAAAAATGTGTGTCAAATCTTGTATTTAGCAAATAACTTCTTGATCATCTTTTTTATTAATAGATGAACCATTATCAGTAATAAAAAAGGATGGAAGACCAAATTGATATATTATATGCATCGTTAGAAATATACAAGTGTCATCACCTGTGTTAGATTCTAAAGGAATAGCTTAAACCCATTTAGTAAAATATTTAGTAGTTGTAATGATAAACATATACACTTCTAATGATGTAGGATTCATTTTTTCCACTAGATCAAAACCCCAAATGGAAAATGGCCAAGGAGAAACAATAGGTTATAATTCTTAAAATTTTGCATGTGTTAAATTACTAATCATTAAAAATTCTCACAAAGCTTTTGTTAAAACCTTACTAGGCTATTTTACTTAAAGTAATTTTTTTTATAAATGAGATTAATTATCCACATTAACCACTAAGTTATATTAACTGTATAAATTTACAATTTACACACCATTATGTATTTACCCTTAACAATTGAAATTGTATTGATTATAGTAACACAAAATACCAAATTTCCATAATCATCACAACATATTGAAGGATAAATATGATTATTTAATTATTCATAAGTATTATTGAATATAACAAGGTATTGTTATATTTATTAACTTTACAAAACATTTTTATATAATTAATGTAATCGAGTTCAAAGCTTATAAATATAACCCCTACTAATTTTTGTTTTTGATATCGTTTTAATCTCATCTTGATCACAATTTCCACATATAAGTGTCATTCCTTCTCGATTATAATAATAATAAATTATCTACAAAAGATACATGTCCCTTTATATTATACAGTTCATTTTTGAAATCTTAATGTAACATAAAAAGGAACTATTAAAATTGCAATTTAGTATCCATCTAGATTCCCCAATAGTTAACAAATTCAATCTAATAGATCTAATTATGCCATTAATTATTTACTAAGTTTTGAATCATTTAATATGAAGGCTTTTAAGGTGATTGGAATCATTTAATTGTCTCCACTTATATATTCCCAAAAAAAAAAGGTGTTATTAGCTTGAGATACTCTCTAGTTTTAAACCAGTGTACTATTATGGGTTATATTTAATTACCAATGTTTCCTTCATCAGTATTTAGGCTTGTAGGTGGTTATTGTAACCACTTACATGTCTAAATATTCATTTATTTTTTTATAATAGACCTGTCAAAATGTTAATCTTGAAGCATAATGATCATTTTCAAGCTATACAATCACATTTTTAATTGTCGATTTACCTTTAAGAACTTATGGGTGAGAGTGAACTCTCACCCGCATGTTCATAGGGGTAAATCTACCAATAACTAAACATTACAAGAAAACCTAAATCCATCAATAAAGTTAACATGTAGCCGACCCACTAAGTAACCCTACTTCTTTTTTCATTTCATTACTACCATAAAACAAAACTCAAATATGCTAATAGATACATACATCCTCTCCTCTAAACAATACATAGGTTTAAGAGAAAGCCCATGTAGTGTGTTCCATAGTACCTAGTTCATTGGAAAACATATAGGGTTTTATATGTTTATGCCAAATACAAGAATGAAATAAAAAGATTTAGCATTCCTTCCTAAACAAGAAAAAAACCCAATATTCAGACCCAAATTACATGGACTTAGATACCTTCACAAAAATATAGATAATATATTTTGGTCTTTACTTTGCACTCTTTTTCATTTGAAGTCACTATCCCCTCTATCTTTCTCTAATGTTGTTCTTTCTCTTCCTTATCATCCCTTTTACACGACCTTTTCTCCTTTTTATTTCTCTATATTATCTTCATGACTCAATCGACATGCCTACTTTCCTTCCATAAAGTATATCATCCACTTATATTTGATTTAATACCCATATTGGCATGCGATAATGGTTATGAGTTCAACTTGAACTCTCCAAATCAACTAGTCCCCTACATCGTGCAGGGTTTCACCCAAAATTGATTTACAAAAATTACCAAGTCAAAATAAGTAATGATATCCAAATTCTCCTTTTTACCATGATAACATATTGAATTATGTCTCTTCTCAATTTCCTTTTTTTGTTTATTTAAAAATGGAGGAATAGTATCATTAGATAAACAATCATAGACATTGGTATACCAATATGAATTAGTCATATCGGTCCCAATAACAAAAACATCTAACCCATCAAGAGATGGTAGTGAAATAGTCAGGTGTTATAATATTTTAATAGTTAGCATAGGTTGATCATCTATGATATTGATAGGAACAAGTGAAACAACATTAACCATAACATCAGTGTGATGAATATTTTTTATAGGAATGTCAATGATATTTAAGTCATCAAAGTGGGTCATCAAACTATTTAAAGTATCTCAACATGGAGTTAATTCTCTTTTTCTTTTTTTTTTTGATAATTACCCTTTGATTGATTGACAATAATTTGAGAAACACTATAAAATTTTATAGATTATATGTCTAAAGTTAGTGCATCATGTAAACCTAGAATCAAATCCTCAAACTCTATTATTTAATTAGCATATGAAAAGCTCAATTGATATGATAATGGCATATTTTGACCCTAAGGTGTCACTAATACAATGTTAGCACTAACATCTAAAGCAAATTTGAACCCATAAAAGTACATGCTACATGTTTTGTTTCATTGGTACATGTAGAAAACTTGTTTTGAAAAGTGTCATTCATAGGAGTGTGGTCTAATAAGGGAGTTGAAACAAGATGGTCAATGATGACTTACCATTTTTCCAATTTATAAGGTATAAATTTAAGATCAAAATATATAGATAGCATGACCCACTTTAGCCATACATTAAAACATATAAGGCTTAGACATGATATATCTCAGAGGATCAGTCTTAACAATAACATGAGTCTCGGTATTAAGGATGTAGTGTCTATGTTTATGCATGGAAAACACAATAGCTAAGAAAAAAATCTGAATTGGTGGATTAGTTAGATATAATTTGATTTCATAAAAATCCTTTTGATATTATTTATCAAATTAAAAAAAATTACCCTTACATAATAATCTAGAAAATTATTGAGTTTTATTCACTAGTTAAGCTATAAACCATCGAATGACTTGGATTTTTCCTTATAAACTTTTCATTTGATTTTGTCTCGTGGGTGGAGATATATCCAAAATATCTTTAAATTTCTTGGGATCAACCTCAACACCAAATTTAAAAAAAAAATCCAAAAAAAAAAATTGGATGTAACACCAAAGGCACATTTATTAGGATTTAATTGTATAATGTATTTTTGTAATCTTCCATTATTATTTGCAATTTTTTAACATAGTCTTCACATTTATTTGATTTTCCCAAGACATTATCAATGTAATATTTTAAATATCATGTGTTTAATCATAAAATATGTGTTATATCCCTTTGATATGTATAACCATAATTTGCAAGATCGAAAGGCATAACAACATGGTAATGTGTTCCCCAATTAGTGGTGAAAGTTATCTTATATTAATTGGCAAGATTTATCTTAATTTGATTGTGTCCAAAAAAACATCCATAAGGGAGAGAATTTTATACCTAGTGGTATAATAAGTAATCGTATTAATGTTAGGTATAACAAATCCATATTTAGGACAAGCTTTGTTCAAGTCTCTAAAGTTTAAACATATCTTAAGACATTTGTCATGTTTTGTAATTGGGATAATGTTAGAAATACAAGGTAAATAGTCAATGGGGTGTATGAAAGATACATTTAATAATATTTCAATTTCATATTTAACCAATAGTGAAAATTTAGGCATCTTTATTATGCCAAAAAACTATGGCGTGTCTAGAGATATGTGTGGTTGACTTGTGGCCTCCCTAACCATTGTCCTTATCTTGTCACATTTCTCTAGGTTATTATGTTGTTAATGTTGTCACACTCAAGATACTTAAAGCCTATGAAGGTACTCATGGGATTGAGTGTCCCAAAGGGGAAATTAGGGGACAACATATGGGATAAAATATCCCCTCATTAATTTTAGGATTAATGTTGGTTCAACCCAAGGATTGATAAAGTTAACCTTTGTTACTCAAAGAGCCATGATTGTTACTACTAGGGATTCAATGATTGTTAGTTTAAGGAAATATAAGTTGTTTCTTTCTATCTAGGCCACCCTTCAAAGGTTTATAAAATAAGGGAAATGACTGACTTCTAAAATAAACATCAAAATAAGGGTAATGTAGGGTAGGAAAGAGTGTTTTTAAGACTGAAAGGTATTAATACTTCAAGATCCAAACTAGATGCCCTACCATCGTTTTACCACTATTTGCCAAGATTCACCAAAGGTTCTAACTTGGTATTACACAATGGGAAAAGTATGAGGAAATATGAGAGACTACTTGATTTATAAACCATTTGCCAAAATCAATATTAAAAAAAGACCCATAGTAAATAACACATGGATTCTTCAAATATACCATGTAGGTTAACACAAAGATTATAAATATTATGGAGCAAAGGAAAAAGGTTTATAAATGGGTTAAAATAGCAAAGTGCATTATAACCATTGCCTTCATTGAGTGATAGATCTTAAGTTCAATTTTCTTAGCACTAACATTCATTTAAAATTGGAAATGATTAATATTTTGACAAATAGACCATGAATTATACAAAAAGATAATGATTGCATTCATCAAAACAAGTTCATTTATAAATATATCAGTTACAGAAGAACATCTACAATCTAAATGGATGAATGAAGAGGTAATTAAATCCTGGCTTAACTCCAACAACATTTTGGGACTAAAAAATGATGACTTCTAAAATTGAATACAGTTATATGTTTATAGATGAAGATGAGGTTCACTTCCTAGTAGCATGAGATTCCCATCCTGGGCCATGATGGCCACTCTTGGTTGTTACAACTATATCAAATTCAAAAAAAGTAAACCCCCCTCTACTCACTCTAAAATATCTCTTAGGGCCCACCTAACTGATGCATGGAGAAGTTATGGATGAACCACCTCCCAATTGATTAGACTCTGCTTCCTTGGCTACTATCACTACTACCACTAAGTCAAATTCTCATTCTAACTTAGACAAATTCATTAAAGGCTCCTTTAAAATGACCTCCAATTAGGCCACCAATCTCTTATAGACTTGGCATGGGGTAAACATATCCACTTGGAGTTTTGACACTTGGCTAATGCTCATGGTGGATTGGGTCAATATTTTGAGCACAGCCTAGGCTCCATCCTTATTTACTCTAGCCACCTTCTTCCACATAAACTAGTCAAATAAACCTAGGTGGACTCTAAATTCACCCCTATCCTATAAAGTGCCATCTAGGTGGAATAACACTAAGATATTAACCTCCTTAAAGTAGGTTAATATCTTCTTATTACCTTCTTTTACAGGATTCACCATAGTCAGCACTAGTTGTAGCCATTCATTGAATGTTTCCCTCATGCTCCAAACATATGCTTGGTATAAGTTTAGGTCTAAAGTGGGCATAAACTTTAGCTTCAGGAACATGCCCTTATTTACTATGGTTGTCAGCTTCTTACACTTGCTCTCTACTAGAGTAATCCTTTCCAAATATAATTGGGTCCTATAAATGTGCATCTGATAGTCTACTTGAGCCTTCACCACTTTTCCCAATACTAATAAAAATTACAAGAGGGTGTCTTTGACTTGCCCAATTAAGCCCACTAGGAAGGAGATTTTCACTTATGTTTTGAGGACTCAAACCTACTCTTACACATCCTCCATTAATTTCTCTAACCTGTCATGGGTAGCTTAGAGGACTGAGATTGGGTCTTTGGCCACTTCTCTTCTCTTATGGGATTCCTCACCTTTGTGAGAGAGAACATACCCTATTGGGTCTATCATACCACTATATTCCCTTCTTATATGAATCTTTAATTGAGAATCCTCAACATATTTCCCATGGTATGATCAAAGTCCCATTGTATGTCTAGGTCACAATGCATTGTCATGTCTAGTGCCTGAGACACCATAGCCATACCCAAGGTTGGAGGAGGTGTTAATAAGGTGTCAAATATGGTGATGATAAGTAGAGGATGAGGGGGAGGGGGATGGAGGAAGTGGATGGGATGAATGAGTAAAGGAGTGGAGGTGGAGGAGGCATGGAGGTGTAAGGAGGCAAGACAAATGGGGATACCTAAGGGAACATTCGAACATACCATTGACTCTAAGTCATATTAACCTAAGGGGATATGACTCCAAGGATAAAGACACTCAATATAAAAGAGGATATCAAATGATTAAATCTAAATCCTTGGGTGTTCGAGATGAGGGAAAAGGGAGGTAAGAAATGGCATGGGATCCATTATGGGTGGTGTAAGAGGAGCAATGGAAACCTATGGTGGAGGATAAATGGGAGAAATTAGTACCTAAATGGAAGGTTGAGGATGTATTGCCTTTTGCTTCTTCCTTGGCCTCTTGCTTGGGTCATCTTGGGCAGTTGTAGTTGATAGATCAGAGGTGGTAGAAGTCACAAGGGATATATAATGGAATCTTAGACCATGGAGGGTGTCACCAGAATAGTTCAAGTCACTTGGGATATTTACATGGGTTCACTTATTATAAGATCCATAATTACACTAGTAAGAGGTGAGGAAACTATGGGTACTTGGATCTATGAAACAACCAATGAGGGCACCAGAGAAATCCCAAGTTGTGGAATGGATGGGGCAAATGGGAAAGAGGAGTTAAGGGCATTGGGTAAAATTGAGGCCTAAGGCACTTGGGATAATTTTGGAGGAGGTGAAATGGGTAATAAGGGAGGCATTATCTAAGTGGATGGTAGGGAAGTTGGGAAATTAGGTGGTGTCATGAGAGGTCATTATAGTTTGGAGAGATTAAGGGAAGGTACTAATGTTGGTATTGGTTGTTGGCCTTTCCACAAACTAGTCTCTGGGTTGGTGTTGATATCAAATCTGAGGGTCTATACAGCCTATGATCAATTTTATGGAATTTAGTTCCACTTGGGGCCAAGCTACATGAGTTTATACCTTTGAGGGTTGATCTACTCAAACTAAAGGAAGCAGTGGGGGGGTTAAGGGCCAAGGTACAGAAGGAGTGGAGGGTGTAGGTGCAAGAGGAGCTCTTAGGGGAGAAGCCACCAGGACTCCCTATAGAATACTTATAGAGAGTTGTGGGGGAATTGGCTCAACATCCTTCATATGTTGAACCATCAAAGAAAGGACAATAGATGTTTTGGGTTGAACCTTTTTCCCTTTTTTCTTCCTTTAGGCCTCGATTTGAGTAATTACCTCTTGGTGATCAGTTAAATTCAAGTAGATCTCCTCATCATCTTCAGGCTAGTGGCTATATTTGGGTTGAGATACACCAAGTATTTCTCTAAGTGGGCTTTAATGATGTCACAAGGGTCCCAAGCTTAGTGCTCAACTCTTTTGAAGGCTAAAGAATCTCTTTTGGTTGCCATATTATGTAACGAATAGAAAGCCTTATACATATGGTGCCTAATCATGATTGAGAAGGGTGTGCAAGCCTTATATTGATGATTAATGCAATGCCAAAAGATGCCCTCTACTAGTTGATATGTAATTTATTACACCACTAGGTAGTATGAAACTTGGTAGGGAAAGTAGAGGGGATATTGGAGAATGTCATCCACCCTAATGATGGTATCCTCCTGATAATATTAGTAATCACCAATGAAGCTGAGGGAGTCCTTGATTTCTTTTGATAACTAAGGAATTATTGCCTTATTTATGACATTTTAAACCATCAAGTAGAATAACTCACAAATTTCCCTAATACTATTCTATTAGTGGTGGCCATATAGCTTATATATGGCTACATGGAGCACTGAGCCTCTAATAACCCATGTTGAAAAGGTAGATGGCTTAAATGTGAGTATCTCGTAAACTACATCCATAAGGTAGCTCATCATATAGAAATTGTCACCTTCCCAGGCATCACTTATCACCTTGATCTTATTAAAGTTAAATAATCCTCTCAAGTCTGAAGACTTGCTCACTATGGAGAATTATGTGGTATAAAGGAATCCATAGGATGTTGACATGTAGGTAGTTGATATCCTCAAATAGTCGATCGATCAAGATCATCCTAATGTAAACTCATTTCCTTGAAAGTATATATGGTGTATGTGCTCATGTCTATTCTGTTAACCCATATTGCATTGGGGTTCTCAGCCTAGTCCATCAAGACATCATGGATCTAATGGGAGCTCATCCAGGCCATCATAGTGGTTGAATCATAGGATAAGGTAAACTCAAGGAGGTTATAGTAAGCCTTGAAAGTTGCTCCCAAGATGTTAGTGATTTGATGTTGTTCGTAGAGCAGATCATGTCATGGATGCCATCTTGTATCCACTTTTCTATGCATAATAATTTACCAAATAAGTTATCAAACTAGAAAACCCCTAGCTTAGATATGCCTTTATGTATCCCATACTTTCTATAGGTCTGAAGGGCATATTCAAACTCAACCTCATCCTCATTATCACTATCGAACAACTTTGGTACTAGATAATTAGCCTTGAAGATTTCATTTTAGTACCTAAAGTGCATCAAGCCATTTAGGAATATGGTGTCTCGATATATTATCTCAGCTTTAGGGTTTGAAGATGATTTGGCCATTGTGGTTGAGGGTTCTTGGTTATAAATAAGACTGAGCAAATGGGGAAGACACAGAGGGCATTAGTTGGAGTAGAAATCAAGGAGTGGGTTCTTATAAATTAGGAGAAATAATGGCTAATGAACTCATCTCAAGGCACTTTTATGGATCCGCATACATCTCCTGCTTTAATGGAATTTGGCATCTCACTTGATGCAAATTCAAAATCAATTTTGTGGCTCAATCCTTTATTTTATTTACTTATTAAGAATTAAACTCAGAGATATTAAATATATGATGTATATTAGATTTGGTAATTATGACATGACAATTTATATTATCCAATCATGACCCATCTTCTCATTTAATTAACTCCTAGAGTGTGATAGGCACACATCCATATGATCTCTAAGGTTTCCCAAGATGCTCCTATTTTTTTCCACATGTCCTCTACTCATTGGCCCATGTTGACACAATTGACACCTAGTTATGGCCTTGTGCCTCATTTTTATATGCTTGGGAGAAAGAGAGTGATAGCTAGAAAATACATGGCATCTTATGATTAGCCCTTTGACTCTAATTGTACTTGATTTTGACCATATTGGGGCCCATCAGGCTCTTCCCTACTAATTTCATACAAAAATTTCACATGGCCTGATGCAATAAGTTGGGCTCTCCCATACCCTAACTTCTATGTCAAGTCTAAGAGACTAGCAAGCCTGATAGTGGGTCGCATGGTGATTTCTTATTGTGTCAGGGTATCCTAGGCCCTAACATCTCTTTTAGGTCTAAGAGATTGACACCTCTAACATTGGGATGCCTTCATTAATTGGATCTTGATAACTTTATATTTTGTGCCACATGGTGAGTTTCCATTTGGTCAAGTTCTCTCAAGCTCTGAAATATCTATCAAAACTAAGAGATTGACCATTCTAACATTGGGTCACATGGCACTCTCCTAATTAGTCAGACTCTCCTAGGCTTTGACATCTCTATTAAGACTTGGAGACAGGGCATTCTAACATCATGCACCCTAATTAGACTGTCTCTAATAATATTTTGACAATTGGCCATGTGGCACTTTATTATTGCATCAGGGTTTCCTAGGCTCTAACATCTATGTCGAGACCAAGAGACTCACATGTCTAACATTGAGATACCTCAATTAGTTATACTCATCCACATTCTAAATTTTCTAATAGCTATCCATGTGGTTCCATTTTATTCCACTATTTCCTACTAAAAACCATGAAAAATAGACTAAGTAAAATGAAAAAGAATATGATGAATATATCGTTCACATAGCCACTATCTAGATTCCATAAGGTGTCATGTAGGACTCTAGGAGTCTGATAATATGGGATACTAAGATTGGGAACCTTATAACAAAATAAAACTTTAAAAAAAGTTAGAACGTTAAATATTATAAGTAAAAAGAGCATCTGGTTTATTTTGGAATACTATCAAGGCTTGACTATGTTAATTTTTCATAGGTCACAGGGGCTACCAACATGGATCAATTAACAGTTATAAATAAACTAGATGCTTGGGAAAACTAGGGTGAACTAGAAATTTAAGGATTCTCCCCTGACAGAGCTGGGTTGGAGTGAGATAAAAGGTCTAAGAACTTAGAGCTACAAAATTAAAAGAAGGGTAACCCATTTTATAGAAAAAGGGAGTGTGTTGGCCACAAAAAATGGAAACTTATATGGGCAAAGTGGTGTTTAATCACTTAGAACCCAAGTTTTTAACCTTTATTCCTACACAAAACAAAGACTACAAAGAAATATTTAAACATATCATAAAAATAAGGCACTAAATTCATGCACCATAAGTGACATACTAAGCCTTATTCCCAAAGAAAACCATCAGTGTGTGTGAGGTGATACTTATTCAATTGGTTTAGTTTTAGGTCTCACTCAAACAAGTCCTGATCAAGCTCCACATTAGATATCCCAAAGGGGGCATCATTGGTTGTATGGCTTGGGTGGATGCTATGGGAATTTTTCTACTACCAGCCAAACATCTATAGCCCTAACAAAGATACATATGGTCCCATTTAATGCCTTACTCCACTATCAACCAGAATGGAAAGCCTATGATGGAGGTTGCATGAATAACCCTTTAGAGGAAGAATCAAAATTTAGATTAAGCATGTTTTTATAACCTTGTTTAAAGGTTTTATTATGAAGAGATTTGACAGTTCTATCCATTAAGGGTTTGGGACCAGTCCAGGGGTGATGAGATGTTTGAAGAGCTATAAATACCCAGTCAATCTTAGATTGGTTTGGTGATCTCACTTCTCAAGATTTTTTTATTAAGTGTAGTTTTGATGGCTTCTATCAAGACATGAGGTTGTTCTAAAATTGACATGTTTAGTTAAGAATCATTAACCTCTAAACGCTGAGACGTAAAATACTCTTTTAAAACTTTTGACCTGCTTAAAATGAAAGCTCACCTTTAGTATTCCAACATTTAACTTCACCTCATGGGATTTTATCACCATTCAAATTGGTTACTCACCTCAAGTACTCTAAAGGACCCTTCGGGTTGGGCTTATTCCCTTGATTTCATTTGAGAGATAAATTGGAGGAAGGTTGGTAGGAGGCAAACACTAAATAGATGCCACAAAATTAAAATCAAAGCAAACACACAATTAAATCAAACTACCCTAATATATGCATTACCACCCTCACCTAGATTATTTAGAAACCACATTGGAAGGAGCAATCAAGAATTAATGCTTCAAGAACTATTTGTTCACATGTAGTGGGAGGTCTCTGCCTTATAGGTCCTTAAGGCAAAAAGTGTTCTAGTTGAGTAACTCAGCTATATGGTAGGGGCCAATCTAGAGAGGATCAAATTTGGCATATTAGCACTTCTTTTCATGAGATTTATCCCACATTAGTACTAGGTTATAGATCCTAAAAGACTTGACCTGGGCCTTTTTATGAAACCATTATTTGATAGTGCCTTGATGTTTACTAAAGTTGAGTAAGGATTCATCTCGAGCTTCTTCAAGCTAGACAATATCCAAGAGCTTGGAGTTCACTTTATCATCTTGTTCCATATAATACTACATGAACTTGTATATAGATAATCTAAGTATGATTGGCAAGACTAGCTCAATTTCATAGACCAACAGGAACGGCAATCACTTGAGCACTTATTTATCCTTGATATGATTAGCCCATGAATAAAATTTAAGCAATGAATGCCACTCCTAGTGTTTCTATCCTACAGACTTCTTGATGGCATCTATTAGGTTCTTATTATTTTATTCCACCAACCCATTCCCTTGTAGGTAGTGATTGGAAGGGAATCTCCATATGATTCCCTTGTCATAATCCCATTCAATGAACTCTAAAGATTGAAATGTGGGGACATTCTCACATACTAATGAGATAGGGGCCCCAAACTAGATAGTTATTTTATTTTCCATGAATTTGATAACTTACATAACAGTGATTTTCTTCATAGCCACCACTTTAGTTCACCTGGTGTAATAATTTGTAGTCATGAGAACAAACTTATGGCCTGCTGAGGAATTAGGGTTGATGACCACCACTAAGTCTATCCCCCATTGGGAAAATGGTGTTGTCTTTATAACTAGATGCAAGGGCATTACTACATGAATTTCCATTTTGGTGAAGGTTTGGCACTGATGGCATGTCTAAACATGGGTGTGGACATATTTGAATAATCTAGGGCAGTAATAACCTATTCAAAGTATTTTTTGAGTCATTACATTTATTGCAAGATGATCGACTCATAGCTTCTCATGGAAATTGGCCATTATCTCCTTAGCCTCTTCTTCTGACAAGCGTCTGAAGTAGACTCCATGATTATTTTTGAAATAACTCCTTTCTTTAGCATATATTATGTTGCTTTCAATTTGAGGGCCCTTTTCTATGTTTGATTTAACTGAGGTGTTGGAACCCAAGTTTTGGCTAAGTATTTTGGTATTTTAGTATGGAACTAGCACACTGTTAGATGAGCATAAGTGCATAGATACTAGGGCATGAAACTAGATTGGTGCAAAAGGACTATGGCATGGAACTAGAGAGGCATAAAATGACAAGGGTACATAAGCACCAGTATGAGAAGACCCAGCCAAATATGACATATAACTATTAGGAACCTAAGAGCATAGGACTCAAAAAAGTAGCAAAAGATTTCGGGAGTGCTTGGGAAGTGGGATAGGTTGAGGAGTGATTATCAAGGGCCATCAAGACCTTATCCATCATGAGTTCAATACTGGCCTATGAATTGTTAAACACATGGCAGAAAGGATCTAGCATAGAGCAAGTATATAGGGGGTATAAAGGACCGAGACCTTAGGAGAAAATAGTTAATAGACTGCCATGACTCTCAGTCCATAAAGATTTCGTTGGCCATTCACTCATGTCATTTATTATGTAATTACTTATTCAGGGAAGAACAAGTATAAATACCCCTATATGAAATCGTTTTAAAGTGATGGATATTGGATAACATTTTACTAAAGTATAATATAGAGTTATGGATATTATAGCCATCTTTGGTGTTAATTGATAGTTATGCATTTGTTGGTAGGTTTGAAGTAACTTGTAATTCATTATGAGATTTATACAACTTTTACTTTTAGAATTTGCATAATAGTCTTTGAACTCCATGACATTTATCTACATAATTACGATTATTGAGCTTAATGATACAAGGACCAAAGTAGTGTATTTCTTTTTCTATGTAACTTCTAATCAGAAGTTAAGTTTGAACTCAATAATATGACTAGGATGTTATTATGCAACATAACCCATGGGAATCAGTCTCTTGCTATGCACTTCAAGTGAGCGTGTAAGACCATAGTCTTGCATGAAGGGCCAGTGTGCTAGTTCATTGGGGTTACCATCAACACTTGAAAATTTATTAAATAATAAAAACCTATCATTTTGGTTTCATTTTTGGGACCCATAGCACTTGCTTCATATTAATGGAAGATGCTTGAATGTATCACCCTTTAAGGTATTAAATAATAGATTGTTGGGGCCAAGGATAATTTTTTGATTCCTTATCTTGAACCAAGAGTTTCTATTTGTTAGTGGGTTGAATAAAATCTCTACAGTGCATTATATGAAACTTTATTTGTTGAAATCCATGTTCATTTACATGTCTGGCTATTTGCTTATGCTCAAGGTCAGTCATAAAACTTTGGGAGAATACAGTCTTGGAAATTAGAATGACAAAGAGCTTTAGCATGACTAGGAACATCGTGAACATAAGCTATTAATATCTAGTAGAAAGGAGTGTTGAATAGCTACATTCTGGATTATGATGTAACCACTTATTCTTGTCCTGAAGAAGTTAAGTTTCAATTTTTTAGAGAACTGCATGGTCAATATATTAGACATTTCCCATTAGAAGTCAAGAAGTTGTTCATTGACTGTGGACTTAAAACTCTACTAAAGGAGAGCTAAATCCATTTTTGCATGAGCTGCACATTTAGAAGGGGAATAAAGAATTATTGGTAAAGGATTTTAGGTTTAGAATGGTAGCCAGTTAGTGGGCATTGTAGAAGCAAAAATATGATGAAGTTCGATAGAGGATCATAGGAGTGAGCAGTGTGGGAAGGGATTGGGATATCTCAAGAAGTGTTGTTAGGATCTGAAGGGAAGTTAAAACATACAAAGAGAGCTCCATCACTTTCAAACCACACCCCATGCCACTTTTATCATATGAAGGAGAAAGTAGCTAGACAATAGAAATTGAAGAACCAAGGTTGAACCAACCAAGCTCTCCAACCATAGTGCACACTCATGCTTTTGAATTAGATGAATTACGTATACATAATTGGGATATAAATAGTGTGGAATTAGAAACTAATCCTATAAGGGACATTGTAGCTGAGCCAATTGTAACTCATATGGAATTAACACTTTATTTCCCTATTTAAGGTAATTTCATGGCTCAATTTGGGATGCCTAGAGGACCTAACATTCATAGTGGACAAAGTACAGGCCCAAATATTATTAATCAATCAACTATCACACACCATGGCATGGGTGTTGCTGTTAGAGGTGATAGAGGCAGACTAGGAGGTGAAACGGGAGGAAGTGGTGGACTCCCCCCTCAAGAAACAAGATTTGGGGGTTCTTAATAGCCATCAGTGCAAGCACCCCAGCTTCCAATAGTATGTTATGAAATGTTCTTCACCTACCTAAATATTGAGGCATAGATAATGTTGTAAAACATGTCCATAAGTGTGAACTTATCTAGAAAGCATGAGGCATCACTTATTTTGAGAGAAAGGCCACATAATTCATGACTATACTCTTGAAGAGAGTGCATAAATGGTATAGGAAGTTTGACCCTCAACAAGTGGTAATTGATTATGATTAGCTCAAAATAGCATTCCTTCAGGAATTTAATATTCCCAAATTTGAGCAACAAAGTATTGTCATACTGAAAGACATAAAATAGGAGCTCATTAAAAGTGTATGGGAATATGACACACAATTCAAAACACTTCTATCAAAGATGTCATTTGAAATCAATGTTGTTCAGCATGCATAATGGTTCATGGGAGGTTTGTTACTTCCGTTTCGATGAACACTATTATAGAAGGCCTTTACTAGCCTACATGAAGCTCTAGAAGCCACCTTCCTCATTAAAGTTGTTGGTGGTATTGACACTAGGATTATTCCTTTAATATAAGCCCAAATAGATTTAATGGCATTGAATCTTGAAAAAATAACTATAAACAATGCATATGATACTCGTAATGGTCTTTGGTGTATCTATTGTGAGTCTAAAGGTCATAACCAAAGCAACTGCCCACACAAAAGCATATGCATTATACTGAAGTAGTCATGTGAAATTTGCCATGAAGAGAAAAATGTACGCTCTTATCTTCTCTTATAATGAGATACACATTTTAAGGTGTTTGAATATTGTAGAATTATAAGATGCCCACACCCATGACATAAATGATTGTCAACTAATTATTGATATCCATGAAGCACGTGTGTGTGGTATGTGTCAAACTTCTATGTCTAACAATCAAGATAATGATGGATTTCATGATCGAGGTAGAAGACAATGATGAGGAGGTGGTCATTTCACACCAATAACATGTTATAAGTGTGGATCCTTGGACCATTATTAAAGGGATTGTCTAGTTTACCCAATGTGTGTTTTTTGTAAAAAGGACCATTGGTTGGAAGAATGTCATGACTTATACATCTCCATCACTAAGGAGAGAAATGAAAAGGGTGAAGGTATGACTTGCATTGAGAAACCACATTAGTGCCCGTGCTCAAGCACCCCAACAGCTCAACAGGTGAATATCACCACATATAGTTAAGGACAATCTTAGTCTATATCTATTCCTATTGAGAAGGTATAGCATGAAGAGCCTTGGGAAAGGAAGTATATTGATTCCCAACAATAAAAAGAAGTACTCCAAGACACTATGATGCTAGTAAGAGAAATATAAGGAGAAATTCAATTTTTTAACGACCAAGAAGCCACGTAATGTGTCGATATGTAGAAGGAAACAAAGCCTCGAAGCATGGCATGAGATGATTTTCAAGAGCTTTGTTAGTGTATGTTGGATGAATACATTATCCCATAATTAAGTACTTGAATTAAGAATCAAGTACAATCACCAACTAACACTCAACCTTAAATGACTCAATAAACTAAGGATCATTATTTAAATCATGTTCAATGGTAAGATATGCCTGTTCCTCCTAGCTCTCCAGAAGATAAGGAAATATTGGTAAATGCTGCCATTAATGGTTGGGTGATTCAAGACATTTTAGTTAACAATGACACTAAGGTTAACCTTCTCACTAAGCATGCATGGTGAAAAATGGCTAGTCTAACATTACAACCATCACCACATGTATTATTTATGGCTAATAAAACTCATGCTCTACTGATTGGTGTGATTAAGAATACAATGATGGATATCCTTGGAGTACCTTTCAGAGCTGACTTTGAAGTTTTAGAGTTAGGAAAGGCTGATGAATTTCCATCTCTATTAGGGCAACATTAGTGTTATGAAAATAATGAAAACTTAAGTTTCAAAAAAGTGCTACATCAATTTTGAGAATATTGATCAATGCATTGTGATTCCATTAGATCAAGCACATAGGCCTCTATATGTAAAACCTACTAATGTGGAATAAGATATTAAAAACATTTATAATGTCATAACTAGAGATGGTGAGCAACATGATCCTACTCCTGATGGTATCCTTCGATGGATAGACACTTAATCCCTTTCTGATACTACAAGAAATGCTTGTAATTTTTGGGCCCATAATGACTATGACCTCACTGGAAGAGTGTGTAGTGCCATTGGTAATCAAGAGAATGTTTCGTACCAGTATCATAAATGCCATAGGTTTTGTCAACCTTCTTATCAACCAAGTCATGAGGGGACAAATGATAGATGCACTATTATAAATACTTGATGAAGCTCCTCAGTTTCACAGACAAATATAAGTCCATAACTTGGTCTAGCATCTTGAAAAAATTTATAGCTCTGACAATGATCATATACGATCCTTGGTTCACCTCTTTGATGGTACAACTACAAGATAGTGGTGAACCCATAATGAGTGACTTCTCCAATGGGATCAAGTATGCTCTACTTTACATCACTAGTTCCATCATGATATTTGAGTCAGGGGAACAATCAACGATAGTGGAGTATAAGCACTTGAACCCCATATAGAGGCATGTGAGTCAATATGGAAAGCTAAAGAGTATTACTTACTAGAGTACCTATGGGTACATGATTTATATGGAACTTTATGAACTTGAGTGAGAGTATGGTATGTTCATGAAGAGAGACATATGGGTACCTAGTTTTGGCATCTATTAAAATAAAACATGAACTTGGCACTATCTTATTCCTCTCCAAGAATGGATTTGCACATCACTTTCTAGGCCATACACAAAGAAATTATTGGTGACCATAGTCCCATTGAATATCACCTAAGATATATCCATAATGTCCTAAAATAAGGTTTAGTTCTCTTTAATAAACTTTCTCCACAACTTATTCCCATGTTAGAACTAGTCTTTGATCAAGACCGATGTGAAGAGATATACCAAGGGAAACAGAAGATAGTATTTTAGGTAGAATAAGGTGAAGGGTCAAACCCACTTAACCCTTTAGTGAATCATTTGGATGTCCCTATGGACTATGGCACATGGGTTATTTGCAATACTAGTCTTGGTATCGACTACCCTTACTCCGGGCCAACTCAAACTATCCAGCACAACATCAGTACAGATGAAGAACCAAAAATAGCTATTATAGGTAATTACTGGACTGACACAGGAGTCTCAAAGGTATTTGAGTTATTAAAATATGTGCTCAACCAATCAGACCAAAAAATGCCATATAGGATGAATCCAAATCTATGAGCACATGAAAAGGAAGAAATTAATAGTATGTTGCATGCTAAAGTGATCACCCCCATTGATGAATCCATGTGGGTTAGTCCCATGGTGATAAGTATAAATAAAGATGGAAATTTACATTGATTACTAGATACTTAATGCCTCTTGCATTATTGATCCCTTCCTCACACCATTCACAAAATAAAAACTTGAAGGTGTCACTATGTGTGAAAAATATACTATCAAAAATGGATTTTTAGGGTACCATCGAGTCCAGATAGCTGAGGAGGATCAACCAAAGACTATGTTCACCACTGAATGGGGATCCTTCGCATATAACATCATACCTTTTGGTTTGAAAAATGCACCATCTATATTTTCACATATAGCCATTGAGGCCTTTAAATATTTCATCCATAAAAGTCTTTAAGTTTATTTGGATGACTGGACAGCCTATGGCTTGGTCGAGGACCATTTCTCTAATCTACGGCTCATGCTTGAGCATCGCCAAATCCAAAAAATATCATTGAATCTAAAGAAGTGTCTTTTTACTACACCTTTTAGTGTTCTTGTAGGACATATTATTTGTCAGGATGGACTTTTGGTAGACTCAACAAAAATATCTTACATTCTTCACCTCCTAGCACCCAAATCTCAATGTAAATTCCACTCCTTTTTATAACATACAAGTTATTATAGGAAATTCATTTGTGGATATCTAAAGATTTCCATGCCTCTAGAATAACTCTTAAAACATAATGAACACTTTATCTAGACTTGCTCCTACCAAGAACCCTTAAAAGACAAGCTGGTTACTGCTCTAATCCTCTAGTTCCCTGATTGGACAACACCATTCCATGTTCATATTGATGCATTTAGAATGGCAATTGGTGAAATCTTTGCACAATTAGGTGAAGGTCACCTTGATCACCCTATCTATTTTGCTAATAGGAAACTTACTCTAGCTGAGTAGAATTACACCACCATGGAGCATTAAGCAATATTAATGGTCTATGCTCTATAGAAATTTTGAAAATACTTGTTAGTAACTCCTATTGTATACTATAATATCATAAAGATTTAAAGTATTTAGTCAATAAACCCATGTTACATGGATGCATCTACCATTGGATAGTGTTGTTTCAAGAATTTCAATTCTCTATCATGGTCAAACTAGGAAAAACTAATTACGACCTGACCATCTTTTTCGTGTTGATTACAAAGAACCACCATGCATTATTAAAGATGACTTACTTGATGTTCAATTATTTCATGTTTTTCATGTACTTGAGGAGTTGGAAGATATTGTAGCTTTAACTACTAGCTCAGTACATAACTGTCTAACTCCTCAAGTTAATAAATAACTCATGGATCATGTTGCACCCTTTCAGCTTATAAGAGGGGACCTCTATAAGCTCAGACAAGACAAAATTCTTTAGCATTATGTCATGAAACATGAGCATTTTGAGGTAATCCAAGAATTTCATGAAGGCATTGAAAGTGGAAACTATGCTAGAGAGGCTATAGCATGTAAGGTTCTATTGTCCATATTATGGTGGCCTAACTTTTTTCAAGATGCCAAGATATATGTTAAGAAGTTTGACATTTGTCAATGCATAGAAAAACCAAATCAATGAGATCCCATGCCTCTACATCTAATTCTATCTCAAAAACCATTTTAAAAGTGGGGCATTGATTTTGTTGGCCCCATCAATCTAACTAGATGATGAACATGTTCTCGTTATATCATTATAGCAATTAATTATCTCATATGCTAGGCTAAATTTGTACCAACAAGGGATTTTACTAATGCACTTTTCTTCTAGGAACATATCATAACCCAATTTGGATGCCCACTAATTTTTACTAGTGATCATGGTACGCATTTCCACAATGAAACTATTTGCATCTTACTTGTTGAGTTCAATCATAAAACAACACCGTATCACCCCTAAGCTAATGAAACTATTGAGGCATTCAATAAAATTTTAGGCATAAAATTAATGAAAAATTATAATATTGGTTGAATTGATTTGGATGATAGAGTATATGTAGTACTTTAGGCTTATCGAATAACTTATAAGCGTCTGAACAAGAACACATCATTCAATTTGGTATATGGCAAAGAGGCAGTTCTACTAGTAGAATTCTTGGTACCATCTCTTTATATTTCATGCATTGGATAATTAGATGAGGAATCATCCTTGAAGGCATGCTTGGATACTTTGTTATAGCTAGATGAAGCCCGTTCCTTTGCTTATTGGAGTTAAGATGTGGATAAATGCAAGCAAAAAGCATGACATGATTAACACATCAAACATAAGACATGTACCCCTGGGATAAAAGTCTTACTCTATGATTCCAAGTTCATGCACCATTTGAGAAAACTTTGAATTCATTGAGATGGTATTTTAGTAATTCATAGCATTCGACCTATTAGTGCTTGTCAATTACAAAGCTAGATGGTAAATTTCTTCTTGGGCATTACAATGAAAGCTGGATACGGTCATATTTTACCTTTCAATAGTTTAGATTTTGTGACAATAAGGCTTATGTTGTTAGTCTAGGATTTCTTGTTTTCAATAAAAATGTTGACTGTGTTGCATGTAACATTTCTTTGATATAAAGTAGTTTAAAGTTTGTACTTGTATTTTCATGTAAGACCACGACATAATTTTAGTGTGGGATAAAAGGTATTTGTATTCATGTTCAAAGGTGCATAAGTTACTCAAGGCATGCAAGATAAGTATCCCTAGGGTAGGATATTCCTGCTAAATAGTTTAAAATTTAGACAGTCGTCTTCCACTCCAAAGAAAAGTGTGAGACATAGTTGTCTTCCACTTCAAAGAAAAGCATGGGATGAGATGTGTCATTAATGTGAAAGAAATAGTGGTTGCAATAAATGTGCCAACATCATGAAAAGATAATATCATTAAATTCATTTATGGTGAGAAGTGATGTTCAAATAATAGTGGTTGTTACAATTACATTAATAACGAGAAGTGATGGATGAAAAGAAAGGGGATAGTAAATACAGGTGAACCCCCTCAAGCCTATAAAAGGAAAAGGAAACTCATTTTTAATTTTTACCTTTGCTTCCATTTATGTATATAGAGCTGAAGAATTATTTAAGTTAGAGTGATTCCAAATCAAGTTAATAATGTCAAGATTCTATAAACAACTATTGTATCAAGCATCAAGCTAGGTAACCAAACACAAGGCTAACTCTGAAACACAATCACAATAAAGAGAACTAGTAGTTATAGGTTATAGAGGTAGACGTCTACCATTAGAGGGTAGCGAAGCAATAAAATATGAACTTGTTAACAAAGTAATCATGTATTATTTTGGGAACCTTGGATGGCTATACCTCAACCTGTAGGCTCCTTACAGGGTGATGTAGCCTAAGAAGAAGGTTTTAATAACCGATCCATTGCCAACTATACCATAAGAAGAGGAAACACCTGGGGAGGAAGCAACATTAATCAAGGAAGAAACACTTGAAGAACAAGCATAGTGCATGGAAGGAGAAGAAGTTAGGATGGTGTGCCAAGTGAAGAAAGCACAATCATCTCCACCCTTACTATTGATGATTGAAGAAATATAGTACCTAGAGACATTGTTATGTGCATAAAATTGGGTCTCAAAAGTACCATCTTACACTATTTTTTACTACGATCATTGTCAATTTGGAAATGAGGTTGAGTTACAAAATGACTACTAGGTTAAGTGCTAGAACACCAAAAATAATTGGTGTATGAACTCAATATTCTTAATGCTTTGGACGCTGCAAGTTTATTTCAATTGTCCAACCTTTCATACTCTATAAAACCCATGGAACCCATTAATTTTATACTCTCGTGCATCTATGAGCACTACCTCTACTTTATTGGGTGCATCACAAAAATTATGCCTAAAAAGATAATTAAGGTGCCAGTGTTACAGTATTCTAGAATGGATGTAGCATTTGCTTTAGAAGACTCCAATGAGATTGGAAAGACAATCATGATACTAATGTACCAAAAGTAGGGCCACACCATGCATATCAAGAACCTACAATATCCTACCCTTAGGGTGGCAATGTGCATCATAATGATGAAGATCGGTGGCACCAATCATTGGAAAGAGGTGGATATGGCTCACCTCTACATTGCCCACTAAGTTAACGAGGGCTTGAAGTATAATTAGGCCATGTGTTTTTCCCACAAAATCATTGAGGATGTTGAGAATACCCATCAGATACCTGGTCATAGGTTCCCATATGGGGTGTTTATGTTATTGATGGTGTTTGATGAGATTGGTGTACTTGACTACACTATGAGAGAGTTGAAGTGGGCATACCCATCCAAACATAAGTCCCCTATTGAGCATTATAAGGCATTCACGTATCTCAAGCACATCACCCCCACCTATAAAAATAACATGAAGTCTTAGTTCAATTGAAATGAAGGAAGCATTTGGGAATGAATGGCACATCTCAAAATACTTTCACCTAGGTTAGAGAACAAGCTCAATTCATTGTGAAACAGCATTTTTTTAGCACACATCAAGATGGTCCCATTTGGAGAACTCTCTGCATGGTTAAAGCTACCTTATGCCTTTTTGGTGTGGTACTTCATCGAATCAATGAACCACATTTGTTATGCATAGCCTATCACCTTGGAGGTAGACATAATTGACTTGGAGGTTCACACTCTCTAGAATATGTACATCTATCCAGGTAAGAAGGCCTATAGGGAAAAGTGGGAAATTGATAAAACTAATATAAAGGTCAAATAGATAATGGTGGGATAATAGGTGCATAATCTATTTTATATACTATGACCCAGGAAGAAGACTTCAAATGACATGGAGCATGCATGAGATAAACTCCCACCAGTACCTCAATTAGTGAAGAAAAAGCAGGCTGGACATGATGCTAGCATAATTTTATAGTAGGATCTTCCAAAATGATAGAGGACTACCCAAGCACCACCTTCTAGACCCTCACCACCTAGACCTTTTCCTTTGAGACCTTCCCCACTTAGAGCTTCAACCCCACAAGTTTCTCCACCCCTACCTTCACCTCTATAGGTTCCTCCACCCCCAAATTCACCACCACAACCTCCAAGAACTTCATATGGATCTCCACCAAGGGTTTCACCATCAGGAACCATTCCATAAAGTGCATCAAAGAAAGAACTAGTACAGGAAGAACCTACAACCTAAAAAGAAGAGGTTGAGGACTCAGATTCTAAGAAGACACCCTCCCTAACATGAGATGAGGATACCACCTTTGAATACTTTCCATTGGACATTTAGGGTCTATTTAGAGAAGAGGGGGTGGTGATGATACTCAATAGATGAGAGAAATGGCAATCAATAGCACTTATTTAGTTATCAATATAGAGGTTGAGATTTTAGAGCATGACCTAAACAAAGGAAAGGAGCCTACCAGGTCTAAGGTAGAACTACCTTCAATTGATGCATCTACCAATTTTCACACTCAGTATCAAATGGGCATCCCCAACAAGATGCTTTACTCATATCCACACCTCCTCCCCTAAGATGTAACCATTGATACAAGGTAGTAAATGCCCTTCATGTGTGACATGTGCAATGAAGAGCACTATTTTGAACTCCTTCTAGATGGCCTCCTATTTGGTCCTCAAGCTCTAGCACTAGCAACCCCACTATGGGTTGATCCCCAAAATATCACCCCTTTGTAAGCCATTGCTTCATTTTTGAAAATAGCTTTTGAATTCATGCACCAAAACATTCCTTCAAACTCTGATGCATGTGATGTAGAGAAGAAACATGGTCAGGTAGGGGTTATGTATGAAAAAGAGGTTACCACCCAGAAGGCACTTGTAGAAGAAGAGGTTTTTTTGAAACAAAAAATAAAAGAGGCCACAAGGGCTAAGGTAAAAACTTTAAATTTGTGTAAGTCAATTTTGGCCCAAGAGCCAACATTAGCAAATGGAGTGCCTCTAGATGGGGACACCATAAATAAATTAGGGACCCTAATGAATTTCCTTTTAAATCACTAAAAATAATAGCCTACATCAAGGAATGAGGCACTTATGTTAGCATAGTAGGTTATTGAGGTTGTATAGGCATGTAAGCATGCCCTAAAAAGAGTTGGGGAAGTAATCCTCATCTTGGATAGGATTTTTGAGAGGTTGGCATGACCCAATAAAATCTTATAGGCTCAAATCCATGCTGAAGAATACTAGAGGCAATTGTTGATAGATGCTACCCTCTTAATAAGGGATTACACTAAGCACATGAAGGCATTAAAGGATTTCAAAACTATAGAAGAGAAAATAAGCATGCATTGATAGCAATTGAATGTCAGTTTTGTAACTCTTTGAGGATAGGTTTTCAATAAAGTCTCAATATTAGAAGAAGTTTAGAAGGATGTTAGCACATCCTAAGATAAATTGGTCAAGAAGGCCAATGAGAATTTTGACCAAACTAAGGCGATGAATAAATCAAAGGTGTCCATTGAATAAATAACAACAAAGTTGCTCGACACATTGTCACATTGGGACAATGTCAAGAAGTAGATTAAACAAATGAGGCCTAAATTTTTGGCAGAAGTCACAAATGAGACTTAGTCCAAGATGGACTAAGAGTGTAGTGTGGGGTGATGTTGGACCCTAAATTTTGGCTAAGTATTTTGGTATTTAGGCATGGAACCGGTATGACACTAGAGTAGCATAAGCGTAGAGATAATAGGGTGTAGAACTACACTAACACATAAAGACCATGGCATAGAACCAGTGAGGTGCAAAAAGACATGGGCATGGAAGCACCAGTGTGAGAAGACCCAGACAAATATGGCATATAACTACAAGGAACCTCAGAGCATAGGACTTAAAATATAAATGAAATACTTAGGGATCACATGGGAAGTGGGAGACGGCTGAAGAGTGATTCTCAAGGACGATCCAGACCTTGTCCATCATGATTTTTGTACCAGCCCACCAAGAGGTAGACACATAACAGCAAGGATATATCATAGAAAAAGTATATAAGGGGTGCAAAGGCTCAGGTCCTTAGGAGAAAATAGTTGATAAACTGACATGACTCTCAATCCATAAATAGTTCATTGGCCATTCACTCATGTCATTTATTATGTAACTACTTGATCAAGGAAGAACAAGTATAAATACCCCTATATGAAATCATTGTAAAGTGATGAATATTTGATAACATTTTATCGAACTAGAATATAGAGTTATAGATATTACATCCATCTTTGATGTTAATTGATAATTATGCATATGTTGGTAGGTTTGCTTTAAGTAACTTGTTTTTGTAATTGATTATGAGATTTATACAACTTTTGCTTTTAGAATTTCTGTAACAGTATTTGAACTCTATGGCATTTATCTACGTAATTATGATTGTTGAGATTAATGATACAAGTACCAAAGTATTGTATTTATTTTTTTATGTAACTTCTAATCAGATATAAGTTTGAACTCAAGAATATGACTTGGATGTTACTTCACAAAATAACCCACAAGAATTGATCTCTTGTTGTGTGCCTCAGGTGACCACACAAGACCATAATCTTATGTGAAGGGATAGCATGCTAGCTCATTGGGGCTACCTTTAGTGATTGAAAAGCTATTAAACAATAAAAATCCAACACCAAGGGATGTGTTCCCATAGAGTAGATAGTGTATGATTGGAGTATACCAGTCTCATTATGGCAATAGCTTATGATCTGCTTAGTACACGGTGATCCCTGGGTAGATTTCCATTATTATCTGAGCAATACCCTATCCTCTAATCAACTTGGTAGGTTTGATTTATAAATCTTATTCATGTAGCTTTGTCATCCATCTACTACATCCCAGCATTTGCTTAATGGTCAGGTCTAGGACTATGGCATGCACCTTATTTCTAAGGATATAATGTCTGAATTTATTCATGGCTTTCACCAATTCATAGGAATGTTTATTGAGAGTGAAATATCTCAGTTCTACATCCTTGAGATTGGTGATCATAAAGGCAATATGATGTTCCTCTCCATCCAATCTTTGTGTGAGATAGGCAGTTGTGGTGTGTTTGGAAGCAAAAGGGTAAATTTTGAAATCTTGAGTGTAGTTTGGGCTAATCAGCATTAGGGCTTTATGATAGCATATTTTATGTCTTAGAAAGCCTTCCTTGACTCTACCTGCCATTCCACTTTTGCATCATGTTTCAACATAGCATTCATAGGTCTTACAATTTTGATAAATCCAGACATAAACTTACAAACAAAGTTAATTTTCCAAAGAAGGATTATAATTCTTTCTTGTTATTTGGTAGAGGCAACTTAGAAATGATAGCATCCCTTTTTGGATCGATAGCAATACCTTCCTATGTGATGATATGATCAAAAGGCTTACCTTGAGTGATATTAAACATGATTTTCTTTGGGTTTAGAGAAATGCCATAACTCTTGCATCTTTCAAATACATTTTGCAAGTGGCATATGTGATTTTACCTATATTTACAAAACATAGTCAATCCATCCATATAAATTATTATGCACTTACCAATTACACCTTCAAAATCAAAATCCTTCACCCTCTAAAATGTTGTTTCCACATTGATTAGTCCAAATGAAATTCATTTGTAGGAAAATGTACCCCATTTGGTGTTAAATAAGGTTTTGACCTGATCTTATAAATTGACTAGGACCTAGTTATATCTAGACAATTCATCTAAAAAGCACATCATCTAAGAGCCACTCACCATTTCAATCACCTCATCGAGTGAAAGTAATGGATATTTATCTTTATCTGATGCTTAGTTCAGGTTTCAGAAGTCTCTACACATATATATTTCCTTATTTTTCTATTGCATGGGTAATAGGTTGGCTACCAAAGTAGAGTGGTGAACCGATAAGATTAACCCTACAGAGAGCAACTTATGGACCTCTTTATGTATTAAGGGTTTCACGATCAAGTTTACAGTCCCTATCTTTGCCTAAATGGTTTTTAATTTGGTTTCAGTGGGATGGTGTGAGTAATCACCCCTGGGTTGAAGACTTTGAGGTCTCCATAGGCCCATGTGATCACATCCTTATATCTAAGAAGTAACTTTTCAAGTTATTTGAGTTTAAAGTCCATCCAATCAGGACCCACATTAATAGTCTGAGGCTCTTCCACAAAGTTGAGGTTGATGATTCGATATTTTTGGTCCTTAATCTTGGGTTTATTCATTTGGGGTGCAAGGTCAAGGGTATCAAATAGCCAATCTAAGGCTATCATCCCTTTTAGGATTTCGTTTCCATGAAGTTGAGTATACCATCCTTATCAAGTTCAATTTTAATGTTTTCTATGTCTACTTCATCAATTACATGGGCCTCAAATATCCCAACATTGTTTAGGAATTGGATGATTTGTTGATCATCCTAAAATACCTAGAAGTTTGTTATGTTGTCTAGGACTGACAGACAAGGGACTAGTTTCATAGAGAACTCATTCAACTCAGTGTCATCCAGGGGAGTTAGGTTTGTAGTTGTGGATGCCAATAAGTCAATGACTTGGTTTTCTTTACTATGGATAGGTATGATGTTGAATTCACTAAACATATCGATTATATCCCATGCCCTATGTTTATACCTCCTAAGGTAAAACAACTTGCATTGGAATTTACTCTTAATTTGGTTGACCACCAGCTCATAGTCATTAAACACCATTTGTTCCTGAGCTTTATGCTTTAATGCAAATTGTAACCCTAGTATCAAGGCCTCATACTATGTTGGGTTATTTGTATAGGGGAACTATAGTCTATATGAATCTATGTATCTCTTTCCTCAAGGATTAATTAGAAAAACATCTAATCAACTACCTTATTTAGAATGAACCCCATCTACATATAGGTACCAAAGGCCTGACAAGTTTGGCTTATTGTCTACTTTGTGTCTAGTAGGTTTTGTGTTGAGAGTATAAATTCCTAAGTCTGAGGATACCAAATTCACATTCTTGATGACTATATTATATTCAATGATGTTGTGTTTCATGTGAGGTTCTCTATCTACATGGATTTGATTAATTACACCTCTCTAGGGTAACCACATGTGAGAAAAATTAGTGACCATGTACCCATTTAACATTTTAGACCAATCCCTACTAAGGAGCATGTCATAGGATTTGATAATATCCACCACCTGGATGTCTAAGAATTGTTGAATCTTAGGTCTAGATTCTAGCTACATGTGGACATTCAAAAGTTCACCCCACCACTTTGACCTCTAACTTGTCTAGTTGAACCATCACCTTAAATGACTTGATAGGAACTAACCCTAACTTCTCACAAACACTAATTGGAATTACATTTGTAGAGGCTCCCAATTCTATTAAATAATTTTGTAGGTTCTTTCCAAATAACCTAATGGTTAGGAGGAAAGGGGAAGACTCTATCTTGTTCTTATGAATGAGAACATTGGTGTGGGACACCTTATACCTAGTCTGAGTTGGTTGTGTTAGCTTTTCAATTAAGGATTTGAGTATGAGATCACTTTACTTGACGATCTAAACAAGTTTGTGAAGGGTAATATTTGCTTTGATTTTCTTCACGTCCTCTACTATATTATATCCTCCCTTATTTTGAACTAGTGGGGTCTCTATAGGAGCTTTTAGTTTAGAGTGTCTTGGAGGTGGAAGGTCATTTCTAGCATTATGGTCTGGTGGGATGACACCATTGTTTGGGGGTTTCAAGGCAATAAGAGGTTATTGTGTTTGTCATATCTTTAGGTAATAATTTCTCTTTTGTAATTGTTGGAATGTGTGGATCTCTCTAGTACTTTCCTCTAGGCTATTTTCTTCCTGGCTGGGAAAATACATAATTTACACTACCATGGTTGTGTTAGGGGGTCTATCTAAATTTTTGACAACTTTAAATGATTATGAACCATTTCATTCTCCTCCATTTCTCTTTGGAAGATCTCAAAGGTGTTATAAAACTCTATGCAATCCATCTCCCCATGCACAATTGTGTTGTGCACTCGACACTAGTTAGGTAAAACTATCTCACAAATGTTGGCTTCAGGAAGCCTTTTAGGGGAGGGTTCTAGCTAATTATGGGGATGATTATAATTTCATTTTTATCTTTGGTAGGAGAAGTTCTTGTTTTAGATTTTATCATTGGAGCTACACATTTGTCTTTGTAGACCTAGAAAGTCATTACTCAACTTTTAGACCATTCATTGGATGGCATCCAACTTAATTTTAGTGGACTCATAAGGTATAGTTTGTATGTTATTAGTTGTTACTATCATCACCTGGTGTTGTAACTAAGAAGATTCATCATGACTTACTGGCATGAGAAAACCCAGGTGTTAGTTTGGTGTAGCATGACTCAGAGGGAGCTAGTTTGTAATGGGTAATGGTTGAAACATAAGAATACTCTAGTTGGCATTGGGTAACAAATGCAAGGTAGGCATATGTGGTAGCGTATTGGGAATATGGGCCATCATTTGACCATGGGGATTTAGTTTCCTATCCACCTTTATGGATTTGGCATAAGCTAGGGGTGGGTCTACTATTGTTAGATCTCATTATAGAAACATAACTATCTATAAGTCCAAGGCACTTTTGTAAATTTCCAGTGCCAACTGGGGTTATGTTGGTATAACACAGTAACCTTGTTATACATATTTTTAAACCTAGCATTAAAAATATTGATGGGCTCATTAGGTTCCTATTTGATGTGGATGAATTGTTGGAATAAGACGTTAGGGTAAATAACTTGCCCAAACTGGTCTAAGAAGGCCATACTAAAATGATCCTAGCTAGGGATTGAGTTATTAGGGAGGTTAAAGAACTAGTTACAGGATGAATCCATTAACATGAATGAGAAGAGCCTACATGCCACATCATTGTGCTCTACATTCAAAAGCCTTAGGGCAGTCTTGTAAGAGGGCACATGTTCTTCTGTAGTTTACAATACACCGAGAGTAAAGCAAGGAAGATACCTTTTTGGGTTTATGGGTATGTTGTGGATGACCCCAAGGATGTTAATGGATGACCTAGCTAACCAAATTATAGAGAGAGTCATTCTGGGTGGCCTATTTTGGGGAGATTGAGAAGATGAACTGGTAGAATTTACTACTAATTTGGGTCTAGGTCTACCAAGTCTGGGTCTCCTATGGAACTGTAATGGAGAGACAATTTGTCTACTATAATGAGACCTCACTCTAGTGATAGGTGTAGTAGGATTCAAGTTGATTCATAAAAAAACAATAGTTTAAAATGTTTAACATCAGTAAGAATAACTAGCATGAACAAAGTATTCTATCAAACAAGTATGGCCCTCCTTTTAGAGCCAGTTATTGTCACGCCAAAGATCTTTAATTCCTCTAAAATCACTCATGGGATTGAGTGTCTTGAAGGGGAGAGTAAGCCTTAGCATATGGGATAAAATATCCCCTCATAAATTTTAGGATCGATGTTGGTTTAACTAAGGGACCAAACAGGTTAACCTTGATTACTCAAAGAGTCATGATTTTTACTATGGGGGATTCAAAAAAATTTAACTGATGAGACTTCTAGTTATTGCTTGTTGTCTAGGCCACCCTTCAGAGGTTTCTAAAATAGGATAAATTTCAAAGTTCTATAATAAACATCAAAATGAGGATAAAATAGGGCAAGAAAGAGTGTTTATAGGGCTAAAAGGTATTACTACTTCAAGAGATGAACTAGATGCCCTACCATAGTTGTACCACCATGTGCCAAGCTTCATCGAAGGTTCTAACGTCGTATTACACAATGGGAAAAGTCTAGAGAAATAAGAGAAACTTATTTATTTATAAACCCTTTGACAAAATCAATATTCAAAAAAGACCCATAGTAAATAACACATGGATTCTTCAAATATAACCTATAGGTTAACACACAGATTATAAATATTGTGGATCAAAAAAAGGTTTATAAATAGGTTAGAATAGCAAAGCACATTATAACCACTAAATTTATTGAGTGATGGAGTTTAAGTTCAATTTTATTAGCACTAAAATTCATTAAAATTTGGAAATGATTGATATTTTGACAAATAGACCATGAGTTATATAGAAAGCTAGAGATTACATTCATCAAAACAAGTTCATTTATAAATATATCAGTGACAACAGACATATACAATCCAAAAGGATGAAGGAAGAAACAAGTGAAATCTTGGATTAATTCTAATAGTGTTTTGGGACTAAAAATGGCAACCTCAAAAACTAAATATAGTTACATATTATAGACGAGGACAAGTCTCACCTCCTAGTAGCATGAGATTCCCATCCTAGGCCATGATGGACACCCCTGGTTATTACAATTGTATCAAATTCAAAAAAAAAGAAATCCCCCTTGACTCACTCCAAAATATTTTCTAGGTCTCACCTAACTAATGTGTGAAGGAGTTATGGAAGAAGTACCCCCCAATTAATTGGACTCTACCTCCCGAACTGCTAATATTACTTCCACTAAGTCAAATTCTCCATCTAGCTTGCCTAAATTTATTAGAGGCTCCCTAAAAATGACCTCTGACATGGCCACCAATATTTGATAGACTTGGAATGTGACTGACATATCCACTTATACTTTTGAAACTTAGATAATGCTCACAGTGGATTGGGTAGAGAGTTCAAGCATATCCTATACTCTATCCTTGTTTGTTCTAGACACCTTTTGCATAACCTAGTTGAAGTGAACTAGGTGGACTCTGAATTTAACCCTTCTAGTAGAGTGTCATTCAAGTGGAATAATAGAAAGATATTGACCTCCTTAAAGTATCTTAATACCTTCTTCTTGCCTTCTAGGAGATTCACCATAGTCAATGTCATTTATAGCCACTCTTTTATTGTTTCCCTCATGCTCCTAATGTATGCCTAGTATAAGCTCAGGTCTAAAGTGAGCATAAAGTTCAGCTTTAATAACATGCCCTTATCTACTATGACCTCTAACTTCTTACATGTATTCTCTACTATAGAAATCATTTCCAAATAGGCATGGGTCCTCTAAATATGCATCCTACAATTTGCTTAAGTCTCCACCACTTTTACCAATACTAACAAAAGTTTTAAGAGAGCATCTTTGACTTTCCGAATTAGGCCTACTAGTAAGGAGCATTTCAATTACACTTCAAGGACTCAGACCTACTCCTACATGTCCTCCATCAATTTTTCTAGCATATCATGGGTATCTCACAAGACTAAGATTAGTTCTTTGACCACCTTCTCCTCTCTCATGGGAATACTCACCTTAGTGAGAGAGAATAGATCCTATTAGGTCTACCAGACAATTGGGTCCCCATATTGTATGAATCTTTGAGTGGAGATCCTCCACATATTTCTTGTGGTGTGATCAAAGTCCCACTGCACATTTAGGTCACCTTACAGCATCATTTTTGGTGCCTAAAACACTAGAGTCATGCCTAGGATTGGAAGAGGTGTTGGTAAGGATGACAAAGATGGTGGTGATAGGTAGAGAATGAGGTGGAGGGGGCATGGAGGAAGTGGAGGGGATGAATGAGGAAAGGATTGGAGGTGTAGGAGGCATGGAGTCATAGGGAGGAAAGACAAATGGGGATGCCCAAGGGAACATTTGCACCTACCACTAACTCTAAGTTGTGTCAACTTGAGGGGTTGTGACTCTAGGGACAGGGGCACTCAATATAAAGGAGGACATTGGTTGATTAAATATGAATCCTTGGGTGCTTAAAATGAGAGAAAAGGGAGGCTAAGAAATGACATAAGGAGTCACTAAGGGTGGTATAATAGGAACAATCAAAACCTATGGAGGAGGTTGAGTGAGATCAATTAGTACCTAAATGGAAGGCTAAGGATGCACTACCTTTTTTTTCTTCTTTGGCCTCTTGCCTGGGTCAGTTTGGGTAGATGAAGTTTATAGAGCAAAGGTGGTAGAAGTTGTATTGATTGTCTAAGGGAGCTTCTAGACCATAGAGGGTGCCATTGAAAAAATCTAGGCTATTTGGGTTGTGCACATGAGTGAACTTATTATAGAATCCATAATTGCACTAGTTAGAGGTGAGGAAATTAGGATCATGTAGGTATATAGAATAACTATCAAGGGAACTAGAGAAGTCATGGGTTGTGTAATGGATGGGTAATATGGGAAAGAGGAGGTGAGGGCACTTGGTAAAATTGAAGCCTGGGGCACTAGGGGGAATCATTAAGGAGGTGAAATGGGGCATAAGGGAGGCATTATCTTAGTTTATGGTAGGGTATTTAGGAAACTAGGTGGTGCCATGAGAGGTCGTTATAGTGTGAATGGAGTGTAGGAAGGGACTTATGTTAGTACCAGTTGTTAGCCTTGCCATGGACTAGTCTTTGGGTTAGTGTTGATATCAAATCTTAGGGATTACATGGTCTACGGTCAAGCTAGTAGAATTTGGGCCACTTGGGGTTATGTTATGCAAGTCTTATCCTGTTATAGCCAAGTTTCTTGAACTAGAGGAAGAGGAAAAGGGGTGAGGGTTAAGGTGAAGAAAGAGCCAATGGTTGAGGTACAAGAGGAGTTCTTAGGGGATAAGATATTGGGACTCTATGTAGAATCCTTTTGTAGAGATACAGGGGAGTTGCCTCAACATCATTTGTATGTTGAGCTATCAAACAAGGGACAATAGATATTCTGGGATGAACCATTTCCCCCTTATTCTTCCTATAGGACTCAATTTGAGCAATCACCTCTTAGTCATCGATCAGGTTCACGTAGATCTCTTCATCATCCTTAGGTCAATGGGTATAGTTCACATTGAGATAGGTTGAGTATTTCTCTAAATGGGTCCTGATGATGTTATGAGGGCCCCAATCTCAATGCTCAACTCTTCCTAGGGGTAAATAATCTCTTTTAGCTTCCATATTCTATAATAGAGGGAAGGCCTTGTATATATGGTGCCTAATCATGATTGGGAGGGGTGACAATGCCTTCTATTGATGATTAATGCAATGCCCAAAGATGCCTTCTACCAGTTGATACGTAATTTATTACTCCACTTAGCAGTCCAAAACTTGGTAGGGAAAATAAAGGGGATCTTTGAGTATGTTGGTCACCTAAATGATATTATCCTCTTGATAGTACTAGTAATCACCAATGGAGGCAAGGGAGTCCCTAATTTATTTTGATAACCAAAGCATGGTTGCCCTGTTGATGGCATTGTAAACCACTAGGTAGAATTACTCACAAATTTCCTTGATATTATTCTGATAGTGGTGGCCATATAGCTTATATAAGACTACATAGACCACCTAGCCTCCAGGAACCCATAAAAGAAAGGCATATGCCTTGAAGGCGAGTGTTTTGTAGATTGTGTCTACTAGGTAGCTCATCATATAGAAATCATTGCCTCCTTAGGCATCACTTATCACCTTGATCATGTTGAAGTAATTACTCCTCCTAGGTCAGAGACCTACTCACTTTAGAGAATTATGTGAATCAAGGGAATCCATAGGATGTTGAAATGTAACTTATTATACACTTGGCATATTTTTGAAGCCTGATGAAAATTCTACCTTGGTCAGGCAGTCAAAGGATCCTAACCCCCACCTAGATAGGTAGCAAAATTTAGCACTCACCTTGGTAGGCAATGAAATATGGCAACTGCCTAGACACCCAATGTAGTCTAATGGTTACCTAAGCAGTCAATGAACTTGGCACCCATCAACTCATCCTAAGGCTTAACTCCTAGTCATATGGGAGTTTAGACCTTAGTCACAACCAACCCAAGATGGCTTAAATTTTCCATGAAAATTCAAGTCAAACTTTTTGTACACCCAAAATTTATGTAAAATGGATATTTATTTTGCACTTACAATTCCTTTTTAGGCACCACTTTTTTAAAGTATGAGTTTGTTTGGCACTTTATGCATTAGTCTTATTCTTGATCCTTATAAAATTGAACCTATATATTTTAAGGTGGGTTGCATATAATTATCTTTCTAATACTATCAATTTAACACATGCTTCATTTCTACACTATGGATCAGATTATGGTTACTCTTCTTACACCATTCAACTATCATGAGTGGAAAGTTAAAATACAAATCCTTTTAAGGAGTAAAGGCTTACACCAAATCACTATGGGTAAAGAAACAAAACTGACACTTGATGTAGAGAAAGTGAGGTGGTTTAATAGAATTGTCAAAGTATATGGTCTATTATGCCTATCAATGTCTTATGACTTGATCTTTCATATTGAATATGCAACTTCTCCTAATGATGTTCAGACCATTTTGGAAAAACTCTTTGGGAAGTAGGACATAATGATAGGTCATGATTTGGGCAATGAAGTCATCAGTTTTCATCCAGGCAATTTTGACACTATACATAACTTCATCACAAAACTAAAATCATTTAGGTTGTAGTGAAAACTATGTGGCATAGACAAAAATGATGATCAATTGATTTTTTCTATCCTTACCTAACTGGGTTATTAATATTTTGTCTTCGTTTCTACCTTCCATGACACCAAGCATGCCCTTACAGATACATAGACCATGCCATCCTTGGATGATTTTGTTGCTAACTTAACTTCAGATCAAGATAAACTTATTCAAATGGGTACATTGAAGTCCTCTAAATCACGTCTTAATTATAAGTCATGACAGATAGAAGGCTTCCATAAGTAAGGAGAAAAATAGAACAAGATGGACCCAAAAAAAAGGGTCAAAAATCTAATGTAAAGTAGAAAACATCAATTAAGTCCTCTTCAAGTGACAAACCCAAGAAAGAGAGACTAACATGTGCCTAGTACTGGGCACGATGAAACCAAATGCTTGAAGAAGCATATTGACCAATTAACAAATATGGTTGAGAAACACAATATCAGTGTCCCTGATTGTGTCATTCAGATTTTATTAGCAAAGGTGCCATCTAAGGCTAAAGATAGCATCAATAGCAAAGGTAGGGCAAAATAATTATTGTAGTTTCATCATAGCCTTCCACATGGGTAATTGATTATGGGGTCTTGCACTGTACGGATTCATCACATGAGATTTTATCATCTTTGGAGACTTGTACTATGCCTTCCATTTTGTTGGGTGACAATACTTCCGTAGAAGTTATTGGGAAAGGATCCATTGAAGTGAATGATGGGACATTTTAGGATGTTCTATGTTTTCCTTCATCATCCACCAATCTCTTATTTGTTTATTAGATCACTTAAATCGAAAGAGAGCTGAGTTCACACCTAATTATGTGGTTATTAGGGAGATGCATAGTGACTATACACTTGTAATTGGGAAAGTAGATGATTAGTCACATTTGTATACTTTTTATTTAACCCTAAAATTTTAGACTATGGGATAATCTAGATTTAAATGGGATAGAGATAGCCTAGGGCACAAGGATGATAAATTATCTTTATAGTAGGCCAATTATTTTTGAAACCCATATAAACATATACTAAATTTATTATGTTAAGATATGATGAAAATAGAAATTATACCTATGCTAGATAATGAAATAATAATGAAAGTAAAGTACTTGGTTGGTTATGATGTTAATACAAATCTAGATCTGGAACATGCAAGAAACAGACTAGAAGAGTATTCTAGAATAGTTTTCAAATTATGGATTTAGTGCCTCTATAGCCTCGAACACTTTCATTAGCCTGGGATGGTTGTGTCGACACTAGTGCCTAGATTAGACACAATTTTTATGTATAGAATACCTCCTAGAATAGAATGCAACCACCTAGATACTTCTAGGTTTTTTGTCACCTTCACTCAGGGGCATTCAGATCTAGGTTATGGACTATCACTCCTTGTCAAATAGCAAAACCCTAGTTCTTCTTTCTCATAGTGGCTATTGGAAAAATAGGTTAGTGGGCACATGATATCAAGCTACCCTAAAGACCCCTTTATCAATGAGCATTACCTACATAGACAATACTTTAAAGAGGGCCTCAGAATTATGTAGTTCCCCCCTATGTGTTGGCTCGTGTGTGAATCATGTAATGTGTGCAAAGTAAGTACAATAGTGACCTAGCTTGTAACTTGTAAAATATAGTTCTTGGGATACTCTTTCAGTGCTCTAGACCTATATATGTGTTTTTTCTATGGTTGATATGAGAATATGAGAAAATAGGAAATTTTTGCTCTATTGAATGCTTGATTGAATTATTTTGATAAGTTTTCTTGGTTTGTGCTAGGTGAGGAATGAGTGATAGTTGATCTTGTATTTATACCAATCCCTTGGAAAATAACTCACATTAAATTAATTAGGCCAACCATTAAGATACATTTCATTTGTAAATTAGATGACTTTAAGGTAATGGAAACTTGCTTTAGAGTATGACACCTATGTTGATGTAGGTGTCTATCCAGGATGCAAGTGTCTATGGAGTAGGAAAATAGGTATAGTCTCAAAACTTACATAGGTGGAAGATAAATAGTTTTTAAGAATTTTGGACAAGATAGAAGGCTTGGGTCATCAACATAAGATTGATCAAACTAAGAGATAGGACAAAGGGCACAAGATAAAGTAGATGTGAGACTTGTAAAAGAAGGAAAGGTCTAGAACTATTAGGAACAACCAAGGTTTGATTTTTTAAAGTGTATAAGACTGAGGTGCTATATAATACAAATATAGTCTCTACATCTCCCCCACCCTTAATCTAGTAATGAAATTACTAGTTTAAAGGAAAATGAATGCATATTTGGGTGTGTATAACACACCTTGTCTTTGCTTGAGTCGAACTTGAGTGCTCTGATAGTGACTAACCTACAATCAAGAGCATGTTACAACATATAATCAGTGTAGATAATCTGAAATTGAAAGTTGTTAGGATTTATTAGTCCTTACATTAGATTTGGATTATATTATTTAACATAATATAATTTACTAATATTTTAAATGATTTATTAGATAACATATCATATATTTAGGTGAGATTGGGCAGTTCAACCGAATCACGTATTTATACTAGGGTTTTTACTGGTTGAGAGTTGAGGGATTGGTTATATCCCTGAATATAGGAAATACATTCCTATATATTTGTATAATGTCAAAGAACAATGTAATAGGAAATAATATAAATTGTATTAAAATTATTCTCTGACTTATTTATGTATTTGACTCTATCAATTATTTGTATGAGTTACAATTCTACATAATCTCCTAAAAATCCTATTAAAAGTATTTAAAATGATTGAAATTAAAAGAGCAAGGTTTAGGAGTACAGCTGTGTATTGATTCAACCACCTTGCCTATGTCAATTAAAGTTGAAATATGTACCAGTATGAATCATTGAAACTAATATTAGGATAAATATATAAATCTAGAAAGTGCATATATCTAAGGTGTGTGTGTGTGTGTGTGTGTGTGTGTGTGTGTGTGTGTGTGTGTGTGTGTGTGTGTGTGTGTGTGAGAGAGAGAGAGAGAGAGAGAGAGGACATGCCCCATGTAGAATAATATTACAAGATGGGTTAGTTTCTATATTAGTATGTAAATACAAACAAAATCATGAAACATAACACTTCAATAATGCTCCTTAGGGTGAGATATAATTACTAAAGCAAAGAAATCAATACATGAAGATGAACAATACATTCACATTCCTTGAAGAGTCTGTATAATGATTGTTAGGCAAATGCTAGTTTGGTTTCTGGATATAGGAGTCTTTATCAATGCATATATTCAATCCAACAACATCTCCCCTTGTCCATTATGGCTTAGTTCACATTGGATGAAAAATGGTTAAGTTTTTCTAGCAATATTTTGACATTAATTCTTTGCACATAAAATCTTAATAGAAAATGGTCATGTCCCTTGTATTTATAGCTTGACTAGAATTATATGGACCGTCCATCTTAAGATCAAGATGTGTGGTCCAACATCAATTCAATTTTAGAGACCAATTGCAATAACTTTTGCAATAAATATTTGGAAGAATAGAGCAATTAATAGGCATGGTTTTCACAAATAAGATATTTGTTACATTGATTAGGCATGGCTTGCATTTTGACTTTGTGACTACTTATGTCATGATGATGTCACATTTCGTTGAATTTCCATTCTCCAAATTAGATATTAATTAATTTAACATGGATTTTTCACTTAAGTATTTAATTATATTTAATTATTTAAGTGAATTTGATTAAGCTTTTATGTAATTCTTAGAATTTGTTAAATTACCATGCACTATTGGTCAAAAACGTCAATTTGCTAGGCTACAATTTGATGGAGATGAATTAAAAGAAGGTAACAATTACATACACGATACTGCTCTAGTTAGGGATGTACTGACACGAATTAGGAATTACACATGATGTGTGTGGATAAATCAGAGTATTTCAGTGGTTTTAGTCTAATTTATGCATTATTGCAAGAAGTTATACCTTGTTGATTTTCAAATAACACAAACAGGGGAAAATCAAAGTAAAAGGGATCAAATCAACACCACAAGTCAGTTTTATTTTTTAACTAGAAGACTTAAAGAGGTCCAAAGAAGGTCTATGAGACGTGCCATCTCACTAGGAGTGCCATTATGTAGAATAAGATTATAATATGGGTCAATTTCTATGTTAGTATATAAATACAAATGAAATCATGAAACATAACACTTTTATCTTTCTCCCTAGGGTGAGCTATAATTACTAAAGAAAAGAAACTAATGCATGAATATGAACAATAGATTCACCTTCCTTGAAGACTCTGTATAGCAATTATTAGGCGAATGATTGCTTGATTTTTGGATATAAAAGTCTTTTTCAATGCATGTATTCAACATGAAAACATCTTTCATTGTCCACTATGGCTTTGTTCACTTTGGATGAAGAATGGTGAAGCTTCTTAGCAATATTTTGACATTAATTATTTACACACAAAAGCTTAATAGACAATGGTCATTGTCCTTGTATTTATAGCTTGACTAGGATGATATAGACTATCCATCTTGAGATCAAGATGTGTGGTCCAAAATCATTTCAATTTTAGAAACCAATTACAGTAAATGTTGTACTTAATATTTGGAAGAATAGAGTAATTAATAGGAATGGTTTGCACAAATCAGATATTTATTATATTGATTAGGCATGGCTTGCATTTTGACTTTTGATATGGATTTTTAATTTAAACATTTAATTGGAATTAATTATTTAAGTGAATCTGATTAGGACTTTTGAAATTCTTAGAATTTGATTAATTTCCATACATTATTGGTCGAAAACATCAATTTGTTAAGTTATAATTTGACTAGAGATGAATTAGAAGAAGGTAATGATTTGGTATAAGATAATACCCCAATTAGGGACATATTGACATGAATCAAGAATAACATGTGACATGTACGGATGAATCAAAGTGTTTCAGTGGTTTTGGTCCAATTTATGCATTATTGTAAGAAGTCGTTTAGACTTGAAATTTCAACATGGCAATGGTGAGAATTGGATACTTATACCACCAACCTTGGAGCCAAGATGAATTTTCACCTAGTAGTTGAGACTAGCTCAATGATGCAAATCAATCATACTTATAACCTGGTGAGTGTGAGAGAACCAAATCAACTCACTCCATCAAACTGGTGAGGCTAGATGATACAATCAAGTCTAACCTAAAAACTTGGCAAGATTGCATTATTTAATCATCTCAACCATATGATCATAAGCAACTACTACAGTAGATTGGCTCAATATAGTCTATAAAAGTCCAACCTTGTGGGTGGTGATAGTCTTTGAAAGTGTTTTGAAGAAATTTATTTGGATTTCTCAATATTAGGCACACATTACATAACATATGCACCTTAGATATGTCTCATATTGAAACTATGTTAACAATGGTACCAATGTATAGAATTATGCCACAAATATGTATCTAAATCATATAATTATGTGTTTTGGATAATTTATAAACTATGTAGTGTAATGAACATGCTTCCAAAGCATGTTCTCATTATATATGGAAAAATTTAATAACTGATATAAATTCCAATATGGATAACATGTTTCCAAAACATGCCCCCACTATAATTTGGGTATGTTGAATACTGAATAAGTGTGGAGAACATGTTTCCAAAACATGCCCCCATTGTATATCTAAAATTGTGAATGTGTGAAATCCATGTCTCTATGGCATTCCTCCACTGATATACCCACCTTTGAGGTGGGTGAAGAATATAAATTGGTAGTTGCCTCACCTTGAAAATATAAGATAACCATATAATTATGAATGAACCATGTAACATATAGGAGAACATGTCTAGGTAGATGTATCATTGAAGTGCATAGAATGTGATCACATCAAGGCTTAAGATGCATGAGAAAGATCATGGCAATGTATAGATAGTAATAGTACAAGCTCAATAATCAAATCAAACACACATAGAAGATCATTCAAAAGCAAGTCAAAAAGGCAATGGTCCAAGGAGACTGCAAACAAGGGGCATGTTCAAATGCTACACAATCAAATAGACATGACTTAGTCAAATGTCCACAAAAGTAAGAATGACATATTCAAATGTCTATACAATAAAAAAATAACATATTAAACTATCAAATAAGTAAACAAAGGCATGGGGGTGCAAACAATGGAGCATATTCAAATGTTCAAGAAACAAGAAAATAACAAGGCAAGACACACAAGGAAGTGCATAAAGGAAATCACAAGCAACTAGCATAAACATGTCATGGTAGCCCATGGATCCAATATGTTAGTAAAAAATGTCAAGTACATCTCATATCAAGTATACTATAAAATATATAAGCATGGATAAAGACATGTGTAAGTACATATATGAGCTCAAACATGATAATGCAAAGTGACCATAAAATGATATAACCTAGATGTATCGTGATCATAAATGTGGATGCCCCCAATATCTTGGTGATGTGAGAAGAGAGGAGGTCAAATATCCATAAGTGCATAGATCATGTATATGTGTATGCATATATAAAACTCAAATAGAAGCATGAAACACATGTGTGTGTAAAAGTAACTGATACGTTGTCAATCAACATGTAACTAATACATAGATGTCAAGGATCCAATAGAATATGTAGATGCCAAAAAGATTTTTGGATATTTAAATGTTTTAATTTTTTTGGTATTTTTGGAATATGTGAAAGGATCTCACATGATATATTTTTGCAAGTGCATAATGTTCACTGGGTTGTTTAAAGGTTTTCCATTATTACTAGTAAACATGGTTTTTGAGTTTGCATTATATTTAGTAAAAAATGGACTAATATGCAATACAATAGAGCATGATTTGGATCCAAATATTGCATTACACTGAACAGATCCAACACAAAAAATAGATGTCGTATCTTTATTCACATGTTCCATATCATATCCCAGAGATGTAAATAATTTCAAGGTACATATATTGAATTCACAAGTTGGATCAACTATTATATTTTCACCTTATTTGCCATCTATGCAAGGTCCAATGATTTTATGTTTTGAGGAAAGAGTAGTAATTGCTTCATATGAAGGCACATACGTCTAACATTACCCTTTTTAGGCACTTTTTACTCTTTCTATACTTGTTCCTTTTGTATCATGTTTCTTCTTCTTGGTGTTTAGGCAATATATCTTGTTCTATTTGTTACTTTGTCTTGGGTTTTCTTTCATTTTTAAGCTCTTGTTCTTTTGCATTGTCCAAATTGAAATTTGAATGATTTGTATTAGTATTACCAATATACCCAAGCCTTGACTGTCATTCTGATCATACGTAGAAATAGGATGAGTGATGCGTTGGGAATGTTTTCCCAATTCTTGACCAGGATAATCATTTTTTTTTAAATATTTGATTCCAAAACTATATTGGATAGAAAACTGAGTATCATTATTGAGAGGTAAATTTTCATCTTTTTCTTGATGTAATTTTTCTTTTTGAACTTTTTATTACTCTATGTTTGATATTGGCAACTATTTTTGCTTTGAATTTTTCTTTGGTAATTGTATACATATAAATTTTCTCACCTTACTTGGCTTATTAATTTTGACATTAATCCCATATAATTACATATAATTCATCTTATTAATCCTCTTAGTGATTTTTATAACACTTTCATTCATCATTCACATCCTACACTAACCTTATAACATCTTAAAACCTAGTTAATTCACCTAATTCCCCATTATCCACTAACTAACTAACCTTATCCATTATATTGGAATTTAAAATTCCCTCCCACCTACCCTAGCCTATGATTACTTCTCCTACTCCCCAGATTCTCTAAAAACCTCTAATCACATGACTAATCATCTATTAATTGTCATTAGACTTCTAAAGAGACTGTAGAGGCTTCTACCTCTAGAACATATCTCCTCTAGAATCATCCAAGGAATTTTTAATTCCTTGGATAATTATCTACCCTTGATCATGGCTTATTCTTAGCCATTAATTTCTCTCATTATCCTCTATTTAAACACCCCCATCCTCCATTGAAACCAATCTTGGGAATGTGAGGCAAAACTTTGCTAAAAACAACTTTGAAATCCACGAGCCTTCATGCCAATCTCTTAATCATAATCCATTATTATTTTGCCAAACAACATCCAGTCTAAGTCTTGAATCAATCCAATCATATGCTATCAAAATTTTGAGTCTACAAAGGTAATCCATAAACATTTGATCATTTTCCTGTCTTGAATCTTGTTTGGAGCATTTAGTTTTAGATTCATAAGGTTGGTTTTTAATGTTTATTTGTGTGCATTATGATCTATTGGCTCTAAATATGAAGTAGATTGATATTTTATGTAAATATTGATTTAAATTGCATAATCAAATCCATTGCTCAAAATTATCATCTTATATTTGGCAATCACAGTGGGAGCCCTCCTCTTGAACTAACCTTGTGTGTAAATTCAACTTATAGGTTGAAATGAAGGAGAATTTGGGCTCAAAATTTTACAAATTCTATTTTCTAGGTAAAAAGTGATTTTGCTCTTCAAAGGGTAATTTTGAAACTATCAATTGTGATTTGTTAGGTTGTGGAGCTAAAAGCTTCACTGATGCAGACATGGAGAAGGCCATTGGAGGAGTTGCTGGAGTGTCACAGACACCGGCGTCGGTCAGGCCAATCGACGTCGACAGGGTAGAGACAGGAAGCAACTGACGTCAGTCAAAGATCGATCGACGTCGGTGACCCCAAGCAGACAGGGACCGACGTCGATCGCCTATGTGGTTCGACTGCGAGTATATTACGGGCAGTTGGTTGACGAACCAAGTGTTTGCATGTTTAGAGCTAATTTTAGACTGAGAGTTGTGGATCTAATTATTGTAATTAGGTGTCTAATTATTGTTTAGATGAGATATATATATTAGACTCATGGTTGTATTTTAAACTTGTGCTAGAGAGTAAGAGAGCATTATTATAAGCTCCTTCTGTGTGTGAGGTGAGCAATGGTGTGTTCCTCTTAGTGCCACAGTACTAAGGTGGGTGCTGGATTGGAGAATCAGCAGGGTTCTTCAGGAGTGTATGATCTTGGTCATCAGGTGAGCATGGCTTCTATAAGAGATCTACATGGTAAGTAAGATCATTGATATGCAGGTGTATGTGTGTGCAAGGTCAAGGTTCATAGGTGTGCAAAACCAGGTTGATTTGCAGGTGTGCAAGATCAGATAGGATAGCAACACAATAGGGAGTAGAATCAGGCAGGATCTACTTGGAGTACAGTGTGTACTCAGATAGAGCAAAGAGGAAGGCAGGGAAGATCCTTCCATAAGTAAGGTCTATTGAGGTGCAGGTTGTTGCAGGTTCAGGGGAGATCTACTTGGAGTACGTTTGAGTACTTATGGAGTGCGTGGAGCACTTGTGGTGTGCGTGGAGCACTTGTGGTGTGCGTGGAGCATAGGGATAAGGTGAACACCAACTCAGTGTTTGAGTTGGGTGTTGGGACTTAAGAGAGAGAGCTTTGAGGAGAGAATTATTATTCACTTGAGGTGTGGGAAGCCTCTGAAGAGGTGGTGGAGAAGAAGTGGCATCTTCTTTATTGTATTCTTTCATGTAAGAGTTTTAATACAAGTTATGTATTGTCTCTCATATCATGTGTTATTTCTAGATTCTAGTTATTTCTACATATTAAGTTGCTTGTATTTTGGTAATCAATTGTGTGCTTTCGGTGTTTCATATTCCCAACACGTGGTATCAGAGCTAAGGTTGCAGGAAGCGGTTTTGTGTTTGGTTACAGGTCACTCTCAGGGGTTTCTGATTGAGTGGGAGTAAAGTAATGGCAGATCAAAGTAAGTTAAGAATGGAGGAGTTGAAAAGCATAGATGGTCACTTACGGTCCTATGGAAAGAAAGAGCAGGTAAAAAGAGATTGTTGGTTGGTAGCAGATCAGCATGAAGGAACTGAAGATGCAGATGTAGCAGGTGTTGTTGCACAAGATGCTTTGGGAGGTTTCTTGGATAAAGTTGAATCTTGGATAACATATTCTATTGCCTCTTTCCATGCAGCCCCAGGGAGAGGAGCTGGTGAGCGTTGCCAAAGAATTGGCAAAGGGGAAGTGAAGCTGAAATTGCAGGCGGCCAACACATGGGTGTTAAAGGAGGTCATGCAGGTCCCAAGTTTGGAGATGTGGCTAATTTCTTCAGAAAGGTTGGGTGATGAGAGATGCACGAGAACTCTCATAGTGGATGCACTTGAATTAGCTGGTGGTAAGAAAATAGGTACTCTTTATCTACTTGTTTATATTACTGATTTTTCTTCTGTTGCAAAGACGTGGCTTCGTAGGCTTGGTCACATGAGCAGGAAGGAGATGCATGTTCTTAAGCGGAAGACAGATATATTTGACAGGCTTAAGAACTAGAAAGCCTTAGTGTTCTTGGAGGAGATGGTGGATAGAGACCAGTGGATGGGGCTAGATACTTCTGAGCAGGGCAATTTGGACATGGGGATTGATTCAAAGGAGCTCGCGGGTAAAAAGTCATCACTTACAAAAAACACAAGTATCGCCATCGATAGGAAAACCAACGTCGACAAGAGGTGAGATAGACGTTGGTCATAAGGACTGACGTCAGCAGCAGGAGGACACCGACTTCGACAGGGTTGGTAGTTAGGACAGGCGCAGGAACCGATGTCGATCGGATGCAAATTGTGTGGTGGCCGAGGTCGGTCACTGTAACGGATTTTGGGTGGACAGCAAGCTATCAAGGAGTTTTAAACACCCATATGGAGGACTAAAGACGTAAGTAAGCCTCAAATTCATTGTTCCTCTTCTTTATACTAGTTGTTGACTACAGAGCAGGAAGGATCCAGGAAACAGTGGGAGCGTGGCATGGAGAGATTGCAGAACCAGATGGGAGATTTGGTAGGGTTGCCAGCCAATATGTTAGCACTGTAAGACAAATGGATTCCTTAGTTGAAGAATAGAGAAAACAGACACGTGAGATGGAAGGCCAAGGTATATGGTCTTGAGGAGCTGCAGGACAGTGATACAGGTTTTGACAGGTGGAGGACGAAGCACGACTTCAGTCAATGTCAGGTAACTACTATGGTTTGTCTTACCAGGTGGATGATGAGTCATGACATCATTCTGTTACTATATGTGGATGGTATGTTTGCTATCAAGATTGTACATACAGGGTTTTGCTAAGCTTAGGGTAAGATTAGTTCAGTGGTTTGCTATGAAGAATTTGGAGCAACGAAATTCTTCGGCATGGGAGACATGGGAGATCACAGGTTGATTTTGTCTCCAATGGGAGCTGATGTGAATCAGGTGTTGGCGAGATGCAAGATGCAAAATCGGAGCACACCAAAGGCTGGATAGTGCAGTGTCCGAAATCACATGAGGTCTAGTATAGACTTGAGTTTGCCCAAGCAGTGGGTGTTGTCAGAGAGTTAGGAGCCAATTCGGAGAAGTGGATTCTCAGGTATTTGAGAGAGACCAACAGCAGGGATTCATGCTATTCAAGGCCAGGACTTCACTACATGGGATTGTAGGTTTGGATGCGATAGGGTACTCGGATGACAGGAGGTACACCACAGGTTGTGTGGTGGGTGGTCTTCAGGATTCATCTTGAAGAGGGATACAAGCCAGGAAATAGATTAGATGGGGTATAAGTACAAGTACAGTGCAGCTATTTATCTCCAAGTGGGAGATTGTTAGGTTGTGGAGTTAAAAGCTTCACTGATGCAGACATGGAGAAGGCCATTGGAGGAGTTGCTGGAGTGTCACAGACACCGACGTCAGTCAGGCTAACCGACGTCGGCAGGGTAGAGACAGGAAGCAACCGACGTCGGTCAGAGATCGATCGACGTCAGCGACCCCAGGCAGATAGGGACCGACGTCGATCACCTATGTGGTTCGATTGTGAGTATATTATGGGCAGTTGGTTGACGAACCAAGTGTTTGCAAGTTTAGAGCTAATTTTAGACTGAGAGCTGCGGATCTAATTATTGTAATTAGGTGTCTAATTATTGTTTGGATGAGATCTATATATTAGACTCATGGTTGTATTGTAAACTTGTGCTAGAGAGTAAGAGAGCATTATTATAAGCTCCTTCTGTGTGTGAGGTGAGCAATGGTGTGTTCCTCCTAGTGCCACAGTACTAAGGTTGGTGCTGGATTGGAGAATCAGCAAGGTTCTTCAGGAGTGTATGATCTTGGTCATCAGGTGAGCATGGCTTCTATAAGAGATCTACATGGTAAGTAAGATCATTGATATGCAGGTGTATGTGTGTGCAAGGTCAAGGTTCACAGGTGTGCAGAACCAGGTTGATTTGCAGGTGTGCAAGATCAGATAAGACAGCAACACAACAGGGAGCAGAATCAGGCAGGATCTACTTGGAGTACAGTGTGTACTCAGATAGAGCAAAGAGGAAGGTAGGGAAGATCCTTCCATAAGTAAGGTCTATTGAGGTGCAGGTTATTACAGGTTCAGGGGAGATCTACTTGGAGTACGTTTGAGTACTTGTGGAGTGTGTGGAGCACTTGTGGTGTGCGTGGAGCACAGGGATAAGGTGAACACCAACTCAGTGTTTGAGTTGGGTGTTGGGACCTAAGAGAGAGAGCTTTGAGGAGAGAATTATTGTTCACTTGAGGTGTGGGAATCCTCTGAAGAGGTGGTGGAGAAGAAGTGGCATCTTCTTTATTGTATTCTTTTTCATAAGAGTTTTAATACAAGTTGTGTATTGTCTCTCATATCATGTGTTATTTCTGGATTCTAGTTACTTGTTGATTTTGGTTATTTCCACATATTAAGTTGCTTGTATTTTGGTAATCAATTGTGTGTTTCTGGTGTTTCATATTCCCAACACGTGGTATTAGAGCTAAGGTTGCAAGAAGCGGTTTTGTGTTTGGTTACAGGTCACTCTCAGGGGTTTCTAAGCGATTGTGCCCTTAATAGTCATGATTTTGCATCAAACCACCACCTTAACCATTAGTTGTTAGGTTAACTTAGTCATTTAATTTTGGTTAGTCAAAATCATTTATTAACATTTGCGATATTGATTTTATAGTTGAAATGTTGAATATATAGTTACAATTTTGAATATTTAATCATGATTTTGAATATGTAGTTACGATTTTGATTTCCAGTTGTGACTTTGACTCTTTCATTCACTATTTTGAATAATTAAACATTTTGAGGTTTTATGGCCTAAAATCTGTATATATTGCTAACTACACATATTTTTCTTACTATTTATGTATATCAGTATCTATTTCTAGCTTATATTTTGTAGGACTAGACCAACAACATACTCTAAAGAAATACCATAACTATTCACTTGTGATCTTGAACCAAACTCAGTCTAATTGTGCTTTAGTCATATAAACTTCTATAAATCACTATAAATAATCACAATCTAATAAAATCATCTCTAAACACATTTTTTAAATCCTTGAGTCTTTTGTAAAACTATAGATATATCTATTTTTGTTGAATCTGTAAAATCGCTTATGCTCAATCATGATTTTGATTTCAAGTTGCAATTTTGCCTCTAATAGTCATGATTTTTCCCTAACTACCAACAAGTTGCCTAACCATTTTGACAAAATCACTTATTTGAATTTGCATTTTTGACATGTTATCTATGATTTTGTTCCCCTCTATGTGATTTTGATTAATAACTAACTGTGTATCTATAGTTTTAATCGAGCCAATAGCAATTTTACGCTTTGTTTTTCTTCAAAAATTATCTCTTTTGAGTGTGTTTTTTTATGACCTTTTTTGGCAAATTTTTGGTCATTCTAAAGGTTTCATAAGTTCCAAATTACTTTTGGCATCAGGGGTGTTTCCCCTCGACCCTGCCATGTACCATAATAAGGATCACGCTTGGGGCACTGCCGATGGACCCTATTAGGGGATACTACCCATAAACCCCCTCATTTAAAATTTTATATTGCAAAACCCATTATTTTATTTTAGTGTTTTTATTAAGGCTTATTGTACTAACATTTTGTCTAAATTTTCACAAGGGTAAATTTGGTGGCATTTTTGTCTCACTTACCTGATCAAATTACTAACACATCTTGTCTTGTAGGTCATATTTTTGTAGGTTTCCCCTCAAAATTGCAAAATTAAAAATACTAATCACTTGTTTTGTAGACAACCCAACAAATAATTTGGCATTTTAAAAATCATCTTGTATATATTTTATATATCATGCTGAATTAATTGGTTAATAAATCTTTTTTCTTGCTTGAGTGTCACCCAAGGGCTATAGTGGTGTATGCTCTCCTCCCTGCATCATAATGACGAGTCCCAAAGGATAAAAAAACACTAATAAAACCCTCCCATTTTTATTTTTTCAGGGGAAACATGATGTGTAAATGATACCCATGCACTTGCCATAGTCCTAGGGGGATCGTGACCATGGATTTCACCACCATACACAAACCCACACTCTATATTTTTGAAAAGTCTAAATAAGAGGGAGAGTTATCATTAGGCTAAGTGGGAGACCCTACACAAGATCTCATGAAGGTAAGGAGTTAATTCTCTGATCCAAACATCAGATATCACCCTATATAGAGTTAAGATCCACATACCTAGTGTATATTAGGGATACCTTTAAAAAGCCTATATAACCTAGAATAGGACCTTAGGATATAACATACAACTTATGTTAGAGTCAGTAATTAATCCTAAATTACCATTAACTGCAAATGGGATTGAGAGGTTCGAGAGATTTTGTAATGGGTCACCAGCCTACAACCTCACTCATGAAGCCATTAGACAATGCAGTTGTCGAGTTACGCTCCCAAATCAGTTTACAAGTTTGTGGTTTACTTGATTTAGTGAGTGTTATGTTAGACCAATGTTTTTTGTGAGCTAGGTCATCCTTTTACCCAAGCCTATACACATCTATCTAGGTCTTCTTCACATATCATCATCTTACATATCCTTGTCAATATCATCTTGTACATATTTACTTTGTACATTTGTGTACATCTTTTTAAGTTTATGTCATCTTGCATCTTGTCTTATCTCTCATCCCCCATCTCGTCTTAGCCACATCCTAGTCTAGTCTCATCCATCTAGCACTAGTCTCATCTAGTCTTGGCATCCCTCCATTACATCTTATCAGAATCTAACCTCACTATCTTCACTTAGCCTTAGCATTAATTATCCTTAGTGTCATATTTATCACTTAAGACTAAAATCCACCTTATATATAACCAATCACATCCTAGTCATTTTTGTAACTATATCCTTATATCACCTTATCTTGTCTTAACTAGTCATTTATCTTGACATTGTCTTACCTAGTCACTTTATCCCTTACATATACAACCTAGTTCTAATCATATTCCAACCTATCCTTACCTTATCATCCCCCTATCTATACTAGTCATACATTAGTCCTCATCCACATTGGCAAAAAATTATTTACATATCAGGGTACTCATCATCAGTTTGCTTGTGTATAATCAAGTTTGAGTCATAATCACAAGGTTGTCAACCTATCAATCAAATCATCCCATCTTATTTAAGTTGATCATCTTAGTCTTGAGTTAGTCTTAATCTAATCAATCCCTATTTGAAATCAGTCTCTTAGGTTAGTCTATCCCCATTTTAAGTCTTAAAACATGTCGTAGCTCACCCAATCAAATCAAACCTTAATCATCAAAGCTTAGCTCAGTCCTAACTTGGTCTGCTTAATCTTGTCTTACCTCATCAAACAATACATCAAGTAAAAATATCCAATAAATTTTGTGATAAAATTAAAGCAAGCCTATTATCCAAATTTGTTCCACACATCCAATCTTCATCCCTCAATTTTTCCATTCAATCTCCTACTCCTATCGATTGGGGCTAGTAAACCATATCATTCATACTTTCTCTCATCTTGATCCATGACATTTAAAATAAATTTGGTCAATACCCTGATTGAGAAATGCCTCATCACCAATAGGGATTTACTCCTTTCTCACCTTCTTGAGATGAGCACTCCACATCCTATATACTTTAACCCCATCCACTGAACATTACCTCCAGTCCACACCCATCCACATCAGTCTACTCCTAGCCTCCATACCACCTAGTCCCATTCAAACCCTCCATACATTAGTCATAGCCAATCATATACACCATTCCTCTATTAGCAAAGGGAATCCAATCCTAAACACCTCATCTACTACTAGTTTACCCACCCAAGTATGACAACAACCATCTGATCTAAAATCTAATGCTTCATCACCCAAGTTAAGATGTGAAGAGAGGCCCTATACTCCTCTTCCTATATCTAAAATCCCTATTCCAATAGCTTATTACCACTAACATGATGGTTTATCCACCCATACGAGATCTTGATCCTACCAAGCCTAATCCTTCTTGGTATAAAGTTGACCAATATTGTATATATCACCGAACATAGGGGTATATCATTAATCAATGTCATAATTTTCAAAACTATTTCCATGACCTCATCAACCATGGTGACATAAAAATCAAGAATGAATTAGATGGGTCTACATTTAAGGGTGAAAAATAAGAGGAATGCCAACATTCCATTATCGATCACGATCAAGCCCTTCCCTTCCCAAGCCAAGGTCAAGACACCAATTCTAGCTTCAATGGTCCGTCTATCTTTGACAAATCCTCCATTGACAATGAGTTCATTTCTCATAAACCTAGTCCTCCCTTTTTTCATGAGTCCTTCTTCCATGGGCCTATCTTTGTTTAATCTATTATCTCCCCATCATCACATCAAATACCCTATTTGGAAAGGTTGCTTATAAATAAAGAATCCTCTATTAGCAACATTGCCTCATCGATGTTGCTTGCCCCCTCATTAGAGTCAGCATTGGATTCAATACAAGTATTATCTATTAGGATAATGCTTAAAACCAGTGTCTTAATCAAATCTTTTTTCAAAATCATCATCATCACTTCATGTTGTAGATGATGACTATGCCTACATTTTTTAGGATACCTCCAATTCAAATGCCAACCAATTCGAAGGCATATCTTTTGATCCCAACTAGGATTATGAAGTCATAATAGATTTTTTACAAGTTTTATCTATTGAATATTGTCATAATGAGTCTGATCATATTTCAGATGCATGTACTCTAGCTAGTCTTAGTGATCCTTATACAAATATTGAGGATATTTTCTCAGATTTCAAAACTAGGTATCCTATGAACCCTTATGAGGACCATATTACCCCATCACCACTCATTGACCTCATCATACCATATCCCTCACCTTCATACATCATAGATCCTTTTCTTCCTATCAATGATCATTTAATCACCTCCCTCCATAGGGATGAACATGAACATACATCATTGGACTCTTCCCTAACTAATATAATGTATGCTAAAAATACAAAGGTCCAAGATCATATTCAAAAAGTCATTCATGATGATCAAATCACCATTGATCTAGCAATTCAAAATAGAGAAAAGTTGAATCATATAAACTTAATTAGAAAGTATCTTCCCATAGTGAAGCCCTCTTCGAGGCACTAGGGGATCATTAAAATCAAAATAATTATCTATCAAATCAAAGCTCAATCTCCCCTGGTGAAGCCCAAAGTCAGGCACTAGGGGGCAGATAATATATAATCAATTTTGAAAATCAAAACAATGTCAAAATTAGTATCAAGATGGTTGATAATCTCTCAAATAATTAGATCAAAGAAGAACTACAAAGTCAAAGTATCTTTGATCTCTCATAGTCTCCTGTGATATGGCACCAATCAAATAAGGAACATCCAACATGTCCAACATTATGTGCAACTGCTAGTCCCACCTCCCAATCACCCATCACACCTCCCTATCATGATCCTATCATACATTCAAGTCCTATACATCACCATCAAATCCAAACCCTAAATCCATCCATTTCATACCTCACAAACCTAAGCAACATTGTCTCTAGTAAGGGTGATGAAAACCCCTGGTCTAGAGTTTGGATGGGTCTCAATCAGGAGTCAACAAAGGTCATAAGTACATTAGTGAATCTAGTATTGACAATATGGTCTTAGGATTACACATCTCTATAACAAGTGTTGCTTGAAGATTGTAAAATATATGCATCTTGCATCTCGCCCATATCTAATAAATTGATATGCCATTAAAAAAAGTCAAAAAAAAACATTCATTCAATTGTGAAAAATAGTATTTTGCCATCTTGGGCAAGTTCTATCATTTGCATTATACCTCAACACTTGGGGGCAAAATCTACTTCATCTCTATAGCCATATCTCACATTCCTTGTCAACCCCATCCATGTCATGGTCCAAATATCTTTGTTTATTATGTCCATTTATCCCTTATCCCTATATAGTCTGTCATTCCTTCCCATCTTGACCTTCCTAAGGATGTGGAAGGTGTCTTGAGAAATGTTCTAGAATCATCTTGGCATATATGGATACTCAAGCAACTAGATAGTTGGTTCCTTTTTGATGTGGTCATTGGTGATCCCTAGTCCATCCTTCCTTAGTCTTCATCCTTTGTTCAAAATCACCCTCATCATTTTGTCATCCCATCCATTATTCCATCCATCCTTATCTCGGTTGCTAGGCTTAGTATTCCCTTTGCTAGTAATGCCATTTATATAGTGTACATAAGTATTCTCAAAAGACCTAAAAATGAAATATTCCAAAAAAACCTAAAATCCACAAAATCCTAAAACACCTTAGTCATCTTTTCATATGTCGCCTTGTCCTATGTCCTAAATATCCTAGTCATCCTATCTAAATGCCTTAGCCATCTTATCATCTTGTCATCTTACCTTGTCTTATTTATCAGTGGTCATATCATTTTGTCATCTTGTCTTGTTCTATATCTTAATCATGGCATTCAAGTCCTTATCCATAACCTTATCCTAATCCAAGTCATCAGACTAATCTAAGTCCATACCCTTGTCCAAGTCTATAACCTTAATCCAAATTCAAATGATCATGACAAACTTAGTCCAACTTATCACCTGATCACTCATCCCATCGACTCTCATCACAATAATAAACAAGACACTAATCACAATGCATCTCTATGTAGATACTTGTGTATGTTACTTGTATGCTTTGTATCATGTTTATATCTGCATATATTTGTTTTCTTGTCTATGTCTATCTTTTTTATTAGTCTTTTATTTAGTCTTGCATCACGTCTCTTTTGTCAAGGGTACAATGAATGAGGATGCTATGATAGAGCCAAAAAATCTATAATAATGATTTTGGGTGCCCTAGGTAGAGTTCCTCATTTACCCTTTTTATTATCATATACTTTGGCACAATTTCCTCTTTTTCATATTCTACTACCTAGTACTATATTTAAATCAGATTACTTAGACTACGATGATCATTATTAAAACAATGATGGATTGATAATGGAACACTTGTCACTTTTTCTATCCTCTATCACCTACCTAATCATCTAGTCAATCATCATCCCATCATCAAATTAATCATCAGGTCCAATCATCTAACCCAACCACATGTCATAACATCTAACATCTCTTATCATTTATTTTAGTCCTTTATCTTTATGTCTAACTTCTAATTCACATCCTCTATCTAACAACTAACATGTCTAACAGTCATCATCCTCCTTCTCTAGTCTATATCATCATATATCATCTAGTCCAAACTACATTGGCCTGAGGTCCTTTCAGACTATGTAGGTAGTGCTTAGTCACATTACATGTCTAAGGTTAGCTTGACCACTCTCTCCTCTTTCCCCATAATTTGTCATCATATATATCTTGTCATCCTTGCATCTTGCATTAGTCAAATCCTTGAGATATAATATCAATCATTAATCAATCAGTCTATTGATCAATCACCATCCCATAATCATCTCCCTAATATTTTCCTCAATCACTCACACCTGTTGATTGGGCCTGATAAGTCACAACATCCATATTTTCTTCCATCAATTATCCATTATCACTGATTGGTCAATTCACCATTTAAAGTTTATGGATTCCTCCCTTGATTATGGCATGATATGGACCATAACTTTATTATCATCTCTCACTCCCTTGCTCCTTGCCAGGGGCACTGTTGTTATTAATCACATTCTAGCTCATTGATTTGATGCATTGTAGTCCAATTCTTTCCCTTTATATTTTGCTCACTCAATTATATCATTTTTTATCTCTCATTTCCTTCATCATATCACTTGATTTTAGCTTTGAGCTACACTCATCATTAATCTTATCAAATCATTATCTTATTTTATCTTGATGTTCTCCCAACATGTGTCCTTACTTGGGATATGTTGAAATATTGTAGCCTTTATCATCTTGGTTTTATCTCTCCCTAGAATGTGTCTTTACTTGGGATATGTTGAAAACTTACAACCTTTCATCTTATCATTATAACGTTACGGTTGATTCCCCCTTGGGATGTGTCGATAACTATGACAAAATTATTTTTCCTCTTTGTACATAGGTATTTGCTAGGGCATCATCATTTTGTATCTCACTAATCATGTCAATTTCATCTTCTTCATTATCGATCCCCCATCTAGCAACCCAACCCCTTATCTTTTTGCACATCCCACCCCTCATTACCTCTTTCAAGTGGCCATCTACCTCCTTCCTCCCCACATCACCCCTCGATGGGGCATCATGTCCACTAAAATTCATCCATGAGTGTCTTTCTTCTTTAAAAAACCATTACTCCTTCTACTTCATTCAATTACATTGCCCTTTTAAATAAGGGTAAAATGTATACATCTAAATTTGCTCGCCTTCACCCACTTATTAATTTTGACACTAATCCCATCTAATTTCATATAATTCATTTTAATAATCCTCCTAGTCATTTTTATAACACTTTCTTTCATTATTAATATCATATGCCAACCTTATAACATCATATAGCCTAATTAATTCACCTAATTCCCCATTATCCACTAACTAACCCCACCTATCCATTATATTGGAATTTAAAATTCCCTCCCACCTACCCTAGACTATGAGTACCTCTCCTACTCTGTAGATTCTCTAGAACCCCGTAATTGCATGACTAATTATCTACTAATTATCATTAGACTTCCAAAGAGACTGTAAAGGCTTCTACTTATAGAACATTCTCTCCTCTATAATCATCCAAGGAATTTTCAATTCCTTGGATAATTCTCCACCCTTGATCATGGCTTATTCCTAGCCATTAATTTCTCTCATTCTCCTTTATTTAAACACCACCATCCTCCATTGAAACCAATCTTGGGAATGTGAGGCAATTCTATGTTAACAACTTTGAAATCCATAAGCCTTTATGCCAATCTCTTAATCATAATCCATTAATCTTTTGTCAAACAATAATCCAATCCTAGTCTTAAATCAAGCCAATCATATGCTATCAAAATTATAAGTTTACAAAGGTAACCCATAAGCATTTGATCATTTTATGGACTTGAATTTTATTTGGAGCATTTAGCTTTAGATTCATAATGTTGGATTTTAATGTTTATTTGTGAGCATTATGATCTATTGGATCTAAATTATGAATTATATTGATATTTTGAGTAGATATTGATATAAATTACATAATCAAATCCATTGCTCAAAATTATCATCTTACATTTGGCGACCTTTGTTGTTTTGGTACATATGCTTTATGAGAGGTACTCATAATGTGAATGGTTTGATTGAGTGATGTATTGATTATATATCACCACTATTTTTGAGACATTATATTTTGATTTGTAATGCAAAAAAATTTGTATTATGCCCATGGGGTTCTATGATATGCATAGTAGTATTTGGATCTCCTTATAAGACATGGAGGAGGTGATTTGATCGCTTTGCCTCAAATAATTTCTATTAGGTTATCACTTGATTTCTTAGTAATCATTGGTATAATATTTGAATCACTTGTTTTATATGTGTTTTATTGTAGCTTTGAATTTGGATAAGAAAACTTATTTGGCACAACATTGGTAGATGAGGATGAAACACATGGTTAACACTACCATGTGTTGGAATCTATAGGTATGCAATCTAATTTTTCAACAATGTGATCTTTAAATTAAAATTATTTTCTCACTCTTCTATTAACTTTATCATAAGGATTAATTGATCTTTTAAGACCTCACAAGCACAAACCCTAGGTACCTCAGATTGAATGTGCATACATACACCATCTACCTTGCCCCTTGAAGAAGTGATAACATGGACCTGGTTATAGGGATGATGGTTATCACCCTCCTTAGGTTTAGGAAGAATAAGCTCAATACTATTGTCATGAGAGTTGTAAAGAGAGCTTAATTTCTGATTTTGTTTTAAAATATTGTCATTATATTGCTCAAGTTGGTTACTCTTTTAATTGATTTCATCAGACATGAAACATAACAAGTAATAACTACTATGATGTACTATAAAACTAAGGATCTAAGAGATATATCCATATTAAACATGTTTGAGGAAAAAGGTAAATTTTGTTTCCTTAAATTTTGAACACTTTGAAATCAGGATTTAGAAAACAGTAAATGAGGAAACCTTAGGTCAAGTAGGGTTTTGAGACCAAAGGTCAGGGTCACCATAATGTGCAAAATGAAGAGAAATAAAGATAAATTTATTAGATTAAAAAATTTGGAATATAAAATAGGTTTTTCAAGAAAAACATGAAATGAGCCGAACCTAAAAAATAGAGAAACAAAAGTAAAATATATGACCTGTAGGTCTAAATTTATTAAAAATAGTAAAAAACTAATTTTGAAAAATCTATATAATATTTTCTCAAAAAAAAAAGAGGTTTTTTCCTATATCCACATATTTATGAAAAACGTGAGTAATTTAAAATTTGATTTATTATGAATCAGAAATATGCCAAATAATGTGGAATGCTTCATAAGCAAACCCCAGAATATTATGAATAAAGAATCATAAATTTTTATAAAAGAGTAATTCATTTCAGAGATATGAGAGAGGTTTTTGAATAAAATATTATTTTTGATGAAACCTATAAATTCATTGTAAAAGAAGTACACCATTCACCTTGTATGCTAATATTTACTAAAAATGGTAAATTACAAAAAGTGAAAAATATGTATCAAATTTTAAGAACAAAAAGAGGGTTTTTAGTATATGAATCTAAGTAGTAAATAACTCTGAAGAATTTTAAAATTAATCTTTTTAGAGTTCAAAATGTGCCAATGAAGGAAGAATCAACTTCCAAGCATGTGCACACGAAGCCCTTGTGACTAGAGGAGGGTAAAACCCTAAGGTAAAGTTTCAGATCTAAAAATACATCATAACAAGCTAAAACCCTAAGAGGCTTAGAAGCCCTAGATTAAAAAAATTGCATTCATGTCTAGTTCACCAAATGTTCAACCCTCAAAATCTAGACTATGGGATAATATAGGTTTAAAGGGGATAGAGATAGCCTAAGGCACAATGATGACAAACTATCTCTATAAGAGGCCAATTGTTTATAAAACTCAAATAAACATATAATAAATTTATTATGCTAAGATATGTTAAAAATAAAAAGTAAATTTATGTTATATATTGAAATAAAAATGAAAACAAAGTACTTAGATAGTTTTGATGCTAATATAGATATGGATCTAGAACAGGCAGGAAGGAGACTAGAAGAGTATTCTGGAATAGTTGCCATATTCTAGATTTAGTGTCTTTATAGCCTTAGAAACTTGCATCAATTTGGGATAGTTACATCGATGCTAGTGTCTGAGTTATATGTAAGTGTCATATATGGAATACCTATAAGAATAAGATGCAACCACTTAGATCATTGTAGTTTTTTCACCACTTTTACTCTTGTGCATTTGGATCTGGGTCATGGACTATTGCTCCTTGTCAAATAAAAAAACCCTAGTTTTTCCTCCTCACATTGGTTGTGTTAAAAATGGGTTAATATGCACATGGTGTTGAACTACCCAAAAGACCCCTCTATCATTGAGCACTGCCTACATAGTCAATACTCTGAAGAGGGCCTTAAGCTTATGTAGTTATCTCCTATGTGTTGGCTTGTGTGTGAATCATGCAATATGTGGAAAGTAAGTACAATAGTGCATATCTTGTAACCTAGAAAATATATCTCTTAGGTTATTCTTTTAGTACTTTAGACTTGTGTATGTATTGTTCCTATAACTGATATGAGAATAAAATAAATTAGTAAAGTTTTGCTCTATTGAATGTTTGATTGAATGATTTTGATAAGTTGCCTTGGTCTATGTTAGGTGAGGAATGAGTGAGTATTTATCTTGTATTTATACCAATCCCTTTGTAGAATAACTCACATTAAATCACTTAGCTTGACCATTAGGATACATATCATCTAAAAATTAGATGAATATATGATGCAAGTACACATTTTGGTAGATCATATCTATGTGACTAATGTAAACACACCTAAAAATGAATTCACAAAAACATGATGTAAGTATATCCTCTAATTCATCTTTGTATACTCTTGATCCCCACCTCCTCACTAGGCTCTCTTTCTGTAGGAGGATGTTGTCAACTTTAGAAACTCTTTAAGATGTCAAAACAATACTACACTCCTTCCCTTAGGTTTCACACCTCTTTAATATAAAAATAATCTTATATACAAATGTTTATTGACATGGTATAAATTCCTTCCCTTATACTTATAATCAATGTAGATCAATTCCTCTTAGAGGTTACAAACTCTTATTTTTAAAGTAATTCTTCACTCTCAGGCAAAACAGGCTTAAAGGGTTGCTAAACTATACTAGGCTTTAAGACTCATATTTGGAATTGGGATCAATATAGTCATCCTCATGGCTTCACAAAACACTTATTTACTCATAAAAATGACATTAAACTCATAATATAGGATTAGTACCATCCTTTCCTTGTAAACTTCACCAATACTCAAATAGGACTATTAGGCCTAATCAAGCTTAGTTAGTATTCTTAGGTTGAAATTGACTATAGAATTGGTTATTACTGATATTTTTAAACCTCTCATCCTTGTAAATATTTTCACACATTATTCAACTAGTCTAAAACTTTGATTCAACTCCAAATACACTCAAGTAGCCTAATAGGCTTTTAAACTAGGTTTCTCTTTTATACACAATATGTTTATTTGGCATAACTCCCCTTATATGAATCCAAAAGTATTAATACCATTTTAATTGCTAAAAAAACTCCATGACATAGATTCCCACCAATTCTTATGATTTTTGACAAGTTATATTGCTTCCTATATGGTTTTTAGTGTTTAAACCCTAGGATTGGTTCCTAAAGGGTCGAGAGCATAAATAATTTGATAACTCTCTTTTTAATGATTTTCAAAGGCTCATTTAAGTTTTTTGGATGATATGAAAATTATTATTACTCTTGAAATCAAATACAAACTTGAACAATTATGAAATGATGAAAAATACCTCTTTTATGACTTCACGGCCTCTTGACTGCCAAAACCTTACCATTACAGAAATGAGAGCATGTAGAAAGGAATAACTCACATTATATCACTTGAAAATGGATAATTTTAATTTCTAATAACTTTCACATCTCCACTTTACCTATTTAAACCCTTTCATATCTTTGAACAATCTCAAATGAGCTAAAACAATGTGTTTCTTCCTTGATTATGACACACAAAGACTTGCAATACAAATTTGTAGCTTGTCCAAGAATCAGTTCTAAGAGATTTCAAGAACTCAAGAACATAGACAACATTAAAATTGTATATAATATCGTATGGTACAAGGTATTACACACATCAACTGATATTCTTATATTAATTTCATGGCAATATTTACAAATACAGTCTTCCTGCAAACTATCACAACCCCTATACAGACCTATAAACTATCATCTCACACTTCACCATACATTTTACTAAAAACCTAAAAAATTTCTTTATGATTCTCTTCTTTAATTTATTTAGTTCTTTATTTTATGATTCAATCTCTATCCATTCTTGACTAGTGTTTAATCATGACTTTTTCTCATTTTCATGAGGCTAGATTCCCTCAACAACCTAATCTCATTTAATATATGTTTAATTTGATATTATCTCATGAATATCTCCTTGTTTTCCTAAATTTATTTTTCATATACACATTTATTATCCTTTCCTTTCATGAATACAACCTTCCCCATACATTACTTTGTCAAAAATTGCCCATAAAAGCCAACACTTATCTGGAAGAAGTTATAATTTTGATCTTGTTTTTTCCTTGAGATAGACTTTCATTGAGTATCATGAGACTAGAAATTAGGCACACATCCACATAAACCCTAAAACCTCCTAATATATTTAAAAACATCATAATGCACTTACATTCTTGATTGAGTCAAGAAAACTACTCTAAATCCCCTCTTTAAAATTTCAAATGTGCCTTTTTGGCGGTGAACTCTTAAAGAGGCTAAAAACCATACAAGCAATGAATTCTAAACACTTAAATACCTATTATGGGACATGCTATCACCTTAAATTGCACCATTGAGGAGGTTATTCAAGCATTCCTAATCTAGGTGATATCATGGAATCACTTTGAGGTTGTGAGTGGCCTAATTGATGAAGTGAATCTTTATATTAGGCTAGCTCCCTTGATGTATCACCTTGAAATTACTACTAAACCTATTGATTGTTGGGAAAAGGGAGAGAAATGACTAAAAACAAGTAAATGGGAGGTGATGCACCAAACTTAACACCCTCCACTTGCCTATACTCCACTAATAACATGAACAAGGACTGAAATCTATTGCACTAACTCAATATGAATCTCCAAGCATCAATATTTCAATATGAAGGTGAATATCAAAGTACCAACCAAGAGGGAAGATCAAGAGATCTCATAAAAGACACCAATGAAGCAATCTCCACACTTAACTAGTGTTAGACCATATAATACACTCCATATGACCTACTAAGATGACTAATAACCTACAAAAAGGTTATGAGATAGGATAAATAAAAGAGAGCTATGACACTACTACTAGCATTCATCAACTAACCATGAAGCATACACTATTACAACATTGATAAGACTATAAATTAGTATTTATTCACTTTCAAAGGCAAATTACAAGTGTTTGTATGAGTAGGGCTTTGCCATACTTAGTTTGAGAATCTGTTATAAACCTTGCAATGCCATACATATAGGAGAAATGAGAGTCAAGAGAGAGAAAGGACATTAAAAGGATTCATGAAAAATGTCATTCAATCATTAGGCAGTTACAATACCAGAGCTTCAGTAAGAAAATAGTCATATAACTCTTCACTTTCACATGTTGGCATGGTGTGATAATGATCCTCTAGAGGGTTGGTGTAGGAGAGAATATTCAACTCCTTGGATGACTCATCATTCTTCTTGGAAATTGACCCCTTTCTTGTTGAGAAGTGATAAGTTGCCTTCTTAACCATATAAATCTCATTAATCTACCATGTAATCCACATGACACCTTGCACATGTTTAAGAACCTTTCAGACTAATGTTGCAGAGGTATCTCAAATTCTCTTAGGTGTCTTGAAACCCTCCTTCGCTACACTTCTCCCTCGAAGGTCTTGATTGGCTTACTAAGGGGTCATACTTGATTTTGCTTGTACTCATTTGACATCACTTGTTTATGACTTGAGGATACATCAAAGAGTGTCAATGAGTGTTATTCGATGGCTTTATAGAGACTTTCAAACCCTTCATGACCTTCAATAGGTTTGCATCCTGCCCTCTCTTATGCAAACAAGCAAGCAATCTTGATCTAGGCTTGGTTTGAGGACTTATAACTTATTATATTTCCATGTAATTTTATGAAATGCCTTATATATAAGACCCTCAAACCTATACCTAGGCTTATAAAGCTTTCTCAATTGGTTTGGAAACTTAGACCTATTCAAACCCCTGCAAATAACTTGAAAAATCAATGTTTTAGGCCGCTTTCTTGCCTTTTATACCCCACACATGCCAACCAATGGATTAAATAGGTTCCTATGAGACAAAAAAGGGTCGTCTATGTGACTTCAAGATGAATCATGTGCATTAGATACACCCAAACCAACTTTCTCTCTCATCAAGCTCTTTAAAGGCTTTACAAGGTAGTTTTAGGTCTTCAACTTCATAACGATGATTCATAAAGTTGATGGAATTAATTGTAGAACCAATGCAAAAAATTTGGAGTATAAAAAACTATTCAACATCCCCAAACACCATTTTGACCCATGCATCTCCTCAATATACTTCTCACGTAATGAAAGTTGAATTTTTTGACTATTTAGGCCTGTTAAGAAGGTCAAGGTGAAGTTTTGAAAAAAAAGGGGCATAAAAATGTTTTTTTTGAGGTCCTAAAAACCTTCCATAATGTCTCCTAACTCATTTCCAAGTAATCTGACCCTTCAAATCACCTAGAACTTGTTCTGACCCATAATGAGGGTTTGTAGGCAGATTTGCCATTTTGACCCTAAAGGTCTCTATTTTGATGTCTTTATCCTTTTAAAAGGCCTTAAATAATCCTATAAACCTTATACAGGATCATTTACATCCTAAAAAAACCTTATACTCCCAAACCAAACATAAAAAATGCATAATTTCCATGCCTTTTGTAGGTAGGCCTATAGGTCTTCTTTTGGGTCTAAGAATGATTGTCAAGGCCTGAGAATAGCTCTTCCTTGAGTGATTTATCCTCATATATATCAAGTAAAAAAAATTATCAATATATTACCAAGGTATATCATACTTCACATTACCTTTGGACATCACATCCAACACATAAATTGCATATTTTATGTGCTCTTGTAGGCTGACTTGTAGGTGCACATAGTCAAGGCTAGTTTTGGGTAAAAGAAGTTTTTTCTTATTGTTTCTTGCATAAAATTATCATGGGACCTATATAAGGATCAATACCATGTCATTGACTTGTAAATACCTCTCAAATAGGTTGAAGATACTCATATACCTCACATAACTAAAATCTTGGCATGATCCTTGAACAAACACTATAGGACTGTGAAGGGACTTGTAGGTCTATTGAAGAAAGTATCATCCAATTAGGCTTATTAGCATGAAAAAGAGTTTAGATAGTATTTAAACCTTTATCCAATCTTATACTATCTTAATTGCCTATACACCTCTCACCTTTGGTACAAATTTTATAATCTCTCTCCAAATCCTACCATACAAGCTTGTATTTTCTCTCTTGAGGACTGTACCCTTGGTTTGGTGCAAAAAAGACACTTTAGGAATGAATGTGGGATTTAATGATCATGGATGGAGTGTGATAGGTTGTTACAAGTGTGTACTATATTCTTTGGATTTCATTTCAAGTCTAAAACCCTTCAACAATGCCATATTTGGTAGAAAACATTCACCTTCTCAACACCTTCAAATCTATAACTTCACATTTCTTTCATGTTTAGTCTATTTAGGCTCAGATAATGCCTTAAAAGGACTTAAGGGGATAAATTAGATCAAATACAATGGTTATTAAATGAATACCATCATTTTCATGCATGAAAACACCTTTTACCTTCAACAACCCTGTTTGCAAATCATAATATAGTCAATTGTAGTCATATAAAATGTTAAATTCGGTAGCTTAAGTGTGGCTTCTAACACCCAATCCATAGGTCCCTCTTGCATGCTCTAATGACCCTTCTAATCATCTTTTTGTTGACTTGTAGTCATCCATAGGCTTTTAAGACCTCATTCCAACTTAGCCAAGAACCTTTTTCCATGTTTATTCCATCCCCTTGGGTCCTATACCCTCAAGAAAATAGTGCCCAAGTTGGACTATAGTGCTGGACCCTAGGGTGTCCCTTTTGCAGTGCTCCTATCCAATCACATTTTTAGCCCAGGTGACCATTTTCCCCTAATTTCTCTTCTTCATTATGTCATCTTAGCATGATTGCATTTAACTCGTGACTAATAGATCTCTATAAAAGCCCTTTCAAAGTTCATATAGAAGGGTTGGAAATTATTTTGAAAAGTAAGCAAGAATAAAAGCAAGACCACTAAGGAAATCTTCCCTATTCTTTGCATACAACCATCCAATATAGCCACAAGCTTATTCAAACCCTTACACCAGTCCCTAGCCACCTCAAACACACCCAGTTTAGAATTTTTTACATCTTCATTACACTATTTCATAAAGCACATCAAGTGGGAGAACTACATATAGCTTGATCCCTCTTCGTAGTATTGGTATGTAGGCAGCGTGCCCACACAAGGGGTGTGGATACACGTTCAGTGCATCTTACACACACTAAGCCCCCCTCTTTCTCCAAGTTTTCATTCAAGGTTAAGCATAAGGAAGACCTAGGGTTAGATATTAAATCGAATCTAAAAGGAGCTTTGTCAACAATCAAGACTTGAAATTTCATTAGCAGACTAATACAGGGATAATGGACAAAACCCATAAAACTCATATCTTTGTGACTAGTTTGGACAATAGTGGTAGGACCTAGACTATATCACTAGACCCTAAAATGTCCTATTTTTGGCAATCCTATCCTTTCATTGAATGAAATCCAAATTTTGATTTGTGATAGTGTCCCAGTTCTACATAACTAGTCCCAGCTTTTGTCTTAGTTGTCTCAATCTAGTTTAAGCTAAGTTATATTTCTCTTCATTTATTAATATTGTTAGAAAAGTTCAAATTACAATCAAATTATACAAATCAGTATCTTAATTATTGTAATATTATTTACTAATTTAATTAGCTCAAACCTTTGATTAAATTAAGAATAAGACACCAATATTCCCAAAACTATAAAATCATTCGGTGAACTTGACTTATTTTGTTTGTGCATAAAAACCCTATAAACCCTAGGGTAAATTCCTTAATAATTTTTATAATATTTTTTTGATTTTTTACTTGCTTATTTAAATTATGAATTCAATTCAATTTTTTAAATTCCTTAGTAATTTCAAAATTTTATTTTTCCCCCAAACTCTAGTTGCATACACTAGGTCCTTTCAAATCAAGAATTTTTTGATTTTTTTACATGCATATTTAAATCAGAAATTCACCTTAATTTTTAAAATTCCTTAGTAATTTTAAAATAAATCATTTTTCAAAACCCTAGTTGCATATACTAGGTCCATTTGTTTGCTTGAGGTATCACCATACATCTAAAATCAGATTTCACATAATAGTAAAAATGGATCTCACTTATTTACACATATTTCTTGCATTCCTTGCTAATAATAAGGAGACCGTACTAGGTCCTATCATGTACATGAACAATGAAGTTTACCATATGTTAGTACAAAGCTTCATTCTTTGCATTTCATGCTTATTTTTCATAACATGGGATGATATTAAGAAATTTATTGTTACACATGTTAAGATACCTCTTCCCTTACCTCCCTTAGAACCTCTATCTCGTGTTGAGTTATGTTGCATGACCTACTTTACTCTTCCCCAAGTCACTACCAATTGCCAAAGAGCCTAGTTGACACCCTTTATCCCTCCACCACCTCAACCTATCAATTATCTTCACTCTCCTCCCATAGCTACTAGCAGTCCTCTATAGATAGTAGATAATGTAGTTAGAGCTGTGACTCGACGTGCTACCATGCCTCCCTTACCTAGTCAAGAACCCCACAACCCTCCTATTCCTTCCCATTCCAGGCCCAACCTACCTGCATAGTCAAGTCCACATAGGGCATATGATATTGTTGATCAGTTGAGGGACACACCAGTTAAGATTTCCATGTGAGAACTGCTTCAAAATCCCAATTTGTTTAAGAAAATTATTTATCAGATACTTACTCAGACTTATATGCCTATTGATTTAGAGCCTTTTTATTTTGCATAAGTGGTCAACACTTTAAAAACTATAGAAGATGCTATTTATTTTGATAGTGAGGGCATGCCTTCTTAGATAGTTATTGATAAGAACTTACCACTCTTCATACAAGCTTGAGTTAAAACCACTATAATTAAGAGAGTTCTCGTTGATAGTGGTTCTAGACTAAATATATGTAATATTACATTTTTATAGACCATGGATGTAGATATAGCATCCTTACAAAAATAATATAAGAATATTAGAGGTTTTGATGATATACCACAATAGACATTATGCACCATTGCTTTAGATATCATGGTAGGGCCTAAAACCCTCTCTATACAGTTCTAGGTCATGTCAGGTCCTCTTCATTATAATCATTTACTTGGATGACCTTGGATACACATTATGGGGGTAGTTTCTTCTACTCTTCATTGATGTGTTAAGTTTCACCATGAAGGATACCTATACACATGCCCAATAGATAACCAACCATTTAGATATTGTCAAATTACAGAGTCATCTTTGACTGTTTTGCCAAATGGGACACCTCATATCATAGTTTAGTCACCACCTCATTGCATTTCTCTTGATCCAATACATACTTATGAGGTAGGAGAGACTAGCACATCTAACACTTATCCACTTACAGTTGTGTCCTTAACTCCAGATATTAAGCCAGTCATAGCAAGTTCAGCAGTTCCAGCTACTCCATCAATCATACTTCTTATACCTATTACAATTTTACACTCACAAATAGCAGTTCTAGCAATACTTATTGATTCTATAGTTATAGTTACTTTGATAGTTATAGATACTATCATAGCATGGACATCTTCTACTACTACAGTTGATGAGACTCTCATATCACAGTTACCCCTTGTAAATTTTGAGTTACCATATGTACATGATGTTGATACATATTTCTAGCCTACTTTAGATGATACGACACCCACACTCATAGATGACTATTTGTGTGGATTGAGCTTTACACCAATTGGCCCAAAAGAGTACCAAGATGACTCTAGAGTTTTAACTACACATCCTACATCACTCTTAGCATATCGCACTGCACTATTAGGATACCCTCCACATTTATGATCATAAACAGATCACTTGACACATATAGTTCACATGGTTACCTTTATGGAGCACACAACATCAACCACATATTATACTATAGATATTACTTGATCATGGATTAATTACACTACCTATAAAATGATGCAAATCTATCAGTAGGTTATCACAACAAGATGCTTATCCATTTTGTCTCTTTCACATGATCACAGACCATGATACAAACTCATGTAAAACTTTACATTAGAGATTAGATAAACTACAGGTTCATGGTACTATTTATATTACACCACCACCAACACCAACATCACCACTTCCACCAAAGCCATCTACTATCAAAGTTAAATGTCCTAGAGGAGAATCAACATATTCACCACCAAAACAACCTTTATTTTGCCTATGGTAGGATGACACCATGTATACAGAGTCTACGACATACAATGATACTTATGATGATGATCTTGAGGCATTTTTTGATGGTTGTGATCCCTTCCTCTATCTTCATCCCCATCAAGCTCCATCCTTGGACCCTTTACCCCTTCCATCTTAGTTTTTTACATCATTATGTACATATTGCTTATTTCAAATTACTTGTATATAACTTCCTTTCAAATTAATTGTACATAGTTTCTTTTTGCTTACTTGTACATAGCTTCTCAGTATTTCTTGTACATAGTTTCCTTATGATTGATTGTACATAACTTATGTCAAAATATCAAAAACATTTAAATATATTCCAAAATACCAAAAACAATACAAAATTTTAAAATACAAAAACATTCAAATATTAAAAAACACAAAAACATTTCAATTGTATGCATTATCCATGCTTTACATTTCTAATTACCATGCTAGACTTACATTCACTATTATATGTTATCATTTATTGATTTATCTACATGACCATGCTTCACTTGATCTTCTTTGAGTGTGTGTAGTGACATCTAGATCTTTGATTACTTTACTCTACACACTAAGGGGGCATACTACTTCATACATTCAAGACATACATCAATATATTTACCCACTGGGGGCATCTTCTACATGACTACACCATCTAAGTTATGCCAATGTTACACCACACACTCTAGTTATCATATTGATGTACATTATTTACTAGCTTACATAGATTACTCTATTGACACTCACTAGTATATAACACTTGTGTATTTTTTAGCATATACCTAGTCTTGTACTTCATGTCTTGTATACTTTCACTTCTTACTTTGATTAGTTAGATGTGATTGTATTTCTAGTATTACATGCTTTCCTTTCTTGATTTGTGTAGCTATATGTGATTCATTTCTTAGTTCTTGCTTTGTTTCCTGTATGTGCCTTAGGACATTTACCAATGTCTTTTACTTCTATTCTTGTGTGTACCTTAGGACATTTGCCAATGTCCTCTGATTGTACTCTTCTATGTGCCTATGGCCCTTAGGCCAACCTTGCTTGTTTCAATTGTCTATGTATGTAGCATTTAAACATGCCTTGTATGCCTTCTTTCTAGTTTGAGTGACATGTGCCCATGTCCTTTATTTGCTTGGCCCCTTGGCCACTCTTGTATGCTTCTTACTTCTTACCTTGTGTGCTTGTTGCTTGATTGCTTTTCAATTGCTTACAATGCCATGATCCACATCATGCATTCCCTTACTTTCTTGGATGTCATGATGGACATCATCCTCCATCCTTCCATGACAACTAACAACTAACATTTTTAGTTTCAATTTAGTACATTAAACATGTTATTACAATGTTATATCTATCTAGGCATACCCCTATTTGATCTAACAATCTCCAATACAAACCATGTTATATCTTGAGATATCTTATTGATTATCATTGTCATATCATGTATTTCACAACATAACACACTTGTAGGGCTCTTTTTTCTGAGGGCAGTCATTGTAAGGTCTTCATTCCTACCCTCAAAAGAGAGGGAAACAAACATGGGTTTTGTCATAGAGATTAGAGCTCCTACCGATCAAAATATTAGTTTCTAAAACACTCAAAACAACAATCAGAGGTCAAATCAAGTAGAATACACCAAAAAAATAGTGATGATTCCATAATAGTCTTTAGTTTTAGCAAAGGACAATAGCACCAAACACTAGGATGTCCTATTTTTAGTGCTCCTATCTAAACAACAAAAAACCTAGATTTTCCAAAAAAATTCAAATAGGTAAGCTCATCTACAATTTTGCACATACAGACCAGTTCAGATTCAATAGTTTCAGTACAATTTTTCTCCAAGAATCTAGATATAGGGGGCATCATGTGCAGCATGATGGCTCTTGCTTCTAGTTTAGATTTAGTAGTTTTAGTATAGTTTTTCTCATAAAATCTAGATATAGGGGCATCATGCATGGCATGATGATTCTCACTTCTAGTTTTAGATAGGGCAATTGGTATAACTTCTAGATCAAAATCCATGTTTTAGACACTAGTGATTGGCGGATATATGCATGGCACATTGGTCTTTTTTTCTTTCTGAGTTTAACATATTACCTAGGCATTCTCATTAGTTATGTGCCTTATTCTATCTGCAGGTGGTTGGCATCATTTCAGAATGGCTTTCATACAAGCCTAACCTCCACTTTTTTGAGTGGCTTCCATATAAGCCTATTGCCCAATTTTAGAGTGGCTTTCATACAAGCCTAATCTCCATTTTTTTGAGTTGGCCAAGATTGTCCTAGTTTTCAGTACACATTCAACTATACATGTCACATTGTCAATGTTTCAGAGCATTCATGGGCTTTAAAATCCACCTCATACGACACACATTCATATCAGTATCAGTTTATAGCTTCACTTCATAGGGAAATGATGGAGCCAAAGGACTAGCTAGCCTTTGTATTCTCGATCCACCTACTCATAAGGATTAAACACACAGTCTAAACATTGATTAACACATGTATGACCATATAGCTTCACTTAATATGTGATGATGGAGCCAAAGGTCTAGGCTTTGCATTATTGAGCCACTTTTAGGGAATTAAGCACTCAGCTCCATTCATGATATTAATTTTGGTAGAACACATACCTAACATATCCAACACATCCAGTGTCACAATAGGTTTTGTATTGGTTCGCATACCCAATGAGGTGTATTCATTTCTTTCTCTTCCTCTCTCTCTTATCCAACTTTGTATGTTCTTATTTTAGATATAGTGTATTTAGTAATAAATGATCTACTCTTTATTTTTCTCTTATAGATTCACACTTCACGACATGCTCTCTCTACACAAAACCAACATCACATAGCTTCATGTGCTTCAACTTTGTAAGTAAGTTCAGGTGTGCTTTCTATTTTTTCTTTATCTTAGTATTTCACTTTGATGCATCACTAGAATAAAAGGGGGGCAAATTTAGTCATATAAAATGTTAAATTTGGTAGCTTGAGTGTGGCTTATAACACCCAATCCATAGGTCCCTCTTGCATGCTCTCATGACCCTTCTAAGCATATTTTTGCTAATTCCTAGTCATCCATAGGCTTTCAAGACCTCATTTCAGCTTAGTCAGGACCCTTTTTCCATGTGCTTATTCCATCCCCTCAGGTCCCATACCCTAAGGACAATAGCACCCAAGTTAGACTATAGCACTGGACCCTAGGGTGTCCCCTTTCTAGCACTCATGTCTAATCACATTTTGAGCCCAAGTGACCATTTTCCCCTGATTCCTCTTCTTCATAGTGTCAACCTAGCATGATTGCATTTAACCCATGACCAATAGATCTCTATAAAATCTAATTCAAAGTTAATTTAGAAGGGTTGACAATTATTTTCAAAATTAAGCAAGAATACAAGCAAGACCACTAAGGCAATCTTCCCTATTCTCTGCATACAACCATCCAATATGACCACAAGCTTATTCAAACCCTTACACCAGTCCGTAGCCACCTCAAGCACATCTAGTTTAGCATTTTTTGCATCTTCATTACACTATTACACAAAGCACATCAAGTGGGAGAACTACATATGGATTATACTCTCTTTAGAGTATTGGTATGTAGGCAGCATGCCCACACAAGGGGTATGGATACATGTTCAATGCATCTTACACACACTAACCCCCACTCTTTCTCCAATTTTTCATTCAAGTTCAAGAATAAGGAAGACCTAGGGTTGGATATTAAATCATCTCTACAAGGATCTTCATCGATAGTCAAGACTTGAAATTTCATAGGCAAACTAATAAAAGGACAACGAATAAAACCTAGAAAACTTAGATCTCTATGACTAGTTTAGACAATAGCAACAGGACCTTGACTATAGCATCAAACCCTAAAGTGTCTTATTTTTTATGCTCCCATCCTTTTGTCAAACAAAATCTAGATCTTGATTTAAAAGTGTCCCAGTCCTGCATAGCTAGTACCAACTTCTGTCTCAGTCGTCTCAATCTAGTTTAAGCTAAGTTATTTTTCTCTTCATTTATTACTATTTTTATAAAAGTTCAAATTATAATAAAATTATACAAATCATTAGCTTAATTATTGAAATATTATTTACTTATTTAATTATCTCAGACCTTTAACTAAATTAGGAATAAGACATCAATATTCCCAAAATTGTAAAATCATCAATCATGGCATTCTTTGGCATTGTAGATATAGTCTATGGTTAGTTGGATTAAAGAGATATAAAGAGGATAAAGGGGGATTAATAGATTTGACTACAAGGCTTTCATTCTAAACACAACCACCTCCATGTTTGAATAACATCATACCTTCAATAACTATACCTGTCAGCTCAAAAAATAACAAACATAACATTTTTTTCTATTTGACTGCTCACATGTACAAAATGATGGTTGAGTATGATGTGGGAGGACTATGTAGACCTTTTAAGAACTCACACAGCTTTACATTTGCATTCTCAAACCTTTAAATGCACTTAGATAAGAAAAACCATGCTTGTGGGGTCTTAGGAGGGTTTAAGGAGCTGTCAATGCTCTTAATGATTGTTCATAAAGGAGAGGCATTCTATATCTAAAACAATGCCACAATTTGGAAGGCCATTAGGGACCCCTCCTTTTCTTAAAATCTCTGATTCCAACTCTATCTCTCCTTTATGTACCATCCTCAAATTACTTGGTCTTGTTGAGCTTGCAAGTAACCCAATGACGAAATTAAGAGGGTTTTTTTCCTGTTTGGACTTGTAACACCTTAAGCATGGATTTAGATTTGGAGAGGCTAGATGGCATTATGGAGGAGCTTCACCATGTTGAACCCTACTCTACATGTCTAGAGATGCTCTAATTATGCATAAAAACCTACAAAACTCATCAAAACATATTTTTCATGCAATGGAATTTGATCATTTGAACTAGTGCCTTGTTGGATCCTTGTAAGAGATGTTCATTTAGTCCTTCCTAACATGCATAATGTAGATATAATATACAAATCTCCTTCAACCTACCTTTTCTCACATTAAACTTCACATTGAGCCATAAATGGAGTTGAATCAAAGAACAAGAGAGAGTTACAACTTGATATATGTTAGAAATGAATATTTTGACACATTTTGAGATATGTATGGATCCTATAAGGCATGGCATTGCCTTCCATGAGTGCCACATGGCCTCTAGTGACCTTCCTTTGCATGGTGTAACTCTTCATGCTTGATGTTTTTTAATTAAGTCACTTCAACATTGCAACAAATGAAAACTCTAACTATCTCAAAATTACCTTAACATTTCCAAATTTACCTTAATCTCTCCAAAAACACGTTATAAGACTCTAATTTGGGTATTGATGACAAGACCAAGTGTTTTTACCCTTTTTCCTTAGCTAGACCTTGCAAGAGACCTTGATCTAACCAAAGACACTTGATAAGACACCTCTCTATGACAAGGCATAACCTCTAGACTAAGACTAAACCCCTCAAAAGGCTATCAATAAAGTTAAAGAAGGATTAGAGGTAAGCTTTTGAAATGCTATGGCTTATGGTATCCATTTTGGCTAACAGGACCTTACAAGACCCCTCACACTCATAAAAGACCAAAAGCATTCACAATGATTATTCAAACCATGTTTTCACTGGCATTGTTGATGTTTCTACATCACTTTAGGGTGCTAGACACTTACATCGGAAAAGGACACCTATATTGACATAGTTGTCTGTCTGGGATGCAAGTGTCTAAGGAGTGGGAAAATAGGTATAGGATCAAAACTTACAAATTTGGGGGATAAGTAGTTTTTAAGCATTCTGGGAAAGATAGAAGGCCTAGGTCATCAACATAAGATGGGTCAAACTAAAAGATAGGCCAAGGGGCACAAGAGAAAGTAGATATAAGACTTGCAGAAGCAAGAAATGTTTAGAATTATGAGGAACATCCAAGATCCGAGTTTTACAAGTGTATAAGACTGAGGTGTTATATAATTCATAAATAATGTCTATACTTTTTTCACATTTTACTCTTGATCAACCCTCTACTACACTGCACACTCATACAAATGGAGTGTGTAAATTATGGCATGAGTGATTCGACCATCTTAAATATCATTACCTAGAGTAACTCAGTCATTATGACATGGTTTCAGGGTTGCCTCATATCCATTTATTTGATGGAGTTTGTGAGGGTTGCATACTTGGTAAACATCCTAAAGAGAAGTATGTCAAAGGTAAATTGTGGAGAGATACACAAATATTGGAGCTTGTTCATAGTGACATTGCTTGTCCATTTCCAACTCCTTCATTCAACATGACTAAATACATGCCTACCTTCATTGATGAATTTTTGAGGTATACTTGGGTGTACTTTCTTGAGCAAAAATTTGAAGTCTTTGATTATTTTTAGGAATTCAAGGCACTTTTTGAAAAATATTTAGGTAAGACATCAAGATTTTATGCACATATAATGGTAGTATGTCAGTAATCATTTTGTGTAATTATGCACTTTGGAGAGGATTAAACTACAATGTATAATTCTATATAGTCCTCACTAGAATGGTGTTATAGAGTGAAAGAATAGGTCCTTGAAGGAAATGGCCAACTGTATGTTACACTCCAAGTCTTTTACACATTTGTCTCAGGCTAAGTCCATAAATTGTGCTTGTTATATCCAGAGCCAAGTTCCTCATAAAGCATGGAAGGGAATCATTCCTTTTTAATCATGGAGCAGCCAAAAACCTAAAATTAAGCACTTTCAAGTGTTTGTATCTCTTGTTATGACCCACATTCCTAAGAAAATATGTAAGGAAATGGAACCTTAGAGTTGTCCTTGCATCTTTGTTGGATATCATGAGGGTGTGAAGGGATATATGATTTTCCACCCCACCACTCATGAGTTGTTCATTGAGAGAAGTGTATGTTTTTAAGAGGGTGCTTTAGACTCCACACTTGACACTTCTCCCTCTTCCTTGGATGCACTAGGATTTGATGATAATTCTATTGATTCAGATCTGCCTCAGAAGCTTCCTGATGATCCAGATTCTTCTTATAGTTTTGATTATGAGAGTAGTGATGGGGACTCACCTCTTCCTTCTCCCAGACTATCTTTAGAGGATGAGGAATCTCCTCCTAAATCTCTAAATTATGGTCCTTTTTGGGCTAGATAGAAACTATAAAGTGTTGTCAATTAGGTTGGAGATCCATCAGACACTAGGCAAACACATTCATGGTTCTAGAATACCCCACATGCATTCATTGCATCTAATTTTTATCCATAGTCATTTTGTGAGGCATCAGGAACTCTTGAGTGGGATACTATTATGGAAGATAAGTATGGTTCCTTGTTGAGGAACAACACTTGGGATTTATTCCATCTTCCTAAAGGAAGAAAACTTGTTTGATGTAAATGGATCTATTGAATAAATTTTTTAATAGATAGGTCTATAGACAAGTTTAAAGCACATTTGGAAGCAAAGGGTTTTTCTCAGGTACTTGACATTGACTATACTGAGACATTTTCCCCAGTTTCCAAAATTAACTCAATTTGATTCACTCTTGCCATTGCCACAACACATCACTTGGATGTTTATCAAATGGATGTGAAGAGTGTTCTTCTTCACATTGACCTCAAAGAGGAAATATACATGGATAAACCATAAGGATTTATGGAATATTATTCCTTAGTTTTCAAACTTTATAAACATATCTATGGCCTCAAACAAGCTCTTTGAGCTTGGTATTCTAAGATGGACTCATCTCTTCTTTTGGTTGGGTTCACTAGATGTCATTCTGATTTGAATGTCTACATTTTGTGGTAGGATGATCTGCTATTGATTTTGGTTCTCTATGTGGATGACCTATTGATCATAAAAAATTCTTCATCCACCATTGCAGTAATGAAAACTACTTTGTTTAATAAGTTCTTAAAGACTAATTTGGGCTTGTTGCATTACTTCCTCATGATTCAAATTTATCAGTCTGACTCCAAGATCACTATTACACAATCTAAGTATGCTCTTGATTTGATTGTACAATTTAACATGGCTAACTATAAGCTAGTTCTAACTCCCTTTCTATCTAGTGTGAAGCTTGAGGTTGATCACCCTTCTCCTTTGGTTTATGCTACCTCATAGTGACAACTTATTGGCAGTCTTATCTTACTTATAATAGCCCTAATATTTCATATGCAATGGACATGGTCTCTATATTTATACAAGAACCATATGAGCTACATTAGAAAGCAACTAAGTGGATTCTCCACTACGTTTAGGGTACTCATAGTTTTGAGATTCACTATGGATCAAACATTGATGTTGACTTGATTGGGTATATAGATTCAAATTGGGATGGTGATATTTGGAATCATAAGTCTACTTCAGGATATAATTTTTCTCATAGTTCAAACTGATTAGTTGGTCAATTAAGAAGCATAATGTTATTAATTTATATTCTATAGAGGTAAAATATTGAGGAGTTATTAATGTTGCCACTGAGGTTATTTGGCTTCATGAGATTCTCGTTGAGTTTAGTATCCAGTTTTGATGATGAACACTCATCTTTTGTGACAATCAAAGCACAATCCATATTTTCATGAATTCTATCCTCCATCAATGATCCAAGAATATCAAGATTCACATGTATTTTATTTGGAATCTTAGACATGAGCAAGTCATTAATCTCCTTTACATCCATACTATAGAGTAAATTATTGATATACTCACTAAACCCTTCACTGAGAGTAAGTATATTCATTTGTGGGCTTTTCTTAGGGTTCACGTAGTTCTATCCTCCTCCTTCAGGGGATGGTATTTCCATGTACTTGGGTGTCTCATAAGGCCTTTATGGTGGAACCTAATTCTCCACCCACCTAAGTTATTCTTAAGGGGGGGTGTTAGTGTAGGTTTTTATTTCATTTAATGGTTTTTACTTATACATGTTGTTTAGCTTTATTAGGTGTTATTTTATGTCATTAGGGGAAGATAATCCCACATTCATGAGGATGTAAGTACATGTCACTTTTCCTTAAGCTATTAGGGCTAATGATCATAATATAATCTTTGATTATTGAAGATAAGTTTATTTTTGCTCATGTTTGATTTCATTTCTACGATAAGTTTTTTCTTTGTGCATTTGTAGCTATCCAATTTCGATCTTTGATTGTGGCCCACTCTGATATATTATACCATTTGACTTGGTTAGATTATGTATTCACTTGATATGTACGATCGAGATTCAGTGCACTCAATAAATTTGGCTTACTCACTTTTGCATCAGATTTGGGACATGGTCACCCTCCAATTCTCCTCTTCACATCTCCAAGGTTTAGTTGTGAACCTATCTCTCTCTCTCTCCAATGTTTCAACTAGTAAGGATCATTACCAAAGCAAACTACCAAGAGGAAACATAGTTTCATTGACACACGTGTAGTCCTTCTTTGTTCTCTTTTCTTTCAAGCATTTTAATTATTTAAAATTTCATAATATGTGTACTAGTTACACTGTAACATGATCTTGGTTGCAAGAAACACATGTATAAAAAATTCAAACATGGCTCAATTCAAATCAAGGTGTGTTATACACACCAAGGCACACATTTATTTTCCTTTAACCTAATAATTTCATCCTTGTGCATTGCTAGATTTGGGGGGGGGGAGAAATGTAGATGTTAAGTCTAGATTTTATATGATAACTAGTCTTATACACTTGGCAATGATCAATAATGGCTCGACCCTTTAGTTTAGGACCTTTCTGCTATCGTAAAACTTGTATTCGCCATCTCAATGTGCCTAAATGCCTATCTTATAGTCAAATTCTAATATTTAGAGCATCTAGATAACCTATAGCCCAAAATATGCTTAAAACCTGATATATATCCTTCACTGTTAGCTACATATTTTTAGCATTTTCCTATTATCTTGTAAACTACCATCCAGATTAAGACACCAATATCGACGCTAGTTCCTCTGGTTTAAGCTAATGTATTTACCTTATAAACACTTAAATTTTCAAATCTTTCGATATGTATGGGTTGACCTATTTGTCTTAATTAACCCTCCCATGAGATATTTCAAATGATGTGGCATAAATATAAAATAAACCCCACTCATTTATACATTTAACCACTACCAAGCAAGAACCTATCAAGCTCACTACATAATTCACATAACTAATTTTTATTGTCCTATTCTCCCCAATTTCTATACCAGTCATAAGAGTAGTCTTTTTACAGGTATGAAGCATCTAAAAAGCATCCCATGATTAGTATTTATCAATTTCAAGATAGATCACTTCATACACTTGCATATAGCATATTAACCTATTGTTCACACAAAAACCCACATAATGCGGATAACTGCATCAGTGTGAGGCCTTTTTTGGAGTATATGGCTATGTAGGCAACAATCACTTCAATAAGGGTATTTGAGGTTATTCAACTTCACTTGAGCCCATTGACTCCTATTGTACAAGGTGGCATGCCCTAATTAGAGGACCTAAGGTTTTGAGCTACACACCAATATCTATAAACTATATGCATGATTTAAACAAGCAATCTACAAGGCAACAAGGAACCTTGATAGATGTAGGTGAAATTCTTAGAAAAGGACATGTACTTCACTACATACAAAAGCATCAATGCTAGTGTCCCTATTTTGATGGTACTATCCAAGCTAACTGAGAGTTAATTTCAAGAATCTAATGAATCATAGTTGAGCATCATCCTAACTATTTTTGCTCCTGCACTTCTCAAATATGCTTACACATCAGTCAATAAGCTAAGTATTATTCCTTCTTCATGATTAAGCAATCAAATTACTATTTTGGAATTGTGATTTCTATATTTAACATAAGTTCATGATTCAACACTATAATTGAATATACGATGAATCTGAATTATGTAATTGGCTTGCTTCTTAGAATAACCTTCTTCTTAGTTGATTAGGCTATTCTCCCAACCCTTGTTTTCAAAAAGGGTAAAACACTTTCATACCTCTTCCAAAATGTCTCCATTTGTGGCAATCTATGGATACCAACTTTCATCAATCACTTCATCTATGAGGGTTCAACCAAATGTTTAAGATGTGGAATATCACATTCAACACCAACATGAGGTATTAACTAGTCTCAGAGAGAATTTAGTAATGGCATAAAATTAAATGAAGCATCAAGTGGATCAACACCATAGTGAGACGCATTTTTAAGTGGGTAATTAGTTATTTATACACCTATAGTCATATAAGCAAATGTCCCTTAAGCAACAAAAAAAAGACAACAAAATTTCTTATGGGTATTATGACCCTTGTTAGATCCTACAAAAATTTGGCAATGTAGCGTACAAGCTGGAGTTACCCCAATCTACCCACATCCATTCGGTATTTCATGTTTCTTGTTTGAAAAAGGTAATTGGATATGGAGTCTCTACACAAACTAAGTTACTTGAAATGGATGAGGAAGGAAAACTCATTATGGAACCTGAGGAGATACTTCAAACAGGCACCAAAAGGTTTTGAAATAAGAGATTAAGGAGTATTTAATCAAATGGAAGAAATTGACTAGTGAGTATGTAACATGGGAGGATGAAACATTTCAAAAACAACATCTAGAGATGTTCAATGTTGAGAGAAACATTGTTTTGAATGTGGAGGGCATGCTGCACCATTACCTTGTAGCGTGTTCAGAGATATGGGTGGCTGACTTCTGGCCTCCATAACTGTTATCCTTATCTTGTCACATTTCTCTAGGTTTTTATATTATTAGTAACTATTACCAACAAAAGTTGCACCATTGAGGAGGTTGTTCAAGCCTCTTTACTGAAGTGATAGCATGGGAATAATCCTAGGTTATGGGTGATCTAAAGAATGGATCTAACCTCTAGATAGGGATATCTCCCTTGATGCATCACTTAAAAACTATCATTAAACCTACTAACTTGTAAGGGAAAAGGGAGAGAGAACTGAAATAAAACTAAAATAGGGAAGTGACGCACCAAATTGTTGACCACTACCACAATCTACAAATGCACAATGAACATAGGATTGATTTATTCATACACTACTCCTAATCTGCTCCTCTTACATTATTATTTTAATATGAAGGTGGTAGATCATGATTATGTAAGGAGGGCTATTTTCAAGAGGTATAAATGACAATAATGGAAGATTGCTTCATTTCACCTTCACAAGACTACTTAAACACTTCATATGGCCTATAAAAATGAGTTCAAACTGTATATAGGTGAGATAAAAAGACAACATGTAAAGGAGAATTGAATCAATACTAGACAAGATCAACCATTCATGCGTAAACACTAAAATACAATCATAAGAGAAGGTAAACCCAACTTGTCTATTATCTTGAACTACCCTCTACCCTCTTTGACACTTTTAATATGTTTGAGAGCCTTACATAATGATATTGTTGGTGATTTACGTCCTCTAAGAGTTCTTAACACATGGTTAACTATTATAAGGCCTTTTAGGTGTCTTAAAACTCTTCATTTTTTATTTAACACCCCTTTGTTCTTGTCTAAATAGTTACAAATCCACTTTATGCCTCATATGAGAATTATAAATCATCATACAAGGTTCGGCCAAGGTTTAGGTGATCTTCAAGATGGTATGTCATGATTCACTTTGTCAATCTCCATGTAAAACCACTAAAAGTCATAGTTTTAGGCCTGTTTTCATACCCTTTGCCCTTCACACATGCCACCAGATGGCTCATTCAAGAGCCTAGAGGTGCAAATAGGTTTTGAAATAGTTTTTAGGCCATATCATTCCATTTAAGGCACTTGGAAGGCCAATATTCTCCATTTGGTCTATTGAGAGGATTTTAAGTGGGTTTTAGGTACTTGAGTTGTTAATGATTGTTCATAGAGTTGAGGCCCTTAAACTATGAACTAATGTCATTGATTTGGAGTGGGAAAACCCTATAAACACATCCAATAGCCATTTGCCTCCATGCAAAACCTCCTTCAATTTTTGAGCATAAAACCATGCCTTCTTGAGTTCTTCACAAGGTGAAAAGAGGGTTTTGAGTGGTTCCTCTTCTTAGTGATCATTCATAGAGTTAAAGCCTGAAAGGAAGACTTAATGCCATGAATTTATAAGGCATATGGGTGTAATTATATGTATAATATATTTTGGTACCATGAAAACTCCCCTACCAGTTCTAAGTTAGAAAGATGATAGCCTCTCAAGTTCACTATTTTGATTTGTTTACTTTGAGAGAGGTGTTTTAGCCTAAAAGGGATCTAAAGTTTGCCCTTTTCTTAAAACATGCTTACATTGGGTATCAAAAAATTATTATTGTATTTTTAACATATCTCCATCATGCCCTTATTATTACATGTATTCCAGACTAGATTTTCTCTCTTGAGGGCTTAAGTAGGATTTTAGGCCTATTTAAGCCTAATGAACTTCTTGATTGAGTTTGATCCTTATTGGAATCAATTGATGGGATTTGACATTTTTAGAAGGTGTCAAGACAATTTCTAATCATTTCCTTTCTTATTAATGGGCTCAAGTCTCAAACTTGACTAGAGAAAATGCACATTCTCTTCATAGTCTTGAAAACATACTTGTGGGTTTCTTTTAGACCTAATACCCTACTAGACTTTGAGAATGTCTTTCTTGGATGATTTCCTCTTCAATATAGATGATTAAATAATTCTCATTATTATCTCTCATTTTCTTATCACAACTCAAATGACCTATGGACCTCATATCCAACACACAAAGTGCACATTCATATAGGTAGGTTTATAGGTCTATGTTTAGGCTCCATAATACAAGTATGATGGTTTTCTTCTTATTTGGAACTTTAATGATCTGACCAATATTCGAGAGTTATCTCGTGTTTCTCTTTACCTCTCTACAAATTTCCAACCTTTTAATTTACATTGTATATGTTCATTTTGATCATGTTGTCTGCGAACAAACTGTAGGTGGTCATTTAGGCCTTCTTGATTGTCAATCACCAAAATGGATTCCCTAGACTAATCAAACATTATTGATGTGATTTTAATGAGATGAAATTTTTTATAACATTTTATTTTGACCCTTACACATTATTTTATTCTTCAAAACACTCATCAACATGCTCCATTTGTCCTACTACCTGTTGATAACCCTGTAGGTGGTCACTAGGTCAAAAGAAACCTTCTTTCCTCTTAAACACCCTATTTTGATCCTAATTGATCAATGATGGAACTATGGATCAAGGTGAAACATTTTTATGAGATCCTTTTCTTCAATCCAATAGACTCAATACACCTTGAATGTGCATTTGGAGCCTTCACAATCTTCCTTAGGTTTACATAGTCCATCCTAACGCACACAGTCCATTTGAAGTCTAAATGAGTTTAAGTTTGAGTAGTCATAAGTGTTCAAGATGCTTGGAGAACTATTATAGAACCTTGATAAGATGAAATTTAAGTAAACCAAAGTTTTTTTCCTATTGGTTTCCTGTAGAAGCATGGTTATGTTTGCATGCATTTCCTTGAATACACTTAGACCTCCTTCTCTCACTATTGGCTTGCGATATCTTGGGTTTCAAATGTTTTAGAGCTTTTTAAAATGGAAGAAGGAAATTATATCATTATTTATATAGACCATATAACCTCATAATTGAAACCATTTACTATCAGTCTTGACCTATAAGTCTGCAGACTTATAGGTTCACAATCTTCTTGATCTTGGCCTAAATGAAACATCAAAACTTTGACTTTCAGGGCTTGTCACCTAGACTGACTTCTTGATAATGGTTTTTAATACTATCTTGAGATGTTTCTTCCCTTCAAGGATCATGTAAAATGATAACATACCTCCATTTGATCAAGGTTTCTCTACCATGGTTGTAAGTTCCAACTAACTCAACTATACATGCATAATTACCTACCTTTCTTGAAATTCATGCATCCAATGATACTTACATATATCTAAGGGATATTTATGATATTATAACAACTTAAAATCACCTCATCCATTCATTCAATTCACTATGATATCTCACAACTTCTTTGTAAACAAGATTGTCATGCTCGAACTATTAAATCAAGACTAGTTAACATTGCACCAAAGATGAACATGAGGAAAAATGAAATAAAATGATATGAAAAGGGTAAAATAGTGTTCAACATACCTTAAAAAAACATCTTCATTTATTTATTTTGATTCAGAGCTCTATATTTGGAGAAAACTAACCCTAGTGGGGTTTTGAATCCCTTTTTTGCACCTTGACATCTTAACAATTGTTTACAAATTTAAGGAGCCAAAATAGAAAAAAAATGCCACAAAGTGGAAGGTAATTAGGGTCCCATCCTATGTACAAGATCTTGGGTTCCAACTTTCTCTCTCCTCATAGTACCATCCACAACTTGGTTAACCTTTTGAGGCTACCAAGAAGCTCGATGGAGAAATGAAGATTTTTTTAATCTTGTTTGACTTTGTAGCTCCAATTTTTACATGGATTTGGGTTTTAAAAAACCATGTGGACCTCTGGAATAGTTTTTACATTGTCCATCAACAAAAACCCTTTGTAAAAGACCTCCAAAAACATGCTTTTTTCAAGATTCTACCTATTATGCCCTATAGAATTGCTAAAGACAGTGAACCAAGTGACTATTCATCTTCTCCTAACTTGTATAGAGTTCAATCAATGTTTCAAAACATTTATGACCTCTCTTTTCCTACAGCTCTTTCAATATATTTTCACTTGGCTGTTAGAAAATGATAAATAAGCAATTACAAAGAAGTCCCAATCTTAAAAAGTAGTTATTTAAGACACTTTGGGGATGTGTACAAACATGTACAACATGATGTCATTACCAAGGTGTTATATGACTTAAAAATACCCTTATCTGATGACAAAACCTTCATATTTATTCCTTACCTAGCAAATGTCATCTCAACATTAGAATGCACAATGAGACTAAAGTAATGAAATGCCTTAATCTTATCAAAACTACCTTAATCTCTCCAAATTACTTGAAAATAAAATGTGATCAACTTACTGGCTTTGTTCCTTGGCTAATTTGGTTAGCTTTAGATCATGATTGTCATGGAAGGGTCTCCACCTTGCTTTCTTGAACATAGTTCTTCATTGACTTGATTTCACACTTAACTTTAGCCTTATCAAACTTACCTTAAACAATGCTAAACACATAATAATCCCATAATGAATTACCAATACATGACAAGACAATGTGACTTAAACTTACTACTCATTAAACCATCCTAAATGACCTTGTAAGCTGCCAAGGAAGACACACTACCTATAATCTTAGATCATTAATGACTAATACAAGGCCTTAATAATGGCTATCAACAAAGTTAAGATCGAGTACACCAAAGTTTTGAATGATACTCATTCATGGTAGCCAAATTTTGGCTAACAATAAGGTCATCCTATGGAATAACCATGACTAGAATAGAGTATATATAGGAGGTAGTAATCATTACTTTAATATCATATTGTGAATTATGTTCTTATTGCATTGTACGGAGTTTTGCCCCTCGAAGTGACTCAGCCATATTTATCGAGTATTTTGCTCTTTTATCAATTATTATTATGGATTAAATTATTTTATTCTTATTTATTTGATATATTTTTGTTGATCTATTATCATTATTCCATTGGTGTGAATTATCTAAGTAATTTTGCTACATCTTTCTGATATTTTGATTAACTAGTTTGACATTAGGATGAAAACTAGATTATAAATTACAATAAATGGATCAATATCAAACATATTAGAATAAGACCAAGTAAATAATTTGGGAAACTCGTGGAGTATCTCTTTATGGTCTTTATCTTCTTGAGATCATGTCAATAATACACTAAGTATTGAAACCTTAAGATCTTCTTTGATACCATAATTAAATTCAATTATTTCCTCATTTAGCAGTAGGCAAGGAATCATGCCCATCTAATGGACTATCATCTTCAACAAGAGAAGACTCACAATCACCAATATATGCACAATGACTTAGATAATAGGGAAATCTATCTTTATGATAGAAAGATGGTAAATTAGAGTAAGATGCCACATATTTTTGAAGAGTTTTATCATTAGTAAAATTTTCAAGAGTTGGTAGCTTTAGTGAAGCATCTTTGTCAAGCAACTAAAGGTACACTAATTGTAGATATATAAAATTATATTCTTCATTTGATGAGATGTAAAATATTTAGAGAAGCGAGTATGTAAATTTTTGGTCATTTAAGTGTGATACTGATAATAAGCATTAGGAATCCCATGATGTGTCAGGAAGGGTTTCTTTGTAGCTTGAGTGTGTACTACATTCAATACCTAGTTTGAACTGATGGGGAATTTGGATGATTAACTTTTGAATACCTCATTCATTTCATCCTAATCCTTTACCAAACATCATATATTATTTTCATAGGTGTATCATATTCCATATTGTTCTAAAATAGTTTGGGCTAGACCAAGAGGTCGATTGCTATTGAAAAAAGTATCCACGATAGGCTATTTGCCTTTATCCTAAGAAGATGATATTTTATTGAGATATATGATGGAAAAGGTTATTCAAAACCTTGGGGAATACAATATAACTGGCTAATACCAAATGTGTGCATGTCATCAATATATTCCCTAGAATTAATTAATAGGAGTAAAGTAGAGTTTAGACAATTATTCATCTATACTATCATTATAAATATCAATATCCTCATTGGTATTGGTACTTTCACTCACATCATATGTATCCATTCTCTTATGGGAATTTATTGTTAAGGTGATATGATCTTTGGTTGCGAGTTTTTAAGGTGTGGAATAACATTTTTTTTGGGTTCAACAACTTTACAAAACCAAAAAAAAACATCATCTATGAGACCACTATAAATGTAACATTCATGTATAAATTTTAAGCATCTATGTAATGTAGAGGGAACCAAATTCATAACATTAATATGTGGTCTACCAAGTAAATGATTATAGCTTACTTTATTAAATATCACTTAACATTGCATAGTTAAAATTTTAGGTCCAGCATATATGTTTAATGTACTAATTATTATGGCTCTTCTTAGTTGGTTTTCAAACTCTTTATGATCATATCCCAAGTTGTAAGAGAATTGATATCAAGTCCAAGCCTATTAAGAAAGGATTCAATATAATATCGAATCTTAAACCATTATATATAAGGACTTTTTTGACTCCTTTATAGTTGATAATAACTTGAATGTACAAAAGTAATTGCTAGTAAATGATATCCTTAAAGGGTAAGTATTTCTATTAAAAATAATTAGACTCTCATTGATTGGTAAAGTCTTGAAAATAAAATAAAAGCATCGAGTTCAATAACACATGGTAAAGTAAAATCGTGTAAGGCTTCATAATGTATATATTTGTAAATATTTGACATTATGAGTAACTATATGATATAAATATTGGCACGAGAATTATTAAGTTTATCTAAAATATCATGTTCAACAAACACCCATATTCCAATTCTAGTAGGAGTAGGAAAAATATTATAAGCTCAAGGAGGAGTGTGTTTGTGAAACCCACCTCAAAATTGAGAGGAAGTAATGGTGATATAAGCATTGCATGCCCTACCCCCTTAGGTTTTTATAACATCTACCTTGTATAAAATCATAAAATAATCACCAATACGAGGGCTATTACCAAAAAGATGGAAAATAACCTTGTCATCAATGACAAGGGTGTCAACACATACAATATTATTATCACATCCAACCCTGGCGTGATTCAATCCACAAGCTAATATTCTATGATAAATGCAAAGAAAGAACCTTGGAAACATTGATAAACATTTATATGACAACCATATCATAAAGCATAAGAGCATATAAAATACATATGTCTCCCATATATATGCCATTTCAGGCATAAATGCAATATAATAATATGATCTACCCATGGGAAAAGGGAAAAAACACAAGACTGGGCATACATTACTAAGGGAAAGATGACTAAAGCTTAGCAAAGTTGACATAGTCTAAACAAATGGAAGCCTAATGAAAAGGCATAAACAAGGAGAAGGTTTGATTAAATCCCTGAAATAATCAGAATGTTAAAAAAAATAGACCCTAGGTGGAGGGTTATGAAATCTTAGGTTGGATGACCACTAGGATTGGGTTCATAAAAATATTATAACTATTTGGTATACAATTGGATTTACACTATGCACATAATGTTAAAACTAAGTCATGATAAAGATCTAAAATCAATCAATAAAAACATTCATATGTGACTTAATGTCTAAAACAATAATTAAAAGCATTGATGAATGATTGGACAAGCAATAATAATGAATGAATATAGAAAGAGGAGAAATAAGACTAAAATGAACACACCTAATTAGTATAATATAATTATATGGCTTAAAGTAAGATTTTGAGACTTGTAGAATGAAAATCTTGAAATATAACTATAATTTGAAAAGGGGGCAAAATCAACAAACAATTGATTCTGACATGGCACAAAATCGACCACCAATTCTAACCCTATGTTGTTAATTTTGACTGAGGCTTGTAATTATGACCTCTATAGATTTTTAGCCTTTGTATCTTTTTAGATCTCTTCAACAAAGACAAATAAACGGGATCCTAGTTTCGCTTTGTAAAATTAATTGGCATTTTTTAAATTTGCTTCTCCTTAAAATTTGACCTAATTCTTCTCATTATCTCAAGAGGAATATAAATTTGTAAGTTAATTGGCATGAACAACTTTTTGAGGAGTTGTAACTACATATACTGCATGCTTGGAATCAAGGCTCAATGTAGTTTTATTGCTTGTGAGTGAATCCCAACCCAAGATGAGAGATACAAATCTACCTTCTCTTTCTAAATAATCAAGTGTAACTACATAAAATTTTCTTATGTATTATTTTGGTACAAGTATGCAAAAATATAAATCATTTGAATCACTTGAAATATCGAAGAACATGATTAGAATCTTGATAATGCACCTAAGATTTGTAGAATTCCTTCATATTTGTTGTTTATTGTTGAAATGCCCATATGAGGCTTTGTATGTATAGGCTTCTTGAATTCAAATTAAAAACCTATTGATGCACAAACCACATAAGAATTGTGAGAAAATTATCTATCGCGGGTCCACATATTAAGAAATAGGAAGAAGGGAAAGCCCAAAGGGCCACAATCAATGTGCCACTGATTAATCAGGTTAGAATTGATGAACCACTGATTGTGATCAGTTGATGGATCACTAATTATGATCAAGTTAGAATTGATGAGCCACCAATTATGACCCAAACACAAAAACAATAGAGGAAAGATAAAGGGAGGCCTCCAGACACAAAGAAAACACACAGGAGAGAGGAAATAAAAGAAGAAGAATAATATGGGACAACGCAAAAAAGAAAGGATAGGCGAAAGCACACATAAAATATGCCAATATGTACCTAATTTGAACCAATGATCCATATACACAAAACTATGCTAAAAACATTACAATAATATTTTTTGTATCGTAATTAAGTATTTAGAGTACCAAAACTAGATATTTACAATGGAAGAAATATAAACCTATGCATAAACTACAAAGGGAAAGAGGATAAAAGCTTAGCAAATCTAGCATGGTCTAAGCAAAGAAAAGCCTAGTGATAAGACACAAACAAAGAGAGGGTTTATGAAAACCTTGAAATAACTAGAACTAAAAAAATCAAACCCTAGGGGGGAGGGTTTATGAAACCCTATGTTGGTTGATCACTAGGATCTGGTTCACCAAAATATTGTAATTATTTGGTGCACAACGAGATTTATACTATACAAAACATATTAAAACTAAGGCACAACAAAGATCTAAGATAACATAGTTAATAACAACATTCAAATATGACTTAATACCTAAAATAATAATTGAAGGTACCAAAAAATGATTAGATAAGTAATAATAATGGATGAAAATAAAAAGGAGAAAGAAGACTGAAACAAATACAGCTGATGACTATAACTAAATCCTGAGATTAGAAGTAGGATTCTAAGACTGACACAATGATAAACTTGAAATCTAACCATAATATAAAAAATGTGCACAATTGATATGCTGACGATTATGACTTGGTGTAAAATTGGCAGCGAATTTTGACCCTATGTTGTCGATTCTGATCGCGGTTTGATATTCTAATCTATGTAGAAGTTTAGGATCTGTAACTTTTTGGATTAGTTCAATAAAGATAGATGAACATGATCTTGGCTTCGCTTTTCAAAATTGATGGGAATATTTTTTTGATTTACTTCTTCATTGAATTTAACTTAATTTCTAATAATATCTCTAGAAGAATAGAAACATGCATGTTAATTGGCTAGGGAAACATCTTGAGGAGTTGCAGTTACATATCTCACATAGTTGGAATCATGGCTCAATGTAATTTTAGTGCCTGTGAATTTATCCCAACCTAAGATAAGTGATATGACTTCATGTTCTCTCCCTAGACAATCAAGTGCAACTACTGAAACTTCTCTTAGTCCTTTTTTTGTTACAAGTTTGCAAAAATATAAATATTTTGAATCACTTAAAGTCTTGAAGAGCAAAATTAGAATCTTGACATTGTATTTAAGACTTGTAGAATGCTTTCATCGCTGTTGTTTATTTTCGAAATGTCTTAATGAAGATTTGTATTTATAAACTTCTCAAAATTCAAATTAAAAACTATTATTATACAAATCATAAAAGAAAAGATGAAAAGTCGACAATCATGAGTCTACTCATGAAGAAATGAGGAAAAAGAACAAAAAAATCCAAAAAAACAAAAAAATTACTATCAATAAGTTAAAATTGATGGATTACCAATTATATCTTAGACACAAAAATGATAGACAAAAAACATAAATAAACTTTCCAATTAAAAAATACATTAAAAAAAATACCAATAAATACTTACTTTAAATCAATAATTTATATATACAAATTAAAACATTACAATAATAAACCTTATACCAAAATTAAAAACTTTAGTGTTAGAAGGACCAAAGTGCCCTCTTTTTATAAAAATAAATGAATAAATATATCTAAATTATATATTTATTTATGTGTACCCTCGAAAGTAGCTAAAAATAAATGCACCAAGAAAACAAAAATCTCAGCGCTTCCCGCGAGGCTCCATTAGCTACATTAAGCACAGTAGTAAGATCGTTTTCTTTCCATTTTCAATGGCTATGGCGAAAGAAGAGGGTTTGGAGAAGGCATCGGACCTCTACATCCATGATTCCCATGCCTTATCACCCTCAAACGAAGAAATAGTCAAGGGAAACACAACCCAGTTGGATCAATCATCCGACCCACAGGACGCTGTGAATCTCAACACTAATAAGAAGAAAAAGAAGAAAAGAAAAGCAGGTGCTCAGCAGAAATTGCTGCCTTCACAGAAGCTCGTGGAAACCACTTTTCCATGGAAAGTCGTCAACCGCCCCGGTCGAGGACGCTGTGCTGTCGCTCGCAGGTAATCATCATCTCTCGACTAAGAATTGGGCAATTTTCTGATAAATATAAGTGTATGTTAAAGCTTTTTGTTCAAAGTTCTGTTGAAATCTTTGATAATCAGGATGGGCTTTTTGCTTATAAAACTTAATCTATTGTTGGCTTTTTTCAATGAATATATTTTTCAAATACATCTGTTAGATTTATGATCAGAATTGAAACAATCAGAAATTGCAACACAATGAATAATGAACACAACAAGATAAATCTGATTTACTTTTTAGAAGTCGCTCTGTCTTATAAATTATATTTGTGATTGAATATATCTATATCTTGAACAATGAGGAATCATTATATATACAAGTGAGAAGAAAGAGACACATCTCTTCAATCTCTCTGTTGGCAAACAGACACATCACTTCAATCTCCTTGTCGGCCTCCACCAAAAGTCTAAGACGTTGGGCTAGAAGTGGGAGCCCGAAGCTGCTCCTCCAACATCAACACTCCCTCTCAGCTAGGGAGGATACTTCCAGCTACATAAGACATATCACCTCATCGTGATGTCAACCACAATGGATGACATCCATCATGGCTCTCTTAGAGTGTGGAATCAAGGGATTTCACCTCGAACTTCTCTCACAGAGAAGAACTCGTTATCAAGGGATTTCACCTCGAACTTCTCTCACAGAGAAGAACTCGTTATCAAGGGATTATTGATACTGAGACTCTTTCTCAGTTAAGGCTGTATTCTCCACTATACCAAGCTTATCTCGAAAGTACACAAACTTTAACTTGGAGAGAGGCTTGGTGAGAATGTCTGTCGTCTGCTCATCAATGCTGATATACCTCAACTCAATAGCTTTCCTCAATACCATATCTTTGATATAATGGTATTTGATCTCAACATGCTTGGTTCTATCATGAAACACTGCATTGACAGAAATCTTCACACAGCGATGGTTATCACAATGAATGATTGTAGGCTCCATTGATTGTTCAAACAATCCTGCAAGGAGCTTACGAAGCCATACTGCTTCCCGAGCTGCCATACAAGCTGCAATATACGCTGCCTCTGCTGTACTCAATGCTACAGATGACTGTTTCCTGCTGCACTAGGAAATCATAGCAGATCCCAAACTAAAGCAACATCCAGAGGTGCTCTTCCGATCAGAGACACATCCTGCCCAATCAGAATCAGTATATCCATGCAGTTTCAAGTCTACACTAGAAGAATATCTCAAGCCATATCCAACTGTGCCACACAAGTATCTTAGGATATGCTTCACTGCAACTAGATGTATTTGTCTTGGTTCACACATGAACTGAGTAAGTGCACTCACTGCATAGCAAATATCTGGTCTAGTATTAACTAGATACATCAATGAACCAATCATTTGTCTGTACATGCTAGGATCCACCAGATCTGAACTAGCTGCAACCTCTTTTAACTTCAACAAATTAGATTCCATCGGTGTAGACATCGGTTTGCAATTTATCATACCAAATCTCTTCAATATGTCAATAGAATACTTCCCTTGACTTAGAATGATCTCATCTGGTTTCTGCCATACTTCTAAACCAAGGAAGTAATGTAAGAGATCAAGATCCTTCATTTCAAATTCTGAAGCTAACTCTCCTTACATTTGAAAATGAGGTGATCTTCTCCGGTAATAAGAAGATCATCAACATAGAGAACCAAGATTAATGCATTGCCATCAATTAGCTTGAAGTATAGGTTTGAATCAGCATCATTCTTGGAGAAATCCAAGCTCATCAAGTATCGATCAATTCTTTCGTACCAAGCATGAGGAGCCTGCTTAAGGTCATACAAAGCCTTCTTCAGCTTGCAAACATGAGACTCCTTCCCATGAACCTCAAAACCATCAGGTTGCTCAATACATACCTCTTCCTTGATTACACCATTTAGAAATGCTGTCTTCACATCCATTTGGTGTAATTTCCATCCTTTAAATGCTGCAATAGCAATGATGGTTCTAACGGATGTATAATGAGCAACTGGAGCAAAGGTTTCCACATTATCTACTCCCTCTTTCTGAGAGAATCCTCTAGCCACAAACCTAGCCTTGTACTTCTCAATGCTTCCATCAGCTGCATGCTTGATCTTGAAGAGCCACTTAGAAAAAACAACAGATTTTCCTTCAGGTCTGGGTACGATATCCCAAACATCATTCTTGAGGATGGATGGATACTCTTCAGCCATAGCATCTCTCCATACTTGTTGACTAGTAGCTTCCTTAACACTAGAAGGCTCATAATCAATAATTTGACTCATTAATAACACATAATCTGAGAACTTATGAGGTCTCTTGCTTTCTCTAAGAGATCTTCGGGGAGCTGTATATTTTCCTGCCTCTTGCATGTTTTCTTGAGTCCACCGAGGCCTTTTCCGTACTATAACAATGTCACTAGGTCCATCAGTTGGTTCGAAAGGCATAACTGGAACATCATCTTCTTTTGAATCAAAAACCTTTCTCTGAATTTCAGGAGTATGGTCAACTTCCATAACCTGAGGAGACTCTTGGTCTTCATTATCTATCTCCATATGAATGCTCTTAGATCTTTTGAATGCAACATCCTCTTCAAATGTAACATCCCTACTGATCTCAATCAACTTCTGACCTGGAATGTAAATTCTATAGGCTTTTGAAGTTTCACTATAGCCTACAAATATTCCCTTCTTGCCAGAAGGATTCAACTTAGTCCTTTCATCTTTTGGTAGGTGAAAATATACTGGATAACCAAAGATCCTCAATTTACTTACTTCTGGCTTCACCCCTGTGAAAGCTTCTTCGGGAGTCATGTTCTCTAAAATGCGGTGAGGGCTTCTATTCTGAACATAAACCACTGTCTTAGATGCTTTAGCCCAAAGGAAGATTTGCAGATCTTGGTCATGAATCATAGCTTTGGTAGCTTCTACAATAGATCTGTTCTTCCTTTCTGCAACACCATTCTGTTGAGGGTTGTAAGGAACACAAAACTCCCTCTTAATCCCCATTTCAATGCAAAAGTTACGGAATTCATCAGAGGTGTATTCCCCTCCGTTGTTGGATCTTAGAACTTTGATCCTCTTCCCAGATAAGTTCTCTACCTGAGCTTTAAACTCTTTGAACCTCTCAAGTACTTCTTTAGATTCTTTAGATTTCAAGAAATAAATCCAAGTCGTTCTAGAGTGGTCATCAATATAAATAATGTAATACAAGAAACCCACCACTCAAAGAAGCAATAGACATTAGACCACATAAATCAGAATGAATGAGATCTAGAATACATTTAGATCTACTTTCTCTGCTATAAAATGGTCTTTTAGTATTCTTACCCATGGCACAACCTTTGCAGGTACCTTCATGCTCCTGGTTGAATTTTGGAAGACCCGTGACCATCTTCTCCATGATAGGTAGAGCTTGAAAGTGTAGGTGAGCTAATCTTCTATGCCAAAGATCACACAAGCTTGAAGAACCATGTACTAATGCCTGAAGTGGACAAGTGATTAGCCTATAGAGTCTCTCATGTCTAACTCCAATTATTCGAGCAGTTTTGAAGCTGGAATTCGTCATCCACACAAGAACTTTGCCTTCGGAGAAGGCAACTTGATAACCCTTGTCTTCCAAGGCTGAAATGGAAACCAGATTTCGTTTGATGCCTGAAACATAGAGACCATCACTTAACCTTAGAGTAATGCCGGATTTTAAGTGGAGAGTAGAGATTCCAATCCCTTTCACTGAATAGCTAGCATCATCTCCAATGATAACTTGTTCACTAGAATTTCTCTCCATCAAGTTTGATAAATGCTTCTTAAAACCAGTGATGTGTCGAGATGCACCACTATCAATCAACCAAGTGTTGGTGTCGGTAGGTACATTGCTTGATAATGCCGAATAGAACAAATATTCACACGTTTCCTTCTGAGGAGAGGCATCATCAACATTTGCAATGGTGGCTTGTTGCTTAGGCCTAGAGGGACAATGTTTGGCAATGTGACCATACTTGTCACACCTAAAGCATTGGATTTTGGAGAGGTCCTTCTTCTTCTTGAAAGCGGGAGCACCATCAGTTCCATTATCTCTGTTCCTCTTGAAGAATCCTTTCTTCTCATTCTTGCTTTTCTTCTTAAATGATTGAGAGGCAAGGACATGAATGTCTTCATTGGTAGAGCTTTGACCAATTCCTCTAGCGACCAATCTAGACTCTTCTTGAATGCAATCTACCCTCAATCGATCAAACTTGGGAAGTTTCGATCTTGCACTGATTCCTTGAATGTAGGATTCCCATGATGAAGGAAGGCCATTGAGAGCAAGCATGGTCAAGTCTTTGTCATCAACTACATGACCAATTGTAGAGAATTGATTTCTTAATTCCGAAATCTTCATAAAGTAAGCAATAACTATTTCTCCTTTCGCCATTTTCACATGATGTAGTTGTTGCTTTAGTGGAAGAGCCCGGCTGGTGTTGTTGATTTCGTACATCTCCTCCAAGGTTTTAAACATGTCCCTTGCCGTCTTCAACTTGGAGACAATCGGAACAATATGATCTTTAACGGAGTCAACCAATATCTTCTTCGCCTTGATGTCTTTCTTTTTCCACTGCAACTTCTCTTCTTCCTCCAATGGTTCGGGAACTTTGGTTTCCACAAACTCAGCCAAGTCATTTTCTTCCAAGGTGAACATGAATCTAAACCTCCATGATGTGAAGTTGGATGCTCCTTCGAGTCTATCCTCAATTTTAAGACTGTTCACCATCTTGACTAAAATAGGGATAGACAAGAGATATAAAGAACAATAAAGAGTATTGCTGCAATGACAAGTCTGATCACGATCTTCTTCAAACCTGCTCTGATACCATGTTAGATTTATGATCATAATTGAAACAATCAGAAATTGCAACACAATGAATAATGAACACAACAAGATAAATCTGATTTACTTTTTAGAAGTCTGCTCTGTCTTATAAATTATATTTGTGATTGAATATATTTATATCTTGAACAATGAGGAATCATTATATATACAAGTGAGAAGAAAGAGACACATCTCTTCAATCTCCCTTTTGGCAAAGAGACACATCACTTCAATCTCCCTGTCGGCCTCCACCAAAAGTCCAAGACGTTGGGCTGGAAGTGGGAGACTGGAGCTGCTCCTCCAACATCAACAATATCTGCCTTGAAGAAACAACTGACGAAAGCCAATTATGAGGCCCTTACATACATACTGGACTGAAGAGGTTTATCGTAAGACGAATTGAAGTGTATATATAGCAAGGTTGTCTTTACTGCATCACGAAGTTAAACATACGGATACAAAAGTTGAACAATATATAAATGGAAAGAAATCCCTTTTTGGGCTTCCACGAGAGGGGTCTCATACCCCAAATTTGTATCTGCCCTGACCATTACCAAAAACAACCTTTACCTTTATATATAAATTAGTATAGATATCGTAAATATATTTATCCAAAAAATACTGGAATTAATCAATTTTGAGGTGCCCATCTTGGATTTGTCACATGCCACACTGATTAACGATTCCATTACCTTTTTTATAAATTTCTCGCTGATTGGTGATAGATGGCCTCAATTTGGCCGCACCACTACGTCAGTCTTGAAAGTCTTTCAGAAAAAAGGGCTGCAAGATATCATGTTTTTTCAATTGCCTTCTCTAATTAAGATAAAGAACTTCCGAATGATAGTCCAATGGTTGTCAATTTTAAGGTGGGTCTATACTCCACCACCACCCCTGGTTACCATTTTAGGTTATGGCTATCAACGTAATAATTGTAGGGTATAAATTTAAACAATATATAAAGTAAATGGAAAGAACTCCTTTTTTGGGCTTTCACAAGAAGGGTCTCATACCCCATATTGGCATCTTGCTTGGCCAAGACCTAAAAACAACATTTACCTTGACATTTAAATTATTAAATAATTGTTGGTATAAGTTTTGAACTACATATAAGGTAAATGGAAAGAAATCCTATTTTGGGCTTCCAAAAAAGGGGTCTCATACTCCAAATTGGCATGACTTAAAAATAACCTTTACCTTTATAGATAAGTAATTGTATATAATTATATTATATAGAGGTAAATGGCCTATATAGTGAGAAAACTTGGTCTATGAGACCTCCTTTATAGGACTTTACGTGTAGATATTGTTCAAATTTTGTATCCCTCAGGTGTTCGCTTCATAGCTAAGCTTGGGAATAGACCATTTTATTTGTTGTATTCCCAAAATGTCTTAGTATATTGATACCTTCTAAGTTCCTTACATTTACTTATCGCTTCTACCATGTTGTCCTCTTCAAGCTAGATGAAGACTCATATGTTAAGGAGTGCAACTCACGCCATAAGAGGAAATCGAATCAGATAACTGATTGGCCGTTTACCCCTATTTGAGCTTAAGGTTCTTTGGGCTGCATGTAGTCTCCTCGGTAAGTATCTACTTCGAAGTAGTGTTTTTGATTAGTGTTTCTATTGTTTGTTTTTAAGGTAAGAAGTGCTTCCCTTCTATTTTGTGCAAAGGCAGTGCTGCTATTCTATTTTGCACAAAAGCAGTGCTACCCTTCTATTTTGTACAATAGCAGCACTGCGCTTATTATCTATCTTAGATACTGTCACAGTCGTTAGTTATTGCCCCAGTGTGGAAATTGAGATCATAAACATATAGGTTTTAATTGGATTTCAACCTGATCAAAGTTTATCAAATGTGGAAATTGGAATTTTAACAAACCCTGCTATGCTCAGCAGGGTTTGAGCCGGGGTCATCATATGGAAATTGGTCCACCCTACCGCCAGACCCCATTGCACACATTTGTTTTTTCACTTATAATAATTTAATAATATAAAAATATTAAAAAAACACTACAATGTTTATTGTTATATATTTACATTGGTGAAAGATGATTTGATTTAAAATCATCTTGCTTAATATATATTCCCTTAACATGTATTTATCTATTGATTTTTTTTCTTTTTTATTATCGTATTTGTTGAAGTTCTGTTAGATTTCTGATATAGGACCTCTTTTTCCTTTGGAATGATTTCCTGTCAAATGGATAAAAACATTGTCTTCTACCCTGATATCAGACAACCAGAGTTATATAAACTTTGATTTTTTAGGTGTAATGAATCTGCATTGGTTTGGATGTTGGTCACTGTGACATTTTATGTTTCTCATTCGAAGATCTGGCACAATACTTTTCTTCTTGAATTGTTTTTCTTATGTTATGAGACTTCAATTAGAAGCAAAAGGATGGGGGTAAAACCAATTGTTCAATGCCTAAAAGTTTTTTAGTGAGTGTGATGAACAGGTGATGCAGACTCATGTTAAGATGTCCAAGTTGTTCAACGATTCTACTCGAAAAACAATTTTAATACCCGTTGGTTTTAGTGTCAGTAGTGACATGAGGTGTGAAGGATGCATACTCATAATAAAAATGTCCAAGGTGTCTAACCATTCCGCTTGAATGATGATATAAATACCTTTTAGTGTTAGTGCATACCTGGAGGTTTCAAAGGGTGTAGTCTTGCATTGTCAAGTTAATATCTAAAGTGTTATTGCATACTTGGAGGTATGAAAGATGATGTCTTGCATTGTCAAGTTTATTCTATGACATTCTCTTGACGATGGAGTTGACGTAATTTATAGACACTGTCGTTAGTGAGAATACACCTTTTGAGAGCATCGACGACTCATATGTTCTTGTGGATATTCATTCTGCGGATCTGCGTGTTTCATCTATAGTCTATTCTTCAGTTTCGAGGGTTGTTGAGCCATGTCCGTCACTTGACATGGACATTCATTCAGTGAATGTTCCATGTCAGTCTTCTGAGAGGTCTACTTTAGTGGCATCACCTTCAGTTCTTGTGCATGATCTTGCCAGACCGATGCCGCACTTCAGATTTGGACCATATTCAAAGATATTTGTATTGCTGCCTTTATCTTCCATTGTGGAACGGGTAGTACACTAATTGTGTTCTTGTGAAGCGAAGAAATATTGTTCGATGTGGATGGAGCTTCTTCAGTCTACAAGCAGAGGATCTCGTCATCAACATTGATCACTTTACGAGTCTTTTTGGAGTATCGACAACTTCAACATCATCATTTGGGGGGCTTCTAGGTCTCTCTTTGCTATGTACTTGGGTACTTGATTAGGTCTTGTTGTCGGAACCCAATTCCACTACCCATCTAAGCTATGCTTGAGGGGGGTGGTAGTGTAGGTGTTTATTCCATTTAATGGTTTTTACCAACATATGTTATTTAGCTTGCTTAGGTGTTATTAGGTCATTGAAAAAGATAATTCCATATGCATGAGGATGTTGCGTCATGCTTGTTTTCCACCTATATATGTATCTTTCCTAAAGTTGTAATCAATATAATCAAAGCAATTATTGCATTTCTTCTTGCATAGATTTGAATTCAAGTAGGGTTATCATTGCAACAAAATTCGCGTATTTGCTCTACCAGAGATCAACTATTGGGCAATTCAGTTAGGAGAGATTACAATCTTAGAAGGATAGTAATTGGGGAAGATAATGGTTTACAATAGTTGATCTTTGGTAAAGAATTTTGTTGCAATGATAACCCTACTTGTATTCAGAACTACACAAGAAGAAATGTAATAATTGCCTTGATCAGATTGATTACAATAATTTTAGGAAAGTTACATATATAGGTGAAAGATAGGTATGACCCAACATCCTCGTGCATGTGGAATCATCTTCCCCAATGACCTAATAACTCTTAAGCAAACTAAATAACACGTGCAGGGAAAAACCATTAACCCCTTTAAGTGTAGCTTAGGTGGGTAAAATAAATGGGTCCCAACAACATGGCCTGATGAGGTACTCAAATACAAAGCAACTCTTCATAAAGTAGAGAAAAGGAGAAAACCTGTAGGAAAAACTCCTCACCAAAAGAGAGAAAAGAAGAAGAGAGGGCTAAAAAACCCTACTGGAAGCTACAACTGCATATAGCCACCCTGTATCCTCCAAAGGAGCTATCTGGAGTGATTGTGGATCAGAAGCAAATGCAATGAAGAGTGGATTACCTTGGAACAATGAATGTGTCCGCCAAGTCCTTGATAGATCTCCAAGCAAGGTGTGGTTCCTATACAAGGAATTGTACTCTTCATTTATAGTAGATGAGCCAACTGCTTCATGCAATGATGGTGCATTAGAAACAGAGGCAAAGGAATTCAGAATGCCCTGTAATTGTGTACTAGACTACCCGATATTTGATGAATCTTGGATCAATGTACATACTCTCTGCAATGTCTAAAGTGGACCAAAAGTAGGTGGATGAAGAAATAACTCCTTAATATCTAGAAGATGACAAGGAGATGGTAGAGGTGTGTCCCCATCACTATTGTAGTCCTCTGTGCTAAAAGAGGAGTCCTCATCATCAAAGATGTGCTTAGGCTAAAAAATGTTATCAAGTCCAGGTGAGAACGATGATGAAGAATCTAAAGGAGTCAGGGACAAAGTGTGTGAAGGTAGAGAGTATGATGATCGACTATTTCCATTGCCATTGTAGTATCATTGTGCAACTCTCTGACATACACTAAATTTGGAGTGAACTTAACTCACATGCCCGGACCAAGGTGAATAATCCAATAGATTGATAGGAGATTAGTTGAAAATGAGGGAATACTTAGAACATTATTGAATGTTCCACCATGCACTTCAATAGACCCTCTCCTGAAAACTTGTGTAGAAGTGTCGTCACCCAATCAAATAGTGGACATGCCACATGGTTCTTGTCAGATGGAAATTTTGAGCAATGGATTTTAAATCATGCAATTAACCAAAATCTACTCAAAACATCAAAATCTACTTAAGAATTTAGAGCTAATAGGATTATAATGCAAACAAATTAAGCATTCATATTAGCATTATAACCTAAAGCCAAATGCTCCAAATCAGATTAAAAAGAAGACTAAATGATTATAGATGGAGGATTGTTATCATAGACTTAGATTTTTGATAGCATGATATTGGATTGATAAATTGACTTTTGGACAATGGATTTTTAGAGGATTATGGATTTGAGTAGATTATTGGATGGATTAATGGATTTTGGCTTAATAGATTTCATGCACATTCAATTCATTCTTTCAAATGGAAGGAGACGGTGGGTTTTAATAGAAAGAAGGGAGGGAGATTTTATGGAATTGAAAATTCCATGGAATTCTCTAGAGAGAGAATTCTATATAGAATTGGAGAATTCTAGACTCCATTAGAGGAGCCTAATGGGGTTTAGTTGGGGTTTAGCTAGGTTTATAGGAGAATTCGGTGGAGACTAGGTACTAGGCATGAAGGAGAGCCTAGGAGATAGGTGGGTAGGTTTTTGCTAATTTAAAATTAGCAAGTGGACAAGTGGGGATTAAATGGAATTTTAAAACAAGTGGGTGTAGGAAGGGTTATTTAGGTAAATGGGATATTAATAAGTGGGGTAATAAAAGGATTAATATTTTGTGGGATGTGAATAAGGTTAGTAGATGAAGAATAATGAAAAGGGGTGTTAGACAAAAAACTAGGAGGATTAGACAACATCAACTGGGATTAGTGATCATTAGATGAAATTAGCGATGTTAGTGTCGAAATTAGCAAGCCGGTGAAGGCGAGCAAATTAGATGCATACATTTTGCTCCTCTTTGAAAGGGCATTGCGAGTGGATGAAATAGGAGTAATAGTCTTTCAAAGAAGAAAGACACTCATTGATGAATGTTAGTAGACAATGATGCCCCCTTGAGTGGACATGCGGGGAGGAAGGAGGTGGATGGCCACTTGAAAAGAAGAAACGAGGGGTGGGAGGTGCGAATAGACAAGGGGTTGGGATGCTAGATGTGAGGTCGATGACGAATAAAATTAACTCGACATGAGTTGTGAGTTACAAAGTGATGATGCTCTTGGTAAAGACCTATGCATAGGGAGTGGGAACGATTCTGTCATGGTTGTCGACACATCCCAAGGGAGAATGAATTGTAACATGATGATGATAAGATAAAAGGCTGTAAGTTTTCGATGTATCCCAGGCAAGGACACATGCCAGGGAGAGCTGCAGACCAAGATGATAAAGACCACAAGCTTTCGACATATCCCAAGCAAGGACGCATGTTGGGAGAGCATCATGCCAAAATAAGACAATGAATCGATAAGATTAACAATGAGTGTAGCTCAAAGCTGAAGTCGAGCGATATGGCGAAGGAGATGAGAGAGAAGAAATGTTATGATCGAGTGACCAAAAGATGAAGGGTAAGAATTGAGCTGCAATGCATCGAATCAATGAGCCATAATGTGATTAATAGCGATGATGTCCCTAGTAAGGACACATGCAAGGGAGTGAGAGATGGTAAAGTTATGGGCCTGGTCATGCCCCAATCGAAGGAGAAACCGTAAACTTTAAATGATGAATTGACCAATCAGTGATAATGGATGATTGATGGAAGAAAAGATGGATGTTGTGATTTGTTGGGCCCAATCGACAAGTGCGGGCGATTGAATGGGAAGATTGGGGAGATGATTGTAGGGATGGTGATTGATCATTAGACTGATTGATGAATGATTGATATTATAGCTCAAGGATTTGATTGATGCAAGATGCGAGGATGATGAATGTCAAGATAGATGGGATGATGAATGATGGGGAAAGAGGAGAGAGTGGCCGAGCTGACCTTAGACACGTTATGTGACTAAACGTTGCCTACATAGTCTGAAAAGACCTTAGGCCAATGTAGTTCAGACTAGATTAGAGGATGATGATGATGGATTAGAATATTAGGATGATGATGATTGTTAGACATGTTAGATGTTAGGTGTGAAGATGATTGGATACTAGAGAGATGATAGATGATTGACTAGAGGATAAAGGACTTGGAGGAATGATTGGATAATAGACGAGTGGACTTGGATGATCGACTTAAAGACAAAGGACTAGGATAAATGATTGTATATGGGATGTTAGGCGTTATGACAGGTGATAGAGGATAGAAGAAATGATGAGTGTGTCTATTATCAAGCCATCATTGTTGTAATAGGTCTCATCATAGTCTAAGCAATTTGATGTAAGTATAACACTAGGCAACATGCCCCATGATATATGCATGACTAAGAGGATGTTGTGCCAAAGTGCATGATTATAAAAGGGGCAAATGATGAACTCTGCATAGGGCACCCAAAAGCATTATTATAAATTTTTTGGCTTCATCATAGCATCCTCGTTCATTGCACCCTTGATGAAAGAGACATGATGCAAGACTAATTAAAAGACTAATAAAAGAAAATAAGCATAGACAAGCAAACAAACATATGCAGAGATATACATGATAAAAGACATGCAAACAAATCAAACAACACAAAGCATAGAAGTAACACACACAAGTATGTACATGTAGTGTCATTGTTTCTTGTCTAATTACCCTGATGAGAGTTAATGGGATGAATGATCAGGGGATGAGTTGGACGAAGTCGATCATGATGATCATGATGTGAATATGGATTAAGGATATGGATTTGGACAGGGGTATAGATTTTGGGCAGACTAATTTTTTGGATTAGGATAAGGTTATGGATAAGAACTTGGATGCCAGGATTAGGACATAGGAAAAGACAAGATGACAAAATGATAAGACCACTAGTACATAAGACAAGGCAAGATGATAAGATGACTAAGACATAAGATAGGATGACTAGGATATTTAGGACACATGACAAGATGACTGAGATGTTTTGGGATTTTGTGGATGTTATAATTTTTAGGGTTTTTTAGAATATTTCAATTTTTAGGGATTTTGGGATATGTATGTACATTGTACAGAGGGGGTTACTAGCAAAGGGAATTCCAAGCCTAGCAACTAGGATAAGGACGAATGGAATAATGGATGGGATGACAAAAGGATGAGGGTGCGGCCGAAAAAGGGATGAGGAGCAAGGAAGAATGGACTAGGGATTGCCAATGACCACATCGTGAAGGAACCATATATCTAGTTGCTGAGTGTCCATTGGAGGATATGCCAAGATGATTCCAGAACATTTCCCAAGACATCTTCACCCCCTTACAAAGGTCAAGACTAGAAAAAGGATTGACATAATAGGATGCAAGATATGATGGCAGATGATGGGTAGGAATAATAGACAGAGGGATATGACATGGATGGGATTGACAAGGGATGGATTTTGCCCCCAAGTGTTGAGGTACAATGCGGACAATAGATTATTTTAATATGAAGTCGGAAACTGGTTTTCATCATGGTACTTGCCCAAGGCACCAGAAGATTGGTTTTCACCATTGGACGATTTTTTTTGACTCTGGCATCTCGATTTATTGGAGGTACACGAGATGTAGTGATGCTTTGGACATATGTGATGCTAGGACCATGTTGTCATTGGATGTACTAATGTCGTTGTGACTTTCATTGACTCTTGATTGAGACCTCTCAAGACATCTAGACTGGGTGTCTTCATCACTCCTACAAGAGACAATGTTGCCTGGGTTTGTGAGGTGTGGAATGGATAGATCTAGGTTTGGATTTGATGGTGATGTATAGGACTCAAATGGATGATAGGATCATGATAGGGAGGTGTGATGGGTGATTTGGAAGTGGGACTAGCAGTTGCACACATCGTTGGAGATATTGGAATTCCATACTTGATTGGTGCCATATGACAAAAGACTTTAAGAGATCCAAGACACTTTGACTTTGCAGTTCATCTTTGATCCGATTAGTTGAAGGATTATCGGCCATACTGATAGCGCTCTTGACAAGGAGTTGATCTTCGAATTGGATTGGTATTTGACTGTTCCCTGGTGCCTGACATTGGGATTCACCAAAGGAGATCGATATTTGACTTGATAGATGATGATTATTTTGACTTTGGTGGTCCCCTAGTGCTTTAAAGAGTGTTTCACTAAGGGAAGACACGTTTTGATTAGGCCGATGATTTGACTTTTCTTGATTTTGACTTGTTGGATCAAAGCTGATTTGATCATCATGTATGACTTTTTGAATATGGTCTTGGACCTTTGCATTTGTGGCACAAGTTATTTTGCTCGAGGAAGGGTCCAATGATGTATGTTCTTGTTTGTCCCTATGGAGGGAGGTGATTAAATGATTGTTGATAGGAAGAAAGGGGTCTTTGATGGATGAAGGTGGGGGAGATGGTATGATGAGGTAAATGAGTGGTGGTGGGGTAGCATAGTCCTCATAGAGGTTCCTAGGAGATCCCATTTCAACATTGGAGAAGATCTCAAGATCAACAAAAGGATCACTTAGACTATCTGTAGTACACGCATCCGAGGTAGGATCAGATTCACTCTGACAATCTTCAATAGATAAAGCTTGTAAGAACTTTGTTATGACTTTATCATCCTGTCTGGGATTGAAAATATATGCCTTGTGATTGGTTGACATCTGATTTGGAGGTATCCTCAAATAGGTAGATGTCATCATGAGCTGCAATAGCTATGAGGGATGATGCTTTTGATGAGGGATTTGATTGGATACTGGTGTTGAACATGATCCTGATGCAGATAAGACTTGTATTGACTCTAATGCTGACTTTGACAAGGGTGTAGGTGATATCGATGAGGCAATGTTGCTAATATAGGATTCTTTGTCCGCAAGTGACCTTTCCAAATGGGGTTTGATGTGATGATGGAGAGACAATGAATTTGACAAATATAGGCCCATGGAAGGACTCATGAGAGAAGGGAGGACTAGGTTTATGAGGAATGGACTCGTTGTCAATGGAGGATTTGTCAAAGATGGGGGGACCATGGAAGATGGACTCGGTGTCTTGACCTTGGCTTGGAAAGGGAAGGGCTTGATCGTGATCAGGAATGGAATCTTGGCATACCTCTTCTTGTTCACCCTTAGGTGTAGATTCATTTAATTCATTCTTGATTTCAATGTTACTATGGTCGATGAGGTCTTGGACATAGTTTTGAAAATTGTAACATCGATTAATGGTATGCCCTTAGATTCGGTGATATATACAATAGTGGTTGGCTTTATACCAAGAGGGCTTAGGCTTGGCAGGATCAAGATGTCGTATGGGTGGATAGACCACCATGTCAACGGCAACAAGTTGGTGGAAGCGGGATTCTAAGGATATAGGAAGAGGAATATAGGGCCTCTCTTCACTACTTGACTTGGGTGATGAAGCATTAGACTTTAGATTAGATGGTTGTTGTTGCAATTGGGTGGGCAGACTAGTAGTAGATGAGGTGGCTAGGATTGAATTCCCTTTGCTAGTGTAGGAAGGGGTATATGATTGGCTATGACCAATGGATGGAGGGTTTGAATGGGACTTGGTGGTACGGAGGCTAGGAGTAGACTTACATGGATGGGTGCGGACTGGAGGTAATGTTAGGTGGATGGGGTCGAAGTCTGTAGGACATAGAGTGATCATCTCAAGGAAGCGAAAAAGGAGTACATCCCTATTGGCCATGAGGCATTGCTCAATCAGGGTATTGACCAAATCTGTTTTGGATGCCATGGATCAAGACAGGAGAAAGTACGGATTATGTGGTTTGTTGGCTCCAATCGGCAGTGCGGGGGATTGAATGGAAAGATTGAGGGATGAAGATGGAATGTGTGGAACAAATTTGGACAAAGGCTTGCTCTAGTCTAATCTCAAGTTTGATTAGATGTTCGACGTGATGTGATGTTCGATGAAGTAAGACAAGATCAAGTAGACCAAATTAGGACCTGAGCTAGACTTCGACGATTAACGACTTGACAGGGGCTAGATTGGTCCAAGAGACTGATTTTGATTAGGGTTGATTATGATTTTAGACTAGCTCAAGACCAAAATGATCGACTCAAATAGGATGAGATGATTTGATTAGGGTTGATTATGATTTTAGACTAGCTCAAGACCAAAATGATCAACTCAAATAGGATGAGATGATTTGATTGATAGGTTGATAGGCTTGTGATTATGACTCAAACTTGATTAGACACAAGCAAGCTAATGATGAGGACCTTGATATTAAAATAATGTTTTGCCTACGTGGATGAGGACTAACGTATGGCTACAAACTTGATGGGATGACTAGTATAGATAGGGGGATGATAAGGTAAGGACGGGTTAGACTATGATTAGGTTATGTTGCAAGGGATAAAATGGTGGACAAGGTGATTAGGCTAGACAATGTCAAGACAAGTGATAGGGTATCGACTAAGGCAAGGTGGGTTTTGTGATGGGTAATATAGTTTGGACTAAGACTCTAAGGATAAGTAAGACAAGACAAGGTGATGTGAGGATATGCGGATAAAAAGGACAAGGATGGGACCAAGATTGGTTATAGATAAGGTGGATTTAGTCTTAAAGATGACACTCGAGATGATTAGTGCTAAGGCTAAGTGAATAATATGCGGTTAGACAAGACTTGATTAAGGTATTTAAGTGATGGGAGTATGACTAGAAAGGACGAGATGACAAGATGATGATGGGGGATAATGATGGAGTAGGAATGTACAAGATATGCAGGATTGAAAAACAATATTTAAGATGAAGGATAAATACAATAAGAATGTATAAAATGAATAAGACAAGGATGGTTATATAAGATGATCAGACTATAAAAAATGAGGATATATGAAGAAGCCAATATGGTATAGCTAGGACAAAATAGGACAAATTATGATTAGGATGTGGGATTAGGTTTTTGTGATAAGATGTAATGTAAGGATGACCAGGAATGGGTATGATTAGTCAAGACCAGTCTTGGATATAAAAGTCTATGATAGGACTAGGACAAGATTATATTAGGCTAAGAAGAATGATGAAGTAGGGGTATGACTAGTGCTAGACAGATGAAACTAGCTTGGTTGTGACTAAGATGACAGGAGTGAGGAGAGATAGGACAAGATGCATGATGAGACAAGCTTAAAGGATGTACACACATGTACAAAGCAAATATGCACAAGAGGATGTACAGGATGATATGATGATGAGACAAGGATATACAAGATTATGATATATGAAGTAGGCCTAGATAGGTGTGTATAAGCTTGGGTAAAACATTGACTCGGCTCACAAACAACACTGGTCTAGCACAACACAGAACAAATCAATCAAACCACAAACCTAAGATTAATAAATTGATGCGGGAGTGTAACTTGATGACTGCACCGTCTAACAACTTTGTGGGTGAGGCTGTAGGTTGGTGACCCATTATGGAATCTCCCAAACCCTCTCAACCTCGTTTGCACTTAACGGTCACTTGGGAGTTGATACTAACTCCAACAACAAGTCCCCTATTATGGTCGATGGTCCTATTCTAGGTTATAGGGCTCACTAGGGGTGTCCTTGATATACATTAGGTATGTAGGCCTCGACTCCGTATAGGGTGCTGTCTGATGTTTGGGTCGGAGAATTAACTCCTCACCTTCTCGGGATCTTGTATGGGGTCTCTCGCTTGGCCTAACGACAACTCTCCCTCTTATTTAGACTTCGTCAAAACACGGAGTGTGGATTTGTGTGTGGTGGTGAAATCCATGGTCACAATCCCCTTAGGACTATGGCAAGTGCATGGACGTCACTTCCACATCACGTTGCGCCCTAAAAAAAGAAAAATGGGAGGTTTTGTTAGTGGTTTTTGATCCTGCGAGACTCGCCGCTAGGATGCAAGGAGGAGAGCATACACCCCTGTAGCCTTCGGGTATAGACAAGCAGACAAACAGTTGATCAACTGATTAATTAAGCGTGATATATACAAAATATATACAAGATGGTTTTCAAAATGCCAAAATATTTGACAAGTGGCCTGCAAAGTAAGTGATTAGTAGTTTTAATTTGTAAATCTTGAGGGGCAACTTGCAAGACAAGACGTTAGACAAAAACAAAATGTATCGAAATGTGTCCTGCAAGACAATTGGTTAGTTTAAATTGATAGGTAAAATCAAACGAGATAAAACTGCCACTGATATTTTGCCCCAAACAAAATGTTAGTCTAATAAGCCTCAATAAAAAACACTAAAAAAAATCGCGGGTTTTACACTGTAACTCTTTGAATAAGGGGCTAGGATGTGGGGGTCTGGGGGCGGCAACCTCCGACAGGGTTAAGGGGCAGTGCCCCTTATAGGGTCAAGGGGCAGCGTAATTTGGGATTTGGAATGATTCAAAATTCACCAAAAATGATCTTACAAAATATGCTTGAAAATAGTAATTTGAAGGCAAAAATAAGGCAATTCTGATTGCAAAATCGCTATTATAGTAAGCAAAATTGCTTATCCACAGTCAATGCTATGCAAAATTGCTTACAGGGACTCAAAATCATAGATAGCATGTCAAAAATGCAAATGCAGGAAAGTGATTTTGCAAAATAGTTAGGCAGACTGCTAGCGGTCAAGGCAAAACCGTGACTGTCAGAGGCAACATCGCGGCTTGAAATCAAAACCGTGACTGAGATTAAATGATTTTGCAGATTTTAACAAAAATAGAGATATTTACAAATTTACAAAAGACTGAAGGATTTACAGAATGTGTTTAGACATGATTTTATCAAATTGTGATTATTTATACTGATTTACAGAAGTTTATAGGACTAAAATATGATTAGATTGAGTTTGATTCAAGATCGCAAGTGAACAATTGCAGTATTGCTTTAGAGTGGATTTTTGGTTCAGTCTTGCAAAACAAAGGTTAGAAATCAATTGAAAATATGTACAACATATACCTGTTTTAGATCATAACGTTGAAATGTTTGCTGGTTAGACTCAAAATCGCAAGTCACAAAGTCAAAATCGCAATTGGATATTCAAAATCGTGAGTGGCTAGAAGTGACTTTGTTCAGAAAATAGGATTTTATGACGAATTCCATTTGATTGAATCCTGCTTATTCCTTGCAGCCAATGAGGTTAAACAGAGACCAATAATGTCACAGAAAACCAGATTATGTTGGACAGATTGACCATAGATCGTTGATGATCAAAATCAAAATCACGACTTCAATAGTTAAATTCAAGATCATGACTATAGAGAGGGGATTTTGCACAAGACTTAGGGCCTTATCAATTTCACAATCCACCCCTGTTCTTGCAAATAAACAAGTCAGAGAGATATCTAAAACACCAAAAAATGTAATTATAAAGTCTTTCAGTATTTTATAAGTTGAATCAAAATTGCAACTAGCAAATACAAAATCTCATATAATATTCAAAATCGCAAATACTAATAAATGTTTTTATTAAAATTGCAACTGGACCATTCAAAATCACTGATAGAAATCAAAATCGTGACTATTGAGAAGCAATTTTGAAAAACTACAACAAAATGGTCAGATAACCCACGACTAACAGCTACAACTGTGGTTGAGTTCAAAATTGTGACTGTCATGGTCAAAATCGCAACTACAAAATCGCCTTTACTAGAGCAAAGTCGCTTTTCACTTGGAATGTGATATTTTTGAAATTTTGAGCCCAATTTCTCCCTGATCCTGACCTGTAAGCTGAATTCACACACTTTACAAACACTAGGTCAGTCCAAAAGGAGGGCTCCCACTATGGTTGCCAAATGTCAGATGGAAATTTTGAACAATGGATTTTAAATCATGCAATTAACCAAAATCTACTCAAAACATCAATCTACTTCAAAATTTAGAGCCAATAGGATTATAATGCAATCAAATTAAGCATTCATATCAGCGTTATAACCTAAAGCTAAATGTTCCAAATCAAATTAAAAAGAAGACTAAATGATTATTGATGGAGGATTATTACCATAGACTCAGATTTTTGATAGCATGATATTGGCTTGATAAATTGACTTGTGGACAATGCATTTTTAGAAGATTATGGATTTGAGTAGATTATTGGATGGATTAATGGATTTTGACTTAATATATTTCATGCACATTCAACTCATTCTTTCAAATTGAAGGATATGGTGAGTTTAAATAGAGAGAAGGGAGGGAGATTTTATGGAATTTAAAATTCCAAGGAATTCCTCTAAAGAGAATTCTCGAGAGAGTTGGAGGAGGATTGGAGCATTCTAGATTCCATTAGAGGAGTCTAATGGGGTTTAGTGGGGGTTGAGCTAGGTTTATAGGAGAATTAGGTGGAGACTTGGTACTAGGCATGCAGGAGAGCCTAGGAGATAGGTGGGTAGGTTTTTGCTAATTTAAAATTAGCAAGTGGACAAGTGGGGATTAAATGGAATTTTAAAATGACAAGTGGGTGTAGGAAGGGTTATTTAGGTAAATGGAATATTAATAAGTGGGGTAATAAAAGGATTAATATTTTGTGGGATGTGAATAACGTTAGTAGATGAAGAATAATGAAAAGGGGTGTTAGACAAAAGACTAGGAGGATTAGTAAGGACGGATTAGACAACATTAGATGGAATTAGTGATCATTAGATGAAATTAGCAATGTTAGTGTTGAAATTAGCAAGCCGGCGAAGACAAGCAAATTTAGATGTATACATTTCCAAAGAAGTGAACTCTACTTGTGAAGAAGCCATGTGATGTGATTCACCAGAGTCAATAACCCATGTAGGAGTCTAAGGTACAATTGCAACTAGGGCCTTGGCTTTTATTTTCTCGTTACCATATTCTTTTGCTTTTTCTTTACCATTGCCATTTGCCTTGGAAGATTCTAGGGTTGATGAACTTGGTTTGATAGACTTGGGAACACCTATATTGTTCTTCTCAACAAGGCTAGTTAGGTGGTCAATTTGGTTTATCAAACATTTGATTTCATCATGCTTTCCGGAGCAATACCTACATTTAATCCTCTCTTTCTTAGGCTTAACATTGGAAGAGGAGGTCTCATTGGTTGATTTGGACGCTAAAGGATTTTGATCCTGTTCCTCTTGATCATTTTTATTTTGTTTCTTCTCTTTGTTATTTGAAGCCTTTGGTTTCCCATTTCCAACAATTAGAGCATCTGGTTTTGATGCCTTCTATGCACCCATTTGTATTAGCTTATCTTGCTCCAGAGTCAAGTCAACAACAAAATCATCTAATAAGGGCATTTTCCATGCGGTTCTAAGAGCACTTTTTGTGGCATGGAAAGTGGAGACAAACACAAAATAGTCTGAACTTAGTTTGAAGAGTATAGAAAGAACTGGTTGATCATCTTTCTCATCTATTTCACATTTTTTTAACTGCAATCCCAAAGACTTAAACTTAGTGAAGAAATCTTGTAGGGTGTCAAAACTATTAGGACTTAAGTTTACAAACTCATTCTCTAGTTCATGACCTTTCATCACATCTAGCTTCCCAAAGAGTTTTTCTAGTGTGATCCATACTTCATTAGAATTTTTTGCAGATTCAACATGAAAGATAAGATCAAGAAACATAGAAAGACCCAACAATCCAAAGGCTTCGTCACAATGGTTAAAGCATTTAATTTTTTTTGCATTAGTATTTGGTTCAGTCTTAGTGCCCATAGTTATGCGATGTAAACCTTGGTCTTCAAAATGATTTGCATTTTAGATTTCCATTCATAATAGTTAAAAGGCGTGAGAGGACTTATCAAATTAGCATCCATAGTGCAGAATTAAGTTTGTAGAAATGAAAAGAAGGCATGAACAAAATGACGAGACACAACACCCCTCCTGAAATTAATTCTGATCAACCCCCCAGTTTTTGGCACTATATAATTTTAATGTGATTACAAAATAGACAGCTCCAAGGATACGAGCACGAAAAAATAAGCACTTTTGAAAAAAATGGGTTCCTCAATTTGATTTGCTTATCAAAAGTTACAAGCTTTCAATATTCTGCTATTAATGCCTATTTGATTAAATTTGCTAAATTTAAATGCTCATTTTACTAAAAAACCAGTTTCAGTTAAAAAAATAGGGATGGGAAGATGTGAACTTGATTTATGTTGCCCCCTAAATTTTGAAACTTGTACACACGCTGTGAGATGGCTTTGAGGAGATCCTTAGCAACAAACGCCCAGTGCAAGGATGGCTAGGGCAGGGTTCAAACGGCAGTGGGCAAATTTGAATGGTGGCAGGTAGATCAAATGAGCCACATAATAGATGCACTGATTGACCAATGTAGAATGCTCATCTTTCGAACCTTGGTCTATCAATACTATGACACTTAACCACCAAGAGACCGGCGAGGGATATGGCGTGCTGAGTGGTTGCCAATGGAGGATTGCAAAACCAATGAAGGACAACGTGAACTTTGATGGCTCATGGATCTATGCTGATCCCTTGTAGTGGGCTTCTCTGTCAGAATGGAGATTTACAGCCTTGGTGTATGCCTGTGATAAAAAAGGGCCTTGCAAGTATTCCCAATTGTATACAACAAGCTGGCTCGGCCTCTGAAAGAAATTATGGACTTTTTAAACTGAATGGAGCCCCAACTTCTAATGTGGGACAATATTTTTGGTCCAAAAAAAGCTTCAGATTTGCAAATCTAAGTTAATACAACCAAAACAAAACAAATGTAAAAGTTGTTTTGTAGGCAAATAAACCTCATGCAAATGTATAGGCCAAATAACAATGTCGTATTGCAGTAGGAGAATAAACTATAGGTGAACACTCAGATCTGAAGATTTCTTCTTAACAATCTATGTTAGAATACAAAAAACAGAACTCAAACATTATCTCTAGACAAAATGATGCTCATTACCAGAACTTGGGTGCTCTGATACCATGACAAAATTTCTCAATAGTTGTTGATCTTTGGTAGAGCGAACACACAAGAATTCTATTGCAATAATAACCTTGCTTGTATTTAGAACCATGCAAGAATAAATGCAATAATTGTCTTGAACAGATTGATCAGATTGATTATAATAGCTTTAGGAAAGGTACATATATAGGTGGAAGATAGGCATGACCCAATATCCTCATGCATGTGGGATTATCTTCCCCAATGACCTAATAACACCTAAGAAAGCTAAATAATGTGTAGGACAAAACCGTTAAATGAAATAAAAACCTACACTAACAAGAGTTGTATTTTCAGGCCCAAATATAGCCTAAAATTTTTACATCACATGTCCATTGGAGTTATGGGCCACATAATTGTGGTGAGGGAGATTTGAACTTGGATGCTGCTCTTATGAATGTTCTCTACAAACATTACATGACAATCCTTTGGACTATGGAAGACCAACTTTTATTACCATGGTTGCTAAGATTTTGTCCATAATTTTGATAAATTTTTTATTTGGCCATTCTTGGCTATGAATGTCATGAATAAGTTGCTTAAATTTACCGAATTGTTCACCCTGTTGTTGGAATTGTTCCCCATTTGATGTAAAATTCTATCCGAGCTAAATGTAATTGAAAAATACATTATTATTATCCCTAGCTAAACACTACTGAGGAGTTCATTGTTAGTTTCCTAGTTTGAGAAGTTGGGTCATTCTTCTTTGATTCTTGGTCATGCTTGTCAAGATGATTTTTTTGTAACAGTCAAACAAAAGTCTCTTATATTTTGAAAAATGTGAAAGCTACATAAGCTTATGATAGAGACAAAAGAATCAAGTTGATATCACTGTTTTAAGCATGCACTAGATAATCCAAAATCTACACCACATATGTTATAACTAAGAAAGACTACAACATGCACCATACAAATTAGAAAGAAAAATGTTTTATCGGAGTTGTGGCCGGGATCAGTGGATCATGTGGATGCACTAGTTCGTGATAGGTGCGAGACAAACAAGCACACAACACACAACTGCAAGCTAAATGAAATCAATACGAGAATATCGCATAAGACAAATAGGAGTCAAAACACCAATATTCCATTAATTCAAAAAAAGCTCATGAAATGATGTACATATAGGAGAGTGTTGAGTAACACCTCCACAAAAGGTGGTCAACAGGTCTTCATAATAGAATAGTAACTTCCCAAAAGGTGGTCAACAGGGCCTCATAATAGAATAGTAACTCCACAAAAGGTGGTCAACAGAGTCAAGAATAGATGAATAACTCCCATACTTGGAATACAAGTTGGTCAAGGGAGTTACTTCCTAGTCATTGGGTCAAACTGTATACCTAAGCAAGCTTCTCTGTGAAAGTAAAAAATCTCCAAGTGAGGGGAAAAAGCCCATAATAAATAAATATGGAAAAAATAAATAATCCCTACTCTAACACCCCCCATAAGCATAGTTTAGATGGATGGTGTAAAAAAAAAATGGGTTTCGACAATCAGGGTTGATGAGGCACCCATGTACAAAGCAATCTCTCATAAAGTAGAGAAAATGAGAAAACCCAAAGGAAAAAACTCCCTCTGAAAAGAGAGACAAATAAGAGGCCAGAAGCCCCCCCAGAAGATGATGCTGCAGTATCTCGAACCTCAAAAAGAGCTCGCAAGTGACGATATTTGCTCTCTGTGAAAGTTTTGGTGAAGATGTTTGTTGTCTGGCAATATCTCAGATCAATGATTTCCCCATGAATGAGCTCTCTAATGAAGTGCATGTGAATCTCTGTGTTTGGTTTGTTGATGCTGGACCAGATTCTTGCAAATTTGAATAGTGCTATGGTTGTCACAATAGATGACGGTAGGTCGTTTGAACTGGATACCGAGCTCTGTGAGAATCCCTTGAATCCAAATGGTCTCATTGGCAGCATTGACAACCCTTTTGTACTCTACCTTAATAGATGATAAAGCCATAACATTTTGCTTTTTGCTTGCCCAACTAATCGGACCTGAACCGATGGAGAAATTCGACCCTGAAGTGGACTTGCGATTTTGAATATCGTGAGCCTAGTCCGAGTCAGTATAGCCAATCAAGTCGATGCTAGTGCCAACTCTGTACTGTAGTGAATCCTGAATCTCTGTGTGCTATGAATGTAGTGCAAGATCCTCTTAACTGCTTTCTAGTGCAACTCACGGGTTTCTTGCATGAATCTGGAGACTAGGCCCATTGCATATGATATGTCAGGTTTGGTATGTATCAAGTAGATAACGCTGCCCGCAAGTCATCGATACAAGGTAGCATTGATCAAAGGTGAAGTACAATTTGCCTCAAGCTTGATTCTAGATAGAAAGGGAGTCAGAGTTGGCTTACAATCAGCCATGTGAAACCAAGCAAGTAGATCAAGAGCATACTTAGGCTGTATAAGCATGATTTCTGAGTTGGATTGGAAAATTTGAATCCCAAGGAAGCAATATAACAAGCCTAAGTCTATCATGGAAAATTTGTCCTAAAGAGCTTTCACCGCTGCGATGGATGAGGAAGAGTTCCTTGTGATCAAAAGATTGTCAACATAAAGAACCAGAATCAAAAGCGAATCACCCTGCCGCAATCATCCTGTTGCAGGAGATAGATGTTCGGATTTGAATGGTATCCAGTGAATCCTACTGAAAGGAGGAAGGAATCCATCTTGGCATACCAACCCTGAGGGTCCTGTTTGAGGCCATAGATGGATTTTTGAAGTCTGCACACAAAGGAAGGATCCTCGACAAATCTCAGTGGTTGCTCCATGTAAATCTCCTCCACAAGGTCACCGTGAATAAAAACACTCTTCACATCTATCTAATGAACATTCCAATGATTGGTTGCGGCAATAACAAGTGTGAGTCTGATGGAATTCATTTTGGCAATTGGTGTAAAGGTCTTTGTGTAGTCAATGTTAGGCACCTGTGAAAAACCCTTTGTGACCAACTGTGCCTTGAACTTGTCAACGGATCCATCTACTGCATACCTGGTCCGATATATCCATTTGCATCGAATCATCTTTCTTCGCTTAGGAAGAAGTGTCAAGTCCCAAGGGTGATTTCTGATTAAGGAGTTATACTCCTCATGCATGGCAAAATCCCACTCAGGAATCCCTGATACCTTATGAAAAGTTTGTGGATCTAAGACAGAGGCATAGAAAACATGTGGCTCGCTTTGAAATTTTGAACGTGTCTGCTTGTCATCTGAAAGATCCCCAATCCATGTACCTACGCTCTGCAGTGTCTGCCTAGCCCAAAGAGGATCAAAAGTGGATGAGTCAGGGAAAGAAACATCATCCTCCAAAGTGTGGCCAAATGTGGATGGAGATGAGTTCCCATCACTACTCTTGCTATCCAAACTAAAAGTAGTGTCCTCAACCTCTGGAATGTGCTCAGGCTGATTTGAATCGTCTGAATCGAATCCAAGTGAGTTAATGAAGTGGGAGAAGTGTCAAGTGTTGAGTCTGTGGGACTCACTTGAAAGTGAACACTTCTCTTGATGAGCAATTCATGTGTGGTTGGATGAAGAAGGTGGTATCCCTTGACACCATCTGGATAACCTACGAAGATGCAAGAATTACTTTAAGGTTCCATAGCCTTGCATTTCTTCTTAGGTATACGGGTCATAAGTGGAGATCTGAAGACTCTGAAATGCTCAACTGTAGGTTTCTTATTGTACCAAGTTTTAAATGGAGTTATACTTTTTAAAGCTTTGTGAGGAACCCTGTTTAGATTGTAGTAGGCACCATTAATGGATTCGGCCCAATACTGAGACATCAATGACTTAGAGTGAATCATACAGTTCATAATCTCTTTCAAGGACCTGCTTTTCCGTTTTGCAACTCCGTTCTATTGAGGATTGTAAGGAACTGTCCATTGCAGATCAATTCCCTCTACTGTGCAAAACTGCTCAAACCTGTTGTTGACATACTCACCCCCATTATTAGTTCGAAGAACCTTGATGCATTTCTTAGATTGTTTCTTTGCAAGAACTTTGAAGTCTCAAATTTTGTCGAACACTTCAGATTTCTGTCTAAAGAAGTGGACTCATGTGTACATTGAGAAATCATCAATAAAGGTGAGACCATACTTAGCCCTTGTGACAGATACACTGAGAAAAGGCTTAGATACATCACTGTGTACTAACTCCAATGCCTATGAAGCCCTCCAAGTTTTTCCTTTGTCACATTTCTCTTTGAGATGCTTCCTAAAGGTGCAACCTGTGAACTAGGAATTTGACATAGAGGGGAGGTTAGTATTGTGTTAGTATCATAAAATCAATGAAATGAACACACTAAATTTCTAACACCTCTAGCCTAGACACTAGGGAGAGGTTAGGTAACAAAAACTAAATAGAAGCACAACAAAAACATAAAAGACATAACTCTTTTACCTTCCTAGGGGCTCCAAATGGCTTTGTTGAATGGCTTGCTCGGTTTGTGCATCAAGAAGTCTTCATCAATGGAGGTTGCTTGGCTCCTCCCCTGGGCACTTTGGCTTTGTGATTACTTGGCTTAAGAATTTGGGCATGATAACCTTACTTGCAAAGCTTGTTGAAGATATTTGAGCATAATAACTTTGCACCATAATAACTTATGGTTCAATAGGCAAGGCCTTGTATTTATAGCCTTAGAAATTAACTCTCACCCAAGGTGAGTTAAGGTTAAGTTTAGGCTTGGAATGGATTCAAACTAAACCTAGGTGAGTTAAAACTAACTCTTATTGAGTTAATAGTTGTCAAGTAATTATGATTTGCAATTATTAGGCACGACTCTCAAATTAGATATTTTAGGATATTTTCAAAGAGCTTGACAACTCATAAAAGTAATGATGAAAGGCTTGGATATTTTGAATTTTGGAATTTTCATTTTTTGATATTAATTAATTGCAAATGGATAATTCAACTAGGCATTTAATCTTGTTTAATTTGTTAATTGATTTTGATTAGCCTTTTAGCTCTTTCAAGATTTGATTGAGTGTGAAAGTGTCCCACTTAATAGGTCCATAGGCCAAATTGATAGTTGTGATGCCGCAAGGTGATTAGAGATGAATCCGTGAGAGGTTATCGTTGTATACAATAGAATATCCCAATTAGGGATGTTTCAACATGATTTTGAGCTTTGATGAATGATGCGCAAGCAAATTTGGGACGTTTAGTGAGTCTTAGGCTTAATTTGCAATGATTGGTAGGAATCAGTCTAAAGTTTGATCAAAAGTCAGTTGTGGTCAGATTTAGGTGTCTACAATTTACCAACTCAATTGTGGTCAGATTTAGGTGATCAAAAGTCAATTGTGGTTAGATTTAGGTGTCCAATCAAAGAGCTTGACAACTCATAAAGGTAATGATGAACGACTTGGATGTTTTGAATTTTGGAATTTTCATTTTTAGATATTCATTAATTGCAAATGGATAATTCAACTAGGAATTTAATCTTGTTTATTTTGTTAATTGATTTTGATTAGCCTTTTTAACTCTTTCAAGATTTGATTAAGTGTGCAAGTGCCCCACTTAATAGGTCCATAGGCCAAATTGATAGTTGTGATGCTGCAAGGGGATTAGGGATGAATCTGTGAGAGGGTATTGTTGCATATGATAGAATACCTCAATTAGGGATGTCTCAACATGATTATGAGCTTTGATGAATGATGTGCAAGCAAATTTGGGACATTCAGTGAATCCTAGGTTTAATTTGCAATGGTTGGTAGAAATCAGCCTGAAATTCGGTCGAAAGCTAGTTGTGGTCAGATTTAGGTGTCTACAATTTGCCCTTGTTTGGGAAGGCGTTGCAAGCTATAGACATATTAACGTCTTCTCAAAGAATGAAAAGGTCCCAAAGAATGAAAAAGCCCTGTATGACTACTACTTCAATGACAATGTATGAACTGTAGATGCCCTCTCGAGGGAGCGGTCGACAAAAAGGGTCGGCGATCGGTCCCTCGAAAGGAGGAAACAATGGGACCAAAAAGATAAAATGGGGTGGAGAAGACTGATTTACCCATAGGCGGTTATAATTTGTGGCATATGGAGCTGCACTGGTTGGGCAGACAAACATGATGATTTGCCCACAGGCGGTTATAATTATTGGCATGGATGGGTCAAAAAAGAGAATGATTTGCCTAAAGGCGGTTATAATTATTAAATTAAAAACAATGATTTGTCCACAGGGGGTTATAGTCATTGACAAGATAAAAACATGCTTCAATTGGGCATATGGAGATAATATGTCCAAAGGCGGTTATAAGCATTATCACAATGAAAATGTGCCCCAATTGGGTAGAAGAAACATAATGATTTGCCCAAAGGCGGTTATAATCATTAACCTTCAAATAAATCGAAACACAATGATTTGCCAATAAGCGGTTATAATCATTGGTTCTGCGGGTGGGATGAGACACAATGATTTCCACAGAGACGGTTATATTCATTGGTTCTGCGGGTGGGATGAGACAATGATTTGTCCAGAGACGGTTATAATCATTGGTACCATGATGATGGCAAATATGATGGCAAATTGGAATAAGGGTTTTATGTATTGAATCCGTACTCACATAGTAAAAGTTGGTACAGAGGAGAAAGATGAATATGGACAACCTGCTAGTACGGAGTTGCACGTCCTAACTAACAAGGATTAAAATTATTTCATTATTTAATTACGTTGTATGTGGGACATGATTTGGTAGATCGGGAATTTTTTAGGTGCCAAGGAGATAAATCGTGGCCACATTGCTTGTAATACTTCCCGAGCTAATTTTTGTTGTAGCATGTGACGGTACGTATCATGATATAAAACACCATGAGAACTTAGCCGAAATGAGAACTTAGCTGAAATATGCATAAGGACTATAACACGATCCAATACTCAATAAAAAACAATGCACCAATGATAAAAACCAGGATGACAGTGTTGGCGAATGAATATGGATGGATTCAAGAATAAAGCGCAAGGAATCACCTAATGAACGCACCTAGACTGAATCAAGGCACAATAAGAAAACAAACAAATAGGCAAACAAACAAACAAACAAAACACCAACAAAAGAAAGAACAAAACAAAACAAAGAGAATAAAATGAAACAAAAACAAACAATGGTTGAGTACAATGTTAGCACAAACAGAGGACAAACAAGATGACGATCATTGCTCTGAGGTGATAGAAGACAACGAAACAAACAAATAAAATGGGTGAATAGAAGAAAAGGAAGGGGGTAGCCGAGCTGATTCCAGATGCATTAGGCAAATGTACGCTGTCTACATAGTTCCATGGATGCAAGATCTAACATAAACTTCAAATCAAATGTAGTTCTCTCAGGAGATGGGATAGAAGAAAATGATGATAAAGAAAACATGATTGATGTTATAGAGGAAATATGGGAACGGTCTCGCAAAACAGCGAGTGCATGGGACGTTAGGCCAATAAGGATGGGGAAACTAAATGACAAGTGGTTTCTTGTGAATTAGCTAGGGTTCCCAGTATTCTTAAGGCAAAGAAGTGGTCGATGAGGGGATTGCTTTTGGATTTTCTAGATCTTTGTACAAATGTTTTTGGAATTTTCTAGGTATCTCAACTCAATTGGAGAATGACGAGATACTAAACGGTTCGACTCGGAAAACAACGAGAGCGTTCAAACTTGAATTGCTCGCAAAACGGCGAGAGCATGGCAAATGGTGATTGAGCTGATCTCGCCCTGAATCGGGCGTTGCCTACATGGTCCGAGAATGGGTCCTGAAGTCACTGTAGTTCCGTCTTATAGCGGAGGAATCTGACTAGGTAGTAGCAAATTCATAAACTAGGCAAAGTAGGCAAATGGCATACTATGGCATAGAAAAGACAAGGTGGTACTTCAAGGCATGATAAAAGGTGTTTCTAATTTGCCCATAGGAAGTTGTAATTAGAAAACAATGATATAGGTCAATGATACTAATTCGCCCATAGGCGGTTATAATTAGTAGCATGACGGTGGTACTATGATTTGCCTAAAGACGGTTATAATCAGTGGTACGTAAATGGAACGAAACAAGGAATGAAGGATGCAACTGTGAAACCACTGTCATATTGCTTCAAAAATGATCGTTGTCTAGAATGTTGAATCAACTGCGAAAACTTGATCTGAACCTTGTTGCTGAAAGTGCCCGAAGAACCAATGGAAGGGAACAGAGGTCAAAGGGATTGGATAGGGAGGGTTTAAACAACTTTGGTCAATAGGAAAGGTGTGGTAGAACGGTATATGGTATGGTACAAAGAAAATCATGATATGGTACAATGGAAATGGGCCTCATAGATAATACTTTAGGTCTCTCAAGCGAAGTAATGCTTAAGGTGTATAATGTTCATCGGCTCATCAAGTTCATCCCCATCTGGTGTAGCAAGCTTGTATGCTCCGGAGCCATAATTTGCAACAATGATGTAGGGGCCTATCCAATTAGCTTTGAACTTGCCCTTGTGTTTCTTCTTGACCATGGTATTTTGTTGGTTTTCTTTGAGAACAAGATCACCAAGCTTTAATTCTTTGTATTTAACGCGTCAGTTGTAGTGGCCACGGAGTCTGTTCTAGTATGCTTGAAGGTTGTTGACTTCGGCCATGCGTTTTTCATCAACTCCAACTCTTGTAGGCGAGCTAATCAGCAAGCTTCATCGTCTATAACATGTTTCAACGAAATGCGCAAAGAAGGTAATTCGACCTCAATGGGAAGAATGGTCTCAGTGCCATAAACTAGGGAATATGGAGTGGCTCTTGTTGGGATACGATAATTGGTGCGATATGCCTAGAGGGCGCGAAAGATTTGGAGGTGCCAATCACGGTCAGCGTCATTGACAATCTTTTTAAGGATGTTGACAATGGTTTTGTTGGATGCTTCTGTTTGGCCGTTACTTTGTGGGTAATAGGTGGTAGAAAAATGTTGAGTAATGTTGTACTTAGCACACAATGATTTGACATCCTTGTTCTTAAACGATCCGCCATTATCAGATAAAATGTCGGATGGGATACCAAGCGACAAATGAGATGGTTAAAGATGAACTTAGAAATTTGCTTTCCAGTTACATGAGGGGCATAGCTTCAACCCATTTAGTGAAATATTCGATAGCGGTAAGGATATGTTTGTGGCTATCAAATGAGGTTGGGTTAATCTTTCCAATGAGATCGAGGCCCTATGTAGCAAACGACCATGGTGTAAGCATCGGTTTCAGAGTTTTGGTTGGGGCATGAATCAAATTGGCATGCCTTTGACACAACTGCATCTACGTCCATAGTTGGCCAATAATACTCGGTACAGAGGAGTTTTTTTGGCTAGGACGACCTTGCTTGTGTGGGCTCTACATACTCCATGAACTTCTTGTAATGCTAATGTTGATTTTGCCAAATTTAAACAATGAAGTAGAGTTCCATCAAAGCTGTAGTGGTAAAGGGTTGGTCCAAGTAAGGTATATCGTGCGGCTTGGTGGTTAAAGACTTTTTGTTGTTTGCGTGATAGGTCTGGCAGCATAATGTGGTCATGAAGGTAGGTGAAAAGGTCTGAATACCATATAGAGCTGGGACCAACAATATCGCAGATCATTGCGATGGTTGAAGGTTCATGAGTAGGCACTAGAAGATTTTCAACGAGGAATTGATATTCTTTTGCCTTGATGTGACTAATCAAAAAGCCAATGGTGGCCATGGCATCCGCTGTTCAGTTACTTGCCTTTGGTATGTGTTCAAATTGTATGTCGGCAATCTGCTGATTGAGAGTGTTAACCATGGCCTTGTTTGACACCAACTTGGCATCCTTGGTCTGAAAGTGGTTTGTAACCTAATTGATGATCAACTGAGAATCACCATAAACCTTGAGATGCTGAATATTCCATTGTACTGCCTGACGAAGCCCTCCAATGAGTGCTTCGTATTCAACCATGTTAGTACAAGGAAAGCTAATACGAAATGATTTAGGGATTAGACCCCCCTATGGTGTGATAAACAATAGGCCTTCCCTTGATCCATGTGCTGTGAATGATCCATCAAAATATTGCTTCCAATGCTGCTCCTCAAGAGGTGTTTCAATGATGGTCATAATGGACTCGTCTGAGAATTGAGAAGTCAGTGGTTCTGTATTTGCAAAGGGAGCTTCAACAAGCTGATTTGCAAGTACTTGTCCCTTGATGGCCTTTTGGTTGACTTATTCTATCTCAAACTCGCTCAGAAGCATGATCCATTTAGCCATGCGGCTTTGTAAAGCTATCTTGGATGGTAGATACCTGAGTGGATCTACTTTGGAAATAACTATGGTCTTGTTGTTTAACATGTAATGTCGCAGTTTCTGTGTTGCGTAGACCATAATTAAATAGGGTTTTTCAATGGGTGTATAATTGTGTTTATACGCAACTAATGTATGACTTAGATAGTACACGACATGTTCTTTTCCATTGTTGTCATGTTGAGCGAGAAGTGCCTCTAGGGTTTTGTCTATGGCAGATAGATATAGTAGGAGCAACTTTCTTGGCATAGGTGGCAACAAAACAGGCGGATTGGCAAGATAATCTTTGAGGCGTTGGAAAGCTTTCTGGCATTCTTCATCCCGATTAAATGTAACACCATTCTTCAGTGTGTAAATGGATGGCATTTGTCGGTCAATTCGAGATATGAAGCGTCTGATAGACTGGATCTTGTCCTGTAGATTGCGGCGCTGTTTCAAAGTAGAAGGTGGTGGCATCACGGTAATGGCTTGTACTTTGGTTGGATTGACTTCAATGCCTCAATGAGACACAATGAAGCCTAATAGTTTGCTTGAAGTAACATAAAAAACACACTTCTTAGGATTGAGTCTGACCTTGTATTCACGCAACGTCTCAAACATCTTTCTTAGTGCGGCTGGATGATCGGCCATGGTCTTTGATTTTCCCAATATGTCGTAGACGTAGTCTTCAACAATGTCATGCATCATATCGTGAAATATGACGGTCGTGGCTCTTTGGTATGTGCCCCCCTAGCGTTTTTGAGACCAAATGGCATAACCTGATAACAAAACGTTCCCCATGGATTGGTGAACGCTGTCTTATGTTGGTCTTTTGGTGCAATCCGGATCTGGATGTATCCTGAGAATCCATCCATCAGTGAAGGCATTTCGTACCCCGCTGTGGAGTCAACTGTCATGTCAATATTTGGCATAGGAAAGTCATCCTTGGGGCAGGGCTTATTTATATCTTTGAAATCAATGCAAATTCTAATTCTTTCTGGCTTTTTACTGATTGACACAACATTTGAGATCCACTCTGAATAGTCGATCGGTCAAATACATCTTGCTTTTAATAGTTTTTCCAACTCTTTCTTTATTAATACAACAATGCGAGGATGCATCTTGCGCAATTTTTGCTTCACGGGTTTGGCATTAGGATGTACAACAAGGTGGTGTACAACCAAGGCGGGGTCCAAACCTGGCATGTCGGAGTAGGCCCAAGCAAAGATGTCAACAAATTCCCTCAGAAGCACTGTAAAGATGTCAAGTTCCTCAGTGAGGGACGTGCTTAATTTGATCCATTTCGGGTCGTTAGGGGTCTTGATGTTGACTTCCATAGTGTCCTCTACAAGTAGAGTTGAATCGTCTTCCATAATGGTTGGCAATGATTGGAATTGGCCTGCAATGACAAAGTTCTTTGTTTGGATTGGCTCTTCAAGTTCCCCTAGGGAAGACGAATCAGAATTTCCCAATGGTAAGTATGGCCATGTGACAAACACTGTTGGAAACGCTTGGATAATTCGATCAAAGGCATGCTGTTCTTCAGAACTGAACTCGGATCTGAAAGCAAGTTCATCGTTGGTGGTCTCTTGAGCTATGTTCGAGGAAAGGTGAACACGCTCACTAATGGCGCCTAAAACAGGTTTCACTAAGAGACTGGCCTTTCTTTTTACTTTTACCTTGGTCTAAAAGCGCCTCCAAGAGGTTTTCTCTTTAGGACCTCAATGTTTTATTTATTTGCTTGTGGCTAAAGGTGATCACCCATTCTTCAAAATAGGCTACAGGATTAGTTTGATTGAAAACTCTTGTTTGTGGTCTCCCAACGGAACATTGTCTCTTAGGCCTAGAAAATCGCAAAAGGCCTCGTCATTCTCAAACTCATCTACAAGCACTGTGGATTCTTATTGGTCCAAGGGTATAAGTTGAGGGTGATAAAGGGGAAGTGGATTGTGTCGGTTAATTGGGCTAAGAGTACAAATGGCATGGGTGTTAAACAGATTGGTATTGGCTACGTCTTCATAAATGCTATGATTGGACTCTGCTTCACTGTCGACATCGTCGTCACTAGTCATTGGCGTTGGAACACGAATAAGATACATGGGGTCACCCCCAAGCAGTTTAAATCCAAGACCATAGGTTCCTTTGTATCAAGTGATGGAGATTGGCTCAAGTGTACCTTGTTGATTTGGCCCGAGTCCTTGGTAGGCATGATTCTCCATGATCCGATTAGGAATAGGATACTTGGCATTTTTGTAGCAATCGGCCAGATTGTCGTTGTATAACCATAATTAATCATTTGCAAGTGGGTCCTGTTCTTGGCCAGTGGCCGGTGTGAAAATGATATGAGCTGGACTATGCAATTTGGCCTTTCCCTTGTGTTGCCATTCTAGGCAAGGTGGCTTGGCTTTAAGTCTTCCATAGGACTTGGGGTTCTATGGAAGCTTGGCAATGTGAAACGTATCATGGGTCAAATATTCTCTTAGGCCATTAGTTGTGATGGTAAAGTGATTGGACATTTCAGGAGGTGGCACATGGGAAGATGAATCAAGGGTATCTGGGTCTATGCAATCGGCCTCTGGTAAATCAACAAGTATTTCTTTCTCCTTGTCCTTTTTAGTAATTGGTTCTAGGCCAAAGCGGTAGTTATAGCTTTCGTACTTGGCTTCCAAATGTTTGCAATGTTCGTAGGGATGCAAATCTCCGTGAATGGTGACCTCCATGCCAAAATGAGAGAACTTGAGACACTAATGCAATGTTGAAGGGATTGCACGAATTTCATGTATCCAAGGTCTTCCCAAGAGCAAATTGTATGACAAATCTAGGTCTAACACATGGCATAATGTATCGTGGGTCAAAGGCCCAACGATAACTGGCAAACTGATGGTGCCTTGTGATTCTCGCTCTTCATTGTCGTAGGCCTTGATTATGATTGTTTTCGTTGGAGATTGGCTGTTGTGTATCCAAGATGCTTGATGAGCTTTAGAGACAATATTTAGGCTCGATCCATTGTTTATGAGGACACGTTTCATGTTGTGTCGTGCGATGAAAACTTCAATGTACAATGATTTATTATGGAGAGGGTCAAGGGATGACATATCACTTTGGTCGAAGTGTAACTGTTGGCTTAGGGCTAGATGTCCAACCAAAGCTTGGAATTTGTCTGGGTTTATGTTGTTTGGAACTTGGGATTGGCCAAGGAACTCTGTTAAGATGTTCTTGTGGATGGTAGACGTACGCAACAAGTCCAAAATGAAAATTTGTGCAGGCGTTTTCTGAAATTGTTCCACAATATCGAACGTCTTTTCTTTTACAGCAGTATATGGCTTGTTCCTAGCCAAAACGGTGGGTTGGATGGCTTCGGTGGTAGGCCGCTGTGAGTTGGGAATGGTAATCTTTGACTGCTGAGTTGTGATTGCACAATCGGGGGTAGATACAGGGCCATTGTTGCTAGCAAATAATGGTGGCGAGGGCCCAGATAGGATAAGTCTCGGTTGCCGGTGCACTTGTATGTGGTCATGGGGTAATGGCGAGTTATCGGTATGAGGTCCAAAAGTAGTAATTTCTACTTGCTGGTATCCCTATATGTGGTCCCAGGTCAAGGAAGGATCATTGGAATAGGTTGGTTGATTGGAATTGGTTAGCAACGGTCTTATTCGGTCTTGGATTAATGGTAATGGTGGAAACGTGACCTCCTGCAAGATGACCTACAACTTTGTTGTAGTCAAGTGCAACTGTGTGGTAAGTCTGTTGGTTATTATTGGCATCGTTCTGGCCTTGGTTCCGTCCATTTGGTTGATGTTGTTGTTGCTGGTGTTGCTATTGTTGTCTCGGTTGTTGATACTGTTGTTCCGGCTTTGGTTGTTGCCGCTATTGGTTATTATGTTGTGGAAAATGGTTTTGATAAATGCCCAGGGTCTGATTTGATGTAAAAGCTCTATTATCCAATGTTATCTCTCCATTTTCCAACATATTTTCAATAAGGTGCTTGATCTGCACACAACGGCTTAAATTATGCCTATTAACTCGATGGTATACACAAAATTTATTGTCTATACCAATCTGGATAAGGAATGCCCTCAGGTTAGTGCTTTGGAATCAGCCAACTAATTAGATTAGCAGCGGCTAACTTGCGAAAAACGGCTTCAATGGGCTCTCCAAGGTCACTAAAGACGCGACAAGTAGGCACATTTCTCCTCGGAGAAGGGGTTTGCAAAGGCAAAGGTTGTTGCACTTGTTGAGTTGGTCTAGGCTGTTGCAAAGGCTGTGCTTGCTGAAGAAGTTGGTGAGGAGTATTTTGCATTTGTGGCATTGATTGAGCAGATGGTGTTTGCACCGTTTGGACATGTCGTGACTCGGTTATTCCATTTCCAACAACATTCTTGTTGTGATTAAACTGCTTGGATTTTTCATAATTATTGGCCTGTGCTGGTGCCGACGCTTGCGCTTGGACTTGGTTTTGGTTTTGATTTTGGCTAGACGAGGTAAGCTTGATAATCCTTTTGTTAATAAGGGCCTTTTCGATCAGTAAACCTTTGTCGATGACCTCTTTGAAAGTGAGTGCACACTGCAGCTCCAGATGGTAAGATATCTCACTGTGCAAATTTTTGGTAAACACAATGGCTAATTGTTTATCTAGTAAGCTATGGGTGAAGCGGCTAGCAAGTGCTCTTCATCGCTGTAGATAGCTTGTGAAACTTTCATTGGCCTTCTGTTTGGCTTGAGTCAAATCTACCAACGAAATCTCATGTTCGAGATAGTAAGAGAAATGTTGCACAAACTTGTTTGATATGTCATCAAAAGCAAATACCGAGTTCTTTGGCAATTTTAGGAACCACTCCAAAGCTTGTTTTGCTAGACTCCAAGGAAACAAAAGTAAGAGTTATATGTCACTATAAGCCACTAGCTGGCAAGCAACAAAGAATTCGGTTAAATGGGCCTTAGGGTCTCCTTTACCCTTGTATTTGTCAAATTTCGGTGGTTCCGTATCCTGGAGGAAATGTTATTTGCAAATACTCCGTGTTGAATGGTCAGGAACATATGTCATCCAACTTAAACTTCTTGGTTTGTCTCCCGACTTGAATGGCAACAATTGCATCCTTCATTTGCTGAAGTTCTTGTGCCAAGAAACTAAATGGAACGTTGCCCTGAGGTGGAGGCTGGGTGGTCAAAGGTAGATTACTTTGACCAGGGTATAATGGAGACATGGTTTGTTGTGGAATGCTGGTTTGGTTAGGGAATTGACCAGGAATATGCATCTGCGGATTGGGATGTGTTTGTTGGAATTGCACACATTGTGGTGTGATATTCTTGTTTGGATGCAGTATATAGGCCTGGTTTTGGGGGAATTGTGGTTGAGATGGAAGGATATGGCTCTGGGTGAAGTACTGTGCCTGCTGAAGTTGAGTAGGAACTTGTTGCCGACTTGTCAAACCTGGTTGAATAAGGGGAACTTGTAAAACCAGGCCATGTCGTTGAATTTGTGGCACGTTTGGGACAAAAAGCAATTATTGCTTGATTGGTACTTGTGGGACAACGATACCTCGTTGTTGTGCGAACACTTGTTGGGAAGTGGATGCTTGTAGAGTGTTAGGCATTTGTTGTCGACCAATAGACATACATTGTTGATTAGACAATATTTGTGATTGTAAAGGTATGTTGGTTTGCGACTGAAGAGGTATACTTGTCACTATCTGACGAGGTGGAACATTGGTTGCCCCCTGTTGAGGCGGCGGAATGTTCGATCTCTGCTACATTGGTATATTGGACTGTGCCTGTTGTTGTGGAATGTTAGTCGTCACCTGTTGTGGTGGAGTAACATTCGTCATGTTTGGTTGAGGCAAAGCACCAGTTTGCGTCTGACTACCTAATCCTTGTGATTGTGTGCTTGATGAAGCAGTTGGTCGAGGATTAGAAGTAGTTTGTTGTGGTTGGGAGGTAGAAATTCTTGCCCCCTGCTGTTGCGAACCACTCATGGTGTTTACCAAAGACACTTGTTGTGGACTAGTTGTTTGTGCAGTTAAACTTTTGTGGCCTAGATTGGATGACATTTGCGTGTTATCCATCATGTTTGGCACATTTGTCTGCGTAGAAGCAGTAGACACTTCTTCAATCGCTAAGGCATTGAACATTTCTCCAACTGAAGTGCTTTGCACAAATGGGTCTATACTCGAATTCTTTTGGCCTATCAATTTGATTAAGACTCCTGTTGAAAGAGCTAGCTCGATAAGTGGAACATTTGACATGGTCATGTTATTGAAATTGCATGCGAAGTTTAAATAGGTCTGATATGCTGTCTGCATCTGTATAAAGTGGTCCTCCATGAGGCCCTTTCCTATGACAAGCATACGTGGATCTTGGTATGACATCGGCATGAGCGCTTGAGGATTGCTAGTAGAGCCCTGTTCGATGGTTTGGTTGTAAGGCATAGTTGAAGGCACTCTAACTAGACTAGGCTAGTTTTTGTGGGGGAAGTTTGCTGGAAACTTAGCCCCTACCTCTGCAACTCTAATTAAAACTTCGTCCTTGTTTGCAAGCAAGTGATGATCAAACAAATAGGGGTCATATGTCGATGGCATCGTAATGTAGTACGGTTGTTGTTGAACTTGGTCTACAACCAATGGTATGCTAGTTAGGTATTGCGTTGTTTGTTCTTAGTCCTGCTTCGAATATGGAGGCGTGTTGACCAAATAGTGAGCTAAAGGATCTTTGCTTTGTTCCCCCGATTGAATGTTGTAAGGCAGATAAGGATTCGTCGCACAAACCACATCATCCCCATAGGGGTCTTGAACAAAGTCATCTTGTGTGACCACATTATCATATCCCAGATTGTACATGACTCCACTATGAGTATAGTGAGACATTCAAATCAATGATGAATGTTTCGTGACAAAGGCCTAGAGTTCTATAACCTCTTTAAAAACAATGTCCAGAGGACAAATGGTTCGAACTTGGTCTAATTTGGTCGAAAAGTGGAGCTGTATCTCCAAACGGTCTATTCTAAAACTTGGTATAAAATAGTCTAATGTCAAATGTCTTACACGAAAGGTCAAGTGGATGAATAAAAACTGGAATGCCAAACTCTAGGTACAAAGTGTTTCAAACAAGTCTAATCTAAAGAAAACAAAAGTTGCTAGGTCTTTCGGAGAAGGCATAAAAGCTAGGCTCAAAACAGGGATGCGCTAGGTCTTTTGGAAAAGGCACAAAAACTAGACTTTAAACAAAACAAGGTAAGAGACTTACTTTAACAATTTTGAAACACTTTGGCATAAACTAGGCATTCGGATTTAAACATGAACTTGGTCAATTGGTATAAGGCATGAAACAATAGGTGCATGGAAGATAGACCGCTTCCCCTAAATCTAAGCACAAACATTAGTTTTCAAATTGCATAAACAATTAATCTAAGCTGCACAACCCAAAAGAGAAAGATCAATGTCTGGGCCAAAACTACACAAGGCATAGGAAAAAATCAATGAATGTTTGGATTTGAACTTGTCAAGGCTAATTTTGAAATCAACCTAGAAAACTAGGGTTCTTTAAGCAAACAACAAGATAGACAAGAACGAACAATATAACGACATTAGGTAAAGATCTCAAAAGACACATGTGGCTTTGGTTTCGAAAATGGAACTTTGAGACACAAGGTTAAACAAGTCCTTGAAATGATTTTGAGCAGCGTAACGATGTTATAACGCTCTAAATATATGATCAATGGTTTGTTTCAAGACTTAAAGGCATAAGACTTCAAAATGAATTAGGCAACATAACAACACCCTTTTCGATCAAACGACACATACAAACAAGATTTGACAAAAGACTAAGGCAAAAGGTATGGTGCCAAATGGGCGTTGTAACGCCTCAACCAAAGGAGTCATGTATAAACAAGACTCATTTTTGACACAGTAAGTTAGACATAAACAAATAGTTTAGACTCAAACCCATACAAGAAAAAGGATAAAATGACAAAAACACCTAAGTGTAACGTCCTAAATCCTATGAACTTACAAGGTTGCATAATATTGTCGAATTCCATCAATATACTCGCCCTTGAAAGGATTTTAATTGTTAATCCAAAAAGTAAAAGCGCATGAAAAAATAGGGTTTTTAGCCCCCTCTTCACTCAAGAGTTTGTACTGCGACATGGAACTTCGGGCTACTTGCTTTGCATCAACAGTATGTCCGCGACAAGTGGGCTTGTTCTAAACTTATCAATTTTTGCTTGTTTCTAGATGGTCTCAAGTGTGGCTAACACAAGAGATGCTCACATCAATTGGATTCGTGTCAACTGGTTTGTTGTGAAAAGGTCTTGTCCTTTTCACAACCATTGCATTTGTCGCTTGCTTAGTGTAGTACGATGTCCGAGTTGATCATACGTTCCGAGGGCAACAGTCGCTAACAGAGGTAGTTTAATTGCTCAAACTACCGTTCCAATGATTCACTAGTGCAATTTATATAATCCACCATGGAGCGGGGTTGAAACGATGTCGGGAGATGAATTCTCGGGTCAACGCTTCCTTAGAGAACCCGTGAGGAGGTGATGAACTCCCACTCACAAGCCAAAATGCATGAAAAATAAAGACAAGTGAAAAGACTTTATGGTCATTTTGGGGTCACCCAAACCATACGGATTTGGGAGGGCTTTAGTGACTTTCTTTTCACGCTTTTGGACTAAAGCGACAAAGGCAAAGAATGAGCGTTTTTGGTCACCCAAGTTTCATAAAGGGGACGGGAGGAGAGCATACACACGTCATTTGGTTTGATCAAAACAAACAACTTTCAACAAACAAGTTTCAAATGAACAACTCTTAGGAGTATGTAAGTAAATGTGAAAGTTCATTTTATTGCACCAAAACAAAATATGGTGTGAAATTTGAGCCCTTTGGCATTTGTTGTTTGAAAAATTTGAAAAAAACTTAAAAAACAACTAAGTCATGGAAATAACTAAGTTTGTTTTAAGCACCAAAGACAAAGTGTGCAAGATCTAATCATGTTAAAACTTTGCTTTTTTCACCTTAGGACTTGCAATTTGTTAGAGGGTTTTCCTGCTTAGAAGCCCAAAAGTGAGTGAGAAAACAATATTTAGGATTTAACTCTCGGGTTTCTTATTTTTTGTCTCACGCAAGGATCGATGTCGGTCCTCACAGGGATCGACGTCGGTTGTTCCACAGAGAGTGATGACATCGGTCGAGAAGATCGACGTCGGTTCTTGCAAAAACACAATATGGTTTTCACAGGGAAAAGACTAGTAATGAGCTTAAAACCAACAATTCTCACTAGATCCCGCGAGGAAATGGTCAAACAAACAATATGCAAGCTCTTAGACACAATAAAAACAAAAAAAATCAAGAAAATCCTTGTTAATCACGTTTTTGTTGTGCTTTGCTTTTTACATAGGGATCGATGTTGGTTTTGGTAATTGACGTGGGTTTGGGAGAATCGACGTCAGTCTCTGTCAAATTTGAAATAAAACGGTGTCGATCCCCTGTGAGTCACTAAAAACAGAAAAATGAAGTTAAAACTCGAATTTTGAAGATTTTTAAGCATCCATTAGAAACTAAAAGTTGCATATTAATCTCTTTGCTTATATGGGATGCTTCTCGTCCCATTGAGCATGCCAACATGTGAACTAGGAATTTGACATAGAGGGAAGGTTAGTATTGTGTTAGTCTCATAAAATCAATGAAATGAACACACTAAATTCCTAGCACTTCTAGCCTAGACACTAGGGAGAGCTTAGGTAACAAAAACTAAATGAAAGCACAACAAAAACATAAAAGACATAATTTTTTTACCTTCCTTGGAGCTCCAAATGGCTTGGTTGAATGGCTTGCCCAACTTGTGCATCAAGAAGTCTTCATCAATGGAGGTTGCTTGACTCCTCTCCTTGGCATCTTGGCTTTGTGATTGGTTGGCTTAAGAATTTGGGCATTGTAACCTTACTTGCAAAGTTTGTTGAAGATATTTGAGCATCACTTTGCACCAAAATAACTTATGGTTCAATAGGCAGGTAGGCCTTGTATTTATAGCCTTAGGAATTAACTCTCACCCAAGGTGAGTTAAAGTTGAGTTTAGGCTTAGAATGGGTTCAAACCAAACCTAGGTGAGTTAAAACTAACTCCAATAGAGTTAATAGTTGTCAAGTGATTATGATTTGCAATCACTAGGCATGGCTCTCGAATTAGATATTTTAAGATATTTTCAAAGAGCTTGACAACTCATAATAAAGGCAATGATGAAACGCTAGGATATTTTGAATTTTTTAATTTCCATTTTTAGATATTCATTAATTGCAAATGGATAATTCAACTAGGCATTTAATCTTGTTTAATTTGCTAATTGATTTTGATTAGCCTTTTAGCTCTTTCAAGATTTGATTGAGTGTGAAAGTGTCCCACTTAATAGGTCCATAGGCCAAATTGATAGTTGTGATGCCGCAAGGTGATTAGAGATGAATCCGTGAGGTTATTGTTGTATATGATGGAATATCCCAATTAGGGATGTTTCAACATGATTTTGAGCTTTGATGATTGATGCGCAAGCAAATTTGGGACGTTTAGTGAATCATAAGCTTAATTTGCAATGGTTGGTAGGAATTAGTTTAAAGTTCGATCAAAAGTTAGTTGTGGTCAAATTTAGGTGTCTACCCAACCCTCACAAAGGCCCTTAGAGAAATGGATTCGAGGTAACCCTATGACCATATTATTCTTGTTGAGTTGTTGTAGGTAGTGGTAGTTGAGATGGCCAAATCTCTCATGCCATAATTTGCTAATCTATATGAATGAGTCAACAATGCATTTGAAGAAGAATCAGGTTCAAAATGTGAGAAAGTATATAACCTGGCTTGGTGATCTGCCCTACTCACTGCCACTGCAGAATCATTATGCAACTCTCTGAGTATGATTGAATTTAGTGAAAACTCTACCCTCATGCCCTTATTGATGTGAGTGATTTGATACATTGATAGGAGATTAGTTGAAAGTGATGGAACACTTAAAATGTTATTGAATGTTCCTGCATCCATTTCAATAGAACCTCTCCCTGCAACTTCTACTGAAGTGTCATCACCCAAAGTGATAGAAGACATGTTACAAGGTTTTAAAGAAGAAACACCTCAGTCAATAACCCATGAAGAGATTGGAGCTACAACTGCTACAAGAGCCTTGCCCTTTTCTTTCTTTTTGCTTTTGCTTTTTGCCTTAGAGGAATCTTGAGTTGATGAATTCTGCTTGATAGACTCAAGAACACCTATGTTGTTCTTTTCTAGAAGATGGGTTAGGTGATCAATTTGTTTTTTCATGCACTTGTGTTCATCATACCCATTTTTCTTGTGATAGGCACACTTAACCTCCTCTTTCTTAAGTTTATTATTGGGAAAGGAGGTTTCAATGGTTGTTTTCGCTGAGGTTGATTCTTTTTTCTTATCTTGATCCTTGTTCTTTTTCTTCTTCTCTTTGTTTGAAGCCTTCTATTTCCCGTTCCCAACAATTGGGGCTTGGGGTTTTGAGGACTTCAGTTTGCCCATCTGTATTAAACTTTTCTTGCTTCCGAGTCAAGTCAACAACAAAGTCATCTAAATAAGGCATCTTCTTTGTAGTGCCTATAACACTTTAATGGAATGGAAGGTAGAGACAAAGATAGTAATTTGGACTTAGTTTTGAGAGTATAGAAAGAAAAAATTGGTCATTTTTCTTTTCTATTGCACATTCTTTCAACTGCAATCTTAAGGACTTAAACTTAGTGAATAAATCCTAAAGGGTGTCAAAACTATTAGGACTCAAACTAATGAGTTCGGTTTTTTGTTCATGCCTCTCATTACATCTAGCTTCCCAAAGAGCCTTTTCAAGGTGGTATAGACTTCATTAGGAGTTTTAGTAGACTTTACACGAAAAAAAGATCAGGAGAAACTGACAGACATAGCAACCCATAGGCTTCGTCACAACGGTTGTACCACCTAACTTTTTCTGCTTCTGTATTAGGTTCAATCTCATTGCCCATTATAATACGATGAAAAATCTTGCTCCTTAATACAATTTGCATTTTGGTTTTCCATTCATAGTAGTTAAATGACGTTAAAAGGATTTATTGAGCTTGTATCCATTGTGTAGAAATGAAGTTTGTAGTGGTTTGTAGTTGTAGTTGTAAAAAAAAAGAAGTGCAAATAGAACGAAAGATTAACTTAGACACAATACACCCTCCTTGGACTATCAAATGGCGAGCCCCCCTAATGTTGCAAACCATACATGCTCAAAAGACGTTGGGCACAGTCGAGAGTGCATCTTGAGCAATCAGTGCAAGTGTCAAAAAAGACAATTTTCAAAGCAAAGGGACGTCGAGCTCAGCTGAGAGTGCGTTCAAGAAAGGTAAGTACAAAGTGAGCAAGAGAGATAAAATGAATGTTTTGAATGTGAGGGGGTTTGGCCACTTGCCAAATCGGACCTCACCCTCCAGTCTTCGTCTAGCGAAAATATGAAGAGTAGTAAACAGAAAAACTTCTTAACACCCACAATGTATTGTTTTTATTTAAAAAACAATCAAAAAATAACTCACAAGAGTAAATGTTCACCCCCAAATATTATATTGTTTTATAACATAACAAAAAAATATTCTCCCTTCAATAAAGAAAACACCTCCCCCCTTTTAAAAAAAACATTTAAAAGTATTGTTTTATATAATAAAACAATGACTACCCCTCCTTCAAAGATTTTGAAACTTTTGTTTAATATATTCTAGTTTTTCTAAATACTATGAATGTTTAGGTGGTTTTAGGCTAAAATAGTTTTTTTTTTCCAGCTTGAAATTTTAAAGAGTGTTTTTTTTTGAACTTATACCAATTTTGGAAAGTTAGGGAATGAGGGAGAGGTGCAGATCAGATGAAGGGTTGTTCAAACCAGAGGAAAGGTTGAAAGAACTAGAGACCAGGTTGCCATGCAGTATGCCCCAAGAGTTGACTGGTCCAAGTGCGACGTGGAAGGGGGCTTTGCCTTGAAGATTCACCAAGGCGTGGCTCCAAGACAACATGTCGTATGTGTGAGCCGTAGGTTTGTGAATGGCAAGATCAACACGTAGGGCACAAGTTCCTTTTAAGGAAAAGACTGAACCTGAATGCTCCTTGAACAATGCTTTAGGGATGGCGAGCAACAACACTCTCATTCTCAACAAGAATAGGGCAATGGTGGAACACAACTGCAATGTTCCAAAAAACCAGGAGTGGATAGGCCGTGGATGTAGAAACAAACCTCTGCAAGGCAACAACCTGTACAAAAACTGTTAAGTTATAGAGCTCAAAGCTTCACAGGTATACAAATGTGGAGGTTGCTGGGTTACACAGTAACCGACGTCGGTCATAGTCTGCCGGCATCGGTCAGGGGTCGACCGAAAGCTGCCGACATTGGTCATCTGTGCGTTCCAGAACTGGTCTAATTTTAGACGGACAATTAGTTTGCATGTAAAGACTAATTTTAGTCTTGAGTCTGCGTTTCTAATTATTGTTTGGTTTTGGGATCTATTTAAGAGACCCATGGGGCTGTATTGTAATAAGGACTAAGAAGGATTAGATCCTCAAGTGTAAGATCTAGAAGGTCTGCAAGAGTGCAAGATCAGGTAGATCTACAGGTAAGCAAGGTCAGTTGATCTGCGGGGTAGCAAGATCAAGAAGATCTGCAGGTGTGTGTGTGCAAGCTCAGTTAGATCTGCGGGGTAGCAAGATCAAAAAGATTTGGAACACATGGTGTAAGCAAGACCAATTAGATCTACAAAGTGAAAGATCAAGAAGGTCTGTGGACGAGAGTAGGCAACAACCATTGGGTTGATTGTCATTGGAGGGAACAACTCTGTATTTGAGTTGGTTGTAATTGATTGAGAGAGAGAACTCTTGAGGGAGAATTACTGTACACCCAAGAGGTGTGGGAAGAAGAGTGAGATTTTTTCATTGTATTTCTTTCTGGAAGAGTGTTAATACAGATTGTATTGTTTCTCGTATCTCACATATATTCTTTGCTGTTTCTGAATTCTAGTTACATATTACTTCTAGTTTAATTCCGTGTTTAGTTGCTTATACAAAGGTAATCAATTGTACTCTTAGGAGAGGATCCTGACTGTTGGTATCAGAGCTTGGTTCATTAACAAGTGGTAGAGCGGGTTAGTGTTTGTTGATTACAGGTCACTCATAGGGGTTTCTGTTTGAGTGGGAGTAAATCAATGACAGAAGAAAGTAAACTAAAAATGGAGAAATTCAATGGCAAGAATTATCAATTATGGAATTGTGGAAAAAAAGGGCATGTAAAGAAAGATTGTTGGTTGGTAGAAGATCAACATGAAGGAAATAAAGAAGCAAAAGATGCAGGTATTGTTGTACGGGATGCTCTTATATGTTCCTTGGATAAAGTAGAATCTTGGGTTTTAGATTCTGGTGCCTCTTTCCATGCAACCCCAAATAGAGAATTTTTCCATGATTATGTCCATGGAGACTTTGAAAAAGTTTATTTAGGGGATGGTAAGCCTTGTCAAATTGTTGGCAAAGGAAAAGTGTAGCTGAAATTGCAGACTAGAAACATATGGGTGTTGAAAGATGTCATGCATGTTTCCATCCTGAAGAGGAGTCTAATTTCTGCAGGAAAGTTGGGTGATGAGGGTTGCACAGTAACTCTCACAGCGGAATCTTGAAAAGTTTTCAAGAGTGGACTTGTATTAGCAATAGGTAAGAAAGTAGGTACACTTTATCTATCTACTTGTATTACTGATTCTCCTTCTGTTTTATCTACTTCAGCTGTAGATGCAAAGCTATGGCTTAGTAGGCTTGGTCACATGAGTGAGAAGAGAATGCATGTTCTTAAGTCAAAAGGTAAGCTTTCAAATTTGATAGACCGAGATTTTTGTGAGCATTGTATTTTTGGAAAACAGGGGAAAGTGAGGTTTCTCACAACTGGGTTAACAAAGAAGAAGCACAGGTTGGAGCTTGTTCACACAAATGTGTGGAGACCAGCTCAGGGAGCTTCTATCGGAGGATCACAGTGTTATGCTACAAGAAAGGTATGGGTCTATTGCATAAAGAGGAAATTTGATGTTTTTGACAAATTTAAGAACTGAAAAGCCTTGGTTTTCAAGGAGAAGGTGATGGACAGTGATCAACTCAAGAGGCTGAATAATTCTGAGTAGGGCAATGTTGATTTGGACAAGGTTATGATCCAAAATGAGCTCGCAGGTAAAAATCATCACTCACAAGAAAACACAGATATCGACGTCGATCAGGTAAGAACCGACGTCGATCAGGCAGGTACTGACGTCGGTTCGGTGGAGACCAAAGTTGGTGATGTCGGGCAGGTGGAAACCGACGTCGGTCAGGTAAGAACCGACGTCGGTCAGGTCGGTCACATGGAACCGACATCGGTCGGGTGTAGACTGAGAGATGTCCGGGATCGGTCACTGTTAGAACGAAATTTGGGCGAACAACAAGCTGTCAATGAGTCTCAAACGCCCATGAGGAGGTCTGAAAGGGTAAGCCTCAAATTCGTTATTCCCCTTGTTTATACTACTTGTTGCTCACTGATGGTCGAGAACCAAGAAGTTTTGAAGAGGCAATGCAGGTAGAATCCAGGTAACAGTGGAAGCATGACATGAATGAGGAAATTGATTCTTTGGAAGAGAACCAAACGTGGGATTTGGTAGAGTTGCCAGTCGGAAAGAAAGCACTGAAAGATGAATGGATTCACAGGGTAAAGAAAAGAGAGAATGGACATGTGAGACAGAAGGCCAGGTTATATGAACAAGCTCCAGGACAGTGATATTTGAGGTTTGACAGGTTTATGACAAAGCATGGCTTTAGTCAATGTCAATGTGACCATTGTGTTTATTTTACCAGGTTGGATAATGATAGCTACATTATTCTGTTACTGTATGTAGTGTATATGCTTGTTGTAGGGTCACACATGCAGAGAATTGCTGAGCTAAAGGTAAAAGTAGCTCAGATATTTGTCAGGAAGGATTTTAGGAGCAGCAAAGAAAATCCTTGGCATGAGTATTTCTAGAGACAGGGAAAATCACAAGTTGATTTTGTCTCAAGAGGATTATGTGAATAAGGTAGTGGAGAGGTTTGATATGCAGGATGCAAAATCGGTAAGCACACCTATGGTTGGACAGTTCAAGTTGAGCTATGAACAGTGCCTAAATCACATAATGAGGTTGGGTACATGGTACGTACTAGCCCTGATATTGCCCAAGCAGTGAGAGTTGTGAGCAAGTTTATGGCCAATCCAGGGAAGGAGCACTGGGAAGCAGTTCAGTGGATTTTTAGATATTTGAGAGGGACCAGCAGCAGGTATTTATGCTATGTAGGGTCAAACACTTATCTACATGGATATATAGATACGGATATGGCAGGTGACTTGGATGGCAGGAGAAGCACCACAGGATATGTGTTCACTGTTGGTGGTTGTTCTTCAAGATTGAATTTGAAGATGGAGATACAAGCCAGAAACAAATTAAAAGATGTTGCTGTACAGGGACAAGTACAGGTGCAGCTGTTTATCTCCAAGTGGGAGATTGTTAAGTTGTGGAGCTAAAAGCTTCACAGGTATGCAAATGTGAAGGTTGCTGGGTTACACAGTAATCGACGTCAGTCATAGTCTGCCGACATTGGTCAAGGGTCGACCGGAAGCTGCCGACATCGGTTAGTCATCGGCTGACGTCGGTCATCTCCAGACAGACAGAGACCGACATTGGTCATCTGTGCGTTCCAGAATTGGTCTAATTTTAGATGGACAGTTTGCATGTAAAGACTAATTTTAGTCTTGAGTCTGCGTTTCTAATTATTGTTTGGTTTTGGGATCTATTTAAGAGACACATGGTGCTGTATTGTAATAAGGACTAAGAAGGATTAGATCCTCAAGTGTAAGATTTAGAAGGTCTGCAAGAGTGCAAGATCAGGAAGATCTACAGGTAAGCAAGGTCAGTTGATCTGCGGGGTAGCAAGATCAAGAAGATCTGCAGGTGTGTGTGTGCAAGCTCAGTTAGATCTGCGGGGTAGCAGGATCAAAAAGATTTGGAACACATGGTGTAAGCAAGACCAATTAAATCTACAGAGTGAAAGATCAAGAAGGTTTGTGGACGAGAGTAGGCAACAACAACCATTGGGTTGATTGTCACTGGAGGGAACAACTCTGTGTTTGAGTTGGTTGTAATTGATTGAGAGAGAGAGAACTCTTGAGGGAGAATTACTGTACACCCAAGAGGTGTGGGAAGAAGAGTGAGATTTCTTCATTGTATGTCCTTCTGGAAGAGTGCTAAGTAACTCCTCCACAAAAGGTGGTCAATAGACCCTTAGAATAGAATATTAACTCCTCCACTAAAGGTGGTCAATAGAGCCAAGGATAGAGGAGTAACTGTTGACAATGTGGATTGCATTCTTGACAGAACGCTGAGCTTCTGTCTTCCATGCGGCACAATGGAGACTCCTCTCTTTCCTGTGGGTCTGGCAAAACTGAGGAGAGAATCTCTAGATAAGGGCTAGCTCCCTTTGATGCATCTCTGAGTTATTCCAGTACTATGGCTAATATATATATATAAAAGGGGGGGTTGAAAAGAGAGAAGGATTGCTGAAGCAGAACCTAAGCTAAGACGGTGATGCACCAAAAAGTTTGATCTACTCGTTTGCTCACACTTCAAACCATAAGAGCACATACATACACTTTCTCTGATAAAAGAACCAGACTGCAGAGAACTTAACAGAAAGGCTTAACGAAGACACACAGATGATGAACTTACCACAGGTGCTGTAGGAAGACACACTGTCTGATAACCCTCTCCTATTTCTGCGCTCCAGATATAGCTCTTTTTGCTACCTGCAGGAATGGCGCTTTGTCTATACCAGGTGTGCTAGTATCAAGCCTGTGAAAGCATCATGGAACAATGACTGGACACAAGGTTAATACTCAGGCACACTCAGAGATATATCCAACCAGATAGAGGTAAAACACTTTTTATTGATTCAAGGTGAAAATTTGGCAGGGTTGCGCCATACAAAAAATGAGAGATCATTTTCTCCAATGAGAAGTTACAAATATATAGCCTTTTTGGAAAAGACTTTGGCGCTTTCTGGAAAATAAATGACCCATGCTGCGTTGAGAGCATTGGAAAGAGGAAGCCACTTGAAAGAGAATGCTGTGTCGGCTCCAGTTTTGACTTTAGGTGTTTAAAATATATTAAACGTCATGTGTGAAAACATGGGCCATGCTGTTTGTCTGCAAACAAGACCCCTTCTTCAAGACATTCACGCGGTTGTCTGACCATTAATGCAAAATGAAGAAAAATAGGTCACGCCGCTCACTGTTTGTGCTCCTTGATGACCGCTTGGCAGAGACTGTTTCAACCGCTGGAATAACTCCTTGTGCCGGCACCTTCTTTTGCCACTTGGATTGTTTTGTCTGTTTCTGCGCTTGTCTCTTTGGGCTCCTTTCTTGGTGGGTCGCTGAGTTCATTTTTGATTCTTGTCTTTTTCCAGCTTTGTCTTTTCCTGGTTTTGTCTTTTGTCATCTCTTGGCTTTTTCTGGCAATCTGAGCCCCCTAAGGCTATCTTCTATCAATCCTTGGCTGGCTCCTTAGGCTCTTTTCTCAGCGGGCTCTTCCGTTTGGCCCTAAGGCCTTTTAATTTCTTTGGGTTCGCGCTTAAGCATTCAAAGATCAACGGCTATTTCATTGCCGTAAAGTTGACGTTCGCGCGCCCGTCGCCATTTGAAAGCCAACGGCTATTCTATTGCCCTAAATTTTGACGTCTGCAGGGAAGTCACCAGACGTTTGAACCTGAACGACTAGTTTGCTATGCTGGATTTTGACGTCTTCGGGCCCGTCACCCTTTGGTATTCCTTCGGCTTTCCTTCAGCATTTTCCTTTTATCCGGGCCTTTGTCTTTTGACCCTCCCGAAGGGAAGGTGTCCCTTCGGGTTTTGAGAAAGGTCCCTTTCACGGTTGCTGAGAGCCCCCCGCAAGGGCACCTGCCCTTCAGGGTACTTCGGGCGGCCTTGGTCCTTAAATCCTTAGGACAAAATGTCCGAAGGAATGTTCTCTTCAATGTTTGGCCCTTGTTTTGGGCGAATTCTTTCGGGGAAAAAGTCCGAAGGAATTCCTTCGGACTTTTTGTCTGAAAGAGTTCACCTTATTCATTTTACCGCGGGATTTTCTTCCGAAAGAATTCCTTGTTTGGCCCCTTGCCTTGTAAATTTCTTCGAACAAAATGTCTGAAGGAATTCCTTCGGGCATTTTGTCCGAAGAAATTCAACTTCTTGTCTTTGCCTTTTCCGAAGGAAAACTCTCCCCTTTTGCCTTGTATTTTGATTCCTCCGCAAGGGTTCCCTGCCCTCTGCAAGGGCACTTTTGGCAGCCTGTTGGAATGGTGCAGTTTGTGCCTGATTGCCCTCCGCAAGGGCACTTGTCCTTTGGGCTTTGGAAGACCCGCTTTGAACCCTCCGATTTGAACCAATTGCTTGAACCAACTACTTTGAATGGAACACTTTGAACCAAACCGATTGAACCAACTACTTTGAACCAACCGATTAAACCAACCGATTGAACCAACAATGGTTCAAAGTTCAAGTTCAAAGTTTTTGGAAAGATCATGCCGTTGAACCTCGACGTCGAACCATTGAATTGGTTCATCCTTTTGCCGAAAGACTTGTGCAAACCAAATTTGAACTGGGTCAGAACAGCAGGGGAAGAAGGAGACCGATTTTGGCCTGTAGGACCAAAATGGTCAACAGTAACACCCAACCCATAATAGCCAGTCAAGGGAGTTACTTCCTAATCATCCTGTCAAACTGTAAACCTAAGCAAGCTTCTCCATGAAAGTAAGAAAACTCCAAGTGAGGGAAAAAAAAGCCCATAATGAATATGGGAAAAATATATAATCCCTACTCTAACATGTTTACTAAAGAAAAAAGAGACACATCACATATTTATAGCAGAGATAATTGAACCTGACTAATATTAAAATTATGCACCGCCACATGCAACCTCCTCTTCTAGCTAGAATCCTCCTTTATGCTTTCTAAGAGGCTCACAGTCAAGATGCATAGTTTGTCCAGAATTGCATATCCGTAAAACAAACACTATTGCTTTCAAGTTTCAACAACTTCCACTTGGGCTTCTTCATAATAATTGTATTCACTTATTTGGAGCAGGTCTGCAGTATGTACTCTACAGTTCCAAGCTTTGTGGGCTTGCTTCACCTGCTCTAATACCATGTAAAGATTAGCAAGCAGTAGATAATGTAGACCATGCATCGCATAACTAACAAAACTACTGTACTTGTGATCTGAAAGGGATTGTGATGAATATTTTGATGAAGTGTTGATTTTGACCGTGTTGACTTCGAGGACAACAAGACTCGAAACGCAGATGAATCGATCATGACAAGTTTGAGATCAACACTATGAGAGTTTGGTAGCATTTGAAGACCAAATCACAGTTGGAAGAAGACCTAGAAAGTTGGCTGATGTGTGAGTTGGTCTAGCAGTTGGCCGATGTCAATAGTTGGGTGCTGACTTTGGAATCAGCCGACATAAACAGTTGGACGACATCAACAGAAGGGGTAAATTTGGGGTCCAAGTGGAAAAATATATCAGATTACAGTGGATGCTCAGTCAGATGTGTTTTGGGTGTCCCCAAGAGTCAAAATGGCAATAAAGCTTTAGGGTCCAAGTTCACAAATCAGCAATGAGAGTGGTTGGGAGACCAATTGCTTCAAAAAATGTAACCAATGTATAAGTGGTTGGAAGACTAACTACCACGGAAATGTAACTGACACACAACGTCTCCAACACACAGAATTCATTCTAGAATATAGTTGGTAACAAGCAGGAGAGAGACTAGTGTTTGGGGGAGAAACTTGGAGGAGTTTTGGAGTAGGATCAGAGGCAGAAATAACACCGTTGTTGGGGACTAGTTTCAAACTCATGAGAGATGCGTTCTTGTGAATCACTCTTGAAAGATGGGTCCTGAAGATTGATTTGATTTTAACTCGCAGCTGATTCCTGAAAACTGATATTACATAATGATGCACAGTGGAAACCCAAATGCATAAAAATGAAAGAGCTAGGGAGCTACACAATGAATGGTTCATATGGAACAATACTTGCTGATGGTTTTGCAAATGGATTAGGAAACTAAGAGGGACTGATTAGGGGGAAACTGCATCATTATGCATGCTTGATCCAGAAAAGTACTGGGATATGTGATCTTCTAGGAAGTCCCGGTTACCAGGTGTTCTGACAGTGTTTATTGATGCTATGCAATGATTCATTTTTCTAGTTTCTATCCTATTACTTGGCCTTGTGAGCATCACCAAGTGGACCATTCAAGCTCTGGAGAAATGGGTTCTTGTGAACCACTGCACATGAAAGATTGGTCGTGAAGCTTTGACTAAATAGTAACACACAAATGATTTCTGACAAATGATATTACTTGATAAATGTCCATTACCAAGAATCCATTTCTATAATCTCTTCGTGGAGTTCTTATTTGTAGAGGGTTTCTCCACAATACTTATGTGGAACTTGTTGCGAGTGCATTTGTCGCATTTTCTGTGTTTTGTCAATTTTCACATTCAAGCATGTATGTTAATTTCCTGCACAAGTTCAATTGAAACATTAAAAAATATATTCGAGTGACGCAATAGTATGATTTCAAGATCTGTGTGATGACTTGACCACACCTATAAGATGGGCAATTACTGATCAATTCACAAAACAAAAATATACATACAAAGTAGGAGAAAAGTTTTAATCAAGGAAAAGGAATGATGACATATTTGGAGCAGGGCAGCTGAACTGTCATTGCAATATTTTGTTGCATTGTTTATTTTATAATTTTATAACCTAACCAAGACCAAAGACATTCTGCACATAAATGTGCAGCATCCAGCAGAGAGTTGTTTGAAATGTTCAGTTGGTTAGTGAGGGAAGAAGGTTTGGCCAAGTTCTGGATTTCAATTTTTTTTGAAAATGTTATAAAAAAAGGTTTGAAACTAGGGAACATATAAAATTGCACATATAACAGAGTATAATCACAAAATGAAACTGCAAAGGCTTTTGCTTTTGCTTAAAATAAATAATTTTGCTAGCAAAACAATGTTTATCCTATATATAGAGAATATTCTCATACAAAAAATTGAAAATTTCTGGCCATAATGCAGCTCCAAACCAGATAGATACACAGTCTTTGAAGGCCAGCTGATATCAGACACAAACAATCTTCTGATGTATCCTTGTAAATCTTGCTGAATTCCACCTCATTGATCTGAAATGGGTGTTTATGTAAACTTAATAAGTTTCTCCAATTTCGGATACTAAAACAACTTTTCTCAAATTTTCATAAAATTGGCTTATTTATTAAAAATCAGTATTTAGAAACTAAAATAAAAGCAAGAACTGATAAAACAGAGATAAAAACACTGCAAATTGATAACGAAGTTCCCTTGTATAGGCTATGTCTCCGGGTCCATTTCAAATGACGAAACCGATCCATTAAAAACTCTATGCAAAGTACACTTTCTTCTGACTTTACATGCATAAATGCTCTTCAATCTGCTTTAAAATATTTGCCTGTGTCTCTAGGAAGTCTCAGATTCATTCCTCAATAGCCTTCCTGCAATAAAATTCTAAGCTTGCTTGTCTCTCCTTTACAAAAGGGCTAATAGCTTTCAAAATAGTTAAAAACAAATACCATATCACGCCTTTTATAATGTTTCCTAGTCCTTTGGTGCGTTGATCAAGACTTAAATATTTTTACATGATAAGTGAGGTTCGAATCCCCTTTGAAATGCCTTCATATTGCTTTCTTTAGCTTGTTTAGCCCGAAAATCAAACATATTAACCAAGTTTTCTGTTTTTCTTACCCAAAATAGGGTGTAAGCTTAGTTGGTAAGGCCCTAAAATTGGTCGTGGGAGGTGATTGGGTCAAATTCCACCTCCCAAGCTATGTTTTTGGATAGCTCTTTAACGCATTTGGTGGGTTTAGTCCCACATGCATTGGATTTGGGATAAATATGTAGTTTAAAACAAATCCATTCTACCTTGTTAAGTGGTCAAGAGACCATCCATGCATAGGATTCGGGCTTGGCTGTTGTATCGGCATTAGTGCATAGCAAATGCGTTGGACTAGGAACTTGGGTGCTTGGAAGGCCTGCCACGTGGATTTTGGTTGAAGCCACATTGCATTTGGTGACAATTATTTGCAAATACATGAGAATTTAGTCCCACATTGGTTGTGGGGAACATGCATTGAGGTTTATATAGAATATTGCTTCCATTGTAATGTGAATATAGGCAGCAGGGTCTCCCACCTTACAAAAAGAGGACCCCATTGGCTGAAGGGCCCCCAACCGGCAAATAGCGTGGGCCCCACACTAGCAGGGATGCTGTCAAAGATCAGAGACCAAAAACCAAACCAACCATCTACAATCACTCTCTGCCACGTGTCATCATTTGATTGGTCCACTTGGCAGTGTCATACAGTCCACTTAGCATGATGACGCCATCTATGTACCATGTGCTTATTTTTTTACTTATTTGGCTTCATCTTCAACAAGCCATAACTTTTGCATACAGTGTCGAAAAGACTTTGTTCAAATTGTGTTGGAAAGCTCTTGACAAGCTCTTCAATATGCAGATAGATTCGGCATAATTTAGGATCATCTGTTTGTATCAGTTGTGGGGATCCTCGTGGATCACTCCTCCCCACTAAGAAGCTTTTGGACCACCAAAAGTCTGGGTTTATTCTGAAAATAAGTGAGGGTATAACTCCCTCGTTTTTTCAGTTTTCATCCATCATGTTTTGCTTGGATGCATTCCTTTTAGACCCACATGAAGGTACTCCACATCACCCCTTCACGAAGTCCTCACCCTTCTGTCAAGAATAACATCTTCTTGCAACTCATCAAGATATTCAAGAGCAAAATCATCAACAAAAGGAACTTGAACACTCTCACCTTGATCCATGATCATAGGAGGCTCATATAATTTCAAGTTTTCAACATTAGCCACGACATACATGCATGTATGGAGGTAACTCTAATTGGAAAACATTATTACCAATTTTTTCTAAAATCTTAAATGGACCATACCTTACTGGTTTGAGCTTTTTACCTTCACCCTTGAGGCGTTCTTTGCTAATATGTAGCCAAACTAGATCAACAACTTGGAAGTGATGAACAACTCGATGTTTGTCATGCCTCGCCTTATACTTGGCTTGGTTTTTCTCGAATTGCTTTTGGACAGCTTGATGAACTGATTGAATCTTCTGGATGAACCTCTTTGCTTTGACTGCATCTTATGTCCATTTGCCAATGATACCTGTTCAAAAGTGAAGTCCAAGGGGGACTTGGACAAATAACCAAAGCAAGTTTCAAAAGGAGACTTCTGTGTAGAAGAATGTACGGCACGGTTGTAAGCACATTGCACATGACACAAGTGTTCATCCCAAAGCTTGGGATGTTTACTGCAATACCCTCAGAGCAAATGAAGCACTGTTCTGTTGACCACTTCTGTTTCACTGTCAATTTGTGGATGAAAGGCAGTGCTCTTCTTGAGTTGTGTCCATTAAATCCCACAAAACTGATCAAATGTTCCCAATGAATCAAGAATCCCAATTAGATACAATAGATGTGGGCAAACCAAAATGAACCCAAACATTGTTGAAGAACGAGTGTGCAATCTCCTTGCCTATTATAGTATTTTTACAAGGCACTAATATACACATTTTGATAAATCTATCCACAACCACATACGGATAGTCATGATTCTTTCTTGACATAGGCAAGCCTTCTACAAAGTCCATATAAATACTCTCCCAAAAATGGGTAGGTACGGGAAGTGGTGTGTATAGTCCAACTTCCTATTACTAGGCTTGCTAGTGGCACAAAGAATACAACATTTTACATATTTGGATGCATTTTCATACATTCGAGGCCAATAACAATATCTTTGTAATTTTGCAATTGTTTTTCCAATACCAAAATGCCCAGAAACAAGAGTACATGTTTCCCTAATCACTTGGACTCTTTCATCTTGTGGAATGCATAATTTACCAAGATGATATAATAATCCATCATGTATGTGATAGTCTAATTCTTCTACCTAATTACCATGAGTTAGATCTTCATAGACATTCTTAAAATCAACATCTATAGCATATTGTTCTTTATAACTTTCATGCATCAAAGAACTATGCTGCAAAATAATAGATGCAATAATAGGTCTTGAAAGTATATCAACAACCTTGTTTTGTGTACCTTTTTTATACCTGATCACGAGATGGAATTATTGAAAAAATACCCATCCAATGAAGGTGCCTTGATTGTTGTAGCTTTGAATGTGATTGGAGATATTGCAAAGGCTGGGGATCTGTGTGGATTATTGTCTTTTTGCCCATTAGATAATGCTTCTATTTTTTCACACTTTGAACCAAAGCATACAACTCTTTATCATAAGTAGGATAGTTCCTTATCGCACTTGTGAAGTTTTCTGAATGGTTACAAACAAGTTTTCATTGTTGCATTAGAATGACACCCATGGCATAATCACTTGCATTGGTTTCAATCTCAAATGGCTGCTGTAAATTTGGAAGTGCTAAGACTGGGGCTGTGCTCATCTTTCTTTCAATATGTCGAAGGCTTTTTGGTGCTTGCCTCCCCATTGAAAGACCTGTTTAGTACTTGTCAAAGCATGCAAAAGAATGCAATCAATGAAAATTTAGCAATAAACTTTAGCCAATATTGGACTGTCCCTAGGAAGCTTGTAACTTCTGTAACATTATTAGGCTTAGTTCATTTCATAATGGCTTCAACTTTAGAGGGATCAATTTTCAACTCACCACCCTCTACTACATAGCCTATATAAACCAAAGATGTTTTTTCAAATTCACATTTAGACACCTTTAAGTACAATTTCTCCTTTTGCAAAGTGTCTAAGACTTTCCTAATGTGTTTTACATGATCTTCCCAATTTTTACTAAAGATCAAAATATCATCTAAGTAGACTATAGCAAAATCATCTATGAATGGCCTAGATACATTATTCATAACCCGCATGAAGGTGGCGGTACATTACAAAGCGCAAAGGGCATAACAAGCCACTCCAAAAGACCTTGCTTAGTTTTAAAAGCAGTTTTCCAAATGTCACCTTTGCTAATCCTTACTTGGTGATGATCACTTCTCAAGTCTAACTTAGTGAAATAAACAACATTTTTCAGTTGATCTAATAGATCATCAATGCGAGGAAGAGGGTAGCAGTTTTTCACCGTTATCTTGTTCAATGCTCGAAAATCCACGCATGTCCACTAAGTGCCATCTTTTTTTGGCACCAAAACAATTGGTGAACCACATGGAGAAGTGCTTGGTCGAATGACCCCTTTCTCGAGCAACTTTTGAAATTGCTTCTTTATTTCTTCATTCTCCACCACGGACAACCTATACATGCCAATGTTGGGAAGAGGTGCATCTTGCTGCAGTTGTATCTCATGTTGTATATCCCTTTTAGGGGGTAAACCTTGTGGATCCTGAATAATATCATAATAGTTAGACATTAACTTAACTACCTCATGCTTATGTTTAGGATCGCAACCTTCTAGAGGCTTGGATTTATCATCATCCTTGGCTTTTACAATTATGAGTACAAAGTTTTTGCTTGCATTGATAAGCCTTTTCATCTGTCTGTAGATATAAGTGATACGTTTGCTTTTATCCGATGGGCTTTTACAATGTATTCAGCCCTATCTTTTACAAGCAAATATTTATTCTCTTCCCTTTAGAAGATTGCTTTTCTATCATACAAATAAGGACTTCCAAGTACAATGCTACGAATATCAAGTGGATTCACATCTAATTTTACCTCATCAATAAACTTAGAGGTGATTGCAAATCTAAGTTTACATGCTTTAGTGACTTGCAATTTAGCATCATCACACACCCAACCCAAAGGGTATGGCTTGGGATGCAGTTTAGTTTCAAGTCCTAATTTGTTAACAACTTAAAAAATGAGATTAACTTGTGATCTGGTATGAAAAAGAGTATCTATTTCAGCATGTTTAGAAATTACTCTTTTGTGGAAAAATTCATTTTTTTTTTCATCATATATAGATTTAGAATGTAAAGAAAAATGAAAAGTGCAAGATTTAGTGCTAGAAGAGGAAGAAGATAAACCTTGTAAACCCATAGCAGTGACCTTGGTCTCATCATCTGAATTGGAGCCAAGATCTTGTTGGATTGTTGTCGTTATCTTATCGCCTTTCTTGTTTCCAAACCTCTTTGGTCTGAGTTTCGAAGAGAGCTTCCAACACTTTGTATTGTCATGACCTTCTCTTTTGCAATGTGAGCAAAAAGGCTTCCCATCCTCTTTCTTGACCGTGGAAGTGTGTCATCCTACTCTTTCCTTTACCTTTGCTTTCAAGCGGTTTACTTGGCTTACTCGGTTTCTTTGTGAAGTTCTTCTTAGTCACTTTACCCTTTGATTCAATATAGGTAGCTTGGACACAAATTTCATCAAGATTAGGGGGTTAAACCTAAGTATTGTATGCCTCAAATAACTATGTAACACACTTAATATACTTCAAAAGAGTCTCTTGAGTGTAAAGAGGAATACTCAAAATCAAAATCTTTTTCCTAAACTCTTGAGTGTAATCCTGTACACTTTGACCCTTAGTTTGCCTTAAGTTTTCCCAATCCATAGTAGCTTGTTGCATATAACTCAATGGATAAAATTGCTTTTTCAATGCAAAAACAAAATCATTCCAAGAAGAAATCACTTTACCATGCTTAAAGAGATTTTCTTGTGTCTTACTCTCCCACCAAATGAGTGTTGTACCACCCAACCGAAGATCTTGTGTCTTGCTCTCCCACCAAATGAGTGTTGTACCACCCAACCGAAGAGTAGCTAACTGAATTTTTGCTTCCTCATCGTCAATCTTCTGAACCTTGCAGTATATTTTCATCTGCTTGATCCAATGATCCAATTTCTCTGCACTAAGCTCCCCATTACAAATTGGCAAATCAAACTTAACATCAAGCTTTACAATGGAAAAAACAGAATTAGAAACTTTATTTTGTTTAACATCAAAGGAAGAACTAAATGGTTTGGAAGAAGATGGAGGAGATTTAGGAGGTTCCTCTCCTTTACCCTTATCATTGGTTGAGGGTTCTTCCTCTTGTTTACCTTTGTTTTCACCTTCAATCTTCTTCTTTTTGCGGTACAACTCTTCCACCATGCTCTTCATATCTAGAAAGCTCGATGGAAGGTCATTTTTGATTCTGGTTCTTCTCCGGGGGATTCCATGGCTTGACTTGCACGTTTTGCACCAATTTTCAGGTTATATTCTTCAAGCGATCTTTCACCACACTTTGACTTGGACTTGGTTAACATGCAAAACAAAAACTCGCAAATCCAAAAACCATGCTATGATATCCCTGATTAATTTCTTTGATACCAAACTTGATACGAAATGCATGTTTATGTAAACTTAATTAGTTTCTCCAATTTCGGATACTAAAACAACTTTTCTAAATTTTTCATAAAATTGGCCTATTTATTAAAAATCACTAATTAGAAACTGAAATAAAAGCAAGAATTGATAAAACAAAGATAAAAACACTGCAAATTGATAATGAATTTAACTCGTATGGGCTACGTCTCCGGGTCTGTTTCAAATGACGAACTGATCGATTAAAAACTCTATGCAAAGTACACTTTATTCTTATTTTACATGCATAAATGGTCTTCAGTCTGCTTTAAAATCTCTGCCTTTGTCTCTAGGAAGTCTCAGATTCATTCCTCAATAGCCTCCCTGCAATAAAATTCTAAGCTTACTTGTTTCTTCTTTATAAAAGGGCTAATAGCTTTCAAAAAAGTTAAAAACAAATACCATATCATGCCTTTTATAATGTTTTCTAGTCCTTTGGTGTGTTGGTCAAGACTTAAATCTTTTTACATGATAAGTGGGGTTTGGTTCCCCTTTGAAACACCTTCATATGCCTTTCTTTAGCTTGTTTAGCCTGACAATTAAACATATATACCAAGTTCTTCGTTTGTCTTACCCAAAATAGGGTGTAACTTAGTTGCTAAGGCCCTAAAATGGGTCGTGGGAGGTGTATACACAATATTTTTAAACTTTTATCAATTATTCATGTTTTCTCTCTTGTAGGAACCTGACGAGTCTCAATCTCTCTAAGTGCACACCTTAAAGGGTGCACCGAGAAAGGGGTGGGTAGACCATTGGTGCTTCACAAGATTGTTGTTCCCTATACGACCACTTAAAACCAACACAAGACCCTCTTATACGTTTCCCTACGCTTTGACACCTCCCTTACACGCTCCTCCAAGCAATTCACCGCCTCAAAAGCTCCTACCTAAGCCAAAACCTCTTTTTACCATCCCCCGAACGCAGTCGAATGGGTTCCTTGTTCTGGGAATTGAGCATGTTACGTGACTAAGTCGGCCCAACTGACTTAGTCTGGGACCTAAATGCTCTATTTCCTAAACAACTAGGTCAATTGGGCCGATTGTGTTGGCTAAAATTCTGGAAGGGTTTAGGGTTAGATCTGGCTATATATACACATCCTTTACCTCATTTCCAATAGAGAGAATCATTCATTTGTGCTTCTTTATTTGCTTATCCACCATTCTACTTGAGCAGTCATTGATTAGGGTTTCATACTTTATTTGGAGAGAAGAATCTTGTCTTGTGGAAAAAGTCTTCTGGATGCATAGGAGAAGTCTTAAAGCCTAGAGCTGACCTATTTTTGTTATCGTTACGAATCACAATAACCTCTTGCAAAGCACCATTGGCCAAGGGAGAGATTGAGGCTCGATAGGTTCGTCTTCAAGGTAAGTATTTCTAACTCGTACTCCTCTTTTATTAGTAGATAGATTTGCATATATTGGCTTATGAATGTGTTTATCTCTCCATGCTTAGGATTACCTCTACATTGACTTGAATAGAGTTCTTCTTTGCATGTTTATTGTTTATGTTTATTATTCCCCATTTGTGCCACAAACTTTGGTGAGCACTAGGTTAGATTTACTTTACTTTGTTACAAACCATAGGACCTAGCTAGGGTTATTGTGTGGTATTGCTCGACTAAAGGCTTTAGAACCCTCTCTAGTGATATTGTGTGGTAAAAGACTTCTTAGTTAGGTCTAGCGGATCTATATTGGTTATGACCCCGATTGTCTAAATATACCAACAAGTAGAACGACTACTTTGATTTATCTTCTTCGAGCTAAGATTGAGTTATAGATCAACGTCACTTTCCCTTGTATACAGGGGGTGATTGGGTCGAATCCCACCTCTCACGTTATGTTTTTGGATAGCTCTTTAGCGCATTTGGTGTGTTTAGTCCCCCATGCATTGGATTTGGGATGAATATGTAGTTTAAAACAAATCCGTTATGCCTTGTTAATTGGTCAAGAGACCATCCATGCATAGGATTCGGGCTTGGCTGTTGTATTGGCATTAGTGCATAGCAAATGCATTGGATTAGGAACTTGGGTGCTTGGAAGGTCTACACTTGGATCTTGGTTGAAGCCACATTGCATTTGGTGGCAAGTATTTGCAAATACATGAGAATTTAGTTCCACATTGGTTGTGGGGGAACATGCATTGAAGTTTATATGGAATGTTGCTTCCATTGTAATGTGAATATAGGCCACAGGGTCCCCCTCCTTGTTAATTGGTCAAGAGACCATCCATGCATAGGATTCGGGCTTGGCTGTTGTATTGGCATTAGTGCATAGCAAATGCGTTGGATTAGGAACTTGGGCGCATGGAAGGCCTACACTTGGATCTTGGTTGAAGCCACATTGCATTTGGTGGCAAGTATTTGCAAATACATGAGAATTTAGTTCTACATTGGTTGTGGGGGAACATGCATTGAAGTTTATATGGAATATTGCTTCCATTGTAATGTGAATATAGGCCACAGGGTCCCCTTCCTTACAAAATGAGGACCCCACCAGCTGGAGGGCCCCTAGTTGGCAAATAGTGTGGGCCCCACACTAGCAGGTATGCTGTCAAAGATTGGAGACCAAAAACAAAACCAACCCATTTACATTCTCTTTGCCACATGTAACCATTTGATTGGTCCACATGTTAGGCCCTGATTGGTCCACTTGGCAGTGTCATACAATCCACTTAGCATGATGACATCATCTCTGTACCATGTGTTTATTTTCCTATTTGGCTTCATTTTCAACAGGCCATAACTTTTGCATACGGTGTCGAAATGAACTCCGTTCAAATTGCGTTGGAAAGCTCTCAACGAGCTCTTCAATGTGCAGACAGTTTCGGCAGAATTTGGGACCATCTGATCGGATCAGTTGTGGGGATCCTCCTAGATCACTCACAAAACCAAAAAAAGCTGCTATCTTGCTGCTATCAAACAGATGGATCTGTAGCCAATCCACTACGGTACTATATGTTTGATAAGCATAATGTTGTGTATAGGAGACAACTATATTGAGATAATGGAGCAGGTGGCATGTGTTCTGTATAGGAGGCAACTATATTGAGATTATGGAGCATGTGGCATGTGTTGTGCATAACCCTGAGTTAGTTGGGTCAGACGTTGGTTACTAATGTTGGTTAGTTAAGAGTCAGGTTGATTGTATTAGGCTATGTGTTTAATTTGCTCTAGTCTTATTAAGCTGAGGCTATTCATAGGGATCTCATGTTATGCTGCGTTTTGCTTATTTTACTTTGGGAGGTTCCACCTTGAAGTGTTCTCCAATGTTATTTATTTGGGAGGCTGGCTCCTTGATTTGGGGTTTCACTAATATCATTTTTATTTTATTATACTTTGGGAGGTTGCCCAATTGAAGCGATCTATTTCTGTTATTTATTTTGGGATGCTGCCCCAAAGTAGCATGATAATACCACTTCCTCTCATTATTGGTCATTTTGCATCATACATCTTTGCTATTCACTGTTATTGTTATTATCATTTATTTCCAATGGCTGCAAATATTTGCACGCTTTTATGAAATATCATGATAAGTGGTTTGAGAGCAATGGTCTTGGCTTCAAAACACTGCAAATCCATATGTGATTATCTTTCGACAGTGATCTCAGAATGTGACACTACTTCTTTGGATTGAATTTTAAAAGTAGTCATAATAGTGATTTTGAACAGAATTGAGGAAGATGCAAACCTCAAAAAGTTGACCTTTCAGAATATCTGTTTTTTATTGAAAAATATTGTTTTATACTGCGACTTGAATATTTTTGTGATCAAGCACCAGATTGGAATCTTACTAGTGCATTTCAAATATAATCTCAAGGGTTTTCCAAACAATGATTATAATAAAAACTCTGAGCAATATTGAGGGAGATTCATAGTAAGGATAGTTCTGGAAGTAAAATGACAATTTTGGCACAAAGCATTTTATGTCTTTGCTCTGATCCTGCTTGGAATGTATTGGCATAAGAAAATAATATGCAATATTGGTTTGTAAAAATATATATTGGTGAATTGAGTCTGTAATGTACAACTAATGTTCTTATTATACATATTCTTGGGTTATGTACAAAGCTTATGCTCTGGTGTTGGCCACCCTGACTTAATCATGTGTTCATTCTGAAATGTGACCAAGGAAGAATCTTGATGCCTGGTAGGTGGTGTTCCTAAGGTGAAACTAGTTTTAATTTTTTTGTTTATTGAAAATGAAACTGATATATACTTCAGAGATTTAGAAAATTATAAATTAGAAAATGTGGCTATGCATTTATCGTATTAATTTAAAATACTATTAGGAAAAGTATGTATGGTCTGAATTGTTAGATGATTCAACTCTTATCACTCACATTGATTTTGTACACCAATGTTTTTTTTACTCAGGAGTTAAAAATACTTTCACTAATGCTTCATTCAGTATTGAATTGATATAATGTTTGGTGGCATACTATTGTCATACATATTTTGTTGAATTAAAATCTGGTACATGCAGACTAGTAACCACGTTTATGACATGGGCCTTCTATTGCAAAGGACAAATTTTCACTTTTTTTTTCTTTCTGAATATGCATCTTATTGATGCTGGGGATTGTGCAGAAATATCAAGGTAGGAGAGGTGGTAGTTGCAGAGCGGGCTGTGGCTTTTATGCCACGTGCACACTATCATTCAGCAGTTTGCCATTCTTGCTGTTGCAATTTTACAGAAAACTCTGTCGGAGTTAAATGCAGCTCATGTCAGAATGTATTTCATTGTAAGGTACCATAAGACTAGACAATTTTTTTTAATGTTAACATAGTTTTGTGTGGGTTGCTTCTGACTATTCATTAATTTGAGTGTATTCAAACGTGATCTTCACTGGAGTGGCAAACTATAGAGGCTACCGGGATCTCTGATATGTTTGGTTCCTTAAGATAAACTGATGTTTTGCAGATAGAAATCGGTGACAGCATGAATGCAAGATTTATAAACAGTGGGGAGTTAGATCATGTTTTAGTCGTAGGGCCTGTAAACTAGCTGAGGCTGGATCGAGCATAGAAAATCAGTTCAAAAAATCCATAAAAGGTTCTTTGAATGTTTCTAGAAATGTCATTGTGGGATCCCGAAAAAGCGGCAAGCTACTTCTATGAATGCGGTGGTTCATGTGGTGGAACTTTTCATGGATGTTTCAATGCTTCAAAAACATGAGATACATTTTGTCATAAGATATGGGGCACTTAAATACACATATTATATTGCATATCTGGTGGCCATTATTTTTATTCAAGCAAAGGAGAAAAGAGGAATAAAGAACTTTATTTGAATTTCTAAAAGCTGTGAACTCCAGAAATGGATATCACATTCTAGTTCGCATGCAGGCCATTTGTAGATAAGACTGGGATTTTAATTCTATAAGCACTTGAAATAGTTAAATTTCAGTGGCAGGCAAAAAATTGATACAGGCCTTCTGATTACACCAATAGGCATAACCTAGAGTGGCAGCTGGGGGTGGTGGTGGAGTGTAATAGTGTGAAATGTCAATAAAAAATAGCTGAGCTTAAATTTAACGTCCATTTGACCGTCATATGGGAGGTTTTCTTCTTGGTTGGAGAAGGTGATTGAAATATTGTGATGTTTTGGGCATATGGTGGAGTTTGGAGCCTATAATTTATTTTGTTTTTTTTTCTCCTGAGCTTGACACAGTGGTACAGCTAGATTGAGGCCCTCTGTCACCTGTCAGCAAGAAATTTGTGGAGAAGGTAATGTATTTTATAATCAGTGTAGTACGAGACAAATCCAAGATATGCACCACAAAACTGATATTTCTCAGTGTTTTTTTAGATAAATATATCTAAGATATCTGTGCTAGTTATTAAATTATTTGTAAGAGTTGGATGAGGAGCATAGATTTAAAAACTTTCGTAGGCAGAACATGGATTTTCAGGATTTAGTATTTACACACTCCTCAGGGTTTTGTGTTATTAGGCGTAGTTCAAAACATATTTCTGGTACTTTCTTCCTGGATCTAGTTCAGATCTCAGGGTTTTGTTTTTCTTAGATCATCTCCATACTTTTTCAGCATTGAGAAATTATTTTTCCAGTCTCTAGCTAGCTTATCAATGGCTTCTCAAGGTGAAAGCTTGGCTTTCTATAAAGCAAAGTGAAATATATTTTGAAGTGAATTTTCAACTGATAAAACGAGATGTGCTGTAGTTTGGGATTACTTTCTATCAAAGATAATGGTCCAACTTTCTCAGAAGTTGGACAATTACAATATCTTGCAAAAAATTTAATTTATTTTTTGAAGAAAACTGTTTTGTGTTACAAAATAAATGGTAAATTAAAGACAACAGAAGAAAGCTTACTGAGCTGCACTTGCCCATCCTACCTGGACAAGGCTCAGATTTGCAGATTGGGCTCCAATATCTGTAGCAGTAATATACTTCCGAGGGTGCTTAGTGCAAATCTAAATTACAAAACCATCCAAAATGTTATGTGAGTCCATTTAATTTACCAAAATTGTTTAGCATGCTCAAAAGCATCTTGGTAAGTAATTAAGACAAACACATGAATACTATGGTGTAATTTTTGTCCAAAGCCACGGGTGACCAAAAATGGCAGCTCTCGAGTTAATGGGTTTGACAAAAAGAACCTCAAGTCTGTCCAATCTACAACCAGAATTATCGAGCAAGCTTGGAATCCCAGAAAATGTGCGTGATAGTCTCTTTCTTCCCACTTTGTTCATGAAGTCCATTAGAAAGTATAGTTCTGTCCAGCATATAAGAGGCATAAGGAGAAAAATGTACCACATTTACTATTGATATTCACCTTGCAGATATGCAGAACAGAAAGCCAATAAAGAGACACACAATCTGTAGAGAAAACAATGAGATTGCTGACATAACTGTTCTCTTAAACTCTTATTAGCATGGATTAAATACAAATACAATGATTGCGTGGATAAAGCCAAGCATATGCAGAAAGAAAAATGAAAAAAATTACAAAAAGAAATATTACAAGAGCGAATCTTTTTGTTTCATTCGTGCTGAGAGGATGTTGTTCCCAACTTCTATATTATAATATTTTATGAGTAAACTTTTCTGTAAAAGCAGTCTCGGAGAATCATGTGCCATGTCTTGGCAGAAAACCTTTGTGGCTGGCCACACAAGTAGTGGTTTGGTTCTTTTGATTGGCGTGAGTCTAAACATCGAGCACATCTTTGGCCAATGACTGTTTAAAATCTGGAATGGTAACCTTCGGGTGAGTGATGGAAACATCCTTGTCCAAATGAGATGGCTTGTGCAACTTTAGCTGGGTCACATTGACAACATCATGGGTGCCAAGTGGACTTGGAAAATATAAATGAAACTTATTGGGCCCAATTGCTTGGAGAACAGTGTAAGGTCCATATCTGCTCTGTTTAAGCTTGTGATATTTGTTATGAAACCTTTGCTAATCAAAGTGAATCTAAGCACGGTTGAGTCTGTTGGAGAATGTCTTGAATTTTGGCAATACCGGCTTGACCAAATTCCACAAAAATGAAGAGGCGTTGTCCTACTTCTATAGGTGCCTGCACATATGGAGCTGGAAGGGCAACTGGAATCTTATAAGGCACCAAAGGTTGGAAGCCATGACAGGCTTCAAAAGGGGAATACCCTGGAGAGACATGGGTACCCTGGTCAAAAGTGGAATACCCTGTAGAGACATGGGTAGCCTGGTTGTAGCTTTGCCGAATGATATGTAGGTAGTTGTCTCACTACCATGCTGAATTATATGCAGCTGTGTCACAGAGTTCGCCAAATTCAATGTAAAAATTTGAAATTTGTCGAATTCTGTAAAAAAAACATATATTATTTTAAAATCGTGATGAAATTTGTACAGTACAAAAATAGTTTTAAATTAACTAAAAAAATGTTGAAAAACATGATTGGAATACGTACACTACAAAAATAGTTTTAAAAACCTAAAAAATTGTTAAAAACACGATTGAAATTCGATGTAAATAGTATCTGGTGATAGGGTTTTTATTCTTGGATTAACTTTGCATTTTTCTGTTTCTTTCCCCTTCATTGTGAGGTGTGATCCATGCGGATTTAATAGGTGATTTGCAGGGATACATGGATTTGCTGTCAAATACTGCTGTGTACACGATTTGCTGTCAAAGACTGTTGTGAACTGATCTGTAGACTGGTTGGAGTGTTGCATGATAGACTGTTGACTGTTGCTTGACATTATTTTCCATCTCATTGCTTGTCTCGCCATAGATTCAACTCCATAGCCAGAGCTGCTGACACTCATTCTTCCAACCAGTATTTTCTATTTAGATTTGATTTAGGTTTTAGGGTGTATTTTTTTTATTTTTTAATATTATTAATATTTAATAATTATTTATGAATATTAAATCAATAAATAATAAATAATAGCTTAATATTAGTATCAGTCATTAGATGTTAGACAATGCACTTTACTTTTTGCATATTTTACTTAGATATTAGATATTAGCCTTCATTAATATTTCGTTTAGTATTAGGTTTTAGTTTTATTTCTAGACATTAGCATTAATTAATAAAAACTTGTAGGTTTTTAAATTACTATTAGATATTATGTTTTTTAATTAGATTTGATTTGAAGTTTTTGTTTGAAATTAAATTATTAATTATTAAAATTCAATTTTATTATCAAATTACATTCATCTAACTTAACCACAATTTTTTCTCTCGATGTTTATCAGTTTTTCTTTCGAATTTTAGAACACGAACCGTGTGACTTAGATATGCTGGTAATTGTCTCACTACTATGCTGAATGATATGGAGCTGGAAGATCAGTTGGAATTTCACAAAGCGTCAAAGGTTGGAAGCTGTAATAGGCTTTAAAAGGAGAATGCTTTGTAGAGACATGGGTAGCCTGGTTGTAGCTGATGCTGAATGATATGTAAATAGTTGTCTGCTTATTTTACTGATCATAAATGCAAAGAGCATGGACTAAGGTGTGATTATAAACCTCTGTGTGGCCACTATTTTGTGGATGAAGAGAAGTGGAGAAGTGCAACTGCTAGCAAGAAGCTACAACAATGATCACCAAAAGTGAATCATGAAGTGCGAGTTGCTCAGAAATGACAGTGAATGACAACGAAAAATTTGTCTAAGCAGGCTTGGAGAACATGTTGGCAGCCCGTGGAGCTCAGCTGTTGCCTTAGTGCTCGACATAAAGATCATCATTTTGGAGAACCAACACACAACAAAAAGATGCTGTCTTTTATATGCTGAATTTTTTGGCAGACCACTCGTGATGTCTATGGAAATGGGTTCCCATGGTTGTGAAAGGATTGGTAATGGTTGCTATAATCCAAGCTTTCAATAGGAGGGCTTAGACTGACTGCATGGAGAGAATTGGTGGATGTAATCCCTAACAGACTCCAAAATGTCCATCATATGAGGATGAGTGAACCTCCTTTAGCAGAACTTGTTGAGAAAGGCTGGTAAGATGCAAAGCTGAGCGAACATATTCAACAACCCATCCCTCAAACTGTAGTCAAGGAAGGTGTCTCTGGTTCACTACTGTGGGCTGCTGTAGTTACTCTTACTGTCTATTTTGTTTGGAGCTTTATAGCTTATATTAGCTGAATACATGATGGCTGTGTATGTCAAAAATAGAAGCCGCACACAAATATCATAGAAACAAGTCTTACTTTCAGTTGTCTTGTGTGCGTTATGTGGGTCACTTAACCAAAGGATTCAAAACCAAAAATTTATTGTTATTTAATAAAATAGCCTATCCTAGTACTGGTATGGCATTTGGGTATGCCGGTGTGGCAATTTTTTTTGGGGCCTGGATACGTTTTTAGGCAGGGACATACAAAAATATATAAAACATTAGAAATATAGCCAAATAGGCAAAATTAACCACATAATATGCAGAGTATGCACAATAAGTTAAATGACCACAAAACATACTGATAATTCAATGCCAAATGTTGTGATATCTAGTGGTCAAACTTAGATTAATCTTAGAACAAGTACATAGTGTAAATGTTAGAATCTATGGACAAAATTCAAGACAATCAGCATATTAATTATATTTACATTGGTCTTTAATGTCTTCATTGAGAGCATCATCATGCGGTTCTTTATAACCACAAGCAATAGTAGTGTCACTCCCTCTAGCTCTGCTATGCAGTTTGTTCGAAGAACCCACTAGCTCCGTGTCGAGCAATGAAAGGTAGGCAATTAAAGCATCCAAGTCAGTAGTCTCTTCTTGGCACTAAATGTGTAGTTGTAATAACGTAGGATTAGCAAAAGGAAGGAGTTTCGGTCTAAGGAATTGAAAAAATGAAGGTGAGAGAGCAAAGGTGCAAGGAGAGGTAAATGTGGCGCTGGTGTTCTTTTCTTTTGATAAAATGAGTGTGAAATTTACTTTTTAGGGTTTCACTATAATTTATTTTATTTATTATTGTTTTTTGAAGTCCATATTTTAATTTTTGTCAAGTGAAAAAAAAAAACTTTTTTTTTCCGTGGATACCTGTCGGATACGCCCAGTATACTGCTGGGCAGCTGCGGATACACCTGGGTTCATCCCAGGATGAAACTGGACGTATCCACAGCTGCCCAGCAGTATCCTGGGCATATCGAACCTGTACCATTAACCAGGGCATACCGTATTGACCTGCAGCCCTGGGTAGCAGTATCCAGTAGCGTAGTTATTTATTGAATGAACTATCCTGGATAATTCAATTTTTGTGACAAGCAGAGAATTTCTAGTTATTTTTGTTACATGAGTTGCTGCCATCCTGCATCTCTTCAGTGTAGTCTTATTTTTATTCTCCGATATTTTATGCAGACATGTGAAACGAAGGCATTGCCTCAGCACGGAAAATGGTGTTCAGTTTACAGAGAGATTCATAGGATAGCCAAGGAATCTGACTGTGACCAAGATCTAGTGCATTTTGTACTGTCACTTTTTTCAAAGAAATACTCATATCCAGACGATGATAGAAAGGTCAGCTTTTGGCTTGAAAATTTTTAATGACTTTAGAAGATAAAGATAATTGGCTGTGACCTTATAAGCTCAATCTATTGTTCATTGAAGAATGCTAATGTTTTTAAAGTTTCATTCTCTATCATAAAAATATCGACTATAATATTATGACTGACTTGCTTTTCATTTTTGAAACTGGTGAATATAAACTGATTTTTGTCAAACTCAGGTAGTTGACGGATTTGGAAAACTCCATGTTGGAGGTACGGTAGAAGATGGGATCATTAACTCATCTTTTCAGGTGCACTTCAAATGCCTTGCCTTTTGTGTCTTTTTAAACTTATATATTGTTGCCTTTTTGTTTTGAATAATAATCTTTGCCAAGAAGTGAATTACCGTGTATTAAAAGTCCAAGAATTTGGTCTGGTCTGGGTTTGTGCTGAAGTACACAACAGTTTTGTTAATTAATTGAGTGTACAGTGTCAACCTTTAATTAGAAATTTTTATTTGTTGGATTTTTAGCTGCATGTATAATGACATGTCTTTGATGGCCAATTTCTTTGGGTACTCGAGAATTATTGTGGATATGCAAGTAGATTTGCATGTAGAAGGTATAGTGCTGTTCCTAATATTGCTACTCCCAGGATGCATTAGGCCTGCAAACGCATCAAAGCAAAATGCCAAAAGCATGGAGAAATTCTGTACAAAAAGCTTGTCAAGCCGTGCAGATAGTAGTCACGAAGGAGAGTGAAGGCAACTTGGACTGCAGTGTAGGTGAGTCTGTCATGATGGCGGGGTCTTGCCGTGACATCTGGCAATTATAGAGTTATTCCATATATGAATTTGCAGGTTTTTAAAGTTCTATTTATGCTTTCTAAGGAGGCCACCTAATGAAATTGACTCTTAATACCAGAGGAACTTGAGTGGTTGGCTGCTTTGGTCAATACAAATGCTCATGGCATGGGTGCTCAGGGACTCCGAAACACTGATGTTGCTCTTGGTATTTTTCCATTTGTCTCCATGTTAAACCATTCCTGCAGGTCTGTTTGAACCTTTCTTTTTCTCGTAATTGGCTGCAAGGTTGTTTGCTTCAAGAGAATTGTAGACAGTGATAATAGTTTTTCCAGTGGCAGATTAAACTCGATTTCATTGAATACATGCATTTTCTGAACAATAATTTGTTTTTCTTGGGAGTGGAACTTACATTTGGTTCTGGTCAGAGGGGTGTTGTCACATCAATTGAATTGAAACGAAATAATAACTGTCCGAGTTCTGAATGTACATACATATTCTGTTTTTGTTATGTATTATAATCTATTCATTGGCGAGTTTTTTTGCGATTCATGCATCTCATAGAAATAAAGGAAGGAACCATGCCAATGTCTGCAAGTGATAAAAATAGAAAAAAATGAGAATTAGACCATGTAGATAAATGACCTGGGGGAACACACAAGGACATCCCTTAAATAATATTTCTCAAAATCATCACTTCCATAGGGAACTATTGAGGAAATCCGATTGGTGTTAAGAAAGTGCAAATATGCTGGTGAATATGTCATTTTATAACTTCTTGCCTGCAGTGGAGTAAAATGCTCATTGTGCACTTACAGTCACAAATATAAATGTATGCATAGTTCAAATTAATAGAAAATATTACATTTATCGTGCTGGACTTTTCAGGCCTAATTGCTGCTTTGCTTCTGAAGGAAATGTATTATTTGTCAGGGCGGTTCAAGATATTTCAGCAGATAATGAGGTCTGTGTTTTCACTTTGAAATGCATTATTTTTCAAACCATAAACAGGTGGGCCAAATCATTTTTAGGTATTTTTTCAAGGAGTTTAGCTTGCTGATTACCTTAAGATAAGGTCCAAGTTTTCTTGGAGATCTGATTGAGAAGAGATTGAAATTCAATGTGATAGATTACTTTTAAGGTACATTTTTGCCTGACAGTGGTTTATAAACTGGAATGAATCGTGGCAATGAATCGTATTTCTGGAAATTTTGGTGTCAATGCCTTGAGGACCCTCTCTAGCTTGTGGGTTTTATTCATGTGATCTCTGTAATTTTTAAGCTGTTTACTACAGTGGCATATCCCTGCGATGGGATTTCGATCCACCTTAATATTCTCCTTCTCTGCTTGCCATGTAAAGTGGTCTAAAGAAAATTCTGAGCTGTGATATATTCTAGACTCCATAAGTTTTCCCTTTAAAAAACACTTGCCTAAATGTTCCTAAAAGGGTTCAGGTTGAAATTGGTTTGAAGAGATGCTTTGCATTTGTGGAATTTTTCTATAATTTCAAATCTTTAGAAAGCACTATTGGAAAAGCCTGTTCAAAACATTGATCGAATGAGCTCACTAGTGATCATAACTTCCTCTGAATAGTTTTGAATCAGATATGGTACGGTACTAAGTTGATGTTTATCAGTACATGTTAAATAATGTAAAAAATTAACTAAATGTGAGTTAAATGTCTAACTGATAAAACTCCCGTAACTGCTGTAACCATTTTTGGATTGCATAAATAAGATCGATGCACTGATCAATACATCATATGTTTCTCACAATCTCTTCAATCATTTGCTAACAGTGGTAGGAAGCTAACATGGTACGAGTGTTTCGTTCGAGGAAACCCTGGTTTTAGGGTACGAACGGGAGGAAGAGTAAGTCATTGATAGTCGCGTAGATAGTCGGCGAAGGAGGAAAGGGTGCACACAGTCTTGTGGTGAATCGTGGAAGAATTTGCTGTCACGGCGAGTAAAGGGCACGAAAAAGTCCGTTAAAGAGTTGTGTTTCACCATTGCAGAGTCGTGGAAGGGTCGTGAAGGCTCGCAGAAGGATCATGGAAAAACGGGGAAGGACACAAGGTCGCGGAAAAACGCAGATGTTGTAGTCGCGTTTAAAGATGAGGTTCAAATCGCGGAAGGGCACCTCATAGTTGCGTTTGAATGCACCACACAGTCACATTTAACTGCACTGAAGCACACAAAAAGGGCAAACACAGGGATCTTTGCAGTCGAAGGTTCTACACAGTCGCGACCATCAGGGCACGAAACGAAACGCAGAGCCACAAGGGTTTAAGTTTGCAGTCGAAGGTCAATTTTTGGCGAGGTAGGGCACACGGGACACTACAATCGAGGAAGGAAACAACAGTTTGCAGAAAGGAATTGCAGGAAGATAATACCCAGTGAGTCATAATTCTTAATTAAACAAAATCAGACAATATAAAAGAACAACATTTTTCGGAAGATAAAAGAACAACATTTTTCGGAATTTTATTTTATTGGTTAAAATTTATTTTTCGGAGTGAAAAATGGCCAATATCTAGAACTTTGTTTCTTCTTGAGGTCCAAAAATTAATTGGGCAGAATTATAATGTGTGGAGTCATAAAATCTTGACAATTGCGGAATTTCGTGATTGTGACAAGATTATACTTGACATAGAACGACCGGCAATGAATTTTGTCGATTATGACAAGCGTCATAAAGAAGCCCTTCTGTTATTGAAACTTTCTGTGTTGGATGTATGATTCTCGGAACGCTGCACAAGGAAGTGCACTATGGACCAGTCTCAAGAACAAGTCCCAGATTTCGGAAAAGAGTCGAGTACTTTATTTGAAAAATCTGTTGTTTTCCACAAAAATGTCAGAAGTTGGGTCTCTGTTAGAGCATTTATTATGGATGAAAGATCTTCGTGATCAATTGTCAGCCATCAACAAAAAGGTGGATGAGATGATATGGTGGCTCTTGTTCTGAATACCCTGACACCTTATGAATCGTTCGTGGAAGCTTTGCCCCTAATGACAAAGAGTAACACTCACTTTTGATCAGGGGAGTTCATATTTGCTGCAAAAAGAACGCATGCAGACACACTTCAGTGGGCGCAGTTCTGGGCAATAAGAAAATGCATTTGCTGCCCAATCCAAAGAGAAATGGAAAAGACATTCAGATACGTCTTCATCTTCCCCAAAATTCAAGGTAAAATGTTATTATTGTCAAAAGTTTGGTTATATTAAGAAAGAATGTAGAAAAAGACAATATGATCTAATACATAACAAGAAGGCAAAAGGGCATGCAAATGTGGCAACACTTGAAGCTGAATCTGAGGAAGAATATGCTCCTATGACATCATGCTTCAATGAGAGGACTACCAGTGATTGGTTTTTTGATTCCGGTGCAACACGACATTTTACATGTCGAAAAGAATGGTATGTTAATTTCACTACAAAAGAAAGTTTTTCAGATTCAGTTTCCTTGGGTGATGGTAGATCACACGCTATAGAAAGGATAGGAGATATATGCATTGTATTGAATAATGTTGCAAAGTTCATAGTCAAGAATGTTAGGTATGTACCTAAGATGAACAAAAAACTTCTATCAATTAGTCAATTAACTGAAAACCCTCACATCACAATAAATTTCTCAGGAAAGAAACTTGTGTTTGATATCAAAAATGATAAAGTCATAGCCCTAGGCATTGGGCAAATGGCTTGTATAGACTTGTTGATCCTGCCACTGTTAGTTTGAATGCATTAATTGTGGAGGATAATACCAGTGTTGTATAGCATGAGAGATTTGGACATCTCAATCTTCGGTATTTGGCCAAACTCCAAAAATCGAATATGGTTCTTGGATTGCCTACTATCCAAGTCAAACAGGGTATATGTGCAGGTTGTTTGGTTGGCAAACAAAAGCAGAAACCTTTTCCCATTGAAGGTTCCTAGAGAGCAAAAGGGCTCCTTGATCTTGTTCATGTAGATTTATGCGAGCCATCTTGGAAGTCATCTACTATTCTTGGTGCAATGTATTTTTTGTTGTTCATAGATGATTTTTGTAGAAAAATGTGGGTCTACTTCTTGAACAAGAAGTCTGACTATTTTGCTGAGTTTGTAAAATTCAAAGCACTGGTAGAAAATCAAACAAGTCGGTGGATCAAAACCTTTTCATCCAATAATGGGGGAGAATTCACTTCAAAGCAATTTTAGAACTATTGTGGCAAGGAAGGAATTTATCAGCAGCTAACAACCCCATACACTCAGCAAGATGGAGTGGTTGAAAGGTGAAATCACACAATCATGGAGACGGCTCAATCCATGATGCACAGCAGAAGTGTGCCATATAAATACCGGGGAGAAGCAGTAAACACGACATACTACATACTGAACAGAATTCCCTGCAAGGCTTTGGAGAACATCACTTCGGAAGAAGCCTGGTCCAGCATCAAACCAAAGGTAACAAATTTTTGTGTTTTTGGTTTTGCTGCATATGTTCTCATTCCTAAGAAATAGAGAAGTAAACTAAATTCTAAATGTGCTCGATATTTCTTTGCTGGTTATAGTACTCAATCCAAGGCATATAGATTAATGGATGTGTCTACTAACAAGATCATCATTAGTCGGGACGTTGATGTAAAAAAAACAAAATCATTTTTGTTTGTAATCAGCAAACTATCTCTGATAATCCAGAGGTTTCTAGTATTGTACTTCATTTGAAAGATGAGGAACCACATGCTTGGAGACACCCTCACAGTCTTCAGTGCGACAATCTATGGCTAACACTCCATTAGTCTATTAGCGTCGTCGACTTGAGTCGACCACTTCTCCATCTGCCGTTCACCAGAAACAGGAATCCTTGATACAAAAGAGACCTAAGTGGTATTACACCACTCTACAAGATGTACGAGACGGTGATCTTCCTCAATCTCATACAGGGTCTCGGCAACCATGGAACTCAGTTGTGAATTCAATTGATGATGAAGAGCTTATGTATTTTGCTCTTGCTTCTGATCTTTTCACTATTTCAGAGTCCCAAAGATATTCTGATGCATAAGGCAAACCTGAGTGGGAGATAGCGATGCAATCAAAATATGATGCCTTGATGAGAAATAATACCTGGACATTGGTGGATTTACCTCCAGGTAAGCAACCCATTGGTTGCAAATGGGTGTACAAAGTCAAATGCAAGGTTGATGGTATTTTGGACAAGTACAAAGCCCGTCTTGTTGCGAAAGGGTTTTCACAAGAAGAGGGAATAGACTATGAGGAGACTTTTGCTCCTACAGCAAAAATAGTCTCATTTCGGTTACTTCTTTCTATCGCATCTCAGTTTGGTTGGAAAGTGTTTCAAATCGATGTCAAAAGCGCTTTCCTTAATGGCGATTTGGATGAAGAAGTATACATGGTGCAGCGTAAAGGTTTTCAGGAACCTGGTCGTGATCATTTGGTTTGCAAATTGGTGAAGTCTCTTTATGGGCTTAAGCATGTTCATCGAGCCTGGTACATCAAAATTGATCAAAATCTACGAGATTTTGAATTAAGACGGAGTGCATCTGATCATATCTCTATATCAAAAGCACTGATGATGACATTGTGATACTCATTGTGTATGTTGATGACCTTGCCATTACAGGTAGTAGAGACAACGATTCAAAAAGTCAAATTAGATTTGTGCACTGCTTTTGATATGACTGATTAAGTCCTCCTGCACTATTGTTTGGGTGTAGAATTCTGGCAATATGACCACTCCATTTTCATTGCTCAGGTCAAGTATGCCACTACTCTTGTGAAGAAGTTTGGAATGATGGATTGTAATTCTGCTTCTACACCTATGGAGGTAGGGCTGAAATTATCAGCTCATGATGATTCATCACTGGTCAATGAATCACTATATAGACAGTTGGAGGGCAACTTGATATATCTTCCCACCACTCGACCAGATTTATGTTTTGCTATTAGCTACCTTTCTTGGTTTTTGTCTCAACCGAAGCTAGTACATTGGACAACAACAAAACATGTTTTGTGATGTGTCAAAGGAACTCTTGACTTTGGCATTCTCTATTAGAGGACAACAAATTTCAGATTGATTGGTTATATAGACTTTGATTGGGGAGGATCAATTGATACTCGAAAATCTACCACCGGGTATATGTTTTCTTTTGGTTCAGGAGTTGTTTCATGGTAGAGCAAGCTTCAACATATTGTTGCTCTCTTCCACTGAAGCAAAATACAGAGCAACAGTCAGTTACAGTTGTGAAGCAGTTTGGCTACGTTGGATTCTAGCTGATTTGCAACTTCCTTCATCTACACCTACTCCACTATTTTGTGACAATCAGTGTATTGAAGTTAGTAAAGAATCTTGTTTTTCATGCCCACACCAAACACATCGAGATACATCATCACTACATTCGACAATTTGTTGATTCTAATGATATTTCTCTTCACTTCTATGCTTCTACAGAGCAGCTTGCAGATCTAACGACTAAACCTCTTGGTTTTATTCTTTTTGTAAAGTTTTGAGACAAACATGGAGTTGTCTCTAGTTTAGTCATTAAGAGGGAGTGTTAAATAATGTAAAGACTTAACTAAATGTTAGTTAATGTCTAACTGATAAAACTCTCGTAACTGTTGTAACCATAACTGCTGTAACCATTTTTGGATTGCATAAATAAGATCGATGCACTGATCAATACATCATGTGCTTCTCACAATCTCTTCAATCATTTGCTAAAAATACAAACGATTTTTTTTTGTTTTTAAATAAACAAATTATTTATATTAACATGGTAGTTTCTCTCGGAATATCAACATATCAAAAGGTTTCAACCAACATCATTTTTAACTATCCCGACCTTTACTTCAAATAACTACACATTCTCTTAAACCCTAAAAAATGGTAGTCCAAGGCTAACCTGCTGCCCAATGTGTAAGTCATATACAAATTGGCATGACTCATAATATTTCTACATTCATTAACCCAGGCACTAAGAATTAGCTGATCCGTGCCATCTGCACAAGGATTTTTGAGGAATGGCGCACTATCGTCCTTTGGCCCTTCTAATTATTGCAATTGGTTAAGCAGATCAATTTTTGTACAGTTATCCTTATGCTCATCCGTCAAGTTGTTCTCATCCTTCAAGTTCTTAATTTAAGTCTGTTTTTCTAGCAGTCCATTTAATGTTGTTTGGCTCTTTCTCAGTCTCTCGAATATATGCAAGGATCTGGCTCAAATCAATATTAAAACTCAATAGATTTTGTCTTTGGCAGTGAAAAACACCTTTTTTGGCATGCAGGTTATAGAGTTTTCCATTAGTGGTGTTTGGTTGTGATGATCTCGGTGTGCGTAATGAGCAGGAAAAGTGATGGAACCAATGATAGTAGTTTGAAAGTTAACAGAAGACCCATTTGTGTAAGGGCTTAGGAGATGGCACTAAGAAATAGAGATGTTGGTGGATAACTAGTGAAAAATGTTTCGATTTCTCTTCTTTCCATCCATGGTGCAACTGTTGAATTCTGCCCTTTATCTTATTGTATCTCAAAAAGGGTTCCACTATAGCATGCCTTTCAAACTTTGGACTTGATCATACCCAGAGGCTCACAAAGGGCTATAATGCAAAGAAATTGGCTTATACTGAACTACTACCACCTTTAAGGGAAGAGCACAAACTTCTTATAATTATCATCTAGTCCATAGAAGAAAAAATATCCTCTCTGGTACTATCCATAAATTCAAAAGTTTGTGTGACTAGGATATAAAGAGTTCCGTAATTGGAGTTTTTGACTTCCTCCTTGAAATCCCTGAGTTTCTACTAGGAAAAAATACTTGATGGTAGTTGGTTGACTTTTTTTTGGATAAAGGGTAAATATATTGATCCAAAAAGTAGGGAGGGAGAGCAAGCTCATCTCCGCAAATACAACAAAACAGGAAAGCAAAACTATTTTGGCAAACAACAAAAGCCGGGTTTGAGTATCTGACTTGTAGCAATAATTGATGGGCTAATAAGAAAGCACTTAATCCAGGAAAACAAGACAGAAAGGCCATGGAGCAGGTTGGATTTAACCATCATTCTTTTTTTCACCTTCATGTTGAATGTTGATGTTCATATTACTAGCAATTCTGATTAGTTTGTCTAATTTTTGTAGCTTCCATGCATACTCATGTTCATAGAATTCATGAAATCGTAGTTATTTACAAAAAAGTCTAATTGGATTTTGTTGCTCTCATTCCTCTTGACAGTCATAGCATAAAGTGATGCTTGGATATTATACCTCAAGTTATGAATTACCTCAATCACTTGACCGAAAATTGGTTGACTTGTTGGCGGGTTTCTTTTGCTATCTTTTTGGGAATTATTCCCCTGGTCATTTGCCTTCTTGTTGCTTGAAGTTGCCCCTTCGTTGGCATTGCATCCTTGTACCTTATCCTTTGGGCGCTTCGCTTTGTTGTGGCTAGATGACAGTGAGAGATAGAGCTTGCGCTTGACTTTGTTGTTGTTAGCAAATATGAATGAAAGAATGAAGATAAATGGAAGGCATACGACACACACACTTGTGTGTCCATATTTTTATTAAGCACAAAAGAATTTACAACTTTTGGGAAGGTTGATAACCAACCATTAGTTAATGGTTAACTAACAACTAATTAGTAACTTTAATGCCTTCCCTTAATGGCTAAACTGAAGACACAACGAATTAGTAACTTTAATACCCTCCCTTAATGACTAAATCAGAGACTACTCCAAGTTTGTCCCAAAATTTTACAAAGAAAGTGGGACCAAAGAGTGTAGTCATTAGATATATAGACTGCTCTTTAGATATCAACATGAAATCTATAATCCTTTGACATTTTGCTACTGTCCAATATAGGAGCTTCGGTGTAGACAAAAACCAAAAAAGATAGCCAATAGCAAACAAATATCTGGTCGTGTGGACATAGGATGTATAAAGTTGTCCACCAATTCTCTGTAGGGTGATTCATTGATTGGTGATGAATCATCATTTGCTGATAACTTCAGCCTGACCTCCATAGTTTTGAATACAGAGTCTTGGAGATGCTGATCAACCAAAATGTACCAGTCTTGTGGAGCTTGCTTAAATTCATACAGGGACTTAATCATCTTGCAAACCAGATGATCACTACTAGAGATCCGAAAACCTTTAGGCTGCACCATGTAGACCTCCTTATCCAATCCTCCATTCAGGGAACTAAACTGAGTTACTATGGAGAGAAGCAACCAAAATGTGACCATCTTCACAATAGGAGTAAAAACCAACTCCGCAGTAACAATGGAAATAAAAACCAACTCTGCAATAGGAGAAGAAACCATCTCATCTATTCTTTCTTTTTGGGAAAAGCCTTTCAAGTCAAGATGAGTTGTATACTTGTCCAAAGTACCAATTTTGTCCACCCATTTGCATCTAATGGGTTGTTTAACTGGTTGTTCAGGTACCATTCAAAGGTTAGAAACGAGAGAAAATTTACCATGCTCTACTGAATGATTCGTCTTGTTTCCGATCCTCTGAGCCACTGTCTTTGATCGAGGCATTTCATCCTCCTGCATAACTATTCGTGAATTTGACCATCCGTTATAGTGGATATTCTCTCCACAACTAGTGCATGTAAGTTGACTGGAGCAGGATCAACAAGCCTATGAGGAATTTCATCCTCCAACACAACCTGTATGGTGGAGTCTACCTCCACACGTGCATTTATGTTGACTGTGGCAGGGTCAACAAGTCTATACAAGCCATTTTGCCCCATACTTAGGGCAATTACTTTGTCCTATTTTATATCAGACACAATGCATTGCTTTCTAGAGAAATTTACAACAATGTCGGGATTTTCTGTTAATTGACTAATAGACAAGATTTTTACTCATGCTAGGAACACACTTAACATTCCTTATTTTTATTTTTCTAGCATTATTCAGCACCAAGCAAATATCTCCAATCCCCTCTATTGCATGTGACTGACCATTAACTAATGAAATTGAATCATAAAAGTTTGTACTTGCAATAAATTTGACATACTAGTCTTTACAACATATGAATTGTTTGGATGCTTTGGAATCAATGAACCAACAACTGATAGCACTAGCATTCAAGTATAATGCCACAAGGGCATATTCTTCCTTAGAATCTCATTCTTCAATTGCTGCCACATTTGGCCCTTGATTGCTTTGTTGGGAAAGTGCATACTACCACTTCCAACAATCCTTTTTGAGATGCGAAACCATATGATATTAAAATCACTTCACCTAATACTTAGAAGATTAATCAGTAGGGATACGTTTCCACTTTCTCTTCGACTTAGCAACAAATGTATTCTTTGTTTGTCCAACATTGGACTCCTTTGCTTGTTGCTATTTGTGTTCCTTTTGCATCAAATAGGAACCAACCTATCAAATGTCAAGGTTTGACTTTCCGCTATCAAGTGTAAAGTCTCCACGAAAGATTCATATGGGGGTGTCGAGCTATTTAGAACAAGAGCTACCATGTCGTTATCATCTACCTTTTGTTAATGGCTTCTAATTAGTCTCAAAGATCTTTTATCTGAAGATGTTTTGATAGAGACTCATCCGTATACATCTTTGTGAAAAAAAATAGATTCTTTAGGTACAATTACTAGCCTTTCTCCAAAATTTGATACTAATTTTTCAAATTGGTCCAAAGCGCACTTGTCTCAGCGGCATTTCGGGCCTCAAGAATCATATCATCCGAAACAAACAACTTGTCAACCTGGAGCTGCACCTTGAATCGAAGATGTGCATGAAATAGCCAATCCTCTATCCGGTTGAAACAATGGGATTTTCTCACAAGGGTGGGTGCCTCAATGGTGAGAAGAACCTCCAAAGAAGGCTGGTTCCTGTAAGATGTATCAATGAGGATCTCTACTTTGCGTTGCGGACTACCATGGAAAAGAGCAAAAGAAACTTGAAGGGGAAATCCTATCTAATGATGGTGATACACCAAAATGTTGATCCACTCTACTTGGAACCCTGAACATTGAATCAAACAAGGGAAAAGGAAGACCTTCGATTTCAATTGATCACTATGCATAAATATTTCATGAGAAGGTTTGATCCAATGACCAAAACATGAGGGAAAATGATGGATAGAGGTCTTATACAAGACACTTTGCAACCACCTAACATCCACTTAAAGCGTCAACAAAAGACATGAAGAACACTGAACATGACCTACATAATATGATAAGCTAGCAACTAGGTACGAATAAGAATTTGAAAATGAGAGAAATCTACCACATGTAAATTGCTGAATGAATATACACTATGCCAGCATTTAAAATTTGAAAGTACAGTCCTATTGATTGAAGAGGTTACACAACTCAGGTTATACAACTCATCAATGGCAGAGTCTGGTCTTGCCAAGAGAGGGATGATAAAATCTAAGACTGAAAAGCCATTAATATAGAGAATTATAAAAGTCAAAAGATTGAAGTTGAAAAATAGAAGAGGAAGATCAACTTATATTAACTCAAGGCCAACTTTGCCTTCCAATAAAATATATTTTCCCTTTGTCTTTGCATGAAGCTCCTTGGCGTTAGAAAGTGGACGGTGGTTTCATCTTGGGCTGCTCTCTCACATGCATGAAATCCACGCCCACCTCAAAAAATAGGGCTCTTCTTGAGTTGTTTGAAAGCTGAGTTGGACGAAGAGATTATTCTCCTTTGCATGGAAAACTCCTAGTAGATGTGGCGTTTAACAATTAGTCAATTCTAAATTTAGAACAGTCAACTCGACATCCGAATTTGGAACTCTGATTGAATTGTTGGAACGTTACAAGCTTGAGACGGACGAAAGTGCTTGCATGGAAAACTATCTTGCTGAGTGAGAGATAAATTCAGGTTGAATTTATTTCTTGGCTATGTGTTTTTGTTTCTGTTTCTGTGCATGCGTTGCTCTTGGGTTTATTCCCGCGGACTTGTCTTTCTTCATGCAATTGTTTCGACTTATGCCTTCTCACTTTCCCACGGGCTTTTGTGTCTCCAAAGCTTTTCCTTATGGACCCTTCTTCCGAAAAGTATTTGAAGTGCCTGTGTTTTTCCAAGTCCCCTTTTCGGATTTTTTGCGAAGGTCTATTCCATTAGATTTCTTTCGGACTTCATGAAACTGTCTTCTCAAATTTGTTCCTTCCAAGCCCTTCAGACTTTCCCCTTGGTCTATTCCCTTCAGATATCTCCTTGGTCTATGATTTTTCTTCAGATCTTTTGTTAATCCACTTTCCCGCAGACAGTTTGCCTTCTCACTTTTCCGAATTAATCCTTTGGACAAAAAGTCCGAAGGAATTCCTTCGGACTTTTGTCCGAAGGATATCCGTCAATTTTGTTTGCTCTTTTTGCCTTTGTGTATTTTTTCTGTCGGGTTTTTTTTTCTTTTGTAAATTCTCCGAATTTCATCCGAAGGAATTCCTTCGGACAAAGAGTCTGAAGGAATTCGTCTCCTTTGGCTATCTTTTCATGCCCTTCGGGACTTTTGAAGGGTCCACTGTTTATGTCTCTGCCCTCCGCAAGGGCTTCTGTCTCTCCTCTGTGCCCTTCGAAACTTTTGAAAAGGTCCACTTCATCGACCAAGTGCCCTCCGCAAGGGCAGGTGTCCTTCATAATTGGCTTTTCAGAAGAATTGAAGGGCACCCGGGCTTTTTATAAGCCACCCAGGGTTTTTGTGTCCTTATTCGGATTTTTGTCTTCTCAACTGTGCTCTTTCTCTATTCTTTAGGACAAAAAATCGGAAGAAAAAAGCCTCGAATGACTGCCACTTAGTCATTTTTTCGGACTTTTTGTCAGTCCTTTGAGAGCTCTTTATCTGGGACAAAATGTCTGAAGAAATAGTCCACTTCTTATACCTGAAAAATTCATTGGAAAGACAAACAAATGAACTTACAGCTTGAATATCTTGGCTGTATTTGCACGTTTGGCTGTAATCAAGCAAGCCCCTTGGAAACCTATGCATGACTAAACTTCACCTGGCTGTAGATGGCCACTTGGGTGGCTGTAAACGCTCATTTGAGGACCCCAAAACTGATTCATAAGACCAACTTGGCACCATAGCAAAGTTCCGAAGTGTAGGGGTGACAATTTTGCCTTGTGGGGGCAAAAAATGTCAACACAACTTCAATAACAACAAGGCTTCCTTATGATGTTTGTCATAATTAGCAAATTTAATAACAAGTCTTGCCTTAATCCCAAGAATGATTTTATTGCAATCATGATATTCGACAATTGTTAAAATCTTATGACTTTAAACATTATAATTGTGCTCAGTCAATTTGTGAACTTCAAGCAGAATCAAATACATAATTTGTGTATAGGTCTGACCGTTGACTTGGGAATCAAAACAACAGGGAAGTAAATAGTTTAAAGTATGAATTTAAATTTGAACTTCAAAATTAATTATAGCACAGACGTGTGCTTCTACTTTCTGATCCCATCTACAAACTGTGTGTCCTAACCCATCAGCAATACAACCATGTCGTGCCCTGACTCATGCAATAGAAGTGCGATTTGAATCGGGCACATGTAGGAAACGTAGTTTGCAAACTTCTTTCATGTGACTAGAAATTGTGATTTTTCTTTGACTTCACGTGCGTTTTGCATGTTTTCATGCGCTAGCACTTTGTCTGTGTTCTGCATTGTTTCTGACACCCAAATGCATGCAATTTGTCTGCATCATGTTTGCAAAGTTTGATTTTCTTGCACAATTATGTCCTACTGTGGTTTGCACAATGCGTCTTCCTCATACAATGACCACTTCTTTTGTGGTCTGCACAATGCGTCTTCCTCACACAACAACCACGATGTACTTCACAACTTCACTTTCGTCTGCAAATCATGAATGGAAATCATGTTTTGGTCTACTTATGCTATGATTGCACTTTTTCGTGTGTTGAAATTACAACTGGATTTTGGCTTTGCCTCTTCTTTAAAGTTTGTACCCTTTGCTTAGGGCTTCCTTGAACTTGGCTCGAACCTCTTCTTTTTCTTTGTTCGTACCCTTCTCTTAAGGCTTCTTCGAACAGTGGCTCTGATACCAAAGTTAGCAAATATGAATGAAAGAATGAAGATAAATGGAAGGCATACGACACACGGATTTGTGTGTTTGTTTTTTTATTAGGCACAAAAGAAGTTACAACAGTTGGGAAGGTTGATAACCAACCATTAGTTAATGGTTAACTTATAGCTAGTTAGAACTTTAATAATTTTCAGGTTTCATTGGGATGGATTCATCCTCGGGTTTCTGTCAACCTCGTTAGATTGCTTGCTTCTTAAAAAATAATGATGGGCATTCTCTTTGATTTTCATCCTCGGTTCTTCCACGAAACCTCAAAACCAGCTATTGATTTTGAATTACTTTTGCTTGTTGTTGCCCCACAACTAGGCTTGGGCATAGAAGGGCTCCAAATTGAGATTGGAGATCTATGTGGCTGTAAAGAATGACTTTGGCAAACTCTGTTGTTTATGACCTATTGATTGCGTGGTGTGTAGGTCATGGGCTTCATTTTCAAATGATGGAGCCCTATGTTGAGGTATGGCATGTTCCTTGTTGCCATTATGCATTACTGCCACGTGGCTCTTGAGGATCGTTTGTTGATGCAACATCCTCCTATCACAATCATCGATTGAATTCACTTGAGGCACATAATGCTCATGCTGATTGGACTGCATCGTTGAGTTTTGGGAGTTGCATAGGCTTTGAAAGAAGGCATTGAATGCAAGGAGACTTCATCACTATGCAAGCTACAATCCAGGGACAGGTTACTAGACTCCCACGGAGGCAGTGGTAAAGCATTTATGCTGCTGGAAATGCCCATATCATTAGGCTAATCAAAGCTGTCGTCCATCTGAGTATAGTGAATCTCACTACCCAGAGAGCGATACTCCTTTGAGCGGGAGGAATCTGACATCACAATGACCTCACGTTGCATGGTGAGGAGAAAACAAGGGAACAAATGAAAAAGTAGACTGATCCAAAGCCTAACCACGCTCAGAACCAGCCGAAAACCAGCAGAGGAAGAGGATGAGAGGAGAGAAGTGTGGGGAGAAGGAGAAATCCCCTGGGCATATAAATAAGAAACCATGTAGGGATAAAAGAGGAGTTGGGAGATAAAAATGGAGAAAACCAAACTCATCGCCATCGAGAGAGAGAAAGAAAGTGGAGAAGGGAGAAAAGAAAGCAAAGAAAACAATAAATAAGCCATAAAGAGCCCAAAGTTAGAAGATAGGAGTCTGAAAAGGAAAACCCACCTCAAAAAAGAAGAAAAGAGATAAAAGCATACAAAAAGCGGAAAAAATAAAAATGGCCGTAAGGGACACAAATAAAAAAATCTAAAATGCAAAAAAGAGCAAACAAAAAGATGGGAAAAGAAGGAAAAAACAAAACATTCAACTGAGCAAGGGAAAAACCCAACAAAAGAAGGAAAAGCTTTAAAAACAATGTTTCAAAACAAGAAGGAAGGAAAAAGCCACCAAAGAGCCCCTTCAAACAAATATGGGACACAAAGGAACGAAAGAAAAAAAGGTAGAGGACAAAAAAGGAGCCAAAAAACAAACAAAAAGACCACCAAGAGGGCAATGTGTAAAACATTCTGAATCCACCAATCTACCATAGTGAGCATAGACTAGATTATGAACACATATGGGTGATTATAGGAAATTATCCTTGCTCTTTCATTTTTAATAATATCATTAAAATCTTTCCATTTATGCAGGTCTAGCCCTGTCTCCTCTATTTTCTTGTCATGTTGAGCCACGCCAATGTTTGCTAACCAATCTGCTGTTGCATTACTTTCTCAATAGTAGCGACTTAAAGATATGTTAGTAAATCTGGTTTTTGTTTCATTGGCCTCATCCAAATAATTCGCGAGTTTTTAATGACGGTGACATGTATTTTTCATCCTTTCTATTATAATTTTTGAGTCCCCATCCACCTCATGGTTTTTTTATCTTTAGTTGAAGAGCAAGCCAAATCTCTACCATCAATCCCTCGCCCTTTGCTACATTATTGGTTTGGGAACCTACAGGTTGACCTTCAAAAGCCACAACTTTTCCCCTATTTTTTTTGATCAAGCACCCCGCTCTTGCCAGACTTGGGTTCCCTTTAGAGGCAATGTCAAAATTGGCCTTATACCAGCCTTCTTTTGGTGGTTTCCACTTTGATCTACTACTTCGTTTGAACTTGGTCTAGGTAGACTCAACCCTACGTCTAATGTCATCCCACCTTTATATAGCTTAGTGGTCTTTAAGAGCTAATTCACTAGTTTTGCTAATACTCAGAGATTTATAGGTTTCCTTTAGCCTTTTGCTCAACAAATTGAGAACCTCTTCAGGATATCTTGAAATATTATGAAAAACTCTTTTGTTCCTTTCTATCTGTAATGTCTAGCTCACCATAGCTAGTACTATATTCCATAGAGTATCCACCACTTCCAAATTTGCCCTAATATCCCAACCTTCTACCGTGTTTCGGAATTCCTTTTGGAATACCTAGTTAATTTTAAACTTTCTTACTATTCCTTGCAATATCTTTTGGGCATACTGGCAATTGAATAAATGATTAACATCGTCCCCACCTTCTTTGCATAGGTTACATCTTGAAGGGCTTTGAAAACCTCTTTTCTTTAGCTGAACCCCTGTTAGGATTTTGCCTTACATTGCTATCCAAAAAAAAGAAAGAAAATATATTAATGTCCACGAATGATCAAAAGTAGGTCATTGGGACTTGAGAATACACCCAATTACAATAGGTAAAAGGACCCTAGGAACAACTACTAACAAAATAAAAGAACAAAAGCACTAAAAGCAAATGCGGGGTAAACCCAACTCAGGGAATTCCCCCAACCCATGTGGGTAGGGTAAAATACAATCAGCCATATGGCGGGAGTAAGAATCTACGAAGAGCATTGGTTGATGAAAGTCGAAAAGATTGGATGGTAGTCTCATCAAACATCTTTGGTTGTGTCCGGGATAGAGGAATCATTTGTGTCATTGTCTATCATTGAGAAAGGGCCATTGTGGGATAGAGGAAAACTTTTGCATTGAGCCAAGCCTTAGACCCCCAATTTTTTTCCAGATGTTTGATCTATGAGCAAACTGGTTATTTTTAGCCAAAAAGAGATAACCCTATTTCATCAAAAATTCCCCTTTTCCTTTGATATTCCAAAACAATTGGTCCTTGTTGGAGTTTGGGATTCTGTAATTTTCCAGAGCTTTTTCGAGCCCATAAATTTCTTGGTTATGTGGCACTTGTAGCAATCTTAAATTCTCCCATTTCCTTCTCTTGACCCCCTCCTTTGAGATCTCCCAATAGTTTTCTACTTTGTCTCATTTCCTTCTGGATTCTAATTATAGTTTTGCAAATCCTTCTTGTCTAGAGCGGATTTTCCTTCAGCCATGCATCTTCCTAGAAGAGGCTTCTCTTATCATCTCCAACTAAACAACTGACTTAGCACCATGTTTTGACAATTACAAATATTTTTCCAAATTGCCATCCTTGAGAAGTGTTTAAGATGGTGAAAATTATGTCTAGTTTCTTTGAATCGAAATAAATTTTTTTGCAAAATTTTGCTCCAAAGGCTATTCGATTCTCTGTACATCCTCTAGGGTAGTTTTGTGCTCAATGCCTCATTTGCCCAGTAGCTATTCCTAATGCCCGCTCTTACCAATTCTTTCGACATACACACTTTTCAGCAAGCTACCAAAAGAAATTTCGTTTGTCTCTTGTCCCTTTCCAAATTAGTTTTGGATGCTTTTGTCTATTTCCTTTATAATCTTTTTGAGTCATTTTAAGGTCGAAAACTAGTAAACTGGAAAAGACTGAAGAACTGATTCAACCCAATATGGCCTTGCTTCCGTAGAGAGCACTTTTACTTTCCATCCCCTTAGCTTTCTTTTGATTCCTTTGATCATTCCTTCCCATAGTGAGGCTTTTGCCTTTCCTTTAAATAGAGGAATTCCTAGATAGGTATCAGGGAGGGAGGCCCTTTCACAATCCAGAATATGTGAAAAATATAGTTGTATATTTATTGGGACACTAATAAAGAATGCTTTTGATTTTATTCTATTAATCTATTGGCTGAAGGCCACTTCATAGAGCTTAAGAAGCTACTTGACATTGTTGCAATCTAACAATGATTGATAGATTAAAAGCATTGTATCACCTATGAATTGCATATGAAAAGTCACATACCCCAACTCGCATGCCTTCAGCTCTTTAATCTTCTTCCTCCCCAATGCTTTCTTTAGAGTCTTACCCAAAGCCTTTGCCAAACGATGTACATATATGGTGATAGAGCATCTCCTTGTCTAAGACCTATAAAGGAATGGAAAAACCCTAAGGAGAATCATTCACTAGAACAAAGTACTGAGGGGTTGTGTAACATACTTCACCCAAAGTCTCCATTGCTCTGAGAAAACCATATTGCTCCAAAATCTTATATAAAAATACCCTGTTTACCTTGACATAAGCTTTAGATATATCAAGTTTGAAGAGCAAGCCTTTCCTCTTACCCGCATCTAAGGAGAGAATGATCTCACGAACTACTGCAAGCCAATCTAGAATTTTCTTGCCTTTCACAAAACCTTCTTTCTCCCAAGAAATTATGGAGGGCAAAAGGATATGGGATGAAAGTTTATAAGCAATCTTGCATCTTTTGGTTTAGGAATGAGAGTCAAGAATGTTGTGTTCAAAGCCTTCAACACCCTGTAGTGCCCTTGATTCCTCCTTTGCCATGGTGATATCAGCGTTTACGAGGTTTCAAAAATGTTGGAATGAGGGAAAGACATCTGGGCCTGGAGCACTTTCTTAACTTCGTCTTCTAGAATGGGTCTCAATAGAGCATCATTTTGGCTGGGAGAGATTAAGTGTGGAATGTTGCCGAGCATAATCTGTTGAGCCTCCTCCTTATCTTCCTTGTCTTTCGATAGAAGATCTTCGAAGTAATGCACAATTGCCTTGTTAATATCTGCGGGCCTATCGAAAACCACTCCTTGGTGGTTTTCAATAAATGTGATTTTGTTTTTTGGTTTCATCATCAAAGTAGAGACGTGGAAAAACTTTTGTATTTTTGTCTCCTTCTTGAAGCCATTTTATTTGCAACTTTTGCTTCCAGAAAATCTCATATTTTCTATAAATATAATCCAAGTCCTCTTTAGCCTTGTCTTCTTTTTCCTTCCTTTCCTCATTCCATCCGGTTTTTGAATTTCATCTTGAATTTGGAGAGCTCTATTTGAATAATGAATTTTGTTTTCGAAAAGATTTTTGAGGACTTCCTTGTTCCACAGCTTTAGCTTGGATTTTACTTTCTGCAATTTTATGGCCAATCTATACATACATGAGCCCTGAAGATTGTCACCTGTAGTGAGCCTAACCCAATCTGACCTGAATATCTTCAAATTATTTCCTGTGTAATTTCGTCAAACAGTGGATGTGCAATACGCTTGTTTGCTGATTTGAGTTTTTCAGTTTATGGATGACGCTTGAGATGAATGTTAAAGTGAGTTGATAGCTTGTAATAACCTCTATGATGTCTAAACAAGGAACCAAATGCAATGCAACACCTTTTTTTGTATTTTTAAATGCATATAAATGAGAAACTACATAAGGGAATGCATCTACAGCCAGTTTGACATTTTGTCAAACAGTTGTCATACAATCTAAATGCATATCAAGATGAATACTAAATGACTCCGATTTGTAACTCTTTATCAATTTGCAAACCCAAGTACAATAGAGCATGAATTTGCCAAGACTCTTGGCTTACACTAAGGATACAATTACAATGCAAAGTCTGATATATAGAAAAGGTCACCTACAGCTGCAACTGACTTTAATTGCTAATATGAACTACTATAATGACATGAAGAACCTGGTTATGGAATCGTCCAATGCTAGAGATGTAGGAGCAGCCAAAATCCGACACAAAGAGCCTCCTAGTTGAAATCGCAGCTCTCTACCAGCCGTCCCTGGTTCTGAAACATGCAGCTACAGATTAAATCATTGTGGTCTTGAAACTCCTCCAAAATACTCCTAAAAAGATTTCCAAGCCTCCCCTAACCAAGCACCTTACTCCTTAAATGTAATCGCTGCCATATGTGAAGGGAATGAATTAATATCTACAGTTTATATAGCCACCCCTGTTATGGACCTGCAACTTGAGTATTAAATATATGCAGCCCTGTATCCCTTCCAATAGAGTCCAAAAATGATGATCAATGCCCCCTAACTCCAGCGCTTTGACTCCCAAGGAAAATCGATGTGAAATGAGGTCTCAAAGAGCTAAAATCTGAGTACCAATGTGCAAGTCAACTTCCTAGAAGTAACTGATTTTTAGTATCAAACGAATATTAGAATGTCTCCAAGATAATGCCTCCAAATCGCCCTCAAGATATCACCAAAATTTCTTCAACCAAATTTCTCCAATCGAACTATGCAAAATTGGCCTTTGGCCACAAATTTTGTACCAATGAAAGGACTGTAATATCCTTCCCAATCTGCAACCCTTCGAAGGATATCTCACCACCTTAGTGATGCCAATCTAAGGGAGTTTTCGTTCCCAAAGATAAATGAAGAATTCTGCAGAAACCCTAGGCTCCACAATGAACTTGTCAAAGCAAATATCAATTCTTGGATGATAATGAAACTTGGCTTGATCCTCTTTTATACTTTTTCAATCCATCTCCAAGAAGCTTTTGGAAACATAATAATATTATTTTAAAATGATATAATATTTGCACTTTGGAATTATTAAATAATCTCATTGATATTGGCACCTCAACGATTAATTATAAAATGGCCCCCTTTTAATGACTAAAGACCCCTCAAGTCATAAAGTGCAAATATAACGTTAAAATATTAATTATTATTAAAGGCACCTTTAATAATAATTAAATGTTATAACTTAGGCAAACTCCTTATTTCACCAAACCAACGGAATACCGGAATTGACACTGCCCTCATGTCACAATCAGATGCCCTGCTTTAAATAATAACCCTGTCTAAAAGACTTCTATAAATAGTATGAGAAACTAAGTTCTGAAACCTCTGCAAAGGCCAAGCCTAAACTTCATTGAACCCAGGAGAAGAAACCGCACTGATATCCGCCCAACAGGGCCCTCTAACCACCTGCGTTAGCCTAAGAGGGCTAGGAATAGGCTAAACCACCCAAAAACCACAACTGCCTAAAATGGGGACATTACATCACCTTCTTTCCATTATGCATCCACCCTGTCCCCTAGCTATCGGTGGGCTAGCCACAATTTCTCAAAATGAAATGGATTCCTTTTAGGAGCAGCATCTTCATGTATGCCTAGATTGATTGGCCAATGCTGTGAACCTTGATCTTGAAGAACCTTCGATTTTAAAATGAATCCCTAATCTAACCAATCCAAAGACCCCAGAAAATGATATAGTTTTTTCTGATATGTGATCTCCTCTTGTTCTCTGAAATTTTCAGGTTAAAAAAACGTAAGAGGGAGTTACGTTGCATAAACTCCCTACATTTAATAAATCTTGCAATGGCTCACAATCCCTCTCCCTAAGAGGAAATCCTCCTCTTTCCAATGGAGGTGTTCAATTCCCTGCCAACTATTTTCTTAAAATGACCATAGTTTTGGAGATTGGCTTCCAAATTTTGTAGAGCCAATATTTTGTGTGCCTTTTGGCGAGGACCATAAAGATATTCAACATAAAAGAGATGGGAGAGGAGTTGCTTTTTACGTGGCATCTGATCCATTGTTTTGCTGAAGAGAGTCAAGTGCATGTAACTTCTTTTGGATCCCCAAAAATGGCACATCCTTTCCCTTGCCCCTTAGCATTGACTCAAAGGAACCTAGCTTTGTTCCAGAATTTATTAACCATTCCTCCCATGAGATCCGCTGTGTATCTCATCTCTTGCAGCAGAAATATACTTGGTTTTCCTATCAGACCTTTTAGCATTTATAATTTATTGGGGGAATGCATAAACCTTATATTCCAGGATATAACCATTGTTATCAACCTCTTCTTTTCTTGCTGCTCTTTTCGAACACTTTTAACATAGGTTGTGATCCATTGGCAACTTCTGCCAAAATTTCATTCTGAATTTTGTTGATCATTGTCTTTCTCCCCCTCTTGTTCTGCCCCACATTTTACATTTTCTTTTCACTCGAGAATTGCATAATTGTACTTGTGCCTCCTCCATATATCCCTTCTTGCTCTTGGTCGCTTTCTGGGGTTTATTCTTTTCCTTTGCTTTTTCCTGCTTTATCATCAGTTTTTTCTTCTTGGGCTTGTATGGGACTTTGATCTTCAGTAACCATCTCCCTACCTGTAAACTGTTCACTTTCCCCCAATTTCTTGGAAGGAGGAATCTTTTCGTAGAAAGGGTCCTTTGATTTTTCTCGATGTGAATATGCCCGTTGTCCATCTTTTCCTTCTGAGCCTTTTTTGTCTAGAATACTTTCAATGTCCTTTTTGAACCTCTTAACTTTCCAAAAGTTCTCTCTTCCTCTTGGTTATCTATATTCATGAAAGATTTGGTATTTTTTTGGACGTTAGGTGGTTGCGTTGCTGCTTTTGTTTTGTTCTCTTTCTTGTTACTCATCTCATTCACTTTGATCCATCTTTTTGTTACATTTATCTTTTTGGGCTTCTGGAATCCATTTTCCTTATGATGTTCACCATCGCTTGCTTGTGACTAGATGACAGGCTTTACTTTTGCTGGGCACTCACTTGCCAAGTGCCCTCATGGATTCCTCTGCAAGGAATGCATTCATAGTCAATAGTATGCTCCCACACAAGGTCTCCTACCTTTAAAGTTATGCTTTTTGGAACTAGTTGATGTAGTTCCAGTTCTACATAGAGCCTTGCAAAGGTTGAAGCTCCTTTGATTGTTGAGGCTTTTGACATACATATGAAACCTCCCATGAAGTCACCTAATTATTTTAGGACACACTCCAGCCACAATTATTGAGGAAGTTCATATAGATGTATCGAAGCAGGGGCCATGGATGGCATCTCCTCCATAGGCTTAATGCCCAACGCTAGTGTTTCATGAATAAGCCGGCATTACCTGGCCTTCCTTGGAAAATCCTTTTGCGGTCCTCTTCATTTACAAATACTACCATTGTTACAACCCCCAAGGCTAACCTTAAAACTACTGTAGATTTTTTGTTCTTTAACATCAGATTACTAAAAACATTAAGAATTGCACTTAACAATGTGATCTACTGCAATAGTCATTCACACAATTACAATTCTGCTGGTATAATTGAAACATTTATTTATAGCGGAATTCATTATGAATAACACTATTTTAAGTAACAATAATCCCTCATTTGTAGGTACATACAATGCATATTTCAAGTACATGTCAAGTAGTAATCCAACTACAGCGAAGCACAGTATAATATACAAGTAACGAATGCAGCCAATGCTATGAATCAATGTAACGAATGCTTATAAAAGTTGCAGCCTCCGCTGCCTTAACATAATTATACAAATTTACCAAATTACACTGCATTTAATAGTGCATCACGGCAACCAATAGCCATGAGTATGTCTTTGAAGTAAGTTGGATTTCGCTGTGCGTGGGGGAGGAGAGCATCATCTGGGCGCTTTTCCTCCAACCACAAGCTGATGGTCCCTCACACTCCTCCCGATTGGGAGTGGCCCTTCCTTTCAAGAGAGGGTGGATAACAATGATGTGAACATTAAGAATTGATCCAAAACAGTGTGTTGTACATACCCATTCACATGCAGCAGACATACCGACCATGGATACGTCCTCTATCAATATGACATCACACATGCATGTAATCTAGAAGGTATAGGTGGACATACAATGTATACAACTATAACATTACTTTGGTCAAAGTTTCCATTATAGTATCAGGGCTTTGCTGAGTTACATCCACACACCCCCATACTCTCTGCTGCATATGTCTTCCAAATCGTAGAAAATGACTCATAAATAGACATCATAAAAGCATTCAGGCATATGAATACATTCCAAGCAGTTTAAGCAACTACAATACACTTCTAGCAGGTCTATACCACATTTCAGCATTATAAACTTTAATCATGGAAGGTACAAATTATTAAAAAACAGTTTAATAACCTTGTACCATCTATATTCATCTTAAGTTCACCATAATCATACATCATAACATTAAAGAACCTTCCAATATGTTGAAGGCCATAACTATAGTGATGTTCACAATGTACACTGAGTGGCAGATTTCTAACATATAAGCATAGGCACACACAATTCAGGTATCAATCTTTAAAATATCAAAAACAATGACATCAAACAGGATTGATCAAACAAAGGCCCTTGTTTATTCTTCTCATGATCCCAACTGGTCGCTAGGATAAATAGCTACAACTGCTAAGTCCTACAAGCTCATAAAAGGAATATGAATGCTTAAGTATTTTGCTACCGTCCTACATAAATGGCTGAATATTAATATGTCAAAATCCTTAAGTTAAATACTTAACAATATTGTTCTATTAGAACTCATTCTGATATCAAACCATTCCTAAGTTACCCTCACCCAAATGCCTCTTACTAGTTATCATTCAAAACCTTCTAACTGTATATGACTTCCAAAAAGACTCCCAAGAATGTTACAGCTCTTATTGAGCGCTATAAGTGTCTCAATCCCTTCAACTAATCAAATGGTAATGTGAGATTCAATCACCTAAATGACAATTCTGATATTATCTTTCCACCTACAGCCTAATGTTTACTTATGCAATTACAATTTTAGGATCTTCCCCTTATCAAAGTAAGTAACCAGGTATTATCCATGTATATACTCTGATTAGATGATTCTTTTTAAAATTACACCGTCAATAACCATCAAGACCATTTATTAGCAACTAATACTTATTAAGACTGATTTTATTTACCAAATTCTTACTATAGTTGTTAAACCATTACATTAAGAAGGTAGCCGAGCAGCTGTATATATGCTTATAAAGTTATAAATAAAGGGAAACTGTCTATATGGTCCATCATGTAGTTGGGGGCTAGAAGAAAATGAACCAAATACACTTACAGCTGAAACTCATCTAGACGCCTTTTCTTAACAATCAATTATCCAGGTTACATTGGGGCAATGGTGAATAAAGTACAGCCAAAGAAAAGGGACTAAAACATGATGCTACAGCTCTGTACAACCTTTGGGTGTAACCCATACTTTTTGTTTTCAAAACATGACTTATTGTTAATGACTCAAATATGACAGATAATTCTTTATTTTACATATAATATTTTGGTTAACAAGCTTCTCTAACTTGCAGGGCCATAACAATCAAGTTAGAGGTTCACATAAATTTTTTAAAGCAAACTAAGAGCCATTTTTAAGCTTGGAGGTGGTTGTTACCACCACATAGGGGTCCAAAAATAGACCTGAAATCACTTCTACGAAGTGCCTGGTAATGCCACTATATGCATAGATCAACAAAATAAATTTGTAACCCACCTAAATTGTCATTTGGCACTCCCATAACCTCCTTACATAGAGCTGTTATTGAAAGGTTAAACAGGGGTCAACATGGTCTCCATTACGGTCTTGTGGGTAAGGGTGAACCTTTACCCCCAAGCCCATAATGTGGGTTTTCCAAATGAAAATATGGACAAGGAACAAAAAAAGAGGATTTTATAGCAGACAAGCGTTTACAATAGCCCGCTCAAATGAAATCTTAAGCTCTTTTAGTTGCCATTTTCCCATAGAGGTGAAATCCAATCAGTATTGACAAGATTCATTAAATGAAACCCCAAAGAAAATCCCTAGTCGCAAGTCTCTGTTCTAGTATATTCACATCAAAGGGTTTGCTATCTATTTTGTCAACAAGATCTAAAATGAAATAGCACTTAGCAATACATTTCTCTTGTTTGAAAACAAACCCCAAATTAAAGAAATACACTACTTGCCTACAACAGAAGACTAAGGCCGAGAATCCCTTCAAGACCACATTCTTCCTTGCTTTCTTCTGCCAAATGCCATCTTTGAGTTAAAAACTATTCAATTCTCCAATCCCCTACTAACCACTATTACTGCATTATGACCCTCTACCTAACTGGTAGTTTGCCATTTTCCCCAAACATGCCACGAACCAAGCTAAACATTCTTCTTGCACTGCCCAAGGAAAAATGTGTAGGGCTTTGCCATCCAAAAGCTTCCAACTTGCCTCTCTTCTTTTCCCAAAAAGAATGTTGCTCAAGCAAAATCCCATGAATTCCAAACCCTAATCATTTTTTTTTCAAAACTAATAATATTTTAATCATTCCAAAAGCTACGTAATAACATGCCCTTAGATCCCATGCAAATATTTTTATAAAACATTTTAATTTATAAAGGGTCCAAGAGTCTAAGAAGGGTTTCTCTTTTTCTTTTTTTAATTCTTACAAACACGTTTAGACATTGAAATCCGAAGACATAGCAAGCAATCCTCTAGACCAAGCAAACGCTATTATGCATGCTTTAATGGCTCAGGGACTTAATGCAAGAAGCATTATTATTCTCATAGCTTAATGCACTCAACAAACAAATGCAAGAAACATTATTATTCATAACTTAGTACACTCAACAAGCGATGCACGTAGTCACAAGGACCAACAATCATCACTGAAGTAATAATGCATGGATAGGACTAAACAACATACTAGGCAAACAAAACATCAAACAACAATTATAGTGAGTGCACGACTGTTCTGGATTTCCTTCTGCCCGCAGTTGCTGTCATCTCCCATCCTCTCCCCTATGATTCTCTCTCCCCCTGAATTTGTCATGGGGACATGCTATCCTGCATCCACCTCATAAAAAAAGAGGTAGTTAGCTCAAGTCATGTAAAGAAATAGATAACTGAAATAAATACAAGTAATCATATCGAGTGAATTGTCATTAAATACTGCTGTAGAAATCAGATATATTTACATCTCTGCATGTCCATATCAATATGCTGAGTTAGAAATGAAATTAAAACAAACAAATATAATATTCCTGATCACGCTTATCAACTGGCTAAATCAATTAGTCTAATATCTGTTTAAAATCACTGCTTGATTATATGGAGCAAAATGGGATGTAACATCATCCTTTCCCCCTAAAAGGGTTATTGCCCTGATGACGTACAAAAAAACATGTATGAAAATACATATATTATTCAGCAAAACATATCAAACAAAAAGATAAGGAAACAATTTTTGAATCTCTTCAAAGTCCTCCCAAGTGGCACTTTCTATAGAATATCGATCCCATTAGACCTTGCATTGTGATATTTCTTTATTTCGCGAGCGAAACTTACGTATCTCAAGCACTCTGATTGCTTCCACTGTTATTATTCTTGAATCCAAACCCTGTAATACATTCCAATTAAGAGCATGTAGAGGATCAGTCGCATATTTTTTCAGATAAGATACATGAAAAACATTGTGAATTTGAGCTAAGGCTGGTGGCAAAGCAAGCTTGTATGTTATAAGATTTATCACTTCTAAAATCTCATAGGGTTCCATATATCTAGGTGCTAGTTTGGCTGATTTCTTAAACTTAATAGAATTCTTTTGGGGCCTCAGTCGCAAAAACACTTTGTCTCCAACTGAGAACTGCCTTGCTGTTCTTTTTAGGCCAGCGTAGCTTTTCTGCGTATCATTGGTTTCAGCGAACCTTTGCCTTATTAGCTTCACCTATTCTTCCATTTCAACTAGTAGATCAGGTTCAAAAACCACCCTATCCTCTAATTTGTCCCAACTGATAGGTGTCCTACACTCTTGTCATACAATGCTTCAAAGGGAGCTATTTTCAAAACTGATTGAAAGGAGTTATTGTAGGTAAATTCCTCTAGTGGTGTATTGTCGATCCATGCAATACATTCGCAAAAGATCCTCCAATACTTGATATATTATTTTTGTTTGCCCATCCGTTTTTGGATGATAGGCTGTACTAAAGTTCAGTTGCGTGCCTAAGGTTGTATTAAGAGTCTCCCAGAACCTCGAGGTCAACCGAGGATCTCTATCTGTAATGATCTTTTTTGTAAGCCCATGCAATATGCAAATCTCTTTCACAAATATTTTTGCTAGTACTGATGCATCATTAATCAAATTTCTTTGGAGGAAATAGGCAACCTTGGTGAGTTTATAAAAAACCACCAGAATCATATCATGTCGGTTCCTTGACATGGGAAGCCTTTGGACAAAACCCATGCTGATGACTTGCCATTTCCATTGTGGAATATCGTGTGGATACAAGAAACCATTATGATGTATATGTTCGGCCTTCACTCGCTGACATTCCAAGAATTTTGTCACAAAAATCAGCTGCATTTTTCTTGATTCCTCTCCAAAAATAAAGAGGTTATAATTATGTCATGAGTTTTGTTACATCTAGATGACCTGAATAGGGAGCGTTATGCAACTCTTTAAGCACGGTCACCCTTAAGTTCCCTCCATCAGGGACATAGATCCTTCCATTGAATCTCAAGAGCCCATCACTCTCAAATTGAGATCCTTTATATCTATGATCTTGAGGATTATCTGCGAGAGCTTTCTTGACTTGCTTGTAAAATTTGACTTCAAAACTTGGTATCTGAAGGTACTCCTGATAGTAGCCATTGTAGCTATGTACCTTTTGCGGCTAAAAGCATCTGCAACCCTGTTTTATTTGCCTTGCCCTTTATATGGTTGATATCGAAATCATAGTCCTACAAAAACTCTAACCAATGCCTTTGCCGCACATTCAGTTTGGGTTGAGTAAAGATGTACTTGAGTCATAGATTGTTTGTTTTGAGCTCGAAAGGTTTACCCAACAAATAATGCCTCCAAACTTGCAGAGCATACACAATTGAAGCCAGCTCTAAGTCATGTGGAGCATAGTTTGCCTCATAGGGTGTCAATTTCCTGGATTGTATGCAACTATGCCTTGCACTCCACTCAAACCACCCCAGAGGCATTGATTATGACAACAAAATGACCATTTGAGTTTGGTATCCACAAATTGATGCAGAAGTCAGCCTCTCTTTCAAGGTTTGGAAGGCTTTTTCACACTTATCATTCCATACAAAACGTTGCTCCTTCCATTGCAAGGAAGTGATTAGTTAGCTATATTGGAGAAGTTTGGAACAAATTTCTTGTAGTACCTTGCTAAGCCCATAACGCTGTACACTTCATGCACATTCTTGGGCACTAACCATTCCAATATGGCTCTAATATTTGTGGGATCTATTGAAATTCCATCTGCTGAGATTATATGACCCAAGTATTGCACCTTTTTTTGAAAGAAGACACATTTTGACAATATCCCGAAGAGCTTATGCTCCCTCAAGTGTTGCAAAACCAAACACAAGTGCTTAATGTGCTCTTCTTCGCTCTTGGAATAGGTCAAATGTCATCAAGGAAAACAAGCACAAATTGATCGAGATATTCCTTAAACTTACTATTCTTGAGGTTCACGAATGCCGAAAGTGCATTGGTTAGCCCAAAAGGGAGCACAGTGAACTCATTGTGCCCATATCCTCTCCTGAAGGTTGTCTTCATCTGGGATCCTTAACTGATGGTACTTGACCCTCAGGGCTATTTTAGAAAAGAATGTTGCACCTTGTATTTGATCAAAGAGGTCATCAATGCGGGGTAGGGGATATTTGTTCTTGATGGTTGCTCTATTCAAGATTTTGTAGTCTATTCATAGGCGAAGAGTTCCATCCTCCTTTACGAACACCACGGGTGCACCCCATGGTGAAACATTTTGCTGAATCAATCCTTTGGCCAACATTTCTTGGATTGGAGCTTGACTAATTTTGTTGTTGTCATCTTGTAGGGAGCCTTGGATTGGGGCTACGAACATGGAATAATGTCAATCGTGAAGTCTAATTCCCTTTTGGGAGTAAGCCCGACAACTCCTCTGGAAAAACATCCTGAAATTCTTGCAAAAAGGGACAATCCTCAATAGTAGGCTCTTTGGTTGCTTCGATTTCATTGACCTCGACCAAGAACACCTGACATTCTTTTCGTTGAGTTTTTTTCATTGGATAGTTGAAATTTGTCTTAATTTCAACTCTCTCTTTTCACCTTGGATTTGGGTCTGATTTCCCCTATCATCAAAGCACTCAACCTTCTTAGAGAAACAATCAACTTTTGCTTTGTGCTTACAAAACCAATTCACTCCTAGGATCATGTCATATGATCCTAGTGGTGTTACCTACAGGTCTACCATCGTGGTGAATTCAAGTAATCTTACTTCTGCCTCGACAAGACACATGTCCACCTTGACTTTAGATTCATATCGGTATTGGATCGACCAAGCATTTGCCATGTGACCAATCTTCCTAAGTATTTTGCCTAGCATATAAGGGGAATAAAATATTCAGTGGCTCCATTATCTGTGAGAATTTCAATATGATGCCCAAACAAGGTACTTGATATCTCGATGAGGGAGGCTTGGAACATGACTTGACGATTGTCAACAACTGCATGGATTTGTTTTTTGTTGAAAAGTTTCGTGTTGTGATGTAGAAGGGTTCTTGTACTTGTTTCGTGCCTTCCACTGAGGACAATCCTTAACATAGTGATCTCTTATACATGTGAAACACCCACCAAGCGGTCCCTTCTTTTCATATTGATTGGCTTCCTTGGACCCTTCCTTGAAACCGTCGTCGGTTTTCTTATTTCTAGCATTTTGATTATTAAATCTGCTCTTCGAATTTCCATTATGCTTCCAATTTTTCTTCTTTTTGAAAGTGGGTTTAGGTCTACCCAACCTTTTTTAGTACTTATCCTTGACCTTTGCAAGAGATTTGAGATTTTGCTCTTGATTGACGACTTTCTAAAAAAATTGATCCATGGTCTTTGGTCCTTGAACATCCACTTCGCCACTTGTCTAAGGTTTAAGCCCCATGATAAATTTTCCAATTTTGAAGCGTTCATCCCTTTGATACCGGGGAATATATTTTAGGAGGCAGGTGAATTGTTCCCAATATCCAATCCAGACAGTTCTCCCTGTCCTCGATTCTGAAAGTCAGTCAACTTCTGATCAAAGTATAAATATGGCCGCCACCGAGCCTTGAACAAAGCCACAAACTGCTCCCAGGTGGGAATGGTGGTGTGAGGACCCATCTCCAACTTCTTGTTGGCCCACCAAGTTGTTGTTTCTCCAACAAGCTGATAAGATCCCAAAATATCTTTGGTTATTTCGAATTTCGAAATATTTTTCCATCTTTGTGAGCCAAGTTTCAACTCCATCACCCAACATTGTTCCATCAAATTTGGTCGGGTTCACCTTTTTCATGTCTAGCGAGTTTTGTAGCTACTTGAGCTCTTGCAACTTGTTATTTCTCAACATGCTTCCGACTTTGGGGCTCTTTTGATCAATCCGTTGCTCCTTGAGCTCTTCATCCTCGTCTTGCCCATGAACTTACTGCTCTAGGGCGATTACTTTGTCTTGTGTTTCATTCAGGACAACGAGGATTTGGTCAAGTTTTGCAGTTTTTTTTAGTTGCTAGCTGATTAAATTTACGCTGGGAATTTTGATTGAAAGTTCATTCTGCAATAGCCTTTTCGCGCACCATTCTGTCTTATTAGAAGAGAAAGAAAATTTAAGTTAGTGGACTCATTAGGTCAGAGCGTTTTAACCCTACTCTGATACCACATTTTACAACTCCTCAGGGCTAATTTTAAAACCGCTCTAGATTTTTTTTCCCCTTTAACATCAGATTATTAAAAACATTAAGAATTGCACTTAACAGTGTGATCTGTTGCAATAGTCATTCACACAACTACAAGTCCGCTAGTTTAATTAAAATATTTATTTACAGCAGGATTCATTATGCATGGCACTGTTTTAAGCAGCAATAATCACCCCTGTAAAGGTACATACAATGTAGATTTCAAGTACAACTCAAGTAGTAATCCAACTACAGGCAAGCACTGTATAATATACAAGTAATGAATGCAGCCATTGCTGTGAATCAATGTAACGAATGCTTATAAAAGTTGCAGTCTCAGCTGCCTTAACATAATTATACAAATTTGCCAAATTACACAATGCATTTAATAGTACATCACTACAACCAATAGCCATGAGTATGTCTCTGAAATAAATTGGATTTAACTGTGCGTGGGGGGAGAGCATCATTTGGGCGTTTTTCCTCCAACCACAGACCGACGGTCCCCTGCACTCCTCACCAGGGGTGGCCTTTCTCTTTAGGAGAAGACAAATAACAGTGATGTGAACATTAAGAATTGATTCAGAATAGTGTGTTATACATTCTCATTTACATGCAGTAGTCATACCGACCATGGATATGTCCTCTATCAATATGACATCACACATACATGCAATCTAGAAGGCACATGTGGACAAACAATGTATACAATTATAATATTAATTTGGCCAAATTTTTTTATAGTATCAAACTTTTGCCGAGTCAAATCCACACGCACCCATACTCTTTGCTGAATATGTTATCTTGTATGATAACCGACAATGAGTATCGTTATGTGAAGGCCACCCTTCACTGCTCATTATCCTTTATCGTAGAAAATGACTCATAAATAGACCTTACAAAAGCATTCAGGCATAAAAGCACATTCCAAGCAGTTTAAACAACTACAATACACTTCTAGCAGTTCTGTACCAAATTTCAGCATTATAAATTTTCAATCATAGAAGGTACAAATTATCACAAAACAGTTTAATAACCTTGTACCATCTATTTTCATTGTAAATTCAGCATAAGCATACATCACAACATTAAAAAACCTTCCAATATGCTTAAGGCCATAACTATAGCGATGTTCACAATGTACACCGAGTGGCAGATTTCTAACATATAAGCATAGGCACACACCATTCAGGTATCAACCTTTAAAATATCAAAAACAATGATATCAAATAGGATTGATCAAACAAATTACCTTGTTTACTCCTCATAATCCCAACTGGCCTCTAGGATAAATAGCTACAGCTGCTAAGTCGTACAAGCTCATAAAAGGAATATGCATGCTAAGTATTTTACTACCGTCTTACATAAATGGCTGAATATCAACATGTCAAAATCCTTGAAGTTAAATGCCTAACAATATTGTTCTATTAGTACTCATTCTGATATCAAACCATTTCTAAATTACCCTCACCCAACTGTCTCTTACTAGTTATCATTTGGAACCTTCTAACTGTATATGACTCCCAAAAAGACTCCCAAGAATGCTACAACTCTTTATTGAGCGCTAGAAATTTCTCAATCCCTTCAACTAATCAAATGGTAATGTGAGATTTAATCAACTAAATGACAATTTTGCTCTTATCTTTCCACCTACAGCCTAACGTTTACTCATGCAATTACAATTTTAGGACCTTCCCCTTATCAAAGTAAGCAACCAGGTATTATCCATCTGTACACTCTGATTAGATTATTCCTTTTAAAATTACACCGTCAATAACTATCAAGACCATTTATTAGCAACTAATACTTATTAAGACTGGTTTCATTTACCAAATTCCTACTACAATTGTTAAGCCAGTACATCAAGAAGGTAGCCGAGCCGCTGTATATATGTTTATATAAATAAAGGGAAACTATCTATATGGGTCATCATGTAGTTGGGGGCTAGAAGAAAATGAACCAGATACACTTACAGCTGAAACTCATCTAGACGCCTTTTCGTAACAATCAGTTACCCAGGTTACATTGGGGCAATGGTGAATAAAGTACAGCCAAACAAAAGGGACTAAAACATGATGCTACAGCCATATACAACCTTTGGGCGCTGCTACTAATACCTTTTTTTTTTCAAAACATGTCTTATTGTTAATGACTCAAATATAACAGCTAGTTCTTTATTTTACATACAATAAGTTGGTATTAACAAGTGTCTCTAACTTGCAGTTTTTTTACAATCAAGCTACAAGTTCACATAAATATTCTAAGGCGAGCTGAGAGCGATTTTTAGGCCTGTAAGTGGCTGTTACCACCACATACAGGTCTAAAGATAGACCATAAATTACTTCTATAAGTGCTTGGTAACACCACTATATGCATAAATCAACAAAATAAAATTTTAACTACCTAAATTGCTATTTGGCAATTCCATAATCTTCTTACACAGAGCTGTTTTCGAAAGGCTTAACAGGGGTCGACATGGTCTCCATTATGGCCTTGTGGGTAAGGGTGAACCCTTACCCCCAAGCCCGTAATGTGGGGTTTCCAAAGGAAAATATGGACAACAAACAGAAAAAGAGGGTTTTATAGCAGACAAGCGTTTACAATAGCCCACTAAAATGAAATCGTAAGCTCTTTCAGTCGCCATTTTCCCATAGAGGTGAAACCAAATTAATATTGACAAGATTCATTAAATGAAACCCCAAAGAAAATCCTTGGTCGCTAGTCTCTGTTCTAGTATATTCACATCAAAGGGTTTGCTATCTATTTTGTCAACAAGATCTAAAATGAAATAGCACTCATCAATACATTTGTCTTATTTGAAAACAAACCCCAAATTAAAGAAATACACTACTTGCTTGCAACAGAAGACCGAGGCTGAGAATCCCCTTCAAGGCCATGTTCCTTCTGCCAAATGCTATGTTTGAGCTAAAAACCCTTAATCATTTTATTCTCTAGTCGCCTACTGACCACCATTACTGCATTATGACCCTCTACCTAATTGGCAGCTTGCCATTTTCTCCAAACATGTCACGACCCAAGCTAAACATTCTTCTTGCTCTGCCCAAGGAAAAATGCGCAAGGATTTCCCATCTAACAACGTCCAACTCACCTCCTTTCTTTTCCCAAAAAGAATGTTGCTCAAGCAAAATCCCATGAAATCCAAACCCTATTCATTTATTATATTTTTTTCAAAACTAATAATATTTTACTCTTTCCAAAAGCTACATAGTAACATGCCCTTAGTTCCCATGCAAATATTATTATAAAACATTTAACTTTTAAATGCATTCTATTATGCCCTAAGGGTCTAAAATCCCCCTTGGGGTCCAAGAGTCTAAGAAGGGTTTTTTTTTGGTTATTCTTACAAACACATGTTCATACACCAGAATCTGAAGGCTTAGCAAACAATCCTCTATACCAAGCAAATGCTATTATGCACACTTTAATGACTCATGTACTTAATGCAAGAAACATTATTATTTTCATAGTTTAATGCACTCAACAAGCAAATGTAAGAAATGTTATTATCCTCATAACTTAATATGCTCAACAAACAACTCACGCAGTCACAAGGATCAACAATCATCACCGAAATAATCATGCATGGATATGACTAAACACGACATGCTAGGCAAATAAAACATCAAACAAAAATCATAGTGAGCGTGTGACTGTTCTTGATTTCCTTCTTTCTGCCCGCAGCTGCCGTCATCTGCCACCCTCTCCCCTATGATGCTTGCCCCCATTGAATTTGTTGCAGGGACATGCTATCCTGCATCCACCTTATCAGAAGAAAAGGTAGTTAGTCTGAGTCATGTAAAGAAAGAGATCACTGAAATAAATACAAATAAACATATCAAATGAACTGTCATTAAATATTACTGCAGAAATCAGATCTATGTACATCTACGCATGCCCATATCATCATATATGCTGAATTAGAAATGGAATTAAAACAAACAAACAAAATATTCCTGATCATGCTTATCAACTGGGTAAATCAATTAGTCTAATAACTGTTTAAAATTTTTGCTTGATTATATGGAGCGGAATGGGATGTAACATCTATAAAGTATCAATTGGGGTATGTTTTTATTTTGTCCTCTTTGTGAGTTTTCCCCTTTTTTTTTTGCCTAGATGGTCAGATCCTACACTATTGTTTGCATGCCAAGAAACTGATATATTAGTTCCCTTGTGGCCAGCACGTGAATATTTTCCTCTAGTTGACTCGTATCTAACTCCAAGATTGGGTTATCCTCTCTTACTTCTAGACATGCGTTTTTCAATTTCTGGGGCCTAGTTTTCTTCTGCTTACCCTTTGCATTAATGGCTGCCATTGTCTCTTTTTACTTTATACCCATTCCTCCTCCTGTCATTGCTTGGCGGTACGATGGATCTCGGCAGGGGCATCTTGCCCCCCTTTCCCTGTTTCCATTACTTTCCTTTCCCTTGAGCCCATGTAGATTTCACAATGGTTCTTCCATGAAAATTCACTGTAGAAAAATTGAAGGTTTACCATGCAAACCCTAGCAGAGCTAAAAAAAAAACTCACCACTTCTTTCCTTTTAAATAATTGATTCCGGTAGTTGATTGAATTAATTGCCAAGTGTGAATCAGATTTCACTATAAATTTTCTTCTTGTGAGTAAAAGGCTTATCTTCAAGGCCCCTAAATGAGGGTTTCAAATTCAGCCTCTTTGTTGGATGCACATGTCACAACCAATTTTGTTTTAAGTGATAATTTGTGACTCAGCCCTTGCCTTGCCTTAATTCAGTATTGACTTTCCACAAAAAAGGAGTTGAATAAAGTGGAGTGGGAGAAACCATACGAAGCATGGACTATCTCCTTGTGGCTGTGTCCGTTAATCATAATGGGAACATCTGCACGTACAGTTGCTAATTTGTTTTTCACTATTCATTACAAAGAAGTTCACACAAGGTAATGTTTTTCTTTATTCAAATGTTGCGTTTATACACATCTGATATGCTTCATAAAATCTTGCGGTAAATTAGTTTGATATAATGTAGACAGGTGAATATGACTTAGAGCTTACTTCAGAATTTTGACTATTTATATAATTCCACAGGCTATTGTCGAGGTTTTAGTTTAGGGGCACTAAAGTAAGGGACCAGTATGATTCAAGATTTTCCTCAACTTTGTGATGGATTTTGCAGCTTTGTATCTCGTATATTAATTTATATGAAGCTAGGAGCATTAGAAAGCATGAACTTTCAGTGACAAAACATTTTGATTGCAATTGTCAACGCTGCATGGAACCATTGGAATCATCTGTTGATCGCTTCTTGGAGGTATAGACTTCTTAAACTTATTTATTTATTTATTTTTAATTCTGCGTGTATATTGTTATCATTCTTATCTTTGATTGCAGGGTTGTATGTGCAATGTTAAAGGCTGTGATGGGGTTTTACTGAAAAAAACTTCCCTTAATGGTCATGCATCGGGGGATGGCAAGTTAACACCATGGATATGTGATACATGTTCACGTGTTCTGGATCCAACGTCTTTTAATCCTAAAGGAAAGACACTCACTGAAACACCTTGGGTTCTGGTGGGTAAAGCTGAGGAGCAGATGGCAATTGCTATATCTGCATACAGGGAGAGACGCTTAAAAGATGCACGTACTTTGCTTGAGAACTTTAATGTGGAATTCAATGGAAAATTGGTATGTTTTTTCCACCCTTAATTCTAATTGCTCTTGCATTTCAAAGATATCCTTGTCATTTGGTTTAATGTGTTGAGATACAGGAAACAAGCTTAGACTAGGATATTAAAATATGTTTTTCCAACAGTGAAAGAATGGGTTAGCTATTTTTTCTATTTAAAATTTCTTGAACAAGCACCCAAGTCCCGGAATAAAAGTACCTTTCCTTATATGCTCTGTACATTTAGGATCCCTGTCAGTTACAATGCTTATTGGAAGGCCATATTTAGAAAGACTTAAATCAAACATAATTTTAGCTATTGCTTTTGGAATACGGCATCTTACATATAATAAATCTGACCATTTTTGTTATCTTATATACTATAATCGATATTTGTGATTTTGTCTTTCTGTTCTACATAAACATGTTAGAAAACCCATGCATACTTTCCCACTTATTAACTAGGGTCAACGGAGGCATAGGTACACTGGTAGCCCTGCAATTAAAACATGTTCTGTTTTATTTACCTAGCAGGTGTCACAAGTACCCTCTTATCAGACAATGTTCTCGTGTTTGACCTGTATACATGTCAATAATCTGCCTCATAAATTTCATCCCGGCTCATGTGATCGGACAAGGGATTGCTATAAAACTGATGAAGAACTCTATTGCAATGACATCTGAAATAACAATGCCATCATTTTACGACAGATTATCTTCCTCCATATGAAACTACATTCTTTTAAAATGGAGCGACAAACTACATTCTCTTTTCTATCTTTCGATGTAAATTTGAGTCTGTATTTATCTTACGGTTCTCGTAGGCTATGTTTTCAGTAGCTACACCACTAGCATTCATATAGACAGAAAAGGGCTTTAAGGGATTTTAAGTGTTGGAACTGGTTCCTCTGATATTTTTTTCTTAAGCTAATAAAAACTATCCTACTACCTCAGAGTTGCAAATCTCTTGGATTTCTTTCACAACTTAGTGTAAGGTGCAATTACCTTGGAGAAAGTACATAAATATTTTTTAACAGCATTAGCGAAGCCAACAAAGATTTTCACCTCATGGATATATCTTGTGCCATCCATTCTTTGAAACTTAAATCTTCCAAGGGTATACAACTACACCCTTTTTGTATATGACATACACTTTATTTGTTTCTGAAAGAAGTTATGTTTGTTGGGCCCCCTTTTCTACCAACTATGTGGATTGTGCCAACTTGACCTATCTCGGCGCGATGCAATCTTGTGGATTGATTGCTCCCTTTTTGTGCCTTTTGGCGCCAACTGGAAGAATCTCCAAGGATCCGGCCCCAGCTTGTAGGCAGTTGCGTGGCACCGACCTTCAAAGGACATCCCTGCAGGAACTTGTATGTGGCTGCTGGAGAAGCACAGGGGTTAGAGTAGTGGAGCAGGTGGGATAGTGACCCCCCAACGACAACTCAACATCCAGCGTGCGCTTGTCCAACCTAGGCAGTGTAGTGGAGTTAGCGGGATAACGACCCCCAGCAATAGCTCATCACTTGGTACGCACCCATCTGACCTGGCAAGAAGATGCCCATTCGCCTATAAAAGGAGGCTTGTATCTGAAGAAGAGAGCGATTAATGCAGTGAAGTTCTGCTGAAATCAAGAGCCACCGTTAGTATTTTGAAAACTAGCATGAACTATGTTAAGAACCCTGAATCTATAGCCCAAGCTCCCCTGTGCGCCGCTGGGCAAGAGGAGTTGCAAGATGAGCATATGCTCGGTTTATGGAAACTGGACTTTATATGGTCAACTTTGAGTTAATAGAATGGCTTGTTTATCATATTGGTTACTGGTTTCTTCATTATAGTTAGCGCTGTGATATGTTTGTAACTTAGCTTTATGTGAGCAATGCTATATTTTCTTTACTTTGAATGTATTGTGATATTAAGGTTCATCCTTGGTTGCTAATGGCGTCCTTGTGCCATATAGTGACTTCGGCCTACCTATAAAAGAGACTAAGTGTTGAAGCTGGCATGTGCCGAGGTCCTAATACCTATGCCGAGAAGCTCAACCTTAGTGACCATGGCGTGCTTGAATGGGAGGATAGACAATCAGTGTCTGATACAATTGATGTAGCCTGCGACTGATGGGTAGAAGAGGCTTATGAGGTCACTGGCCGAAGGTGCTGCCTGATGCGTGTAGCCAAGCCAAGGCCAGCCAAAATGGGACTGGTTGGGATTGAGCGCAATCAGAAGAGATGGGTTCTCCACACCAAAAAGGCCGAAAAAGGGTGTTTTGGCTAAGTAAAGGGAAGCTTGCAGCTCTTCCAAAGTATGAAGGGAGCCAACCTATAGAGAGGTATGCCCATGACATTGAAGCTTGCATCCCCAAGGAAATAGATAGAATGGGCGCACTAGTGCATACCTTGAAGAGCACCGCTGCTCGTTGGTGGGCAGTGCAAATACCTAGCTTGCCAACATGGCAAGATGTGAAGGCAACAATATGCACTAGGTTTAGCAAGAGTAATGAGCACTTGGACATACCTGGTTACTCAGGTAATTACGACCCGATCGTGCATGTGCGTTTGTGTGAAGAATCCTGGATTGTCTGTGGCAAGAATGTGCCAAAAGCCCTAAGGGTGCACACCTACAGGACTTTGAAAACATGGGCATGAGCGTGGTACATTGTAAATGAGACGCGCCGCGAGATAGGAAACTGGGAGACACTCAAGGAGAGGTTTGTGCACACCTCCTTTTCTTCGCAGAACTTAGAACTATCGGAGCCACTGCAAGTCATTCGCAGGGTAGTGTTTGAGGACATTGCCATCCTAGAAGAGCGCCTTAGCGAAATGTTTGGGGAGAAAGGACTAGCGCTCCTAACAATTTTTGAAGAGTAGGTGCTCAACAGTGAATCCAACGAGGAAGATGATGAGCCCTGGAAAGAGCGCAATTGGAAGGCTTTAATAGGAAGACAAAAACTTGTGCATCTTGTGGATGATAGCGCCCCAGACGAAGAAGATCCGACGCATCTTCGAATTGAAACAACTGAGGGGACAAGGCAAGTTGAAGACCCTCATCAGGAGAGGAATGAACCCTACCGTGCGCCACTCAAGACCACTAATGTAGACATCAACGCAGAAGGCGAACCAAAGATTGCCACTATAGGTGCTTACTGGTCTGAGGCAGAGATGGCGCGAATTATAGACCTCCTGAAGGAATTTCAGGACTTGTTCCTGCACAGCTACCGAGATTTCCCTTGGCAAAATGAGCATCAAGTTGGTGGATGGCGCGAGGCTGATCAAGAAGCGCTCTTATCGAATGAATCCCAATCTCTGTGCCAAGGTGAAAACGGAGATTGAGGGAATGCTGGCTGCCGGCGTCATCTACCCTGTACAAGAATTTGAATGGGTGAGCCCGATGGTCATCAGCATCAAAAAGGATGGGCGCATACGGATCTACGTTGGCCACAGGGTTTTGAATGCCATCTGCGTCAATGACTCATTCCTGACCCTGTTCACTGATGAGGTCCTGGATGGAGTCGCAGGTTACGAAATCTATACTTTCACTGATGGTTTCACAGGCTACCATTAGGTGCAGATCGAGGAGGATAAGCTCAAAACAACCTTTTCGATTGAATGGGGTTGTTTTGCTTACAATGTGATGCCCTTTGGACTCGAGAATGCGCTAGCCGTATTCTTCAGGGTAGTGATCATTGCTTTCAAGGACTTCATCCATAAGTTCCTCCAAGTTTATCTTGATGACTGGACTATGTATGGTCTTGTAAAAGACCACTACGACAATCTACGCCTCATGTTTGAGAGGTGCAGGCGACTCCAGATGTCCTTAAATTTGAAGAAGTGCGTCTTCGCAACCCCGTTTAGAACATTGCTTGGGCACATCGTCAGCAAGGATGGTTTGCTTGTTGATCCGACAAAGATAGCCATCATAATTCAGCTCCAGACTCTTTCAACGCAGAAAGACGTCCACACCTTTCTAGGCCATTGTGGCTACTACAGGAAGTTTATACGGAGCTATGCAAAGATCACAATGCCTTTAGAGGGGCTCTTACGCAAAGATGGCCCGTTCTATTGGGGTGAGGCGCAAGAGGAGGCTTTTGAAACATTGAAGTTGAAGTTGGCTAGCGCGCCAATTCAGCAATTTCCAGATTGGACTACTTTTCATGTCCATGCCGATGCTTCAGGGTTTGCAATTGGCGCCATATTAGTGCAACCAGGGAAGGGCAAGATGGACCACCCCATCTCCTTCGCAAGTAGGAAATTGATGCAAGTAGAGCATAATTACACCACCATCGAGCGCGAGGCGCTAGCAATGGTCTATGCTTTACAAAAATTTAGGCAACCCCTGTTGGCAACTCCTTTCATCTTTTTCACTAATCACGAGGCGTTCAAGTACCTCGTGAACAACCCTGTCTTACACGGGCGCATATGTAGATGGATTGTTCTATTCTAGGAATTCCTGTTCACCGTTGTTAAACCTGGAAAGTAGAACTTGGGGTCAGACCATTTGTCCCGCATCAATTCTGGTGAGGCGGCGATGCCAATTGAGGATGACATGTCGGACATGCAGCTATACAGAGTCCAGTGCGTCCCTGAAGACTTAGCGGAGATTGCTACTTTCCTAGCGTCAAGGTTTGCGCTCCAGACCTTGTCAACTAAGGAGAAGAAGCAACTTGCGGTTCACGTCGTTCCCTTCTAGCTCATTGAGGGGGAACTGTACACACCGAGTAGAGATGAAGTCCCGTGCCGGTGTGTTCTGGAACACGAAAGGGACTCCATCTTATAGGAAGCACACGAGGGAATCACAGGAGGTCATTACACTGGAGACACAACGGCGCGCAAGGTATTGTAGTCAGGGTTGTGTGGCCAACCCTGTTCCAAGACACAAAGGAGTACGCCAAGGAATGTGACTTATGCCAGTGCACCAGAAAGCCCAACCACCGGGATGAGATGCCTCTCATTCCCATTCTTGCGCAGGCACCATTCGAGAAATGGGCCATTGACTTTGTTGGGCCAATTAATCCCACAACACGGCGCACAGGTGCAAGATATATTTTAGTGGCCACTGACTATTTCACCAAGTGGGTCGAAGCCGCGTCGACAAAAGATTGCACAGCGGCACGCTTCATATGGGAGAGCATCATAAGCCGGTATGGGTGCCTGTTAAGTCTGACTAGTGATAGGGGCACTCATTTCATCAATGAGACAGTGCACATCCTTTTGAGTACATGGTGGCGCACCACAAGACCACCCCGTATCACCCACAGGCCAACAACACAACGGAAGCATTCAACATGATCTTGGGAACGTGCCTTGACAAAGATATGCATCGTTGGTCGCAAGGATTGGGATGATCGTGTTTCAGCGGTACTATGGGCGTATCGCATGACATACAAGCCCCTGAACAAGGCTACACCATTCCAACTGGTGTTTGGCGCTGAAGCAGTTCTGCCCATGGAATTCATGGTGCCCTCCTTACGCATTGCACGGATTGGTCGCTTAAACGACCAAGAATATTTAAGCACAAGGTTGGAAGACTTGGAATGCTTGGATGAAAAACGTGCCCAAGCAAGATGGAGTCAACAGATTGAGAAGGCACGCTAGAAGCGCTGACATGACAATCATATTAAGCACAAGGAGTTGATTGAAGGAGCATTGGTGCTGCTTTATGATTCAAAGTATTTTAAGCACCCAGACAAATTGCAAATACGGTGGATGGGCCCCTACATCATCCACCACATATTGGAAATAGGCGCATGCAAGTTGCGCATGTTGTCTGATGAAATGCTTCCTAGGCATTTCAATGGCAACTGACTGAAGCCATAGTAGAATGGCGCTTGCGCCATGAAAACTCTGACTTCTTGGTCACTAGTCGGTTTGAAGTTGAGCTGACCAGAATACAGTTTGGCGCAAGCCAAACCATTTTTTTTTCCTTTTTGTTTGTTCCTTGTATAGTGTTTAGAGGCAGTAAGTAGCGCGTGGTGGCTGTAGTGATTTATTTGTTAGCACTTCATGCATAATTCCAATCAGGTGAGTCGAGCACTTGCGCCCCCTAGAGCATGAGGCCAGACATCTAAGTGGTGAGCGCGTGAAGCTTTCAAGGTGCAAGCAGTAGACGCGCAAGATGAACAGTGCAGGGCACTTGAAGGCCCAAGAATGAACTGCTCTGGCGTTACCTTTGCGCCAAAGTTGAAAGAAGGCGCATCAATTGATCCTACGCCAGAGACCTAAGAGGCCAGTGAAGATGCTTAACATGGTTGAGCACCAGGCAAAAAGTGACGACGCTCAACATGGTTGAGCACAAGGCAGCGAGTGAAGATGCACAATCCAATAGTGGGCAAGAGAATCAAAAGAGAAACGAAGCGCAAGAGGGCCAACACAAGGGATTTGTATGGGGTTAGACAGACCAAGGCAAGACGACACACAAGAAATCGACCAAATTAGAGAAGCGCGCTTGAAATATTAGCGCAACTAGAAGAAAAAGTGGAACCGAGGAGGTTGAATCGTGCGCATGTGAGGCACTGTGCCCAGGTTGCCACAAGGCAAAGGTTGCACCAAGTATACACATGCAGAAGGAGAACGTCTAAGACCGCTGACATCCACCCATAAATGAGTGGGAAGTGACCGTTTGAACCACACGTCACTTCGCCGAAAAAGCCGTTAGGAGCATTCAATGAGGCGGCGACGGCAGTGCAAAGATATGCAATTAATGCGTTAAGGAGAGATTCTCGAGGATTTTGCATTTTGCAAGAAATCGAGACGCCTATGCCATAAAGCCTACATTAATGACGGTAGCGGAGAAAAAAGGGTATTAAATTGCAAGCAATAGACTTGCTTAGGTTACCAAGTTTAAAACTGTCATGTCCCCTTCTCAGTGACATCTCTCGGAGCACAGGATTAGCCTATCATACGACCCCCGTAGGCTGATCGTTTGGATAGAGGGTCACCTGGGAGCTTGGCACATGCTTCAGATTGGCAGAGTTTGATCAGTTGGCTTTCGTTTGGGCTCGATCGGACACTTTTGGCAGAAGTTACTATTTTTAGCAGTTCTTGGTGGTCAGTGTGGGACCCCTGCTATTTTTGGCAATATGGGTTGACAGCATTCGGAATCACTCCAATATATGACCGCTTCAGACGGTTCGGTCATCGGGCGAGTAACGAGGGAAATATTAATATTTAATTGCATTAATTAAATATTAATATTACGAGATTATTATATTAAGTTATAATTAAAAATTATAACTTAAGTGTTTTAATGCTGAGGGGGCGCCCATCATCAGGAAGGGGCCAAATTTAATATTATTATAAAATTTGGCCTAAGTTGAAAATATTAAAATAATTAAAGAATTGCGATTTTTAATTAAAAAAGTCCTATTATAGAGGAAATCGCACCTCTTTGGTTATATATACTTCTGCATTGGGAGGAGCGCCATTATGTCATTTGGAGAATTGAAAATTGATCAAATTTGTCTGAGCTAGAGCTTCAGGGGTTCGAGTTCGTTTTCCTTGGAGAACGTGCCATCTCCATTGGAAGCAATTCAGAGGGTGTGAAATAACACCTGATTTATTGCAGTCGAGGTTTTCTTCATTCAGGAGAAGACATTGTTTTTCAGAGGTTATCATCACAGGTTTTCATCAGGGTTATTCCTTCTTCAGTCAGGGATCATTTAGGCGCCCATTTTTGGAGGTTGAAATAGCCAGAGGACAGGCCGTACAGCAGCATTAATTGCTGGGTTTATCCCAGCCGTACATGTACCTGGCCGTACCATCTACAGCAGAGGACAGACATTATAAGAGTAGGGCGCAGGGTTTTTTTCTGTGCAAAAAAAAAAAAAGAAAAAAGAGAAAAAAGAGTACCTGTTCGTACCGTACGGACGGCGTCCGTACGACGCCGTACGGACTGTACCGCGCCTGATTTTTGGCAGCAGTCATCAGTTTATTTGGGCAGCGAACAGTCAGGTTTTTCTTGAACCAAACAACAAGTTTTTTTTGTAAACTCATGCAACTAGGGTTTCCTTTTTAATAAAAAAAGTCTTTTCGATATTCAGTAAATTTTATAGGATTTATTTATCATTTTATGCAAATCCGCATTTCTTTCAAAAACTGGCAAAAAACCCAAAAACAATAAAAAATTCAAAAACCTCAGAAAAAACATATAAACCGTCAGTTGTCAGAATCAGAGGGAACTTGGGGTTCCTACAAAAACTAATTCAACTTAGAGCAAACCTAAGCAGAAACCAGAGAGCCGAAAAGAAACAACCTTGTCACAACGAAAATTTGAGCACTTCATTGAACGACATTCTGAGAAAGATTGCGTTCACAGTGAGACCAATTTGAAGGATTGGGAAGAGAAATTTGTGCAGAAAACAGAGTTGGAATGAGAAGCTGTCGCCTAGGCCGTCATTAACGGCCAGTGAAGCTTGGAGCCGAGGGTGCAGTCGCAGATCCTGTGATTGCAGAAGCTCTGACCATCATTCGAGGCTTTGGCAAGCTGCATCTTCCAAGGTTCAACACAAGTAGATTCAGGATGGTGAAAAAGCGAAAGGTAGCGAGCTTCACATAGGCGCAGTAGGAACCCAAGTGGGTGAAGATTGTGGAAGAGACGACGGTCGCCAAAACCAAGGTGCAATCGGTCGAAGTAGTCATACCAGTTTATGCAATTTCCCCCAGAGGTTGAGGTGGGGGAAAGTTGGCACTCATTTGCGCACATTTGTCAATGTCAAGTCACTTGCAAGACTTGGCTCAGGATTGGATGGTGGACACAGGGCGCAAGACGCCGCAAGACGATGCCCTGTTTGATGTCTTAATTCGAGACAAGTTGACTGCTTCCGGCGCAACTCAACTCTATGAGTTGCCCAGCTTTGAGAAGCTAGAGGAACTTGTACAGTTCCTACTCTCGCACGTCCATGAGGACCACATGTACTTTGCAGGCAAGGGCATGAATATTTCAGCGTAATTGATCAAAAGAATAACCGGGCTCCCAGATGCCGATAAGGACATCCATCAAGTGATGGACGATGATGAAGAGGTGAAGTGCATCACAAAGCTCCTTAAGTACTTCAAGGGGGGTTTCGTGTTCCCCATCAACAAGTGCGAGGACCTTGGCACAAGGACGACGCCACGCTTGGGGAGTTCCAAATTGTGCCTAGGAGGTCAATGGACCGATGTATCGAAGGCATACCTCTGCATCGCCTATCACATGGCGCAAGGTGTACAATTCAACATCGCAAAGTTCATCGTCGATGAGTTGGTGAAAAACGCCCTGGAGTGCCATAGCGCTAAGGGGACCTTTAGGTGGGGGTCCATGCTTATTTTGATTGTCATGGAGGAAGTTGGGGTCCCGGAGTGAGGATAATCTCTGGGTCTTCCCAGAACACCATGAATCCCCAGCGCAAATGTACAGAGACTACACGTGCCCCATCTCCTTTAGCCTCAAGTACAAGATGCACGTGATGCACTGGTGTGAAAAATACATAGAAGCCTTTAGACTGGAGTGGCACATTCCTTAGGGGCTCCCATAGAGCATATTCAGAACGACAATTTTTGCCGTAATGCAACATTATTGTGTAGTGCGTTTGGTGCTACGAGATGGGAACAAATCGGGCTGGGTGAAGCTCCCCTTCGCCTTCTCGGCAAGGTACTTCAGGGATGCGCTGTGCCGGATCCCTAATGCACAACAGATGGACATTCCGGTGAAGGAGCTGGATGCGGAGAGGTGCAGGTTAAGGCGCCAATTCACTCGCATAGATGGGAAGTCCATGGAAGACGAAGATGCATCGGATTGCCCAAATATTGATCCCATCCAAGAGGTAACCATCCTAGGCTACATCCATAGATTATACTATGAGATGAAACCACGAAAGAAGGATTTCAGTGCTGAGCAGAGGGAAGACCCCCCAATCCGGATCGGGGATGAAGGGATGCCAGCACTAGTCGAGGAGAAGAAGTCTCCAAAGAAGAAGAGGGGGGAGACTTTGGAGGAAATAGAGGAGTGACTAAGGCTGAAGATCGCCTCGGAAGAAGAAGCCTCTCCTTTGACCTTTGCACAGAAGCGTGTGCGATTCGCGCCAAAGGCTTCCTTGAGCACAAGGGAAAAAAAGAAGGGGAAGGCTCCTCTTGTGGTGCCTAGGATAATCCTATCCGAGGAAGAGGAGGAAGAGGAGTTGGAGGAAGAAGTAAGGGGGGGGGGCGTATACATCATGCCCGAGGAAGACAACTCCTCGTCCAACAAATGGACCTCCTCTCCATCCCCCCAAACTGAGTTAGAAAAAAGGAGGCGAACATGGAAGAAACTTGGCTTCAGCGAAGCCGAGATGTAGAGGGTGCAGGAGCTTGAGGAACAAAGAGAAGAAATGACCAAGGCAAGGATGTCCAAGGAAGTGGTCGAGATGGTTGAGGTCGAGGAACGAAGGAAGTGGAGGAGCGCAAGGCGTGGGAGATGAAGGCAAAAGAAAGTAGAGCGGAGAAAGGAAGAAAAAGCAGGTGAAGAGCCCAGAGAGGCGGAAGCGCATGAAGAAACAGTAACCTCAGGTGCACCTACTGAGGAAGATCTGAAGCGCAAATGGAAGGACATGGGCCTACCCGAGGATCACATTGATGCGGCGCTAAAGTTGCACTGCAAGCGAGAGGCCATGAGGGCCAAGGGCATGTCCCAAGTTGAAATTGACCGAATAGAGGCCAAGGAGATAGAAGCAAAAGAAAAGAAATGCGAAGCGCAAACCGCACAGAGGAAGGCCGAAAAGGAAAAGGCCAGGAAATAGGAGGCAGAGAGGAAGGCCAAGGAAGAGAAGGCCAGAAGAAAGGAAAGAGAGGAAAAGGTGGCCCAGGTAGAAAGGGATAGAATGGTGAAGGAAAGAGAAGAGAAGGATGCTGCTAGCACGAACCCTGGAGAGGAAAGGATACCTGAAAAGGCGCCTAGTGCCTCCACCAGAATAGTAAAAGTGCATAGTAGGTGCGCCCTAGGTCCGAAGGGGCGCCTGGAGATAAAGAAGGCGATACTGGCTCCTTGGAAAAACAAATAGAGAAGGAAATAGAGGTCCCGTTGGGGCAAGAAGAGAAGAAGGTTGGCGCTAAGGAAGCTTGTGCCGAAGAGCCATGACAAGAGGAAATGGACGAAGGGAAAAAGTCTACGAAAGAACCCCTGTAAGAAGAACACGACGGTGGGTCTAGCACCGAAGAAAAAGAAGCGGACAAGGGGGGAAGTTCGATGAAGAACCCCAAGAAGAAGAAAAAGAAGAAGGTACTGGTGCAAGCGCCAACGCCAACGAAGAAGAATAGGAGCTGAGCGAGGAAGAAGAGTATGAGTGAGGCAACAGGGAAAGGGCGTAGTAGGGGTTCAAAGAGGATGAAGACTCCTATATGATGGAGTACATGCCATCGAAGACTGCCACAACCTTGACGCGCCACTAGGTTTCTTGGGCGTTGGATTGCTACATGGACGAGCCTCAGTTTGAGGTTCCGAAAAAAGCATTTTGGACTACCAGCGCATAAATCCTCGAGACATGAACCCCGTGCGATCAGCTAGCGCCCTAATTAAGATGGTCTCCTCAGTAGCGCGCAAGAACATCATCAACGATGTTCGCGCCAATAATTGGAAGAAGATAGTGCAAGAGGTGGAGGAACTTGAAGCAACAAGGCTCAAACTTAAACAACTGGTCAAGCGCGTAGAAGAGGCGGAGCCATCCCTTTTGGATGGTGTGGATAACTCGGGAATGAAAGAGGTTGACAAGGTCTGCGCGCTTGTAGAGCAAATGCTTCCTCGGATGAGGCCGGCGCTAGAGGAGTCAAAAGACCCCTGTGAGGCCATAAAGAAAGAGTTGAACAAAAAGTTGGACGTGGTGGAAGACCTCTTCGCCAAATTGGAAGAGGGCGTGGAAGAAGCAGATGCCATATTTTGCAACTTTGCCACCCAAGCAGTAGTCATCGATGCGCACCTTAAAAAGGCAAAGGAGGAGAAAGACGTCTTGTTCCAACACCCCTTCACGGTGAGCAGAACTAAGCGCGTACAAGTGATGGCGAAGGTCAACACCCTAAGCGCCCAATTGAAGACCCAGGAGCAAGACTTGGAGGCTCTCTTCCGCGCCTTCCAAATGAAGGCAAGTGAAGAAGGGGATATCCTATATGGCAGGGTAAGGCGAGCAAGAGAAAGGCTTGAGGCCTTCAGGAAAGAACTAGAAAGAACGGACGTGCTCGCCCTCGAGGCTGCCTCAAATGAAGCAGATGGCGTCATTGAAGAAATCAAGCTCGCGATATAGGGCTTCGAGAACTTCAAGGCGGAATTAGAGCATGATGCATCTGAGTTTTGCGTACCAAAGGCTCTAAAAAACTAGTTCGGGGCGGACTAGCAATTTTGTATGGGGTAATGTTGGGCCCCCTTTTCTACCAACTACGTGGGTCGTGCCAACTCGACCTATCTCGGCGCAAGGCAATCTTGTGGATTGATTGCTCCCTTTTTGTACCTTTCGGTGCCAGATGGAAGAATCCCCGAGGATCTCGCGCCAGCTGGTAGGGAGTTGCGTGGCGTTGACCTTCAAAGGACATCCTTGCAGGAACTTGTATGTGGTGGCTGGAGAAGCACGGGTGTCAGAATAGTGGAGCAGGTGGGATAGCGACCCGCCAATGACAACTCAACATCTAGCGTGCGTTTGTCCAACCTGGGCAGCGTAGTGGAGCCGATGGGATAGCGACCCCCAATGACAACTCATCACTTGGCATGCGCCCATCTGCCCTGGCAAGAAGGTGCCCATTTGCCTATAAAAGGAGGCTTGTATCTGAAGAAGAGATAGTGATTAATGTAGCGAAGTTTTGCTGAAATCAAGAGCCGCCGTTAGTATTTTGAAAACCAACACGAACTATGTTAAGAACCCTGAATGTATAGCCCAAGCGCGCCTGTGAGCCTCTGGGCAAGAGTATTTGCAAGATGAGCATATGCTCGGTTTATAGAAACTGGACTTTATATGGTCAAGTTTGAGTTAATAGAATGGCTTGTTTATCATATTGGTTATTGGTTCCTTCATTTTAGTTAGCGCTGTGATATGTTTATAACTCAACTTTATGTGAGCAATGCTATAGTTTCTTTACTTTGAATGTATAGTGATATTAAGGTTCATCCCTGGTCGCTAATGGTGTCCTTGTGCCATATAGCGACTTTGGCCTACCTATAAAATAGACTAAGTGTTGAAGCTGGCATGCATCGAGGTTCTAATACCCGTGCCGAGAGCGCTAACTTGAAGAATGAGTGCTTGAACCCAAGCCGTCCCATGACTCGGCTAAGCGCCCGAATGACCCTCAACTCGCTATCCCATCAGCTTGCGCCATTACGAGCTCTATCTATCCAGATATGAACTTACTCCATGGGACTTGTGCCCTTAAGAAGGCTCGCGCCTATTGAACTCCCTAGAATAGCCTAGTGCTGATAGGCCGTCTGAGCTCGTCTTACCAATGACTAAATCCCATTGAAACACAAGTTGCACCATGTTTCAACTAGCCCAACACGGGCCCGGTCCCTTCACTGTTGTGCTTCGGGTGAGCCCACAAGGCTTGCGCCTTGTGTGAAATTGATGCCAGTGCAGTTGTGTGTTAAATGTTGTGCGCCAGACCCCATTATGCTTGCGCCTAGCTATACCAAGTATAGAACTAACTTGGCTTGACTGCTAAGCGCATGACTAAGCACAAAAGCTAAACAAGTGAACTTTTCTACAACAACGTTTGATAACTTAGCATCGGAATAGTAGTACCTACTCGAGATACAATAGGTGTTCTTGTAATGATCTATTGAAGATCAAAATATGGAGTATGGCGCATGTATAAACTTCCCCAAATATGTTTTGAAATAGTCATCATCATTTCATGAAAGTGGCAGGGGTGTCTGAAATTCCGAAGAGCCCATAATATTTTGTGATCTTGACTCATATTGAAGGCATTTTTTTGGTACATGCTTGTTTTCAGTGCAAACTCAATTGTGACCAATCCTTAGATAAAGTTTCGAGAAACCTGTATCCTTTTATAATCTCCTAAGGAGATCATTTACATTGTGCCATCCATTTTTACTTTATTAATTTGTTTTGCTTCCCTTCTATCGTATATAGTGACTGTGTTCAGGGCTTTGTAATTAACATCGTTCACATCGTGCCATTCCCCTTTTTTAACTAACAACTGATAATCAAAACAGGCGTTCAAAAGGTCAGATGAAACATTTTTCCATCAATTCTTGAACCTGTGTTTCTGCAGAACTAAGTTGGTTAGGGATTTTATAAATTTGAAGTTTTTCAAGCCACTCAATTGGATGGTCATCATCTCAATGAATTAGAATTCATGTTGGTAAGTTATCTGGGAAGACCTTATAAAACTTCTGAAACAAGGTTGTGATTTGAGCAGTTGCCTTCAAAGTTTCTTGGTTATCATCGTTGGTCTATAGAAAGGTGAAATGAAGTTTTTAGGTCTCAGCCTAGCCAACATGCCTACTTTGTGCATGGTTCCCCCTTGTGGGAACAAGAAAACTTTTATCACTTTACCTATATGCTGTTTGTGTTTTATACCCCATTAAGTTCCAACTTTGTGACAGAGAGTTTGCAAGTAAACCAAGCCTTGCCAATCTGTCTATACTTAACGGCCTTCCTTGATCAATCTGCTTACGCGATAAAGCAGTCACTAAATGAATGTATAAATCAATTTTATCCCCAAACAATTCATTTTGCTTCCCTTCAGATTGGAAAGACGTATATTTATGAGAACAATATTAACAAGGTGATAAGCGACCGTTATATGCTTTATAAAATAATTGTTGTTGGCCATGTCCTCCACAAGCATTTAATCGAAGAAATTTTGGAGTTATGTGATACAGTGCTCATGGGACTCCTATGACGATTTTTTATGACATAGCAACTGCTTAAATAAAGAAATAAGTTCCATGGTGGTTACAAGGAAGATGGTTTCAAAGATAAATCAAGGTCAAGACATAAAATTTAAGGGATCCTATTATAAATTATTGGTAACATTAATATTAAGATGAGAGTTATTTTTGGCTATGACCGCCACTTTATATAAAATACTTGTATTGATGAAGAACTGTCAGAAATGTGGTGGAGCGAAATCATTGACAATGTTGATTTTTATGGAATTTGCAGCATCATCTACATGTGCTTTTATTTGATTCCTTGACACCATTGATGAATTGCCACCGGGCAGTAGGGGATGCAGAAGGGGGAGTAAGAGTCTGTCGAAGAATTTTGAGCTGTTTGGAAAAGGTGTTATCGAATCCTTCTTTGGAACTTGCAAACTTCTATTTTTGTTTAGGAGAGATGTGTTTTGAACGTGCAGAAGCATCCAATATATCACCGGTTTTAGCCAAGCATTACAAGAAACAGGTGAAATATTTTTGTTCTGTAATTATAATCCATATTGTATTTCTAACTAGATGTTGATGATAACAAATGCATCCACTTCACAGGCCCAAGAAGCTTTTCAGCATGTGCGACAAATACGGAAGATTTGCTTAGGGAAGCCGAGCCTTCCAAACTAAGGAATCACTTTTTTTGATAATATACTAATGCAAATAGTTCATCAATCTTATATAGTTTTGGATGTGTGCCATCCCAGACAATATTTTTACGATTTCTGAGCAATTTTGTATTTCCTTGGCATTTTTTGTGCATACTTTATAACTAATATTTTTTGCTTTTACCAGCAATCAATCAGGTCAATCAGGGATTTTGGCTATTCATCAGTTTTTATTTTGTTATCTTGAAGATTCTGTTTTCTCGGAGATTTTTTTTTTTTGACAAGATTATCATTGCAAGATGTCTGCGAAGTGATAAATTTTGTTGGAGCTATTCCCAACATAGCTGCCATGCAATAATTGACGAAAAAAAATCTTACATTTTAATTTATATTCAGAGTTATTATTTCCTTATTCTTTTGAAACCTTTCCCATAAGGAATGAGACCCCAGGTTTTTTAAGTTAATATTTCTAATAGTAAACATGGCTAGTGAGATACTTACGCTATTTTGCAAGTGGGACAAATAAAAAAATATGTTAGCATAAAATATGCGTAATTGTGCTTTTCCAGAGGTAGCCGAGTTAAAGGAAACGATAAATCATGATAAATGTAGCTTGGATCTAATTATTTTCAAAATACCAGGTCAAAATTTTTTTGACTACAAACCGACAAGTCTCAATGCCCCGAGGGTTATCATGCTTTCTTCAGTATTTTTGGAATATAGTAAAGGACTATCTGCTTGTGGCTGTTTAAAATTCTAGCTAATATAACTAAGTACTAGATGCATTGAATTGTTATAACCTGGTGCCTTATCTGATCTATATACGGCAGATGAACAATGTCAGGCATCCCGTCCCAGTTATATCCTCCCGAGATGGGGATGGATAATCTATAGCCATAGATGGCATGAATGCCAATGTAATAAATAGGCCCCCGTCTATAGAAATAGAATATAGCTTAAACATGTCGATGACATAAATGTATCGGCAAGGAATGAACGTCCTACCCCTATTTTAATTCGTGGTTCACGTGTTCGAATGAATCGAATAGTGCCGCCGGGCCCCTATCTGCCCATATAGAGGGAGAGGCCTCCAATCGATTCGAAGTTGGCCTTGTTTCAGATTGAATTAGTCCCCGCCCATCCCCTAAAGCAAACATACTGGATGTCAATTTGTATTTCACTTAAAATAATGTTTACAAGTTGTTGCAAAACTTATGTGGGATCACTTGCAGCCAAATTTGCAAACTCTCATTTTAATGTAGAAAGTGGATTGTGTAAAAGGTCACGACATGGTCTACAGGTGACATTTTAGCACAGGGAGTACTTCTCTTCAGCTGTTAATACTAAAAAACCTGGTATGCCCAATGTCTAGAGCTTTCAGATGTAATTAGGAATTTATATGCAAGATTGTGTACATTCTATGAATGGCGGAAGGCTAGAGTACATGAATAAAACAAGCCGAGTTGGCTTTGATTAGAACCTTCTGTTGAATCTCCAACTCATCTACAATTTGTCTCTGAGTCATTGCTTTGTCATTGAGTGATTACTTTGGCGTTACTAAATTTCATATCCTTTTAGTATTGTTTGCCACAAGATCTGGCAAATAGGTTAAGACGCTGCGGCTTAAGTCCCTTACTATGACACTTTGCATGCAGAGAAACATTTCATGTTCTTGTTTTATCAATTAGCAATACATCTCATGTTCCTCTAGTTGAATGGCAGGATCTTGTTAAAGCAGTGGAATGATATTAAATGCTAACTAGAATCCATATTTGCAGTTAGAACATAAACTGCCTTAAGATTGTAACTATAGTTCGATGCAAACCTGGTTATTATTACTGACATCTTGAATATCTTTTAATTGTTATGTACATACATACATAATTTGGGTCTAATAATAAAAAATAATGGACTTGGGATTTATTTTCTCAATCACCCCATTATTCAGTCTTTTATTAAGGAGTGTCAATCAATGAAAATATATATTTGCAATGTGGTGTTATTAGATGTGGAGAGTAGGAAATAGGTGCAAGGGGAGAGAAGAATATATGATTTTAATACAAACATCTGAAATACTTGCTAGTTATGGGTGCATACACCACATTTTGCTCTATGGCCCATAGCTAAAGCTTCCTTTTGGCCCACCATATGAATCATGCTAGAGGGAGACATGAAGATGCAAAGCTCATAGACCGCTAAAAAGGAGGACATAAGGTTCTAACCCTAATTATTATTGAAATCATAATTTGTTCTAATGTCTTATATGTGATCACAAAGAACTTCTTGGAGAATGTCAACTTGAGATGGGTTTGTTTTGAAGCCTATATTCGATTGTCTTTGATTTGTGTTAAAGCTTACCAAATTAGATTGAAGTTGTGACAACATACTATTATCAAAATAGTTTGAAGATGTGACATTCCTAACAATGATTACAGGGCCCATAAAAGAGACAAGGAAGTCTATAGTATGGTTCCAACTAAGATATACAATGAGATCTAGGATATGTAAGTCTCATCCCCATCTTAGTTGACAAAATTCAAATCTGGATATGTTATTGACAATTCCAAGTCTCATCCCCATCTTAGTTGACAAAATTCAAATCTGGATATGTTATTGACAATTCCAAGTTTAAGAGCAATGTCTAATAGATCTATGGTTGTCCTTTTTTATTCTCATATTATGCTAAAATATGGAACAATATGATTGTAATAGAGAAGAGCTTGCAAGTAAGCAAGGCTTAAAGATAACCAATTGAGAGAAGCATGGATAAAGCATACCTGATCCCCACTCTTTGCTACTTGATGTGCCTTATCCTTCTCTCCTAATCACCCACATCCCTAAAATGTTAGTATACTTATACCCTCGTACTATATTGGAAATTGAAAGGAAAATTGTTATTTTATATCTACTTTATATAATCTGAAAAGCTTATGGATTTTCTAATCCAAAGAGATAGGGCAGCCTTTCTCAATTTCTAACTTATGCTCATATTGTAAGTTGGTTAAGAGGAAAGTTAAGCCTATGTGGATAATGGTGTTGAAGAGATGCACAAACATTAATTCCATTAATAACTTGAAGAAAGTGTTCAACGTAAAGGGTATGTTTGGGATTGAGGTTATAATTGTGCATAATCTAAATTCTCAAGAACTACCTTATTGAATAGTTGCATTGACTTCTACTTAGAGGAGGAGATGAGCGAGGCACAAAGTTGGGAAAGAGCGAGATAGTGAAAGACACAAATTTGCAGGGAGGAGCCCTTGTGATGGGTCTCAATGTAAATGTTGTATTTGGTCATTCTAGCTTTAATATATAAAATGATTCTTGGGCCCATGTGTGCCTATGTTAGGTGGTATTAACACCTCCCAATGCAAACATGCACCCACCATATATATTTTGTTATGCAGACAATCTCTAGTGCAAGCATCACGCAAACATGGTTCTCTCGTGACATAAAATTTGTATTTAAGAATTGTTTCTTCTTAATTTTTTACCATAAACACCTTGTCATTCATATAACATGCTTACACAACTTTGTAATCAATGCAAAGTTGTTAATTACAACCCAAAGATATATTTTGGATGGGCAAGTGGTTATCTTGGACTAGTGATAAAACAAAAATATAGGATTCCTAAGATTTGCAAGAGTACTTTTACTCTATTAACTAAAGACTTGAAAATCCCTGCAAATTGTCTTACGATGGGCTTCAACGCCGAAATTTTAGATAACATCAAATCTTTGAGAGGTGTCCCTTTGCTTATTAACAACTCTATGGAAAAGTGGCTGAAAAGAGTGTATTATCCTAATAGTAATAATGATAAGTGGGGAGTGAACTATTCCCCTAAAACGTGAATTGATAGATTTGTTGTTCAAAGTTTTGCTATAGATGGCTACTTGTTTTGAAAAACTTTAGGTCAATTTTATGTTGGCTAAATCTTGGTTTGCAGTTGATCAATTCTTTGTATGTGGTCAACAAGAAACTATGCAACATATTTACTTTATCTACCCATATGCAAAATGTGCTTGGAAAAATGTTTTATGTGGATGTTCATTTTGTACTATAGAATGTGGAAGGTCTTTTTGTGCTAAAGATAACTCTACTGGGAGGATATTTGGACTATAATTATGGGTTTGCAAACTTATAATGCCTCTAATTTTATTTAGAAAATTGTGGTTAATTATGTCTACCTTGATATTTGTGACAAGAAAGGAGGGTGCCTTTTGACTTCATAATTGAAGTTGCAGTTTCACATGTTTGCAAGCAGGTCTATCTTCATCTTAAGGTTCTTGAACCTGCCCTAAGGTGAATTCTGAATAATGGATACCTAGACTTTTGACTTGGAATATTTGGTTGATATTGGCAGAATCCTAGGGATGCCACCCCCACTTATTATTGTTGTACACAAATATGGGCGGAACAAAGACCCAAATGAGTATTGGTAGCCTAATGTTGAACTTCCTATTGATGAACAATACGTCCAACAAGAAACTATTGATGTTCATACAATGGTTGTTGCTCAATAGAATCGAGAGTTGATGAGATCATGATTGATGTAGAGTCGATAGTTCAAGTAGACGAGGGATGACAAAGAAATGCATGTGTTTAAGATGCTATTTTGCATGGGTTACAAGCAACAATTTGAAACAATGGAGATGCAACAACATAAGTTACTAAGTCAAACACCTAATGAGGGTTCATTATCTACAAGGGGTAGAATTAGTGGCTCTTCTTCATCATGCACACTATCATTTGATTCTTCATCGATTGACATCTCTATTCTTCGTGGGGTCAAGATTATAGGTGGTTAATTCCCTACATTTGTTGAAATATTCATAAAAGATAAAGTACATGACAAGCTGAATAAGTTTCAAGGGATAATTGATTAGTTGGATGCTAGGAGAAATTAGGCTTAGTCAACAAGTGCAGTGCATAATGACTCATCTCATGGTGTAGTTTTTGATAGAAATAGAATGACAAGGTGGACAATGACAAAGAAAACAACATTCCAAAAGATGATGCACAAGTTGGTCCTTCAAGGTTGCATTAGTATTGCTTTCTATATGTTGTGTTGTTCATGGTAGTATGAGATGTTAGTTTAAAAACCAGATGAATTATCTGCCTTGGATATTTTTTTTTGTAATTTGTGATGACAACTCTTTTTTTAAGCTTAGTTATAGTGGCAGACATGGAAGATTTTGTATTTAAGTTTGAAATTTTGTGCCTATCCTTTACATCTACTCTCATTTTGTAAATGACCTCATCAATATACAAAAATTTGCTAATTATTAGCATACTTAAGAGGGCGTCTTTGAAACTTGCATCTAGGTTGTGGTCATACGGATTGTGTTGCTAGAAGAACAAAAGTAACTTCCCTTAATAAGTTAATATTAGCTTAGCACATTGCAAGTAAGTTTTTCTTGTAGGAAGCAATTATAAAAGATGCCTATGGTACTTTAGTTGTTTCTTAAGGGAGCCATACTAATCTATGCCTTTCTATGTTATTACACTGAATTCATTTAATGTTTGTCGACATATAGATAGAGATATAAATGAAGATAATAATAGTGTCAATTGATTACCAAAATATGTTAATAAGGGTAGACGTATGTATGGCACATATATAAACTCACATTTGAGCTAAACTGGTAGGTATTTTAAAGCGATCTATTTCATTATTACATATAAATTATTTACAAATTGGTGTAGGAGATAGAAATTGAAAGTGGACGGAGGAATTACACAAAGCTACAAATGGAAACCTAAATATATTATCCAAAATGGGCAAGGATAAATTTGTGCCTAATAACTTTAGATGGAATGCAAAATATTTGTTTAATGTAGTTCAAATGATAAGCAATTACATATTGGCCTTGATAACAAAACTTGTTTTGAGTTGTCTCCCAATCTAAAGATATAAACACTTGGACAAAAATTACTTTAACCTAATCAAAATAAAACATAATATAATAAAGAAGCCCTAAACATATCAATAATAAATGGGTTCAAATGCAAAACATAAGAAGCATGCTAGAGAGAGCAATAAAGACATGAAAATGCAAAAGGAGGAATTGAACATTTTAACCCTAATTCTTGTTAAAATTAAATTTGGCATCAATATATTCTAGTGATCACTAAGAACCTCTTTTAGGATGTCAATTGGATAGGTTTGGTCCAAAGCCTACATTAGAAGATGTTTAGTTTGTAACGAATTGCCAATATAAACAAAAAATGTCACTTCAAACATCAATCAAGGATAACTTAAAAGAGATGAGAAAGTCAAATGTAGTTCAAATTAGGCTCTAGGATGAGATCTAAGATATGTTAATGACACATAATCATGGATTGATCATGGAAAATTCCACATGGAAGAACAATGTTTGATGGATCTATGGTTGTTCATTTGAAAATTTATTCCAAGAGAAATATGCTTCACAACTACCACTTGAATAATATGTTAAAAAATGGAATGCGAAGATTGAAATATAAAAAAGTTTTGAAGGAAATAAAGCCTAAAGGTAACCAATCGAGAAACATGGGTAGATACTCCTACACTTTAGGCATTATTTCCTTGAAAATCAGAATATTCATAGAAGTAAAATTCATAGAAGCCATGATTCTCATAGAAAGGTTCTCAACCCGAAATGGGGAACCAAAATGATGGGGAAATGTACAAGAAGCGTCAAAAAATTCTCAGTACCTCCCGAAAACATCTCAAAAATGGCATGGCTGTTTTTGGGGCATATACAACAGGTTTTTAGGCATTTCAAGGGCCTTTAAATAAATAATACCTTATTTTAAGCATTTTATTATGTGCTATTGCATAATGAAAAAAATTTAAAATTGAAATGGAAAAGTGAGAGTTCAACCATAGGAGGTGACACAAAAATGCTCCTACCCTCTCTACTTTGACCTATGTGGACCAAAACTTGTGTTATTATGTCTTTCCATGTTTGTGTGAGGACTCTTGAACCTGAGTCCAAGGCACACTCGATGACGTTGTGGATTTGAATTGCATACTTGCATAGTTTGAGGCAAGACTTAAAATTCTGGGCAAACTCATGAGTCCTATGTGCAAACTTGTTGAGTTTGCTATTATATGTATGTATGTATGCATGCATGTATGTACACACACACATAGATAGATAGATAGATACATACATACATAGACACACACACATACTTCCACCGAATTTAGCTACATGACAATGCCGAAGAAGGAGAACAAGACCCTAAATTCAAAGAGAAAAGACTCAATCATTACAAAATAATTGAGCATTGGACCCTAAATAGAGAGAAAAAGCTAGGATTCATGACTCTTGAAAGATGTTGCACTACCAACCGTATTTTATTGTGGAGAATTAGTCAAATGATGTGTTTGTTATTTCAATGTAACGATTGCCTTAGTGCACATACGTTATTGCTTAGCATTCATAGCCAAAGAATCCAATAAAACTTGTGATTTTCCATGAACATTCAGAAAACTTGATATATTTTATTTTCAATGATGCCAAAAAGGCCAACGACACTCGCACAAAAACTAAAATATGTGATGTTATTAGATGTGGAGCGTGGGAAAAAGGTGCAAGGGGAGAGAAGAATATATGATTTTAATAAAAACATATGAAATACTTGCCAGTTGTGGGCACATGGACTACATTTTTTCAATGGCCCATGGCTAAAGCTTCCTTTTGGCCTAACATATGAAGCATGCTAGAGAGACATGAAGGTGCAAGGCTCATAGACCACAAAAAAGGAGGACATAAGGTTATAAACCTAATTATTATTGAAATCACAATTTGTTGTAATGTCTTATATGTGATCACAAAGAACTTCTTAGAGAATGTCAACTTGAGAGGGGTTTGGTCTAAATCCTATATTTGACGATCTTTGGTTTGTCTATTAGACTAAAGTTGTGACAACAAAATATTATCAAAATATTTTGAAGATGTGACATTCCTAACAATGATTACATGTCCCATAAAAGAGATGAGGAAGCCAATAGTTTGGTTCCAACTAAGTTATACAATGAGATATAGGATATGTAAGTCTCATGCCTATATTAGTTGAAAAAGTTCAAATGTGGATATGTTATTGATTATTCCAAATTTAAGAACAATGTCTAATAGATCTATGGTTGTCATTTTTAATTCTCATAATATTCTAAAATATAAAATAACATGATTGTAATCTAGAAGAGCATTCAAGTAAGCAAGGCTTAAAGATAACCACTTGAGAGAAGCATGGGTAAAGCATACCTTATTGCCACTCTTTGATCCTTGACATGCCCTATCCTTCTCTCCTAGTCCCCCACATCCCTGAAACGTTAGTATATTTCTCCCCTCATAATATATTGGAGATTGAAAGGAAAATTGTTGTTTTATATCTACTTTATATAATCATAAAAGCTTATGTATTTTCTAATCCAAAGAGATAGGGCAATCTTTCTCAATTTCTAACTTATGAGCTTATATTGTAAGTTGGTCAAGAGGAAAGTTACGCCTATGTGGCCAATGGTGTTGAGGAGATGCACAAACATTAATTTCATTAATAACAAGAATAAAGTGTTCAACACAAAGTGTATGTTTAGGATTGAAGTTATAATTGTGCATAATCTAAATTCTCAAGAAACTACCTTCTTGAATAGTTGCATTGACTTATACTTAAAGGAGGAGATGAGCTTGGCACAAACTTGGGAAAGAGTGATGAAGTTAGAAACAAAAAAATTGCATGGAGGAGCCCTTGTGATCGGTCTCGATGTAAATGTTGTATATGGTCATTCTAGCTTGAATATATAAAATGAGACTTGGGTCTCCTATTTTAAGTGGGACTAACACCTTGCAATGCAAATGTGCAACCACCATATGTATTTCTTAATGCAGACAATATCTAAAGAAAGCATCATGCAAACATGGTTCTTCCATGAGATAATGTTGTATTTAAGAATTATTTCTTCCTAATATTTTACCATAAACACCTTGTTAGTCATATAACATGCTTACATAGCTTTGTACTCAATGAAAAGTTGCTAATTAAAACCCAAAGATATATTTTGGATGGGCAAGTGGTTAGCTTGGATTGGAGATAAAAGAATTTATAGGATTCCTAAGATTTGCAAGAGTACTTTTACTCTATTAAGTAAAGAATTAGAATTCATGCAAATGGTCTTAAGATGGACTTCAATGCCAAAAATTTAGATCACATTAAATTTATGAGAAGTCTTGCTTTGATTATAAACATATATGAAGAATTGGACGGAAATAATGTGTTATGCTATAGCCTTAATGATAAGTGGGGAGTGAACTACTCCACCAAAACATGAATTGATAGATTTGCAGTAAAAAGTTTTTCTATAGATGGCAACTTGTTCTTAAAAAAAATTGAAGTTAGTTTTATATTTGCCAAATCTAGGTTTGTAGTTGATCAGTTATATATATGTGGTCAACAAGAAACTATGCAACATATTTAGTTTGTCTACCCATATGCAAAATGTGTTTGGAAGAATGTTTTACATGGATGTTCATTTTGTACTAAAAAATGTGGATGGTCTTCTTGTGATAAAGATAATTATATTGGGATGATATTTGGACCGTAATTATGGGTTTGCAAACTTAGAAATCCTATAATTCTATTTATAAAGTCGTGATTAATTATGTCTACGTTGATATTTTTGACAAGAAAAGAAGGTGCCTTTTGACTTCATAAGTGAAGTCATAGTTTCCCATGTTTCCAAGTAGGTCTACCTTCATATTAAGTTTATTAAACCTACCTTAAGGTGAATTCTGAACAATGGATATCTAAACTTTGACTCGGAATACTTGGTTGATATTGGTAGATTCCTAGGGATTCCACCTCTACTTATGATTGTTGTACACAAGAATTGGTGGAACAAAGACCCAAATGAGTATTGGTAACCTAATGTTGAACTTCTTATTAATGAAAGATAAGTCCAATAAAAAACTATTGATGTTCATAGAAGTGTTGTTGCTCAATAGAATCATGAGTTGATGAGATCATGATTGATGTAGAGACGATAGTTCAAACATACAAGGGATGACAAAGAAATGCATGTGTTTAAGATGATATTATGTAGGGGTTACAAGCAACATTTTGAAACAATGGAGAGGAAATAACATTAGTTACTAAGTCAACCACCTAATGAGGGTTCATGATCGACATGGGGTAGAATTGTTGGCTCTTCTTCATCATGCACACTATCATTTGATTCTTCATAAATAGACATCCCTATTATTCTTGGGGTCAAGATTATAGGTGGTTAATTCACTGCATTTGTTGAAATATACATAGAAGAAAAAGTACATGATAAGGTGGACAAGGTTCAAGGGATAATTGATTAGTTGGAAGCTAGGTAAAATAGGCTTAGTCAATAAGTGTAGTACACAATGACTCATCTCATTGTGTAGTTCTTGATAGAATTAGAATGACAAGGTGGAAAATGAGAAAGGAAACAACATTCCAAAAGATAATTCACAAGTTGGTCATTCAAGGTTGCATTAGTATTGCTTTCTATATGTTGTGTTGTTGATAGTAGTATGAGATGTTAGTTTAAAAACCATATGAATTATTTGTCTTGAGTAGTTTTTGTGTAATTTGTGGCAATAACTCTTTTTGTAAGCTTAGTTATAATGGTAGATATTGTCGATTAAGTTTGAATTTTTGTGCCTATATTTTAGACCTAGTCTCATTTTGTAAATGTCCACATCAATATAAAAAAAAACACTAATTATTAGAATAATTAATGGGTGACTTTGAAATTTGCATCTAAGTTGTGGTCATATGGATTGTGTTGCTAAACTAACATAAGTACCTTCACTTAATAAGTTAATATTAGCTTAGTGTTGACCAAATTTTGATCTCAAATCAAAATTGGTCACCCCCTCTATATCAAAACTTTCATAGGATTGTCATGTGGTCTTGTCATGTCTTATATGAACTCTAAAGGTCTTCATAAAACCTTATTAGCATTGTTTAATGTTAGTTTGAAGAAGTTAAGGTAATGTCTTATTTTGGTCATATAGTGGTCTAGATATGTTATGGAGAGATAAGGCTTGGTCAAGTGGTGTCATAGGTGATTAGAATTTTATCAAAGTCATTTTATGTATTAATCATATTCTAATAAAATTTCATGATGTTTTGGAATGTTTTAAGGATCCTCTGTAGACTTAAAGGTGGTGAAAATGAGTGAAAATATGATTTTTGGCTAACTCTAATGTATGCCAAATCTCCCCAAGTGGAAAATTCATACCACACACTTTCCAGGGACCTTGGAGAAGTTATAAAATTGCAACATCTATCAAAGAGTCATACAAGGGTCAAAATCTTGAGTTTCAATGCCATCTTGAAGAGTTAGGAGATTTGTACGGACTTGTTGAATTCACTTGCAGGTAAAAGAGTTTTAAAATGTCCTTTGAGATTCCATAGGTTAGAAACAAGCATGGGAAGAATTTTCAATTTCAACAGGTTCATAAATCTATCTCTCTTCTCTATTGCTCCATTCACAAGCTCTTGAAGGCCAAATTCAATTGCATGGTATAGGCCACACAGGTAGAGTTGGGAGATAAGATTTTAGCCAAAGTTTTGGAACCATATGGGATTATAATTTTTGGCATTGGTAATTATATTAAGATATTTAACTTTATGAAAAATCGCGAAGGAGCTAGATTGCTTTTTGAAGGCTTAAATCCCCACAAACTGATTTTTGTGCAACTCCAATGCAAGTGTGAACTCTTTGGATGAATGAAACTAATTAGAGTGAGTTATAATAGGTTTTTATATGTATCATACACATTCATTCACCATGATAGCATGTGTGAATGGTCTTTTAGCAGGAAAAACTTCTCTTGTGCATAGTTTACAAGTGACTATTAGTATTTTTATGTTTCAGAGTTATCCAAGTGGTATAATGATTATAAATTGTCTTATACCATACTAATGATCCATTCATGGCCTTATGATCAATTAAAAATTTTGTACTAGTTGAAGAAAGGGTCACAGCGCCATTCACCTTGTGGACTGTGTTCTAGTATGTCTGCATAATTGGGTGATTTGAGTGGTTTTGAATATGTATTTCCAAGAAATTAAAGTTTTTAATTCCTATTAAGAATGTTTATGGAATGAGGAAAATGATATTTCAATCCATAACAACCATATTTTCACTCTTCATCTTCTAAAACATAGGGTTGCAGATCTATAGGTCTGCAACTTCAATAAAAACCCAATGTTGTCAATGTTTAATGAAGGTCATCTAGGAATGAAGCATGGTTATGGATTTAGGTTGAATGGGGTTATAGATAAATGAGGATTTTTAAAGACATTTGAACTCAAGGAAAGTTGATGACAAGCTAACAAGCCTAGTAAGACACACGTACAACGCTGTGTGTGTGGACAATGAATGCAAAGGTTATGAAATGACCTGAGGATGATAATGGATTTGGAGGTAGTAAGGATGATCTATTGATAAAGATTGACCACTTTTATAATGTCATAGTGGATTGGAATAAGGTTAACTCAAAGCCACAAGGCTTTGGTAGTCACTTACATCCACCTATTTTGAAGAGTGCCTTAGACAGTGATGTTGGTAAGGTCTAAAGTTTTAGGGCTCTGAAAAGGGTCTAGAGATATAAAAAATAATAGAGCAAATCCATTGAAAGGTTTTAAGATTGACTTTAGATATCAAGATCAACTTAGAGACCATACACAGTCAAATCCCTTCAATGACCACCTACATCCATTCATTGAGGAGACTATCCTGGATAGTAGGGATGGATGAAAGTACAAAGATTCAAGGCATTGGGGAAGGTTATAAACCATAAATATCATGATATAGATATTGGGATATTTAGGGAATGATAAGATAAGGCCATGAAGCTCAAAAACACAATCATCCCCTAATAGGCACCCTACACAGGCCTAAAACACTTAGGTACAGGTCTAGATTTGAGGATAGAAGACATAGGTGTAAAGTGATATGAAGATGGTAGTTTAGAAGGAGAAATTAGTTTATCAAGTCATTGAGGTCAAATTTTTTTAAGGAGTAAAGGAAATGACCAAACAAGGATCACAGTCTTAAGTGCCTACATATAGTCCTTACACAAGTCTACCTACCTAACCAATAGGAAGTTTATATTTGCTTGAGAAGGTAGAGTTATATGTGGATTAGAGGAGAGTCTCAAGGTGATAATAGATCCTCAAAAATCTCTTTTACTCACTTGAAGATAGTAGAACATTTGAGACCCTGCCTGCTCAATCAATGCAAAACACAATCCTACCTACTCTTGAGAAGTCTGTGTTTGTTTGAAAGGTCTAAAGGACTTCAGGAGATCTAAGAGAGAATAAGATAAGTGAATTTATTATATGGTGATGATAATAGTTCCATCATATCTTCATATTCAATCAAAAATAATGCAAGTGTTAACAAACCCTATTTAGTCTTAAACAAACCTAATGGCATACATAAGCCTATCGGGCAGTCTTTAAGAGATGAAGATGGCTAGTCAGTGAAGATGAGATTAGGGAGACCCTGAGGGAATGGTGAGAGATATATAAAAACATTTCATGCAGTCTTAGAGTCTTGACAATGAAGAAAAGAGGTAAGTACATGAAGTTAGGATATGCTAGGTAGATTGGCTTAAAAACCCTAAGCCTGAGCTAATGAGATGGTTAGAGACCTAATGAAAGAAAAGGTTGAAGATGGACATTGGAATAAGAAAATTTGGATTTCATGTACCTCTTTAGGTCATTCTCAACCCAAGATAAACTTAGGAAATCTCCTACAGACCTCAATTCTCTTTCAGACCTCACATAATTCCTTTTAGCAACTCGAGAGGCTACCTTCTTTTACTTAGTACATAACATAGATGATGCATGGGACCTTGGTATCCTAGAGGAAGTTATATACCCTAATGTACTTAAATTTTTTGGAATTGGTGCCCTGAGCTATATGAACAATCCTTACGACCCTAAAGTACTTTCAAGTTGCTTAAGAGAGCTATAATGACCCGATAAGAGAGAAATGAACATATATGCATCCGTATGGATTAGACAAGCTTCCAAATGACCTGAATCATATTCAAAACTCCCATGATCATTATTCCATGCCACTGGTTTATACATTACAGTACATAATAGTATGGAATAGGCCCTAAAAGACTATTTTTAGCTACTTGACAAGTTCGTACAAGTTGTTAGAGCTTGAAAATTTGCATGGAGAATGGGGAGGATGTCATCTAAGTGAATCACGTGATTATTTAAAGTTTTTTATGTGTGAGAATACTGTAGAGTCATTTTTTAGTATCTAGATAGGGAGGCCTAATTGAGACCTAGTTAGGAGAGAGAAGCTACATAAGAGTATACTTCCACTCATTTTATGATACTAAAACTAAACATAAAGTTGTAAGGCCATACTAGATACTAGAATATGTCCTCATATTCTCATTATCATCCATACAAATCTCTACACAAGGAGGTTTGCATCATTTTAGGGCTACAAAGAATGAGGCCTAATTGGGGCTTTTGGTAGAGAATGAATTATTCGGGCTAATTTGGGACCTAAAAATAGATGGTTATAGGTCTAATATGATTTAAATAGGCCATCCATGAAGACTGGATGAGATGAATAAGAAGAATTCAAGTTTTGACACTTGGATGCAAGATTGGCCTAAGGAGATGAAGAATCTTCTAGACACCTCGCAAGAAATGGAAGTGATGTGTTAAAGAGAACCTGAAGGGGTCAGTTGAGAGATGGAAAGAGTAGAGAAAATATGTAAGAGAACCTAATCTGACCATCAAGAAGGCCACCTGTCACTCAATAATGTAAAGCAAAGGGTAGTTTTGAAGAGCTAATCAAGGTGTCAAGCAAACATTCTAACTCTTACGCCACTTGGAGAAAGGGAGCATATTCAGAGATATTACACATGGAATTTAGGACCTATTGAGGTAGTTTCATAACTCCTCTTTTGTTTGTAACTCATGAGACACTTGTCAACTTTCTCTCTCGTATGCCCTTCTCTTCTTCTCTCTCACTTATGCTATATATTGAGTCTTAATTAGCTATGTTTGTATCCTCCACCTGAGTATGGAAAATCCCTAATCATTTTTAGCCTTTGATAAATGAATAAAAACCTGGTTTACCTTCTCTATGGACTGTTTCAATGTGTATATTAGACTAGTTGATCTTGCTAAGTGATAGATTCCCTTCCTTAGTATGTTATCCTTGCTAGCATTCATATGCAGTTTTGAAAGTCTTTTACAGGTCTCTTGAAGTGTTCAAATTAAGTGCATATGAGTTTAGTGATTTGTCTCTTTACTAGTGTCAATGTCATGACCTCTTGTTTAGTCCTCCTAGCTCAAGCTTGTTTCACAAACTTCCATGAGAAATACTTATGTAGAAAGGTAGATTTGGATTAGTGTCATGTGCAAGTTAGGCTCTTGTTTGAAGAGGGATTACAATTAGTTGGTAGTGATCAATTTATATTTGGTGCATCACCTCATTAGGTTAGGTTTATTTCATGTTTTCTCTTTCCCTTTTCATCCAAACAAGTTAGTAGCATAGGTGATGAGCAATCAAGATAAATCTAGGGAGCTAACCCTTCAATCCAGAGGTTTAACCCTATTATAGATAACCCATAGGTCTAGGGGTAATCCATTTTTCAACTCAATTTAGAGTAGGCTTGCACTACCTTTCCAAGGGTGCAAAATTAAGTGACAACACTTAACACATTACAAGTAATTTTTTATTGTAAGAAGCAATGCTAAAATATGTCTATGGTAATTTAGTTGTTTCTTAAGGGAACAATACTAATCTATGCCCTTATATGCTATTACAATGGATTCATTTCATATTTATCAACATATAGATAGAGATATAAATGAAGATAATAATAATGTCAATTGATTAAAATAATATATTAATAAGAGTAGATGTATGCATGGCACATATAGAAACTTGTATTTGAGCTAAATTACTAGGCATATTAAAGCGATACATTTTATTATTGCATATTAATTATTTACAAATTGGTGTAGGAGATAGTAATGGAAAGTGGATGGGGGAATTACACAAAGATACAAATGGAAAGACATGTATATTGTCTAAAATGTGTAAGGATAAATTTATGATTAATAACATTAGGTGGAATGCAAAATAATTATTTAATGTAATTCCAATGATAAGCAATTACATATTGGCCTTGATGATAAAACTTATTTTGAGTTCTCTCCAAATCTAAGGATATAAAAAGTAGGACAAAAATTAATCTAACCTAATTAAAATAAACATAATATAATAAATAAGCCCTAAACATATCAATAATAAATGGGTTCAAATGCAAAATATAGAAGCATGCTAGAGAGAGTGATAAAGACAAAAATGCAAAAGGAGGAATTAAACGTTTTAACCCTAATTATTTTCAAAATTAGATTTTGTGTCAATATATTCTAGTGATCACTAAGAAACTATTTTAGGATGTTAATTAGATAGGTTTGGTCCAAAGCCTACATTAGAAGATGTTTAGTTTGTAATGAAGAATTTCCAAAAAAAAAAAAAAATGTCACTTAAAACATCGATCAAGGATAGCTTAAAAGAGATGAGGAAGTTAGTAAATGTGATTCTAAGTAGGCACTAGGATGAGATCTAAAATGTGTTTACGACACATAATCATGGATGGATCATTGAAAATTCCATGTGGAAGAACAATGTTTGATGGATCAATGATTGCTCACTTGAAAATTTATTCCAAGAGAAAGATGCTTTACAAATCCCACTTGAATAATATGTTAATAAAAGGAATACTATGATTGAAATATAATTTTTTTTGAAGGAAATAACTCCTTAAGGTAACCAATTGAGAAACATGGCTAGATACTTCTAAACTATAGGCCTTATTTCCTTTAAATTGGGAATATACATAGAAGCAAAATTCACATAATCCATGATTCTCCTAGAAAGGATTTCAAAGGCAAATGAAGAACCAAAACGATGGAGAAATATACTTGAAGCATCAAAAAATTCTAGGTATATCCCATAAACACCTCAAAAATGGCACGATTATTTTTGGGGCATTTCCAGTAGGTTTCTTGGCTTTTAATGGGCCTTTAAATAAATAATACCTTATTTTAAGCATTTTGTTATGTGCGACTGCATAATGAAAAAAAATTATAGATGAAATTGGAAAGTTAAAGTACATTTATATAAGGAGGTACTAATAAAATGCTCCTACCCTCTCTACTTTAACCTCTATGGACCAAACCAATGTTACTTTATTTCCATGTTTGTGTGAGGGCTCATGAACCTACGTCCAAGGCACTCTCGATGATGTTCTGGCCTTGAATTGCATAATTAAAGAGTTTATAGGTGAGACTTGAAAATTATCATCAAACTCATAGGTCTTGTGTGCAGACTTGGTGAATTTGCTATTTTTTATTACATCTATAACTCTCAAAATATTCAATTGCCACCAAGCCTAGCTCCATGATAATGTCGAAGAAGGTGAACATGTCCCTAAATTAGAAGATAAAAGACTCAAGCATTACAAATATAATTGAGCATTGAACCCTAAATAGAGAGAAAAAGATTGGGATTCACAACTCATATAAACTGCCTCACTACCAGAAGTATTTTGTTATGAAGAATTAGTAAAATGGTGTGTTCCTTGTGTCAATGCATAAAATCAATGATTGATTTAGTGTACATACATTATTACTTATCATTCATAGCTAAATAATCCAAGAAAACTTATGATTTTCCTTGAACATTCAGAAAACTCGATATATATTATTTTCATTGATGCAAACAAGGCCAACTGCTCTTACACAAAAACTCATAGAGCAAATCTCCTTTGCTGTTTATTTTAGTCTTAAGTTTCATGAATCACGCCTTGCACAAAGTGTTTCCCCTATAATTACTTTTGAAGTGAAGTACATGTAATGTACCTAGAGAGATGATATTATGATGTATATTAGTGGATGGAGATGTTGATATGTGGCACATATCCTCTTAGTGGGTATATTATATAGATTAATATGGATAACTTGTGATATTTATTATATTGGGCATTGAGTGGGCCTAAATTAGGATTAGCGATATACCCATCCATATGTGTAACTTGTGGTATTTATTATATTGGACAATGAGTGGGCCTGCATTGGAATTAGTGATCTAACCATCTATTATTTTAAGAGGACATAGATAAGGAAAGACACATCATTGTGTAAAGCATGAAAAAAATATTATAGTTGGAGGATATGCTTTAATAAGGAGGTTATAACCTGAAGAGCATATAAATATTGGAATGATTCCTTCCCTATAATAAATATTGTATGGTGTTTCCATACTTTAAGGGTATTTATGAATATAATTCATGTTAGGGCATTTGTCTCACATATTTCTTATGTTGTGAAATCTATTTTTAATCTATATATTATTCAATTTATTTATAGTATTATACGTGAGGTTTATAATCATGGAGAACCAAAATGATAGGGAAACATATTGGAAACACCTAAATTTTTTGGTTACCTACAAAAAATGGCCCAGCCTTTTCTAGGGCATTTTCAATAGGGTTCTAGGAGTTTTAGGTTCCTTTAAATAAAACTTAAAAAAAATTAAAAAATAAAAAATAATACCATATTTTAAGTGTTTTATTTTTTTAATACGTATTTATATTCTTCAACTTTTTATTTTTTGATGTTTCTATGTCATTTCGTTTCTAAGGGTTTTTGAAAAATTGTCATTTCCACTTTTTGGATCCATTTCCAAGTAACTTAGCTTTTACATTACCATCTGATAGATACCTATTATTAATAGTGAGGGGAACAAATCTAATTTAAATGCATCAATTTTACCAATTTGGTCTAATCATTATGTGTTATAGAGGATTTTTGTTTGCAACTAAAAATTGTTTATACATATTGTGGAATTGGTTACAATATGACAAAGAGAAAAAAATTAACTTGCAAATTTAGTGGTGGGAAATAAACCTAATTTATATTGGTTTTATGGGATTAAATAATTTTTTAAGATAGTCGAAGGGACCTTTAGAAAGAAATTATTATTTTTGTATGCTACGTTAAAAGAGCAAGGGAGATAAAAGAAGTTCCATTTGATCCCTAATTTAAATAGTCATATGTTTTGTTGGGTATACATTCCCTTTCAAATTGGAAAGATGTATATTTATGATGAAAATATTAGCAAGGTGATAAGATACCATTATATGGTTTATAAAATAATTGTTGTTGGCCATGTCATCCAAAAGCATTTATTTGAAGAAGTTTTGGAGTTATATGATACAATGCTTATGAGACTCCTATTACTATTTTTTATTACATAGCAACTATTTAAATAAAGAAACAAGTTCCATGGTGGTTACAAGGAAAATGGTTCCAAAGATAAATCAAGGTCAAGACATAAAATTTAAGGGAACCCATTATAAATTATTGGTAACATCAATATTAAGATGAGGGTTATTTTTGGATATGACTGCCATTTTATATAAAACACTTGTATTGATGAACTGTCATAAATGTCATCGAGCAAAATCATTGACAATGTTCTTTTTTAATAAATTTGTCGCATCATCTACATGTTCTTGTATTTGATTCCATGGATGGATTGTCACCAAGTAATAGGGGATGTAGAAGGGGGAGTAAGAGTGTGTCAAATAATTTTGAGTTGTTTGTAAAAGGAGTTATCAAATCCTTTGGAACTCACAAAATTCTATTTTTGTTTAAGAGAGGTGTTTTGAATGTGCAGAAGGATCCAATATATCATCTGTTTTAGCCAAGCATTACAAGAAGAATCCACTAGATGTTGATGGAAATGAATGCATCCACTTCTGATGCAGGATCATCATGCCACATAGAATGATGGGGTTCAAATTTAAAAAACTTAAATTTAATAGAAGTAAAAAAATTATAATAAATAAAATAAATTAGTTTGTAAATATTAAATATGAGAGATTTCTCAAAACAGTGAAGTGGAAGCTAAAAATAAAAAATGTTATTTTAAGAGCAAAGTTGTTAATAAGATTCTAAGACCAAGATAGTTGATTTCCAAGCTTGGTTCATCTTCAACAACATGATAATTTTTGAACGTAAAGGATAAGAGAAGTTCAAGGCAATAAAAGAGGAATTGAAGCTTTATTAATTTTTGCATTCTCTTATTACAGTCAGGGGATAGGAACATTAAAATACATGAAAGTTATTGTATGAAGTCCTTTTTGATTATTAATAAATAAAAAGAAAGATTCAAAACTGTGTTGGTGAATTGTTCCCTTGGAATAATTTTTGTTTTGTTCACTATAGTTCCACGCACGGTTCATTATCCTTTCATGCAAAATTGTGCCATGTTTTAGATATCAATTCTGAGTTAAAGAATCGTGACATGTTTTAGTTTATGATGAGTCAACTTGCATGTTAGATGTTTGTGATCTACAGAAGAAAAGTTTATAAATGAAATAAATTAAAAGGTCATAGAGTAAATTGAAGAACACATTTGACAAAGAAAGACATAATATAATATATAAGTAATGGATTTAATCTTGTTGTTGGCTAAAAGTGTAAAATAGTGGTAGAACACTTTAATTATTTAAGCTAGTCAAGACTAGAATTAGAAGTGGAATGATTTGTATAAATATACATTGTGTATTGCACAATACAAATTTAGATTGACTAAGCCTACTTGTGGAGCATGGCATATTGTTAGATTGCATATAATATGGGTTTTACTTGTTTACTTTAGTTCATATATTATTTTATTCCATTTGCATGCAATTGGCATTATAGGATAATCAAGTTGATCTGGTTGTTAGAATAATGGAAATCAATAAATAAAGAGAACTACAATAGGCATTTGGGCATTTTGAGAGCAACCTAGTCTTTATTATATGGGGTGATCTGGTCTTTTATATTGATTGAATCTTTGAGTGAGTAAAAAAATATCAGAATTAGATCGATCCATAACTAAAAGGATTCTAATTATAGTTTTTCTTTAAAAATAATTGAGTATAAAGTTTGACAAAGGCATTATTCTGTGCAATGGTATAGCGCTACATAATTTGGTACAACGTCAATATTATATTGATATACATACATGGTAGTGCTTCATGTGTAATGGAGTTGGAATGATTGATTTTTTATTATGGTTGTAGACTTATTAAATGAGGGTGTATAGTCTGAGGTGGGATCAATTTATAATAATCCATAATTATAACTTTTGATTTGCCAATATTTATTTGAAGAGAATTAAGTTCGACACAGTTATGTTCAAGTTCATGGTATTATTTGTGATTGTATAAATCAATATATATAATAGAAAATTTAAAGTAAAGTGTTGGATTGAATAATTTAATATCTTGAGTGCACCAATTTTTGGTATTAGAACAATAGGGTCTATAAAAAGATTCAAAGATTTTGAAGTAAAGAAATTTATAAAAATGGCAATGAGAGTAAGAGGTAGAGGAAGGAGGCAACCAAGTTAAGATGGATAAGTAGTAGTAATGGAAGAAATAAGAAACCTGAGAACCAGATTGTAGGATTTAGAGTTAGCCTAGAAAAGAGGAGCTGACATGGGAGATGTCAGTGACAAAGAAGAAGATGAATATGAGAAATTGGTGATAGAAGAAGAGACAATAGAAGAAAGGATGATTAGAACAATTATGAATGTTGGTGCAATGTCCAAAATAGAAGTTCAAGTGTATGAAGGCAACCTCAATCCTAAAGATCTCATTGATTGGGTAAGTGCATTAGATAAATATTTTGATTATGAGAATGTTGCTGATGAGAAAAAGGTTAAATTTGCTGTGACTAAATTGAAGGGTCATGCATCCCTCTGGTGGGATGGAATGCAAGATGAAAGAAGAAGAAAGGACAAGGGTAGAATCAAAATCTAGGACAAAATGGTGGCAAAGTTAAAAGATAAATTCATTCCAAAAGATTACGAGGTTGAATTATTTAGAAAATTTCAAAATTTAAAGCAAAAAGAAAAATCAGTAAAAGACTACATTAAAGATTTTTATAGGCTAACAATCAGAGTAAGGCATATTGAAGATGATATAGAAAAGGTGGCTAGGTATCTCAATAGACTGAGATACAACATACAGGATAAAATTACTCTCTTAGCACCTAGATCAGTGGAAGAAGCCTATCAACTTACTTTGAAGGCTAAAGAGAAAGTGTCAAGAAAACATATCCAATATGTAAGAGGCAAAGGACAATCCAATGAACAGTCAAGTGGAAGAAAATAGATACAGATGCATAATGAAGAAAACAACCTACAAAGAGAAGAACTAGTTGCAAAAGGTGGTCAATAATTTAGAGGTAAGATAACATTTGATAGAGGTAGAATCAATGGTTTCATTGGTAGGTGCTTTAAATATGGTAAGTTTGGTCATAGGTCTTATGAATGTCTAGAGTATGTATCTAGTGGCTAGCGAAATGTTCATATTTCTCAAGCTACTTAGGATGAAGAAGATATTGCATTTATGGTGTATGAATATGCTCCTGAAACTAGTGAATCCTTACTTATGAAAATGATTCTAATCAAGCCAAATAAGGAAGCTGCAGAAGAACCTCCTCAAAGGAAGACATTGTTCATGACAACTTTCAAAGCTAAAGGTAAAGTTTGTAAAGTCATCATTGATAGTGGCAGTATGGATAAGCTTATTTCTTGTGAAATGGTTGATAAATTAAGATTAAAAAGAGTTACACATCCTAATCCTTATAAGATTTCATGGTTGCAAAAAGGTCATCAAATTTTGGTCACATAATAATGTGAGGTCGAATTTTAGGTAGGGAACTACAAAGATCAGAGAATGTGTGATGTAATGCTTATGGATGTTTGTCATTTTCTCCTAGGAAGACCATGGCAATATAAAAAGAAGGCCATGCATGATGGAAAGAAAAATACTTACAGTTTTGAGTAAGGAGGAGTAAGACATACACTCTTACCATTGAAAGATGAACATACAAGTGAGAAAGAGTATTCCAAGATGCTAATCACAGGGCATAAGGGGTTGTTGCAGTAGAATAAAGAAGAAAAGGTACTTGGTAAACTTATTGATCAAACCAAGGTAAGACTTACAGTCCATGAAGGATCAAATTTGGTTTCAAAATTAGAAATTTTGTCAAGTAAGCTATAAATGAATTGTTTTCAGGTTTGTCTAACAGTTTATCTTGTATAAGAAATGTAAATACTTTGAGGAGTTTATTGAGAAGGTTAACTTCTTGAAGCAAATTTCCATGGAAGGCAATGTGATTATGAAATTGATAGAGGAATAGGAAAAAGAGAAAGAAAGGAAAGTTGTCTTGAAAGACAACAAAGAAGATTTTAGATTGGATGATGGCAAAGCATTGGTGGCCATTTAGGAAGATGAAAACAAGAAGAAGGAAGAAGAACAATAGGTAGTGCATAGTGATGGACTGAATGGAAAGATAATGTTTGTAGAGGAACCAAGTGGACTTTAAATTCCAAAGAAAAAAATAGAAATTATTTTATTGACATGTTTGTTTCCTGTGTAGGCATAATGAAGGATAATGACAGTATAAAAGAAATACATAATTTCAAAGAAAGTTGCTTTCAATTCATTGAAGGTGAAATTAATTTAATATTAACACATGCACCGTGGGATCTAGGAGGGCACAAATTTGATGTAGGGCAATGCATGCCAAAGAAGTATACCAATAACAAAACATTGAGAAAAAAGAAGCATGAGTAGGAGCTCATAAATTTTTTTAGCCAGGTAATTTGATGCAGGAGCATCATGCCATAGAGAATGACATGGTTTAAATTTGAAAAAAATAAATTTGGTAGAAGTAAACAAAATATAATAAATAAAATAAAATAGTTTGTAAATATTAAATATGAGAGATTTCTCGAAACAATGAAGTGGAAGCTAAAAATAGAAATTGTTATTTTAAGAGTAGAGTTGTTAAGAAGATTCCAAGACCAAGATAGTCGATTTACAAGCTTGGTTCATCTTCAACAACATGATAATGTTTGAACTTGCTGGAGAAGAGAAGTTTAAGGCAATAAAAGAGGAATTGAAGCTTTATTAATTTATGCATTCTTTTGTTACAGTCAGTGGACCGGAACATTAAAATACATGAAAGTTATTATATGAAGTCCTTTTTGATTATTAATAAATAAAAAGAAAGATTCAGAGCTGTGTTGCTGAATTGTTTACTTGGAATAAAGAATTTGTTTTGTTCACTGCAGTTCCACCCATGGTTCATTCTCCTTTCATGCAGAATTGTGCCATGTTTTGGATATCAATTTTGAGTTAAAGAATTGTGCCATGTTTTGGTTTACAGTGAGTCAACTTGCATGTTAGATGTTTGTGATCTGTAGAATAAAAATTTATAAATGAAATAAATTAAAAGGGCACAAAGGAAATTGAAGAACACGTTCGATAAAGAAAGATAGAATATAATATATAAGTAATGGATTTAATCTTTATGTTGTCTAAAAGTGTAAAATAGTGGTAGAGCACTTTAATTAATTAAGTTGGTCAAGACCCAAATTAGAAGTGGAAAAATTTGAATAAATATACATTATATATTTCATAGTACATATTTGGAATGACTAAGTCTACTTGTGGAGCATAACATATTTTTAGATTGCATAGAATAGGGGTTTTACTTGTTTACTGTAGTTTGGATATTATTTTATTCCATTTGCATGCAATTAGTGCTATATGATAGTCAAGTCAATTTGTTTGTTAGAATAATGGAAATAAATAAAGAAATTTATAAATAAATAGAACCAAAATAGGCGTTTAGGGATTTTGAGAGCAACCTGGTCTTCATTATATGGGGTGATCTGGTCTTTTCTATTGATTGACTCTTTGGGTGAGTAAAAAATATCAGGATTAGATCGATTCCTAACTAAACAGATTTTAGATTATAGTTTAAAATTTTTTTTTTTTCGAGTATAAGGTTTGATAAAGGTGGGCTTCTGCATAATAGTGAAACTCTACATAAATTGGTCCATTGTCAATATTGTATTGATATACATACACAATAGTGATTCATGTGTAACGAAGTTGGAATGATTGATTTTTTATTATGGCTATAGACTTCTTAAATGAGGGTGTATAGTTTGAGGTGGGATAGATTTATAATAATCCATAATTATAACTTTTAATTTGCCAAATATTTATTTGAAGAGAATTAAGTTCAACACAATTATGTTCAAGTTCATGGTATTATTTGTGATTGTATAAATCAATATATTTAATAAAGAATTCAAATTACAGTGTTGGATTAAATAATTTAATATCTTCAGTGCACCAATTTGTGGTATCAGAGCAATAGGCTCTATAAAAAGATCCATAGATTTTGAAGTAAATCAATTTATAAAAATGGAAATGAGAGTAAGAGATAGAGGAAGGAAGCAACTAGGCCAAGATGGACAAGTAGCAGTAATGGAAGAAATAAGAAACCTAAGAACCAGATTGTAAGATTTAGTGTTAGCCCAGGAAAGAGGAGCTAACATCGGAGATGTCACTGTCAAAGAAGAAGATGAAGATAAGGAATTGGTGATGGAAGAAGAGACAATAGAGGAAAGGATGATTAGAATAATTATGAATGTTGGTGCAAGGTCTAAAATAGATGATCTAGTGTATGAAGGTAGCCTCAATCTTGAAGATCTCATTGATTGGGTAAGTGTATTACATAAATATTTTGATTATGATAATGTTGCTAATGAAAAAAAAGTTAAGTTTGTTGTGACCAGATTGAAGGATCATGCATCCCTCTGATGGGATGGAGTGCAAGAGGAAAGAAGAATAAAGGGCAAGGCCATAATCAAAAGTTAGGAAAGAATGGTGGTAAAGTTAAAAGGTAAATTCATTTCAAAATACTACCAGGTTGAATTGTTTAGAAAATTGCAAAATTTAAAGCAAAAAGAAAAATCAGTAAAGACTACACTAAAGATTTTTATAGGCTAACAATCAGAGGAGGGCATATTGAAGATGATGATGAAAAGGTGGATAGGTATCTCAATTGACTGAGATACAACATACATGATGAAATTACTCTCTTAACACCTAGATCAGTGGAAGAGGCCTATCAACTTACTCTGAAGTCCGAAGATAAAGTGTCAAGAAAACATATCCAGTATGCAAGGGACAAAGGACAATCCAGTGAATAAACAAGTGGAAGAAAATGGTTACATATGCATAATGAAGAAAACAACCTACAAAGAGAAGAACCAGTTATAAGAGGTGGTCAAGAATTCAGAGGTAAGAGAACATTTGATAGAGGTAGAAGTAGTGGTTTCATTGGCAGGTGCTTTAAATATGGTAAATTTGAGCATAGGTCTTACAAATATCTAGAGTATGTATCTAGTAGCCAGGGAAATGTTCATATGCTTCAAGCTACTTAGGATGAAGAAGATACTACATTTACTATGTATGAAGATGCTCCTAAAACTGGCCAATCCTTGCTTATGAAAATGATTCTAATCAAGCCAAATAAGGAAGATACAGAAGAACCTCCTTAAAGGAATACATTGTTTATGACAACTTGCAAAGCTAACGATAAAGTTTGTAAAGTTATAATTGATAGTGGCGGTATGGATAAACTTATTTATTGTGAGATGGTTGATAAATTAGGATTAAAAAGAGTTGCACATCCTAATCCTTACAAGATTCCATGCTTGCAAAGAGGTCATCACATATTGGTCACATAATAATGTGAGGTAGAATTTTAGGTGGGAAATGAAAAAGATTAGGTAATGTGTGATGTAATGCCTATGGATGTTTTCCATTTACTCCTAAGTAGACCATGACAATATGACAAGAAGGCCATGTATGATGGAAAGAAAAATACTTATAGTTTTGAGCAAGGAGTAAGACATACACTCTTACCATTAAAAGATGAACATACAAGTGAGAAAGAGTATTCCAAGGTGATAATCATGGGGAATAAGGGGTTGTTGAAGTAGAATAAGGAATAAAAGGTAAGTGGTGAACATATTGATCAAACCAAGGTAAGCCTTACATTGCATGAAGGATCAAATTTGGTTCTAAAATTAGAAATTTTGTCAAGTAAGGCTATAAATGAATTATTTTTAGGTTTGCCTAATAGTTCATCTTGTATAATAAATGTAAAATACTTTGAGGAGTTTATTGAGAAGGTTAGATTCTTGAAGCAAATTTCCATGGAAGGCAATGTGATTATGAAATTGACAGAGGAACATGAAACAAAGAAAGAAAGGAAAGTTGTCTTGAAAGACAACAAAGAAGATTTTAGATTGGATGATGGCAAAGAGTTGGTGGCCATTTAGGAAGATGAAAATAAGAAGACGGAAAAAGAAAAATAGGTAGTACATATTGATGCACTAAATGGAAAGATAATGTTTGCAGAGGAACCAGGTGGACTTCAAAGTCCAAAGAAAAAAATAGAAATTGTTTTTACTAACATGTTTGTTTCCTGTGTAGGTATAATGAAGGATAATGACAGTATAAAAGAAATACATAATTTCAAATAAAGTTGCTTTCAATTCATTGAAAGTGAAATTGATTTACTATTAACACATGCACCATGGGATCTAGGAGGGTAAAAATTTGACATAGGGCAATGCATGCCGAAGAAGTATACTAGTAACAAAGCATGAGCAGGAGCTCATAAAATTTTTTAGCCAGGTAATTTGATGCAAAAGCATCATGCCATAGATAATGACATGGTTTAAATTTGAAAAAAATAAATTTTGTATAATTAAAAGAAAATATAATAAATAAAATAAAATAGTTCGTAAATATTAAATATGAGAGATTTCTTGAAACAATGAAGTGGAAGATAAAAATAAAAGTTGTTATTTTACGAGCAGAGTTGTTAAGAAGATTTCAAGACCAAGATAGTTGATTTCCAAGATTGGTTCATCTTCAACAACATGATAATGTTTGAACTTGCTGGAGAAGAGAAGTTTAAGGCAATAAAATTAGAATTGAAGCTTTATTAATTTATGCATTCTTTTGTTACAATCAGTGGACAAGAACATTAAAATACATGAAAGTTATTATATGAAGTCCTTTTTGATTATTAATAAATAAAAAGAAAGATTCAGAGTTGTGTTGCCAAATTGTTTACTTGGAATAAAGAATTTTTTTGGTTTAATGCAGTTCCACATATCATTCTCCTTTCATGCAGAATTGTGCCATGTTTTGGATATCAATTTTGAGTTAAAGAATTGTGCCATGTTTTGGTTTACAATGAGTCAACTTGCATGTTAGATGTTTGTGATATGTAGAATAAAAATTTATAAATGAAATAAATTAAAAGGGCATAGAGTAAATTGAAGAACACATTTAAAAAAGAAAGATAGAATATAATATATAAGTAATGGATTTAATCTTTTTGTTGTCTAAAAGTGTAAAATAGTGGTAGAACACTTTAATTATTTAAGTCGGTCAAGACCTGAATTAGAAGTGGAACAATTTGAATAAATATACATTATATATTTCATAGTACATATTTGGATCGACTAAGTATACTTGTGGAGCATGGCATACTTTTAGGTTACATAGAATGAGGGTTTTACTTGTTTAGTGTAGTTTAGTTATTATTTTATTCCATTTGCATGCAATTGGCGCTATAGGATAGTCAAGTCAATCTGGGTTTTAGAATAATGGAAATCAATAAAGAAATTTAAAAATAAAGAGAACCAAAATAGGCATTTGGGCATTTTGAGAGTGACCTGGTCTTTATTATATGGGTTGATCTGGTCTTTTTTGTTGATTGACTCTTTGAGTGAGTAAAAAGGCTCCTACCCTCTATATTTTGACCTCCACAAACCAAACCAATGTTATTATATCTCTCCATGTTTGTGTGAGGACTCGTGAACCAGAGGTCAAGGCACACTTGGTGACATGGTATTGAATTGTAGAATTGCTTAATTTGTAGGTGAACCTTGAAAATTATGGTCATATTCATGAGTCGTGTATGCAAACTTAGCAAGTCTACTATTTATTTACTATATATATTTAAATATTTAACTACCACCAAACTAGATCCATGACAATGCTAAAGAAAGATAACATTACCCTAAATTTAAAGAGAAAAGACTAAAGCATTACATAACTAATTTGGCATTGAACCTTAAATAGGGAGAAAAATATTGGGATTCATAACTAATATAAGTTGCAACACTACCAAAAGTATTCTATTATGGAGAATTAGTCAAATGGTGTGTTTCTTGTTTCAATGCATAAACTCAATGATTTCCTTAGTGCACATACATTATTACTTAGAATTATTAGCCAAATAATCCATAAAAAATTATGATTTTCCACGAACATTAAATTTTTTTGATATATTTTATTTTCATTAAATCCAACAAGGCCAACTACTCTCGCATAAAAAATCAACAAGAAAATCTTCTATGTTATTGATTTTACTCTTAACTTTCAGGAAACACCCCCTAGAAGTAATTTCAAAGTAAAGAAAATGTAATGTAGTTAGAGACATGATATTATGATGTATATTGGTGGATGGAGATGTTGACATGTGGTATATATCATCTTAGTGGGTATATTGTATGGATTCATATGGGTAACTTGTGGTATTTATTATATTAGGCATTGAGTGGACCTATATTAGGATTAGTGATATACTCATCCATATGTGTAACTTGTGGTATTTATTATATTGGGTAATGCGCGGGCCTACATTGGGTTTAGTGATCTACCCATATATTATTTTAAGAGGCTTTATATATGGAAGGACATATCATTACGTAAGGCATGAAGGATATATATTATAGTTGGAGTTTATGCTTTAATAAGGAGATTTCCACCCTAAAGAGACCTAAAATAGTAGAATTATTCTTTCCCTATAAGAAATATTGTATGGTGTTTCCCTACCTTTAAGGTGTTTCTAAATATAATTCATGTTAGGGAATTTGGATCACATATCTCTTGTGTTGTGTAATATATATATATATATATATATATATATAATTCAGTATATTTATATTTTTTTAAATGACTTTTATAACATTGGAGAAACAAAATAATAGGGAAACATATTGGAAGCAACTAATTTTTTTGGATACCTACCAAAAATGACATTATCTTTTCTGGGGCATTTTTTACAAGGTTCTTGGTGTTTCAAGGTGCCTTTAAATAAAAACTTTACAAACTTTATATATATATATATATATATATATATATATATATATATATTTTGTAAAGTTTTTATTTAAAGGCACCTTGAAACACCAAGAACCTTGTAAAAAATGCCCCAGAAAAGATAATGTCATTTTTGGTAGGTATCCAAAAAAATTAGGTGCTTCCAATATGTTTCCCTATTATTTTGGGTCTCAAATGTATATATATATGATTTTTTTAAATGAATTTTATAACATTGGAGAACCAAAATAATAGGGAAACATATTGGAAGCACCTAATTTTTTGGATACCTACCAAAATTTATCTTTTCTGAGGCATTTTTTACAAGGTTCTTGGTGTTTCAAGGTGCCTTTAAGTAAAAACTTTACAAACTTTATATATATAATTTAGTATATTTATGATTTTTTAAATGAATTTTATAACATTGGAGAACCAAAATAATAGGGAAACATATTGGAAGCACCTAATTTTTTTTGGATACCTACCAAAAATGACATTATCTTTTCTGGGGCATTTTTTACAAAGTTCTTGGTGTTTCAAAGTGCCTTTAAATAAAAACTTTACAAACTTTATATATATATATATATATATATATATATATATATATATATATATATATATATATATATATATATAATTATATTTCCAAGGACATTTCTGTGTCATTTTTTTTTCATTTTTTAAAAAATAGTTCAATCTTATATAGTTTTGGATGTGTGCCACCCTAAACAATATTTTTACATGTCCTAAGAAATTTTGTATATCCTTGGCATTTTTGGTGCATACTTTATAACTAGTATTTTTTGCTTTTACATGTAATCAATTAGAAATTTTGGCTATTCATTAGTTTTTATTGTTATTTTTTATAATTAATTTTTATTTTAAAGATTCTATTTTATTCAAGAAAAAGTTTTGATATGATTTTGACAAGATTATCATTTCAAGATGCCTATGAAGTGATACATTTTATTGGAGCTATTCCAAACATAACTGCCATGTAGTAATTAACAAAAAAAAATCTTGAATTTTAATGTATATTCAGAGTTATTATATCCTTATTATTTGTAGACCTTTCCCATAATGAATGAGAATCCAAGTTTTAAGTTAATATTTTCAATAGTAAACATAACGAGTGAGATACTTATGTTTTGCAAGTGGTCAAATAAAGTAATATGTTAGCATAAAATATGCACAATTATGATTTTATAGAGTTATTGAGTCAAAAGAAATGATAAATCATGATAAATGTCTCATGGATCTAATAATTTTAAAAATACCAGGTCAATGTTTTTTTGGGTACAAACTAAGAAGTCTCAATAGCTTGATGGTTATCAGGATTTCTTCAGTAGTTTTGGAATATAGTAAAGGATTATCTGCATGTGGCTATGTAAAAATCTAGCTAATGTAACTAAGTAATAGATGAACTAAATTATTATAACCTAGTGCCAATTCCCTAAAGCAAACAAACTGTATGCCAATTCATATTTCACTTATAATAATGTTTACAAGTTGTTGCAAAAATTATGGTGGATTACTTCTAACCAAATTTTCAAACTCTCATTTTAATGTAGTATGTGGATTATGTAAAATGTCAAGACATGGCTTGCATGGAAACATTTTAGCATAGGGAATATTTATTTTTAGATGTTAATAGTAAAAAATATGGCATGCCTAATGTCTAAAGCTTTTAAATGTAACTAGGAATTTATATGCAAGATTATGTACTTCCTATGAATAGTAGAAGGCTAAAGTACATGAATAAAATAAGCTTAGTTGGATTTGATTATGACCTTTTGTTGAATATCAAACTCATCTACAATTTACATATGATTCATTACTTTTTCATTGAGTGATTACTCCAACATCATTAAGTTTCATATCCTTTTATTATTGTTTTCCATAAGATCTGGCAAAGAGGTCAAGAAGTTGTGGCTTAAGTCCCTTTATATGACACTTTGCATGCAGAGAAACATTTCATGTTCTTGTTTTATAACTTATCAATCTACATCTCATATTCCACTAGTTGAAAGGTAGGATCTTATTAAAGCATTGAAATGATATCAAATGCCAACTAGAATCCATGTAGTTAGAACATAAACTACCTTTAGATTATAATCATAGTTTGATGCCAACCTTGTTATTTTTACTAACATCTTGAATATATTTTGATTCTTATATACATACATACTTTGGCTCTAATAATAAAAAATAATGGAGTTAGGATTTATTTTCTCAATTAACCCATTATTCAGTCTCTTATTAAGGAGTGCAATCATTGAAATTACCTATTTTCAATGTGGTGTTATTAGATGTGGAGAGTGGGGAAAAGGTGAAAGGGAAGAGAAACATATATGATTTTAATACATACATCTGAAATACTTGCCAGTTATGGGTGCATAAACCACATTTTTATCTATGGCCCATGGCTAAAGCTTCCTTTTGGCCTAACATAAGAATCATGCTAAAGAGACATGAAGGTGCAAATCTCATAGACCATGAAAAATTAAGACATAAATTTCTAACTCTAATTATTATTAAAATCATAATTTTTTGTAATGTCTTAGATGTGATTAAAAAGAATTTCTCAGATAATGTTAGCTTAAGAGGGGTTTGGTGTAAAGCCTATATTTAATGATATTTGGTATGTGTTAAATCTTACCAAATTAGACTGAAGTTATGAAAACACAATATTATCAAGATAGTTTGAAGATGTTGCATTCCTATCAATTATTATAGATCCCATAAAAGAGACAAGGAAGCCAATACTATATTTATAAGTAAGATATTCATTGAGATATAGGATATGTAAGTCTCATGCCCATTTTAGTTGACACATTTCAAATATGGATACATTATTGATAATTCCATGTTTAAGAGCAGTGTTTAATAGATCTATGGTTATCATTTTTAATTCTCATATTATGTTAAAATATGGAATAACATGATTGTAATATATATTTCAAGTAAGCAAGGCTTAAAGATAACCACTTGAGAGAAGTATGGGTAAAACATACCTTATCCCTAATTTTTGCTCCTGGCATTCCCTATCCTTCTCTCTTAATCCCTCACTTTCCTAAAATGTTAGCATATTTATCCCCTCATAATATATTGGAAATTGAAAGGAAAATTGTTGTTTTATATCTAATTTATATAACTAGAGAAGCTTTTGGATTTTCTAATCCAAAGAGTTAGGGAAAACTTTCTCAATTTCTAAGTTACAAGCTCATATTATAAGTTGGTCAAGAGGAAATTTAAACCTATGTGGATAATGGTGTTGAAGAGATTCACAAATGTTAATTTCATTAATAACAAGAAGAAATTTCTCAACATAAAGGGTATGTTTGGGATTGAGGTTATAATTGTATACAATGTAAATTTTCAAGAAAATACCTTATTTAATATTTTCATTAAATTATATTTAGAGGAGGAGATGAGTAGGGAATGAAGTTGGGAAGTGAAGAGGTATATAGAGTCAAAATTTTGCATGGATAAGTCCTTGTGATGGGTCTCAATGTAAATGTTGTATATGATCATTCTAGCTTGAAAATATAAAATGAGTCTTGGGTCTATATGTTCGTATGTTAGGTGGGACAAACACCTCCCAATGCAAATGTGCACCCACCATATATGTTTTGTTATCTAGAGAGTCTCTAGTGCAAGCATCAAGAAAAATGGTTCTTCCATGACAAATTTTGTATGTAATTCATACATAGATTTATATTAAATGTAAATTTGATAATTACAACCTAAAGATATATTTTGGATGGGAAAGTGGTTATCTTGGACTGGAGATAAAACAAAAATATAAGATTCATAAGATTTACAAGAGAAATTTTACTTTATTAAGTAAAGAATTTAAAATTCCTACAAATGGTATTAGGATGGACTTCAATTCTGAAATCATAAATAAAATAAAGTCACTGAGAGGTCCCCCATTACTTATAAACAACTCTATGAAAAAGTAATAAAAAATAGTGTATTATGTTATAGCCTTAATGATAAGTGGGGAATGAACTATTTCCCTAAAACATGAATTGATATATTTGTGGTAAAGTTATTTTTGCTATAGATGGCTATTTGTTCTTAAAAAAATTTAAGTTAGTTTTATGTTGGCTAAATCTAGGTTTGGAGTTGATCAATTATTTATGTGTGGTAAACATGAAACTATGAGACACATTTAATTTGTCTACCCATATGCAAAACATGCTTTGAAAAATGTTTTATGTGGATGTTCATTTTGTACTAAAAAAAGTGGATGGTCTTTTTATGATAAATATAACTCTATTGGGAGGATATTTGAACTGTAATTATGTGTTTACAAACTTAGAAAGCCTCTAATTTTATTTAGGAATTTTGGTTAATTATGTCTACCTTGATGCTTTTGACAGGAAAGGAGGGTGCCTTTGACTTCATAAGTGAAGTCATAGTTTCACATGTTTGCAATCAATATCTTCATCTCAAGGTTATTGAACCTACCCTAAGGTGAATTTTGAGCAATTGAGACCTAAACTTTGATTTAGAATACTTGGTTGCTATTGGTAGATTCCTAGGGATTCAACTTCCACTTATAATTATTTTACATAAGGATGGGTGGAACAAAGACCCAAATTAGTATTAGTAGCCTAATGTTGAACTTAATATTAATGAAAATAAGTCCAACAAGAAACTATAAATGTTCATATAGGGTTTGTTCTTCAATAGAATCGAGAGTTGATAAGATCATGATTGATGTAGAGAAAATAGTTCAAGTAGACAAGGGATGACAAATAAATTCAAGTGTTTAGGATGCTATATTGTATGGGTTACAAGAATTTTTTTTTAAACAATGGAAAAGCAATAACATCAATTACTAAATCAACCACCTAATGAGTATTCATGATCTACAAGTGGTATTATTGGTGGTTCTTATTCATCATGCTCACTATTATTTGATTCTTCATTAATAAACATCCCTATTCTTCTTGGGGTTAATATTAAGGCAGTTAATTCCCCATATTTCTTTAAAAATTCATAAAAGATAAATTACATGACAAGGTGGACAAGATTAAAGGGATAATTAATTAGTTAAATGTTAAGAAATCTTACACTTAGTCATCATTTGAAGTACATAATGACTCATCTCATGGAGTAGTTCTTGATATAATTAGAACAACAAGGTGGACAATGAAAAAGGAAACAACATTCCAAAATATGATTCATGAATTGGTCCTTCAAGGTTGCATTAGTATTGATTTCTATATCTTGTCTTGTTGATGGTAGTATGAGATGTTAGTTTAAAAACATATGAATTATCTACCTTGGGTAGTTTTTTCTTTGTAATTTGTGATAAAAATATTTTTTAAAGATTAGTTATAGTGGTAGACATTAAAGATATTGTAGATTAAGTTTGAAAATTTGTGCCTATCTTTAGAGCTACTCTCATTTTGTAAATGACCACATAGATATACAAAAAGTTGTTAATTATTAGCATACTTAGAGGGTGTCTTTCAAAATTGCATGTAGGTTGTGGTCATACAGATTGTGTTGTTAAAAGATCAAAAGTATCTTCCCTTAATGAGTTAATATTATCTTATTACATTACAAGCAGTTTTTTCATATGGGAAGCAATGATAAAAGATGCCTATGGTAATTTAGTTGTTTCTCAAGGGAAACATACTAATCTATGCCCTTATATGCTATTAAGGTGGATTCATTTCATGTCCGTTGACACACACACACACACACACACACACACACACACACACACACACACACACACACACACACACACACACACACACACACACACACACACACACACACACACACACACACACACACACACACACATGAAGATACTAATATTGTCAATTGATTACCAAAATATATTAATAAGGGTAAAGGTATGTATGTCACATATATAAAATCATGTTTGAGCTATATTGGTATGCATTTTAAAGCGATCATTACATATTAGTTATTTACAAATTAGTGTAAGAGATAGTAATGGAAATTAGATATGGGAATTACATAAAGATAAAAATGGAAAACTATGTATATTATTTGATAATAATTGAAAGGGTTTATAAACAATAAAAACTAAGACAAGTAATGATCAAGACACACACACACAATAATAATAATAATAATAATAATAATAATAATAATAATAATAATAATAATAATAATAATAATAATAATAATAATAATAATAATAATATTTATATTTTATGCAACCACCCACACCCACACACACACACACACACACACACACACACACACACAATCAAGTGTATCCTATAATCAAGGAGTCTTCCTCAATCCCTATATTCACTCACCCACACAACTTCTTAACTAGGTCATAAAATCTATCATAGGATAATATCTCTACATGAGTTATATTAGCAACTCACCAACACAAATAATAATATCTCACAAATATAATAATATAAAATAAACTAAATACTAATAAAACTATGTGAGTACTAATTTTCCTAACATTCCCCCCTTAGTACTTACATGGCAATTTATTTTTTACAGGACTTGTATGAAGGTAGAGTGGAAAAAAAACATCAACCTCTCTTCAACCATTCATTGTTAGGAACACATCAACCAAATTCAGTGTAGGAACTATGAAGAGAAACCATTTGCCTCTACATCAACCATTTATTGATGGAAACACAAGCAAGAACCATATGTTCAACCTTCACTCTTATATGTCTAAAACATATTGTATTTTATAAAGTACAACATTTGGTAAAATAATAAATGTATCACTTATTTTCACACATACAAATGAGAATTAAAAAGTAAACATATGCCAATATAGCAGAAGAGGTTTCATCATTAGTGGCTAACGCGATGCTTAATGACCTCCTTCCTCCAATGCCTCCATCCTGCATAATTTCACTACTTACTCAACAAATTGAAACTTGAATCTCATTTGTATGTCATTTTTTTAAATAACCCTCCCTATAATTTTGACATAGTCCTTAAAAATTAGATGTCGGGGTTTCCCTAAATTAAATTTTTTAAAAATAGGTGGATGTTTGATTTTTACTCTTTTGACGTACAAAATAACATATAATCTGATGAAAAAAGGAATCTATAAAAATATACAAATTTGACTAAATGATAGACTAAAGTTTTTATATTCTTAAATATAAAACTAATATTATAATGACACATAATAGCTTGACATAATTATATCATAAATAAGAGACTACATATCAAAATAATAGCCAAACAATAAAATAATTTGACCATATATGAAAATATAAGAATAATGACCAAACCTAAAATACCAGTAACAAACTATAATATGCACCCCTATGTAAATTTTAATTTATTTAACTTGTTATGCCTTTGTCACATTGAAATACTAGTCAATGGTGACAATGATATATCAGATTAAATCTACACAATAACCAACTATAAAAATGTTGACATTAAGATTTATGTTTTATCTAATTAGACCTTTATGATGCATGGAAGACATGCAAAGATGACATATAGATGGATATATAAGGTATCATAATTATGAAGTGTATTTTAGGTATTCATGTTAAGTGACTAGATAAATATGAAATGGTGAATATAGATGGCATGTCCAGCAAAATAGTGGAAACATTATACTCTAGTGTCCTAGGGAAATGAAAAATATATTGTAGCAAGTGAGAAAAATCATAGATATAATAAGAGAATCTAAACTTAGACTAAATAAAACCAAAATGCACATTGGTAGAGGCACAATCATGGTGAGTATGTTGGAGATTGTACATTTTAAAAATTCATGAGTATCTCAATGCACACAAATCTGTAACACCTAAAATGGTTTAGATCCACAAGATGTATGTAAATAATTCTATTGACAAGCATAAAGGAGATCACATTATAGGAGAAACCCAAAAAATTTAGGATCTACAAGATGTATGTAAATGGTGCTATTAATAAGCATAAAGGAGAGCATGTTGTAGGATAAATAAGCTACATTAAAATGCCAAGTTAATTATGTAACTTGTTGTTGAAATGACTATTGATGAATGGTGAAATTTACTAGAAGAGCATCAATGAATGTTTTGGATGAATATTCAAAAAATTATGCTTTAGGATCAAGTTACATGATCTATACGCCAATGAGCTATCATGAATATTCCATAATTAACTATGCACATCAAATTATCAGAATATAAGATATACTTAGAAAATTTGTATGCAAGAATCTAAAATTACAAACATGATTATGAATAGCATGCAAATAAAAACACAAATACTATAATAGTTGTAGATACCCATTTTGGTACAACTACACATATGACTAATCTTCTTATATTCACATACCCCTTTACTATGAATTAGACATCTAGTGATGTGGTCTCTCATGGACCTCTTTGATTCCATATTATTTCACTTGATTTACTTGCCCCTTGGGCCTATGTGCTATGTTGTTTATCCTCATCCAATGTATACCATAGACCCTAACCTATTGCAATTATTTTATGAATATTTTAACCCTTGGACACTTGCATATATCCTAGACACTAATTTCAACATTAGTGTTCAGGCCCAATGTAACTATCCAGTCTTAAATTTTTATCTTTTGAAGTATATTTCATGTTGTGACCATTTTGTTAGCCCTCTTTGCTCATCATATGATTGGATTTTTGTGCATCACTAGGTTCTAATTCAAATTCAAAATGTTCTTAAATATACAATGGTTATGGTCTAATTAACATGCCTTCCAATTTGATAAGACAAATCTGTAATAAGAAAGTACTATCTATTTCAAGCTATCAAATTATACTACAATACTATTTTGAATATTTAAAGCATTAAAAAAGTCAAATATACTATTACATCACTTGTACCAAGGGTTAGTAGGATAAACAACATATAATCATACTATTAAAATTTAACACACATGCATAAAAAGGAGAATTACATGTGATTCTAAATCCCTCTTAGGAGTATTGTATGTAGGAAACACTTAGCAACAATAAAGTTGTTAGGGGTAGCTGAAATCACATTACTAACCCATTTTTACCTAGTTGTAAGGGGTACAATGCCAAAGAACTAGGGTTTTTACTTATTATCTAGATCTAGCACACATGAAAGTATAAGTTGATAAATAAAATGATAACATGGGGGCATCATATGTCTGGTCCAAATTCTAGGTCACTCATATGTATATTTTTCACTAGACACTAGTGTTGTATACAGACATATGCATTGACATTTTTGTCCAAGATCGACACAATTGTTGAAGGTAAAAAACAATCAAAACATAGAATGAATGAAATACAAATCTCTAACACATCCCTGTGATGACTCCTAACCACTACCATGATCCATAATATAACATTAAATAAGATATGCTCTCTTTATCCCTTAGTTTATTTGTACTTACTGTATTTATTTCACATGCTAGATTTGGCTAATCTATATTATTTATTATATTTTATTGTAGATTTGATTATTGTAATTCCTTTAAAATAAATTTATTTGTTACGTTATTATCTTTTAAAACTCCTAAAGCACATAAAACATTCGGTGAACCCAACCCCTGTTTATTGAACAAAAACCCTAGTTTGTACATTAGGGTTTTTAACTTCATTCAAATTTCATTTCAACTTTTTGTATTATATTTTTTAGATTTAATTTGTGCTTATGTAAGCTTACTTTAGGATTGTTAAATATTCTTATTGATTTAGATCTCTTGGTTATGCTTTTGAAAATTTTCTTAAAGGGTCAACTCTTTATAAATGCCCTACTTAATGGCCATCCAAAGGACCTTCAACCAAAAAAGCCTCATATTTTTAATAATTTTTTTAATGTACCTGATGATCAATGTATTTCATATGAGAATCTTATTGAACATAAAAAATGGGCTCAAACCCCTACCTTTCCTTATAATTATGACAATGAAAGAACAAATGATGCAATTGCAAATCACCATAAATAAGCTAGTGATAATGATATTTATTCTTATGGATATATATACAATGATATTACTATTAGATATGTTGAACCTCATTCTCCCCTCATTTTATTTATAATTATGATGAGTCTAAATATCCAACAAACATGAAAAATGGTACTATTCCTAATGTTGAAAATCTAGTTATTGCATCTCCACATTCTTTGATTATCTTAACAATCAAATGCAAGCTTAATATTTTTAATGTTGATAGATTAAATGAGGTTGAATGTTCATATAATGTATCTCATAATTAAAATATTTATGAAATCAAGTGTGTGCCTTCACCTCCAAATAATCCTAGTGTTGAAAATCCCATAGCTTCTTTGCATGATTCAAACACACCTAGTCTGAGTTGTACTTCCCCTCCGGTGTGTAATAATAAAAACTAATGTCTTACCTCTCACCATTTATTTCTTAAATTAAAAAATAAGAGTGCTAATGACCATCCTAAGGAAACACTTACAAAGCTTGCATTGTTTGGGGACACACAAAAAGTTTAAAGTCCACTTGATGTATCTCATTTAAAGGATAAATCATATAAATCCAAGAAACTCAAAAGTAACATTCCATTATCTATTCCTTTGTTGAGTAAAAATAAAAGTGACCATCTAATGTATCTCATAATTAAAATATTTATGAAATCAAGTGTGTGCCTTCACCTCCAAATATCCTAGTGTTGAAAATCCCATAGCTTCTTTGCATGATTCAAACACACCTAGTCTGAGTTGTACTTCCCCTCCAGTGTGTAATTAGAAAAAATAATGTCTTACCTCTCATCATTTATTTCTTAAATTAAAAAATAAGAGTGCTAATGACCATCCCAAGGAAACACTACAAATCTTGCATTGTTTGGGGACACACAAAAAGTTTAAAGTCCACTTGATGTATCTCATTTAAAGGATAAATCATATAAATCCAAGAAATTAAAAAGTAACATTCCATTATCTCTTCCTTTTTTGAGTACAAATTAAAGTGAAAATTTCACCCCCGACTCATGATATTGCAAATGAAGTACCAAATGTCCCTTTTCTTTCATCTTTAGCATTTTTGGATAAACAAGAGAAAGTATTTACAAGTGAAATTATTTCACCAATTCCTATTAAAAGTAACCCAATTCCAAGTGAATTAGCATATTTTAATGGAAATGATATTAGGTTTCATGATATCTATCATGATATACTCACCTCTTTAACCATGGGTACTCCTTTACCAAATGTTGTAAAGCTATGTGATGATTCACCTCTCAAGAATGATATGGATCCTACCATTCCTACGTTTCATATGAATGGTATTTTACAAATTTTAACAAAAACTTAAACATATCCTCATGATATTGTATCTATTATGACCACCATGGGATATTTGTAACAACCAGTTAATACTCTTAAGTTACAAGTTTTTTCTTGTGAGGCTCTTTTTGAGGAGGATACATTACTAAGATAACCTATTGCTAAACATGTGTTTGAATATCATTATCCACAAAAATTTATCATGATTTATTTCTCATTTTTCTATGGTAAAGGGAATGTTACTATTCATTTGAAACAATATATACACACCTTTGGACATTGGGCCTAAAATGGAACTTTGATATTAAAAGCTTTCCATTGCACTTTAACAAAAGGGGCTCTTGATTGGTTTTATAGCCTACCAGATGGTTCCTTATAAAATTTAAATAAGATTGAGGATGTGTTCCTATCACATTCTCATTGATTTACCTTAACTAAGTTACCAGTGGAACATTTGCAAACATTGACCCAAAATGATAATGAATCTCTACAAGACTATGTTATTTAATTTAAGGATGCTTTATATTCCTTAAACTTTACACCCTCATATTTGGAAGTATAATTTATATCTAGTATGGGTATTCTCTTTCCACTTAGAGATATTAATGCACAATAACTTTGCTTAATTTGAGTCTTTATATTGGGATGTGCATAAATATGCATGTGAAAGGTCCTTATTAGTGATCACCTTCTATAGAGACTCATCATAATTGCACTTTCTAAGTTCACAAACATATAATTCATCCATTTTCAAATATTCTTTCACTTTTTTATTTATCCATGATACCATTCACCTATTACCATTTGTACAACCCATACATGTATGGATTTAGCCCTCTTAGGTAGGCTCTTGATTCCATAATATACCAATAACTTATTTATTTCTAACAATATAAAATTAAAAAATGTACCCCTAGGTTCATGAAAGAATTGGCACTCAGACTTATTAGAACAATAATAGGTAGACACTTCAAATTCTAACATGTAACTGTTTAGCATATCATTCCACAAGACATTCACAACCCTTGTCCAAACCATGCTAAATTGATCTAGCTTGTTTAGGTACTTTGCAATACATGGATACTTACATCCAAAGTTTTATGTGTTGGTTTGTAACATACACAACCAAACATGCATAAAAATGTCTGGGTAGCTTGAAAAATGACACTTTATTGAGAGGATCATATAAGTTTCCATTCACTCTTTTCTTTGGATTATAACTATCATAAATTGGATGAATTAGTGAAAAAATCACCTCTATGCTATCAAACCCATGTTCTATATTATCCAAGTAGATTCTATAGAACATGTTCATTCACCATTGGAGAACTGAAATTCAATAGAGTCCTAGAAAAGGCACCAAAATGTTAAGGTTTTTTTCAACCTCACATACTAACACACCCTATTTCTGCACCACATGTATACAAACCCTAAAATTAATCTTGGTTTCACCATCATATCATACAAGGAATGCCTTACACACTCACCCAAGGTGAAGAGAGATTATTAGGACTCTACTGGGATAGTTGGTAATGGGGTGAACTCTAGGTTTCTCATTGTTGGTTACACTAAGAGATAATGAATAGTTTTACTATACTTTGTAATATTTCCTTAAACACATAAGCACTTAAATGTAAAATGATTGAGACTTGGTATAAGATAAAGACAATACAATACATATATGCAAATATTCATTAATATAAACATGTTTCATAGAAGTAAAATAAAAATTAGAAAATTGACATGAAATTAGTAAAAAAACAATATCATAACAAACTAATACTACAATGAATAACACTAAAAACAACCATAACAACACACTAGCACCAATAAAAATATCAATAACCTTTTCTATCTAATGAATGGGGTATTTATCCATTCCTACACCACAATTTTATAGTTAAAAATAATAAATAGACGCCCATGCATGTTGCAATGGTTTAAATATAATTATAATCCATTATTACACAACATTTAATTTTTAAACTATACGTGATGCTAGGTATTCACCATCACACATTTTATTCTCACAGTTGGTTTAATCATTACACTTATGGATGAATCACTCTTATTTGTTTGGTCATGATATCCACCTTTCACAGCTCATGTTTTGTGTAACTATATTCCTAATTATTTAAATCCATATTATGCATTACTTCATGACTTGGTCAATAGTCTAGCTCATTGAAACTTTGGCCCAGGTTTATCTTCTTATCTTCACATGCTTCTCTAATCCCAAACTTAGTCAAAACTTGGGGTGACCCTCTTCACATGTGCACCCATCCTAAATCCTTCATGATCTAGCATAATTTACCTTCCATGTGTGTTCTTCCTCTATGACTCCTATGTGCATCCATACTTAGCCAAAATTTGGGGTTCAACATGCATGCTTATAGTGTTTGATTATTTTCTTCATGTTTTGTGTCTATTCATTTTATATGGATTGTGGACATTTGAATATGTCCTTGATTGTGGATATAAGCCTTATTATGTGATTTTATGCGTGCAAGTGACTTTTGAATGCACCTTGTATGTGTATCCTTAGACTTCTTGTTTTCTTTATGTGTTATTGCATTTAATCTTTGTGTGGGCATCATGATCATGACTCTAACTTGATATTTTTTGATCATTTTTTAATGCCATTATTGATATCATGCATCTCTCTAGTTTCATGATGCCATTGTGGATATCATGTATCTTCCATAATTTATTATATATCTACTTTAAGTATTTAGATATGATCATTATTCAATATGCACCTCATTGCTAACATATATCTACATATGACAATATGTATGCTTGGATTTAAATGTATCATACATTACTACATTACTTAGATTATCAATATAATGTCATGATACCCAATGTTATCAATATTAATCCACATGTAAATCTTTTTATAAAATCATTTTCATAACTTTTATTTTGATCTAATTTATTTTGAAGGCCTCATAAATCACCTCAAAAGAGGGGCCATACATGGTGGCTTGTCTTAGAGACTAAGTTGTAACAACCCACTGTATAGACAAAAATAATAGCATTTTCTTAGTTGATCACACTACATACTCAAGTTTTTACTCAATGAGTATATTTAGACAATATTTCACCCTATAGATAATGGCACACATTGAGATTATCTAAAACAATGTACTTTCATCCTATAAATTAGAAACATTATTTTCAAAAATTCTCAAAATGATACTTAGTCTATAGAATAGTTTTTAGTGGTTACCTAGAAATAATTTTTGATTTATACACATGACTTTTATATATTTTTCTTAGATTGGGAGAATCATGCATGACATTTATTTCGAGTTTCACATAGGTTTTTACTTAGAGATTAAATTGATATTACTTAGTTATCAGAATCAATATACTCAAATATCAAATTGGGGGTATGTGGATGACACATGATGAATTTATTAATTAGTTTTTACATTTATTTCTTTAAAAAAAGGACAATTTATGTCATCATCTATGTTGTATAGAACAAAATCAGTTCATATTATATTTCACTAATTATTACACCATTTTTTCACTAGGTATCTCACAGGTTTTGCACTAGATGTATCTTAGTTAATCTCTAGTCATTGATTTTATTTTTTGCACCAATTTTTCACTAGAATGATCTATTGGAATTCATATAAGGTTTATAATCTATTGTACCACCTTGAGCTGTGAGATGTTGAAGTCAAGTGAATATTAATTTTTTAAGCATAACCTGTCATTCCAATGAGGATTGTGTCATACACATTCTAATCAAAGTGTCTGAGTGAAGAAATATGCAAGGGTTCTACCCTTTCCAGTCACTTATTTTGCACCAAAAAAAACACAAAAATTTTCTTACATGAAAAGGTGTATTCATTCCTCATTATTTGATCTATAATTTTCTTATCTTTACTTTCAAACTTTTTATCCTAAGTAAGAACTGATTTATACATCTACATTGTAGGATTGTATGAAGCATATTTTTAACATGTGAGCTACATCAAAAACCATTATTCACATGTATGCTTAGGTATAACACTCTTCCTTTTACTCTAGTAATTTCACTTTATTGCACTAATAGAATAGGGGATGCATAGACTAATTTAACATTTAACATTGAATGCTAAAATAATTTACTTGTGAACACTCCTTATACACACTTAACCAATGCTCAATTCTATAATTTCAAACCTCTATTGCTCTACTTATGTGTAGATGACCCTTTATCTTAAGACAAATCTAATAATGAATATTCCTATTCTTCATTCCAATAAACCTAGAATCATTACTTAAGTGATTCATAATTCTAGTTTGGATGTCTCTATTCCTCATTTAAAACCACTCCTTTAGGATAATCATGTAGGCCAATCATGTCTAAATATATCAATTTTTTACTCTCATCAATTAACAACCAATTGAAAAAATTCAAATTCATCTCAATGGGTCATTATGCACATTTCACAATCCCAAATTGATAAAATCCCCAAAATCCCACTTTATAATCACATTTTTAATGCATTTTTGAAAGGACGGATTCCATTATTGTAAATAATACATATTAATTAACTATACATTGAAAGGAAAGTACATATTCTTCTCAATTATGAGTCCACATAGCCCAAAGAGCTTTAATCTAGATCTATATACAATAGCAAGGTCACAAGTCATTTTTTCAAGTACATAATCACATTAGGATTACACTAACATATAACATTTCAATATTTTTATACACACACCATTGTAGCATGATAAAACTACATGGATTGTGATCCCTTTTTGGATGATATTAGTATGTAGGTAGCACTCAACACATGGGGTGTTGAGGTCAATGAAAAATGCACCCCCTTGCCTATTTCCCATATTTATAATTTTTTTCCCCTTTGGTTATTGAGATATTATTTTAAGTGAATATTAAGGCACACATCAAATCCCATAGCAAATAAAATATATTTTCATATACACACATGATATATAGGAAAAAATTCACCTATTAGAATTCAATAAAGGGAAAAAACCCAAAAGGATGAATTTGCACCTTATAGACACTAGCATAAGCCAATCAAGTCCAAACAATGTGACCTTATCCCAAGATAACACCGTGTCCTATTTTTATTCAAAATAACCTCACATAGACTCACAATTAGTTTCACAATAATTGTTTTAGTCTTATAGACCCAAGTTCTAGGTAAGTCATTTACTTATTAGTACTTTACATTTTTAGCACATTTTTAAAAATAGTAAATTTAAAATTAACCATGTGTATTTATTATATATCTTATGCATTCTAATTTACTCAATTATATTAGGACATTCTTAATCCCATTTTTTATAAAATAGATTCCATATATTGGATGCCCATATGACTTAGGAGGATGATGCATGTTGTATACACTATGTACTTTTGACTTATATACATTCTTTACAATACCATGATCAAGGAAAAAAAATGTTGAAGAGTTTTAGATTTTAATTATCATTTTGTTCTAGTCTAACTTCCTCTACAAATGTGCTTACCTTAATAGTAACATCATCAATGACATAATTTATTTTATGACTTATCTTATAACACTTGTTCGTGGAATGCCTGATGCATCTATGATAATCATAATATGCATTATTTTCAAATCAATTTTGTTGAGGCTTGGTAGAATCAAGCTTAAATAGAGGAAGCAATATGATGATATTGTAATAAATGAGATTTTGTAATAGAATATGAGGTTGTGGTAACTTTATAAATTACCTCCTAGGTGAAGCTACTAATTAAGCTTGTTTTATGGTTTTAATATTTAATTTATGATTAATTTTATTTTTATTAGATTTGTTAGACACTATTTATAAATTATATATCATCTCAATCTTATACACTTGGAAAATAAAAACCTTTGTTTTTACTCTCAGTTCTAGACCTTTCCTACTACTAAAAGTCTCACTTATACTATATTTAAGTGTTAATTGCTTATCTTTTAGTCTGACCAATCTCATTCTGATGACCTAGGAATTATGTATTTCCCAAAATTCTATAAACCTGATTATCTTCTATCTATAAAATTTTTGGACCTGCATCTATTTTCTAACTACCTGGACACTTGCATCCCAGTCAAACACCTACATCAATGCAAGTGTCTTATTCTAACACAAGTGTACAGTGCCCTAAAGTCATCAAATTTAAAAATAATAATTATTCATATGGTTAAACTAAGTGATTTAATGTGATATATTCTCTAAGGCATTGGTGTAAATACAAGATCAATCCTCATTTATTCCTCACCCAAAACATACCTAGTAAATTCTTATCTATTCACAAGGCAACTTACAAAAAACTAATCAATCAACCACTCAAGTGAGTAAAGCTTCCCTATTTTCTCCTATTTATATATTAGTCATAGGGATAACATATATGCATGTCTAAAGTACTGAAGGATCATCCCATGAGTGACATTTCCAAGTTACAAGCTAGGTAATTGTTATCTTGGATTATCACACATTACATGATTCACACATAATCCAACATGTAAGGGAAAACTATATAAGTATGAGGTCCTCTCCAGAGTATTGGCTATGTAGGTAGTTTTTATTAATAGAGGGGTGTTTGAGGTAGCTTAAACCTATAAGCGTACTAACCCATTTTTCCCACAAATAATATAAATATGAAGAATTAGGGTTTTGCTATTTGATAAGGAGCAATAATCCATGACCTAGATCTAAATGCACTAGAGTAAAGGTGACACATAACCCAAAGCATATAATTGGTCACATATAGATATAATAGGTATTATGTAGTATACACTTGAATTTTATTTAGATAAAAACATTGATGCAATTGTCCCTGGTTGATGCAAGTGTTCATGGATATAGAGGTATAATTTTTAGAATCTAGTGGTTGATCCAGAATCTAGACCAGTCTAATTTTTACTTGTTCTAGATTTAGATTTGTGTTAGCATTAGAACCAACTATCTTATTTTCATTACAATTTTAATATATAACATAGATGTACTTTATATTCTTATCATATCTCATCATAATAAATTTATTATATGTTTTATCTGAGTGTTGTAATTAATTGACCTATTTTAGAGACAGTCTACCATCCTTGTGCCCTAGGCTATCTCAACCCTTTTAAATATTACCTAATCCAATTATAGGGTTAAATATTTGGTGAACCTGATCTATATGAATGCAAATTATTTTATGGTTCTGCTTCTTAAGGTTTCCTATTTTATTCCTAATCTATCTCTTTCTTTTTCTTTTAAAAAATAAACTAAAGAATTATTCCATGGCCAAATATACTCAAACAAGGGATGAATTTAAATAGAATTAAGGTATATTTTCCAAGATATAGCCCATGATAAAAATAGGTATCAAATAATACCATTTGAATACAAGTGGGCATTTGTGATGCATGGACTAGCAAAACATATTAAAGGTACTTTTAACTACCATCTTGAACCCACTATACACTTGAAATTTATATTGGAATATTCAACCCATGATATTAGTCACCAATATGGAAAGTCATCGCATCATTATCTTCAGTCACATTATACCACAAAAATGGATACCTATGACCAAGGTGTTCCTTCATATGATCATCAAAAGTTTCAACAGTTACATAAGGATATTATGGATGACTTATAAATTAAAAATAAATTGTGTATTCCTTCAAGTAAAGTCATTGAAACCTTTATAATTAAAATGTTACTAAATAATATACCCCTTATTAAGGGTGTGATTCTTTTCTACCTTCATTTGATATTGAAAAGTTCCACAAAGTTAACCAATAAATCATGGCATCTTTACCAAGTAACTTTAAGGCAATAATAAGAGAGAAGCATTAAAAACCTAAATTTACAAAGCCTCCTAATGTTCCAAATCTTTTACTCATACTAATATAAATTGAGGTTTTTAAACCAACATATCTTTATCTCCCAAAATATTAATTCATGAAAAAAGTTTCTACCATACCAAAATAGGTGCTTTTACCAAATCTCTCTCAAGTACCAATTAATATATCTATACCAAAGGTGAATGAACCAAGATATTCAAATGATACACTAAGGATAAAATAATTTAGAGATCCCAAACCATTATCATAGTATCCTAAATTTAGTGATTTTGAACTTGCACTTATTATCCATGAGGATGATGATACTCATATGCCTATATTCAAGAGGGATGGTGGATTATAACCAATGATAACACATATGTCAAGCACCACCATTCCCATGGTGTATCTTATTTATATGATGAAAAATATTAGGGATATTCAAAAATAGGTTTTTATACTTCAAATGTAAATAGCTTTCCATAACACCAAAGTAAATGCTACCTCATACAAAAATCAACCTCTTTCATAATGTAAACTTGAATATCTTTATCCACAAGATTTTGAACTAGCATATTTACCTATATTTTGGAATTATAAAGACCCATTTGACCATATGATAGCTTATGTACAATATTTTGGACAATGGGTGAAATATGATAAATTATTTCTAAAGGTATTCCATATGAGCATTTCTGACGAGACTCATAATTGGTTTTATAACCTACCAAAGGGTTCCTTAACCAATTTTTCACTATTAAAAGATGAATTATTCATATATTTCAATATAAATAAGGGTTTAAAAATTACATTAGAGCATTTTCATAATTTAAAACAACAGGATGATAAATCCCTTCAATATTATATTATTCAATTCAAAAGTATGCATTTTCAGATTTGGAGTTGCATTTCATTTTTATTAGAGGTCTTATTTATCCATTTGAATAAATAAAATTGCACAAAAATATTAATCATTTACCCATTTATATGTGGATTTGAATATATATGTTTCATTCATACTTACTCATCCAAATGAGCTTAACATATCCAATTCTAAATACCAAAGTTTTATTCATCACACAATGGAGGGAGATGAATTACCAAATAAACATTATGAAAAAAAATGTGGTCTTCCAAATATTTATATGGGATATTTATAAAATTTACTTAATATGGGACCAACCCAAGGCCAACAATCTATGAAAACAGCCCAAGTGGAACAACCTAAAAAACTAATTGTACGATAAGATGTTTTCAATAGCTTGGCTTTGATCTAAAAAACTTACAAAATAAAGGAGGCTCAAAATACTCCTTGGGAAACATAACACTAATAATTGCTTGTGGTCTTAAATTGATTCAAACATGATTTTGGGTTATGTCATATCCATTTACATTGGTCACTATTTGGTTATATCAAATGGAACCAAAAAATTACCAAAATTAATGAGGTATATCTTTTTCTCATGAAGGAAAATTGATCCATATTGCAAATGATAACAAGGGTTCTTCTACTACACATGTAAAACATGAGGAGGAACATGATATGCACCTTTTATAATTATACAACCATGATTAAAACATTTCAAAGGATCCAAATTAAGGTTACAAGGTCTCACATATTACAAAAATACCAAAAAAATTGAAAACCTTCAAAAACTCAAAAATATTTTCAACATTTACATGCTCTATTAGATCCTTGGCATATATGTTGTTGGTTCCATATTGGTAGATATCATATAATTTATTTATATATACACATGTGTTTCATGTATCTTTTGAGTGTGATATAGGTATACATAGATACATGATCTATGCACTTTCATATATTGGGCCTTCCCTCTGCTCATGTCATATGGACATTGGAGCATCTACTTCTTTGATAATGATACATCCAAGTTATATCATTTTATATTATCATGTTTGAATTTATGAACTACACATGAATTTATCTATGCCTTATATCTTTCACAATGTACTTGATATGCTATCTTCTTAACATTTTTTTGCTAACACATATATCTAGGAACTAGTATGATATGTTTATACTGGTTGCTTATACTTTTCATTTATGCACTTCCTTAAGTACCTTTATTTTATTATTTGAATATAATTATTTTTTTGTGGCCTTTGTGCCTTTGTTTTCCTCTTTGAGATTTGAATATGTTATTGTTTATTGTATGTGGACATTTGAATATGTCATTCTTGTTTTTGTGGACATTTGACTAAGTCATGACCCTTTGATTGTGCATCATTTGAACATGCCCCTTGATTGAGGTCTCTTTGGACCATTTTATTTTGAATTGATTTTGAGTGCTCTTGTGTGTGTGCTTTATTTCTTGTTGATCTTGTAATTATACTCTCTAGACATTATCCTGATCTATATCATGCATCTTAGGCCTTAATGTGATCACATTTTATACACTTCCATGATATATCTACTTAGACATGTTCCCTTTATCTAATACATGGTAAATTCATAGTTTACATGGTTATATTATCCTTTTGAGTTAAGGTAGCTACTAGTTACTACTTCCCCTCACGTAAAAAGGGGTGCATATTAGTGGGGGCATGCCATAGAGGCATGACTTACACATTGATTCATATATTAATCTTACAGTGGAGAAATTTTAAAAAAATGTTTTCTCCACATTTGTCAAAGTTTCATATTAAGTATGGTCATGTTTTGGAAACATGTTCTCCATACTTGTTCAATATTCAACATACCTAAATTACAATGGGGGCATGTTTTGGAAACATGTCCTCCACACTGGCACTTATATCAGTTTTCATATTTCTATATATATAGTGGGGGCATGTTATGATAAGCATGTCCTACACACTTATTAAAATTTTAAATTGGCCAAATTCACATTTATATGATTCAAATACACATTTGTGGTATAATTATATACATTAGTACTATTATTATACATAGTTTTAACATGACACATATCTAAGGTGCATATGTTATGCAATTTACACCTAATATTGAAAAATTAAATTAGTTTTAGATTTTAAACACTTATATGGACTATCATGACCCACCAAATTGGAATTTTATGGATTGTATTGAGCCAATATAGTACAATAATTAGTTCCTTGTTGGTATGGTTGAGGTGTCTAAATCACCCAATCTTGATAAGTTTATAGGTTGGACTTGATTACATCATCCAGCCTCACTAGATTTATAGTGTGAGTTGACTTGGTTCATTTATGCTAACCAAGTTATAAGTATGATTGGGTTTCAAGGTTGAGCTAATCTCAATTTCCAGGTGATAAATCACATTTTCTCTAAGGTTAGGGGCATATGTACTCCAATATTCCTCTATCTCTATATATATGCACCTCTTTGGGCTTTACATTTGTTCTAATATCAAATCTATGTTCATAATTATAAATAGTTTAAAATAAAATTTATAAAAGGTAAGGTGATTTATGTCATTAGTCCATTCATTTAATCAACTCATTGGTTGATGTAATTAAAACTAGGGTCGATATCCAAAGGCTGTATGCAATAAGGTGTGAAATTGATTGCTAAAAGTTGTGTTGTTAGGGGTTTTAAAATGGATCAACTAACTCTAAGGTCATAATACACAAAAATATAATTTAACCTATTTAAATTATTAAAGGAACAAACTTGTAGAATCATAATGCTAAAAGTAACACACTTGCTACAAGAAAAACACTCTTTGCTTGTGAAAGGAAAATACCAATAATCAAACACACTTTACCGATTAAAAATAAAGCATACTCTAATCTAATTGTAGAATTGAATTTAATTTAACTAAGAATATATAATTTAATTTAATTGAAAATGGAATTTATTTTGAACATAAAAATGACAATGGTGTTGTAAACAATAAAAGGTAAATGCAAACACAATTAAACAGAGTCCTACAACTTTGTCACTACACAGTAATTAACATAAACACTCTTAACATAATTAAATAAAAAATAAAATTAATACATGTAGATACCAACATATACACTAGATTATTAGGTGAGTGGGCCCTTTCTCTCCTTTAGAACAAGATTTTTGATCAACTCATAACTTTAAGAACATTCAAACTCCATTGATTTCTCAAAAGATTACAATCTACCAAATATATCTAACACGTGCTTATTTTAACAACCTTAAATTATATCTACATATACAACACATATAATAATATTGATATGTGGTATTAATCTCCAATATTCCTCAAATTCCATTTCAAAATACATTAAACCACTAACAAACTTAATTGGATCACAATTATGATTCCATTTATTTGTAAAATGGGAAAGATGTTATGACCAATTTCCACATTCCAAGGTGAATCATTGGGAAAGAAGGTGTAACAAAATACATGGTTGTAGGTGGTTATAATGTATTGATTTTAACATATTCTTATTCTTTGTAACCCATAATCTTAAAACATCTATAATGGTATTTTTTTCTAAGCATTACTATAAATAATAAGACTATAAATAGAATGCTATAAATGGTAAGTGTCTTGGAGAGTGACCCATGGATGTCATGAAGATGGTTTATAACTTTTCACAATCATAAAAAATTTCTTTGATGAGCTTTTCATGTGGATAGGATAAATTTGGAGTTCTGTTGATGTATTCCAGAGCTCAACTATTGTATTCTAAAGCTTTCTATTGTACTCCATAACTATCATTTAGTAGTTTAAAATTATACTATTGTATTTTATATCTTGATGATAAAATCAAGAGCTTCTTTGTTGGACTCCATAGCTTGAATATTAAAATATGGAGCTTCACTATTGTAATCTAGAGTTGACTAACAAACTCTAGAGCTTTGATAAACTACTCCATCATATACTAAGCTTGATTCTAGAGGTCAAATTCACTTCCAAAACTTATAACATTCATTCATAGTGTATTTATATCACTCATATATTTAAAACTGAGAGATAACCATTGAAATAATTAGAACATGGTGGTATAATAGGTAGTATTAAATCACACACAAATTGAGACACAATCACTTATCTCCGACTTTAGACTAGAAGTAAGTCATAAAATGCATGAAATACTTATTACAATAAGGTATATTAGTAGGTGATACAAGGTCAATTGAAGCTATAATGAGTCATATAAGAGGCTCATAATTTCCCCCACACTTTACATTTTGTAAGTCTTCTTGAAAACTACATCCTTCTCTCTTCATAGTTAAATACCCTTTGATCCAACCTCAGGATAACATCATAGATATCAAGGTGAGTATCCCTATTTTCCTTAGTTACATGTAAAAATACCATATATCTAAGGATAAATTCCATCCATTTCTTAAACTTATTAATATATTGGGGTGATGCATTCTACCAAGGTGACATAGGATTGAGAAGGATTGGTGGCCTAAACCTCATACCAATCTAATGTATGTTTATTCCTTCACTGATGACTTGTGATATTATTTACATAACATCCCTGGACCTATGGAGACACCATCTAAGACTGGTGGGAGAGGTCATTTCTCATCTTTTTCAAAGGGATGTTCAATGTATCCCATTGTTTCATACATGCCACTAATAATTATTTAAAATGGTGCTGAGTGAATCTTTCAAAATCTACAATGTTTTTTTTGAAAAGTCGACAAGTAATGATATCACATGTACCAAAAGTATTAAGCATTGAATTTTGCAAGAATCCTATGTGCACTAGCACATTTAGGTCTTATATAGAGTCATACTATCCTTGCTTTATCAAACTATTCATCAATCCTTTATTCCCATGTAAATTAATTTCTAAATGTGGAAAGGAGATATTTGAGTTGTCTCTATCCTATGAAAATATTGATAAGAAAACCAATCCTATTTCTTAGCATGAGATCACACAAATAGAATTCACGTAGGAGGTCTTAGTGGTCTAGAGTATTGTGTACACAAATTTTTAAAAATTATTTCTCATCTATTATTTCATGGTTTTGATCACAATAAATTCTTAACAATTTCCACCTACAAAATTTTTCATGAAGAAAAAGGTTGTAGGCAAAGGAAGGTCTTCTACAAGCCAAAATATTTTCACCTAACTCATAAGCTATTTGAAGGGTGACCTTGGCTTTCTGAGTTTATTGCTTCACTTAATTGCATTATTCTTTTAATTTCTTTTCTCTTATTTAAGTCTCTCATTTTTTACCTTGATCTCTCTGAATTCTATGTAGGTCTTATCCCATATAGACATGACAGCAGGAGAAGACAACAAGGTTTGTAATTCTCTATTTATTTGTTATTTGGGATGTTCTTGATCATTTGGTTTAGTACTACTTTTAGTTCAACTATGTTTTGTCTAATAAATCCTATCTCCTTATCTTTTTCTATAGTTTAATGCTTTATTTTTTCCAATTCTCTTTGAAAATTAGAAATTGTATTGTCCTTACCTTGTAATTATATTTTTAGGAAGGAAATTTCTTATACTTATGTCTTCATAGTGGATTCATTTTTGGAAACAGAGAGGGATTGATATAGTTCTATTTGTTCATCTAGACTAGAGGAATGGACCTCTTCTTTTTATTGTTATTCTATTGGGGGTTTTCCTTTATCAATAAGTGTTTTAGATGATGGTTGTGGAAGAGATGAAGGTAAAGGAGATGAAGGTGGAGTAAATGTTTCTATAGCCTCTTCCAAGGCTTCTTTCATATTAGCCAATTCTTTAATTCCTACGTAAGTTCCTCTTCAACGTCTTCATGCTTGATTTCTCCTACTTTAATCCCTTTAATTATAGGTTATTTCACCACACTTGGAATCTCTATAGGGTATTTTTTATTAAGATTCCAAAGTGTTTGTATTGCATCTATTTCTAGATCCTCATCTTTCGATAAGATCAATTTTTTTCTTCTTTTTGATTTAGTAAAAGGGCTAAGTTCTTTTTGTAGAGTTCCTCATTTTTTTTGAGAATATCTCCTTAAGATTTTGGGAAAAGGCATCTCTAGACTATGTATTTCCTCCTCTAGAATGATTATAAGATATCAATCAATATTTAGATTTGGAGTACCTATAAAACTTACTTGTGAAACCCTAAGTCTTAGCTTCCTTCTTTGTACTATCTTCTTGACTGGCTTCATAATGACCTCAGAGATTACTTTTGAGACCCCTATTCTCAATTTCTTTGTCTTCACTAGCTCTAGAGATGGTCCTTAAATAGATGTTCCTTATTTTGAGCTATACCTTGGTGTTTTGGATATATAGAGGGATATTATCTTTTTTGTAGGTCATATCCTTATACTACTCTTCAACAATGCTGCCAAAATAACTTCTTCATTTGGCTTTTTGATGAAGTGGTGTTTGAAGATGAGCTAAATGATCCAATTATGTCTTATATAAGATGTTACTCTCTTGTTTCTCAGTGTCATAACCTATATATATCCTATAAAAAACATAGGAAAATTTACCCTATGTGTAGGTTTGTGCAAACCCTACTCAAGTGTGTGAGGATCCTTATGGTATCACAATCAAGAGAGCCATATTGGTCATCATAGGTCAAGTATTTGATCACCTGAAAAGCAATTGTATTCCATGGTTTGGTTAGGATTTCCATTTTTATCCATTTAACAACCCTTTAAGGGCTAAGAATCAACTCTAGGTTTGGTTCACCTTTTTCATTGAATAACTTAATCAGGTCATTTAAATTTGAATATCCTATATTTCTTGCACCTTCATCTAAAATCCCTAATAGCTCATTAATGAACTAACTGAAAACTTGGATTCTCACTCCCATTAATATGATATAACTATCTTGAAAATTAGGAAAAAAATCTTTCACCATTTATTCATCATACCTGTTAAATTTATTAAGGATTTCAAGCCACCATAATACTTCAAAAACTACAGTAATTGCCTCATATTCTAATAATAATTCCATAGACTCTAACTCAAATTTCTTTTTTGGCCCATTTTTAGAAGTTTTAGAACTTGATTGAATATAAGAGAAAGATTCTAAGGAAGATGGTAGCAAAGAAGAGGTGAAATTTGAATCAAGGTAGAGGGTTTACCATTTTTGAACAAGTTTAAAATAATAGGGCATGATTAGGATTGAATTTAGTCATCATTGCCCTTAGTTATATGATATGTTTGAAGATTTTATTTTAATGATGGGACATGAATGTTAGATGGAAGATAGTTTATTAGCACATGTAAGGCAATGTAGGAAATATTTATAAAGTGTACCTTATCTTATTCACATGTTGACATAGATCATACACATCTTAATTGATTACTCAAGTGCTTGAGTTGATAATTATTATCATTTGTCCTCCTAACTACTTTATTTTATCATGATTTCTCATTGTCATGAGGATGGAATCATACCTCTTTTTTTTATAAGAGAACATTGTTTTAGGATGTCTACCCAGCCTTGAAAAAGACACATTTCATTTTGAAATTATTCATTTTATATACCTTTTTTAGGGTACATTGCTTTTTGGATAACCTTCTTTCAAAGATAAATAAGCATGACAATTTATCAACTTAAGTCTTATCCTACATAAAAATTAAATTACAAAATACCTCAATTGCTATGATGTTTCCTCTAATACTTAGACCTCTACTTGTCCTATCATGATTATACCATATTAGTTAGTTTAGGATCATATACAATAGAGTAAAAACACCAATTTATTACTTTGTTCCTTGAGAAGTTACCATCTCTTGCTGCTGTTATTAAAGTCTACAATTCAAATTCTATGGGTAAAAAGGGATTCTTTCCAAACATAAGTTCATAAGGTGAGAAACCTATAGACACCCCATTTTTCCCACAACTATTCTTCAACCAGACTTCAGATTGGTTTCTACCAAACAATGCAAATTAAGCCTAAGAATCACTAAATGTCTCAATTTCATCTGCACATCAGACATTAGTACCCACAATCATGTTGAGGCATCCTGATTTAGGATATTATCTTGTATGAAATATTAACCTCTCATAGATTCATTTGTAGTCAACTTGTAACCTAAAAAATTGAAAGTTAGACCTTTGGACCCATTAAGTAAGGCAATTAAACAATTCCTAAAGTACAAAAATGCTAATTAGAATGAATTAACTAAGTAAATAAAATTAAATGCATAATTAAAATTTCCATGTGTAATTAGTGAATATGAATTTTTAAAAAGAAAATTCTAATAAAATTAAGGTCATGATGATGTCATCATCCTCAAAGTCAAAGAATTGAAAATATCTTCCTTAAAGATTTAAATTAAGAAATGGAAAGCCATGCTTAATAAATGGGATCTCTATCTGAAATATTAATGGCTTGTAAGGTCATGATGATGTCATCATCCTCAAAGTCAAAGAATTGAAAATATCTTCCTTAAAGATTTAAATTAAGAAATGGAAAGCCATGCTTAATAAATGGGATCTCTATCTGAAATATTAATGGCTTGTCCTCTCCTTAACTCAACTAGGGTTAATCTAAACTTACCTATGGTTAATCTAACCTAACTGCACTTGGGTTAGATTTAGTTTGAAAGGCTATAGATATAAGGTCTCACCCATTATTCAATAATCTCTTTTAGTATAATGTTATTATGCAAAAATATCTTCAAGTAGTCTTTTGTGTAATGTTATAATGTTCATTTGTTGAGAGAAACAAGCATCAAAGCTAAGCCAAAGCCCAAGCCTAAGCCAAGCCTAACATTTCCAAGGTGACAAGGAGAGATGATGTGAGGAGCACCATTGTCAAAGATTTTTTGAGCACATGACTGAGTACATTCATCCATGGCCAACATACAACTCTTGCTCTCAAGGAAGGTAAATAATGCTTATTTTGTCTTCCATTGATAGTTACTTGTATTGTTCTCTTGCTCCTTAAGAGTCTAGGCTTGAGGTGTTAGTCTTATTAGTGTGTTTTTATTTGGTTTTTATCATAATAACACAATATTAAATCCCCTTTTAGATTCATAATGATCACATAATGACATGCCCGATGGGATTCACACCCTACAAAACTCTTCTAGTTACTTTTTAGAATATTATTCTAACTATGTTTGTGCCAAGTTTTTGATCTAATTGCCAAAAAAATGAAGAACTTTGAGCTCTTGATTAAGTTACATAGATCGATAATGATCATCTTAAATTTTTGATGTTCATTTTAGGATCAACAATGATCATTTTAGTAATCACCAATGATCTCTATGTCAAAACACAACAAAATAGAAAGGCAGTAAAAGTAAACTTTTTCTTTTTTCTTTTGGTGCCTAACAATCTATTTATTACCTATCTAACCTTATTTTTATAGGGCAGTAATAAGATTGAGTTTGAAACATTTTTTATCAATCATTTTTATTTTAAAACACATCTATCTTTGGTGTGATTGTAGGAATCGGTAACAATCACAACAAATCAATGTCAATCACTGGAATAGGCAATAATCTCTACAATAATTATCGATGATTTATCTATGCTTTTTTTAGAAACTTAAGAGTTAAATTTTGTGTTTTATTAAACTAACTTTTAAGAATCTAACCTTGTCTTAAACACAAATTAATCCACTAACCATGTTTGTAGAGAATTGAATCAGGAAAGAAGAAGTTTAGGTGGTTTCCATTTTGCAAAGTCAAAAATTTCATAAAGGTTGAAATGCATTCAATTTTGGTTAAGGTGCTTAAAAATAAATTAACAATTTATCTTTTAGAATTTATAAGCTTTTACAAGTGTGAACACAATCAAAAGCCAATTTTTTTAATTATATTTCAATTTGGTGTTGGTAAAAAGAACTTACATATTTAGTAAGAGCTCCTAAGAGATTTTTTGATTCTTGTTTGTTCTTTAACTAGTTTCAAATACTTCGATTAGATTCTTTGATTTTGAAAAACATAAAATTTAGCATGTATGCTCTCCCCCCATTCCATTTAGGGAACTTGAGTGACCAAAATCTCTTGGTTTATTATCATTGCTTATAAAGTTGTGTCAAAAATAATGTCATGTATGCTCTCTTTAAGCTCTAAGTGAATTGGGTGATTCAAAAGTGACCTCTAAAGTCTTTCCACTTATATTTATTTATTTTTATGCATTTGGATTATGGGTGGGAGTTCATCACCTCCCAATGAGTTATTTAGGGGTATGTTGACTTGAAGCTTTATCTCCTAGCATCATACCAATCCCACTTCATGGTAGGGTATATAAATCAGGGCACATGATACTGGGATTACCAAGGGACTAATCGACTAGCCTCTTTGATCTTAATGAAAACCTAAGTTAGCTCTTGCTAAATACCATACTCTATTAAGCAGTACATAGTTAGAGTCACTATGTAAAGAAATAAACCCTTTCATAGTAAATTAGTAGGTATAAACACAATTAACATGATTGTGCCCTTGTGTTATCCACATTTGGGACTGTCTAGTACATTTGAAACTTATAATTTTTGTCATACCCATTTACCATAGAATTTAGTGCCAAATGTCAAGTGCTCCTCAATCTGAGTTTGTGCCATGTACCAATACTTGAGAGATAAAGGGGGGCATAAAAACTCTACCTACACCTATACTTTAATTTTTGGATTAACACTTAATTCTTCAAAAGCATTGGTATATCGATGGAAACTTTGGTTGAAGCTATGCACACCATATCAGTTATAGGGATAGGATGAACCATTTGGGATATTTGTATTTTCTTTGATTTATATACATGTTTTGAGACTATAAATTATTTGTTTATTTAAAATGAGTCATAACCTTCACATGTGTTCATAACACTTTTGCCCAAGAGGTGTTATGTTGTCTATTTGGTGTCACACATTTACCTTAGAATTTTTATCCCAAAAACATTTATGTGTGTGTCAGTTATTTAAATAGGGCATCATTGTGATGACTATTTTGTCCCAAATATTTGCCTTAAAATTTTGAATCCAAAAACCATTATCATATCATTTGATTGAAGGAGCATTATTACTCTGCTCATATTATTCCAAAAATGTTGCCTTATTTCAAACTAAGTTCTAAGTCACATGTACCCTTGGTCTAAAAATGGTGTTGTTATGCCATCCATTTAGGCATAGGATGTTATCCACTTGAAAAATCCAAAGTATTTAATTTTTTTAAAATAAATTGTCTTATGAAGTTTAGATTCAAATTTGATCAGTCTACACCTATGTCTTTCTTAATTTTGGCTTGGGTGTTTACCTCTTAACTTTTAATTATGTAACTTGGACTAATTCTTTTCTTGCTTTGAAGACCCCTTTGCCTAGACCCAAGAAGTGGTCTATTTTTATGTTCCTTGAGTCAATTTTTTGCCTTGAACTAAGGTCAAAACTCTCTTTTTAAGTATAACTCTAAGCACAATTAGTTTACATTGGAGCCTTACTTATTACTTAGGCTTGAATGCTTTACTCATCACTCTTATTTTGCTTACTTGAGATTGACTTTCCTAATTAGTTTTAGGCATGAGAGTGAATGCTTTTATACCAAGGTCAAGTTTGTTTTAAAATCCATGTGCCAAGATTGATTCAAAGTTTTTTGAACTATTTCCCTTAGAGATTAGATTAATTTCAAGTTTTTACCTCAACCTAGTGTGTTTTAAAGTCTATCTTTGTGCCTTATTACCAAAGACCTAACATTTGCCTTTTAGATTTTAGACCTAGTTTGTTTCAAAGTCTAGATTTTTGCATTCTTACCAAATACCTAGTATGACCTTAATCTTTTCAGATATATTTTATGCCTTTTGAGTCTAACTTTTTTATTTTCACCAAAGACCTAACACCTTCTCATTTTAAACCTAGATTAGATTTGTTTGAAACACTTTGTCAAAACCAAGATTCAAATTTGCCTTTTATTTGACCATTTGTGTGTAAGACCTTAAGCTTTGGAGATATTTGAGACTAAGCTACCATTGATAATTTTGAATAAGTTCTCCATTCTAGGCTAATTTTTAATCATTTACAATAATAGACTGATTTTTCCATCTAGACCAAGTTTGAAGACATACCAAACATTGACCAATCTTTTTAGATCATGTTTTAGGAGTTTTATGAACTCTAGACATTTTCTTTATGAGATGTTAGTCATGGGTTTGGATATTCATTGATACACATGTAGTAGGACCATGTATAATCTAGATTATGAAAATGTAGTCACTAATGATGCCTTTATTCAAGACCCATATGGAGATGACATAGTTTGTGAGATGGATCCATATCCCCCTTTCACTACTCAATATGTATAAGAAGGCCAAGATCCATTGACACACTACCTGATTAATACACATCTTTATCCAGGTCAAGAATAAGAATAAATATATCAATACCTTGCTAGTGTGCCATCTATTATCAAACAAGTCCAATAGTAGCCTTACTACATTACCATGCCATCAACCTATGACCCATACTTGTTTGATTATCACTTGATTGAAAATAAGGATGAGGTTTTATTTAGATCCATAGAGGTAGGAGCCAAGTTTTTGGAAAAATTTCCTCATGAGAATATACCTTGTCTAGTTAGTGTGCCTCATAATGTACCTTATACCAGAACCATTGAACATGCCTCTACTAGTTACTCTCAATCACTTATGCCAATGTCAAACCATAATAGGAATGTACTTACAAAGGAAAAGGGACCCATGATAGACCAATTTGTGAAAATGTAGCAATATTATTAGATTTATCATAATCTAGCATAAAATTTCAATGCTATGGCTATATCAAATACCCTACTGATAGAATTAACTCCTTAAACATGAGTGCTAGTTAATTCATTGGGTCATGCTAATATGAGTGTGAACCCTTTTTACCAAAGTAATTAAATATATGAAAAATTTAATGTCTAATTCATTGAGGAAGTGATAGTGTCTTCTAATCAAGGCCATATGCCAAATACAATGGATAACACATAAGTATCTTCCAATTCAAGCCAAGGTGGGTTAAATGCACCACCAAATAATTTGCAATAAGTGCCCCTTGTTAATACCATGAGTGGTTCAAAACAACAGGGGGAAAGAATGCCTAGTAGTAACCATAAAAGATTAATCCCACTCCTCAACCAACTACTTATTATAACATGAAACAATAGGAAGTAAATAACTAGGCACCAACCAAACATCAACAGGTGATGAATGTTATCCTACCTTAACTGGTGATGGCTAATATTCTATGGCCATAAACACAGACCAATCTACAACCTCAAGAAAGGTAGAACATGGCATCACCTCAAAAAGTGGCAACAAATACTCCACCTCAATAGGTAACAATGAATGTACCTCAATAGTTGTAGACCAATATACCTCAACAATCACAAACATTATCTAATTAATAATGTGTTTGTATTGGTCAATGATAAATACCAAACACCCAACAAGCATATAGTTCATAATAGGTGCTTATTTAATAGAGAGTTACCAACATCAAATAAGTACATATTAGGAAACCATTACCTTTTACCTAGCACGTGACACATATTCAAAGATAGGGACTTAGTGAATAACAAGTATTGTTTATACATACGAGTTCAACTAGTCAAAAACAAGTTCCTACTCAAACTTAGCAGGCACAATACTTTCCACAAAACCACATACTTTCATCACAACCTTAATTACCTTAAACCCAAATCCATATTCTAAATCCCAACTAGAATGTTTACCAATAATACATGTAATATCAGTAGCCTAATCCCAATGTGTAGATGCATATTCCTCATCGATTGGTATATCAAACCAACATTATACAATATCTCATTCCTCTAATATACCCTGATAAAGGCAATCCACCTTTAATAACCCAACCAAAACCATAATAAATTATACCATCAAGTTTCTTATCCCAAGATCTATAATATATGAAGGATGCAATTGTAGCCATTCAAATAGGAAAATAGACTAAGAAGTTTAAATTGGATGATGTGTGTTTATACCTATTTAACATGGAATATATCTAGATACCATTTCCTCTAGGTTATGAGCCACCAAAATTTGATAAGTATAAGGGTAAAGGATACCCTATAGAGCATCTAAAAGACTTTTTTATTGCTTTCCATCTAGTGACATCTACATACTTTTTTTTGTCCTCAAAGTCTAGCTGAATAGGCTTTGGAGTGGCTTTTTAAGTTTCTAAAAAACTTGGTATCTGAATTTGATGATCTGTTGGACAAGTTTATACAACATTTCTCTTAAAATATTGAGCATGAGATTTTATTAGTGGTTTTGAGTAAGGCCAAGAAGATAGTTGGTGAGAGCTTTATGGGTTACTTACAGTGATGGAAAGTGCTTACTAGTTACTCTACCCATAATCTACTGAATAAATATTTGGTAGTTGTGTTTCCCAAAAAATTGCATAACAAAATATATTATCAATTGGAGATTTAGTGTGCTCACACATTCAAGGAGATCATTGAAAAAGGCATATAGATTGAAAAGGCCCTTATCAACAAAGGGATTATCAAGTTGTTGTCTTCAAACTAGAACAAAAATCAGAGTCAAAACCAAAATTCAATCCCAAGTTAGAACCCTTGCCTAGTCCAAGTGAAAGAATATTCACTTGCTTAAGCTAATAATTATGAAAAACCTAAGCCACACAAATGCAACAATAATGTTTTTGGTAATGGAGTAACTAAGTCACATCATGTTCAAAAGGTGCAAACACTATATGCTCAACTTATTCCACAAATGCATCTTATTCCAAAAATGTAGCCTATCAATCAAGCATAGTCTATGACTTAACCTAGGCCATATCCTCAAATGATAAATCCACCACCTTTTCAAACTCCTCATCTAAGAAGAAGATCCACTCCTAGAGTCTTTAGTGACCTTGGTGATCCTATTGAAGCAGTGTTTCACAAACTAGTCATGGAAAATATGATTGGTTGGCCAATTTAAAAATACTTTCTTAAGGGAATACCTTATCCAGATTAGTATAAAGAGCATGAGTTCTATAAATACCATTGTGTTCATGGAAATTATATACATCATTATGTGTAGTTAAAGCACTTTATTGAGAATATGTTATAAAATGGGAAGATCTAGTTGGATATGAGAGCATATACTTCCAATCAAAAATTGGGTATTTAAGAAAATAATTATCCATAACATAATAATATCAATTAGTAATGACAACAATGAAGACCATAACCACAAAAAAGTAATAACAATAACTAAAACAAAAATGTCAACCACAAAATCGATGAAAATAAGGCCAGAATGACCCCAATAATGAATATACCTATCACATAATTGCACATGAATACAATAAAGTTGTAGGTCATATTATGGTTATTCATGTTTCTACCATTATCATATCCTAGACCAAATGCCAATAGACTAGGACCATTATCTAATAATGCCAATTAACCTACCAATGCTAGTAATCCTTATTTGACTTATGAATATAACCAAGTACAACAACAACCAAAAATTACCATTTTAGGACCCTATGCTAGTACCTCTTCATTACTCTATGACTATAGTCAAGTGCATTAACAATCAAGAATTACCCTCTCTAACCCATCTTCATCATTTTCTTGTTACAATGGTCTTGTACCCAATCTGGATTGTATAATCATAACTCAGTGGTCTAAAATCACCATCCCAAGCCTACAACCCCCAATAAATGAGCCAATCCAACCCACTATGCCAACTAGGAGTAATCTAATTACCACTATTAAGGAAAGAAAATATGATATTATGGAACAACTCTAAAAGACACCCATATAAATTTACTTCCTAGATTTATTACTTACATCTACCATCCAAAATAATATACTTACAAAACTCCTAGGCCAATCCTAAGTGCCAAATGACATTATGCTAGATAAATTCCAAGCTTAGGTTGGACACCTATCCCCAAGACAACAATTGACCTTTGACCAAAGTGATATCTCATCCCTTGGCCCTCTCTATAATAACCCATTATACATTAAAGTTGCTATAATGTTGCACATAATTGAATGTGTCTTCATAAACAATAAATTAGGCCTAAATATTGTGTCTCTGATGATAATCAAGAATATGAGATATACAATAGCTGACCTTCATCCAAATACTATTACTATCAAGGCCTATGATAATGAAGATTGGGAATCATAAGGAACCATTAATTTTCTAGTGACTGTTGGGCCTTTAATCAATAATACACTTTACCATGTGCTAGACCTAGATTTATCATACATTTTGATTTTAGGTAGACCATGGATACATGAAGTCCATGCAAATCCTTCAAAATTGCACTAGTGTATCAAGTTTCCTCACTCTAGGATGGAGGTCACTATCCATGGATATTTACAACCAATGAACACTGCAAGCATTTGGAGGCCAAATATGAAAGCTACAATTACCATTTTGGTCTAGGCCCAGTGCCAAGGAAGGATAATGACAAAGAGATACCTATTGAATTTATAGTAAATAATTACATAGACCTTGATAGCCTTACCTCATCTTCACATATGACTCCTATTGACATGTATAATAATTTTACCATTTTGGACAATGGTCTAGGAGAATATTTTACCCATGATATATTCCATATATCCAAGCTTCCATAGAATCCCAAGACCTATGGAATACTTAAATCTATGAAAATTTATATGTAATAGTGATGAAAGGGAAAATGAAAGATTCATATCCCCACACCTCTTATTTTCACACCTACCACTAGTCAATAACATGACTCATTTGCCAATTATGATTCCTAATTATACAATGACAAATTAGATAATTACTATCAAAGTGAAAAATATCCCATCCCTAATAGGATTATTGATAACCAAGCATATGAAGGTAGAGGCCTAGGGGAAAATCAATAGGGTACTCTTGAGCCCATCTCTATAACCAAATACAAAATAACTCATGGTCTTAGATTTAAACCACCTAGGGGTGACCCATGTATCTTATTTATGTTCTAACACTAATGACTAGTGATGATGATGTTGATAGTGAAGACGAGTATGATTATAACATATACAAAGACTCTTTTAGTACTAATTTATTTGACCCATATACCATTTGTACCATCATGCTAGTAATTTGACATTTCCCACTTACCCTTTATTATACTCAACTTATAGACTATGACCAATAAGAATTATTGGACCCCAAATTTTAGCTAAGTCCTTTGGTAAAGATGCATGACACAAAAGAGTCATGGCACAAAAGACCATGGCATGGGAATACCCAGTCAGAGTAAATATGTAGAATAAACATAGAACCCAATAATGAAGGTTTTAGAACACTAGTGGAAGACTTGGGGAGCACATAGGAAGTGGGAGAATATTAAGGAGTGATTCCCTAAGATGGAATAGACTAAGTCATGCATGAATCTAGCACTATCCCATGATAAATTAGGTGCTCAATAATAAGGATCCAACACTAAAGCAAGAATATAGGGGCATATAGTCCTAGGTCCTTAGGAAAATAATGTAGCTAGTTACCACGACTCGAAGTCCATTGATGATCGTTGGCAAGTCACTATGAGTGTGATTATTATTGTAACTAATTGGTTAGAGAGAACCAAGTATAAATACCATTGAATATAAATTTGTAATGGTTGATTATTATTCCATTGATGTGATCAAGGATACTATTGTGATATTTTTATCATTGTACTCAAATAGATAGCAAAGTTGTATGATTGAGTTGCACCATGAAATTATTTATGTAACTTGTGAATCTCTTCTCAATATGATGAATATAACCTACATTACTTGAATGTTATTGTTTATATTATGGAAATAATGGTGTTGGTAATCTTATATGTGTTTGTTCATTTAACTAAATTTAGGACCATAACTACTATGTATTTTTTTCCTAGTTAATCAATGAGTAAAGTGGATACATTCAAGCATGACTATATGTCAAGTACACATTCATGTAACAAAACTAATGAGAACCAATCCCTTGATGTGTGATTTGAGTAAGTGTGTGAGAAATATAATTATTGTATGAAATGTTAGTGTGCTAGCATGTGGGTTTTAATCATTTCTACATGTGCCTAAGGAAAGTTAGGCCTAGATAGAAAAAACACCAAAATTTTAGTTCCATTGCCAAGACCCATAACACTTACTTGCATGATGGTGGAAAATTCTTGAGAAATTGTCTCTTGAGATCATTGAGCAATGGATTACTAGTTTCAAAAATAAATTTGTAGTACCATTTCTCAAACTAGGAGTTTATGCACATGCATGGGTTGAAAAAAATATATACAATTCCTTATATGAGACTTTATTTGTGAAGGTAGCTATTAATTTACATGATTGGATCAAGACCTATGCTCAAAATTGATCAAAAAATCATGAATGAAAGATAACTTGGACATTAAAGCATCAAACAACTCTAACACACTTGGGAGTAATATAAATGTGAGCAGTTGATGTTTGGTTGCAAGGGGTGTTAAATAGTTATGTCTTAGAGTACATAGTTTCAACTTATTCTTATATAGAATAATATCAGTGCCAATTTATCTAAGAACCATGTGGTAGACATCTCAAGCATTTTACTTTGGAGGTGAAGAAGATTTTTATCAACTCTAGACTTGAAACTTTTCGCATGGAAGGCTAAAATCTTCTTTGCATGAGAAACATGGCTGGTGGTAGAATGCAAAGGTACTTATGAAGAATTGTTAGTTGGTATGGTATCCAGTCATTAGGAATTAAAAAATCTAAAATATGATGGATTTAGATAAAGGGTTATAGGTGGAAGAAACCTAAGAGGGGGAAGGGAAGACTCAAGAAGTGTTGTATAGATTTGGAAGGAAGCAAAAGACCATAAGGACTCTCCAACTTTCAAACCACAACCAATGCTAACTCTAGTATATAATAGATAAATAATCTAGGAAGTGGTGACTAAAGAACCTGAGTTGAATAGACCCAGTTTCCTAACCATAGTCTGAGCTCATGCTTTTGAGTTAGATGAAATAATTGTACACAACTAGGATACAAATAACATAAGAGTCAGAGATTGAACCTATAATAGAAACCTTAGTCAAACAAGTTTTAGATAATAGTGTATTAACTCTTTATTTTCCTTTGAAAAGTAATTATATGGCCCAACTTGGCATGCCTAGTAGACCTAACATAAGTAATGGGAAAAGCACTAGCCTAAACATAGTAACTCAAGCTTCCTTAGTGCCCAATATCTTGGGCATTTTTACTAATGCTATAGGTATGGGAGGTGGAATAGGTGGTGGTTCGATTGATGGACTAGGAGGAGGCACAAGAGGTAGAGGTGGACTTCCTCCCTAAGGAATAAGAGGGAATAAAAGTACTTCTCAACAAAAACCATTACAATAACTTCAACCACCCACCATATCTTATAAAATTATGCTCTATTTACTAGAATATTGAGGTTTGGAGAATGCCATAGAGCATGTTCATAAGTGGGAACTTATTTGGTGAGTGCACAACATAACCTCTTTTGAATGAAAAGTTACTCAATTTTTAATCACCCTTATGGAGTGTAAAAATAAATGGTATCAAAAATATGATCCTCAACAAGCTATAGTCAATTATGATCAACTTCAGGAAACCTTTCTCCATGAATTTGACATTTTAGAGTTTAAGCAATAGAGTATCACTATGATGAAATATGTAAAATAGGAATTAACTGAGAGTGTGCATGAGTATGATGTGTAGTTCAAGACACTTCTTTTTGAAGCTCTCATTTGAGATCAATGCTGATCAACACATTTAATGGTTCATAGGAGGTTTTTAACTCCCCTTTAAATGAACATTATCTCAGAATACTTTTACCAACCCATATGAGGCCTTGGAAGCTACCCTTCATGTTGAAGTTATTATAAATATTGATACAGGAATCAATCCTTTCATGGAGGATCAAATATTTGTAATGGAATCACAACTAGAAAATATTATTGCATATAGTGCTTATTACACTCATAATGGCCTATGGTGTTTTGATTGTGAGTTAAAAGGCCATAATTAAAATAATTATTCCCATAAGAACATATGTGCCATGTTGAAGTAATTATGTGAAATATGTCAAGAAGAGCACAATGTTCGAGCTTGTCCTCTATTGAAACTACCACTTAGCCAAAGTTATCATATTATTGTAAGATCTACAACATGTATACTTATGATACCACTGATTATCATCTCATAAGTGACATTTATGAGGTGTGCATGTGGTACACATTAAGCCTCTATTTAAAATAACTAAGATAATGGTGTTTATCATGGGTGAGGGTAAGGTTGAGGATATCGAGGTGGATGATTTCCATCACAAACTTGATATAAGTTTGGTTCCTCTAAGCATTACCAATGAGATTTGTTGATCTATCCTACATGTGCCTTATATAAAAATGAACACTATTTGGAGGAGTGCCCTGACTTGTATACAAATATTACAAAGGAAAGGAATGAGAAGGGTGTTAGTATGATACTATTTAGAGACCACACTGGAGACTACACCCTACCACTCTGATAGGCCCTAAATTTAATATTACAATGCATAATGGTAGATAATCCTAGTCTATGTCCACTCCACCTATTAATAAAGTTCAACATGAAAAGCTTTGTGCTACTTAGTATCCAAATGCTCAATAGTAGAAGGAGGTGCTCTAGGACACTATGAACTTGGTAAGATAATTACAAAGGGATATCTAGTTTTTTAAGGATCGTGATGTAACTAAATATGCTAATATATAGAAAGCCATAGACCAACATGTCATGGTGTGAGATGAATTTTAAGATCTTTGCAAGCACCTCTTGGATGAGGACATTAAACCATTGATTTTTAACTAGATGAAACATCATATTCCAAGGCCTACTGAAGATCATCAATTAAACCATGTCAAATGATAAGATATAACCATCTAACCTAGCCAACAAGGGGATAAGGAGATATTGGTGAATGCCACCATCAATGGATGGGTAATCTAGGACATCTTAGTCAACACTAGTTCATAAGTCAATGTTCTCATAAAGGATGCCTAGTAGAAGATGGCTAGCTTGACTTTAAAACCTTCACCTCATATATTATTCATGTATAGTAAAACTCACACTTTGCCCATCTGTGTCCTTAAAGATGCTACCATGGATATCCTTAGTGTTAAACTTAAAACATATTTAAAAGTCATATATTTAGTTGAATTTGATGAATTCCCTACTCTATTGGGATATCCATGGTGTTATGCCAAAAATTCTAATTTAAGTTTCAAAAAATGATACATCAACTTTGAAAATGAGGAACAACATGTGGTCATTCCATTGGATCATGCTCATGCCCCCCTTACATCAAACCAATCAATGCTTATGAGGAAATTAACCATATATATAATGTCACAACTCAAGGTAGTGAATGCCATGACCCCATCCATGATGGCATCTTATGATGGATAGATGTATAATCCTTCTTTGACACCACTAGTGATGCTTGTGACTACTGGGTGTAGGTTGACTATGACCTTACTAGGAAAATATGTGGTGCTATCGGTAGTCATAATGATAATCAATATAAGTATCATAAATGCCATATATTTGGTCATCTTATGCATGGACAAATCATGAATGCACCACTTGTAAGGATTGATGAATATCCAAAGTTCCATGGTCAAATAGAGGTTTTATATATTTATCTAGTAGTTGGAAGCCTTTTATGATTTTGATGTTGATCAAGTATGATCAATCATTCATCTTTTTGATGGCATAATTACTTGATAGTGGTGAACTTATTAATAATATTTGATTACTTGGGAACACATACATTCTGCTTTGCATCATAGATCTCATCATGAAACTAGATACATGACACTATCAATATATTGGAATTCAAGCTCTAGAACCTCACCTTGAGGCTTACGAGACAATGTGGATGATAAATGAAACTTTCTTGCCAGAATACCTTTAGGTTAATGAATTTTATGGAACTCTACACACTTGGGTAAGAACGTGTTATGTCCACAAAGAGTGCCATATAGATAAAATTTATTGGCCTATGCTTAAGAGTAATATGATAGTGGTGTTGTCATATTCATATCCTCAGATGGATTTGCACCTTTCACTACAAGATATGTGTCAAGCTATCATAGGTGACCTAGGTCCTATTAAAGACCAAATTTGAAGCATACATGGTGTGCCAAAGGAAGGATTGACCATTTTTAATGAGCTTATTGAGTAGGAATCCTCTTCCACACCTGAACCTATACTGAATCATGCACTCGTAGGGGAAATCCAAAGGGGTAAGTAGAAAATTGTATTTTAGGTTGATGAAGGTGAGGGATTTGATTTACCTAACCTATCAACTAATCATTTGGATGTACACATGAAGTATGGTGATCAAAATGTTTGTGACACCATTATAGATACAGAACACCCATAGTTGGAACCACTCCAGACCATTCAACATAATTTTGGCATGGAGGAAGTGCCCAATATGGATAATGTGGGGAATTATTGGTCTAATACCTAAATCACCAAAGTATTTGGGCTATTGAAAGAGTATCAGGATGTTTCCCATGAAACTATAGTTAGATGAAGGGTGTCCACTCTTATTTGGTAAAATACACATCAAATTATTAGAAGATGCTCGACCAATCAAAAAGAGGCCTTATCGTATGAATCCCAATTTATGCATTCATGTCAAAGAAGAGATAATATGTTGCACATGGGAGTCATTACTCCTATCAAGGAATTTGATTAGGTGAGTTTTATGGTAATAAGTATTAGAAAAGATGGATGCATATAGATTTGTGTGAATTAAAAATTAATTAATACTACTTACATTACTGACCCTTTCTTAAAATTATTCATTAAGGAGATAATTGAAGGCATTGATATATGTGAAATTTATACCTTTATAGATGGTTTTTCTAGGTACCACCAAGTTTAAATTGTAGAAGAAGATAAGCCCAAGACTATATTTTCCACCAAGTGGGGTATTTTTCTTATAATGTCATGCCATTCAGATTGAAGAATGCCCATACTATATTCTCTAGGATCACTATTGAAGCTTTCAAGGACTTTATCCATAAGTTCCTTTAGGTCTAACGGGACGATTAGATGGTTTATAGGTTAGTGAAAAACCATTTTTCCAGCCTCCAGCTCATGCTTGAGCACTAAAAAACTCTTCATATTTCTCTCAACTTGAAGAAACTTATCTTTACCACTCTTTTTGCCATTCTCCTTGGTTATGTTATTTGATGAGATGGAATTTTAGTGGACCCCAAGAAGATCACCATCATCCTCGATCTACTAGTAGTAACCACCCAATGAGAGGATTGGAACTTCCAAGGGTAGACTGGATATCATATAAAATTTATCCATGGATATGCTAGGATTTTAGTACCTCTATAAGAGTTACTAAAACATAATGGCTAATTTATTTAGACTAATACTTACCAATAAGCCTTTATTTCCCTAAAGGATAAGCTTATCACTACACTAATTCTCTAGTTTCTAGACCAGACTAAATCTTTCCATGTTCATTTTAATGCTTTTAGCATAATAGTCACTGCTATACTTGCTCCTCCTAGTGAAGGTAACTTGGATCCCCTTATATACATTGTAAGTCAAAATCTTACTCCAACTAAATGAAACTATATAATTATAAAGCATGAGGCATTATCTATGGTCTATTCCCTTCAAAAGTTTTGACAATATCTATCGGTAACGCCCTTTATTTTTTTCATGGATTAGAAGGCCTTAAAGTATTTGGTTAAAAAATTGGTATTGTATGGTCATATTTTTTGATGGATAGTGTTATTTCAAGAATTCTAGTTCTCAATTATGGTCAAACCTAGTAAGGCTAATTATGGTCCAGACCAGGTCCAAACCATCTCTCACACATTGAGTTGGGTGATCCAGTATGTGCTATAAAATATGAATTGCCTAACGTGCAACTATTTAATGTCTCATGCATTCCTAAGGAATTAGAGGACATAGCCACATATTTAAAGACTAGATCAACATTGGCTCACTTTATCACTCTATCTAAGAAGTAACTTGCCATTCAAACTACCCCATTCCAACTTATTAGGGGTGGCCTTTATAAGCTTGGATGAGATGAGGTGCTTTAACACTACATTATGAAACACAAACACACTAAGGTACTCTATGAGGTCCATGAAGGGGTTTTTGGAGGACATCACAATGGTAAAACTACCATGTAGGAGGTTCTTTTAATTGGCTTATGGTGACCTACCCCATTTAAGGATGCTAAGATTTATGCATGCTAATGTGACATTTTCCAACATGTGGGAAAGATGAATAGGTAGGATGAAATTAACATACATCCTATTCTATCTCAATAACCTTTTAAAAAGTGGGCCATTAAATTTATTCACCCCATCAACCCTATAAGAAGGCATACTAGCTCCCACTAGATCATCACCACTACTGACTATCACACTAGCTAGGCTGAAGCTATACAGACATAAGATTATACAACTGATACTAGTACCCATTTCATTTATGAGCATACCATTACCAGGTTTTATTTTTATTGAGTTTCACTAGTGATGAGGTATTCATTTCCTCAATGAGACTATCTGTGTCCTATTGATAGAGTTCATGATCACTCATCATAAGACAACACCGTATCATCCCCAAGCCAATGGTATAATTGAGGTGTTCAACAAGATCTTGAACACTACATTAACCAAAATATGTAATATTGGATGAAATTATTAGGATGATCATTTATCTATGGTATTATGGGATTGCTAGACCACTTACAAGTGATTAAACAAGAACACACCATTCAACCTTGTGTTTGGTACCAAAGTAGTTCTTCCTATAGATTTCCTTGTTCCTTCACTTCACATTATGTATGTTAGATAACTAGATGATGAGTCATCATTAAAAATGCACCTCAATGATTTATTGTAACTAGATGAAACTCATTTTCTTACACACTAGAGTTAGGGCAGAGAAAAATGAAAAAAAAAGGCATGACATGATCATCATCTCAAGAACAAGACTTTTACTCTTGACATACAAGTCTTAATATATGACTCCAAGTTTGTGTGCCGTTATGGAAAGCTTCATGCTCACTAGGATGGACCTTTTATTATTCATAGTATCCATCCCACACACATGTGTAGATCGAATCATTTAGATGGCCAATTTCTTCTTGGTCATTATAATGGTAGTCAATTATGACTATACTTTTATGAATAAGTCTTATCTTTTTGTACCAATAAGGCATATGCCATTATTTTAATTTAGGATTTATTTTATTTTAAATAAATCATTGCACTCATTTCACACCACTTTTAGTGGTTTTATAGTCAACATTTTCATTTTTATACTTATTATGTTCTTATGGAGGACCACAAAGAACTATTAATTTGGGATAGGGTTGTTACATTTATGAAGTGCTAGGATATGGTCTATAAGAATATGCATGGGAGCAAAGGCACACAAGTAAAAGTGTATAAGGATAAAATTTTATGTAAGATGTGGTGTATAACCACAAGTTAGTTAAGGTAAATAATGATTCCTACCTTTGAAATGGAAAACATTCAAGCATCTTTACAACTGTCATGCACTTTAGGAAAAATGTGGGAAGGAACATGTGATTAATATAAGGAGAATAGTGGTAATGATAAGTATGCCAACATTAAATCATGGTAATATTATTGGTCACATTTATTACATGAAGTGATAGTCAAGGAGGAGGGGTAATAAATACAAGTTACACCCTTAAGCCTATAAAAGGATAAATGGGTCATTTAACTTTTTACTATTGCTATGATTGTGAACTTATAGATCTAAAGGAATGAATTTGAGATTTTGAAAAATGATTTTCAATTCTTCTAGACAAGTGTATATTGATGAATTATGAGTATTTTTATAGCTTGAAGTGTGTATTAGTTGAGAAGAATAGACAGGGTCAGGAAAAGTATATAGATGGGTAGGATTTCTAAAGTTACAGGTTACAGAGGTCAATGCCTACCATTGATGAGCATTAAAGCAAGAGATCTAAGGATATTACACAAGCAAACACGTATTATTTTGAAAACATTAGAAAAATTTGATTCAAATTTCGGGCTCTATTAAGGGTGACACAACCAAAGAAAAAGGCTCAATGATGTAAACCATTACCTACATTTCTAGAATAAGAAGAGTTGAGTGTTTATGGGGAGATGATATTAATCAAAGAAGAAGCACTTGAATAAATAGGCTTGCACATAAGATACATAAAGATAGAGATGGTATGCCAAGTAAAGAAGAAGGTTGTTATACCCCCACCACCACCTTTGATGATTAAAGAGATGTAGTACCTAGAGATGGTTCTACATGATGAAAACTAGGTGTCTAATGTGCTACCTTTACTATATTTGACTATAACCATTTCTAGCTTGGGAATGAAGTAGAGTTGTAAAATGACTATAAGGTAGAGTGCCATAATACTGGGAGCACATTGGTATATGACTTGAATATTTTTAATGCTCTATATGCTACTAGCCTCTTCCAACTCTTAAACCTTCCTTATGTTGCAAAGCTAGTAGAAATGGTAAAGTTTTTGATCTCAGGTGTGCATAAGGATTACATCTACTTCACTAGGCATCAAATGAGAATCATGGATATAAGAATTAGTAAAGTATTAGGGTTTTAGTGCTTAGGTTTGGACTTTGCACATGATCTAGAGGACTAAGATGAGATAGATAAGATGACCATGGTGTTTGAGAACCAATAACAAGGTCATGTTATGCACATTGCAAGTCTTCAAGATCCCACCCTCTGAGTGGCCATGTGAATCATTATGATAAAGTTTGGAGGCAAAGATAGATGGATGAAGGTGGATATTCCTCACCTATATGTTACACAATAGGTTATCATGGGATTGAAATATAATTTGGCATAATACTTTGCTAACAAGATCATAAAGGATGTAGAGAAATCCCATCGAGTGCCCAAACATAGGTTTGCATGGGGCACATTTCTATTATTAATGGTGTTAAATGAAATTAGTATACCTAACTAAACCTCTAGATAATTAAAATGGGCATACCCATCCAAAAACAAATCCCATACAGAGTGTATAAGGAATTCACCTGACCTAACCTAGTCACTCCATCCTATAAGATCAAGATGAAATCATGATATGACATAATGAAGAAAGCCTTTAGGAATGAGTGTCATGTTCCAAAGGATTTACCTAAATAGGTTGGTAACCAATCCAATTTTTCCATTAAATAACACTACTCTATTGCATGCATCATGATGGCCCCCTCTAGAGAATTATCTGCCTAGCATAAGATACCATACACTTTCACAATGTGATACTTCATGAACACCATAAACCAGATATATAATGTGTAGACTATGATGATTTCTACTGAATAGATTGATTTGGAGAATCACACCCTCTACCAATTATACATCCCAAGGAAAAAGCTTATAGAGAAAGGAATGAGTTAGATAAAATTGACATAAAAGTACAACAAACATTGGTAGGAAATTATATTCATTCTAATATTTTATATGTTAAAACCCAAGAATAAATCTTCAATGAATGCAGAGTGTAAGAGAGAAAAGTTCTCTCCATAACTAGTGAAAGAAAAGAAGAAAAAGTTCCCTAGGCACAATACCAGTACAAACACTCAACTACAACCTTTAAAAAGGCAAAGGACTACCTAGGCACTACCAAATAAAGATCCACCAACCAATCAACTTTGAGGCCCAGAACTAATGACATAAACTATTCCATTAGAACAAGAGATGAAGGCACCTAAGGATAGTGACATGGAAGAGATAGAAAAGATAATAGAAGGGACCCTATAAAGAGTTGATATTGAAAAAGAAGATACTCTTGACTTTGAGAAGACACCATCACCAATGCAGTGTGAAGAGGACACTCTTGAAGAGACCACCCTTGAAGAGGTACAAATGGAGATTAAAGATCCACTTAGTGAAGAGAGGGATGGTTATAAAGTAAAATTAGGGTTGAGTGGAATTTACATCAATAATAATTCCCAAGAGCAAGACATAGATGTTTGGATAATTGAACATGATCCCTTGAAAGGGAAAGATCTAATTGAGGACTTCATTATATGCAAAAACAAGCTTGATGCAACGACAAACCTCTATGCCCAGTACTAAAAAAGAGTACCTGATAGGCAACTATATATGTAATTTAATATTGCTCAAAAGGATGCATTTGACCAAACCTAGAGGGAAATGTCATTCTTTCTCGACATGTATAATAAATAATGCCATTTTGAGATGCCCTCTGATAGTTTTGTACTAGATCTGCAAGCAACAATGCTACTCAATACTCTTTGGGTAGATCCTCACCAACTTACTTCTATACAAGCTAGCAAAACACTCTTTAAAATGGCATCTAAGGTTGCAAGGTATAATTTTTTTTATAGAGTCTGACTCATGGAGGGTCAAGAAGAAACATGCCCAAATAATGGCATTATATAATAAATAAGTCACTATAAGAATAAAGATGAAAGAAGAATTAGCTGAGTTAATGTGCCAGTTATAAGTAAAAATAGATACCAAGGTAAAAATGTTAAACATATATAAGGTTATTTTAAGTCAATACCTAACACTCACAAATGGTGTTATCCTTTCTAATGAGGTGATAGACAAACTATAAACTCTAATGGAACTACTTTTGAAATGATGTAAAGAGCAGCTTGGCCCTCAAGATGAGAAAATATGGGAAATAAAGCAGTTTACAAAAGTCATGGAGGTGTGCAAGTGAGCCTTACATAGAGTTAGATATGTTATTCCCACTTTATATGGGGTTTTTAAGAAGCTGGCATGGCCCAAAAAGATTTTAGAAGTTCAACTTAAATCAAAAGATCATTAATGGCAAAAAATAGATGATATAACCTTGTTAATAAAAGACTAATCAAAGTACACCAAAGCATTTAAGGATGTAGAGGTCATGGAAGAGAAAATAAGTACACATTGGTAGGAAATAAAGTCTAACTTTACAACACTTAGAGTATAAGTTGTATTTGAGGTCACCATACGTGAAGGCATTCATAAGGATGCATCCACATACTTTGAACATTTGTTGAATAAAGTAAATGAGTGTCCTAACCAACTCAAGGAAACTAAGAAGCTAAAAATGGCCATTAAAGAAATAAAAACAAAGCTGCTCAACACCTTTTCATAGTGGGAAGGTGTTAAGGAGATTGAGTAGGTTAGGCCTAAGTTTTTGGAAGATTTTCAAATTGATGCTTAGTCCAAGATGGACTAATGGCATAGTGTGGGGTGATATTGGAACCAAAATTTGGCTAATTCATTTGGTAAAGATGTATGATTCAAAAGAGTCACAACATAAAATACCATTGTGCAAGAATATCTAGTCTGAGTAAATATGTAGAATAAATGGATGACCTAAAAATGAAGGATTTGGAACACTAGTGGAAGACTCAAGGAGAACATGGGAAGTGGGAGATGGTTAAAGAATGATTCAATGGTATAAAATAGACCAAGTCATAGATTAATATAACACCATCTCATGGGAACATAGGCACTTAATGACAAAGATCCAACATTGAAGCAATAATATAGGGGCACATAGGCCTGGGTCCTTAGGAAAATAATGTAGCCAGTTGCGATGACTCTAAGACCATTGATGATCATTGGTGAGTCATTATAAGTGTGATTATTATTGTAACTACTTGGTCAAGGAGAACCAAGTTTAAATACCCCTGAATAAAACTTTGTAATGGTTAATTATTATTCCATTGATGTGAATGAGGATACTATTATGATATTGTTATCACTATACTCAAATAAATATCAGAGTTGTATAAATGAGTTACACCATGAAATTATTTATGTAACCTATGAATCTCTTCTCAATATGATGAATAGAACATGCATTACTTGAATTTTATCATTTGGATTATGGAAATAATGGTGTTGGTTATCTTATGTGTTTGTTAATTTAATTAAATTTAGGACCATAACTACTAGGCATTTATTTTTTAGCTTATCAATGAGTAAAGTGGATATGTTTGAGCAATTTTATATGTTAATTACACCTTCATGTGACAAAAATAGTGGGAACTGGTCCCTTGCTGCATGTTTTGGGTGAGTGTGTGAGAACTCTAATTCTTATGTGAAATGCTAGCACACCAACACATTGGGTTTTAATCATTTTTGTGCATGCCTAAGGAAAGTTAGGCCTATATATAAAATAACACCAACAAGAATCCATAGTACCTTTATATGAGTTTGAGAATAATGAGGCCTTTTGTTATTTTTGGGCCTATGAGACACTGTTCCATTAGGACACCATAAACAAGGGTTCATTATCAATTTGGATCTCACTACCTATTTCTAAGAGTGGGTGAACACCCTTAGCTAAAAAAAGAATAAAACATTGAGGTCACAAAGTGAAAAGCTTTTTGAGGCACTTTTAGACCAAGGTAAAAGTAAAGACAAAGGCTAGTCTCTTGGTGAAAACATGTTTCAGTCTCCACTAGACAGGGATGTTCACCCTTATTTGAATGAAGGTCAAGAGATAAATAATAATGAACTTGATTTTGGGTTTGAGCTCAATACAGAGGAATAACATTCCTTAATATTTTTTTTTGAGAATGTCCTATAGTGTTTGCTACATGGCCCTTGATACCATTAGGTGATTCAGATTCATCTTGTTTAGGAAAGCTTGAAGAACCAGTCTAACTAGAGGAATTTGCCATTGTAGGCCAATTCACATATTTTCCAAATATTATATAATATGGCTTCACTCTTCTAGTAGATGATATTTTAGAAGTCAACATTTGGATTACAAAAGACTTAAAATGGATAAAAATAGGTACATCCCTCTCCAAGGAGGAACATGAAGTTTTTATAGCCCTTTTGAGGGAGTTTGTTGACATTTTTGCATGGGCCTATTTGGACATGCTAGATATAAATCCCACCTTAGTTGTAAACCATCTCATTTTACATCTTGATGCTAAACCCATGAAGTAAAAACTATATAAGATGCATCCCCATATTGTTGTGTTAGTTAAGAAAGAGTTGGAAAAACTCTTGGAAGTGAGATGCATCAGACTGATCGACTATTTAAAGTGGATCTCCAACATTATGCATATCAATAAAACACCATAAGGGATAAAAATTTGCTCTAATTTTTGAGACATAAATAAGGCCTACCCCAAGGATGAATTTCCTCTATTGAATATCAACATGATAGTTGAATCTATAACTGAGTATGAAAATTTTTCTCTCATGGATGGCTTTTAAAGATATAATCAGATCAAGATTCCAGTAGAGCATTGACATAAAACAATGTTCACCACTCTTTTGGGAACATTTTTATATCAGGTCATGCTATTCAACCTCAATAATTCTAGGTCAACATACCAAAGGGATATGCCCATTATATTCCATGACATGATACATGATATTATTGAAGACTATGTTGATGACATGTTGGGTAAATCTAAGATCAATGTAGATCATCCAATCATTCTAGAAAGGATACTTGAAAGGATTCATGAGTACAAGGTTTGAATTAATCCTAATAATTTCATCTTTGGTGTTACTTCAAGAAACTTGTTAGGATTTATTGTCTCTCACCAAGGCATTGAAGTTGATCTTGCCAAAGTGCCAAGCCATTATTAAGATGCTACAACATTCCACTTTGAAGTAGCTTTGTAGTTTACAATGAAAAAATTAGTCTATTATATGCTTCATTTTGTAGTTGGCTAATAAATTCCATCCTTTCACTCATTTATTAAAGAAAGGTATTAAATTTCTTTGGGATGAAGAATTTTAGAAATCCTTTAAGCATCTAAAGGAATACCTAGCCAATCCACATGTTCTATTACCACTAATGCCATGGAGGCCATTCATACTTTATCTATCTACCAATGATAATTCCTTGGGGGTACTTTTAGCTCAATAATTTGAAAATGGGAAATAACATGCCATGTACTATCTAAGTTGTACACTTGTATCATAAGAACATAAATACATCAATTGAAAAATCTTATTTAGTTATGGTTTTTACAACCCAAAAGTTGCATCATTATATGCTTAATAAAAAGACCATAATAATTTCTAAAATAGATTTGCTCAAGTATCCACTATCAAAAATAACTTTACAGGGTCGCATGGCTAAGTGGATCATGCTTCTAAGTGATTTTGGGATTAGGTATGTCAATCAAGTGGCCATTAAGGGATAAGTACTTGTAGATCAACTTGTTGAAGCTCCCCTTTCAAAAACTCAACCACTCACTTTTGCATTCCCAGATGAGTCCATCATGACCATCATAAAAATACATCCTAAGGAACAACACTAGAAGGTGTATTTTGATGTATCATTCACATCTCATGGATCAAGAGTAGGCCTGCTATTTATTACACCATAGGGAAATCTCATTCCAAAATAATTTTGTATCAACTTTCCTTATACCAATAACATGGATGAATATGAATCACTCATTTCATGGCTTCATCAAGTCTTATAATGGAACATTCAACATCTCTTGGTTCATGGTGATTCTCAACTAATCATCAATCAAGTTAAAAATCAATTTCAAATCAAAGATGATAAGTTGGTACCATACAAGGCCATGGTAGACATTTTCAAGCAAAATCTTACCCACATTTAGTTTAAACACATACCACAAGCCAATAAAAGGATAATAGATGTCATGGCTACCATTGGTTCTTTGATCTGCAACACAAACAAGGTAAAAGGCTATTAGTTACTCATTAAACAACTTCTAATGCTTACTCATGAACCTTCAACCATTAAAATGATTTGTGATATTTTTGTTCCTAGTTCTATTTGGTATTTTAACTTATATAGTTACCTTTATGACTAAGTCATTCCACTAGACCTTTCAAAAAATAAATAAAAACCTTCACACACTAGGGCTCTTGATATACCCTACTCGGTCCAACCCTTTATTACAAAAGCTTTGATGGAACTTTGATTCATTGTTTCAATTTGATATAAGCCACATTGGCATTGAGAGAAGTTCATGAAGGATTTTATGGATCCCACACCAGTAGGGCAATCCTTACCAAAAATCTCATATATATTGGTTATTATTAGCCAACCATGAAAGTAGATGCAACTACTTATGTAAAAAGATGTAACAAATGTCAGAGGCATGCAAATTTGATTCATGTTCTGGCCAAAAAACTCAAACCAATGACTAAACCATGGTTATTTTGAATTTGGTGACTCAATCTCATCAAGAAGATTAACCTTACCTCTTCAAATGGACATAAACACATCCTTACTACCACTGAGTATTTCACTAAGTGGGTTGAAGCTATACCCCTCACTGACATGATTCGAAAACAATTTTTCAAATTTATCTTCAACCATCTCATTTGCCATTATGGTATCCCATCTAACATAAGGATTTCAGATCACTTTGTGCCAAGTTTAACATTATCCAACACTTTTACACTTTATATTACCCACAAGGTAATGGCCAAGCAGAGGCATATAATAAGACCATTATCAATATTCGTAAGAAGATTGTCAATGATGCTCATCATGATTGACACCTATAGATCTTCCATATCCTCTAGTATTACTATACTAATTACCATACTCTAATAGGAGCCACACCATATTCACTTGTCTATGAAACTAAGGTCATTCTTCCCATCAAGGTCAAGTTACCTTCTCTACATATCTCATTGAAGCACATCCTTGATGACAAGGATTATATAGTAGCTTGTCTATAAGAAATGGAGTTAATGGATGAAAAATTCATGGCTATTGTGAAAAACCTTAAAGCATATCATAACTGGATACATGGTCTATATAACTGATGTGTCAAGAACAAAGAGTTTGTGCTTGGTGATATTGTACTCAAAGAAAACTAGAAGAACATCATGGTCAAGAAAAAGAAAAAAGGAAAGTTCAAGCTTAATTGGATAGGCCCTTATGTCATTGTTGTTAATTATTGCTTTGAAGCTTATAGGTTAGCTACATTGAAAGGAGATAAAATTGATGATCCCATGAACATAATACATCTCAAACATTATTTAGTTTGAGAGACCTAAGGTATTATCTATGAGGATCATTTATGTCTTACCCTAATATCACTTTCCTTGTACTATACCATTAACCATTCCTTCCATACCTTTCCTATTGGCCAAAGTTGTTTTACCCTCCCTTATCCACCCCTTTTTGACCTTGGTTTGGATCCATTGGTTCTTTAGGCACTTTTAAAGAGGGGATTTAGATTAAGTTTCAATAGTTAATTTAACATTTCACAAAGAGGTAGTATCTTGGGGTAGTATGATAGTGGTTTGGTAATTGCATTCTTCATTATTATCACATTCTATCTCATTCTTGGTGCTACTAATTATAACTACCTTTGGGAAAATTAGTATCATTGACCCATTCCATTGTTTCCTCATTATAACTACCTTTGGGAAAATTAGGAGTAACCCCATTTTTATCCACATTATCACATCCCTATGCTATAATATTCCATTTACCTAATTTATGAACTCATTTCCACTTAGTTATATTATTATACTATAAGGAGGAAATACAGTGACTTGAGGTCCTATAAGACTATGTAGGCATCACTCAATTTACATTGAGGTTGGATCAGTCACCCCTTTAACACACTCTCACCATTTTGTGAGAATCTTTAAGTCATGCTCTCACCATTTTTTGAGTTTACCCATTTTTTGTCTCATCATTATCTATTGAGTTAAGATACCTAAAAACCCCAAAACATGGATGTATAGATAATCATTCAGATTATATCCTCACCACTTAGGATGTGCATCTCGTAGTCAGAAGGTATAACTGAAATATTCTCATGGATTTTGTCATAACCATTTCCATTTATCCATTTAATTTTATGATTGTATTTCATCCCATTTATGGGAGAACTAAATTTGGCCTAAATTTCACATTGGATATTATGTTCATGGAACTATGCAGGTAATGCCCAATTGCCTAGTGTATTTAGAGTCAACTCATCCAACTTCGATGATTGATTTTATTCATCTTTATTTTGTATCATTATTTCCTCTAGGGTTATCTCCACCAATTATCTCACAATTTTATGAATTTTATGCTCTTGCCATTTTGTGAGTCATCAACCTTTTACACTCTCATTAGTTTATGAGCAACCATTTCCAATGCTCTCATCATTTTATGAGATTATCCTTATTCTAAACCTTAGTTGTAGTAGACATTATGAATTACCAATTTAATTCATTTATGAATACTCACCTCTTACTTTTTAGTGTTTTTAAAGCCTAAACCATACTCTCTCACTCATGTGGTTTTTTTGTGTTGATGCTTTCATGATTGTGAGCATCATCCCTCTCTTTTTATACACACTCACCATTTTTTTTAGACCATTTTTATATTCCTCTAACAATCAATCATGTTTTCTCATCATTAATTTTCTTCTATCGCATATCTTGGGAGAACTAAATTTGGCCTAAAGTTCACATTGGATCTTATGTCCATTGACCTATGTAGGCAACGCTCACTTACCTAGTGCATCTAGAGTCAGCTTGGCTACCCCTTCCTTTTATTCTATTCTCCCATTTTATTTTTGTGTGTTGTTATTCCCTATAGCCTAAGGGTAACATTGTTAGTCTTTTATTATTACATTATTATACATGCATCATTGCTATCTAGCTTAGGGTTTACCCTATTGCCAAGAGTAACACTTATATTACACATGCAAACATAATTTGTATTTATTTGTTTTAACATTGTGATTAACCATTATTTGTATTTTGCCTTTGTCTATATAGAATAGTTTATTTATTGCGCTTTCCTTTGATTTGGATTTTTTTCTTTTGTTTATTTTATTTTATTTTATTTATTTGTGGTCATGTTTGTTTATTTTTATTGGTGTTTTGTCATTTCTTTATTTCTTTATTAGTGTTTTATTGTTCATTTGTTTATTTTTATTGGTGTTTTATTGTTTGTTTATTAGTGTTTTATTTTTTTTTGTTTTATTTTTATTTTATCATTTTTAATTTTTATTTCTCAGTTTCCATATGATTCTTACACTTTATTTACACTTGAGTCTTGGTTACCCATATCTCGTACTTGAGTTGTGAATTAGTGTATGTTCCTCCACTTTGTTTATTGTAGTATATTCACTTGGTATTTGATTATTCATATATTAGACCTAAGTGATTTGTATTTTCATTTAAACTAAATTTTCCATGGTTTAGATACACATTGTTATTATAGTTATCTATAAATATGATATATAATATGCCAAACTACATCAAAATTAGGCCAAATAATCTATCAAATAATGCAGTATAAAGTACTTCTTTTTGACACTTGAAAATATCCTCAACCTACCCAAAAACTACCCAAATGCAAAATAATTTAATCACAAATGAATAATAATCCCTACTAGTTAGGATGCACATCTCCATACTAGCAGGTAACCCAAATTCATGTTTATCCTTTATACTAGCTTAATCTTACTCTATAAGTACACATATAATACGTAAGCCCCCTTTTCATGATTTTCCATACTGGGACAATGGCGAATTGTATCACACTTCCATCCACCCTATTGGGGAAAACCACTATGTTAATGATTATAACTGACTCTAGAAAAATCATTATTTTTTGATCTATTCACCCTACTGGGGAATTTTCACTATACTGATGATTATGATTGCCTTTGGGCAAATCATTCTTTTCATCTTGCCTACCAGGGAATCTCACTATGATGATTATAACCACCCTTGAGAAAATCATTCTTTTCATTTGCTTTATTGGGGCATCTCAATGTGCCACTGATTATAATCACCTTTGGGTAAATTAGTATTTCCACCCCCATTTCCTATAGATCACATCATTTCCTTATTTTTGAGGAAATGTTCACTGACCTTATTTGCCTCCTACTCCCTTGAAGGGGCATCCAAGGCTCATCCATCACCTTCTAAGGCATTAGCCAAGGCATTAATGACTTTTTTATTATGAGAAGATGTTACTATGCCTATATCTTGTAACATCTTCCTAAACAAGGGAAAACTACAGATACCCCATTTTGGCCACAATTGTGCTTCAACTAGACTTTAGATTGGTTTCTACCAAATAGTGCAAATTAAGCCTAGGAATCACTATATGTCCCAATTTTTTTTGCACATCAAACATTAGTACCAAGAATCATGTTGAGGCATCCCTATTTGGGGTATTATCTTATATGAAATAGTAACATCTCACAAATTCATCTCTAGTTAACTTACGACCTAGAAAATTGATAGTTTAGCCTTTAAATCCATTAAGTGGGGAACTTAAACAATTTCTAAAATGCAAAAATTATAAGCATAATGATTTAAATAAGCAAATAAAATTAAACTCTTAAGTTAAATTTCCATGTAAAATTAGCGAATATAAATTATATAAAAAGGAAATTCCAATAAAATTGAGGTCATGATGATGTCATCATCCTCAAAGTCAAGAAATTGAAAATATCTCCCTGAATGCTTTAAATTTAGAGCCATGATTAATAAATGGGATATCTATCCCAAATATTAATGAATTTTTACCTCCTTAACTTAACTAGGGTTAATCTAAACTTAATTGTAATTAACTCTAACCTAACTACACTTGGGTTAGATTAAATTTTAAAGGCTATACATACAAAGCCTCACCCATTATTCAACAAGATCTTTTGGTGTAATGGTATTATGAAAAAATACCTTCAATTAGACTTTTGTGTAATTTTATAAGGTTCATTTTTTGAGAGAGAGAAGCATCAAAGCCAAGCCAAATCCAAATCCAAGCCCAACATTTCCAAGGTGACAAGGAGAGATGATAGAAGGAGCACCATTTTCAAAGACTCTTTGAGCACATGACCAAGTATATTCCTCCATGGATAAAATACAAATCTTGATCTTAAGGAAGGTGAATAATGATTGTTTTTTCTTCCATTGATATTTACTTATATTGTTCTCTTGCCCCTTGAGTATCTAAGCTTGAGGTGTTAGCGTTATTAGTGTGTTTTTATTTGTTTTTTATCATACTAACATAATAATAACTCCCCTCTTAGATTTTTATTGATCACAAAACCTATAGTGGAGTTACATGTGGTGTTGTAAGTCCATACTATTTTAGGTAGTTTATTTTCCCAATCTTTCTATTGATGCTAACTATCTTGGTCAAGATGTTTTCTAACTCTCTATTGGTAATTTTAGCCTATCCATTAGCCCATGGATGATATGGAGATGAATTTTGCTTGATTATTTGGTAATGATATATGAATGCTCTAATCATATTATACATGAATTGAGGGCCATGGTTAGATATTGTGGCTCTTGATGCTCCAAACTATTGCATAATTTAATAATACATAAAATCAACAACTAGTTCTTCTCTTACAAATGGGAGAGATTGAACCTCTACCCATTTGGTAACATAATTTGTGAATACAAGTAGATATTCATTTGTTTGAGATTGTGGATATTTAGGGCCAACAAATTCCAACCCCAATTTATAAAAAGGTCTTAGAATCACTTGAGGATGGAGAGGCATTTTATTGGACAAGGTGGGTTTTACCATCCTTCTATAAAGATCACATTGCCATACATATATTTTGACATCCTTGTAAAGTTAATGCCATGTTGTCACAAAATATTGCACTATAGAGGAGTTTTTTCCTCCATATTTGGCCAACATGGGAATACATATAGGTATGTGGGTTTACCTATAGTAAAAGTAGACCTCTAGGTTTAAGGGCTAACTCCATGAATTTAACTTTAAATGCTTATCACCTACACTAACTATTTGTTTGTAGGAAAAGGAACATAATTATGCATGAAATAAAGCTACTCTAAGGTGGTGATACATTAGGAGGATTTACACAATACCTACAACACTAGTTTCAAAGTCATAGAATACTCTAGCATGAATGTTTCAATATGGAGGTGATCTACATGAGGACTATCCAAGGTAAGTGAACCATAGATCAATTTTAGATACTAAGGATACTTGTATTCTTTAAAATAAATCTATACACTTGGCAACACTTCATTTTACCTGATAGAGTGAAAAAAATTGTGTCAAACATGGAAGGATTGAGAGAAAGCCAGGATAGATGAATATAACTTAGCTATTCACTTTACATCTATTAACACACTTTTAAAAGATGATATATAAACTAAAAATAGATTTTATTTATTATTAAAAGGAAAGATACAACATCAAACTAGTAGGGCTTCACCATACATGGTGTAGAATTAATTAACAAGAGCCAAAATGGCTAATGCTTATAGAATTTGAGAGAGGAAAGAAGAGAATGAAGTCAAAGAGTCACAAATTTTTTTGTTAAGATGAGAGAAGGAGTTAAATATATATAGGAATAGAGTATAGGATAGACCATGTAAGGTCTACCTAGACAAATGTCATTTAAAGGCATGAAACTCCTCAAATCTAGCATAAAAGTCTCTCAACTAGCTTCTTGAAACTAACGTCATCATTTGGACTTCCATGAGTACTCCACAATAGACTAGGGATAGGTGAGATAATTGTAATATGAGGTAGGGGTTATAAAAATGCTCCAAAATTCATTGGATGTGTCCCTAGTCATCATTATTCTTTTGGATAAGTGTTTTCACTACCTGCAATCATAATCACCCCTCTTTCACTCACCTTTCACACTTGACACCAAGGTAGTATTTCGTTTCTTAGAATAATATATATAGAGGATGATGTGACACCTTTCAAGAGTCCTCATTCCCTCATATTAATTAGGTATACCTTAAAAGGCCTCCTAATTAGAGTTTTCATCTTCTCATTTGGTGATCACTCTTTATTCACTATGCCAATTTAGATTAGCTGAGATGAAGGTGATACTAGAGGAATTTGTGAACTTAGAGAATGAAATAGATGTACATGGGAGGTTATATTAGGTCTCAATATATCTCCCAAATTGATCTAAATCTATTGACTCTCCCTCAAACCTATAAAACATCAAAAACTACCAAATAAACTAGTTTTGTGCCTTCTCCATACAAGTAGGGTGGAAGTCAAATTGATGGGAAGGATATCTAGGGAGTCATCTACAAGATTAAATTAATTTCATAGTCAAACTATCCCTCTTAGATGCCTTTCTTTCTTCATCTTTCTCATCAAGCCATTACCAAAGGTTTTGGAGGGTTTAGAGAGGTTTTAAACTTTAAGGATTATTCATAAATTTGTGAGATCCAAAAACTTAAAAAATTTAAATAATTTTTTGTTAAGACTAAATAATTTTTCCTAACTCAAGATTCCATGCTAGATGTCTATATAGATATGAGCCTTCAAAGTTGCCTTCTTGAGTTAGTTCTTACATTCTATGCAAGATTGAGTTGGTATGAGTCAAAGTTGACCTCTTTATGGGGTTTACCTACAAGAAAAAAGTTTTTTCCCACCTTATAACTCCCCATGAAGGTGATACAATGTTTATAAATTCTCATATAGCCTTGGAAGTGGTATTAGACCCCACTTTTACTTTAGGCCTAATTTAGGCTTAACAGGTCTAGCTTGCAGTTAGGGTTTAAATCTCTCTCTACATACCTTATTTGTGTTTTGATGCTTAAAACATTATGTTTCATGTTTATTAAAACTATTAACATCTTTATTTAAACTCTCAAATCCTTTAAGCATCTTTATTTCATCATCCACTTCTCAAGCCTACATACTTGATTGCCTGGAGTACCCTCTATCTAAGATAGAAAAAAGGGTATCTCCCCTATCTACTTAGGAAATTTTAAGGTATGGGGATTTCAATAAAGTCATGAAGGTAATTTTTATTAATTTTAATGGTTATATTACACTCATAACACCTTCAAACTTCATTAAACCCTAGATAGACTTCTTGAAGCATTGAATGTGTAGGATTTTAGGTATGGACTATATTTGTACTTTGGAAACCTCCATACTCTATTTTCTTGACCTGAGGATATCATGAGGTGGAAATTATAATACTTAAGGCATTAAAAATAATTTCAAACCCCATCCTCCATGACTAGTAGATTGTATGCTTACTTAGAAAAAGGGCAAGCCTATAGGTGTGTACTTGCATATTAGACCTTATATATTGATTTAAGTAATTATTGAAATACTTAAGAATAATTACACAAATTAAATTGTATATTACACATATTAAGTTATTAAAATACATCCACTACTATGTTCAACATGTATTTTCAACCTACAGTCAATTATAGATGACCATTTTGTGATCAAAAGGAGACTTGTAGATTGTAGTCTAGATCACAAACCTATATTTCAACCTCTTTGAGTGTCCTTTAAATTGTTAGTACCAAATTCATGAAAAATGATATATCTAAATTCAGTTTTATAACATTTAAAAACTATTAGGGTTAATGCTAATGTAGATAACACTATCATATTTCAGTGAAGAATTGTTTGAGTTTGAAGTCCTCCTACATTACTCTCTCTTGTTCAAACATCTATGATCTCTTACAAGTTATTACCATTATACATGGGATACCTAATTAAATAAATTGGAACCATATATAACTCATTAATTAAACTATAGGAGGATCAAAATAAAGGTGAAAATCCTATTTTAGGAAGATTCAGGGAACATGTCTCTAAACTCAAATTCTCTAATCATGACTCATAATTCAAGTTTACCTGCCATTTTATGGTTTTAAAATTTAATACTATGGAATTTTAAACATATAGGACCTTAATTAAGGTTTTAAATATGTCTAAATACCTCTTTGAAACACTTTTCAAGTCTCTATGAGAGCTACTTGTAGGTGGGACATTTTAGTACATAGGGTAGTGGAAGTAATTCATCAACAATGTGCATGGTTATGGCCTTATAGTTCATCTTATAACTTCTTAACTTATTAAAATGAATCCTTTTAACCATAAGGGTCCTGAAACCAGAGACAATTCCTCCATTGTAATGTGATTATCTCTTGTGGAGGGCACCTGTAAGTGGAAATCAATGGTGTAGGACTATATGTGTTGGAGAACTAGTTGTCACAACTAGTCTTATGACATTTAAAGTTATTGGATTGATTATTAATGTTATAAGAATGTTTTAAAAACCTTAAAACCCCTCATTAAAACTCCATGAATGTTATCAAATATTTCATTAAGCTAACTGTATATGATAATTATGTAGAAAGTTGACTGTATTATGAGTTTCTTGATTGTAACTCCATGTGAGACCCTTTAAAACTAAGTTTGGAAAGAGAGGTGATTTACAAAACATGGGAAAAATGAATTAAAACATATCACCATATTATTAAGCCACTAAAAGGACATGAAGCGTCTACAAATGGTGAAAACCTATCTGTAACATAGCAATGGGGCTCTTGCCTATAACTTAAGATGCTTGGCCCATCAAATCACCTCTAAACATGAAAATAAGGATGGAAAATATGAAAGGAAGATGTACACATCCTATAAAAGTAATTTCAATAATTTAATTGTATGAATAATATCATACAAGAAGAAAACCTACAGGTTGTGGGAAACAACATGTAGAAAGAGATAATCAAATTCTTAAGCATGGTTCATAAAGAAAAAGTGACCAATATTAGAAATCCTACCATGAAATTGAAGTGGAATAAGTGTAATATCTACCACCTATAATATTTGACCTGAAACCTTTTTTATTAGCCATACCTTTAGAAGACCTATTGACCAATTTTGCATGTCTAGTGGAGTGATCAAGGACAAGAACAATTTTCAGAAATTTTTGAGCTTTAAAAATATGATCAAGCATTAAAATGAGTTTATAGAAGTTGAATATCCATTACACAAGATTTACACACATGCCTCTTTCCTTTATGGGTCGTACAATTGCCAAAACCTCCTCTTTTAATTTTTTTTTCTTGATTTCAGTTAGGAACTAGAAAATTTTCAATTATAAATGATAATATTGACAAGCACCTAACATATTTTATATTGGAAGAGAGTTTGGAACATTTTTACACCTAGGAAAACTATACCACCCTCATAAATGATTCTAATATGCACTTTAAGTGACATAGAATGACTTAGGAAATAATTTCACAATGATAAAGGTGATGACAAATTAAATAACATAAAATAATAAAATTAAACATATATAGGACCCTAATATACTCCTATAAAAGCTTTGGACTATAGGGGTTTGACCTATTTTGACTTGTGGTCAAAATAGTCAAAATTCTTAGTGATTTCTAAGCATGGTATGCTTGCTATGCCTGAGACTAGTAGCCTTTTCCTATCCATTGGTATATAGAGTCACATATGCATATATATGTTACTAAATTTTCATTTAAAATAGATCAAACACAATAAATAATAATAAAAATACATAAAACAATATACCACACACTTATGCTTCATGAGCACTTATGGAACACACACACAAACCAAAAAAACTAACTCAAACACAAACTAACCTAAAATAAGCACTTCCTCCTAGTTCAAATGGGAAGTTTTAAACCTTTTATAATACATTAAATTAATTATTGGATAAGCCATGTAGCCTTTTAACCCTTGGTATTGATGTCTCCATCTTCTTTATGATATTTGCCAACCTCATTGGCATGATGTTCAATGAAATCAAAGTAGCTACAAGTAAATAAATGATGGAGATGAAATATTATTTCATTTCAACAACCTCAACCTTCTCATAGGATTCCTCAAATACAACCTCTAATGGTGGTTCAACAAGACATACCTTATTTTTTTCCATGGTGCTCTCAATAAGATCATGTTTCTTTTCAACTACAAGTTCTTCAAGCTCATCAAGGAGCTCTGCATAGTCCACCCAATTTTAGTCATTGTCATCCATGGAAAAATATATATCCACCTTCTCATGTACTTGTCTTTCAACTTGGATAAGTTATTCAAGCTCTTGAAAATGTTTCATTTGCTACTTTTAATCATCATTGTTTTCCTTGTCTTTGAGAACCACCACCTCTTCAACTTTTTATTCTTGATGTATGAGGTCATCAAGCTGATATTCATTATGCTCCAATGGATTTGAGGTTGGTTCAACATTAGGCTGAGGTATTAAGTTATCTTCAAGGATAATATATTCCATGGCTGCACCTTCTTGAACAATGACTTGAAGTTCATATTCATTTTGATAGCATACTTAACTTCATGCTTGTTATGATCATCAACAACCTCTTGATTAGGTGTGTACTTCTTAGGAGAAGAGATTGAATCACTTAGCTATTCAAACTCTTGGTTTATTTCATGAAACTTTGACCATAAGTCTTCCTTCTCATGACTATCATGTTCAAGAGCTATTTCATCATGGGTATCAAGCATGGGGTCTTTATCAAGAACTTATTCCTTCATATTTTATCAAATTTTGTATAGATAGCTACAATAGAATATTCAATGTCTTTCTCCTCATTCAAGAAGATAGAGTTACACTTGTGTTCACTAAGGGGATTCCCTATGGTGATTTCTTCTTCATAGATACTCATGACATCTTATTAATCAACTATAGCTTGGGCTTGTTCATCTTCACTTGCTTCCATCAAAATGGGCCCTTTTTCAAGAAGGGGTGAGGTAGGAGCTTGATGTATAGGCTCATGAGTTCAATATGGGGTATGAGATGTGGTGGAGGGCTTATTAATGGATTTAGGAAAAAGGACTTCTTGAGTAAGCTCATGGGAAAGTGATAATTTGGGTTATTTAAAAAGAAAAATACTTACTTCAACTGAATCTTCACCTTACCAATAGCCTCCTTAAGGATCTTCAATAGCTATAGGTTGAATTTTATCCTCTTTTTCTTCCCACATATTTAGCCTATTTATTAAACATTGGGAACACTTCTTTTCCAAGTTTAGTTGCTCTTTGATTTCCCATTGAGTTTCCTCTTACCCTTCAACTATCTCCAACACCTTCATACAAATTTGAGAAACACCTCTTAACTATTACATCTCATTGTTAGGGAGTACATCAAACTCATCACCCCATTTTATCATCCACTTGTCATTATCTAGTAGCTCTAGTATGAGTGCCAACAAAGATTTGATATAAGATGGGGTTGATGGAGGAGAAGGAATGTGATATTAGGGATTATGAAGGGATTCAATTTTTATTACTATGAGTTCATAGTTTGTCTTGAAGAATATTTTTGTAAAAATAATTAGATCATATAATTCTTCATTACAATATTGATAAGAATCCTCTTGAGGTTGATAGGCATCAAGGTATTGTTGGTAGGGGTCATATTGGGATTGATAAGAAGGAAATTCTTGATAAGTTTCTTATTAGCCTTATTCATAGGGTGTATAACAACATGATGCCCATATGGAGAAGGAAAAGGATGGACATGGGGATTCCATGGCTCATAGGATTGGTAGCCATTTTGATAAGACTGTTGAGGGGTATAACATGGTTCATATCAAGGTTGATAGGGAGGTTCATAGTAGGGATATTCACCATAACTATTAATATCAACCTCATAGGTCAAATGAGATACAATAATTGATCAAAACCTTCAGAAAAAAATACCCGAGTTGATTATAACTATAATATTTCATTTGAGTTCACCATTGGTACTATCTTGCTTGCTTCTAAAAGTTGATTAGAGGAAAGACACACCATTAATCTTTCCACTCTATTGGACTTTGGTCTCATTGGGTATGATAGAACTATTTTCATAAAATATTTCATGCTAGATGAGTTATTTAAGCCTCCTCTATATTTTGACAACATGGGAATCCTTATAGGTATGTCGGTTTACCTATAGTAGAAGTAGACCTTTAGGTTTAAGGGCTAGCTCCTTGAATTTACCTTGAAGTGATTATCACCTACACTAAATGTTTTCTTGTAGGAAAAGGGATAAAATTATACATGAAATAAATCTGATCTAAGGGGGTGATACACTAGGAGGATTTCCACAAGACCATCGCACTTCTTTCACTAAGAAACAAGACCTAGAACACTAGTTTCAAAGTCATAGAATGCTCTAGCATTAATGTTTCAATATGGAGGTCATATGGATGAGGAATAGCCAAGTTAAGTGAACCATAGATTAGTTTAAGACACTAAGTCTACTTGTAAAATTTGAAATATACCTATACACTTGGAAACACTTCACATGACCTGCTAGAGTAGAACAACTTGCATCAAACATGGAATGATTGAGAGAAAGCCAGGATAGATGAATATCACTTATTTATTCACTATAAATCTCTTTAAATAATTTAAAAATATTATTATGAACTAAAAATATATTGTATTTATTATTCAAAGGAAAAATAAAACATGAAACTAGTAGGGCTTTACCATACATGGTGTGGAATTAATTAATAAGAGCCAAAATGGCTAATACTTATAGAATTTGAGAGAGGAGATAAGAGAATGAAGTCCAAGAGTCAATTTTTTTTTTAAATGTGAGAGAATGAGTTACATCGGTAGAGGAATGGAGTATAGGATAGACCATGAAAGATCTACCTAGACAAATATCCTTTAAATGCATGAAACTCCTCAAATCTAGCATAGAAGTCTCTTAACTGGCTTATTAAAATTGCCCTCATCATTTAGAATTACATAAGTGATCCAAAATAGACTAAGGATAGGTGAGATAATTTAAATATGAGTTAGGGTTTATAAAAATTCTCCAACATCCATTTCACGTGTCCCTAATCATCAATATTTTTCTAGCTAAGTATTCTCAGTGCATACAGTCGTAATCACCCCTCTTTCACTCACCTTTCACACTTGACACCAAGATAGTATTAATTTTATTATAATAGTATATACAAAGGGTTATGTGACATAATAAAGAGTCCTCATTCCCTTATATTCATTAAGTAGACCTTAAAATGACTCCCAATTGGAGTTTTCATCTTCTCATTTGGTGATCAATCTATTCACTATGTCAGTTTAGACTCGATGAGATGAAGGTGCTAGTAGAAGAAATTATAAAATTAAATAATGAAATAAATGGAAATATGAGGTTAAATTATGTCCCAATCCATCTCCTAAAGTCAGCTACATCTCTTGACTCTCTGTCAAACCTGTAAAACATCAAAAAATACCAAAGAAACTAGTTTTATGCCTTATCCATATAATTAGGGTGGAATTAAAATTTATGGGAAAGAGATATGGGTATTAATATAAAATATAAAATTAATTTATAATTCAAAATATCCCTCTTATATTCCTTTCCTTCTTCATCTTTCTCATCGGGTCATTACCAAGGGTTTTGGAGGGTTTAGAGTAGTTTTGACCTCTAAGGATTATTCATAAAGTTGTGACATCCAAACCCTAAACAAATATAAATAATTTTTTTTCAAGACCCTATATAACATCTCCCAAATCCTTATTATTCCATTCTAGACGTCCCCATAGGTATGAGCCTTCAAAGTTGCCTTCTCGAGTTATTTCCTACATTCTGTGCAAGCTTGAGTTGGTCTGAGTCAAAGTTGACCTATCTGTGGGGTTTTTATACAAAAGAAAGGTTTTTTGAAACCTTATAACTCCTAATTAACGTTATAAAATGTTTTTTAATGGTAATATATCCATGGAAGTGGTATTATACCCCCCTTTTAATTTATGCCTAATTTAAGCCTAATATGTCTAACTTGCACTCAGGGTTTAAATCTCTCTCTGCATACTTTCTTTATGTTTTTAGGATTAAAACATGATGTTTAATGTTTAGTATAAATATTAACACATTTATTTAAACTCTAAAATCCTCCAAGAATCTTTCTTTCATCATCCACTTCTCAACCCTGTAGACTTGACTGTTTGGAGTAGCCTCTATTTAAGACCAAATAAAGGGTATCTCACCCATCTACTTAAGAAATTTGAAGGTACGGGGAGTTAAATAAAGTCATAAAGGTAATATGTATTAATTTTTATGGTTATGTCACACTAATAACAAATTGAAACTTCAAGAAACCCAAGATAGACTTCTTTAAGCATTGATTGTGCAAGATTTGTATGTATTTACTGTATGTGTAGTTTAGAAACCTCTATACTCTATTTTATTGACCTAAGGATATCATGAGGTGGAAATAATAATACTTAAATCATTAAAAATTATTTAAAACCACATCATTCATGTTATCCTCTTGAACCCATCTCTCTACTCAACTAGACCTGACTGACATACTATATGCTTACTTAGAAAATGGGCAAGTCTACAGGTGTGTAATTGTATATTAGACCTTATGTATTACTTTAAGTCATTTATTAACTCATTTATAATCAATTCATATATGAAATTTTCTATTCCACATATTAAGTGAGGTGAACACACCCTATACTATGTTTAAATTGTATTATCAACGAATAGTCAATTGTAAGTGACCAATCTGTGATCAAAAGGATACCTGTAGGTGGTAGTCTAGATCACAAACTTGTATTTCAACCTCTTTGAGTTGTTAAAACCAAATTCATTAAAAAATAATCATTTATATTTAGGATATATCTCCATTAGGTTTTCTATCATTTAAAAACTATTTAGGTTCATGCTACTATAGATAACACTATCATATTTCAATAAAGAATTGTCTAAGTTTGAAGTCCTCCCACATTACTCTCTTATTCAAACATATATGATCTATTACAAGGTTTTACCTTTATACATGTGATACATAATTAAATCACTTGGACCTATCTATACCTCATTCCTTTCACTATAGGAGGATCAAAAGAAAGGTGAAAGTCCTATTTTGGGAAGATTTAGGGAACATGTCTCTAAACTCAAACTCTCCAATCATAACTCATAGTTCAAGCTTACCTACCATTTTATGGTTTCACAATTGACTAATATGGTATATTAAAAATCTAATAAATTAATCAAGGTTTAAAATATGTCCAAATACCTCTGTGTAATACTTTTTAAGTCTTTGTGAGAGTCACCTGTAGGTGGGACATTTCAGTATATAGGGCAGTGGAAGTAAGTCATCAACAATGTGCACGGTTATGGCCTTATAGTTCATCTTGGAACTTTTAAACTTATTAAAATGAATAATTTTAACCATAAATGATTTTAAACCATCTACAATTCCTCCATTACATTGTGATTATCTCTTGTAGAGAGCACTTGTAAGTGAAAATCAATGGTGCAGGACTGTGTGTTGGAGAACTAGTTGTCACAACAAGTCTTATTCCATTTAAAGAGTTTGGATTGATTATTAATGTTATAAGGATGTTTTAAACACATTAAAACCATCATTAAATATCCATTAATGTTCGCAAATATTCATACATCTCATTTAACTGATTATATATGATAATTATGCAAAAAGTTGACTATTCTGAGTTTCTTGACTGCAATTCCATGTGAGATGCTTTAAAATTGAGCTTGGAAAGAGAGGTGATTTCCAAGTCTTTGGGAACATGAGTTAAAATATATAAGCATATTAAATCCACTATAAGGACATGAAACCTTTGTAAATGGTGAAAAACTATTTGTAACATAGCAATGGTGATCTTCCCTACAAATTAAGATGCTTGGCCCATCAAATCATCTCTAAACATGAAAATAAGGATGTAAACCATTAAAATAATATGTACACATATTTTTAAGAAATTTAATCAAATTGATTGTACGTATAAGCTCATACAAGAAGATAACCTGTAGGGTGTGAGAAATAACATGTAAAAAGAGATAATCAACTTCTTAACAAGGGTTCATAGATAAAAAGTGAACAATCCTATAAATACTAACATGAAATGGAAGTGGACTAAGTGTAATATTTACCAATAAGATCATTTAACCTGAAACCTCTCTTATTGGTCGTACCATCAAAAGACTTGTTGATTAGTTTTGCATGTCTAGTGTAGCAATGGAGGAAAAAAATGGTTTTCAACCATTTTTGAGCATTACAAAGATCATAAATAATTTAAATGAGTTTATTGAAGTTGAATATCCATTCCAAAATATTTCCCCATGTGACACTTTCCTCTATGGTCCATACAACTGCCAAAACCTTCTCTTTTTCTTTTGTTTTCTTGATTTTACTGAGGAACCTATAATTTTTTAGTTATAACAAACAATACTGACAAGTTTATAACATATTGGACATTATAAGAGTGTTTGGAACACTTGGAAACCTAGGAAAATTGTACCACACTCATAAATGACTCTAATATGCACTTTAAGTGACGTAGAATGACTTAGGAAATAATTTTACTATGACCAAGGTGATGACATATTAAATGACATAAAATAAGACCATTACATACCCTATAGGATCCTAATAGATCCCTATATAGGTTTTAGACTATACAGGGTTGACCTATTTTGACTTTTGGTTAAAATAGTCAATAAGCCAATAATACCCATCCCGAAGGATCTTATGGATAGTCCTCTTGGCTAAATAATGGCCTCCTCTAGGTTTATCATGACAAACCCTTATGATGATATAAGTCTCATCTTTTATTACACACTTGTGAAGAACATGGTTAAGTCCACATTGAAACAAAATACCATTAATCCATTTAAAATGAGCACTATCCCTAACCAAATATTTATTTTATTTGATAGTGAAATTACAAGGAAATTTTCCTATGGCTAGGTAGTTTTCCATATCATAAAACCATGGTGAGTGTGTTGATATTATAAATAACTAATCATCAGGAAAGTTGTCCTCAACTAGCTCTTCTTCTCTTAAAACATTTAATCTTGATAAGAAGTTAGCAACCACATTAGATTTCTTAGGTTTATCAATAATGGTAATGAAAAAATATTTCAACACTAGTAACCATATAATGATCCTACCTCTTACCACTAGTTTTTTCATTAAGTATCTTATAGTTGAGCGATCAATGTAAACAAATATCTTATATCCAGTGATTTAGTGCCAATTTTTTTTCATTTCATATATAATAGTGAGGAATTCTTATTTAGTAATGGTAAAATTTCTTTCATTGGGGGTGATATTTTTACTGATATAATAGATAGCATACATTTTTTATTATTCATCTTTTTATCTTAGGACTGACCCCATAACATTCTTAGAAGAATTTGTATGAATGTGAAAAGGCCATTCCTAATTAAGACCTCTTAAAATTAGAGTAGAAATAAGTGTTTATTTTATTTATTCAAATACTTGTTGACATTTTTTAGTCCATACAAACTCACAATCTTTGGTAATAAAGGAAAACATGGGTACAATTATCTTGATGAAGTCTTCTATAAAATGTCTATAGTACCCTACATGTCTTAAGAAACTTTTGATATCAGTCTAATTTTTAGGAGTAAGAAGATGAGAAAGGACTTCAATATTTTTAGGGTCCACTTTTATCCCTTAGGTTGAGATGTGATGTCCTAGAGTAGTTCATCAATTAACCATTATCACACATTTTTCATGACTTAAAGACAATCGATGCTACTCACATCTAGTCAAGACTTTGTCTAGGTTATTTAGAGATTCATCAAAAGAACCACCATGCATATTGAAGTCATCCATATAAACCTCTACACACTCATTTGTTAGATCAACAAAGATAGCCAAGACTACATTTTGAAAGGTGGTAGGAATATTACAAAGGCCAAAGGGTAACATTCTAAAGTCAAATGTTATCTAAGGGTATGTAAAGGTTATTTTGTCTTAGTCTTAAAGGGATACCCTTATCTAATTATAAACACTAAACCCATCTAATAAGGATAAAGTCTTATTCCTAGATAGATTATCTAACACCTAATCTATGAAAAGCAGAAGGAAGTAATCCATCATGGTAGCTTTATTTAGTTCTTGATAGTCTATCCATATTTTCCATTTCCCATTATTTTTAAGTACTATTAAAAGTGGTGAGACCTACTAATTTTCTGATATGGGGTAAAATAATCCCACATGTAATAGCTTTTATGTCTTATATTTAATTATATCTCTTAGTGCTAGGTTGATTTATCTTTGAGGTTATTTACTAGGTCTAGTGGTTTCAGTATATATATGATGAGTGCACACACTCAAGTGGATGCCCTTCATGTCACTATAATCACATAAAAAGGCTTTTTTATGGTTATTCAAGATGTTAAATACCTTAGTCTCTTATTAATTATTTAACCAACTATTTATGTTCAACATTATTATAGGTTGAACAACTATTTTATTAGTCTTTAGGTAGATGGAGATGACCTAACTTAAGTCACTCATAAAAAACTTTAGAGGGTAAGGATGTGGTAAAATCATACGAAAGGTGGTGATATATTTAAATAATTTCTCCTGCTATGTAATTACTTTTTCCAATGGAAAAAAAAGCTATTAAAAATCTAGCTGGTTATCTTGTGCCCATGTGATAATGTTTTGTTGAATGGGTCCATGGTCATAAATTTCATTAGGAGTGGATGAGATAGATGGTTTCTCTATAGTGGAAAATGTTTCATACTCTAGAACTATGTTTTTAGACTCTATATCTCATCTAATAGGTTATGGATCCAAACTATTAGACTCCAGAGCTGAACTGTCAAACTCCAAAGCTAGTCTAATAGACTCCTAATATGTATTGTCAAACTTCGGAACTAGTATATCAAAATCAAAATCTATTTTGACAGACTCCATAGCTATATTAGGCTCTTAAAAATTCCACATTAGTTCTTCCTCTAATTCATTCATGTTATCTTTAATTGTTACCATGGATAATGAGGATAAAATATTAGTATTTTATTCAGGTTCATCAACCCATGGGTGATTTGAAATTTTTGTAGATGGTTTTTCTAGTGGATACAAAAAAATCCATTTCAATTTTATTTTATTTGAAATGGTCATGTCTCCTAACCAGGAAACTATTAACACTGCAACTGTGGCTAACCAAGGTCTTCCAAAAATTAATGGATATCCAAGTTTTTTGCTCTTAGGTTGGAATATCATGATATATATTTAATATTATTAAGATTATACTATCATAGAGACATCTTCTATGGTTCTTTTAGGTTTGGTAAGAGACTGATTGGCCATTTTTAAGATTGTAGAAGTAGAATACACCCTTATAAAGGATAAGGCTTTTAGAGTGTCTATTATCATCATGTTGATGGAAGATACTAAGTCCATAAGTACATTGGGTATCTCCTTATTTCCTATGGTTAAAAAAAAGATAAAGCTTCTAAGATCCCCATACTTAGGTAGGAGTTTACCTACTAATAAATCTGTAAGTTTGCCATCTACCTATATTGATTTAGGATATTGCCTTTTTATACCTGGAATTATTATGCACATAACCTTAATGATTATATTAAGTTCTATAATATATATTATTCTTGAAGCAATGGAATTTTAATTTTCAACTTCCTCAACTCTTGGACTAAATTAGATTCACCCTTATTTACAATTTTTTAGGTCTTTCAAGAAATAGGATGGTTGCAGGAACTAAAGTAGCTTCTTGAGGCATTTCATTTTCCTCATTTAATTTATCCTTAACTAGTTCAATAGGATGGTTTAATTTCTTATTTAGGACTTATGTTATGATAATTAAAAGATTGATCAATGTCTTACCTGATCTCAATTATAGATTTCCATAATTAATGGCACCAAATCTTAAGGTTCCTTCTTATTCAATTCTATATACAGGAGTTTCTTGTCTATTTTTTGGGTTTGACACTAGTTATGTAGGTAGTTGAGGATGATCCACTTGTTATATTTATGGGGGTTGATTGGTAGGTGGAGGTATCAATATTTATTGTTATGAAAATCTCCTCTGATGATTAAAATTTTGATGGGGAACCCATTGCTAGTTTACCCATGGTTAAGGATTGGGATGAGACATCCAAGGTTGATGGTGAGGCTAAGGCATCCATGGTTGGGGTGTCCACTCTTGTATACCCCATGATGGAGGTCCCCATTCCTATGGAGGTGCTTGTCTAGTCCATGGCATCATCTATGGGTTATAAGGAGTTCGACTAATATGGTTTTAATTTTGATAATGAGAAAACTAATTTACATCCTTTGTATGTAGTTGATCTCTTCTACTAGTTGGGTTGCCTAGTTAAATTGGTTTTTAGGATAGGTAAGAGGACACAGTTCTTGGTATCATGGTCATTTATATCACATATCCCACACATCTCCATTATGTCAAAAGTGCAATCTTAGAGGGAATGCTTCAAACTACATTTAGGATAATATATGGCTCATGGTTCCATATTGGAATTGGATTTGGCTTGAAAGAAATATAGTTTAGTGTTAAATTACACTAAAATGTCTATCTTGAGGTTGGATGATTCTTTCATGAGTTATCATACATCAATACTAGTCTTTCCTAATTTTAACTTCCCGACACTCCCTCTAATTCTTGAGTAATTCCTACACATTTTAATTATGTCATTGAGATCGATCTTATTTATGTCTCCTTTTCCCATAAGGTTTAAGGATTACCTATCATCATCATCATCATCATCATCATCATCATCATCATCATCATCATCATCATCATCATCATCATCATCATCATCATCATCAATACCTTTTAATAAAATAGTTTTGTAGACTTCTTCACTTAATTCATATCCACATTTCCTATGAATGAATTGAAACTGATCAAGGTAGTCTTCTAAGTTTTCATCTTCATTTTGTTTTATCCTAAAAAAATATTCTTTTTCATCCTTTCCCCTATAGTAGTCTTGGTATTTATCTATGAATTTAGTTTCCATTTCATTCCATGACGTTATGGAGTTTGGATATAAGCCCATGAACCATCTTATGGATGATTCCTTGAGTGTAGAAGGAAACAACTTTAACTTTTGACTATCAGCTCTATAGTCTTAAATTTTACATAGGATTTTGAATTCAAATAGGAACTCATCTGGATATTCAATAGGTTTACCTCTAAAGGTGGATAGGATGGATAAATATTTTTCATGGTAGTTCTGTCATCATCTTCCAAGGGATATGTGAAGGTTTTTTTAGGTGGGTTAGCCCTATTTTTTGCATTTCAATCATGATTCAATACATTCCCTATGTTTTCTACCATTTGTTCCTAAAAACTATTATAAAAAAAATCCCTAGGAAATGGTGAGTTATCAAATGTGGCTAGGAGGATACTTTTTTGACACTTCTTTGGTTTACAATATTCTTTAGCCTTAATTTACTTTGAAATGATACACCTTTTCTTGGAGAGTGATCCCATGGTTTAAGTGGGGATAATTCTATTTTTTATTCACTCATTCCAAAATAGCCTATAATTTATTCTTGTAATTTATCTACTTTTTTATTTGTGATTTTATTAGAGCACCTATAATATCTTGTTAAGAGTTATTTGAAATAAATCTTCCATGTGAGTCTTTAGGTTTGCTCATATACTTCTTTTAAATTTAGGGAAGTTATTTTCTTGTTAGCTTATGATTTACACATTACTAACACCTAGATTTTCACTGGCATCCATGTCAAAAAAGACTAGTATCATCAATTTATTCATTTAATCAAATCATTGGTTGATGTCCTTAAAACTAGGTCTAGTGTCTAAGGTTTACATGCAATATGATGTGCAACTGGTTGTTAACAGTTGTGTTTTTAGGGGTTTTTTAGATGGATAAAATAACTCTAAGGTTTTAATCTACTCAAATAGAATTTAATCTATCTAATTTCTCAAAGGAACACACTTGCATAATTAGAAGTCTGAAAGTAACACACTTGCTTCAAGGAAAACACTCTTTGATTGTGAAAAGGAAATAATGATAATCAAACATACTTTATTGATTAGAAATAAAGAATACTCTAATTTTATTAAGGAATTGAATTTACTTGAACTAGGATTGCATAATTGAATTTACTTGAAAGTGGAGTTGATTTTGAAAAGGAAAATGATAACAATGCTATAAACAACAAAAGATAAATGCACACACAATTAAACAAAGTCATACAAGTTTATCAATTTATAATTATTAACATAAATACTCTTAATATGATTAAATAAAAAAATAAAATAAATACACATAAATACCAAAATATATATTGACTCTTTATATGAGTGGGCCCTTGCTCTCCTTTGGAATAGGATTTCAGATCAACTTAAAACTTTAAGAACATTCAAACTTCATTGATTTTTGAAAAGATTATAATATTTAAAATTAATGTAACACGTGAATGATTTTAAAACCTTCAATTTTGTCTATATATCTAACACACATAATAATAGGAAGACATGGCATTAAGCCCTAATGTTCCTCAACATCTATCTTAAAATAATGCAAACTAACAAACTTAATTGGATCACAATTGTGATTTAGCTTATTTGTAAAATGAGAAATATGTTACAACCAATTTCCATGTTCCAAGGTGAAATGTTAGGAAATAAGGTGCAACAACATACATGGATACAAGTGGTTATAACGTATTGATTTAAAATGTATTCTTGTTCTTAGTAACCCATAATCTTATAATGTCTATAATGGAATTTTTGATAAATATTATTGTAAATAGTACGACTATAAATAGAATAATATAAATGGTGTGTGTATTGGAGAATGACCCATAGACATCATGAAGAGGTGTTTACAACTTTATACGATCATCAAAAATGCCTTTGACGAGATTTGCATATGGATGGGATAACTATAGAGTTCTATTGATGCATTCTTAAGATCGACTGTTGTATTATAGAGATTTCTAACATACTCTAGAACTATCCTACAACACTTCATAAATATACTACTATGATCTAGAGCTTGATAATATACTTCAAAACTTATTTATTGGAATTTAGAGCTTGAATGTTGAACTCTAGAGATTCACTATTGTACTCTAGAGTTTAACTAACAAACTCTGGATCTTTGTTGAATTGCTCCATCAAATATTAAGCTTGCTTTCAGGGGTCAAAATCACCTAAAAAAACTTATAAAATTTGAGCATAGTGTATTTACATCATATGTATATGCAAAACTAAGATCTAATGATAGAAAGAATTAGAACATGGTGGTATGATATGTAGTATTAAATCTCACACACAAATTGAGACATAAACACTTATCTCCTACTTTACACTAGAATCAAGTCATAAAATACATGCAATACTTATTTTAATAGGGTATATTAGTAGGTGATATAGGGTAAATATGTAGATATAATGATTCATTTAATAAGCTCATCATAAGGTAGTTGTATTGATACACATGTGTACTCCTAAACCTTTCTCTTTTAATTTTAATCTTTTCAAATACTTTCAATTTTATATTATATGCATTTATTACATATTATGACATGTTATTTATTTTAGGTTAGTTACTATTGATGCAGTGGATTGCACCTGGGGGAAGGATGCCTAGCTCCTGCCCTTCCACACGCAACAATGGAAACTCACCTCTCGCTTGTGGGACTGGCGAAGCTGGAGGAAAGAGTCTCTAGATAAGGGATAGCTCCCTCTGATGTATCTTTTAGGCCCTGGTTTCTCCTACTGCTAACAAATAAAATGTAAAAAGGGGGGGGGATGAAAAGGGAGAGAGAGATGCTGAAAATAGAACCTAAGCCTAAAAATGAAAAGGTGATACACCAAAAAAGTTGACCCACCCAACCTGAATATACACTTTTCACCAAAAGAAGTGCCCATACACTTCATCTAAAGTGGGAAGCTCTTTTGCAACAGTCAGCTAGGGGTCCATGGAAATACAGGGAGGAAGAAACTACCAGAGGCATCCTCAGACACACTTATGGTAGCCTATTCACATGCACCTACACTCCCCTATAGACACTTCTGGCAGACCTGTAGAAAAGAGACTTCACAATGCACTAGACATACTGTAATCAATATGTGAAAAGCATGAAAGACAATGAATTAACACAAAAGAATAAAATAGACATATACTTTAAAGTGCAAGTCCAGATAGAGGTAAAAATGTTAAGTCCTGATTCAAGGTAAAAACTGGCAGAGCTCTACCTTACAAGCCAGAGAGATTTTTGGGTAGAGTTTTGCCTTAAGGCTAAGAGAGTGGATCCTTCTCAAATGAGAAAATTTACAATATATAGAAAGAGGAAGAGAACTTGGCACTTCCTGGGAAATATTTTTGTAAGCTGGCCCATGTGCACTCTGAGCCTTGGGAAGAGGGAGCTGTCTGATTGTCAGTTTCTGCTTTGACTTTGGCGTTCCACATTAATGTGAAAAACATGTTTGTGCCTCCTTTTTGCAAATAAAATACTCTTTTCAAGGAATTTGCATAGCTTTTCTACTCATAAATGCAAATTAGAATAAAAATAGGCCACACCATTTGGTGACCATCTGGCAATAACTCGCCTCCTCTTTGCCACTTGAACTACTTTGTCTCTTTCTACACCTTGTCTTCTTCCTACTCTTTCAGCCCTCAGGGGTGATCTTCTAGTGGGTCGTTGCATTCCTTGGGCTCTTTTCATGGTTAGCACTCATGCAATTCAAAACAAATGGCTATTTCACTACCTTAAAATTGACACTCACACACCCGTCATCACTTTAAAACAATGGCTAATCTACCTCCTTAAAATTGATGGATTTTGGGATGTCACCGTCCTTGGTAAATACCTTCGAGGCTTTTCTGTGGGTTTTCCCCATGGAATTTTTTTGCAGACAATTTTCCTGCAGATAAAAAGTTTGTGAGAATGGTCTCAGTCCTTTGTCCTTTTCTTTCAAGTTCATTGGCTTTTCTTTGTGTTGGCGGCCTTCCACTGAATTCCTTTGGACTTTTTGTTTAAAGGAATTCCTTCAAATAAAAAGTATGAAAGAATTCAAAGCCTTAATTATTTTCACATTTTTTAAATCCTTTGGCTACCTTCGAAGTGCTCCCTACCCTCCACAAGGGATTCTAAACTCAGAACTACCCTCTACAAGGGCACTTGTCCTTCGTCTTTAGGACGCTCCCTTGAACCAAGTTGTTAAACCGACCGATTGAACCAAAAATGGTTCAATGGTTCAATAGCTAAACACTGCATGCCACTCATTGAACTGAGCCTTTGAACCATTCACTGAACCAATCCTTTGAATCGAGCGTTGAACCTAGTGGTTGAACCAAGTGATAAACCATTTGACTAAACCTGATGATGAACCTTGTGTTGAACTTTGCTAATTGAACCGAGCATTAAACTTTGATAATTGAATCGAGGCTAATGAACTGATGCATTAAACCTAGTGGTTGAACCAAGTGATGAACCAAAGCCGATTGAACCAAGGTGTTGAACTTAGTGGTTGAACCAAGTGATGAACCAAGGCCAATTGAACCAAGGCATTGAATCGGTTCAATGGTTCAAAGATGTCAACCTTCCTTGTGAATTTCTTTAGACAAGATCCCAAAGAAGCCTTGTAAAACCTAGCACTCTCTGAACTAATTCTTCATGCGCCAAAAGACTAACCTACAGAGTCCATAGAAATAGACCTATAAAATCTGTAGAAAATTTAATTGCTGATTTTGTAGAAATCCAAGTTCTGTAGAGTCTGTAGAAATAGAATTGTAGAGTCCATAGAAATAGACCTACAGAGTCTGTAGAAATTATTGGACTTGTGCAAAATCAAAAAATGAATGGCCTAGAACAACAGGGGAAGAAGGGGAGTGATTTTTGGCTTGTTGGGCAAAAAATGGTCAATAAATTGGTGACTCCTAAGGGAAGCATGCCTGCTATGCTTAGAGACTAGTTGCCTTGTAGTCCATTGGGCACGGAGTCAGAGTGCAACTTTGAAGAAAGGTTAGCAACAAATTGAAAGATCCAAGAATCAAACATGAAGCTTTTACCCCACACACAAAGGAAAACACACAAGGCTAAAAACACTACTTGTGCAAACTGCACTTAGGGAAAGTAGGAAAAGAAACTGAAAGAAAACTACTATATATAGCTAACCAAGAATATTTGCCTCCCTCCTAGATCAAAGGGAAAACTTCTTAAGTCCCCTCCTTGGCAATAAGACTTATGGTGCCAAATAAGTGGCTAAATGAACAGGAGATTTGGTGACTTGCTCCTCCTGCCTGTCACTTGGATTGGCTAGCCTTTGAGTGGATCATATTTAAACATGATTCCAACATATATGTACTCTATTTGTTCTTGAAAGCTTGTTTAATGCTATTCCTTCATGCTGGTGCATATCACCAAGAAATCAATGGCTGCTGGTGTTGACGCTGGAAAGTGCACCCAGCGGCAGGAAAGTAGATTCCTGCCCTCTCCCCGTAACATGGAAACCCCTCTCTCGCCTGTGGGACGGCGAAGCAGGAGAGGGGAGTCTCTAGATATGGGCTAGTTCCCTCTGATGTATCTTGTTTGTTTCAGGCAGTGCAAAATATAGGTATATAGGTATACTGGGGGGAGATGAAAAGGGAAAGAAGTGCAAGAAAGCAAACAGCCTACTCTAAAAGAGGTGATACACCAAAATAAAGGAGTGACCTTCCAGATCCACTCTCAGAATCAAGAAAAATGCAAGTATACTCTACACTGAAACTTGGTAGAAAAGGCCAGGTTGTTGGGATGACAGGGAGGTTTCAGAGAAAGATGTAGGAAACAGGGACTCACCAAGATGCTGTGGAATGCATACTGTAAGTGACCTCCTTTGTTTCTACACCCTAGATGGAACTCTTCACCTGTAAACTGCAAACTGACATTCTGTAGATAGCTGATACATTAGTATTTTAAACCCTGTGAGAGCATTTAAAAGGAAATGACTGAACACAGATTAAACATAGAGAACATGCACAGAGTATCCATCCAAGAAAGAGGTAAAACTGTATTCTTATTGATTCAGGTGGAAAATGTGCAGAGCATTACTCTTTACAAAAGTCAGGAAGATCCTGAGAAATGGCTAAATCTGTGTATTTATAGCAGAAGAGCCAAGAGAAGTTTCATTGAAAAGCGTGAAAAACACTATTGACGACATCACAAGTCTGCCTCATTTTGTGTGCTGGTCTCCTCTGGCGGTTGGGTGGGCTTTTTCTTGTGCACTGCAAGTGAATTTTGCCGCCCTTGTAGTGGGTGGCGATTTTGCCGCCCTTTGCATGGACTTTGTATAGAAAACTTGCCGACATCGGCCAATAAGCTACCGACGGCGGCTGTATTGCCGACGTCGGTTTGTGAAAGCTGCCGACGTCGGCAGTATTATACTCTGGGCGGCAATTTCTCCTTCCCCGCCATGGGGCGGGGTTTTCCATTTCACCGCCTTAGGGCGGGGGTTTCAAATTCTCCGCCATAGGCGGACTTTCCCATTTCACCGCCTTAGGGCGGGCTTTTCCATTTTGCCGCCTTTGGGCGGGCTTTTCTATTTCACCGCCTTTGGGCGGGCTTTTCTATTTCACCGCCTTAGGGCGGGCTTTTCCAAATTTTATGCCTGCCGCTGTTCTATCGACGTCGGCGGTTCTGCCGACGTCGGTTCATGTAGTGTGCCGACGACGGCAATATTGCCGACGTCGGCCGATGTCCACGGCGTCTTGTGTTGTGGGCGGCGAATTTGTCGCCCTCTGCATATTTTTTGTAGGTGGGCTCATTTTACCTGCCCTTGTAGTGGGCGGCAAATTTGCTGCCCTCTACATTTTTTCCTGCCCTCTGTTTGCCTAAGTGTCGAACACTCCAGCTTTTTTCCTCTTTCTCTCCTAGACGTTTGAAGACTGCCTTTCGCTCTGCAACGGCGCTTTCGAAACCTGAAGGTGGATCTTGCAACCTGAAATGACTAGCCTGCAAAGCAAGTGTAGGAGGTGACCGAGATTTTGCCTGAGGGGCAAAATTGGGTCAACAAATTGGTGACTTACGGGGGAAGCGTGCCTGCTATGCTTAGAACCCAGTTGCCTTGCATATCCATTAGGTGCGGAGTCGGATGGTCACTTTGAAGATGGTTTACAACAACTCAAAATATCTCAGAATCAAAATATACAAAATTTACCCCCACTGCAAAGGGAAACACACAAGACTAAAAAACAACTAACTGTGCAAACTGCACTTAGGGAAAAATAGGGAAGAAAAACAAGGGAAAACTATGTACAGCCGAACCAAAATTCAGTGGCAATGCTTCAGATGTATCCCATTGACTGGGATACGCAATTCTTCGCCATCCAACCTGGAGAGCTGGAATGCGTTATGCTGCTTGCACTGAGTAATCATGTAAGGACCGCTCTAGAGGGCATCAAATTTTGCATGTTTACCAAGCTTAGCTCTATCCTCGTCCCATTTTAGGACCATGTCTCCTTCAGCAAAAATTTTTGACGAAGACCTCTTGTCAAAATGTCTTTTCACCTAATGTTGGTGACTGATCATAGAGACCATGGCCTGATTCCTTACTTCCTGGAGCTCCATTAGTTCACACAATCTGACCTCCATGCTGTTTCCTTCTTCTAGTTGTAGTTGATGAGCGAGGTCCAGTGCTGGCAATTCGAGTGAGATAGGAAGCCTTGCTTCCCTTCCATACACAAGTGTGTATGGAGAATTTCCGATTGACCTTTTTGGGGTGATTCGATCGGCCCATAGAGCTGTTTTCAACTTGGTATGCCAAGTTCTCTGATTTCCTTCCATGGTCCTCTTTATAATCCTGATCAAATTTTTGTTAGTGGACTCAGCTAGTCCATTCCCCTGCGGGTAGTAATTTGACGAGGTGCTGAGGTATATACCATACCTTAGCGCCCATTCACTAGTTTTTGTCCCCAAAAAAGCCAAGGCATTATCTGAGATTATAGTGGCTGGGACCCCAAAACGTGTCACTAAGTCCTCATAGAAATCTAAGACCGCGCTTTCATTTGCTTCTTTCAAAGCAATGGCTTCCACCCACCTAGTGAAATAATCCGTAGCAGTCAGGACCCACTTATGTCCAGCACTAGAAGGAGGATTGATCATCCCTACGAAATCTAGGCCCCACTGCATTAATGGTTGTTCAATTTGAATGGGCTGTAGGGGCATGGCAGCCAATCGCTGCTTTCCGTCAAAGAGTGCACACTTCTGACACTTTCTAACCCAGGCATGGGTATCCTTGAAGAGAGTGGGCCAAAAATAGCCAGCTCTCATTATTTTTGTTGCTGTGGTCTTAGGGGCAAAATGGCCGCTTGCCGGCCCATCATGAAACTCAGCCAATACCTTGTCAGCCTGACTAGAGTCAATGCATCTCAGGAGAACCCCAGAGAGATCCTTCCTAAATAATATTTCGTCAATCAAAACATAGGGAAGGGACTGAAGTTTAAAATACCTTCTTTCGGCCCTATCGAGACTCTGTGGACATTCGCCCGTAAGAAGGAAATGCCTCATGTCCAGTGTCCAATCTCTTACGACAGCTGGTTCTTCTGCAGTGGCTGCATCATGGATTAGTAAGCTGTCTTCATCCCTTTGTCTCAAATCTGCGGCTAGCTGTTCACAAAAGCCCCTTCCTCTCACCAACTTGGTGATTTTGATGTCTATGTCATACTCCATTACCTTGGTGATCCATCCCGCTCTTTTTTCGTTTAAGTCTCGATTGGTCAAGAAATTCTTGACGCCAGGATGTGGAACCATGAGATGGATTTTGCTATTTGACAACATATATCTGAATTTCTTCAAGCTGCGCACTACTACCAGGACTTGCTTCTCTACATAGGTGTACCTAGTTTCGAAGTCCTCCAACCCCTGGCTGAAGAAGGCGAGTGGCTGCTCGAGGTCATCACCGTTTGCTTGGGTAAGCATGGCAGATATTACTTCTCCATTGCTGAAAGTATAGAGATTGAGGTCTTTATTGAAGTCAGGGCTGATTAGAGCGGGAGCCTGGGTCAGAGCCTGTTTGATAGCTTCAAAGCTGTCCTTCCTTGGCATCGTCCATTTGAATTCCTCACCCTTCTTTAGCAAGGAGGTCAAGGGTTTAACTATTTCAGCAAAGTTCGGAATGAACCTCCGAATGAAATTTATCCTACCAAAGAAAATCTGAAGGCCTTTTTTGTGTTTTGGTAGGGACATCTCCAGAATGGAGCGGACTCTTTCTGGGTCAATAGACAAACCTTTCTTGGACACAATGTGGCCAAGAAGTTTTCCCTCATGAACCGCAAATACACATTTCTTTGGATTTAGGGAGATGCCAAATTCCCTGCACCTCTCAAAAATATGTCTGAGGTGCTTCATATGTTGCCCTACCTCTTTGGAGAAAACCGTTATATCATCGAGGTACACCAGCACGTTCTTGTTTATCAAACCACTGAAAGCCATGTCCATGGCTCGCTGAAAAGTAGCACCAGCGTTGGATAGCCCGAAAGGCATCTTCTGGTAGGTGAACGTTCCCCATTTAGTGGTGAAGGCTGTTTTGTATTGGTCAGAGTCTCGCACCAGAATTTGATTATATCCCGAATAGCCATCCAGGAGGGAGAAACGTTCAGAACCAGTTACCTTTTGGAGGATCTGCTCCATGTTTGGAAGGGGATAATGATCTTTTAAAGAGACTTTATTAAGGTCTTTGAAATCGACGCATAGCCTGATCTCCCCATTTTTCTTTCTAACTGGAACCAAATTGGCCAACCATGAGGAATATTTGATCGGAAATATAATGCCGGACTCAATCAACTTGACCAATTCTTTCTTCATAAGGAGCTCGACCATCGGATTTACAGGCCTCTGCTTTTGTGTGACTGGTTTTGCGCCTTCATCTAATTCAATAGTGTGCTGGGCGAGCCTTGGATTGAAGCCTTTCAAGTCGCTATAGTTCCAGGCGAAGACGTCAACGAACTCTTGACACAACAGAATAAAATTTTGCCTTTCTTGAAACGTGCAGACCTTACCAAGCGCTAGCAACTTGTCCTTGAAGATTTCAACTTTTTCATAATTCTCCTCTTTAGTAGTGACGCATGCTTTGTCATCTCTTAGTTGGTCTTCTCCGTTGAAAATACTTTCAAGTGTGACCAGACCCTTAGGGAGTTTATTGTTCTTCAATTGAACAATCTGATTTCCATATTGCTGCCGCAATTTCGCTTGATTGTGGACCGCAAACTCAGCTTCTTCCTGTAGGAAAAGAGCTATCTGTTGGTCGCTTTCGAAGACCTGCCAATTTGTAACATTATCTGGAATTGAAGGCCGAACCACCACCTTTAAATGGCACGAACCACAACCCCTGCTTATTTCTTTCGGAACATCAAATTGGGCACCAACAGCTGCCAACCTGTCAGCCTGTTTATTCTGTTCTCTAGGGATCGAAGTAATGTTAAGAGCAAGGAAATCCTCCATCAAGTCTCAGACTCTATGCTTGTAAGATTTCAGTAAGGAGTTCTTGGTCAGGTTTAGGCCTCTGATTTGGTTCACAATTAATTCACTGTCCCCCAGGATTTGCAATTTCTTGATCCCTCTTTTTCTTGCCCACTCAAGTCCGTGAATCAAAGACTCATACTCTGCAACGTTACATGTACAATAAAACTAAAAACGGAAAGCTGAAAAGTACCTTTCTTTGGAAGGGGAGATTAACATTGTCCCACCGCCAGCACCCAGTTTGCTTCTGGAACCGTCGAAGTATAGCTGCCACAGGCCAGGGTCTTCTTCATTTTCCTTCATTATATTGGGCATGATGGCACTTTCTTCATGCAAGCAATAGACGCCAAGATCCGCTTCTTCAATAAACTTGTAAGGATCGTGCTCGAAGTTATCGCTTCCCCACTCATCCAAGAGTAAATCTGTGACTCCTTCAAGAGCAGAAGATGAAGATTTGTCCGTCTGAGAGTCTTCTGGATCAATGATAGTGTAACTGACATTCGCTACTTTAGGCGAATAGGGCTCTAGGTGGTCCTTGTAGAGTGGCTCAGATTCAATTTTCACTTTAGTTCCGTACTTGGTTCTGAAAACCAGGTATGACCAATTTGCTGCTAGATAGCCCCCTATCTTGGACGTAAAGTCCCTAGACAAACATATTGCAAAATATGGAGGAACGTCTGCTACCACTATATCCTGGGGGATTGAGAATGTCGGACAGGCATGCAATGTTAAACTCAGTCCCTTCAGGACTCTGACTGTCTTTGCAGGTGTTCCATCGAGTTGCAAGACTCCTCTGTTCATTGCTTCGTACTTTAACCCCATCTTATCAGCAATGCATTTAGGCATTACTGAAGTGCTGGCCCCACTATCAATTATGCAATTGTGTACTAAAAATTCTCCTATGATCAAAGATACATAAAAAGGGGGAGTCTTTTCTTCTTTCTTTACCTGACCTAGAGCAGAAGGCTGCCCATTTGTCATCAAGACGTTATTAGTGTCTGGCAAGGCGGCCTGTCGATCTAGCTCATGCAATTCTTTCTTCAATACCTCCTTTTGTCCTGGAAGAGACAACGAATCCCAAAGAGAAATATTCACATGCAATTTCTTCATTTGATCAACTATATTAACTTGGGGGCTGATTCCCTTCGTGCTCTCCTTTGCGCTGATCCCACCTGGAGCTGTAGACTGAGGACCTGGAGGTACAGACGATTGACCAGGAATTGGGGTCCTCTGAAAAGGGGGTGGTGGAGGATTCGTTGCTGTCTGAGGGGAAGCCCGCGCTTCTCTAACCGCTCTTCTTTTAAATCTGGTGTTGGCTGCAATGCAATCGACTTGATTGTCTGCAGCGCCCCCATGATTAATTGCACATAACTCGCCTTCTTCGTGATTTATCAGGGTAGAATCTGGCTGAGTTTGATTGCTACTCGTGCTGGGCTGAGCTGGAAACTCGAAAAACTGAGAGAAATCAGCAGCTTGATTTTCTGAATTTTGGAAAAAATTTACCATATCGTTTGTGTGGGCGGCTTGCTCTTGACTTTGTCCTATGGTTGAACGACCTGGCTGCTCCTGCACTAGATTGTTCTGAGTAGGCACCATGGCTTTAGATGACGAAGAAGGGCCTGAGTTATAATTTTGATAAGGCCTGGTTGTAGTGAGCTGCCCCTGACCTTGGTTATAGTTTGGAAAAGGGGGTCTAGGAGCATGGCCGTAATTTTGATAACCTTGGTTTGGCTTATGGTTTTGAGCTTGCTGCCTTTTAAGGGCAACAAGTTCATTTGACATGCTCTACAACAGGCCCTTAACTTCATTTAATTCATTGGATTGAAAAGCCGCTGGTTTCTCAATGACAGGTAGGGGAGCAATTGTAGGAGCGACAGCCTGAATTGGGGGCAGCGGTTCTAGGAAAAGTGGCATATGAGGCCTAGGGGCGATTTTTCTGGCTTGAATTAAGCAATTTTCGGCTGTAATGGCTATGTCATATGCAGCTGACAGGATGTGTCCCCCCATAGATTGGATCATCATAGTGATGTCACTATTTAAAGATTTTAGATAATACAAGAAAGCGTAGCTGGGAGTCGGTCTTACCAAGACGGGAATTCTATCCCAAGTCTTCTGAAATCGCGTGTTGAAGTCCTGCATATACTCGTGTGGAGCTCTCTTTATAGTGGTCAGTTGTTCTGCAAGAGAGAGGCCATCACTTTTTTCCCCAAAACGATCAGTTAAACGGGTGCCCAATTCATTCCAGGAATGTATAGAATTCACAGGCAAGGTGCCGTACCAGTCGAGAGCTTTCCCTTTCAGAGACAAGGCTAACAGTCTGATGGCAATATTCTCTTCTGTTACATTGTGAATATTGCAAAGGTTGGCAATATTTTTTATATGCTCAACTGCTGTAATAGGTCCCACTCCATCAAAAGAAGGCACATTTTTTAGAGCTGTTCCTGGGATCGGATCGTAGCGTGGGAGGTTTAAAGGGCTCTCACCACGAAAAGCTGCAAAAGGCAAGGCCATGGCTGGGACAAGTTGTATTTGTGGCCGAGTTGGGTTGGTATTTTCAGCAACAAGTCCAGGAGGGTTTACTAGTGGATAAGGGCGAGTTCTTTCAAACCTGAGCCTTTTAGCAGAGTTTAAAGGTAGTTCAATGAACTCAAAGGGGACTCCTCTTGAAGCTAACCTTGTGGTAACCTTTGGCATAGGAGTTTAAGTGACTGGTCTTAAAAATAAAGAACTGAGCTCTTACCAGTGGAGTCGCCAGATGCTGAAATTTTTTGAAATAATTGCAGCAGGACCAGCATCAGTCCTGAAATACTACTGTGTTGAAAAAAGGAGTCCCACCGGGCGTGCCAAAATTGTTGACGCTGGAAAGTGCACCCAGCGGCAGGAAAGTAGATTCCTGCCCTCTCCCCGTAACATGGAAACCCCTCTCTCGCCTGTGGGACGGTGAAGCAGGAGAGGGGAGTCTCTAGATATGGGCTAGTTCCCTCTGATGTATCTTGTTTGTTTCAGGCAGTGCAAAATATAGGTATATAAGTATACTGGGGGGAGATGAAAAGGGAAAGAAGTGCAAGAAAGCAAACAGCCTACTCTAAAAGAGGTGATACACCAAAATAAAGGAGTGACCTTCCAGATCCACTCTCAGAATTAAAAAAAATGCAAGTATACTCTACACTGAAACTTGGTAGAAAAGGCCAGGTTGCTGGGATGATAGGGAGGTTTCAGAGAAAGATGTAGGAAACAGGGGCTCACCAAGATGCTGTGGAATGCATACTGTAAGTGACCTCCTTTGTTTCTGCACCCTAGATGGAACTCTTCACCTGTAAACTGCAAACTGACATTCTGTAGATAGCTGATACATTAGTATTTTAAACCCTGTGAGAGCATTTAAAAGGAAATGACTGAACACAGATTAAACATAGAGAACATGCACAGAGTATCCATCCAAGAAAGAGGTAAAACTGTATTCTTATTGATTCAGGTGGAAAATGTGCAGAGCATTGCTCTTTACAAAAGTCAGGAAGATCCTGAGAAATGGCTAAGTCTGTGTATTTATAGCAGAAGAGCCAAGAGAAGTTTCATTGAAAAGCATGAAAAACACTATTGACGACATCACAAGTCTGCCTCATTTTGCGTGCTGGTCTCCTCTGGCGGCTGGGTGGGCTTTTTCTTGTGCACTGCAAGTGAATTTTGCTGCCCTTGCAGTGGGCGGTGACTTTGCCACCCTTTGCATGGACTTTGTATAGAAAAACTTGCCGACATCGGCCAATAAGCTACCGACGGCGGCTGTATTGCCGACGTCGGTTTGTGAAAGCTGCCGACGTCAGCAGTATTATACTCCAGGCGGCAATTTCTCCTTCCCCGCCATGGGGCGGGGGTTTTCCATTTCACCGCCTTAGGGCGGGGGTTTCAAATTCTCCGCCATAGGCGGAATTTCCCATTTCACCGCCTTAGGGCAGGCTTTTTCATTTCGCCACCTTTGGGGCGGGCTTTTCTATTTCATCGCCTTTGGGTGGGCTTTTCTATTTCACTGCCTTAGGATGGGCTTTTCCAACTTTTATGCCTGCCGCTATTCTACCGACGTCGACGGGTTCTGCCGACGTCGGTTCATGTAGTGTGCCGATGACGGCAATATTGCTGACGTCGGTCGATGTCCACGGCGTCTTGTGTTGTGGGCGGCGAATTTGCCGCCCTCTGCATATTTTTTGTAGGTGGGCTCATTTTACCCCGCCCTTGTAGTGGGCGGCAAATTTGCTGCCCTCTACATTTTTTCCTGCCCTCTGTTTGCCTAAGTGTCGAACACTCCAGCTTTTTTCCTCTTTCTCTCCTAGACGTTTGAAGACTGCCTTTCACTCTGCAACGGCGCTGTCGAAACCTGAAGGTGGATCTTGCAACCTGAAATGACTAGCCTGCGAAGCAAGTGTAGGAGGTGACCGAGATTTTGCTTGAGGGGCAAAATTGGGTCAACAGCTGGCTCATCACCATAAGCCCTTTGATATGTATAGCTCCCTTGCAGTGCATCATGGTCTGACCCATTTCCTTCTGCTTCATTGAAGACTCTGTCAGACTCATCCTTTGCTTCCTCTTAGCCTTCTTGAAGAAGGGTGAATGTGGTGATGTCTAAAATGGAATCACAAACTAATTGCTCATCCCACAAAACATCACCTCTCTGTTTAAAACTTTCTTCTTCAAGGCCTTCCTCAAGGAAGACAAACCCTCTCCTTTTCCTCCTCAAAGATATGGATCTCTAGATGTTCAATGATATTCTCCTAATTCTCCTCCAACTCAGGTTCCCCAACATAATAGTCCTCCTCATCAAAATAACAAGGAAGTTCATCAAACAGAG